>JAPDVU010000006.1:139552141-140831516 GCA_026230045.1 Corynorhinus townsendii | reverse complement strand
CATAAGTTGTCTTTTAATTTTGTTGACGATTTCCTTTGCTGTGCAGAAGCTTTGTAGTTTGATTACACCCATTTGTTTATTTTTACTTTTATGTCAAATCTAAAAAATCATTGCCAAGATAGGTGTCAGGGAGCTTACTCAGTATGCTTTCTCCTTGGAGTTTTATGGTTTCAGGTCTTACATTCAAGTCTTTAATCCATTTTGAGTTAATTTTTGTATATGGTGTAAGATAGTAAGTAGTCCAGTTTCTTTTCTTTTTTCTTTTAAGTTTTCAAATTCATGTTTATTGTACTATGGAGCCAAATTATACTTAAAATTTCATAAGGCATTTAGGTCCAGTTCATTCTTTTGTAGATGGCTATCCAGTTTTCCCAACACTATTTACTGAATAAATTGTCTTTTTTCTGTTGTATATTCTTGGTTTCTGTGTTGTAAATTAATTGACAGTATGCATAACTTTATTTGTGGACTCTCTATTCTGTTCCATTGATCTATGGGTCTGTTTTTGTGCCAATACCATGCTGTTTTGATCACTGTAGCTTTGTGATATAGTTTGAAATCAGGAATTGTGATGTTTCCAGCTTTATTCTTCTTTCTTAAGATTGCTTTGGTTATTGGTGGTCTTTTTTGGTTTCATACACATTTTAGGATTGTTTATTCTACTTCTGTTAAAAATATGGGAATTTTGATAGTGATTGCATTGAATCAATAGGTTGCTATGGACATTATAGGCATATTAATAATACTAATTCTTCCAGTCATGAGCACAGAATATCCTTCCATTTATTTGTGCTTCAGTTTCTTTCAACAATAGCATATAGTTTTCAATGTACAGATCATTTACTTCCTTTGTTAAATTTATTCCTAGGTATTTTATTCCTTTGGTGCAATTTTAAATGGGATTGTTTTAATTTCTTTCTAAACATTTGTTAATTGAATGAGTGAATGATTTTGGACTCATGTCAAAACAGAATTCTGAATCAGGATAAGACTGATCTAGGCAATGAGAGGAAGAAAAAGGAGCCAGAAATATCCAATCAGTGTGTGTCAAATGGATTATAGGTATTCAGGAGATGTTAATCCCCTCAGTTCTTGATATCCTCAACTAGCAACACCACAACCAACCATCTCTATACTGAACTCCTCAGAGGGCATTCATAATGGAGCAGTATCTGACCACAAGCCCCATCATTCCTGCAAATAGCAAATATTTTGAAGGATAGCTGGCATTTGCTGCTCTGAGACAAGGTGCTGAGTGTAGCCCAAGTAGGTCATCTATCAGGAGTCACCTGCTGCCTATTGAGGACAAGGGAGAGTGGAATCAATGGAACACATAATGATCCAGGAGTACCATAAGTATAGTGTATGCCTGGTCTGGAAGATGAAGCAGAGAGGCTGGGCAGAGGTTCCTGGTGGGAACAGCTTGGGGCAATAGCCTTGAATTACTGTATATCAGGTACTTTTGTCTCTGCAGCTGAGATACACTTTTGGTGGAATATAAGGGTAATTACAAGGTAACTATTATAGTACTAGTGGCCTGGTGCACGAAATTCATGCACATTAAAAGGGAATTAATTAGAGGAAATATTTTAATATTGCTATTTGCCCTTTCTCTATAATAGAAGTGTCAGAGATGAAAGAAAATTAGTAAAATGTATATGAAAATCTTTCTCCTGTCAGAGTGTGGGGCATGCCGTGGGACCCAGAGTCAAGTCCCTACCCACCCACATGCACCTCGAAATCACACGAGACCCAGACCTGGCTGGCTTCACCCCCATCAAGCCCCACCAGGTGGGTGGGGGCGCAACCTCAGGTCCCCCATCAAACCCTGCTGGGCGAGGGGTATAGTTTCAGGTCCCTAGTGCACGCCAGGTGGGGTGTGCAGCCTCAGGTCCCCTGGCGCACACTCAGGTCCCCCGGCCTGGTGCCAGGGTTGGGGGCGTGGTCTGAGGTCCTCCATCAAGCCCCGCCAGGCAGGGGAGTGCAGCCTGAGTTCCCCTGGCCCGGCACCAGGGTTGGGGGCACAGCCTCAGGTTCCCTACCCCGGCCCAGCGCCACATAGCCTCAGATCCCTGCTGATGGTTCATTACGGCTTGTTATGGAAACCCCGCCTCCACTGTGGCCGCATCCATCTTGTGACAGCATGAGGGTAAATGTGCATATTATCTCTTTATTATATAGGACTAGAGGCCCTTTGCAGGAAGATTCCTGCAAGAATAGGGCTTCCTTGGGCCTATTCCTGCAAGAATAGTGCTTCCTGCAGCCAGAGCGAAGCAGAGAAGAGAGGCCCATCTCCGCTGCCTCGCTCCCTGCCATCTCCGCTGCTTTGCTTCCCTCCCGTCTCTGCTGCCTTGCTCCCTTCTCCGCAGCTTTGCTCCCTTCTTCAGCGCTTGACTTCCTTCTACATTTCAGTCTTCAGTCTTCTGTGCCTGAGTATGCAAATTAACCTCCATCTTTGGTGGGTTAGTTTGCATACTCACTCTGATTGGCTGGTGGGCATAGCAGAGGGATGGTCAATTTGCATGTTTCTCTTCTATTAGTGTAGATAGTCTGCAAATAAGAGCCACTTCATTATTTTAAAATTCTCGATAATTAAACATTTTACTGAATTTGAAATCCCTTTGCATTGACACAAGAAATTTTTACCATTCTTGTCTTCTGTCAGTAATCTCCATCCACTGGACTTCTTTCTTCCTTAGACCCTTCACACTAGCTGTTCCCTCTGCCTAGAATGTGTTCAATTACCAATAAAGAAAAGGCAGAGGTATATTTTTAGTGTATAAATTCAATTGTGGTTTATTTTAAAATTATTAAAATATATTAAGTTTTCAACCACCTAAGCATGAATAAAATTTCTTGAGGATGGTAAATGTTAAAAATTGAAGAGATTATCATTAAAAATCTTGATCAGGGATTGCATGTGGTCATTTTTAATATAAAACTAGTCTCATTCCTTTCTCTCTCCCTTTATCCCAAAACAATGCAATTAAAAACCATTATATACGGCTGAGCAAAGTAGGCAACTACATTGGAGTGTGGAGGATGGGGGTAGGAAGGCTGCCTGGCATGGGGTATCAGAGCCTGAGTGGAGTGAGAGAGTGTGTATCAGGGGGAGGATGGTAGCATCCTGTATGGTCGTTGGGAGCTTGAGTGAGGTGAGGTTTTCTGCACAAGATTGTGGTGACAGTAGTAGCCTGGCACGAGGTTGATGGAACATGAATGAAGTGAAGAGGTCATCTAAGTTGGGGTGGAGTGCTAGTTCAGTGATACATATTGTAGCCTAAGAGGAGTAAGGAGAGTGCTTGCTGGCCTGGCACCAGGTGTCAGAGCTTGATTGGATTGGGGAAGGAATCTCTACACAAGGGTGGTACTGGCCTGGCCTGGGCTATTAAAGCTCAGCAGGATGAGAAAGGTATCCACATGAGAGGGAACTGCAGCAACAATGATGGGCCAACACTGTAATTATGTCTGAGTAAGGAGGACATTTTTGTGAGAGGGTGGTGGGCAGGGCAGAAAATTGATTCCACACAGGCAGGATTGAGCTAATAAGTAAATATATTTAGAATAATGGCAACCAGGCTTTTGACTGTCAGAAAAAAGATATAAATATGGAAATGGATACAAATTAGAATGAATTCTGTGGTATTGGATTGGAATTGGAGGTAGTGGTGTGAACCAGTGGTTTGATTGATTGATAGGTAGGTAGATGTAAAAATAAATGTAGGTGTAAATGTGTAGATTATATACATGTAATATACATGTATACATAATGTATCGTATATATGTGTACATACATATATTCTCTTTCTCTGACTGGGAGCAGCAACAAATAGTAATGAACACATCTAGTGCCCATAACTTGGTTTCTAAGTACCATTCTTCACTAAAAGGAACCAAGACTCCTTGGAAAAATAGCTGATTCTAGGGCAGGGAAAGTCCAAGATGAACATGAAGTATCTTGTTAGGCCAGCAAGCAAAAAGTGCTCAGTGAATTACAGGGACATGTCAAAAGAACAGAGAAGTCAGCTTGAATGAGTTCCCAGTGGCCAAATCTGGGCTACTTAGAGCATCAAAATAATAATAGCAAATTACAACCCATTAAAAAAGTAGAAATCCATGAGTCCATATTGATATAAAAATGGACAAATAATTGGGGGAAAGATAATTAATAAAGGTAGAACTTACTATTTCAAAAACATAATAGTAATAATTCAACCAAGAAACATCAATGAATACTAAAAACTAGTGGATGAAAGATTGACGAGGAAAGAGGTATTATGTAATCTCAAAATACCTCCTGACAAAACAGTAATGAAACAAATAGAAATCATGTGTCATCTGATAGGATGCAATATAATTTTAGTGACATTCCTGCCAAAAGCACATACTCTTAATCTAATGAGGAGATATCAAGTATACAGATTGAGAGATATTATACAAAATACCTGGTTTTACAATCTTCAAAAGAGTCAAGTTCATCCGAGTCAAGGAAAGATTGATGTACTATTATAGTTCAAGAAAACTAAAGAGACAAGACAACTAAATGTAACATGTTATCCTGAACTAGATCCTTTTGCATTCTTGGGGCCATTATCAAACTTGAATAGGGCTAGTGCAGTGGTCGGCAAACCGCAGCTTGCCTGCCACATGAGGCTCTTTGGCCCCTTGAGTGTGGCTCTTCCACAAAATACCAAGGCCTGGGCGAGTCTATTTTGAAGAAGTGGCATTTGAAGAAGTTTAAGTTTAAAAAATTTGGCTCTCAAAAGAAATTTCAATCGTTGTACTGTTGATATTTGGCTCTGCTGACTAATGAGTTTGCCAACCACTGGGCTAGTGTATTAGTTGATAGTAATGGATCAATTTTCTGTTTGTGATGGTGGTATTGTGGTTATGTCCTTACTTGTAGCACTTATTGACTGAAGTTTTAGTATGGGCACTGGGGCATCATATGGCAATTTACTTACACCTTTTCAGGAAAAAATGTTATTTGTACTATTGTTTAATAGTACAGAATTCTGGCAGCAAAATAAAATAGATTTCGGGTAAATTAAGGTGTGTATATAGCCAATCCCAAATCACTTCTATATATACTGAGTGATTTCAGCCAGTGATTATCATATGGAGTAGGTTTCTCAAAAAGCATGTGATTCTTGGTTTCATAAGTGATAATCTCATCATTATACTTGCTTATATAAATATTGGCTATTTTTTTCTATTGTTTTCCTACTTTTAGTTGGAAAAAAGATGTGCATCATTTTCTTTCTCATTAATGTGCTAAAGTTATAGTAAATATAATTTAACTTAAAATGTTTAGATCCTGTGTAATTCAGAAAGGCTTTATACATAATCTGAACTCACTGAACAACCACAACTAAATACTACTCTTGAAGCTTACTGAATAAGTCTAACCTGTTCTTTCTTCTATTCAGTATGTACTTAGAAATGAGGAAGGACCAGATTCCTGAGGACTCAAGATGTATATGGTAGTATGAATGTTGCTTCACTCACAGATAGGAGGATGGAACACTTCACAAATTAAATCTCATTCTGAGTTGCCATTTTTTAGGTTGATGGAAATTTGATCTCAATCAATGTAAATTTTTTCTCTTTTCTATTGTAAGTTAGGAAGAGAAGCTTTGTAAATTGTTATTCACATGCCCAACTAAACTATAGGCTGAAACAAGAAGTTGAAAATGTACTTAACAGGTAAAACAAGACGAAAAACTTGATTTTCACATTGATTTGCTGAAGGAAATACTAAAAATATTTGAAGTTCTTATTGGACTAAGTAAAAACAATGCACTAAAAACAAACAAAAAACAAATGAAAGCCATAAAATTCAAAATCAAAAGTTAATTTATGTAATTAAAAATTTTAAAAAAATTCTTTATTGTTTAAAGTATTACATTAATTTATGTAACTTTAAGGAATGTAATTTTGTCACTTGTTATGAAATTCATAGATAAAATCTGGTATATTCTTGCCTAAAGAAATCCAGTGAGGTCTCATACCTCTGAATATGGATACTGAAAGCACTTCTTTTCTAGGTGGATATAATAGCTTGCCAGCACTGTCATAACAAAAGTACCACAGACTGGTGGCTTAAACAACAGAATTTTCTCACAGTTCTGGAGGTTCAAAGTTCAAGATATAAAGTGCCAGCATAGCTGGATTCTGAGACCTCTGTCCTTGGCCTGCAAATGGCCAAACCTCTTGCTGTCTCTTCACATGGTCATCCCTTTTGTGCACATGTGGCCCTGGTGTCTTATCCTCTTCTTCCTCCCACCTCCCCCTCCAAAATAGTTTATTGTCTTAGATTTCCTAATTCTACCATTGCTGTATTTTAGGCTTCCAGATTCCAATCACTGGAATGCTTTTATTTCCCTCATTCTTTATCATTAATCATTTAGCAATCCTGACATATATCTGACTTTTTTTTTAAACAATAGTTTCCTATTGTCCTTCTCTCTTTTCTTTTCTAGTGACACACTTTTCTAACATGCTATATACCATTCTTTATTGTCTGGATCTTCCTGCTAGAACATAAACTCCTTGATGGCAGAGATTTTTGTCTACTGTTTACTGCAATATTCTCAACACCTGGTATAGTATTTGTTAGATAAACTGAGCCCTTATTATGTGCCAGGAAGGCACTGGGCTCTTTGTCCCCAAACCTTATTATTCCAAATGTAGATAGCCTTTCTTTTTTTTAAAAAAAATATTTTATTGATTTTAGAGAGGAAGGGAGAGGGAGAGATAGAAACATCAGTGATGCGAGAGAATCATTGATTGGCTGCCTCCTGCATGCCCCACACTGGAGATGGAGTTGGCAACTCAGGCATGTGCCCTTGGTGGGAATCAAACCTGAGACGGTTCAGTCCGCAGGCTGACACTCTATTCACTGAGCCAAACCAGCCAGGGCTAGATAGCCTTACTATAGACACTTGGAATAACTCAATATAAAATTCCAGACATTTGCAATATCAAGGGCCCTCTCGCTTGTATCAAAACCTGCTCCAAACTCTGGTCCCCTTGAAACTTATGTAGCTTTGTCTCCTCCAGCATTTGCTCAGATAAACTCCCTATAGAAATCTTTAGTCGTTTATTGAAATTCAATGCAACTTCACCTCTTTCACAAATCATTCCTCTTCTTCGGTATTTACCACATGGTTTTGGGGGCTCTTGGTCACATAATGCCTCATCTTATGTCCCACTCAACGTATCTTGTTTGGCACACAAAGGTTCAATAAATAGAAGCCATTACAATTTTCTTGCATTCCCATCTTAGTGAGGGTCTGTAAGGCAAGTATCAGGGGTGCGTGATATTTGTATATAATGTTCATGTCTAACTCCCTCAGCTTCCAGTCTGGTATTAAACACCTTTAAGAAGGTAACGTTTTAGAAAGGAAGAAAGCAACGTATATATAACGTAAACTAAACATGTAAAATGTCTTCACTTAAATAAAATGAAAACGTCTGCTGTGAGAGTGCGCGAAGGGAGGCAGAGACGGGCGTTGCAGGAGGGCTTCACGGATGGCCAAAGGGTGGCCTCGGCTGTACAGTCTGAAGCCCTTTTGGCACACTGCTCTCCTTCACAGCGCCTTGGGCTCGCTTCCGCGCAGGGCCACGTGCCAATGTTTAGTTTAATTGCGCATCGGGCCCATTGTAAACGGCCAATAACCGCCTTCCCCGACCAGGCCTCTACCTTCCATCTTTGTGCGAACGGGAGGGGCAAGGGAGCCAGGGGCAAGGGCGCCAGGTGTAGCGCGAATACATCCAGGCCCCCAGTCCCAACAGTCAAGTTTTCAAAAAACCCGCGCGTGGCGCCCTAGGCCGCATCCGTTGGGAACGGCCCCCAGTGCGCCTCCGTTCATCGCCCCTCCCAACCCCCTGCAAGCCCAGGGCGGGAGGAGGTGTGAAGTTGCAGGCAGGCTCCGCACGTCGGGGGCGTCGGGCCAGCGCGCTCCGGGGAGCGCGCCCGTCCAGCGGCTGCAGAAAACGGAAGTGGGTGCGAGCGGATTACGGTGATTGGCTGAATTGACGTGTCTCTCAAGGGGCTGGCGCGAACGCCACTGCGGAGTTGGGCGAGGAGACACGGCAAGGGGAGGGGTAAAATCACTGGGAACAGCCGCGGTGCTGGGGGCAAATGAATCGCGGAGGTGCGGGGAGTGCAGGGGTAGTCTCTCGTAAGGGCACGCTGGAGAGCTCGGAAGTAAAAGCGGGACGGTAGAGGCACGGCAGGAACGGAGCAGGCCGTGAGCTTGATGAGACCGCGGAGGGCGGGGAGTCGGTGATCTAGAGCGGAGCTGCGGCGCGGTAGGCGGGACTAAGGAGAACAAGGCGGGGATTGGCGGGGAGCCCTGGGCTGCCGTACGTCGGCGGTGACGCACGTCTCGGGGAGGGTGCGCGCGCGTTCAGCGGCCTCTTTGTGTGGTGCCCTGATAGGGGATCGGAGGTGGCGGTGCCTGTGGCGGTAGCTGCGGCCTTGGTTGTCTTCCAGTCCTCTCGGCTCGTCCTCTAGCCGGCATCTCTCCCCTTCCCTCCCCCTTCCTTTTTTCCTCCTTCCCTCCCCTTCCCTCCTTCCCTTCCCCGTCGGTGATCGGCGGTGGCGGCTCCAGCAACGGCTGGGCCCGGTCTGTGAAGAGGCCTTAGCCAACGATTACGGAGACGGCGAAACCTCGGAGCTCGCAGGGCGGGGGGAAGGCCCGGGCCTTGGAGATGGAGAATTCCCAGTTGTGTAAGCTGTTCATCGGCGGCCTCAATGTGCAGACGAGTGAGTCGGGCCTGCGCGGCCACTTTGAGGCCTTTGGGACCCTGACAGACTGCGTGGTGGTAGTGAACCCCCAGACCAAGCGCTCCCGTTGCTTCGGCTTCGTGACCTACTCCAATGTGGAGGAGGCCGATGCCGCCATGGCCGCTTCTCCTCATGCCGTAGACGGCAACACGGTGGAGCTGAAGCGGGCGGTGTCCCGGGAGGATTCGGCGCGGCCCGGTGCCCACGCCAAGGTTAAGAAGCTCTTTGTCGGTGGCCTTAAAGGAGACGTGGCCGAGGGCGACCTGATCGAGCACTTCTCGCAGTTTGGCACCGTGGAAAAAGCCGAGATTATTGCCGACAAGCAGTCTGGCAAAAAGCGTGGCTTCGGCTTCGTGTATTTTCAGAATCACGACGCGGCAGACAAGGCCGCAGTGGTCAAGTTCCATCCGATCCAGGGCCATCGCGTGGAGGTGAAAAAGGCCGTCCCCAAGGAGGATATCCACTCCGGTGGAGGTGGAGGCGGCTCCCGGTCGGGCCGAGGCGGCCGAGGCGGCCGGGGTCGCGGCGGTGGTCGTGACCAGAACGGCCTGTCTAAGGGCGGCGGCGGCGGTTACAACAGCTACGGTGGTTACGGCGGCGGCGGCGGCGGCTACAATGCCTACGGAGGCGGCGGAGGCGGTTCGTCCTACGGTGGAAGCGACTACGGTAACGGCTTCGGTGGCTTCGGCAGCTACAGCCAGCATCAGTCCTCCTATGGGCCCATGAAGAGCGGCGGCGGCGGCGGTGGAGGAGGCAGCAGCTGGGGCGGTCGCAGTAACAGTGGACCTTACAGAGGTGGCTATGGCGGTGGGGGTGGCTATGGAGGCAGTTCCTTCTAAAAAAAAATTTTAATGTCTGGGATTGACTTTAGGGGTAGCTGTTTTCAACAACCCTAGGGTCAACTCCTGAGTTCCTTTCCCTCCCACCGCCTTCCCCGTTTTGCCCTTGGGGGAGCCGCTTCTAAGGCTGCTTACCCTTAGGGGTATTGCCCTATTTGCCTGCCACCTCTCGTCTCTCCCTTTGAAGATGGACTCTGCCCCACATACACATTTTTGTGTTAGTTATTGATGGACTCTATTTTTTTATTATTACTTGGACCTTGGTCGTTTTTATACTAGCAAAATGTCTTGTTTTAATTTGTGTTTTTTTGGGGGGAGGGAGTGAACTTGCTGATTCTGTAGCAACACCTGGGTGGGGGTAGGGGTGGGGGGTTAGTTTACTTTGTTGTAAGGACTTGATACCTGGCTACAGCGTTTTCTATGAAATCTACTTGGATCCCATGCCTGAAATTTGGAAGCATATGTACAAAAATCATTTTTACGTTTTATTTTTAATAAATCATTGTGTTTGACCGTACATGTCTTAACATTTTTTTTCCTAGGATCCATTCCGTACCGTTTTAAGGGATATTAGTTGAAAATTTTTCGTGTTAATTCTTAATTTTGACGTGTACTTAGACAAACTTTTAAAAGGTCCTGTGGTTTTTATTTTTTTCTGTTGCCCTGCTAGTAACGTGTTGAATTTTATCCCTTTACAGGCAAAACTTTTGAAATGGTGGATGCGACTTTTTAAAATCTTTAAAATTTCTGTGCATCCATCTCTTGTACTTAAAGGATTTGCATATCATCTTGACATGATTGGTTACTTCTTTCTATGAGAATTTATTCAAAGTATGTACTGTGCAGTTCTAAAATATTTTGTGTTAAGCATGTGTTTTCATTCATATAAACTGTTTAAAAAATTTCAGATGGCCTAGTTTCATCCCTCTTATTGGCTTGTCTGTAATGAATGGTTACAATAAGGGTTATATTTTACCCTCTAAAAATGCATTTTTGTATTTTCGGAGCAGGTTTAAACGTTTTTTTCCTGTAGCTGCTGGCCTCATGGAAATCCTTCTCCCAGTGTTTGTAGCGCCATCTACTGGCAGGATGGCATTATATGGGCAAAACAATTTGTTTAAAAACTTGAGTTTAGGACAATTGCATCAGATTTAGAAGTTTTGCCATCAAAAATCTGTGCAGACTTGGTTACACATTTACTTGTAACTAAGGTGGGCTTTACAGGAATGTAGTTATGAGTCCATATCACAATTGCCCTTTTTACACGAGATTTGAAAATGTAAACTGCTATGCATAGCGTGGGCAATGGCCCCAATTTGCTATGACAACTAATGAACCAGCTACTGTACTGGTATCTTAGATGCAAGTTGTAAAGCAAAATATCTGTATTCTGCTTGGTTAACAAATGTATATTTGTAGCCCTTTCATGCAATAGATTTCAAGTTGTTGTTTATAAAAAACAAAACAACGATATAGGAGAAAATTATCTTCCTGGATAGAAATATAGAATAGCAACATTTATGGATATAACAAATAAAGAATTCTTTACACGATTGAGTGAGAGTATGTATAACCTGGTGGGTGGGTTCAGAATACCTGTTAATCTAGTACATTTAATGTTATAAAATACTTGGCTTCAATTTTGCTGCGGATAGCTGTGCTAAGAAGCTTTCTGAAGGAGGTTTATTGGACTTAAAAGGATATTTTAACATCTGACCCCTTTTCTCTTTTAGTTCTTGTCTCTATATATGTTTTAAGATGCTTGCCAAATTCCGCCCTCCCTCCCCCCGCTTAATTATCAGGGCTCTACTCTCAAGGGGAAGGAAGGTCAAGATTGCTAAGCTAGGTTTATGGCTGCTCAGTTGTCACTTTAACAAAGGGTAGCTGATGCTTGGTACAAATATCTAAGTGTACTTCTATGGCAAATGGGATAGATGTTTTTGCACATAAGAGTAAACAAGGTATTTTACTCTCAAATGGTTCTACAGTTTAATTTTTCACTTCTAGTGAAACTACATGTGGGCTTTATTTAGTAATTTGGTCCAGTGTTTTGGGGTTCTGTAGGGTACAGAGAATGATATGCTTAAATTTTTTTGTTATAATTGTCACTGTTCATCTTTACTCAGTTTTAGTGGAAGATCTGTTTTTTTTCTGGGAATAGACCATCTTTTGGAAGGTTTTCAAAGTGATAAGATTGTCATTTTGAATTCCAATATAGTGACTTCTAAAATTGAATTATGTAAAAGTAACTTGTTCGCTAGAAAAGCAACTTAGTGTTCTGTTTAAGGTATATTAATACTTAGCTATATTGTCATGTGTGTACCTTTACAAATTTCTGTAATTTGGACTGGTATTTACTCTTCAGAATTCCTTTTGTCAATTTTTATGCAAGCATTTTTGGCTTTTTGGGACTTTTATTGGGAGAGGGGCCAACCAGTTGTATGTTCTGATTTCTTTTATGAATACAATTTGTTACTCTATTGTGAAAAATTTTGCATATACAGTATTTTTAATATAAATTCAGTGGTAATCATTAGTTTAAAAGGTCTTTAAAAATTGGTAGTAATTTCAAATTTTAAGCTTGCAAGTGGTAATTATTCATAGTGGTAACTATCAAATTAGAATGATAATGGATTGTTTCCTATAAATTAGTGATTTGGAACAAGATTTCATATTTAAATTACTTAATACATTTTTGTTTTTAAGTGAGGTTAAAAGATTGAGGATACTTGAGAATTTGGTATTTATGATTATTTCTCTCAAGACCAGAAGTGACAGTGTTAGTTACTTGATTTGTAGCCTTATTTAATTGTTAACTGCTAAATTTTCTGAAATTTAAGAATTTGCATTTAAAAATGCCTATGTTTTTGCTATTGAAAATGGGTGTTTGGATGTTGGGTTGATTTGAACAGAACTGCATCTAGACATTATGCATGTTACCCAAAAAAGCAACATTTGTACTTAGGGTAAGTCTCTTCCATTTTAACCAATTTTCTGAGTCAGTGAAGATTTTGGTCACTGGGAAAAATTGCTTCTATTTCCGCTTCAAATGCCCTATTTTGTTTTCTTCTGAAACAGCAACAAAGACCACCTCTAAACCAAGGGAGGACAATGCTTTTTTTTGGCTTTTTCCTAGTGTTTTACTAAAGGTTAATTTAATATGCCTTTGTCTCATACTTTTTATTAAAAGTGGATATACAAAAAATTTACATTTTTTCCAATTAAAAGTCCCTTGAAATAATAAAGCTAAGAAACATACTTTCTGCTATATGCTATAAAAGTGTTGCATAACATTTAGATTATACTTTAAATCACAGAAAATACCAGTATTACAATGAAATAGGAAATTCGAAAATCTTACTGAATCTTGGGGCTCTGGTGTATTTTTGAAAATAACTTAGAATTAATTGCTTATAAACCAAACTAAAGAAGTGAATAAAAATCCTACCTATGTGAGCAAACTTACTTCTCAAGGATAATTTTTGTTAATAGGTATATATATTCAGCAAGGTCTTTTTTTAATCCTCACCTAAGGATGTGTTTTTATTTTTTAGAAAGAAAAACATCGATCAGTTGTCCCCATACATACCCTTCGAACCCACAACTTAGGTATGTGTCCTGACTAGGAATTTAACCCGCAACAAGCCACCTAGCCAGGCCAGCTAGATATTTTTGTGTGCACTTAGGTTAAGTTTATATAGTCCAGTTTATCTGTATTCTCCCATATATGTCTGTATACTGTTGCATAATATAGCTATACCACAACTTGGAACATTCCTTTATTGATGAATATGAGTTTTCTTCCATTGCTGTTAGGAATAATGCAGTGATTATCATAAAATACATATTTGGTTGATGAAATAGCTACCTCAGTTAAATGTGCTAGGTAATGCATCAGTTGTCTGGTGTATTTTTTAATTCTCTGTATACATATAGAAAAAGGTACATAATCATTGGTGGCTTTTTTAAAGCTTTAGGGTAAATTCAATTAAAACATTTTACTGAAAAGTGTCAAAGCTAGATTATATATGATAATACATTTAATGACTTTTGTCTTCCTTTTTTGTATTCTCCAATAGTTTTACTGCAGAGATTTCCCAGTTTTTCTATATGATGTCTACATATAAGACAGCATTATTTACTGTGTTGGCTATATGCTTTGCACTATTAAGCACTTTGCATGCATCACTTCATTTATCTTAGTTCTCAGAATAATTCTATGATGAGATCCTAATATCTGTATGTTGCATAGTAGCTACAGGCTTACCTAATTGAAATAATTTGTGTAAGATCATGTAGCTATTGAGAACTAGAAATGGGCATCTTTTTGCTTGCATTTAAAAGGCACATTGTAAGGTAAAAAACAAAAACCTCTTCCTTGTTTTCTCCCATACCCTATAACCTATATTTGGTTACCTCTGGGTACTTCTAGATCTTTTTATTTGCATGAATACCATAATTAATATTATTAACACGTTTCCAGTTTTTCTTAATAATTTAAAACAACTTCTGCAGGTCTTGTTTTGCCATTTATAACATGTCAAAGAGGAACAAAAGTATAGGAACCTGGCTGAAGACATTGGTTATATAGATGTCCAGCTAGTCCTCTTAAGAAATCTGCTGGGCCCTGCAAGGATTTGCTGGGTATTTTACAGCTAAAATCCCAATTTTGCTTTGTCGTTTTTTCTTCTGATTTTTGTTTTAGTTTCTTATGAGAAAGACTTGATTAAAAAATAAGTAATTCATCTATTAAAAACAAGGCTGCCCTAGCCAGTTTGGTCAGCCTGTGGACCAAAGGGTCCAGGGTTTGATCCTGTCAAGGGCATGGACCTTGGTTGCAGGCTCCTCCCTGGACTGGGGCCTGGTCAGGGCTCCTGTAGGAGGCAACCAATAGATGTTTCTCTCACACTGATGTTTCTCTTTCCCTCCCTATTCCACTTTCCCTAAAAATCACTGGAAAAATATCCTCTGGTGAGGATTAACAAAAAACCAAAACACCAACCAACCAAACAACAAAAAGCCTAAGTGCCCTTTACTATATTCTGAAGGTGCTGTATACATTAAGTTTTGGGATTATTTTGTAGCAATAAATATGCCATTTATTGCTCTTCTCTGGTTTGTCCTACTTAAAACTTGCAGCATCATATTTCAGTTGTGTGTTAATGGAGAGTTTTTACTATAGAAATTGTCTAGTTGAATTTTAATTTACTAAATACTTTCTCAAGAAGCTAAAGAGGAGAAAACAACAGAATGGAAAGGGTATTCTGGGAAAGCTTTGCTCTGGATCCTAGTTGGGCAGTAATCCAATTGAAATGTGAATTAAGATATTACTATTTAATCTTGGTAAATTAAGTTATTCGGACTTCAATTTCCTATGATGTGAATGAAGACTATAATCACTTGAATTCTAATTTGATAATGTTATTCTTTTCTTATTTGGTTATTATTCAGTAACAGCCTTTAAGAGGAACCCTTAGACTAGTTCTGATTTATTCAATGGAGATTTATTGAGCATGACTTAGCTAAATAATAAATAAGGAACAGCCCTCGCTCACAAGGTACCCACAATTTAGTTTGTGTGGTGGAATTTAAGGAATTGTGATAGAGTGGGCATTTTAGTCAGATATACGAGCCATAGTGGTGACTTTCTATGTGGGTCAAGGAAAATGTTAAAGAGACATTTGGACTAGCTTTGAAATTTGAATGGAAGGGCATTCATTCATTCCACAGCTTATGGCTAATGTATTTGGCTCCTTGATTTTTTTCTTAAATTGTTATACCACAAAGACCTTTAAAAGCACATCATCCATTTTTATTTTGCATTATTTTATGATTCATGATTTTTGGTAAGTATTAACAAAATCACCTTAAGGGAGACAACTTAATCAGTTGAGATCTTAAATTGGAAAATGATAATCATTATCTATATATATATATAAAAGGCTAATATGCGAAGTGTCCCCTTGGGAGTTTGACCAGGAGACCAGGAGTTTGATTGCTCCCTATGATGTGTGCTGACCACCAGGGGGCAGTGTGGAATGAAGGAAGGCCCCAGCCGGCAGCCAGGGAAGAAAAGCCAGCCAGGCTTAGGAACCCTACCTGTGCACAAACTTCACGCACTGGGCCTCCAGTATATTAATTATATAGTAGGCCACTGTTAGCATTATGCACACTATCCTTGCATTGTCATGTCTTTGCTATATTTTGGCTTATTAGCTGATTTTAAAATACAATTTTTTTCTTAGAATACAGTTTTGTTAGAAAATAAGTTATGCAATAATTAACATAGTTTCTGAAGAAAAAGTAACTGCATTTGCTATAATTGAAAGATTTATATGTGTCCTAAATTTTACTTTAAAAATAAAGTTTACAGCCCTAGCCAGTTTGGCTCAATGGATGGAGTCACCCTAAGGACCTAAGAGTCCCTGGTTCGATTCTGGTCAAGGTCATGTACCTCAGTTGCAGGATCCTTCCTGGCCCAGGCCCTGGTCAGGGCGTGTGCAGGAGGCGACCCATCGATGTGTTTCTCTCACACCAGTATTTCTCTTTCCCTCTCTCTTCTATTCTCTAAGAAATCAATGGAAAAATATTCTTGAGTGAGGATTTAAAAAATAATAAAGTTAACAGTTGTATAGTTTTTGGGGAGGTGGGGTTAGTTTGAAAAATTAGTGGACATGAATTATTAGCTCAAGTTGAATTTGAATCTAGCACATCATGAACATTCTTGATGCTTAAATTTAGCGTTTTACTAAATATGTGTGGAAGTGTCTTACTTGGGAAATAGAATTTATTGCTCATTTCAAATAGAAACACACAAGTGGTTTGGAAAAATTAGTCTTTGGCATTGGAACTAGCTTTGGATGAACTTTGAATTCTCCCTAAATGATAATATAAATGTTGCAGATAAAACATTTATCTTAAAAAGGAGATACTTGAAAGCTGCTTTTTAAAAGGAACCCCCCTCCCCCTAATAAATAAATAGGAATCCCAAAGTTGGAAGGCTAGAAAGGGCAATTGAGTCATGTACTGTTTCCACCTACTTTTATACTTGCATTTGGAGCTGGAAGATTTGAATATTCAGAGAGGGAAAGGATTTAAGAAGATACCTTGCCAGGTATTCTATTCATAGTTGTGTGCTTTCTTTTCTACTCAAGCAGATTTTCTTTGGCTCCATTGATTTTTCTACCACTTTATATGGTTTGCTTAAAAAAAAAATTATCTGAAATAGGTTTGTGTCCATATCCTGTCCTAAAATTCTCTGATATGAACTTGTACCATTTAAATAGTATGCCTATTTCCCAGTGGTTACCATCTATTTCATCAGGTATTGATTACCTTCTTTGTGCAAAACACATCTGGGATCCAGAGATATATAGCAGTGGGTTCCTGTCTTAAAATAACTTGCATTCTGGTTGGAATTCTATTTCTTTTGAAATTATGTATCCATTCCTTTTCAGCGTTGTGGCACCATCTCATATTGTCACATCATGCAAACAAATTAGAGTTAGTCTTGTCATTTAGTGTATGTTTTCTGAATAAAATTAAGGCTTCACTCCTTCATTGGTTACTTGTTCGGATAACTTAAACGATGCATTTTTTTCTTTGATGCATATATTGTAAAATAATTTGCCTCAGAGTAGGCATCTGATTTAATATTTTATAATCCTTAAGGACATACATTTTAGCATCAATAGACCAGGTTCCACCTTGACCAGTGTGGCTCAATTGGAGCATTGTCCCATATAGGGAAAGGTTATGGGTTCGGTTCTCAGTCAGGGCACATACTTAGGTTGTGGGTTTGATCCCTGGTTGGGGCACATATGGGAAGCTACCGATTGGTGTTTCTCACATCACTGTTTCTTGCTTCCTCTTTAAAATCAGTGAATGTGTTATTGGTTGAGGATTTAAAAAAAAAAAAAAAGGACCAGGTTCCATTCCTGACCCTGTCACTTTCTAGCTCTATGATCTTGAACAAATTGGCCTGAATTTCAGTTTTCTTGTCTTTAAAAAGGAGAGACTACTAGTAATGTCTGTGTCACAGGGTTGAACAGATACAGTGAAAATGCATATAAAGTAAAAGGGCTTACTATTGTCTCTGATGCATAGTATTGCTAATATTAAACCTCTGATAAGAGGTGTGATTGACTAGCACACCTCATCCTCATCCCAATCACATAGTGTTTGAATAACTCTTGAAAAGAGTAGTGATATAAGCATATGTATTTCATATAGCAGTCTTAGTAACTGAGATTTGGTTTTTAATCTAGGCTTAACCCTTGAAGACTTGCTGGGTTAGCTTGGATGTGGGGACCCCCTTACCTCTGCTGCTTCAACTTTAGTGGAGATATCAACCATTTTAGCTATCTGTGTTTAAGTACTTGCTACTATAAGGAAGATAAAAATAATGTGAAGGTTGAGGACAGGTGACTTCCAGGTAGTAAGAAAGATTAAGAGAAGCATTGTGGATAGATAGAGCATTTTACCTAAAAAAATTGGCCACAAAAAGGGGGGTGGGGAAGAGGTAATTTCAAGTAGATGGACAAAAAGGCAGAGACATAGAACATATACAGAGAAGTATGCCTCCTGTGTGCTAAACACTACTAAGTACATTTACAAATGTTCTCATTGGTTCCGTTCAATAATCCTCTTTTTCATAGATTAGGTACCTGAAGCTTATCTCAGAAAGGGGAGGTAACTTTCCCAAGGCCACCAGCTGGTGAAGTGATTGAGCTGGGAGTTGAATCCAAGTCTGACCAATTTCAAGGGTCGTACACTTTCCAGTAACCTTCATTTGCTTCCAAATACAACTGGCTAATCTGTACCAAAGATAAAGGAGAGTTGTGGGAAATAAATTGGGAAAAGCTGGAACTGCATACTTAGGTCTTTGAGTAGTACGCTAAGGAATTTGGATTTTATCTGGCAGGCAATGGAAGTCACTAAGGTTTTTTCAAGTTTCTTTTTAAAATATATTTTTATTGATTTCGGAGAAGAAGGGAGAGGGAGAGATAGAAACATCAACGATGGGAGGGAATCACTGATTGGCTGCTTCCTGCACCGTCCCTTCCCTCACCCCCCCCCCCCCCCCGACCCTCCACCCCCTCACCCCCCCGCCCCTGCCCCAGGAGAACAAGCCCACAATCCGAGCACGTGCACTGACTGGGAATTGAACCATAACTTCCTGGTTCATAGGTCAACGCTCAACCACTGAGCCATACCAGCCAGGTGTCGCTAAAGGTTTTTGAGCAATAGTGGTAGTGAAACTAATTTGGAAAGATTAATCCAGTAGCATTGAGTAAAATAGGTGCCATTTGAATGTTTTAGGTGGCAAGGCGGCTAAGTTAAATAACAACTGATATTAACCAGGTAAGAAAATGAAAGCATGTACAAACAGGCAGAACTGGAAATAGACTGAAAGGGAATTTGAGGGAAGTTGTGAAAGTATAGTTGGCAAATGATTGGATATGTGGGGAATAAAGGAGGAGGAGTAGTTGAATCAATTATTGTGTGAATAGAAGGATGGTGATGCCACGGAGGATGGTAAGAGATTTAGAAGGAAAGTTTGGACATAGTTGACGATGCTGGTAAGCACATTGAAGCATTGTTTCTTTAAATCCTCATCCAAGAATATGTTTATTGATTTTGAGAGAGCGAAACATAGATGTGAGAGAGAAATATTGATCAGTTGCCTTCAGTACATGCCCCAACTGGGGATTGAACCCAAACCTAGGTTTGTGCCTTGACCGGGATTGAACCTGCCACCTTTGTTTCATGGGATGATGCTCCAACTGAGTCACCCAGCCAGGTCCAAAGAATTATTTCTTTTGGAGATAGCTTTACAAAGTGGTTTCTATGATGAAGATTGTCTTTTTTCTTCCTGAGCCACTCTCCACCTTCCTATTCCTTGCTCTGTGTTAAGAACTGGGCACTATTTTCTCTGCCTTCATTTGGGTTTGGATAGTGGGAGCAACTGGCAGGAGATTTGGAGAGGGAGAAAGGTGACATCAAGATATTTGTTTCCTGTCCCCAAATATATTCAGCAAACAGGTTATCAGTGGCCACATTTTTGCTCCAGTGGCTTTCACAGCTCTATGTCTTTTCTGGCTTTTGGTAACTACTCCCTCCTATTGCTACTTTAGGCTCCCCGTTGCTGGCCCCCAGATGGTTCTCCAAACAGTGTTGTTTCCTTGGCTGTGCCCACACTCTTGTAAATAGTTACTTTTATTAAGATTTCAGCAATCCTTTTGAATGTGCCAACAGTTGTCATCTTTTCAGTGCAAAAAATTTTAATCCCCTCCACATTTTTCTAATGACTCGATCTCCTAGGCACCACCATACCTGAAGAAGACCTATTTGCACTATGTTACTCTCCTCACCTATCATAAATTTTCTCTTATTGTTTGCAATTGTCTTCCTGTTTTCCTATGATGTCAGGTTAAATTTATGACTCTTATGCTTGATGATTCAGCTGGATATAGAGCAGTGCCCTGGCCACCTGGTCGGGGTGTATATGGGAGGCAGCTGATTTATGTTTGTCCCTTATATCAATGTTTCTCTCTCCCTCTCCTTTCCTCTCTCTCTAAAGTCAATAAAAACACAGTTTAAAACATACATAAAAACATATAAACGTATATTTAAAAAGTCCCTGCCGTCAATGGAGCTGATATTTATTTATTATGAATTTATTGGGGTGACATTGGTTAATAAAATTGTTTCAAATGTACAGTTCTACAACACATCACCTGTATATTGTAGTGTGTTCACCACCCAAAGTCAAGTCTCCTTCCATCACCATTTATACCCCTTGGCCCTCTTCTAACTCCCTTTCCCTCTGGTAATCACCATACTGTTGTCTGTATCAAAAAACTGTATGAGTTATTGTTTTTTTCTTAATCCCTTCACCTTTTTTACCTAGTCCCTAATCCCCCTTCCCTCTGACAGCTGTCAGTCTATTCTCTGTATCTATGAGTCTGTTTCTTTTTAAATTTTGGTTATTATGTTCCACATACAAGTGAAATCATATGATATTTGTATTTCTCTGATTAGCTTATTTCACTTAGCATAATAATCCTCATGTCCATCTTTGCTGTTGCAAAAGAGAAACATTGATGTGAGAGAGCCACATCTATTGGTTGCCTCCCACACATGCCTCAACCAGGGCAAGGGGTTGAGCTGCAACTGAGGTCCTCAGACTGACGCTTTATCCACTGAGCCAAACCAGCTAGGGCTCTGTCCTGATCTTGTAATAAGAGTTTGGTACAGAGAAGATGAGACTTGGGTCACATAGAAGAGAGATTGTGACTAAAATGCCCATTTGACATATCTTCTCAATTTCTTTATTTCTGACCTCAGAGTCACAGAAAGTTCCCCTCAAATCTCTGGGTCCATATATCCATGAACTTGAAGATTTTATTTTCAATTGGTGGAACTGTTTGTAACTTCCAATTGATTCTAATCAAAGTTTTATACTTTTATATCAAATTGCAGATACTAATTTCATCATCAGGCTGGGAAAGATGATGAACGAGGAGGATAAATGTGGATTTATTTAGTAAGAACCAATAAAGTATTCATATCCTTTGACTCTAGGACTTTAGTACTAGGAATTTAACCTAAAAAACAATTCAATAAAAGGAAAACAGAGTTTGCACAAAGGCAATCATTTTAACATTATCTGTAGCAAGAGACTGGAAACTATAAATGTCAAACATCAGGGAAATGTTTACTAAATTGTGCTCTGTGAAAAGGTAAAATATTAAAAAAATGTTTTTTCTATCAACAGATGGCTGGATAAATAAAATGTGATATATACATACAATGGAATATTATTCAGCCAAAAAGAATGAAATTTTGATACATGCTACAACATGGATGAACCTTGAAAACATTAGGCTATGCCCTAGCCGGTTTGGCTTAGGGGATAGAGCATTGGCCTGCGGACTGAAGGGTCCCGGGTTTGATTCCAGTCATGGGCACTTGGCGGGCTTGATCCCCAGTAGGGGGTGTGCAGGTGGCAGCCGATTAATGATTCTCTCACATCATTGATGTTTCAATCTCTCCCTCTCCTTTCCTCTCTGAAATAAAAAATAAAATAAAAACAAAACATTATGCTTAGTGAAATAGGCCTGACACCAAAAAATGACAAATATTGTATGATTGTAGTTACATGTATCTAGGCAAGTTCATAGAGGCAGAAAGTAGAATTAGAGGTTATCAAGGGTTTGGAGGAGGGGAGAATGAAAAGTTACTATTTAATGGATAAAGAGTTTCTGTGGGGACGATGAAAATGTTCTGGAGATGGATATGGTGATGGTGCACAACATTGTTAATGTATTTAATTTCACTTCTTTGTGCACTTAAAAATAATTAAAATAGTAAATTTTATGTATATTCTACCACAATAAAAATTATATATATATAATAAAGTATTTAATATATATTTTAATGTAATACAATATGTAAGTGTATTAAAGTAGAGGAGGTAAACAATTAAGCCTTTTAAATTATTTTTAACCATTTTCTATCACCATTTATCGCCTCTATGTAAATGAAGCCATGAGACATTGAAATTACCTAGTTGCCACTACTTATAATTATGAATACCCTTTTTAAAGCTTCACAGAATTATTTACCCAATTTGCAACTTTACTTTTATTTCTTGTGTCCTACTCCCTTGTTCTCCAAACTGAAAGGTGTCTCTTCTCCCACTGAGTTTCCATAGTAGCTTTTCTGCACTTCTGAGACTCTTATTTTTTGTTTGTTTTTCATCACTATTTATATGAGTCCCTGTGTAATTTCTCCAACTAATTTTGTAAGATCATTGACATTTTATTTATGTAGGATGTATGCTGTAGCTCCCTGGAACGGCCTTTTACATAGAGTTTGATATTCAGTGAGACTGAATTATAAGCATGCAGTTATTTGAAGGTAGAGAGTGACCAGAATGTTTGGGTATACTTGTTCATAAGTTTTACATAGATCATGTGCCTGCCTCAATTCTTTGTATCTGCTATATGTGCAGACCTGATCTCACCCACACACACAGCACTGTATTCTTGACTTTGGGGCTCTGTCTCATCTGTTTTTTTTTACCTTTTTATATAAAACTAGAGGCCCAGTGCACGAAATTTGTGCACTGGGAGGGTGTCCCTCAGCTTGGCCCTCCCTCTTGCAGTCCAGGAGCCCTTGGGGGATGTCCAACTGCCGTGGAGGCGGGAGAGGCTCCTGCCACTACTGCTGTGCTCGCCAGCCGTGAGCCCAGCTTCTGGCTGAGTGGCGTTCCCCCTGTGGGAGTGCACTGATCACCAGGGGGCAGCTCCTTCATTGAGTGTCTACCCGCTGGTGGTCAGTATGCATCATAGCAACTGGTCGTTCCACAGTTCGATTTGCATATTGGCCTTTTATTATATAGGATAGTCCTGTTTTCTTTGTATCCAGAAAGGAAAGAACTAGAGAGGTAAGACAGGGCTAGCAGGTAGAGGATCAATTTAAAGTTGAAAGTACCTATGAAAAGTTGTAAGAAAGGAATTAATGCTCATTCTTGTATGTTCTGTTCATGGGGAAAGCAGATTTCCCCCCCTCCCTAAGCCACAAGTGAAATTAGATTTTGTTTTTATTATGAAGAGATGCACATATTTACCAGAAGAGGGCACCAGTTGCAGGTCAAAGATTTTGAGAGTGGAAGGAATTTTTTCTTTTAATTCTCACTCAAGGAGTGAGAATGTTTTTTGCATTGATTCTCAGAGAGAGTGGAAGGGAGGGAGGGAGGGAGGGAAGAAGGGAGGGAGGGAGGGAGAGAAAGAAACATCGATGTGAGAGAGGTTCATGGATTGGTTGCCTCCAGCGCACGCTGGACAGGAGGTGGAGGGGGGATGTGGGGGTGTGGGGACTGAACCCACAATCCAGGCACGTGCTCTTGACCAGGATGAACCCGAGACCCACTGGTGCACAGGCAGAGGTTCTAACCACTGGCCAGGGCAGAGGAAGGAATTCTTATGAAGATCCTCGAAGAGTAACTTCGTAATGTATTGGCCTCTGTAAAGCACCCAGCTTCCTGCTATAGTTGGTCTGGCTTTTCTTTGACTCACTTGGGGTCCAGTGGTGTGTCTCCAGCTTTTTCTAAGAGCAATCTGTGCCTAGGCCTGGTTGGTAAGCTAAGGGACCAGGGGAAACCATGGAGAAGGACTTTATAATAGTAGGTATTTGGAAGTCTTGGGTGACAGTCTGTATGGACATCTTTAAAGGTTCTATAGGTAAGGTGGGAAGGGCCTCTCTTTCAACCTCATTGGCTTATCTCTAAAATGAAGGTAGTAATATAGGGGTAGTTAATGGTGGGCTCTGAGGTCAAGTGGACCTGGTTTCAAACCTATGGGGCCGTGGTTAAGTCATTTAACTCTAAGAGCCTCAGTTTTCTCACATTTATTTTTGTTCAGATGGAGCTTCACCAATCTTGTGTTACTTTTTAATTAAAATTTCTTTAGCCCAGCCGGTGTGGCTCCACGGATGAGTGTTGACCTATGAATTAGGAGGTCACAGTTCAATTCCTGGTCAGGGCACATGCCCAGGCTGTGGGCTCGATCTCCAGTGTGGGGAGGGCAAGAGGCAGCCGATCAATGATTCACTCTCATCATTGATGTTTCTCTCTCTCCCTTTCCCTTCCTCTCTGAAATAAAAAAATATATATATATTTAATTTAAAATTTAAAATTTTTTTTAGATTCCACATATAAGAGAGATCATATGATATTTGCCTTTTCTCTGTCTGAGCATAATGCCCTCTAAGTTCCATTCATGTTGTTGCAAATAGCAAGATTTCATTCTTTTTTATGCCTGAATAATATTACATTGTGTGTGTGTGTGTGTGTGTGTGTGTGTGTGTGTGTGTATTAATTTCTTCATCCATTCATCCAACGGCAGACACTTAAGTTGTTTCCATAACTTGGCTATGTAAATAATGCTACAATGAACATGGGGGTGCATATATCTTTTCAAGTTAGTGTTTTCATTTTCTTCGGATAAATACCCAGAAGTGGAGTTGCTGGATAACATAGTAGTTCTGTTTTTGATATTTTGAGGAACCTCCACAATGTTTCGATAGTGGCGACATCAATTTACATCCCCAACAACAATCTGCATCCTCGTTAACACCTGTTACTTATCTTTTGCTAATAGCCATTCTGGCAGGTGCTAGGTGATATCTCCTGGTTTTGACTTGCATTTTACTGATGATTAATGATGTTGAGCATCTTTTTATGTACCTGTTGGCCATTTGAATATCTTTTTTGGAAAAATGTCTATTCAGGTCTTTGCCCATTTCTTAATTGTATTAGTATTCCTGCTGTTGAGTTGTAGGCGTTCTTTATGTATTTTAGTTATTAGCCCTTATCAGATATACTAGAGGCCCGCTGCACATAGAGGCAGTGAGGGAGGATTAGGCCGGCAGCAGGGAGTTAGGAGCAACCAGGCAGGCAAGCAGTGAGCGATTAGGAGCCAGTGGTCCAGGATTGAGAGAGATGTCCAGATGTCTGACTGTGGTTTAGGCCTGATCCCTGGGATCCCAAGGGGTCCCGCATTGGAAAGGGTGCAGGCTGAGGTGAGCGGACCCCCCACCCCATGCACGAATTTCGTGCAGCGGGCCTCTAGTATATCTGATAAGGGCTAATAACTAAAATACATAAAGACAAATAACCATATGATTTCACTTATATGTAAAATCTAATGAATAAAATAAACTAACAAACAAAAGAGAAACAGACTCATAGATAACAAACCGACAGCTGTCAGAGGGGAGGGGTTGGAAGTCTGGGTGGAAAAGGTGAAGGGATGAAGCAAAAAACAAACAAACAAACTCAAAAACAACAACAGTATAGTGATTACCAGAGGGAATGGGGTGGGGAGGTAGAAGAGGGTAAAGGGGGGATAAATGGTGATGGAAAGACTTGACTTGGGGTGGTGGACACACAATACAATATGCAGATGATATGTTATAGAATTGTACCCACGAAACTTATATAATTTTATTAACCAATGTCACTCCAATAAATTCAATTAAAAAATTTAAGAATGATTGGTCTTCTAATTCTCTCCAGATAAACTATGCTGTACTCACTACTTGTGGCGAGATAGAGTGTATAGCAGAGAACTTTCTAGATCAAATCCACAACAAAATTTCTTCTAACATGGTTCTTCCTGGGCTGCATAGAGCTGAAGGATCCTGGACAAAGCTGCTTTGGATGGAAAGGTGAGGCCACTATTGGTAAGCTGTGGGAGGAGGCTTGAGTATGCGAAGGTGAGCTAAGAAGGGGGTAAGGCACTATTGCTAGGCTTCCAAGGATGGGACCTCTTCCTCTAGGCCAGTGGTTCTCAACCTTTCTAATGCCGCGACCCTTTAATACAGTTCCTCATGTTGTGGTGACCCCCAACCATAAAATTATTTTCGTTGCTACTTCATAACTGTAATTTTGCTACTGTTATGAATCATAATGTAAATATCTGTGTTTTCTGATGGTCTTAGGCTCTACAGCAGCGGTTCTCAACCTGTGGGTTGCGACCCCCAGATTGAGAACCACTAGCAGGGTTGCCTAAGGACACAGACTGACCTCCTGCCTCCCCAAGATTATGTTTTAGAGTTAAGTTAGTCTAAATTGAGTCTCAACAGCTGAGTTAACAGGGTGTGAGATACTTAGGCTGGAGATGGGGAGTCAGTGGGAGACTTAGTAGTTAGAGCACAGCTTAGTCAAATTTCAATAGGACAGACTTTAGGAAGATATTTTAGGTTTGTGCTATGAAATTTGGCCTCTTGCAGTAAAATGGGGTTTGTTTCATTTTTACCTATATCTGCCAGTTTCCTTTTCTAATTTCTCTGTGCATTCTTCTCAGTTCTATCAGGCTCTTTCCCCCTAACTATTCCCTATCTATCAGACTCCCAGAGCTACTGTAGATTTTAGGAGAAGGAATTGGAACATGAGCTGTGACCTACAAGTCAATTTCCCCAGGTGGATAAACTCCACTGCAAGCCTCAGAGGGAGGGGCCTCCTCGTCCCAGCAATCTGGCCAGGCTGACAGACTCATAGCTTATGGGGGCAGGGGAGGAGGTGGGGGCCAGTATTTCTTGGGCTAGTTAATAACTGCCTGAGTCTTTGCAGTTTAGGCAGAGAAGACGCAAGTCCTTGGGGTGGGCAAGTCGCCTGGGCTGGGGATGCCTGGGCAGATGTGGAGGCAGTTGGAAAGGTGGCACCGCAGTTGGGTTGCTGGAGCTGCGCTGTTCCTAGGAGACGGAGGAGCAGCAAGCCTGCGGGGGAGGGGGAGCAAGTGGGTTGCTGCTTTTAGCTGCTGAAAGGACTGCAGGGAGCTCTGGGTAAGACATTTTCTGTTGCTGCTGCTTCTGCGGTAGAAGCTGCCGCTAGTAAGTCAGAGGAAGGAGGATCGAAAGGGAGGAGGCTTCATTTGCAGCCATGCTGAATCACTGTTGCTGATCAGATCTCCTGCTGGTTGGCTGCGAGGACTGAGAACAGAGCTAGGATCTCTGGGTGCATGCACAATTCAGCAGCTGCCACCCCCGCTGGGCCTTGCACAATGGAGGCTGAAAGGTATGTATGTGCAAGTGTGTTGTGTGTGTGTGTGTGTGTGTGTAAGTGAATGTGTGCTCGTGCGGCAGCCACCAGCTTTTGTGTTTGCATTAGCTAGGCAGGGTCGGAAGGAAGACCTGGCCATTGATGGATCCCAGCGGGAGGCCGAATAGAGCAGGGAAGTCCCTTTCTCCAGAGATTAGCTTCCATAAAGGCAGGTCCGGATTTGCTGGGCAGTGGAGCACCCTGAGAGAGGACTTCCTGGCTGGTGTTTGGGAATAGTTTCAGCATGGGCTGAATCAGGATTGCCTTTCTCAAGGCATTTCCCTTTCCTGGCTACTTTCCCTGGGATGTTTTTTCTTTGATGGTTTTTCTTTTTTTAATGTTATAGCAGGGCTGGCCAGGCATAGAGTGATTGCATTTTCACACTGAAGTGCTCAAATCTTCAGCAACCATGTTATGGTAATGTCGTTCCTAAAAGTGTGTGTGTGTGTGTGTGTGTGTGAGTGTGTGTGCGCGCACGCGCGTGCGCCTGTCTGTGTGCCTGTGTACGCACACAAATTCAGGTAAGGAGAGAAACCTATCAGATGACACTCGCTCTGATCTGACTTTCATTTGCATTGAAAAGTTTATAAATGATACTGGAAGGTGTGCTCTTAAGAGGGACTCTTCTTTCACCAGGGGTTTCTTATGAAATAGGAATCAGCAGTTTGTCGAGAAGGATCTAACTAGTAAGGGTTTATTTTCTGGCAAGCACATGTTTATAAATTTTAAACTATTATCTGGGGATCTGATTCTTTCACTGTGAAGGTGCCCAGTGCAATGCACGGTGGGTCATTCCTCTGTGTGCCAAAACATGTCGTTGTGCCAGCCTCTTCATTCTGTGCATCTGCAGCTGGTAGAGAACAAGGCTTATCATTTTCCTCTAGGTGAGAGGGCAGCAGGGAGGGGTCAGGCCATGCAAGTGCACCACTGAGGGGAGGGCTGCTGCTTTGAGTTGCCAGTTTGATACAGATGGTAACCTGCTGGTTAAATGATAACAGGTTTAATTAAATCCACACTGTCTGGCGAGTACTGCAGTAAACACTTCCTTTGCACAGATTGCCCCAACTCTTGTACCTCATGGTGCAGGGTGATGTCATTAAACATCTCTAGACCTCATCAGGCCTGACATGATTGCTGGGTGTCCTCTTTTCTGAAGAGGCCTCAGGGGTTGTGTTTCTTTCTTTTTTTCTTTTTGTTAATCCTCACCTGAGAATATTTTTCCCATTGATTTTTGGAGAAAGTGGAAGGAAGGGAAGGAGGGAGGGGAGGAAGAAAGAGGGAGGAAGAAAGAGGGAGGGAGGGAGAAAAAAAGGGAGGGAGAGAGAAACATTAATATGAGAGAGATACATTGATTGGTTGCCTCTTGCACGGACCCCAACCAGGGCTGGGATTTGAACCTCCAACCCAGGTACATGCCCTTGACTGGGAATTGAACCCATGACCCTTCAGTACATGGCCGGTGTTCCAATCATTGAGCCACATTTGCCAGGGCAGGACTGTTTCTTGATGTGACTTCAAGAGTCTGGGACTTTTTGGACAGAGTATGCTGCTGGTGCAGTCTGTCCCCGGATGCTCTCTGCAGCAGAAGCATAGTGTTGGACTCCATGTAGCCTGTTTCCTAGACTTGGGGCCGAGGTGGGCAGTGTCTTTACCTTTCTATTGTATGGTATCTAGCAGTAGGGTGGGGGTGATGTGAATGGAGGTTAGAGGTTCTAGACCAGGCCTGTTTTCTTGACTCTTGGTATAATGGGTTGAAAGGTCCATGTGAGACTAGCAGCAGCAGATTGCAGAACTGCTTCCCAAGCATTTTTGGGCACCTAATGTGTTCCCAGGACTGTATTAAGAAATGTAATGGGTCCGTGCCCTCAAGGAACTCTCTCGTACTTCAATATTCGGTGCCTTTCAGCTGGCATGGCTGATGTCGTTTGCTTTATAACACCTGGTTTTTGCATATGTTCTTATGCTTTTCCCATATTGGAGACAGAGAGTAGCGAGAAATACAAACTGAGCATCTTCCAACATTCTTCAGGTCACTCAGCTCACTATATTTTGTTTCTACTCCAGGACCAACTTACCATGCCAGGCATTTGTCTTCTGAAATCTGGCTCCAGTCTCCATTTCTATTGCTCACCCATATGCCCACCAAGGGATCTGTTGGTGTCTTTTGTGATTGCTCATCTTATATTCCATCCAGACTCAGGTCCTTACCTTCAGGCGTTCCTTTTGCCTGGAATACTTTTCCCTTCCTTTTTCCCAGAAGTTTTTAAATTCCACTCTATCCGGGAAACCTCAGCTTTTCTGGTCCCAGCTGATGCTCTTCTGAATTCCAGTATCTCTAGGTATCTCACAGTTGGGTACTGAATAATAGATCTAGCCACCAGAATTTTTGTGCTTTTGTTTTTTATATCTTATAACTCCCCAAATTTGGAGACAGGTCCTCAAGAACAAGGATGGGGCTATACCTTTGAATAGTCCTCAGTGACTGCTCTGTGACTGCATGCATAGTAGGTCCTGGATAATAACTTGCTGATTAGTTGATAACTTTTGTGGGAGGCTCTAATAATTAAAAAGCAAATTGGTTAGAGAGGAGATTTAAAACTTTTGGCCAATAGGTTCATCCTTGGATATCGGCCTTATTATCTCAGTACGGGTAATTGACCCTATGGAATGCTTTGAGGTAGGGGAGAAGGGGGGAATTGGTCTTGTTTTACAAGTTCTCTGAGAGACTCAGGGTCAGAGAAGCTGAGTGACTGGCCTAGTATCACATGTCAAACCTCCAGAGACTGGAGGAATCCTGAATCTGGGGCTTGTTCCACACTTAACCTGATGAAGCTTAATTGGGGCTGTTTTTAAGCATTAAACATTTTCAGCCAAGAGATTTTTAATGAACAATTTTCTTTCTTTGCCATAAGGGTCTGAAAATAACTTCTACCTTTAAAGGCCATTAATTGAAAGCATGGGCTTTGGAGTAATAGAGATCTTGCAGTGAATCTACTTCATAAACTGTGTAACCTTGAGTGTGTCACATTTCTTCATAAATAATTTTTCTTTTTGGTGCAAAAGGAGTACTAGTATTTATACCTCATGGAGTTGTTGTGAAGATCAAATGAGAAAAGATGTAGAAAGCACCTAGTCAAGTTTTTCTGGCACAGAGGAAGTACTCAGGAAATGGTAGTTGCTGTTATCATTGGTGTTCATATTTTGCCCTGCGGAACCCCATGACACTAACATCGCTTATTTTAGGGCCTTCCTATATTTGTCACCCCAGGCAGATTATATGGGACCATTCCCATGAGAAAATTAGGGAGAGCTTATCAGGCCAGGATTTTTTACCTAAACTATCTTCTCATAGTCAGATACAGGGGTTGGCATTTTTTCTTCTAGGTTTTAACAACACCTACCTCAGTCTTCTTTTTTATAGACACCCTGAGATTTGGAACCACCGAATACACCTTTGTTCAGGCCAAAATCTTAAGAAGAACCTGTGAATTTATACTCATTTTTGTTGTATCCTGCCAGCTCTCCAGCTGTATGGGTCCTTCTGAAGCTGTTTCCCATCTCTCTGTGTGAAGAATTGCTGTGGCTTGGTTTGTCAGAGGAAGATGATTCTGCCTTCTGATTTGCAAAGGAAAAGGCTCTCAGTTACTACAGTGATAGTGTGTGTGTGTGTGTGTGTGTGTGTGTGTGTGTGTATGTGTGTATTTGTGTGTGCATAGAGCAGATGGACATTGAAAATGGCAGTTGCTCTTGCTATTGGGATTTTATTTCAGTTTTGGAAATCAGACTCATGGATGAATTAAAATAAATTTCTAACTTATATGAGATACCTAGAGTAGTCAAATTAATAGAGACCGAAAGTATAATGGTGGTTGCTAATGGTTGGGGAGAGGGAGGAGTGGGGAGTTATTGTTTAATGGGTAGAGTTTCAGTTTGAGAAAATGAAAATGTTCTGGAGATGGATGGTGGTGATGGTTGTACAACATAAATGTACTTAATTGCCGGGGTTCTTTTCCCAGCCTTACAAAGGGTTCAGCATTCTGGAGAAAGGGGCTGCACATAAGATGATTAAGGAGTCTGGAGATGAAAGATAATTTTGAAAGGCATTGGGGGTCAGAGGATCTTCAGCTGAAGGAGCTAAAGACTCCCTCCTTGACCAAGGCAAGGACCTTGTGCTTTTTTTTTTTTTTAAATATTTTTATTGATTTTTAGAGAGAGAGGAAGAAAGAGGGAGAGATAGAAATATCAGTGATGAGAGAGAATCATTGATTGGCTGCTTCCTACACACCCCCTACTGGGAATGCAGCTTGGAACCTGGGCATGTGCCCTTGACTGAAATCGAACCCAGGACCCTTCAGTCCACAGGCTGACGCTCTATCCACTGAGCAAACCAGCTAGGGCAGACCTTGTGCTTTTATCCAACACAATTTGTCCCAAGGCAAGGTGGAGATATACACTTCAAAGGGCAAGGTATCAAAGGGTACAGAAGCATTGTCAGTTTGGGGAATAGCCTACAGCTGTTCAGGTGTTTTGCCAACAGGAGGCAATAAAATGCCCTGAGCTATCTGGCAGTTAACAATCCTATTCAGGTTTGGGGGAAGTGCCGGTAAGCCGTTTCAACAAGTAAACTACATATGTGGCTCACCCTTGATGAGCTGCCCAAGCTTCACCAACCTTTTGGTGAAACTCTTGTAATTATTACATGCTGGAATTGGTTCCCGGCACTTAATGCTGCTGAAATGTACAGTAAAAGATGGTTGAAATAGTAAATTTAATGTTACATATATTTTGCCATAATTAAAAATTTATTTTCAGGCCTAGTCTCTGGCATATCTGCAAGAGTTGCAGAGAACCACAACTTTTGGAAGAAACATCATAAAAAGGGGAAGTTGGTTGTCAATTTTTCTTAAAATTGTGCTTTCCTTCATCAGAAGCATCAGGATGCCCCTGCTTGAGGTGGGCCCCAGGCACCCAAGGTTATGCCATGTATTTGTGTGAGCAGTCTTCAGAGGGAGAATAGCACATCTTTACTGAGGAGAGCCTGCTCTTGGACCTTGGGGAACTTTGGAACTAGACGGAGCATATCTCTTTGCCCTTGATCCAGGAACAGATAGAGCATATTTTCTGAGAAGACACAACTTAGAGAACTGATCCAGGGAAGAACAAGATCCAGGGAAGAGCAAGTGTTGAGTGCAGTGCTTTAGCTTTTTCTCTCTTCCCCCAGCACATTGCTGAGTCCTCTCCTGCCGCAGAAGTCATGGGTAGGAACTTTTAAAGAAATTTTTGGACATCACTGTTGCCTGAAGCAGATGTGCATTTCATCCATGATAACTGAAATAAAATTTTCCATTTTGGAAAAACTTTTTGGTGAAGTAAGGTTTTCAACTGCAAAAACAAAAAACAAAACACAAAAACAAAAAACAAAAAACAAAAAACCCCAAAAATAAAACAAAACAATAATCAGTGACAGAAACCACTTAGTTTCCCCATACTCAGGTTTGGGTTTTTAGGATCTTGCTTGCTAGATTTTAGATTGTTATTCCAGATTCAGACAAAAACATTGTTGGATAACTTTTCCAAAGCAAGTTCTTTATTTGATGAAATTTGCCATTATAGAACTGACCTACTTTTTTTCAATTGCTAGATGGACCCAAGAACTAGGTTAGCCTGAAAGGAACATTAATAAACTATATAAAAAATAACTTGAACATGCTTTGTTCTCAGACTCCCCCCCCCCCACCCCCGCGGCCATTAAATAAGTTCAGTGGTTCTCAAGCTAGGTATCTGTAACTTTTTATAGTCTCAGCACAATTTTCCTGGACTGTTCTTTTTAACTTATGAATATCTATTGTAGCCTTTATCAAATCTATACACATGGAAAAGCTCAGTTTTCCTATTCAAACCAAACAGAAGTTTGGCTTCCCAAATACCACATAACAAGGGCTGTGCTTTCTTTTAGTCTTTCTTGCTCCTTGTCTAATTCTGTCCGAACTCAAGCGTTTCTTTTGTGTTTCATATTTTTACACAGCCCACTTAAGAGATTTTTACCCCTGGGTTTTGAAGGAAGTGGTCTGTGAATTGGACCCTTAGGAATGTGATTAGTAACATACCTGTTCTTGAGCCTGATTATAAGAATGGCAACAGCTGCTGGTTGGCTTTGATGAATTATGATGGCCTTGTGTGAAAATTCCAAATTTAATACAATGAATAATATTGACTCCAGTAAGCACTGCAGTTTCCCCGCAGTCCGTGGGGTGAAGTAGCGCTGTGCCACAGGTCCTAGAGGACCCAGTCTTTTTTCATTTGGGCTGGTTTGGCCGCACAATGAAGAAACTCAGAGAGTAGGACATAACAAATAAGCCCCCTTGGCCTTATAGGCTGTGCACATTACCCCAAGTCAGTGGACATTTCTTGAACTTTAGAATTGGGAAACAAGCTAGACCTGTAGTTTGCTCGGAGCCCTGTAGGTTCCAAAATCCTATCTTGTCAGCATTCTATTGCTGCCCAGGCTTGGAGAAGCAGAGTCAAGCAGATGAGCTCACAAGAACCTGGCATACAACAATTTGTTAATTTGCTGTGAAAACAGTTACTGGCAAGATGTTCCTGAGGGCCTGCCACCGCTTTTCTTGCTTCCTGAAGGAGAACCATGGGGGAGGCTAATTTGATCAAAAGGCTGCTTAGTAAACTAGGAGCTAAGTTATGGCACTTAAGCTGCACAACAGGGATCTGACCTGAGGCTGCACCAAATGACTATGTCTGATAATTAAATCATTTTCTTTCCTGGATAGTGTGGGATGAGTGGGACCAAGGGCTTTCTCTCTCTGATTCTTATTTTTTTGGTTTCCGTTTCTAAAGAGTACTGGGATTTTAATGATTTGGCATAGTTTTATTTTTTCAAAATATATGTTTTTATTGATTTTATAGGGAGGAAGGGAGAAGGGGAAAGAGAAAGAAGCATCAATGATGAGAGTAAATCATTGATTGGCTGCTTCCTGCACGCCCCCTACTGGGGATTGAGCCCATAACCCAGGCATGTACCCTGACTGGGAATTGAATCATGAAAGTCCTGGTTCATGGGTTGACTTTTCAACTACTAGTGACACCAGCCAGGCTATTTTTCCCCCTTCTTTAAGCGACTTTGCCTTTCTTCTGTCTCATCTGTAGCTTGAATATAATGTGCCTGGGCTCTGTGTATGTTGCCCAGTATCAACACACTCTGCCTAAACTTTATTTGCACCCCTTGAAGCCTTTTACAGGCTATGTAGTTCCTAGCCTCAGCAGCATTTCTAAGGCTACCCTTTCCTCTCCTCCTCTTTCACACCCTTCATGCTTTGGAGCTCCTCATCTGACAGGTCCCCCAAATACCTCTGCACAGTCAGCCTGCTCAGAGGCTTTTCTGTTTCCTACTTTGCTGACATGCTATCCAGTGTCTTTTCCTTTCCATTCATTGCCTGTTTTCCTCAGTGATGGAAAGAGCCTAAGAATGAATGCAATAAGCAGCAATAGCAACCATTCTTGCTGCTTCCCTTTTCTCTACCCCCCATCCTCCTGATTCTGTATCACCAATGCAGGGAACTAGACAGCTAAGAAATAATTCCTCAAACCCCCCATGGGGAAAGAAGGAGGGGAACTTAGAGGGATAAAGCCATAATTATTTTTATAAGGGGAAGTGAAGAAAGATGGAATAGTTGGTAGTTGTACCTCATTTACTTACCCATTCCTTCATTTACTCAAGTAATCATTTATTGAGCACCTGTCATGTGCCAGAGGCTAAGAATAGAGAGGGAAATAAGACACCATCCTATTTTTCATGGAGCTCAAAGTTGGGTGAGCAGTGTTGTGCTTGAGCCAACAATCATCCACTTGCAAGAGCTGCTTATTTTTAGGAATTTTATGAGTCAATTTTTAAATACAACTTTCATTAAAAATTAAATTATATAACTTAATTATATCAAAAACAAGTGTAATAAACACTCAAAACTCATCACTTCCCATTTATTTTACTATGATCTATGTCTCCTAGACCAGCAGTCGCCAACCGGTGGTCCGCGGACCACTGGTGGTCCATGAGGTCCGAAAGATTGGCGACCATTGTCCTAGACCAGTGGTCGACAAACTCATTAGTCAACAGAGCCAAATATCAACAGTACAACGATTGAAATTTCTTTTGAGAGCCAAATTTTTTAAACTTAAACTTCTTCTAACGCCACTTCTTCAAAATAGACTCGCCCAGGCCATGGTATTTTGTGGAAGAGCCACACTCAAGGGGCCAAAGAGCTGCATGTGGCTCACGAGCCGCAGTTTGCTGACCACGGTCCTAGACTATGTCTCATATCTGTATAATGGAAATACTATATGGTGATATAATGATGTGCTTGCTGCACATTTCTTCCCACCTCCATATACTCAGTGACATTGTGTTGGCAGATTGAAATATGCTGTGGTGGGAGTATTTACACCATGGAAATTGGCAAATGTTAAAAATCAGGGCTCCCTTCCTTGAAATCAACTGTTAAACATTTCCAGCACATACTGTGCGGGGGAGATAGAGAAGTAAGAGGTAATTACATTATTATATAGAGGGAGGCACAGGGTACCAAGGGAACAGATAGGAAGGGAAATCAATCTAGTGGGTAGTGGAGGATGATAGGAAGATCCCAGCAAGAGGCTGGAAGGGCTGAAAGGAATGAGCTAGACATCGGGGAGAAAGGGGATAGGGCAAAAGAGCCTGGTATACTAGTATTTAGGCAGTTGCAAGTATTTTAGTACTACAGTAACAAGAAGTCTTCAGGGAAATGGTGGATTATGAAGGCCCAGGCTGGGTCTCTGAGATTTGTTAATTTGCTGTGAAAACAGTTACTGGCAAGATGTTCCTGAGGGCCTGCCACCGCTTTTCTTGCTTCCTGAAGGAGAACCATGGGGGAGGCTAATTTGATCAAAAGGCTGCTTAGTAAACTGGGAGCTAAGTTATGGCACTTAACCTGCACAACAGGGAGGTTACAGTAACAAGGACTGTGAGAAGGGAATGGCGTGGAAAGATATTAAAGGACATAGATTTGATAGGACTATGGCTGTATGTGAGGGGTGTGCAAGAGAGAGAGAGAGAGAGAGAGGAAATATCAAGGATGACATCCCAGTTTCTGCTTATGATAAGATCTGTTATGAATGGAGGGAGAAAGGTATTAGGGAGGGAATGGTGGGGTCTAGCAACTCTGTCTGAGCATGTGATCCTAGGCTGAGGCACGTGTGTGCGCGCGTGTGTGCTTGCGCATATATTTATGTACTATATTGTTGGAGGACGTGGGTTATGGTGGAAATAACTTGGGCTGATTCAAGTCAAGGACACCTGAGCTCAGATCCCATCTCTGCCACTTATTATCTGTGAATCTTGTACAAGATTTTTAACTCCTCTGAGTCCTTAGATCGTCTCTTTACTTAAGAAGTTACTTAACTTCCTACTCCCTGGAAGACCAGTGAGTTGCCAAGAAGCTTGTATTTTCCAGAAACAAGAGATACCACTCTAGATTTCCTGTGTCTTCACACCCAAGGGGATCAAGGGATGAGAGAGACCAAGGGATGATTTGGTTCCTTCTGATGTCAAGACTTGCCTTGGCATCAAGGGTGGAATGGGGAAACCAGATGTCATTTCCTTAGCCAGCTCTGTAGTCATCAAGTTGTTCTTTTAGGGAAGCTTCAGTGTGAATTGCATTTTGTTGAAATTAAGTCCTCTGATAATAGACAATCTATGTTTGAGAACTTTGGTAAACACAATATTATTTTTAACAGGGATATATCATTATTGGGCTATTCTGGAAGGCTGGAAAGTGTAAAGAGCAACAGAACAAGGAAGAGCGAGACATCCTTGTCTCTATTTGGTCTACACCCACTCCATGTATGTGAAATAGAACTAAATGTTTGTCCACTGGGCTTTTATTAGTTCCTGTTAAAAACCTTCAGTGGTTCCCTGTTGATACCAAATGATAGTTTCTCTTCCTGGCTTTTAAGTCTCTCTACAATTTGAAAATTATAATGAATATTTGTGCAGTGTTTTATAGTTTTTAGATTTACCCCAGGAATGCAAGTATGGTTTAGTATTAGAAAATATGTTAATATTATTTACCACATTAAAAGAATAAAAGGAAAAATCCATACAATCATCTCATTAGATTTACAAAAACATTTGATAAAATCCAGTATACTTTATGATTAAAGAACAGTAATATACATGGAAAATTTAAAAATTTGATTAAGAAAGGGTATCTACAAAAATCCTACAGCAAACATACACAATAGGAAACCATTAGAAGCATCTTTAACATCAGTAGGATGTTAAATATTCATTAGCACACTTTCTGTTCAACATTGTGTGACCATCCTAGCCAGTGGAGAATTTCTTGCAAAAAGAAACGGAAGCCCTCAGAATTGGAAAAGAGGAAAAAAAACTCTTGCAGTATATGCAGGCAATGAGGTTGTTAATATAGATCACCTAATTCAATCTTCAGACAAATAGTTAGAAATAATAGAAACAGTTGGTAAGGTGGCTAGATATAAGATCAATTTGCAAAAATCAGTTGCATTTTATAAACCATAATAATCAGAAAATATAATTTAAAATGACACAATTTCCATTATAAAATAGCAACAAAAATAATAAAGTGAATAAATATAATGATGTAAGGTTCCCCATGCAGAAAAATATAAAAAAGTTTGAATGACATTAAAGAGGACCCATATTTCATATTCATTGATTGGAAGATACATGTCAACTGATATAGAAAGATGTCAGTTCTATTCAAATTGATCTATAAATTCAATTCAGTTTCTATCAAAATCCCATCAGAGTATTTCATAGAACTTGACAAACTGATACTAAAATTTGTATGAACGAGTAAAAAGACTGGAATGATCAAAACACATCTGAAACATAATAATAGGATTGGGGACTTGCTCTATCAGATATCAGGCCTTATTATGGAGCTACAGAAATAATGTATTACAGGTACAGAGACAGGTAAACTGACCAATGGAATAGGTTAGTGTCAAGAAATAGATCCCTGTATGTTTGGAACTTTGATATGGACCTAAGGTGGCATGACAAAGACAGGCGCGTGGGAAAAATAAGAAGTAATCAATAAGTGGAACTTATGGGAAAAATTAGATCCCTTTTTCACATCATGACACAAAAATCAACATCAGATAATATAAGGTATTAAATATCAAAAGTAAAAATGTTAGTAGAAATTAAAAACTGTCTGGCCATGGAGTAGGGAAGGAAGGACACTAACAATAAATTAAGCTTGTGAGTTTTCTTACATGAAGTTTTTCATCTTCACTGGGTACTCCCTCTTCCTGATCACATTTTCAGTTTTGAGATTTTATCTCCTTAAACACATGACTCTAATCATCTGCCTTTGTGCATCTCTTGTGCTCATGCTCAGTTAATTTCTTTGCGCTCAGAATCCAAACAGTCCCACAGTTCAGATGCTTGTGGCTTACATTTACGTGTTGAACTGAAGGTAGGGAAAGAAGCCAAAGGAGGAGTCAGATGAGCTATGGGTCTGGGGCATGTTTGATTGTATTTGAATGTTAACAAATCCCAGTGTGAGAGCTATAGAGACTCTCAGGTCTCTGGAACATTCTGTTAACCACACCATTCCCTTTCTCAAGAGTTTTCAGAGCTGGGTAGTAGCATGGACAGAGACAAAGGGAAAGGCAAAAGAAAGTACTGTTGTTATCCTAGAGTTGGAGTAAACTGTGGGTCCCTAAATCTACTCAAGTAGGGAAGGTTCTGTTTTCCTACTAGCAAAGCAAAGCTTAGCCTTGTCCAAACAGAGGTAACTCCAAGGTTCCAGACTTAACCGTGGAGCTAAGTAATTTCATCAGTCTGGGGAGAGTGTGCTTTCCTTACTCATTCTTTTGGTTCTTTCTCAGCCCCCATAGAGTTTAGACATGCTGCTTAGGAGTAGTTGGGATTCTGGGTGGGATTTCACAAGGATTTAAGTGTTTTGTTTTTGGAACAGGAGGTTTTGAGATTATGAGTGACTTGCTAGAACCACCTGCTCATTTAGCTCACATAGCCTTTCTTTTCATAACAAATTACAATCTCTTGTCTTTGTTTGGGATTATGGTTTCCCAAAAACTTTCACATGTGTCACCATTCTCTATACTGTAGCCAATGTGATCTTTCTGAAGCACAAATGTGTTCACCTGCTTCCTGCCCCACTTCTCTGCTTAAAACCTTTTGATGGCTTCTCATGGTTTCAGAATGAAATCCAAACTCCTTAGCTTTGTTTATATGACACAATATTGTTCAGTCTAATAGCCTTTTTTTCTTGATACTCTCCTCTAGTTTTACTGAACACACTTGAATTTTTCTCCAGGTCTCTGTGCATACTGCCCTCTGTCTGAATACTTTCTATCTTCCTTTTTTACCTGGTTAATGTATGCTCTTGCTCAGCTTCTAGGAAGTTTTCCCCTCAGCATACCGGCATTGGGATAGTTGCCCATCCTTTGTGTTTCTCTAACCCTTTTTTTTTATTGTTTAAAGTATTACATATGTCTCCTTTTCCCCAATTGTGTGTTTCTGTAACTCTTACCCCATATAATAAAAGGCTAATATGCAAATTGACTAAATGGCGGAACGACCAGTTGCTATGATGTGCACTGACCACCAGGGGGCAGATGCTCAACACAGGAGCTGCCTCCTGGTGGTCAGTGCGCTCCCACAGGGGGAGCGCCTCTCAGCCAGAAGCCCTGAACTGGGTTCATGGCTGGCAAGCGCAATGGCGATGGCGGGAGCCTCTCCTGCCTCCGTAGCAGTGCTAAGGATGTATGTCAGTTGGACATCCCCCGAGGGCTCCCATACTTCAAAAGGGTGCAGGCCGGGCTGAGGGACACCCCCCCCCCCCCCGCCACCAAGTGCATGAATTTCATACACCCGGCCTCTAGTCGAATTATAATACTTAAGATACAATGGTTAAATGTTTACTTGGCTTTCTCCTTCACTGAACTCAAAATTTTGTGAGACCAGGATCTGTTCCTTGTTTATTGTTGTGTTTCCCTTAAATTTCAATACAGTGCCTGGCACACAGTAGGCTCCATTAGATGTTTGTTGAATGAACAAACATCCCTATGAATTGAATGGTATAGTGCTTAGTTTCCCCTCACTTTCCCCATCTGGAGAGATGGAAGTTAAACACTCTCACAAGTCGCAAAAGTGCTTGGTGGAATAAGCTGAGGTAGGACCCATCTTCCACCAGAGGAATGCACTTTGTATTGGGAGATTCTGCAGAAATGCCTGACCCAATGTATCCCTTCCCTGTTGGGTTTGTGGTTAAGAGAACAGGCTGACAGGGATGCCTCTGGTGGGTGGGCAAATGCATGCACTTGTGTAGTTGGGTGAATGGGTTTATCAACATGTGATCCTCTTTTTCCTCCCTCCCACTCCTTTCCTGTTTACAGCACCAAGCTGAGCTCCCAGTCCCCGATACAGGCTGGGGATGATGAGAAGAACCAGAGGACTATCACTGTCAATCCTGCCCACATGGGGAAGGCGTTCAAGGTTATGAATGAACTGAGGAGGTACATTTCCTATTTTGCCTGTGCCCTTTTGGAAGCAACTTGCCTGGTGAGCGTTATCAGGTTCTATTAAGTTAGGACACCACCTCCTAGTGAATTCTGACTCTTCCCCACCCAATCTCAGTCACGTGGCTTCCCCTTTCAAACTCTGAGATAGATGTCTTTCAGAAATTTCTCTCTTTCCATTGTATTTAACACCTATCATTTTAGTACTTAATCACAGGGAGAAATCCTGTATGGTTACAGAAGTTCTGTTCATGGACTTGGTTTCCAACTGAACCAGCTGCTTGAAGTCCAATAATAGAATGATTACAACACCTACACACAATTGCAGATTAAAGATTGTGGATGCCATGCATTTTCTTTTGGCCTCCCTCTCATTCCTTGGTCTGAACTTAGCTTGTTAGACAGCCACATGAATGGAAAAATACCTAGCTTCTAAAATGCAATTTAACTCTATAAAGAAATAAATGAAATGCAAATGCACTCATCCTCACTTTGCTAAATGATGAAGGGTGTGCAGGCTATTTGTAAAGCCAGTGTGCATGTTTGATGAGCTTGTTGCAAGACAGGTTCAGGACACTGAACATGCTTTTCTGTACAAAACTTATGCACACAATCTCTTCCTTTCTAGAGAACTCAAGCTTTTTTTTGCCCATGCCATTATTCATCCTGTTGTGAGCTGTAATTGTTTATTTCCTCTTTTCTATGTAGCTCATGAGTTTCCTGAGTCAAGGACAACTTCTGAATTGTTTTGATGTCTAGCACCTAGTACTTATAGGAACTGAGGCAGTAGCTAGACTCTGGGATGGGTGAGTGGGGGTGAAAAGTTAAATAATAAATAGGTCAATGAAAATTATATTCTGTAGTACAAATAGGTGTTTTGTGAGGGTGCTAAGGAAGCAAGTATGCCAAACTGCAAATTTGGAGAACACTTCTTAAAAAGGATGATGCTTGAGGTAAATTTTGAAGGACAAGTAAGAGTTCAAGAATGATAAATGGATAGGAAAAAGTCTTCTAAGCAGAAAAAATGGCATAAGCATAAGCATATATAGCTGAAGATATGTTTGAGTAAGAGGTTGAACTACTTTTTAAAAAAGTTCTATCTGATTCTATATTTATTTCCTCATTTTTCCTTTTTGCAGGGTCCAGTCTTTGGCATAAAAAGCAAGTTAAATTTATCTTATGCCCTATTGCTCAATTTTTATTAGGCCTCCTGCCAAATTTCCTGGAAGCTCTGTTCATATTTGTCTTTGGCAGTAGGCAATGCTGATGTTTGTGTCTATGTGTATGGTTCTCTTGTAACTGAAGAATTTGTGTTGTGTTCCCTAGACTCTATTGAAGTTCTTCATGTAGTTCCCTAGAGTTGGCTTGTTCCCTTTGTCTAATTTAAGACTACAGGTTTCCAAATAAGCAATCTAACTTTACACCCTATGGAATTAGAAAAAGAAGAAAAAACTAAGCCTAAAGTTAGCAGAAGAAAGGAAATAATAAAGATTAAAGCAGAGATAAATGAAATAGAGACTTGAAAGATAATAGAAAAAAATCAATAAAACTAAGAGTTGGTTTCTAAAAAAGATCAACAAAATTCACAAACCCAGCTAAACTAACCAAGACAATAGAAAGAGGACTCAAAATCTATATATATAAAAGCCTAAGCGACCCAATGACCAGTTGACCAGTTGCTATGATGGACACTGACCACCAGGGGGCAGATGCTCAATGCAGGAGCAGCCCCTGGTGGGCAGTGTGCTCCCACAGCCAACCTCCCGCGGCTGGCCAACCTCCCATGATTCCTACCCCCAGCCGGCCGGCCACCCTGATTGGCCCTGATCACCGGCCAGGCTGAGAGACCCCACCTGTGCACAAATTTGCGTACTGGACCTCTAGTTATAAATAAAAGAAGAGACATTACAACTGATACTACAAAAATACACTTGATCATAAGACACCACACTGAACAATTATGTGCCAATAAATTGGATAACCTAGAATAAATGGATAAATGTTTGAAACATACTACCTTTTAAGACTGAATAAAAAAGAAATAGAAAGTCTGAACAGACCAGTTATGATTAAGGAGATTGAATCAGTAACCAAAAATCTCCCAACAAAGAAAAGCCCATGACCAGATGATTTCACTGGTGCGTTCTACCAAACAGTCAAAGAAGTATTAATGCCAATCCTTCTCAAACTTTTCCAAAAACTTGAAGAGGAGGGAACATTCTCAAATTTCTTTTAACAAGACCAGAATTATCCTGATACCAAAGCCACATAAGGATAGTACAAGAAAATAAAAGTACATGTCAATATCCCTGATGAATAGTGATACAAAATTTCTCAACAAAATACTAGCAAACTGGCCCTGGTTGGTGTGCTAAGTGGTTAGAGCCTCAGCCCAGGCACCCAACTGCTGGTTTGATCCCTGGCCCCAGTTGGGGTGCATGTGGGAGGCAACAAATCAATGTGTCTCTCTCACATCAATTTTTCTCTCTCTTCCTCCCTCTATCCGTTCCACACTCTAAAAAATCAATGGAAAAAAAATCCTTAGGTGAGGAATAAAAAAAATTACTAGCCAACTGATTTCAACAGCACATTAAAAAGATCATATAACATTATCAAGTGTGGTTTATCCTTAGGATACAGGATGGTTCAAGATATATAAATCAGTAAATGTGAGAAACCAAATTAATAGAAAGATCATATGATTCTCTCAATATATGCAGAAAAAGTGTCTCAATGCTTGTACATGATAAAAAATCCCAACAAATTGGGTATAGAAGGAACATCCCTTAATTTAATAAAAGCCATATGTGACAAACACATAGCTAACATTATACTCAACTAGAGGCCTGGTGCACGAAAGTCGTGCACTGGGTGTGGGGAGTCCCTCAGCCTAGCTTGTGCCCCCTTGTAGTCTGGGACCCCTTGGGGATGTCTGCCTGCTGTCTTAGGCCTGTTCCCCATGGCGATCGGGCCTAAGCCAGCAGTAGGACAACCCTCTCACAGTCTGGGATCCCTCTCGCAGTCCAGGACCCCTTGCTCCTTATTGCCTGCCTGCTCACTGTTCCTTACTGCTCGGCTCGCTGCTCCTTAGTGCTGCTGTGGAGGTGGAAGAGGCTCCAGCCAATGCTGCTGCACTCGCCAGCCATGATCCCGGCTTCTGGCTGAGCGGCGCTCCCCTTGTGGGAGTGCACTGACCACCAGGGGGCGGCTTCTACGCTGAGTGTCTTGTCCCCTGGTGGTCAGTGCGCATCATAGCAACCGGTCATTCCGTTGGTTGTTCTGCTGTTTGGTTGATTTATATATTAGGATTTTATTATATAGGATGGTTGAAAGCTTTTCCTTTGAGGTCAAGAACAAGATAAGGGTAACCACTCTCACCATCCTATTGAACATAGTACTAGAAGTGCTAGACAGAGCAATTAGGCAAGAAAAAGAAATAAAAAAACAAAGTAATAAAATTGTTTCTGTTTGCAGATGACTTGTCTAAATATAGAAAAACCCAAAGATTCCACCAAAAAAGTGTTAGAACTAATAAATAAATTTGGTAAAGTTGCAGGATATAAAATCAACATACAAAGTCAGTTGTATTTCTATACACTAACAACAAATTAAGAAAGAAAGAAAACAATCCTATTTACAATAACATAAACCCCCCCAATAAAATACTTAGGAATAAATTTAACCAAGGAGGTAAGTGATCTGTATACTGAAACTATAAGACACTGATAAAAGAGATTGAGGAAGACACATAAGTGGAAATATATTCTATGTTCATGTATTGGAAGAATTAGTATTGTTATAATGCCTTTACCCAAAACTATCTATAGATTCAGTGTAATCTCTATAAAAATTCCAATGGCATTTTTCACAGAAATAGAAAAATAATCCTAAAATTTGTATGGAACCACAAAAGACCCTGAATAGCCAAAGTAGTCTTGTAAAAGAAGGGCAAAGCTAGAGACATAGCACTTCCTGATCTTAAACTGTATTGCAATGCTGCAGTAATCAGAACAGTATGGTAGAGACACATAGATCAATGGAATGGAATTGAGAGCCCAGAAATAAACCCATGTATATATGGTCAACTAATTTTTGACAAAGGAGCTAAGACTACTCAGTGGGTAAAGGATAGTCTCTTCAATAAATGCTGTTAGAAAAACTGGACATGAAAATGAATGATATTGGACCCCACTCACAAAAATTAACTCAAAATGGATTAAATACTTCAGTGTTAAGACCTGACACCATATAACTCCTAGAGAGAAACAGGGAAGAAGCTCCTTGTCATTAGTTTTGGCACTGACTTTTTTTCACCAAAAGCATGAGCAACAAAAGCAAAATAGACAAGTGGGACTACATCAAAATGAAAAGCTTCTGCATAGCAAAGGAAACTATAACAAATGAAAAGGCAAACTACAGAATGGGAGAAAATCTTGGGAGATCATATATTTGACTAATATCCAAAATATATATAGAACTCATACAATTCAATAGCAAAAAACAAAATACTCTATTATAAACTAGTCTAAGGACCTGAATAGACATTTGTTTAAAGAAGACATCCAGGTGGCCAACAGATACATGAAAAGGGGCTTAATATCACTAATTAGTAGAGAAATGCAAATCAAAACCGTAGTGAGATAGCATTTTATATCTATTAGAATGGCTATTATAAAAAAAGGAGATAAGTTATGGCAAGGATGTGGAGAAAGAGAACACTTGTGCACTATTGTTAAGAATGTAAATTATACAGCTACTAATGAAAACAGTATTGGTTCCTCAAAAAATTAAAAATTTAGCCCTGACTGGTTTGGCACAGTGGATGGAGCATCAGCCTGTGGACTGAAGGGTCCCAGGTTTGATTCCAGTCAAGGGCACATGCCAGGGTTGTGGGCCCAATCCCCATTGGGGATGTACAGGAGGCAGCTGATCAATGATTCTCTCATTATTGATATTTCTATCTTTCTCTTCCTCTCCCTTCCTCTCTGAAATCAATAATATATATATATATATATATATATATGTCTTTTTTAAAAAAAAATAAAAATTTAACTATCATATGATCTAGCAATCCTACTTCTGGTTATATATCTGAAGGAAAGAAAAGAAGGAAACTGCCATTTGCAACAACATGGATGAACCTTGAGGGCATTATGCTAAGTGAAATAAGTCAGACAGAGAAAGACAAACACTGTATGATCTCACATGTATGTGGGATCTAAACAAGCTGACTTCATAGAGACAGAGAGTAGACTGGTGTTTGTCAGGGTCCTGGGGGGGCTGGGGGGAGGAATGGAGAGATGTTGTCAACAGGTACAAACTTCCAGTTATAAAATGAGTAAGTTCTGGGGAACTAATGTACAACAGGGTGACTATAATTAGTAATGCTGTATTGCATGCTTGAACGTTGCTTAGAGAGTAGATCTTAAGTCTTCTGACCATAAAAAATAGGTGTTGTGTGAGGTATGTATGTATTAACAACCTAACTGTGGTAATCATTTTAGAATATAAATGTATATGAAATCATTACATTGTATATCTTAAACTTGTACAGTGTTATATGTCAATTATCCTATCTAATAAAAGAGTAATATGCAAATTGACTGTACCGCCACTACATCCACCAGCCACGCCCATAGCCAATCAGGAGGGAATATGCAAATAAACCCAACTAAGATGGCTGCAGCCACAGAGAGCAGGAGGGAGGCTTGGGTTTCCCTGGCAATGGAGGAAGCCAAGCTTCTGCAGCCCTGGCCTGCTTTGGCCTCCGCTTAAGGCTACAAAGTTTCGATTATAGAAGATACATAAATCCCAACAGAAATGGCTGCCGCCACTGAGCGAGCAGAAGGCTTGGCTCCACTCCAGCCTACAAAGTTTCAATTGTAGAAGATAAATAAATCCCAGATCCCAGGGCCTCTGCTTGGGTTGCCAGGGGGTGTGGCTAGACTGCAAACGACCATAGGCCCCTCGCCCAGACCGCCCCACACCCCAAGGGAACCCCCACCCTGATCCAGGACACCCTTCAGGGCAAACCAGCTGGCCCTCACCCATGCACCAGGCATCTATCCTATCTAATAAAAGAGTAATATGCAGATTGACCATCACTCCAACACACAAGATGGCTGCCCCCATGTGGTCAAAGTCCTGCCCCCATGTGGACACAAGATGGCCAGTAGGGGAGGGCAGTTGAGAGGAACCAGGCCTGCAAGGGAGGGCAGTTGTGGGTGATCAGGCCAGCAGGGGAGGGCAGTTGGGAGGGACCAGGCCTGCAAGGGAGGGCAATTGGGGGCAATCAAGCCTGCTGGGGAGGGCAGTTAGGGGTGACCCCACCGGCAGAGGAGGGAAGTTGGGGGTAACTGGGTCTGCAGGGAAGGGCAGTTGGGGGGGGGGGACCCAGGCCTGCAGGGGAGGGCAGTTAGGGGTGACCAGGCCTTCAGCAGAGGGAAGTTAGGGGTGACCAGGCCTGCAGGGGAAGGCAGTTAAGGGCAATCAGGCTGGCAGGGGAGCAGTTAGGCATCAATCAGGCTGGCAGGGGAGTGGTTAGGGGGTGATCAGTCTGGCAGGCAGAAACGGTTAGGGGCAATCAGGAAGGCAAGCAGGTGAGCAGTTGGGAGCCAGCAGTCCTGGATTGTGAGAGGGATGTCCGACTGCCTGTTTAGGCCCGATCCCAGTGGGGTCCCAGATTGGAGAGGGTGCAGGCTGGGCTGAGGGACACACCCCCTTGTGCACGAATGTTGTGCACTGGGCCTCTAGTCTACACTAATAAAAGAGAAACATGCAAATTAACCATCAATCTGCTATGCCAAGCCACACCCACCAGCCAATCAAGAGCATATATGCAAATTAACCCAACCAAGATGACAGCTGGCTATGGAGCTGGAGCAAGCAGGAGGCTTGGGTTGCCCCGGCAATGGAGGAAGCCAAGCTTCCTGCCCTTCCTGGCTGGCCCTGGCCTCTGCTCAAGACTACAAAGTTTCAATTATAGAAGATAAATAAATCCTAGATACTTGCTTCCAGCTGGCCCTGGCCTCCACTCAAGGAGGTGCTGAAAAAAAAAAAAAGAAAAAGAAAAAAAGGAGGGTCTGGGACCTTGGGTTGCCAGGGGGTGATCAGGCTAGGATGGGATGGCAGGGGGCATTGGGGGTAAGCAGACCAGCAGGGGGGCCAGTTGGGGGTGAGCAGGCCATCAGTGGGGGTCAGTTGGAGGTGATCAGGAAAGCGTGCAGGGGCAGTTTGGAATGAGCAGACCAGCAGGGGGGCAGTTGGGGGCAAGCAGGCCAGTGGCGGGGGACAGTTGGGGGGAGCAGGCCAGCAGGCAGAGTGGTTAGGGGCAATCAGGCAGGCAGGCAGGCAGGTGAGTTTCTAGAGCCAGCAGTTCCGGATTGTGAGAGGGATGTCTGACTGCCAGTTTAGGCCCAATCCCTGTAAACCGGCAGTAGGACATTGTTTGAGGGGTCCCAGATTGGAGAGGGTGCAGGCCTGGCTGAGGAACACTGCCCCCACTGCCCCTCTCCCCCCTCCCTGTGCATGAATTCCATGCACCGGGCCACTAGTATCTCTATAAAACTGAAAAAAAGAGAAAGAAATTCCAGGTCTTTCATTAGACCTTATTTTGCCAGGGGTAGCCAACTCTAGTCACTGCTAAAAGGGAGAGCTTAGGGAATAGATATGTACATAGACTCCCCCCTCACCTTTCATTACTAGTATTTAAAAATTTTTCTTAAGTAACTTAAGAAACTCATCATGCTATGTTCTTATTACTTCTTTTGCAAGTTACTACGTTTTTGCATCTTTCCCTAAATGCATCTACTTGGATTTAATATCCTCCAACGGTCCTCCTTCCTCTTCTCTTGTATATTTTAGCATTTTCCAGTGAACATTTTCTCAAGATGCTCTGTGGGACAAAAAGAGCTCAGAACTCAAATAAGTTTGAAAAATGAGATATAAAACTGCTGTGCCTCACTCTGAAATTCATAATGCATATGGGCTCTGAGAAGTCCTGCAAAAAATTTGTCTAAGTGAGGGTTTCCCACATGTGTTTGACTACAGAACCCACTTTGGTGATTGTTATTATGTATAGACTGACTGTTTCATGAAATTTGTTTTGGAAAACACTAGTGCTTTACTGAAATTTAAGTGAATAATCTTTGTATTTAAATGGATCATTTTAAAAACTAGAGTGGAATGGGTGAGGCTGACAGAAGGGCCTGGATAGATTTTATTGATCTGTGTGAGTTTAATGGGAACTGGAGAGAGGCATACTTTATTTTGATGAAAACCTGGGTAAAGCATCTCACCATACAGGGATTTAGCTAAGGAAATGTTACACGATGTTCCAGGGGTCTAGGGTTATTTCTGCATTGTTTTCACATCCCCCTCCCTCAATTTTAAGTTATTTTAGTTCAAGCACACATGTTCTTTGCCATTTACGAATCACACAGTTCATGAGTTTCCTATTCTTTTTACTTCCATAGTGGAGAATGGACTTTTGACATAGTAACCCCCCAGTCTTCCTCCTTCATAGCTCTGTTCTGGTCAGACCAGCAGCTGCTCTGGAGCACTAATAGCTCTTTGGGTCCTGACCATCCAGCTAGCAAGAGGGGATGTAGTCTTTTTTGGAATAGCACACTGTGACCAGATCTGAAAAGGAGATCTAGGTCATCTTGACAATTCTAACCTCTCATTTCACCATTGCAAACAGTTCTATGTCCTCATCTTTTTTTTTGTGGTTTGCCACTATGCCTTTAGAACTTATAATAACCATCTTAGCACATTGATTTCTTTCTCCTTTTTGGTACCAGTTTTAACAAGATATAATTTATATGCCATACAATGCACACATTTAAAATGCACAGTTTAATGGATTTTAGTATATTCACAGTCATGCATCTAACAATCAATTTTAGAACATTTTTATCACCCCCTCAAATCCTTCCCCTCTCCCCCAATCTTAGGCAATTGCTAACCTACTTTCTGTCTTTACAGATTTGCCCATTTTGGAATCATACAATATGTGGGTTTTGGTGACTGGCTTCTTTCACTTAGCATAACCTTTTTAAGGTTTATTATATTATCATATGTTTTAGTATTTCATTCCTTTTTATTGCTCCATAAGATTTGATTATATGGATAGACCAGATTTGGCTTTTGGCAATTATAAATAATACTGCTGTGAAAGCTCATATACAAGTTTTTGTGTGGGTGTATGTTTTCATTTCTCTTGGGTATATACCTAGGAGTGAGATTTCTGGATCATATAACTATATGTATAACCTTTTGAGGAAATGTCAGACTGTTTTCCAAAGCAGTTGCACCATTTTACAATTCTACCAGTGGTGTAGGAAAGTTTCAATTTCTCTATATCCTCACTAACACTTGTTATTTTGATTATAGCCATCCTAGTATGTGTGAGGTAGTATTTCATTGTGGTTTTGATTTGCATTTTTCTGATGACTAATGTTGAGCATCTTTTCATGTGATCATTGGCATTTCTATACCTTATTTAGAGAAATGCCTCTTTAGATCCATTGCCCATTTAAAATTATATGTTTACTTGTTATTGAGTTATAGTGTTCAACTTCTTTATATATTTTATATACAAACCTCTTATCATATATATGATTTGAAAAATTTTTCTTTCATTCTGTGGGTTGTCTTTTTACTTTCTTGATGTCTTACTTGTGTCCTTTGGAGCATAAAAGTTGTAAATTTTGATGTCTAATTTATCTGTTTGTTTTTCTTTGTGCTTTTGGTGTCTTATCCAAAGTCATAAATACCCCTATGTTTTCTAAGAGTTTTATATTTTAGCTCTTAAATTTAGATTTTTGATCCATTATGAGTTAATTTCTACATGTGGTGTGAGGTAGAGGTGTGCTGGCCACTTCAGGGTGAGGTCCCGCCCCCAGGTTTTGCCTCTTGGTGCTCACTGATACACTATTTCATATGTTAAACCTTCCCAGAAGCCCTCTCACTGATATACTATTTCATAAGTTAAACCTTTCCTGACCACTTTTCCCTATTGGAGTTAACCTATTTCTTTCTTTTTTCATACAAGTGTCACCAGTCATGAGACATTGTGGTATTGTATCTGGATTTAAGATTCGGGCTTTTGTAGCTTTGGGCCACTTCTCTAAGCCCATTTGCAGCTGCAACTTTTTCAGGCTTTATGATTCTATTTCTCTGATAAGTGAACCTGGACTAATGTCCTAGAGGTTGGCAATGGTTTTAATATGATACATCAGGGATGACAAGCATGTGCCTTCTCTTCCATGTATCAACCATGGAAAATTCACTACATTCATCACTCTCACATGGAACCCAGTCACGACAGATTTCTCAGTCCACTACAGTGTTCTAATTAACTGTGACCAATGGATCACAGTTGAAATATGTTTGTCCTGCCTGTCTTTCCTCCCACCTATAGTGCTTCAGTGTAAAGGAAGGACTAGTGGTGACGGATGCCATAGACATTAGGAGCATGGGTTCTGGGGCTCAGCTGCCTGCATTCAAAGCCTATCTCCACTGCTCTCTTTCTGTGTGAATTTGGGAAAGTTACTTACTTTCTCTGGGCCTCAGTTTTGTTGTTTACAATGTCGAGCATAACAATAGTCCTATCTCATCTGGTTGTAGAGGACTAAATAAAGCAATACATCTAAAGTGCTTAGAACAGTGACTGGCACCTATAACTCCATTATTGTTAACTATTACATTAATAATTGGCATGGTAAGAAATTGGAAGGCTGGTAGAGGAAAAATTCTTCAGTTGACAGGGCCTTGCAGTACCCTTTTAGCCTCCAAAGTAGCCAAACGTCTATTCTATCTATGAATGTGGATTGATCCCATCTCAAAATTCATTCGTTTATTTGGTAAAAATTTAGGGCCTATTGTGGGCTAGGCATACAGCCAGGTGTCTAAGAGTTACTAAGACATGTACTTTTCAGAGTCCACAGTGTAGTGGGAGTGACAAATAAGTAAAAAAGTAGTTACAGTATTCTTAATAATTGCAATGATTAGCATTTGCACAGGGTCTTTAGGGAGCATAGTATGCAGGCAGAGCCTTCTTGGTGATAGTGTTGAATCTGAGTGGGAGGAGAAATATGTGAGTCCTCTAGATCTGGCTGGCCTCATAACAGTATTATTCAGGGAATGGATTTCTTGGGGAATTGTTAATACTTGTTCTCGCTGGTGGCACACCATACTCCTGTCTCAGTCCAGGCTGATGGAGTGGGGAGCAGAGAAGTGAAGACACATGAAGGAACTCTGAGTTTGCAGCCCCAGACTAGTTGGATCACTCTGTGTGCCTTCGGAACGCATGAATGTCAGGCTTATCGGGGACTTGGAAAAGTCTATGAGTCCATCCCGCTGCTTAACTTAAGATAGGGCAGGTCTCTATGATAGCCTTATATGGTAGTGGGTGGGAGGAAAAATACCCTTGTATGACAGGGGTGGGTGTTGGTGCTGTGATTCATCTTGTCCCCTCACTGGTGTCTTACAGTAAGAAGCTGTTGTGTGATGTGATGATTGTGGCAGAAGATGTCGAGATAGAAGCTCACCGTGTGGTCCTGGCAGCCTGCAGCCCCTACTTCTGTGCAATGTTCACAGGTATGGTGAAGGGAAACAATAACTCACAGTAATTGGGACAAAATTGAGGGTGATGGCATAGGGGAGGGAGGAAAGAGAAGGCTGTGACACCCACCTTGAGCTTCTGTGTGCCAGATACTGTGCTTTGCACCATGGAGGACTTGTTAAAAACATAATCTCAGCCAGGCCAGTTGAGCATGCAGTCTACCATGAGGCAGGGAGTAGAATTCCTGTAGTCCATTAGTTCTCAAATTTTGGCATGAATCATAATCATGTGGGAAGCTTGTGAAAAACATAAACTTATGTGCTCATCTCTAGGCCTTCTGATCTCTCATTTTGCAGATGGGGAACACTGAAGTGGAAAGAAGGGAAGGGATTTGCCCAAGGTTACCCAGAGAATGAGTGCAACTTGGCTTCTTGATGGCTGGCCCAATGCTGTCATGGGCCGCCTCTGGGAGTGGTGATAGTGGGACCTGGGGAGAGTAAGACAAGAATATTCACTATCGGTCATTCATTCTCAGCATTTTTGCCAACTTTCCAGGGAGTGCCTCTTCCCTGAGCATGCCAGGTAGCCTTGCCCAACTCTTCACTTGCCCATTCTTGTTCACATAGAATTTCTTGAACCCATGTGTTGAGCTTCTGGTATGTAGAGCCACACATCACCTTCCCTGAACTAGGTATGTGTAGTGCTCTGTAGATCACTGCTGACTGAAGGCCCACTGGGCTGGGTGAGACAGGGACTGGATCAGTGTCCCTCCCCGATGCTCGCCAAGTTCTCTGTGCTTCCTCTGAGTGCGTCTGTTTTCTGGTGTCTGCAGTGCCTGTGTTCAGGCATCTCGAATGCTGGCTGCTCCTCATCCTCCAGTTTACAGCTCAAAGGTCTCTGCTTCCTGGAGGTCTCCTCTGACCACCCTAGCTATAGTTCCCCATTAAGTCTCTTTTCTATCCCATAACTTAACTCTATTTTTTTATAACATTTATCACTATCTGAAAATCATGTTGGTTAGTTGTTTATAGTTTTTTACTGCTCTCTCCTCATTAGACTATAAACTCCACAAAGGTAGGGATCTTGTTGGATTTGTTACTATATTCTGAGTACCTGGTACACAGTAGGACTCATGTTTTTTAAATGAATGAATGAAATGTCTCTCACATTTGATTGTGAACTTTGTACACTTGGAGACCATGTCTTGTCACTGTTAAATCCTCAGTACCAACCATAGGGCCTAACAGAGTTCATAAGTAATGATCAAAAGAATGAAAGGTTTGCTAAGAATGCGTGCAGGCACATTTTTGCTTGAATAGGCTCTGACCTTTCCCTAATACAGTACACAGCCTCTCCAGGGCAAGAGTGGCTCCTGTTGGGGAAAACTTGGCACTTAACATTTTGAGAGTTCCTTACATGTGTGTCCCCCATGGCTCATCATGTGAAGGAGCTGGTCTCAGTTCAGAGCTATGTATCTGCTAAGTGGACCACTCTTACATCACTTTGAACCTTAGGCTAGGAATTTCACAGTGTAGCCTGCAAAAGCAGATAATTTCATTACTTGGACATTTTGAGCCACATTCCTTTTAGAGTAATCTTAAACCCTAGTAGTAATGTTTTAATTTTTTCCCTTCTCTTTCATCAATCTCCTTTTTAAAATATAATTCATTTTGTCTACAATAAATATTTAGCCAAAATTTCAATAAATATCTGTCAGTCATTCTTTGTGTGTGTGTGTGTGTGTGTGTGTGTGTGTGTGTGTGTGGTTTGGAAAGTCCAGTGTTGTGATAAAATCTTTTGGGAATTGCGTAACTTTAGAGTTGGCTCCACTTTTTGCTAATGAACTTGCTCTCGGGTAATGAAACTGCTTAAGCAAAATGAAAATTATTTTAGAAATGGACAGGAAAGATACTTTGGGGGTAGTCTTAGATTCTAATAATTGAATGGGAGGAAAGAATCAGAGAAGAAAGCAATTGCCCTGACTGGTATGACTCAGTTGGTTAGAGAGTTGTCTTATATACTGAAGGATTGCGGGTTCAATTCTAGGTCAGGGTGTGTGCAGGAGGCAACCAGTCAATCGATGTTTCACTCTCATCTCTCTCTCTCTCTCCCCCCGCCCCTTTTCTTTCCTTCCTCTCTTCCTCCCTCCCTCTTTTTTCCTCTCTCTTTCAAATAAATGGAAGCATGTCCTTGGGTGAGGATTAAAAATAATAATAACAAAGAGAAGAAAGTAATCTAATGTGATGCCAGTCAAAGCCTTTCATTGAATCTGGTTGCCATCCATCAATCAATTTATCTATCCACCCAATAATCGCATATGTTCATTGCAGAAAAAAAAATTAGAAAATGTGAGCAAGTAAAATAATTAAAAATTACATGTAATACCACATCTAGATAAGATTATAATTTATATTCTTTCAGATTTTATATTTATAAATATATATGTATTTACATGTATTTATGAATACATATATACAAAAGATATTTTATGAGTTCATTTTATATATACAGAGTTGAATAGCCTTTCTTGATGTGTGTTCACCTTCCTGAAATGTTCTTCCCCGCCTCTTTGCCTGCCTAACTCCTATTCATCCTTCATTACCACTTAAGCATCATTTCCTCAGGAAGGCCTTCCATGATCCCCTTGGATTAGGTTAAATCCCTTTGGTTTACTTGTGGTATTATATGCTTCTCTGTAGTATTACTAATCTCATTATTTCTTCAGTATTTGATTTCCCAGTTCAGTTATAAGCTTTTTGAGGGTAAGAACTGTACCTTTTAAATTTACTGCTATATTCTCTCTGCCTAGCACAATCTTCTATATAGCAAGTGCTCAATGAAAATTTGCTTAATTGAACTTAACAGAATTTTGTGAATATCTTTTCATGTTAGTTAAATCACATCTATCTCATAATTTTAATGGCATCTTAAGATTCCATCACAAGTATCCTAATGGAAAATGCATTTCCTTACTGGTTGGAAATTATAGTTCTATAATGTTTTGCTGCTGTAAATACCATAATGGGTATCCTTGCATCTTAATGTTTATTTGTATTCCTGATTATTTCCTTAGAATATATCCCAAGAATAAGAAATATTTGGTTGAAGGGTATCCACATTTGGAAGACTTGTGAGACATTCTGCAACTCTACAACTCTAGGACAGTTGAACCAGCTTATGCTTCATCAGCAAAAATGAGATTTGTGTATTTTTTTGAGGCTGGTTTTGCTTAAAGCTTGGTAAACAGGTACAAAAAAAGTAACATTGCAAAATTTTGTTGTAATTAATAGGTTCAGCTTTAAAATGCATAAAATTAGTAATGAAAAGGCCCAGCTGACTCATGCAGAGTCCATTTCTGTCATTATCTTTAAGGCCAAAAAGAAAATAAAACACATTTGACTTTCTTTTGACTTGATTGATGTGATTATAATCTTTTATTCATACTTAAAGTTTTTTAATTTTATTTGTTGTCCTCTGAGTTTATATTGCCCAACTGTCCTGTGATAGTTCCAATACCAACTCTGCTCCTTGACCCTGTCCTGCTCACAATAATCTACACTAATAAAAATTTGCAAATTGACCATACCTTTGTGATGCCCAGCAACCAATCAGGAGTGAGTCTGCAAATTAACCCAACAAAGATGGTGGGTGAATTTGCATATCCAGGCACCCAGTGGCAGGGGGCAGGACGCTTGCATCATTGCCATGGTGATGACGCAGGCGTTCCGCACTACCCCAGCTGCTCTGGGCCTCTGTGCAGTGTGGGAAGGTGGAAAGGAGGCTCAGGTGGTGCCGTCAGCCAGGGGAAGGAAGGCCCATTCTTGTACGAATGTTCATGCATCAGGCCTCTAGTTTGGCATAAATGTGAAACTGAGGTCTGAATGCCCACAGAAGTATCCAAAGGCAGCCAGTCTGTGGAAAGATCTGGAATGGGCAGCTTAATGGTCCTCTACTTCTTCTGCATAGTGTGATTGGAGAGGCCAGCAGTGTTGTGTTCTGCCTATCTTTTCCCTGTGAGTATGGAATCTTTAAGATCTGCGCCCTTCCATACATCTCCCCATCTAGGACCTCTATCCCAGGGGAAGCTCATTTCCCCAAAATAGTCTAGTTAGTTTTTTTTTTTTTCCCTCTTTTTATCATGCCCTTTACTATGGGTTCTGTTGACTATGGGTATTTGTACTCCATATAATTATCTAAATACTTTAAAAACAACTCCATTTTATGGTGTTAAAGTACCTGAGATCTAAAGACCTCAGGCTCAGGGTCTTACACCCATCATCACAGCTGCAAGACATTTGGGCTCTCATCCCAAATGCAGCCCCTGGAGTGAGCTGTCCAGTCCTGGTTCTATATGCAGAGGCTGATTATAGATTATTTTTGTTTTTTATATATATATATTCTAATTGATTTTAGAGAGGAAGGAACAGGGAGAAAGAGATAGAAACATCAATTATGAGAGAGAATCATTGATTGGGTGCCTCCTGCACGCCCTACACTGGGGATCGAGCCCCCAACCTGGGCATGTGCCCTGACCGGGAATCAAACCGTGACCTCCTGGTTCATAGGCCCATGCTTAACCACTGAGCCATGCCAGCTGGGCTGATTTTGTTTTTTAAAGAAGAGTTGCCATCCAGTTTTTACTAGATGTAGGCTGTTGTTTAGCTAGTGTCTTTGGTGAGTAGAAATAGGGAGGAGAGACAGGAATGTTCTGGGGTAAGAGGCAAGGGCTTAGAATTTGAGTGGACACAGACCATCACAAGGCAGAACAGTGATGGCCCAGGTCCCTTACTCACCTCCCAGGCATGTACACATTCCACAGAACCTCTGTTTCCATCCTTTCATCTGCCAGACTCTGCCAGCCCTGACCCTTGTCGGTGTTCTGTTTGCATGATGTATTGATGCCTTTGAAGATCTTCATGGTAATATGCAGCTCAACAAGACTTAATCCAAGGCAGTGTGGCTAGGAGGGAGGGAGCACTAGGGAACTGAATCCTTCCCTTGGACAAAGAAGACTAGAGTGAAGTTGTAGAGGAGGAGAAGGAGGAGGAGGGGAAGGAGGGGGAGAAGAGGGAGGAGGGGGAAGAAGGGGAGGAGGAGATAGGGTTTGGTTCTTGAGGGTTTTGCCCCTGAGGAGTCAGGGATTAGGTAGAATAGCTCAGAAAAAAAGTATGGAGGCATCAGAGGCTGCTTGGGATTAAGGAGGAATGGCCTTATCTTCCATGTGACCTGTCTTTTAGTCAGTTCCTCTGGGCTGAAGCTTACAGTGACATAGGGTTTCTTTTTCCTGTCCTTAACAAATCACATCAAAGCCAGGCATCCTCTTCTGGCTTAGGAGACCCAGATTTGAGGATGAGGGGTACAGTAGTCTTGTCTAAAAATAGGTTGCTCTTGCCCTGGCTTGTTTTTTCAGTGGTTAGAGAATCAGCCCATGGACCGAAGGGTTGAGGTTTGATTCCCAGTCAAGGGCACGTATCTTGGGTGCAGGTTCATCCCTGCCCCAGTCAAGTCTTGTGCAGGAGTAAACTGGAGAGAGATTGTGAGCACCTATCTTATGAGTAGAGGAGAAAGCCATAATCTTTTCCATTTCCCCTTTGCCTCTTTGCCCTGCCTCAGGGCTCTTGGTGCTGAGGCCTTTTTTTTTTTTTTTTAATATATTTTATTGATTTTTTTACAGAGAGGAAGGGAGAGAGATAGTTAGAAACATTGTTCAGATGCCTCCTGCATGCCCCCTACTGGGGATGTGCCCGCAACCCAGGTACATGCCCTTGACTGGAATCAAACCTGGGACCTTTCAGTCTGCAGGCTGACACTCTATTCACTGAGCCAAACCGGTTTCAGCCGCTGAGGCCTTTTGACTGGCTTCCACAAGCAGTCAAAGAGAAGAGAGAACAATGTGGAGGGTCCCGGTCTGCCTGATCTGGCAGAGAAGGGAGCAGGCAGGGTTTGGAATGGTTTCCCCCTTCCCTTCCTGTTCCAGAGTCATTCATATCTAGAACTCTGTCAGGGTGGGAACTGCATTTAGGGAGGAATCCTGTGCAGCCTATGCAGCATAGAGGTAGGTGTCAGTACCCACATGCTGTACTCTACTTATTGTCTTGGCTCCAGTATACAAATTCCATAGAGAAAAAACAACCTCCTAGCTCTGTTTTCACACTCTCAGGAGGGCTTCTGAATCCCTGTTTCTTGCAGTCATGTTGTCCTTTATTTCATTCTACAAAGATACACGTCTTGCCTGCCTTTTCTTTCTGAAAACAGCAGCCCTTGTGGGATGACCCTGGCTCTAGACAGACCTCTGTGCTGTATAGAGAGGGCAGGCCGCAGTAAAGGGCCTCAGGACTGTGCAAATGTGCTGCTGCTGCTGCCCTATTTCACAGGCCTAGGTCCTCTTTCGTGGATTATTATGAGGGTCTTCCAAATGTTCTCCCTGCCTCTGATCCAGCTTCAACAATGCGTCCCAAGTTTCATTCAGAAACATCCATCTATTGATGTCATTCCCCTCCTTAAAACTTTCTAATGGCACTACTCTTAGCATAAAGTAAAAATTCATTTGCAATGCTTACAAGGTTCTGTAAGTTACAAGTCCTGGCTCCTACCTAGTTCTTCAGCGTCCTTCCTCACATAGGTACAAGCCATGTCAGCTTCTTACTGCTCCCAATATTTTCCTTTGGCATTTTCCTATCTTTACACTTATGGTTGCTGCATCCAGCTCGTCTTTCCTCACCTTTGGTGCCTGTGGAACACTCTATTCTCTAATACCCAGCTCAATAGTGACCTACTTGGATGCCTTCCTGGCTTCCCTGGGCAAGGTTTCTTGTTCTATCTTCTGCAATCTTGGGATTTAGTATAGTATATTGATTACAAGAATAGGCTCTAGAGTCAGAATCCTTGGTTTCAATCCCAGCCTGGCCCCTTTCAAGATTTGCCTCAGTTTCTTCATCTGTAAAATGGGGTTACTATTAATAAACATCATAGGAAAAGTGCCTAAAACAGTGCTTGGCCACAGTTAGCAGTAAATGTTACTTTTTTTTAATTGTTGTTGTTGTTAAGGTTACTTTGCTAAACCTCTGCTTGCTCTTATCACCTCTGTTTAGATGTATTTTTATAAGTCTGCTCTACTAGACTAGAACATGTGTTCTTTGAGGACAGGTGCATACTTTTTTCACTTCTTCTGGTTTACTGTGTAGAAGTTTACAGTAAATGTTGGTTGAATGAATTATTGTACACAGATTTGCCTTCAAAATGGAAATGTGCAACAGATAGAGTGGGGGATGCTTAAAGTCAGGTTTGTGGATGACCACAGACCCAAAGTTGATGTGACCTGATGTCAGCTGGATGACCTTCCAGAGTGCAGGCAAGTGCTTTAAGTTAAGCATACTCTAGGTGCCAAGTTCATGTTCATTTTGTTTTGTTTTGAACTGTAGGTGACATGTCTGAGAGTAAAGCCAAGAAAATTGAAATCAAGGACGTGGATGGGCAGACACTGAGTAAGCTGATTGACTATATTTATACGGCTGAAATTGAGGTGACTGAAGAGAACGTCCAGGTAAACTCAGACCCAGCTACTGGCTCAGTGTATTGCACACTCCGGGCCCACCATTTTATAGCATCCTTTCATTTAACCCTCACAACAACTTAGTTGGTAACTGGAGAGGAAACCGAAGTTCCAAAGAGGTTAGGCGATTTGCCTGAGTCACAAGGCCAGTAGGTGGATGAATGACCCTCAGACTCATGCCTGCCTGACCACAGCACCCACATTCTTCACCATGAGGCCATAAGACCTCAGAGCAGAAAGTCTTTAACTCCTGTTGGTTCAAACTCTGGGTGAAGCAAGAATTAAAAGCCTGGGTGACTCTGCTTCTTGCCAGTCACCATCTCATTGTAGGGATTTTGAGTATTGGATTGTAAGGTTGTTAAAAATGTTTTCCTGTTTCAACGTTAGTCAATTGAATGCCTCTGCACGTGTAGGGTGTCAAGCATCAGGCCCGAGTCTCAGCAGGGGCGTTGGCTGTGATATGTGTTGCCTATGGCTTTTCCTCCTTTCACAGCCCTGCCCTCATCCTCAGCATCTGGAGTTGGAAATAAGGAGTCAGTGAACATGCTGCCCTGTGTGCCAGGAGACAATATGGGCACAGAGAGCACTGTGAGCATAGAAGCCCTTTTACCAAGGAGCACTTGGTCTGAAGCTGGATCATGGCTAAGCATGGGTGTCCTATAGACTGGTAGGGGCGAGGGGTGGAGGTACCCAGTAAGCAGGGAATGGTCATCACCACCTTGATGAGGATGGTTAGAGTAGGCCTCACTGAAGAAACATTGTTTGGGCCAGATCTTGAAGGAAGACTGGAAGGTCAGGCCTGCCTCCTCTGCCCACCAGTCTGCATCCTCACTGGTGTGTGTGTGTCCTAGATGGGCCTGCTATTCATCTCTTGTGTGTAGGGTAGGAGGGGCCAGCCTGTGCAAGGGCTCCCCTGGGAAGCACAATGTGGAACCTTCAGGGAACTTCATTGTTTGGAATCAATGAGATATACTGTTTTCCCTTTTCCTCTCCACTTTAAATTGTGGTTTGACCTTGGGGAAAAACAAAACAAAAAAGGTTGAAAAGAGAAAGTTTGGATCAAAATGTGGTTGCTTCTTCCTGCTGTTATGTATCTTCTGAGGCTGTTGCTCACAGCTGTCTATGATGTCAGTATTTGAAGATTTGGTGCATTGAGAAGGTGAGCATGGAGGCATTGGGGCTCTCCTGAAAGTCTTATAAAACAAGGGTCGGAAATTTGGGGCTTGGTTAAATGGCTGGGAAAGCTATGCCCCTAATCTCTTCCCAGCCACACATACTTTGAAGATACTGAGTTGCCCTCCTGTGATAGAGGTAACAATTGTCATAACTTGCACAGTAATGTTCACAGTAAGCTAAACATGTGTTGCTCATTTTACATGCATTATTTCATTTAGTTCTGGTAAACACCAATGGGACATTCATCTATGATCCTTCTTTTATAGTTGAAGAAACTGATGCCCAAAGGGGTTACCTGAGTCATACCCAAGGTCAATTAGGTAGTGAAGGATAGAGTTGGGATTTGAAACCAGCTCTCTCCAACTCATTGTGCTTTGTTGATGTGGTGAATTTGAGTTTCTTATTAAATGATCAGAATCTTGACTTCAGCTCAGAATTAATGATTATAAAAACTAATTTAACTGAGCACTGTTAACCGCTTTAAAAATACTATCTCATTTGACCCTCAAAACAAATCTTTAAAGACAGTACCATTATTATCTTCCTTTTATTGTTGAGACAGAGACACAGAGCTGTTAAGTAATTTGCCTTTAGCCACATAGTTGGCAAGTGAAGTCAAAATCCAAGCGAGACTTTTAATCACAGTGCTATTCTGCTAGCTCTCTTGTTCACCTATACCCATTTCCCCTTCCTCCCCCTCCCTCCTTTTTTCTCCCTTTCCCGTTTCTTCTTTTTCTCAACAGATTTTTAATTTAACACTGTTTCTATGCCAGGTTTCATGCCTGGTGCTGGGAGGGACAGACCCATGGTGTCACCTGGCCCTCTGGCTGGTGCCCTCCCTTTGCCCATGGCCCTGCCTCCCTGAAATTCCAGGAGTAGGTGCTTTCTGAGGCAGGGCACTTCCTTTTGTTTTTGTTAAAGGAAGTAAACTCTGTGACGGGATATCCTCTGCTGTGTTTTCATGTTATACGAGGGCGAGAAAAAACAAAACAGGCCTGCATGTGAAAAATGGAGGGAGGCCATTTGCAAACTGGAGGGGAGCCTGTAAAACTTTTGCTGAAGGTCAAGTGGAGAGAGACAAGCTAAGGCTTTCAACTTGGGGTCATCTTCCATCCCTGTGGTGGTTCCAGCCAGCCACTCCTTCTCCCATCCCGGCCTCCTCCGTCCAGGGGCCACCAGAACTGCTCTAGTGATTCCACCAGGACAGTCTTGCTTCAGAGCTGAGGACCCAGGCTTGGCCTCTTGTTCACAATCTTGTTACTGCTGCCATTCCAGGGAGTCGAGTTGCAGGCAAGATAAGAGAAGAGGAAATCCTCTGAAAGCTCTTGATGTGGTGAGGGAGGTGAAGACAGCCCTTCTTGGACGTATGCTCTCTTTTCTTTCACAGTCTCTGGGGATGTTTGTTCTCATGTGTACCCCCGGAACCCCACTGAACTGGGGCCCAGTTTATCCCTGAGACTCAGAGGCTAAGCAGTGATACATCTCCCAGTCTCCAACCCCCTCAGAATTCTGACTTCCTTTCCTCTCCTTCACGCCTTCCTGTATTAAAGCAAATAGTGGGAAGAAAAGGGCCTTTGACTCATAGCTAATCTCAGTGTAACATCAAAGAGAGGGAAGGAGCAATTAGAGAAACCACCAGCCCCATTTTTTTTAGGAAGTCAGTTTGGGAATGTTTTCAGCAGGAGAGGACCCAAACAGGATGGGGGTGGGGGGCTGGGGAGAGGCACGTGGAGAGGTGAAAAGCCTTATAATTTTTGCTTACTATGTGGGTTTTGTGAACAGTAGGGAAGTTGAAAGCTTTGTGGGTAGCTCTGTCCAGGGAGGTTTTAAAAACTGAAATTCATAACCTAAGGAGTGTGTTCAGGAAATATTTATTATCTTATTTTTTTGGCTGGTTGTCATGATCTTGAGAATTTAAGCACCAAATTGTGCTGCTGCCCTCTTGGTGAAGAAGAGGGCAAGGGTGGGGGCGGAGGGGAGGAGGAAGTGAGTGTCCCTGGCATGATCTCATTTTGGTTTGGCTGGGAATGCAATCTTGGGGGCAGATAGCACTTCTCAGAAATCCTTGTCTTTGGAGCTAAGGGCTGCTATCCCATTCCTGCCTCTGGTCACCCCTGACTCTTGAGGCTTGCCACAGCATTTGATTGCTCCTTTCCACCAGGGCTGCTTAGGGTAACTGGTTAGAAGTTCCCCTGCACAGGTGAACACCTGACCCTGAGACATAGGACTTTTTGTGCTAAAGCTGACACATTCACAGCCAACCAGCATGGTTGGTCAACCTATGGCCCTAACTGCAGGGTTTGCAGCTGGTGCTGGTAGGGGTTGTCATGGAGGTCATTTGGAAATTTGGAGCAGAGCCTTCCATTCCTGGTATGTATTCAACAAGAATGGTTAATGGTTCTCTCCTTAACTAGCAGGCAGAGACTAATCTGGTTTGGAATCTGTTTGGCTAGGCTGAGCAAGCTCACAGCTTAATTGAGTTTCTCAGTTTATGGCTGCTTAGTGGGGACAGTGGCTGCCTAGTGAGAATGGAGCTTGAGTGGTCAGATTTGGAGTGTGGCTGTGTCCACTGATGATCTAAAACTCAAGAGTGGGTGATTCCCCCCCCCCTCCCCCCCTTGGGAGTGGGTGATTTTTATCTTTTTCCTTCTCTGGAATGAATCAGGGTTTGGAAAATACCAAGGACACAATGCTAATTTATTGCTGTCCTGCTAGGGACATGGGAGAGGGGAAGAGAGAGGAAGGGAAGAGGAGAGCATGTTTTCTAGAACTCAGCCTTGTGAGGAGGAGGTTAATAAGCTTGTAGTCAGAAGAGCTTTCCTTGTTGAGAGCAAGCAGGTAGCTTGGGAGTAGGGCCCCTGATGGTGGAGGCTCCTGGTGGTTTCTGCATGTGGACAGGGATGAGAAAGGGCGACCCACTGTCCCAGTGCAAACATAGAGTGTGTTCAGGAAACCCCTTGGTCCTCAGCAAACCTGGGTGACTGGGTGCCCTAGTGGAGGGAAAAGGTCCAAGGCAATGGGCAGAGTGGGGCCCGAGCACAGGCTGGTAAGGAGAGCTGGAGCTAAGGCTCAGAACGGTTTTGGAAGATGGTCAGGGTCCAGAATTTAAATCTCTAGGGGAAAGAAAAAGACTTTTGTAGAGGCCTGAGTCAAGAAAAGAAATGTATCTGCAGCCCTTGGCTTCCTGGGCACACCCTCGTGGATGGGAACAGCTGGAATCTGGCTGCTCCAGACATTCCCTGCGAGCCGGGGGAGCAGCTGAGAGCAAGCCCAGGACATGGCAATTGTTTGAGGGTGAAATGGATGTCGTGGGCCCTGAGCTAAGCAGCCTCAAATCAAACTGTTCTTTTTTTTCTTCTTAATTTCTTTTTTGAAGGACATGTTCACACTGTTGACCTCCTCCACAGGGCAGGGGGGAAAGAGAAGCAGAGCTGGGGTCAGGTAGGACTCTGGCCATGGGTCCAGGATTCTTGATCCAGAGGGCAGGCTGGGCAGGGTGGGAAAGGCCTAGGAAACTAGAGAGGGGTTGGCAGTCTGAGCACCCATCTGGCCTGTTCAAGCCAGTTTTTCCTGGCTTTTCGGAAAAACACACCTGAGCAGGAAATTCAACACACCTGAGCAGGAAATTTTTCAGTCTTCCAGGAAATAGTGTGAATACTCATGTGTCCTGCGACTTTTTAAAAGGGAACTCAGCTCTCCTTTCTCTGAGAATGTAGCTAAAGATGTTCTCTTTATCTATTGGATGGGAGAATAAAGTGTGTTTATCTGAGCCCTGAGGGACTTGGGGGTGACTCCCTTGTTTCACTAGATTATATTCTCCATTAGAGCAGGGGTCTGGCTTATCATGCTTACCACTGAATCTTAGAGCCTAGACCAGAGCCCGGCACACAGACATTCAGTAATTAAGTGGTGAATTAATTACAATTCAGTAAGTACCTTTCTGTGTGAAGACAGTGTGCTAAAGGCTGTAGGGCAGTGATTCTCAAGCTTGACTGTTCATTAGAGGTAACAGGGGACCTGTAGAAGCACCTCACTGTCCAGGCCACACTTTATTCCTCTTAGGTTAGAATCTTTGGGGGTGAGACCCAGGCATCAATATTTTAAAAATCCTCCAGGTGATGTTAATGTGTAGCCAAGAATCAATCTATCTTAGTCTGCTTGGGATGCCATAAAACACCGCTTAAATTTATGGAGTCACAGTTTTGGAAGTTAGGACTCCAAAATCGAGATTCCAGCTGATTCAGTTCCTGGCTTGCAGAAGGCATCCTTCTCCCTGTATCCTTACATTGCGTTGGGGGGGGGGGGGGGGGGAGGAGAAGAGAGAGAGAGAACACTGAAATTTCTTCCTCTTCTTGCAAGGACACCTTAGGGCCCCACTCTTATGACCTCATTTAACCATTGTTACTTCTTCACAGGCCCTGTCTCCAAAAAAGTCACATTGGGGATTGGGATTTTGACATACACATTGTGAGGGTGGGGCACATACATTCAGTTCTTAAGGGTCTTTTAAAAAAAATATATATTTTTATTGATTTCAGAGAGGAAGAGAGGGGGAGGGGGTGGAGAGAGAAACATTAATGATGAGAGAAAATTATTGATTGGCTGCCTCCTGCATGTTCCCACTGGGGATCGATCCTGCAACCAAGTATGTGCCCTTGATGGGAATTGAACCTGGGACCCTTTAGTCAGCAGGCTGAAGCTCTATCCACCAAGCCAATCCAGCTAGGGCTCTTAAGGGTCTTGATACTCAAAGTGCAACCAGTTAGAATGCAGGCTCTCAGGTTCCACCCTAGACCTATTGTATCAGAATCTGCATTTTAATAAGATCCCCAGGGAATTCATACAGACATTAGCGATTGGAAAGCACTGCTGTAGACTGAGGGACAGAGAATAGGCTAGTGCCGAGACTCCATGAGGTTAGAGTGGGGGAAAATGAGGCTTGGGCTGCCCTGACAGCTGGACCAGGTGGTTTGGACTGACCTGAGCAGGCAGTGGAGAGCCATGCCAGGACCTTGAGCATGGGAGTGGTATTACTAGAACAGTGTGGTAGGGAGGAGAGGCCCTGCTGGAGGGATCCAGTGTCTCAGAATGTCCCCTTCTCCTGCAGGTGTTGCTCCCAGCAGCCAGCTTGCTGCAGCTCATGGATGTTCGGCAGAACTGCTGTGACTTCCTTCAGTCTCAGTTGCATCCCACCAATTGCCTGGGCATCCGCGCGTTTGCAGATGTGCACACCTGCACCGACCTTCTGCAGCAGGCCAATGCTTATGCAGGTAATGGGAACTGGGCTGCCACACCTCCTCCAACCTTGTGGATTGAATAAACTGGTCAGCTGTAGACACCTCAAAGATTGTGAGAAGTTCACTCTGCTGTAAAGTAGCTATAATTCAGTCAGGGTCACAAGACACAGGTGGGAAGATCGTTAGCAATAGAAGAGTTCAGCTCATTGCCAAGTATAATATGATTGTCAGGTGGATGACACAGACAGTAATTTTCACGAGAGAAGAGGAGAGAGATCTGAGAAAACTTCATGGGATAAGAGTAATTTGAGCTATGTTTGAAATAAATCGTTTCTGTTGTTTAAGATGATTTCTATTTTAAAAAAATATATTTTATTGACTATTTTACAGAGAGGAAGGGAGAGGGATAGAGAGTTAGAAACATCGGTCAGCTGCCTCCTGCACACCCCCCACTGCCCTTGACCAGAATCGAACCTGGGACCCTTCAGTCTGCAGGCTGACGCTCTATCCACTGAGCCAAGCTGGTTATGATTTCTCTTTTGATTAAAGTGTTCTTTAAACAGGAGCTTAACAGGCAAATACTACTGTAAGGCCTGTGATGATAAAGAAGAGTCCCCCGCTCTGCCTTTCCACAAGTCTTGCTCTCTAGAGCCACTCACTTCAATTCTAAAAAGAATGAAAATGCAGGCTCTGATTCAGCTAAAAGCTGTTCCATCTACTCTTTATCTCCACTTATCGAAACAATATGTTTACATGACTGTGGTTGGAATAGTTTTAGATGTTACCTGCTGACTTCTCACAGAAGAATAAGATTGAACTTTCATAGACTTTCCCTACATATACATACATCCTTCCCCTCTCTTTATTCCTACAATCTTATTTCTACAGCTGAACTAAGTTATGTATTATAATCATAGTTTTTTTTAAATCTGAAAACTTTTTTTTAATCAGAAAGGCAGTAATAATTATGTTACTATTTCTGAGATACAAACGGGGCCAGTTGTTAAGATGATCCTGATGATGATGATTTTTGTGAAGGACATTCTCCAGATGCCCCAATTCTGAATTCTGCTGACTCTTCCTGGCTCTGAACCTCGACTCTCCTGTTTCTCTGCTATGCTTCCTGTGCCCTCTTTTCTCTACACATTCCCCATGCCTCGATGCTTTTTCTCAGGAGCCTTTCCGGCTCCCCAGCCCAGTCTTTGAAGAGACCACTTTCTTGAGGCTTTGCTTCAGCAGGAGCCAAGAGCTTGGCCAAGACCCAGGTCAGTTCATGAACATTTGCTGGTGCAGTGACAAAGGAAGAGCGCTTAGGTGCCAGAAATTCCCTGACTCCCTTCCTAGTGTCCCTCCCCAGCCCTCTCCTTTCACACTGTGTGTGCATGCATGCCTGCACACACAGCACATATCCCAGCCTATTGTATTTGGCTGAGAGGATCATCTCAGGTTTGGGGAGTGAACTAAACCCTCACCTTTAACAAAGGCTCCCAGGCCCTTCTGGCCTGGCTTTTCTCCACTTTCAAAATCTGTGTTTTCTACTTTCATTGTCTGACTAGTGGCCCGGTGCACAAAATTTGTGCATATTAAAAGGGGATTAATTAGAGGAAATAATTTAATATTGCTATTTGCCCTTTCTCTACAATAGAAGTGTCAGAGATGAAAGAAAATTAGTAAAATGTATATGAAAACCTTCTTCTTGTCAGAGTCTGGGGCACACCACAGGACCCAGAGTCAAGTCCCCGCTCACCCACATTCACCTCAAAATTGTGTGAGATCCAGACCCTGCCGCCCACCCCCACATTAGGCTAGATCCACACATGGCTATTCCCACCTTTGTCAAGCCCCGCTGGGAAGGGAACGTAGCCTCAGGTCCCCTGGCCCAGCGCCAGGATGGGGGGCATGGCCTGAGGTCCCCCAGCCCAGACCAGAGTGGGGGGCATGCCTTGACATCTGCCGTCAAGCCCTGCCAGGTGGGGGACATGGCCTGAGATCCCCTGTCAAGCCCCGCTGGGTGAGGGTCATGGCCTGAGGTCCCCCATCAAGCCCTGCCAGGCGGGGGTATGCAGCTTCAGATCCCCTGGCCCGGCACCAGGAGGGGGGCACAGCCTCAGGTCCCCTGTCAAGCCCCACTGGCAGGGGGGTGCAGCCTCAGGTCCCCCGTCAAGCCCCACTGCCAGGGGGGTGCAGCCTCAGGTCCCCTGTCAAGCCCCGCTGGGTGGGGGGGCATAGCCTGAGTTCCCCCGACCCAGCACTGGGGGTGCACCTTGAGGTCCCCTGTCAAGCCCGGCTGGGTGGGGAGCATGGCCTGAGGTCCCCTTTTAAGCCCCGCCAGGCCGGAGGGCGCAGCCTCAGGTCTCCTGGCTCAGTGCTGGGGCGGGGGGTGCGGCCTGAGGTCCCCTAGCCTGGTGCCGGGGTCGGGTGCACAGCCTGAAGTCCCCTGTCAAGCCACCTGGTGGGGAGCGCGGCCTGAGGACCCCCGGCCTGGCCCTGGGGCAGGGGGAGCAGTCTGAGGTCCCCTAGCCCAGCACCAGTATGGGAAGCGCACCTTGAGGTCCCCCATCAAGCCCCACCGGGCGGGGGGGCGTGGCCTCAAGTCCCCTGGCCTGGTGCTGGGGCGGGGGTTGCGGCCTGAGGTCCCCACCAAGCCCCACTGGGTGGGGGTCGCAACCTGAGGTCCCCCAGCCTGGTGCCAAGGCGGGAGGCACGGCCTGAGGTCCCCTGTCAAGTCCTGCTGGGCGGGGGGTGCAGTCTGAGGTCCCCTAGCCCAGCACCAGGACAGGAAGCTCACCTTGAGGTCCCCTGTCAAGCCCTGCCGGGTCGGGGAGGGCATAGCCTCAGGTCCCTGCTGATTGCTCATTAAGGCTCCTTATGGGACCTTGGCCTTAGCTGTGGGTGTAGCCATCTTTGTGGCAGAGTGATGGTTAATTAGCATGTCCCTCTTTATTAGATAGGATGGTGGGACTCACCTGTAGGAGAGTGGGGATGATGCGTTTGGGAGCACAGTGTTGTGTTGGTGCTCCATGGTCCTCATGTTGTCACAGTGATTGGGACCTGCCAGCATTGTGTGAGTGTGTATGTGGGAGGGTGTGCACACATGTGTGAATGCAGAAATCCTCATGAATTATTTCTAGCTAGTATTTATTGAGCTCTCACTTTGGGTCACACCCTATGCTCACCACTTAATGTGTCATCTCATTTAATGCGTACAACAGCTAAGGAGACTAAGGCATGGGCAGGTGAAGTTATTTGTTGGAGTCACACAGCTGGTAAGGACAGAGGCAGGTTTCAAACCTGATAGTTTGACTCCAGAGCCAGTGATTATAACTACTGCATACTATGCTTGCAGGCCCTATTTGGACATAAAGCAGCCCTGTGGATCGCTAATTGAGGAGTATGGGTGGCTAGAGCTGGCATTTTCCACTAAAAGTGTGAGCCTGGAAGCCTATGCCACATAGTCAGATGCCAACAACCAGACAGTGTAGACAGACGACCAGCTGTCTCTGCTAGACACGGGCTGTTTAGTCATCTTCGTGTGGGGAAGTGAGACGTGGATGTCTTCTCTTCCATGTTGGGAGGTGGCTCCCTTACTGCATGTGTGAGCCCTCCTATTTTCCCTGCTCAGTCAGTGTGACTTCAGGCTGAGAGCCTCTTCCTATTGTACAGGCCTTCCTTAGAGCCTGCGACCCTGTCCTGGGTACAGGTTTCTTTGCAGCCCACAGGGAAGTCACGGAAATGCAGAGGTGGTAAGACCATGATGACAAGACATTAGAAGAAGCAGTGTGAAGGTAAATTGTACAGTGTTCGAGAAGGAAATGTATAAGGGTTATCTTTGCTTACTCCCTCAGTGGTTTGCATCCACACACTGATGTGGGCTGCTGTGTGTCTTTGGTCTTGCACTTCCTCACTTGAGGTGGAATCTGGTACTCTCTGCCCTCACTGCCTCTCGAGAGCTTCTGCCTCGTCCCACTGTAAGGGTGCAGGTGTGGGTCACATAAAAGGGGCTGTGTTGGCCCTTGTAGTCACTGGCTTCTCTGGCCCCCTGCCTCACGTTAGTGGGGGTGTAAGCCAACCAACTACACAGAGACCCTCCAGATCAGAAGCAGGGGTCAGACCAGCCAACACTGGAGCAACCCCTAGGCCTGTTTTCTCCTCCATCTGATGGAGGAAATACATCTTGCCCTGTTTTCAGGATGGTTTGGGGATTGGGCAGGAGAGCCTCCTGCAGAAGGCACCACCCAAGGGCATGCTTTGGAGCCTCCCTGCAGCCTCACCACCCGCAGTGAGAGAGCCTCAAAGCTGGGTCCTGGCATAGAGAGGGACTCCCTGGGTCATCACCGCTGCTGTTGCTGTGGACATCGTGCACTTTGGGGAGAGGACCATTTCCAGAGCTTCTGATTTTGGTTTCTCTGTATCAGGTGCACAGGTATATCCTGCTTTCCCACCTTGCCTAGTCTCTGGTTAGCTGGCCTCTGCCCCTCACTTGTTCGTAGTCCCAGCTTTGCCTCTGAATTCTGTTCCTTTTACTTCTCCAAGACAAAATTTCTTTTGCTGTCATAATTATTATTGCTATTGTTATTGCTAGTTAATAAAAAATCACCCATACTTATTACAGAAAAAGCAGACAGGCAGAAAGAGCAGGAAAAGCACCACAATCCTACCCAGAGAGAACCATGGGCAGCACCTAGTACAGAGCTTTCTCAGCCTTTTTTATCTGTTGTAGCATATGGATGAACTATAATTTATTTAGCTCCAGTCCTTAATTAATGGGCATTAATGTTAACTGTTTTTTCTTTTATATAAAATATTGAATGAGAAATTTTCTACATAGTATTCTGGAGTACACTTGCTAATATGTAAGTAATGGTAAGATTATACCTGTAGTTTACCATCTTGGTGGCATAAAGTAGCTCAAAGGGAGTATGCCTTAAATTTTTTTTGATAGATATTGCCAAATTGCTCTCTAAAAAAAAAAGTAACCATTTTTAAAGCCAGCTCTTGCCTTCTGATGGTTAGTCCTTGGTTCCTTGATGAAGGCACCGAGAGACAGACAACAGTGGGACTCTGAGGGACAGGAGCACCACCTCTCCACCCAGCTCCCTGTTTGCTTTCCTGTTTAGAATGGCCTTGTCTTTTCCCAGGTCTGTTTTCCCCCTCAAGGTTATGCTCCCAAGTGGTTGCTGTGATACATTATTCTGGGGTGGGGAGGGTGTCCTGTGTTTAGAAGCTGACCACCCAGACTCTTGTCCCCAACTGATGGTATCAGAGTTCTCCTGGGTAGCTAGTAGCTGGGAAAGGGACTGGCGTATTTTGCACAGCTTGTTTCTTATAACTCATTATTGTTTCTAGGGACAGTTTAATCTTTAACCTCAGAGGCCAGGACAGGTTTATGGGGATGTTGTTGTTTGGTAATTGGACGACCATGCACTGGGCCATCAGCAGAGCTGGTTGGTTAATGAGACCCCATTAATGAAATGGCAATAAAAATTCCTTGGGCATGTTGTTTACATCAGTCTGCCAAAGCTGAGCTGAAACCCTCCAGCCATGGGATGGAAAAGCCATGGGACTGAACGCATTTGTGGAAAGAAATGGCCTTTTTTTGATTGATTGAGTCTTTTGAGATCATGGAATGAAGTGATTAAACTAAGGGCAGCAAGAAACTTTGACAAATCATTTAAAAAACATGAACCTCTGACTCAGTGAGGGTTGTCTTAATGAAATTGTTGCCTTCAACTTGGCATCATAAAATGATGATGATGATGATGATGATGATGGTAGGAGTTTCTGCCATTTCTGAACACTTGACTAGGTTCCAGGCCTGGTGCTGTGCAGTTATTAGGCACATAACTATGCGAGGTAGTTATTATTTCCCCCAATTTATAGATGAAGAAACAGGAACTCCAGATGTTTAGTAACTTGTCCAAGATCACCTAGTTTGTAAGTGGCAATGGCAAGATTCATGATGAGGCTGTCTGAACCAGGGCCTGTGCTCCAAGCCCACTACTTACTTTCACATCCACCAGGCCAGTTCAGCCTCTCTCTGCATGGTGGTCGCCTCGTTCCTGCTCCCCCTGATTTTCTGCTTCTAACTTGAAGGTGACAAATGAAGCCTTAGAGCAGACACAGGTAGTTTGTGTTGTTAGATGGTCTCCCTGTTGGGATTTTAGGAAGCTCCCCCTAGTTCTCCCATTCTCGGGGTAACAGTTCTCCCATTCTGGTGTTGAATCAATAACACTGATGACTAGGCAGTTCGCGCGCTCTCTCTCTCTCTGCGCGTGTATGCACGTGAGTTATAGAGAAAGAAGGAGGAACCACATGTATATATTTCTGGAATTAAGTCAGTATGGTAAAGAGCTCATATCCCATCATCCCCAGGGAAGGTGGAGGTGGTAATATTTAGAGTCTGAGAGTCGGTGGTCATGACCCATGTGAGGAAGAGGTCAAGGTAAGTCTCTGTTACTTCCCTGTGGGAGCTGAGCCTTCTCCTTGGGGCAGGGAAATTGTGGGCCCTGAGAGCCAAATATTGACTTATAGAAGCTTACCTCTGCCCTCCACAAATAGGGCAATAGGGGGCAGGAGAGAGAGATTTAAAGCATTTCTGTTTTATTTTTTACCTTGCTAAAATGTGTTAATTCTGTTTGTGTGTTCACCTGTGTCAACCAGTCTTTCCTGAGACATATAATCAGTGGTTTAATTCAGAGCCCTCAGACCTGGGGCCACAGGGATAATGGGGGTTTGTTTTATTTCTGAAGGCCAAGGAAGTCATAGATGGGTTTTCAGTTCCATTTGTTTGGGACTTGTAGTTTAGATGAACCTTATCAAAAGCTTAGGCTTATTTCCTCCCATCAGGAGAAATTTGGGATTAATTTAGGAGGCTGCCTGAGCCCTAGGCAGTCCTGAAGAATGGAAGGAAGTGCAGTAAAAATGAGAGCTCAGTATTTGCAGATGTGCTGGACACTGAGGATTGAGGTGCAAACAAGGCAGACCCTGCCCTCCTGGGGCTACCGACCCAGGGTGAAAGAAAGGCCTCAGAGGATAAAACAGGTTGATTAGGGCTATGATAATTTTTATTTCCTGTTTTAGGGGCTTTGAGAACATAGAACAGTATCACTTCACCTAAACTGGTAGACAGAGAGATTAGGGAACGATACCAATTCAGGAGTATGTTGGAGGTTTGAACGTAGGACTAATGCTAAAATGTTTAGAACACCACTATTCTAAGTTATTTTTTTAAAGATAGGTTATTAGATTTATTCTTTTTGTCTCTCTGAAACACGCCTAAGAGGGATTCTTAAGGTACTCTGATATGTATATTGAATTTTATCCCAATGGCCTGCTTAGGACAAGCTCATATTATCTTGGGGCCTAAGATAGTCATTAGAATGTTTGTTATTGTAATCAGACAGACTTGATTTCAAAACCTGGCTCGACCATTCATGCTTTGTGATTCTAAGCACATGACTAAATAATGTTTTGAGCCTCAATTTCTCCATCTGTAAAACGGGGGTAGTGACATTCACTTCAGGGCTTTGGGGAGAAATGATATAGTACCTGTGAAATGCATAGCACAACGTTAGCTACTCTTAGGTAAAGCTCTCAACCTTTTCCAGGCCTGCTTTCCTGAAAAGACCCAACTCTGCTCTGAGAGCAAGTCCTTTCATGGGAATGCACCATCCAAGTTTTGTCATCCTTTCAGCATTGGGAAGATGTGTGTTGTTGCTTGACATTATCTGGTGCCTCTCCGCTTCTCTGTAATTTCTCATCCAAATGGACAGGAACAGACACATTGTGTTTCATTAATCAAAACTTGAAACTTAAACAGTACTATAGTAAAGCCTGGTTAATTAGGACTCTTAACCAGAAACCTTGCCCCCCCCCGCCCCCACTCTGTTTCCATTTCTCTTTAAGGAAAAAGAAGCAAAAAAGACCAGAAAAGTTAGAGTTATTACTGGAGAGTTCCCCTTCAAGGAGCTGGCCCATGGTTAGAAGATACTAAGCCCCCTATACATCCCACCTATCCCCCAAGATCTAGCTGCATCTGCCTCTCTATTGGATCTCCTGGAGCCTGGCACAGCTCCCCATACTTAGTGTTTGTTCAATAAACATTGTTAAAGGCATTGCCTAGGCTATAGCTGGACTGAGCTATTGCTACTCTCTAGACATGCTCTGAATTTTCCTGCTGTTCTTTGTATTTGGAGTGCCTTTTCCAGTCATGGCCCTGTGGACTTGAGGTGGAATCATTAGTGCCTTGTCTTACTCCTCTTATAAGGTTCATGTAGGCATCAGCTCTGCTTTCATTTTTGAAGAAACACACCTTTATGAGATAGGTACTATTGTTAGCTTCACTTAATAGATGAGAAAACTGCAGCCTTAATAAATTAAATAACTTATATCCCTAGAGAGTTTTCTAAACTCAATGGAATTAAAGTGAGTTTCTAAGACCTTTGAAGTCCACAGGCTTGTCCACAGGACCCAAAGGAACTGCTTCTCTGTTAGAGAGCAGTGCTGCCCGAGGACTGGACTTTGTAAAGCAGGGACAGGGGCTGATCATACTCAACCTTAATTTCTAAAGAGTTTCTTAAAGATTTTAAAATGAACTAATATCTTTGTGTGAACAGCCGCATCCATTTGCGGTTAGGGTTCAAGGTCTGGAGAAGGGGCTGACGCACAAACGGATATACTACACAAGAAATAAAAATTTAGAAGGCATAGGGAGCCAGGTGGAGGCCTTCCCTCTAGTGGAGAAGCTTCCTGAATCTCTGGACCCTTCAGCGTTTTATTTACTAGAATACACATTTGCCCTTTAGCAAAGCAAACAGGCATATCAATGGTAAAGTTTGATAAACAATGAAAGGATTATCAGGTTAGGGGATTGCCTTCAGCCATTCAGCCAGCAACAGGGTAGTACAAAGCTGATTTTCAGCCCTTGCTAAATATCAAAGTCTATCAGCATTCTAATAGACTTCTTGCATAATTATGCTAACTACTTATTGGTTTTAGCCTTTAGCATTTCCCCTTTTTTGTTTTCTTAATAAATTTAGAAAGGTGTATGCCATTTGAAGGGCTTGAGACCCTTTAAGACTTTTAGATTCAATGAAAAGGATTGAATTCTTTCATGTCCTTTTAAAATTATTGTCAGGCATCTATTGAACTAGTTTGCAGTAGGCTCCTTTTTTTTTTTTTTTAAATAAGTCTTTATTGTTCAGATTATTACAATTGTTCCTCCTTTTTCCCCCTATAGCTCCCCTCGACCCAGTTCCCACACCTCCATCAGCCCTTAAACCCACCCCCCACCCCGCCCCACTGTCCTCATCCATAGGTGTATGATTTTTGTCCAGTCTCTTCCTGCACCCCCCACACTCCTTTCCCCCTGAGAATTGTCAGTCCACTCCTTTTCTATGCCCCTGATTCTATTATATTCACCAGTTTATTCTGTTCACCAGATTTTTTATTCACTTGATTTTTAGATTCACTTGTTGATAGACATGTATTTGTTCTTCATAATTTTTATCTTTACCTTTTTCTTCTTCTTCCTCTTCTTAAAGAATACCTTTCAGCATTTCATATAATACTGGTTTGATGGTGATGAACTCCTTTAGCTTTTTCTTATCTGTGAAGCTCTTTATCTGCCCTTCAATTCTGAATGATAAGCTTTGCTGGGTAGAGTAATCTTGGTTGTAGGTTCTTGCTATTCATCACTTTGAATATTTTATGGCACTCCTGTCTGACCTGCATAGTTTCTGTTGAGAAATCAGCTGACAATCATATGGGTGCTCCCTTGTAGGTAACTAACTTTTTGTCTTGCTGCTTTTAATATTCTCTCTTTGTCTTTTGCTCTTGGCATTTTAATTATGATGTGTCTTGGTGTGGTCCTCTTTAGATTCCTTTTGTTTGGGGTTCTCTGTGCTTCCTGGACTTGTAAGTCTATTTCTTTCACCAGGTGGGGGAAGTTTTCTGTCATTATTTCTTCAAATAGTTTTCAATATCTTGCTCTCTCTCTTCTTCTGGCACCCCCATAATTCGGATGTTGGTACGCTTGAAGTTGTCCAGAGGCTTCTTACACTATCTTCATATTTTTGGATTCTTTTTTCTTTTTGCTTTTCCGGTTGGGTGTTTTTTGCTTCTTTGTATTTCAAATCTTGGACTTGATTCTTGCGATCCTCTAGTCTGCTGTTGGATCTCTGTATATTATTCTTTGTTTCAGTCAGTGTATGCTTAATTTCTAGTTGGTCCTTTTTCATATCCTCGAGGGTCTCACTAAATTTATCGGCCTTTTCTAGAAAATTCTTGAAAAACCTTATAACCGTGGTTTTGAACTCTATATCCAGTTGTTTGCTTTCCTCCATTTCTTTCATTTGTGACCTGTTTCTTTGTCTCCACATTTTGGCTGCTTCTCTGAGTTGATAGAGTGGCTTTGTGTGCGAGGTGTCCTATAGGGCCCAGTGGCTCAGCCTCTCCAGTTACCTGAGGTGGACACTCTTGGTGCACCCCTTTGTGGGCTGTGTGCACAGTCTTGTTGTAGTTAAGCCTTGATTGTTGTTGGTATCACCGGGAGGAATTGACCTCCAGGCCAATTGGCTGTGGGGATCAGCTGTGTCTAGGCTAGGAGAACTTCTGTGCTGGAGACACCCTTATGAGACAAGATTTGCAAAAGCCTCTGTGCTCAGCTTGGATGGGGCAGAGTCTCAGGGCTGAGCAGACAGCAATGGCTTCCCATCAGCCCTGCCCTAAGAGGCCCCCTGGGTCTCAGTGCCCCACGGTAATTGGTGCAAGCACCTCTGAGAAAAAGCCACCCTTGAGTTTTGCCCGCTGCCAGACAGTCCAGTTTCTCCCCGAATCAGTCTGGGTCCCCAGTCTCTCCTGGAATTGGAGTTCAGAGCAGTAGGGAGCCTCTGTCTCTCTCCTGGTTGAGAAAGCCAGCTGCATACTCAGTTGCCAGCACTCTCCATGTGCGCGCCTCCATACCTGTGCCTTCTGCAGTTCCTGTGAGTCTCAGTGTGCTTTTTTCTTTCCTGACAGTCCAGTTTCTCCCCAAATGAGTCTGGGTCCCCAGAGTCTCGCCCAGAACTGGAGTTCAGTGCAGTCGGGAGCTTTTGTCTTCCTCCTAATTGAGAAAGCTAGCCGCGTACTCAGTTGCCAGCCCTCTCCGCGCACCCATCTCCGTACCTCTGCCTTCTGCAGCTCCTCTGAGTCTCAGTGTGCTTTTCTCTTCCCTTCTAGTTGTAGAATTTCCATTCAGCCAGCCTTCCTGTGGTTCTGGATGATGTCTGTTTTGTCTTTTAATTGTAGTTTTGAAATTGTTGTGCGAGGCAGCAGTTTAGGTGTTTACCTATGCCGCCATCTTGGTTTCTCCTTGCAGTAGGCTCCTTTCTGGACCAACAGTTCTTTATGGGTTCCCTTCTCAGTCACTGTCCCCTGTGATATGATAGCAATCATATTCGAGTTCTGGATGGTGGACAAATGGTGGGAAATGACAATGTAGGTCCGACCTTCTTTGGCTTTGTCCAGGGCAACCTGCGCCAACGCGCAGCTGATGACTGCTAGCATGGCAAGGCATCTCTACCATCCCCCATCTCTGGACTGTTTCTCCTCTGTCTCATCAGCGTGTTGCTTGGGGCCACTGCTACCTGTGGTTGGAGTAGCCTGGTCAGTTGCTCTCTTGGATCCATTGTTGAAGTTTCCACATGGGCTTGGAGGAGTTTTCTGGAAATACACAAGCATATCCCCGACCGAAGGTTAATAAAGGGACCCTTCCATAAACCAGACTCAGGATCTATCCATTTAACCAGACCATTTTCTTTTGGCTTATTCTGACACCAGTGTAATTCTATGGGTGTCTTGCCATCAGCATTACAAGTGAAAAAATTTAAAGTGAAAAATTTTAAAGTAATTAAGGCTTGATGTAATTTACTTACAGGATATTTCTCCACTATTCCCCCCTTTTTTGTTTTAACATACAAGAAGGACATTTTTTGCTTGCTGTACAATATTTTGGTTTTTGGAAATCCTGCAATGCAGCCTTGATAGCTTTTTAATTTAATTCTTAGCATAGAAGTATAACTGGTCTGGATGACTTGGTCTGAATTCATTACAGGATAAGCAGCTATACTATGAGATGAATCATCAGTAAAAAATAGTTAATGCTCCAGGAATAGGTTCCTGCCTGGTACAACAAAGTTCCCCTGAATATTCACTTATTTCAACTTGCCAATTTAAATCAGTCTGAAATAAGGCTTATTTTCTAAGTGTATTTGTCCTTGAGTGTGGACAGTAAATGACACTAATTGGATTTCTGCTATCAGTCTTTGAGTATGTTGATATAAGCTTTCTTAGGGAGGCAAAATGAAAATTACTTACTTTTCTTTTTGAGGCCTAATACATTAATTTTTTTTTTTTACAGTTTTCTAGATATTTGAAGGGCATTTCCCCTTTTTTTTTTCTCCCAGAGTAATTTCTAGGCCTCATTTAGAGAGTTTCTTTTAAAAACCTTTTTCTTCTTTTAAAGCAGAGCAACAAACTTGGTTGCTTTTCAGAAGCTGCCCAATACTGTAATGCATACATAGCAAGTAAAAGTAACTCTCTTTATAGTTATGGTGTCTCATTAATGGTGAGATTTAATGCTTGAATAATAACTTTTAGTTTACTTTGTAAATAGTAGTGGAAGAGATTTTAAAATTTCTCCTTTTTATTAAGCTTAAAATTTACTTTTAAACAGCATTTTTTTTGGCTAGTGCTCATTTGCATATGTATGCAAATTTTTTACTTTGGCCTTTGTTCAGATCCAATTACTTATAAAAATATTGGCTTCTCATATAACTGAGTTTATATGAGACCTTGATTATATTGTAAAAAGCTAATTTATTAAGTAACTGAAGTAGGCATCTTTATTGGAAAAGTAAAGTAAGCAAACTTTTAAAAATATATATATTTTATTGATTTTTTTTAAAGAGAGGAAGGGAGAAATATAGAGAGTTAGAAACATCAATGAGAGAGAAACATTGATCAGCTGCCTCCTGCACACCGCCTACTGGGGATGTGCCCACAACCAAGATAAATGCCCTTGACCAGAATCGAACCTGGGACCTTTCGCTGATGCTCTACCCATCAAGCCAAACCAGTTAGGGCTAAAGTAAGCAAACTTATACATTTGACCTATGAAATACAGATGCCACCCCCTCCCTTAGCCTATTTAAAGGGAGGCTTTTTGTCTTAAAATTCCATTGCTGAATAATCTGGTTTTGCTTAAGAAATATTTAGCAACTTTGTCCTCCTAAGCTTAGAGGTTGAAATCTTTATAACATTTAAAATATATGTATATAAATAAAATATAGTTATTAATTTTTAAAGCTTCCCACATGATTTCAAGTATATTAGATCAGTCTAATTTAGTTCAAAAATATTTCTTATAAGAAGAGAGTAAATCCTCGAATCATTTCAGGGCCCTTGAAATGTCCCAAGGCTATCTCTCAATTAAAGTCTTGACATTTAACTTGGAAAGACCATCAAATATACATAACCCAAAGATTATATTATATACTCTTTGTAATTATTCTAAAAGATATTAATTACATTGAAACTGGTTTTAATATTAAAAATTTGGTTCAGACCATAGAATTAATTCTTTTTTGATTAGACCATATAAAATATTATATTCTAGATTGAAATTTTACCACATGTAGTACACATAAGGACTATAATATATTTTGAACTACTAATTTCTCTAGAGAAAATACAAAAATTATTTTTCTCAAAAAATTTCTATACTTTATGCATTTTGTTATCACAACTATATAATTTCTCCCAACTTAATTTGAACTTTAAACTCTTTTTTTATGAGCAGAAAATGACAGTATCTTTATTATATTTTATTTATTTATTTATGTTTAATTTCTTTATTGCTTAAGGTGTTACATATGTGTCCTTATTCCCTCATTACACCCCCTATCCCCTCCACTAATGTCCTCACCCCCCTGTTGCCTGTGTCCATTGGGTAGGCTTATATGCATGCATACAAGTCCTTTGGTTGATCTCTCCCCCATACCCCTCCCCTCCCCTACCTCCCTCTCAGGTTTGATGGTCTGATCCATGTTTCTCTGTCTCTGGATCTATTTTTGTTCATCAGTTTATGCTGTTCATTATATTCCATAAATGAGTGAGATCATGTGATATATATCTTTCTCTGCCTGGCTTATTTCACTTAGCATAATGCTCTCCAGTTCCACCCATGCTGTTGCAAATGGTAAGAATTCCTTCTTTTTCACCGCAGCATAGTATTCCATTGTATAGATGTACCACCGTTTTTTAATCCACTCATCTGCTGATGGGCACTTAGGCTGTTGCCAAATCTTAGGTATTGTAAATTGTGCTACTATGAACATAGGGGTGCATATATCCTTTCTAATTGGTGTTTCTAGTTTCTTGGGATATATTCCTATAAATGGGATCACAGGGGTCAAATGGGAGTTCCATTTTTAGTTTTTTGAGAAAACTCCATACTGTTCTCCACAGTGGTTGCATCAGTCTGCATTCCCACCAGCAGTGCACGAGGGTTCCTTTTTCTCCGCATCCTCGCCAGCACTTGTCATTTGTTGATTTGTTGATGATTGCCATTTTGATAGGGGTGAGATGGTACCTCATTGTCATTTTGATTTGCATCTCTCGGATGATTAGTGACTTTGAGCATGTTTTCATATGCCTCTTGGCCTTCCTTCTGTCTTCTTTTGAAAAGTATCTATTTAGGTCCGTTGCCCATTTTTTGATTGGGTTGTTTTTCTTCCTTTTGTTAAGTTGTATGAGTTCCCTGTAAATGTTGGCGATTAAGCCCTTATCGGTGATAACATTGGCAAATATGTTCTCCCATTCAGTGGGCTTTCTTGTTGTTTTGTTGATGGTTTCTTTTTCTGTGAAAAAGCTTTTTTATTTTGATGTAGTCCCCTTTGTTTATTTTCTCTTTAGTTTCCATTGCCCTAGGAGCCGTATAGGTGAAGATATTGCTTCGGCATATGTCTCAGATTTCTCTGCCTGTGGATTCCTCTAGTATTTTTATGGTTTCCTGTCTTATGTTTAAGTCCTTTATTCATTTTGAGTTTTATTTTTGTGTATCGTGTAAGTTGGTGGTCTAGTTTCATTTTTTTGCGTGTATCTGTCCAGTTTTCCCAACAACATTTATTGAAGAGACTCCCTTGACGCCATTGTATGTTCATGCCTCCTTTGTCGAATATTAATTGGGCATAGTGGCTTGGGTCGAATTCTGGGTTCTATATTCTCTTCCATTGATCTACATGCCTGGTTTTGTCCCAGTACCAGGCTGTTTTGAGAACAGTGGCTTTGTAATACAGCTTGATATCTGGTATTGAGATCCCACCTACTTTGTTCTTCTTTCTCAGGATTGCTGTGGCTATTTGGGGTCTTTTTTATTCCAGATGAATTTTTGAAAGTTCGTTCTAGGTCTGCGAAATATGCCATTGGTATTTTAATGGGGAGTGCATTGAATCTATAGATTGCTTTGGGTAGTATGGACATTTTAATGATGTTAATTCTACCAATCCATGAACATGGTATATTCTTCCATCTGTTTATGTCTTCCTCTATCTGTTCTTTCAGAGTCCTGTAGTTTTCTGTGTATAGGTCTTTTACCTCCTTACGCACTTTAAACTCTTAGAAGCCTTAATTTTTTTTCAGAAGCCTTAAATTTTAGGTGGCAAGTTAAATATTTAGCAATTCTTAGATTAGTAATACCTTCACATTTGAAAGGATATATTTCAAATAAAATATAAGACATATTTAATTAATAGATTCAAATCTATCCTCTAGATTTTTCATACGAGGCAAACTCAGATTAATATTTCAGTATTTTGTCATTTAAAAATACCTAGATATTTAATAATTTTTTATTATTTAATTTAGCAAACTCCAAAGCTTTAAGTTGCCAAAGACTTTGAAAGCAGGCCTGTAGCTATTTGAAATTTAAACCCGCCACATTCTTCCTTGGAGATAACATCTAAGGTTGCTGCTAAGGGAAACCTGGCCAGCCCCCTCCTCCATCAGAGAGCGCAGCCAGCCTCCTCCCGGACAACTGGACCCCCACCATCAATATACCTATAATTATCACTGAAAAGCTCTACCACAAATCCTTTATTTTAGCTACATCCATCCATCCATGTTTCAACAATTTTGAGATTCTAAAGCCAATTATTATTATCCAAGGCATTTTCTTTGGCAAATTCTGTAACAGAGATAACTTATTGACTTTCAGTGGCTTTAATGTTAACCTTGGAATGCGGTCCATTATTACTTAAGAACGACCCTTTATTATGGAAACACTAATCTTGTTGCCTAAACCCAGCCTGTATATTTTCCTTGTGTCATTTTTGCCATCTTTTAAAGAAAAGCAGTCTTGGGTGTATTCTGTAGCACCCATAAAGAGATGGAGCTCAAGAGGCCACCCAAAATTGTGTGCCTTCTCTTAAGCTAGCCTTTTTCTCTTCATGGGTACAGAAATCCCAGACGTATCCCTTAAATTGTGAGAAATATCTCATCTATACAAATTTCAAATGATGGACTGGGAAATAAAAACATGGTGAAAATGAGACTTTTAATAGCACTCTCGAGAGTGGGCATCCATTTTACAGGATCACCAAAAGACTTAGTAATTAATGGGCTGGGGCCTTTTTAGTTATCTCTACTTCCCTTTGTCTCCTAGGACATGTACCATTGGCCACGTGGTACATCCCTACCACCACATTCTGTTTGCTCTGGGGAAATTCAGTAAATGGCCTGGCCACCTAGGTATCTTTTCTTATTAAATTAAATTAAAGGCATGCTTAATAGACTAACAATAAAAAACAAAGACAGATAAAACAACAATCAACAGCCAAGCACCTGTAACATATAGACAAGACTTAATAAGTCAGAGTTATTTTCATGAATTTTTTCAGATATTTTACATTTGCCTGGGACTTATAGCCAGAATGCAGCCTGGATGTTAGTCCGTTGTTTACAGGTCTTATTCCATTCTGTTTTTCATAGCATTGACTGGGGTCTAAAGATTTTTACCTAAAATCTGCCTGTCCCAAGGCATCATATGGTAATTTTCAGACAAAGCATTAAGGAGTCCTTTTGTGAGAGGACTGATAGCCCCATTTTTTCTAGCTGTTGAACCTTTCCACATTAGAGGCAGAGGATCCAGGGCCTTAGGTATTACAGACTGTTGATCCTCAATATGAATTAGATATAATGCAGTTTGACAAGAGCCCACCTAGTTAAAGATGACAAGGGCACTTGTTTTCCTTGAGCCTGATTTAAGAGAGTACCTTTTGACATTTTAATTTCTTTATCCTTGAGCATACAAGCTAAAAATTTACAATGATATCTTTGCCTTTTACTCGAATTCTTCCCCATTATAGCCTGGCTTGAAATAAAAAGACATTCTTGCCCACTTATGGGTCACAACTTCTAAAGCTGGTACAGGCTTTGTGTGCAGTGAATCTCCCCACCTTTCTGGTGACCCCACCTTTCCAGTGAATTTCCATTTTTATTTCTGCTCCAGTGAATCTTTTTCTTCAGATCCCTATTTCGAGGCACCAGATGTGAACGTTGCATCCATTTGTGGCTAGGGTTCAAGCTATAGAGAAGGGGCTGCGTACAAAAGGATATACTAGTAGACAAGAAATATAAATCTAGAAGGCATGGGGGAGCCAGGTGGAGGCTTCACTCTAGTGGAGAAACTCCCTGAATCTCCGGACCCTTCTGCTTTTTATTTACTAGAATACACATTTCCCTTTAGCAAAGCAAACAGGTATATCAGTGGTAAAGTTTGGCAAACAATAAAAGGATTATCAGGTTAGGGGATTGCCTTCAGCCATTCAGCCAGCAGCAGGGTAATACAAAGCTGATTTTCAGCCCTTGCTGAATATGAAAGTCCATCAGCCTTCTAATGGACTTCTTGCATAATTATGCTAACTACTTGTTGGTCTTAGCCTGCAGTATCTTTGGACTTCAAAACAACCAGGAGACCTAGGTCAGGTATTATGGTCCTATTTTATCCACGATGAAGCCAAAGTCTGGAAAGAAGTGACTGTAAGAGGTGGAGCTAGGACTTGAGGCCAGGTCTTCTGACTCAGCCAAAGCTCTTCACTACATTCTCCTTTAATACATTAACAACAAAGCAAAACAAACAAACAAAAATCCCCAAACCAACCAACCAACCAGTGTGAAAGGTAGAAGCTGATTCTCAGGGAGGTGTATATTCTGGGAGCAGAGGGAGTTCTTTCTGTGAAGCAGCTGGGAAGAGGGCTGACTTGAGTGCAAAGTCTTCTGGGGAGTTCCTGTTTCCCAGGAGAGGGAGTTGGTCAGAGCATCCTTGTCCTGTTTTTGTTTGTTTTTTCTATTTTGTTGTTTCTTGAATGTTGCTAACAGAAAGAGGACTCTAGTTCCCCAACTCTGGGGGCTTAGCCCTGTCTCTTCAGATTGAGGGGGGAGGTAGGGAAGTTTCTCTCCTTGCTCCCTCTCTTCCAGCTCATGCCCTGCAAATCTCTTGGGTCCTGGGGGCCAGCCCTGAGCCAGCAGCTGCTGCTCATTAACTCCCCTGTTGCCCCTACCCACTGAAAACTGCTTCCTGGGAGGCTTTCTGAAGGGATTTCTGTGGGAGGGTCCAGATGGGCAAAGCAGCAGCATGCTTCAGAAAGAGGGACCTGGATTCAAATTCTGCAGTGTCTGAGAGGGTGAGAGATGGGAAGGTGTGGGGGCTGACTGCTTTCTGCCTTGATTTATCTTTGAGAATTTTTGGTTTCTTCACTATACCACCTGGACTATGCATCACTGCACTTCCATTTTTTTTTTTTCTTTTCAAAATCCAGCCCATCTACTTTCAGCTTTATGAGTTGTAAGGAAGAATTTTTCACAACCCAGAATTTTTACTCTCTCACTTTCTGTTCTTTTCCCTTTTCTCTCTTCTAAAAATGTTAGGTTTTGGGTCAACCAAAGATAATGGTGGAGAGGTTGGGTGGGGCTCTGGGCCACAGAGGTGTTGGTGCTGGTTCACCTGACACTCTTGCTGAGCTGAGCCTTGATGTCCTGCACTTGGTTGTGGTGTGCTGAGGGCCTTTTCTCTTTGCTATTTCTTGGGTGTTGCCGACAAATGAAGCACTCTAGTTAAAGACTTCTTGGACCAGAAAGGCATGTGGGGAGAATCTTGTACCTTTCCAAGCCTCCAGGCCAAGAATAGATTCCTATCATCCAAAGAAGATTGTTCACTTGCTTTTATTTTAAAATCTTTAGGAATGGACACTTTAAAAGTAATACTATGTAGTCTTAAAAATTCCCATAGTTAGAGAGGTCTTTTGCATGTCTCACCTAAAATCTAAGCTTTAAACTAAAGGCTTTTCTGTTGACATAATAGAGAAGCAAGACCAGCTTCTTACTTTATGACAGTTGCTTCCCTTCATAAAGGATCTGACTTTTAAACCTCAGGATGGACAAGCTTTAATTATGGGCTCAGTGATATCATTAGGCTGGTGGGGAGCAAATGGGGAACTCTTTTGTCCAGTGAAAGATGGAAAAGGTTGTTTATAACCTGATCTTTGAGAGTAAAATATTAAGATTTAGGGAATATGAATAAAGGCTATATGGGAATTCTTTGGGTCTGAATTATTTCAACATAAAATTTAGAATATTTTTGCAAGAAATGATTTAAATATTTGGTTTTTAAGAGGCCAAGTAATGTGAGAAAGGGACTTAACATGGTCTGATGTTCCTTTTCATTATGCAGCTATAGCAGTCTTGATATTTCAGCATCTCTCAAGGGTGGAGAGTCTCTGAATCTGAGGGGCTGGCCAGACCAAGTGTGGGTAGCCCTGAGTGGGAACTTGGAGGTGTAGCCCTACAGAGGCTATCAGACCAGAAAGAGACCACCAAAGAAGGAAATAGGGAAGCCTGGAGGTCAAGGGGCACAGATGCTCCTTAAGGTGATGGTGCAGGGTTGTGAGAGAACTGAAAAAGGAGCAAAGACTGACCCAAATGACAAAGGATCCTGCCACCTCCAGGACCTGCTGCACCAGAAACTGTCAACCCTTAGGCCGGTTCACCTTGTCATAGCTTGCAAAACCACTTTCATAGCAGTTCCTTTCCCACCAGAGCATGGGAGGGAGGCGAGACAAGTGGTCTTATCCCCATTTCATGATGAGGATAGTGAGGCCCAGGTTAGTGTATTATCATTAACTTGTTCAAGAAAATAGTTCGTAAATGGCAAGGCCAGGATTTGAGTCTAGCTTCCTTCTTTCTGAAATACACACTCTTTCACTGACATTTCACTGCCTCTGTAATAGCAGGATGGTGGCCCGGCAAGTGTCAGGGTAGGAGCTGTACTTGGCATTTCCTTTGTGTGGACCTTAGGCCTGACTTATTCTAGCTGTCCCCAAATTTCCCTCCATTTTAATGGCCTCCACCGACTGGCTGTCCTGGATTGTTCCCAATGGCAGTGGAACCAGCTGTGTTGCCACCACCCTGGAATGGATTCTTAGTTGGGCCTTCCTGTGAACCAGAGGCTTACTATAATAGACTTGACTTTGGACAACAAAGGATGACTTCCTCGGCCAGCCTTCTAATGTTGACTTTCTACCAGAACCCCCGAGACATCCAGCCACACAGCAGTCCTGACCCACTTTAGTTTGGCTGAGCTGCTGGGGGCACTGTCTGCAACTCTGCCAGCTTGAACCTTGAGGGAAAATGAGCTCAGTTAAGTAGGCAGGTCCCAATGAGGCTTTTCTTCAATGCCAGGACTAATCTCACGGAGCATGGAAAAAATATAGCCTCATATCTCTCTGCCCCATTTTCATCTCTGTCAGTGTTCTGGACAGAGGATCACAGGGGGATGCTTTTGCTGCTGAGTTAAAAGGCTAGTTTCCCTCCAGCCAGGATGTGCTGTCTTTCTCTCTGCCTCTCTGTCTCACCCTCTGCTTCCACCCTCCCCTCAGAGCCCCTAGGACTCCAATCTGAATCTTACATATTGTCATGGATTTGATTCATGGAAGGGCAGGACTGTTTTATAACTTTGTTTTCTGAACTTCTGCTATCCTTCTTCTTTTTCTTTTTCTTTTTTGGAACAGAGCAGCACTTTCCAGAGGTGATGCTGGGGGAAGAATTTCTTAGCCTAAGTCTGGACCAGGTGTGCAGCTTGATATCCAGTGACAAGCTGACTGTTTCTTCAGAAGAGAAGGTATGATGTGGACCCTTGGTGAAATAGGAGTCTCATGTGTGAGGTGGTCATGGGAGGGACTTATGGTTTAGTGAGACCTTTTCTGAGAGCTTATTTTTGTCACTTTTAAAAAAAAAAGCCTTCTGATCCTTGACCACTAACGTCACTTTCTGGACCCTTTAAAGAAGAAAAAGTGGTGGTGGTGACAAAGCTGCCTTCATTAGCTGAACATTTACAGTTTGCCAAGCACTTTGCTAAGTGCTTTATGTTCTTCTTTCCACTCATCCTTCACCACAGCCCTGTGAAGCAGGCGTTGCTGTTGTCCCCACATTACAGATGAGGAAGAGTGAGACTCTGGAATTAATTAGCTTATTCAAGGTCACTGTAGAGCTAGCATCTACCTGTTACCTGGTCTTAATCACTGTCCCACATGGCCTCTTGTGAATATCATTGAGCATTCATGCCAGAGCAGACCTTTTGGGAATATCTATTCCAATAGGGGTTTGGAATCCTCTCTGATGATGAAACTGAAGCCCAGATAGGGGATAGGAATTGCTGAAGGTCACACAGTTAGTCAGTTGCCATGCAAGGACTAGAACCCAGGGCTCTTGACACCTCGTCCCCTAACTCACTGACCACACACATCCTTTGTGTTGGAAGCTTGACTTCTGCCCACTACTCTAGCTCACCTGTGACTGCTCATCTTTCCTACTTCAAGGCCTTGCCCCTCACTGACCCTCTGATTGGAGTATTCTCCCCATCTATCTTTACCTGGTTAAATTCCAAACCAGTTCAGATTCTGCTATTACCAGGAAGAATTTCTTTATTCCAGGAGATGTAGTCTTTTGCACTGAAAGGAACATAAGCTTTGATGTTGGCCACCTGGGTTCAAATCTCATCTCTAGTATTTACAAATTACTTGTGTTACCTTGGTAAGATATGTTGTTTCTATATCTGTTTCCTCATTTATAAAGTAAAGATACTAATAGAATGTATTCCATAGGATGGTTGTGGAAATGGGATAAGGTTTGTAAAATGCCAGGTATCATATCTGGTACCTAGTAGGTGTTCTATCAGTGTTAGCTGAATTTATTATTGATCTTGCATCTGGAATTAATTCCTTTCTATTCTATGTTCCAAGATAACACTCACCTTGTTCTGCTTTTCATTGTACTTAGTTCTGACGTGGTCTTGCCTCCTTCCCTCAACTGAGTTTTTTGATGGTAGGGGCCACATTTTATTCATCTCTATATCCTCAGAGATGTGCAATACATGTCTCTCAAATTGTCCTAGTCCACTCTTAGTGTCTAAACTTGAGGTCCTTTCCGAGGGAATATTTAAGGAAAAGCCCTCGAAGAGGATTTTACATTGGAGATAAGATGGAGTCCAAAAGCATATGTCCAGAGAATGGGGTGAAATTCACAAGCCCCTGCCTGTCATCTTGCAGAAGTTTGATCAAGAAGAAAAGGAGTTCAGGACTTCAGAGCAAGTGGCTGGCACAGTAATCTAGACTCTTCCTTAGGTTCAAGGAGCCCTCTGCTTCCATTACCTGGTGTGAAATAGCACCTTTGGAGGAAAAGAATGCCTCCTACCAGGCCAAAGGCTCCTTCTTGGCCTAGCATCAACTGCAGAGTTGACTCCCTCTCTTCTTGTTGTTTAATGTCTTCTCTGGATTGTGCTACCAAATTGTCATAGTTCGAAGGAAGGAACTACTTAATTGATTGGCTGTGTGAAAGTTGGGGCAATTGGTCAGTTTGTGGACTGCTTGAGCATGTTCTCAAGCGTAGTTTGAAAAAAATGGAAGCAGTCATAAAACAGCAGGATTTGGATAAACTTGGGGGTTATTTGGGCTGAGAGGGGGGATGCTGCTACTTTGAATTCATGCTGGCTCCTCCTGCCCTGGGATCATAGTAAGTTTTTTTCAGGTGAGGACTTACCTGCTTGCTGTACCAGGGCAGGGTTGGAGCAGGGTTGCTAGCAGGGAAAGGCAACTGGTTCCATGCTCGGCTTGATGCTCACTGGTTTTGACCTTAAGAAGTCATTGGTCTCTTTGAACCTTAGTTTCCTTACATGTAAAATGGGAATATAAAGTTGTCATGAGGATTAGACATAATGGGTAAAAAATAGCTAATAGCAAATACAGTGTTTGGCAGGTGCTCAATAAGTGGCATTTGTCATTGTGATTATCATAATTTTGAGGTACCATTGAGAATGGTAAAATAAGCCATGAAGTTAATTGCATATTTCCAGAAACAAAGAAGCATGGCATTCAATCTACACACTTGAAGTTTGTCAGTAGCAGCTCTTATTGATTCATATGCTTACATATGAATTTCTCATTCTGTATAACCTGAGTTTGGAGTGTAGGAATTGTTCACATTAATGAAGTTGTGTATCATTATTGGGTTCTCTGAAGTTTTGTGTAACTCCAGAGTTATGTGCTGCTTTTCAGAAAGTAGGTTACTCTGATCTTTATTCCTTTGATACCTTTAAGGCTGGCAGTGTAATTTTGAGGCTTATCAAAGTATAGTGGGATTTGGCTTGCATTTGCTCTTTGGCAAAACCTATAGTTTTATTTCTCCTGAATTGAGCACATGTTGCTGGAAGTTAAATGACTAGAAGCCTTTGACAATTAGATGTTCATCATTTGGGTGCTAGTCTTTTAGTCTTTGAAAATTCTGTCATCTGTTCCAGATTTGCTAATTTCTACCCCCTTTCATTATATTGCATACAATAGGCAATCTCTGGCATGCACAGTAGCTTTTTCTTTCAATATTGCATTATAGGGAACCTATTGGAGTGCATTTGAAGTAATATCAGGGATCTTAATTTAAGCTAAAATTCAACTGCATTTAATGTTAACATTTGTGCAAAACCCAGCTGCATCAGTAATCAAATAACCTCTATTCAGCGAAATCCACACTTGAACAGCAATATTAGCTGTACCATGACTTTCCTCTTTGTCTACAGCATACAGGTTTCTTTCAATGTTTATTATAAAACACAGCCATATTTCAGATACTAAAATGTGAAGAAACTGTGTATCTTAAAATAGAGGAAATGTGGTATTTTAGTGTTATTTATGGTTAGAAATGATAATCGCTGGGCCCGGCAGTTTAGGATTTTGGAAGTATAGGTTCTACAGTCAGAGTGGCTGAGTTGGAATCCTGGCTCCACTGCTTTGACAAGCTGAGTGACCTTGAGCAAGGTTTTTATCTCCCACCAGAATGTATGCACCAAATATAGTCATGGGTTTTGTCTGTCTTAAGGTCACTGCTAGAGTAGTATTGGGTCCATAGTATACACACACAAAAATATATTGAACAGTGGCCTCCTGGTTCATGGGTCAATGCTTAACCACTGAGTGACACTGGCCTAGCTCAGCAATACTCTTTCCTTTTCTCCTTTCGGGAGAGAAATTCAATAAGCACTGAGGAGTAGAATACCACAAAATTATGATCGAAAAGCTACCTTGACTGCTCACTGTTCTCCAGGTACATTTCACACATCATTAAAAAAATGTGGCATTTGTATTGAAGTTTAGTACATATATGCAAACAAATAAAAAGTGCATAGCTCAACTTTTTACAAAACTACATAACTAGCACCCAGATCAAGAAACAGAACCTCAGAACTCCCAGTCACTACCCACCCCAAGAAGCATAACTGCTATTTTGACTTCTCATAGATTAGTTTTGCAGTTTTTAACTTTATACAAATGGAACCCTGGTGTATACTAGTATATGTTTTTGTGCTGACTTCTTTTGCCCAGCATACTGTTTCACACATCATTTCTAATTCTTACAAGAACTCACAAGGCAGAGGAGAAACGAAGGTATGTTAATGATAGATAACTTCATGGATTGAAGCTGATTGTGTCTGCTTCCCAGGTCCAAGCTCTTTATTAATACACACCCACCCAAAGGGGAGGCAGAGGTGAGTGACATTTAATCATTTCTATCTAAGAGTTTGGTGGTCAGACAGAACCAAGACATATATCCATAATGGCTAAGAGAAGTGGCTAAGAGAAGTAGTTGCCTGTAATCAGAGTTCTAGGAAAGCACCTGGAGTATGTTATTCTAGATGATTGTGTGGGGAAGGACTTATAAAAAGGGTAATATTTGAGCTAAACCTTGGAGAATGAGAGTAGGATTTTGGAAAGCTAATCAGGTTGAAGGATTGTAGGAAGTTTGGAAGAACATTGTACTCTGGGGGAAAGTAACCTGTGTGATGAGAATCAAGGGTCTTTGAGGGAGGCTATTGGAAGATGAGGCTGAGGATGAAGTAGGGGTCCGTGGAGAGGGTTAGGATTTTATTCTCTAGGTCAGTATTTACTGAACTGTGTGCTGCAAAACTGCATTGCCGTGAGATGTTTATAGGTGTTGAGGTTAAAAAAAGTTCTCAGGTTAGATATGGCAGACAGTGGATAAACAAAGGAACCAGGTTAAGAAACTGCAGGGCTTGTCAGAACTTTTATATGGTAAGGAACTTTGTAATCTCTAAAGAGGATTTGGGGGTATGTATGTATGTGTATGAAGTGTTCCCCAGGCTCATTTGGTCCAAGGACCCCTTTACTGCAGAATGTCTCCTGTCCCTAGTATTCTCAGGAACACGTTATGAAGAATAGTCTTGCGGTCGCCTTTCTTTGGTTGTCCAAATATTCTACAATGTGCTGCATCTGTTGATTTTCCTTTTGACAGTTTGTTTCATTACTGATCCATAATTTTTTATTGTGAGGCCACCTTCAGAGGGTGTTATAACCATGGGAGTCTGGGTTGCTCTGGGCTGTGGAAGTGCCCCTATAGCGCAGGTTTACTGGTTTAGAAATAGTTTTTCTTTTCTTTTTCTTTTGGTATTATTTTTTTGTCTGGAGTATCCCCTTTTCCACCGAAGAATGTCAGTTGAAATCCCACAACTGTATGTGGCTTGAGCCTGGGGTTCTGATTTCTTAAAGATGAAATTTCTTACCTCCAAGGCCATAGGAGATGGCAAGCTTCCTTACTCCTTCCCATAGCAGATGGGTGGAAATCCAGTTCCAGTGTTACAGCTGGGGCAGCTCGCAACCTGACGGCACACCAGTTCTGGACATCAAAGCCATATCTGCATTGTACGGGCCTGTGAGCCATTTTGGTCTCAGCTTCTACTCAGCTCCCAGACTTGAATTCCTTTTTATTTAAAGCACTTGGGCATTTCTCTTTTGCTTTTGAGTGTGGCTCAAATCTTCATTTTTTGGTAAGAAGTCCAGTTTCATGTGTTTGGAGCTTTGCGGAAGATTCCTTCCATGTCAGTTCACTCTGTCAGATTGACGGGAAGGCATTCTCCATCCCTGTGTCATGCTCCAGCCATTACAGGATTAGTGGCCCTGAAGTAATCTCTCAGCTTGTGGGCATTCTGTCAAACCAGGCACTTCAGGGTCATGTGCTGGCTACAGGCAGCAGTGGAAACCTGAAGAGCAATTTCCAGGCAAGGCCATGCTACTGTTTTTGTTTTGTCATCATTTTTGTTGTTTCTGTGAAGTCAGATATTTGGCAGCGTGCTATTGTAGGAAGAGAACCATGCACATTCCTGCTTTGGTTCACTTACTCATTCTCTCAGTAAATATTTATTGAGTTATTTCTATGTGGTAGATAGTGTGTTAGTCACAGGAGAGACATTGGTAAACAGATAAACACAAGGTCCCTGTCTTCGTGGAACTCATAGTCTCACGAGGGAGACAGATTTTATCAACTATGTACACAAATAAATAATAGCTACAAACTGGGAATTGCACTATGGAGGAAGCATACAGGGTGCTGGACTGAAAGCCAGGGGTTCTAATTGCTGCCCTGTCACCCATTTGCTGGGTAATGCTGGGCAGACCACTTTCTCCCTCTCTGCCTCACTTTGCCCTTTGTGAGGACCTCTGGCTGCTTCACAGGGTCCTCGTGAATCTGAAATGAAGCAACTATAAAAAGAGCTCTTTGGTGCCCTATAAAAACTCCAGATGCTGATGCTGTCAGAGCCAAGAGTGCAACTAGCTAGGTTTTCTAGAATCCGGGAGCCTTCAGACCAGGAAATCTAGCCAGTGTTGGGCTGGTAAATAACAACTGCCTCTCCAGAAAAATTCCAAAAGCCCTGATTTGTTTGCTAATTTCCATGTTGTAAATATTTCCACCAAGACTGGTTCCAAACGACCAGTGTGATGCCACTAAATGCTGGGCTGGAAAGAAACACACAGGACGAGCTCCAGCTGCAGCACATCACTGCTGCCAGCTGTCCCCGTGTTTTGTGTGACAGGGGGTGGTAGTGTAGTTAACATAACTCTTCTTAAGCTTTAGTTTAAGGAACAACAGAAATCTGACAGAATCATTCTTGTGTCTAGAAGTGCTGTCTTCTTGATTTAAAATCATGTCAGTGGGTGTGGCAGATGCAACTGGCTCAATGCCTAGGAAAGAAAAGATTACCTAGGGGGGGTGTCCTGGGAGGGTGGAGAGGGTGTGATTATTAGGATTATGGGTTTAGGAATGTAGTTTCCCAACTCAACAAACAGTCTGCCTAGGTTTTTCAACTAATTGTGCCTTTGCGATGAAATACTGCATAATGTTAGAATTTGGATTTTGGAGGTAGAGGCGAATTCACATCCCAGATTCACTACTTCCTGGCAGTGTGACCTTGGACAAGTTGCCAACCTCTGTTAGGCTATTTCTTCATCTATAAAATGTGAACAACGATACCTACGTCACTGGGTTTTGGTGGATTAAATGTGATCTTGCATGTAAAATGCCTAGCACTGTGCCTGTTAATGATCAAGTTAGCCCTTCTCAAATCTTGAGTAACAAATTAGGTGCATGTGTAGAACCTAGTTTTTTCTCTGATGTTGTCACAACTAGCTTCTTTTCCCCTGTTTTGAATTTTGCCACGTCACTCCCCTGCCTATTTTAACTTGAGTTCCCTTTTTTGATTCTCAGAACGAATTTTGAAAGCAGGGGTAAGTGCCCCAGGTTCCCTGCTTTACTTGCAGGGTGCAGGTACTGTCCGGTGTGAATGGGGGAGGGGGTGGTAGGAAGATTAGTTCATCTGGTGCTCTCTGGCCAGGCTTGTGTGCTTACTCAGAGGTGTAATGAGCAGGGTCTGATAAAATCTGATTTTCTCCATCTCTTCCCACAATGCAGTCCTATAACACTTAATTAATTGGTTTTGAATACCAAGCAGGGAGGAAATGATGCTATTTCATTGTTTAAAAGTGAAACCCTAAGCTTGCCTTGTGGCATATTATTATTTCATCATGGGACCATGGAAAGTATTTTCATCTGAGCACATATCACCCTGTTCCATGACTGAAGCCACAGATTTTTCTATAAAGAGCCAGAGAGTAGATATTTTAGGCTTTGTGGGCCAGAGTCTCAATTTAGCTCTGCTGTTGTAGTGCGAAAGCAGCCACAGACAGAACACAAATGAATGAGTGTAGCTGTGTTCCAGCAAAATCTTATTTACGCAAACAGGTGGCAGGCTGGCAGGCTGAATGGGCCTGTTGGCTTTTGTCTGCCAACCACTGTTGTAGACGTTGGAGAGGCAGCGAGATCAATGGGGAGAGCATGAACACTGGAGCCGGGTACGTGCGGACCCCAGGCCTGCTGCTTTCTGGCTTTGCACTTGGGTGAGTCCCTTAATAAGGGGCAGGAGTATCGGCTCATTGGGCTCTCATGAGAGTCCAGGGAGACGGTGTCTCTGTAGAATGGGGCGCATGGGTGGCACTTGTGAATATCAGCTGCCCTTGTTCCCCCTTGACTTGGCTAGTCCCCTGATTTTTTTTTTTTTTGGCGGGGGGGGGGGGGGAGGGGGGGAAGGGGCTGTTGGGAATGATTTTAGGCACATTGAAGGCTAATGCTAATTCTAAGTTTATTTGTTTATTTTTCTAGCATGAAGTCTAAATGAAAAACAAACAAACAAACAAAAAAACATGTGGCCTTCTCTAACTGCTGAGAAGGTCATTGGTGTTGCCCAGTGCTGTAGCTTTCACAGCTGAGTAGGTAAACAGTGCAGCTAAGTGGAACCAGTTGGACAAGTCAAGCCAAAAATAAAGATAAGGTTAAATATCGACTTCATTAGACTCAGCTTGCTTTTCAGCTTTTATAACAAAGACTAAGCTGGTTGATGGGGAAGGGCATGACCAGTAAATGCCACCTACTCAAGGACTTGCAGTTCATTCTTTAGCAAAGCTTTTTCAAACAGCCACCTGCTCTGTGCCTGGCAGGGCGCTAGGCTCACTCTCCTCCTGCCAGAGCTCACAGTCTAGTAAAGGGGAGTAGAAGGATAATCCCCACACAGGCAGAGGGGGACTGTGGCTGCTCACTACCTAACCCAGCAATGCCAGATTTCGCCAGCATTCTTTGGTTGGTGTCCTGGCTCTGCCCTCTCAACCAAGATTCCCTCCCCCACCTCCCAGTCCTGCCCTTTGCTTCAGCCTGGGCAGGTTCCACGGCCTCCTTACATTCTGAACTCATTTGTCCATTCATTCATTAACAAAGTATTTGTGTGTGTATTATGTGCCAGCAAATAACACAAGGTCCCTGTTCACATAGATCTTAAGGGTTAGTTGGAGAAATACAATTATTCATAAAATAATGCTATGGGGGTGAGCAATATTGCTCTATGACGGTTAATAATTTTAAAAAATGAACTAAACAAGGAGGGTTCCTGTGTGTGTTTGTGCATATGTGGGTTCTTTATACATATCTGGGAGCAAAATGTACATATATACTGCTCCTTCTGTTCCATTTCTCTTCCCTGTCCATTCTGATTCCTTGATCAGTTCAAGTATGCCCAGCCTGACTTAAGTAATTATGTGGGAAATATCAACATATCAGTACACACAAAAAATATAGTTAGGTTAAGAAAAAGTAGAGTCCCCTCTTGCTCTCCTCGTCCCACAACCCAGGGAAATACAGTTTCATTTCAACTTCATGTCACATTGTAAATTTTGTTGCAGTGTTTCCCCCTTTCCCTTAGAATTTCTTTTCTTCTTCCATCCACTTTAAAAAAAGTATTTCAAACCTATTGTAAAGTATGAAAGAATGAACATTCATATGCTCTTTACCTGGATTCACCAGTTGTTAACATTCTATTTCATTTGCTTTCTTTTTCTCTCTCTACATATTTAATTTTTTATTTTGCTGAACCATTTGAAAATAAATTACAGACACCATGACACTTCACCCCTAAATATTTTAGCATGCAACTCCTAAGACACATGCTAAACAGAAACTTCTTTTTCTAGCCATAAAACCATTACCATACTAAAGAAACTTAACACTGATACATCTTAATACCTAATATGTAGTATGTATTCAAATTTCCTAATAGTCTCAAAAAAGTCCTTTATGACTGTTTCTTTTAAATCCATGATCCAGTCAAAGATCATGCACTGCATTTAGTTCTCCTGTCTCTAAATTCCTTAATCTAGAACTCTTTTCCTCTCCCCTTTCATAATATTAGCAGTTTTGAAGAATCCAGGCTACCTGTCTTATAGAATGTTCTAAATACAGAATTGTCCAATTGTTTGATTGCTATAAGATTCAGGTTAAACATTTTAGGGAGAATATGACTTAGGGGATACTGTGTCCTTCCCATTAAATCACAATCAGGAATATAATTTGTCCTACTATTGGTAGCAGTAACTTTGATCTCTTGTTAAAGGTGGTATTGGTCAGATCTCCTCATTTGAGGCTCCTCCTCCACCCCATGTAATTAATCAATAATTTTCAAGGCGCTACTTTGAGAACTGTGAATATATCTTATTCCCCAACAATTCTTCACACAACGATTTCAGCATTCATGGATGATCTTTGCTGAATCAAATATCATACTGATGGTTGCAAGATGATGTTTTTCTAATTCTATCATTCCGCCTACTTTTACTAGCTGGCTTTCTTCTGTGAAGAAGAGCCATTCCCACAGTTTTTTTGTTTTTAGCATTCTTATGGACTCATAAATTCCTTCTTTATTCATTATCATCCATTTACTATCATTTGAACTAAGAATATTTTAAATTGAGGCATGATTTACACATAGTGAAATGTGTAGCTATTAAGTGTACAATTGATTAGTTTTGACAGATGCACATGTTTGTATAACTGCCACCCTGTGAAGATATAGAACATATCTATCACTACAAAAAGTTTCCTGTGGCCTCTTCCCAGTCATCACCTTCACCCCCTTCTTGCCCAAGCAGCACCGATCTGATTTCTTCATTATTCTCTTTTATGTTTAAATTTCCCCAAATGTTGGCAGTGAAAACCACATCTAGTAGGCGTTATCTATGTCCATCTGTCATGTCCCCCTTAACCTTCGAGCACTTTCAACACGGTGTTTTGTTTTATTTCTAACAGCTGAAAATACCCCAAGGCATGGTTAATAGTTTAATAATTTCTCCACTAGTAAATGTTGTGTTATTCCCTTCTTTATCCTGTTAAGAAAATGTGCAGCAAACATCTTGGAACACATTCTTGCACCACTTTTGTGTTTTTGTAGGCTAGAGTTTTATATTTTTGGTCAAAGAGTCTGAACATTTAAATTTTTTGTTGATACTGCCAAATTCTTCCCTTTCTTTAAAAAGCCATGTTAATTAAGTTTCCACAAACAGTTCTGGTTTCCCCGCAGTCTTACCAACATTGATTTTTATCTGTCTGTGTGTTTATGGTAGTGCAGAGTTTGAATTTGGACTTCTCCTTGTGTAAGGCAGACACCCAAACCATAGAGTCTCCTTTTTGGTTCCAAGTCCAGTTTTGATTTGTATAGAAATGAAATCTCTCTTCAAAGGAGAGGTCAAACCAAAGGAGAAATGTTTGTTATTCAGTATCAGAAATTCTCTGTCATTCACTGTCACATTCACCATTACCACCAACATTTGGCAGAGGGTCTTCTTCTTGTATTTACTCTGTCTTAACCAGGAGAGATTTATGGGGGGAGGGTGTGTGTGAATGGGATGATGGATGACAATGCCTCCAGGGCTTTTGGTCCTCTTGAGTAGTCTTTATAAAACTTGGTTCAGAGTGACGGCTCTGTATGTCTACTCTTAAAAACGATTGGAACTGATTTTTATTTCGCAGTGAACTTGATGATTCTACATTTGGGATAACAAGTTTATAATAACTTACGTGTGTATGTGTGATCACTCTCTTACATCAGCTAGTAAACAAAGAATTTCTATTTTTGTTTTATTTTAAATATTGAACTTTAAGTTAAATACATTTGTGGATGACTTTTAACTTTTTTTTTCTTTTTCAGGTTGAGGAAGTTGTTTGAAAGCTATTGTCTCTTTGGTAAAGTTATCTATGTTGACTTTCTTTATAGGTATTTGAAGCTGTGATTTCGTGGATCAATTATGAGAAAGAAACTCGTTTAGAGCACATGGCAAAGCTGATGGAACATGTCCGTCTCCCTCTTCTACCTAGGGATTACCTAGTCCAGGTGAGTCCTGTGTGAAGAATAAGCCTCTAGGGTTAGCATGGGTTACCCTGGTTGTCTGGGGTGGTTGAGGAGTTTTCTGGGTCTTCTGTACTGGTTGAGGGCATTAACCCATTGAGTTAAGTGTGAGGTGTATTAGCATAAGAGCATTGGTTTGAAAATAAGACAATTAGGTTTCAGTCCCTGCTCTATTATTTGTTAGCTTGGAGTTTTTATTTAACCTCATGAAGACTTGATTTCTTTTTCCATAGAAGGGAAATTATAACAGAGCCCAAAAGGGTTGTTGTGGGACCAAAGGAGTTGTAAATATGTAAGTTAGGTGTTTAGCATGGGGCAGGGTCGAACAAATGTTCAATAAATTAGCCACTTTCATTGAAAGGACCAATCAGAAGGGTCATTTCCATAACGTTGCTTTGTTCCCTTTTGCCTTAGCTTTAGGCCACTTGGGGTCCAATTTGGGATTGATAAACCAACTCTCACAAGTGCCTGGAATGCATATTGCATCTACCTCCTCTGAAAACAGGGTGCCATGTGTTTTCTCATTTAATCCTTGTAATAATCCCCTGAGCAGAGATTATAATCCCCTTTGTTACAAATTCTGGCTCTATTGCACACACCTTGCACTAAGCAGGCCATCACCTTTAATGCTCTCTATTCTGTTTATCTATTACCTGACTTATTTTGTACAGCAAATGACATTACATACTCTTACAAGTAGGGAAGTTTAAAACTTAAATATATGAATGAAATGAAACTCCAAGGCATTAAGCCAGCCCTCAGTTATCCCTGACAAGTCTCTGGAAGGAATGGAAAGAGTGAAGGAAAGATAACAGGATGCTCAGCAGCCCAGGAACCTAGCTCTGTCACTTCTCAGCTGTCTCATGACAGAGAAATACTCAACTTTTCTCAAACCTTAGTGTTCTCTCCTCTGGTAAAAATGGCACCTGCCTGTGCAGGATTATTTGGGGATAGAATGAGACCATCCATGTGAAGCCTGAGGCCGTGCTCAGTGAATCCAGCTGAAATATGTCCTCACAAACACTTGTAAAGTCCTCAGCTCATGACACTGTAGTCCATAGGTCTCATGTCAGGGAAATGCAGTCTGAACTTTTAACCTCAGCCCTCTTCTCAGGTGCTGAGCCCTGCATTTTGCACTTTGAATGGTACCACTGCCACCTGGTGGCAGCATATCCTTCCAGTAGAAAAGGTCCCCTAAGCGGAGGGACTGAACCTGCCAGAGCTCACAGTGTCAATCTAACCTCCTACTGTCCTGTGGGAAACTTATCAAAGGTAGAAGTGGACGTTTGGCCTCCAGCACAGTCTTGCTTCCACAGGGAGGAAGGCAAGTCTGTGGACCTGGGTTCCAGAGAAAGCTCAAGGGGCCTTAGAGACCCCTAGTCACATCCTCCAGCAAGTGTCTACAACCAAAACTTAACCAAGACATTAGGACAGGATTCCCGGGTTATTATGGCAGAGTAGGGTTCAGATCTGGAGAAGAAGGGGTCAGAGGCAATGGGCATGAGAACTGCGGTGTAAGACCCCCTTTTAAAAAGGGCTCTTTTCAGAACACCTCTGGAAGAAGAGGATATTTCAGTAACACTCATTTGACCTTGAAACTTCAAACTGGTGTTTCCCACTGGGGATGGCTGATCGTTGAGGAGGAGGAGGAGGAGAAAGGGAAAGCCCTGGGAAGACCTGCACCAACACTGTCGGACTTCTCGGGGAGGTGTTTCCTTATTTGTTTGTTTTCAATAGGTAACAGTTATTAGGCTTTCGTTAAATATTTAAAAATATTGTTCTAAGTATGTAACATGCTATATCTCTAAAATAAGTTTTTATTGTGGTAAAATATATAACATATATAATTCATCATTTTAACCATTTTAAGTAGAACATTTAGTGGTATAAATTTCATTCACCATGCCGTACAACCATTACCATATCCATTTCTACAACTTTTTCATCATCCTAAATTGAAACTCTGTACCCACGAAGCGCTAACTCTCTAGGGGAGCTTTTCATGCAAGCTGAATGAGTTCTTTGGGAGAAATGCTATTTATGCATTTCTCTTTCCTCCCAAGGTTTTTTAGAGCTCCTCTCTCAACCTTTTACTTTTTTTAACTGACCCTAAAAGTTTATGATCTGTCTCAACCTGGTTCAGTCCCTCAGTGGGAGGGCGAAAAAACCTTCCCAGAAGACAGAGTGTTTTTGGAAGTATTCTTGGGATTCATCTCTGGGGAAGGAAGTTCCCAGATGTGACAGAGGCCCTGTCTTACCAATCCTTCTTTCCCTGCCAGATCCAATGCTGCCCAGCAGGTGATGGCCCTGGCCACATTTCCACTCCTAGTTACAGGTGGGGACCTAGGAGAGGTTCAGTCAGGCCTTGTGCATGATCAGCTTGAGGTGAAGATAACCGAGGTGGGGAGGCCCTTCTCATTCTCCAACTGGACTTGAGCACCTCAGGTCAGAAACCTTACGTTGTTCATCCTGGGGTCTAGTGCTGGGCTGCCCAACTAGAATCAGTCAGTCAGTTAGCTGTTGAATGGAATTGACCTTTTCCAACAGGTTCCAAGCACTTCAGCAAAAAAAATGAAGTGGCCTCTAGAGATCACACTGCCCCTTTCAGATATGCCACATAGTCGTCTGATATGGACCAAAACGGTAGAGGTTTGAAAGAGCACCAGGCTGATTTCATCCTTGGTCTTGCTCAGGAAACAGTTAGGATTATTTTTGCTGAGCACCTGCTTTGGCCCAAAACTCTGGTATAAGAGGTGAAGAAGCTATTGTCCCAGCTTAGATGGGGTCCAAGGTGAGGTCAGTAGGTGGGACTTTTGTGCAGGACATTTTTTCTACTCTTATATCTCTGCTCCGTTAGAGGGTGCCTCACTGGCCAGTTTTATCCTTAGGATTTCACTTAAGAATATGGATATGAATTCTTCTTCTTGATAGTCACATTGTTTTATTTCATGCTTCCAGAGGTTGGCTGGTGGATCCCACCTTCTTCCTCTTCCTCACTTCTCCTCTCAAATGTTTGACCATTTGCCATAAACAATGTGATACATTCAAACCAGGTGGAATGTGGAAAAAGGCTTTCAGGACAACTAATTGTCTTTGTTTTACATAATCTCATTTTAAGCTTCAAAACAAACAAATGAAGACACAATTAGGTTGTGGGTAATTTTAATATGCCGATTTTATAGATGAGAAAACTGAGGATAAGAAGAATTAAATGGTAGAGCTGAAATTTTTATCCTTGTTGGGTTGATGCCTGAGTTTAATCACTTTATTCCACAGTACTCTTGAAATACAAGAGGTGACCACCAAGTTATAACTCTGTGGACCTTTCTCTTGAGGTCTGAGATGATGGGCTGTGAGAATGAGTGAGTGTGGGAGTACAGAATGACTCAGCCTGGGGTGGCAGCATGGCAGATGTGGCCATGCTCTGCTCCTGGATCACCTGTGGTTTATTACCTCTAGACAGTTGAAGAAGAAGCTTTGATAAAGAATAATAATACCTGTAAGGACTTCCTCATCGAAGCCATGAAATATCATCTGCTCCCTCTGGATCAGAGACTCTTGATTAAGAACCCCAGGACCAAGCCCAGGACTCCAGTTAGTTTACCCAAGGTAAGCCCCAGCCCAGTCACTGCCAAGAGTTGGGACTGCATCCAGGGAAGGTGGCCTTCTGTTCCTGCCTCCAAGTCTTTCCTCAGCCATGGCTGCCCTACACCTTGGTTGTATTAGGATCAAAGAGATGGAGTCTACTGGTTCCTCTTGAATCTGCTGGTACCTCTCTCTTTTGGGCTCTTCCTTTCTTAAGAGTTTCAAGGTAATCTCCAATGTCACCAGGGCGGATTGAGAATATCTCAAAGCCCTTCCCTCTACCCTTCTCTTGTTTCACACCACAGTTTGGGCTACATTGCTTTTGAAAGCAGAAGAATGGCTATATTGGTTTTGACTTAGTGATGGCCATAACAATCCTCTTTCTAGGCCCTTCTTTGAGTCAGAACAATTCTAGTCTGGTTCCTTCCATTACCACAGAGCCATAAAGGACAGTTAGGGCTGCCAGAGGGGAGAAGGCGCTTAAGAAGTCTGATAGGTAATGAAGCAAGGAATAAAAATGGGAAATGAGACATTGTGAGGGGCAGGAGGGGGTAGCCAGAGGAAGGAAAGGGTGAGCATAGGAGGGGACCTCATGATCAAGAGTCTGTACAGGGTTCTGGATGCTTTGCCTCCCTGCAAGTCTCCTCCTTTCTCTGGTCCTCAGGTTCCTCATTTGCCAAATGAAAGATGCTGCACTAGATGGTCTCTAACATCCTTTCTGGCTTGACATCGAGTAGCCTTCCTAGAATCCTAACATATGGCTGAGTGTGGGGAGGTTCCAGCCAGCCCAGGAGGTCCCTTAGAATTTAGATGTGTGCCTGTGTGGGAAGAGAGGGGAAAGAGCATGGTGTGGGCTACTCCCCAGAGGAAGAGCAGGAACTGGGTCCTTTGTCTTGAGGTTTTTATCTCTCTCATGTAGGCAGGAATGTTAGGGGAGGCGTCAGGGGAGGGCTTCAGCAGAATTTTCAACAGTTTTTTAGGTGTGCTCCATTAGGGTCTTGGTCTCCACTGATTGGTCCGTGTCAGGGCAGGGGGTCTTTAGCCATTGCAGCTGGTCCTGGTGTCGCCCACCTGGTTTTGCTGCTTTTCTGGGTCTGGAGCTGAACTACAACTGAGGCCTAGATGTTCTCTCTAGGGAGGTGACCTGTATCTGCTGTAAAGTGCTCTGCCAGCTTGTTCAGCTCTGTCTCAGCTTCCCTGTTCCACTTGTCTGGCCCACTGGCCTGTCACAAACCAGCTAATATGGTGGAACCAGTGTTTGACTTGAGTCTTTCAAGCTGTTCTCTGAACCCATGACAACCTGCACCTTTGTAAATCTGAGATTATGTATGTACCTGTCTTCCTCCTGCTGTCTAGTGCTGGTTACAAGGGGCAGCCACAGGGCAAGAGCCTTGGTCTGAGTGGCCACTTGCCTTACTGCATATTGACAATCTTTTGTTTTATTTTGTTGAAATAGCTCACTCAGGCTTCTTCATATTTTTCAAAATGAAAGTAACTTAGTTTTCTTTAATGATAGGAATATGTGCTCAATTTAGATTATTAAAAGGATACTGTAATTTTGAAATAAATTTTAAAAATCTCCTGAAATCCCTCCACTCAGAGGCAATCACTGTGATCATTTTGGTGAATTTTCTTTCAGACATATTTCTGTGCACTTATTCACAAATAGATAAAAATGTACACTTTTAGATAAATGGAATCTTGCTACATAGATTAAAATCTTTTTTTCCTCCTACTCAGCCATATTTTACAGACTGCTTTAAATGTGTTATCAGTAGAGGTAAAATCAGCATTTAAATTGTGATAGGTACATGGTATTTAATTATATTTATGTACCATTATTTAACTGTCCTGTACTGATGGATTTGCAGATATTTCTATTTTTAAATATTACAAACATTTCTGTGTCAAACGTCTTTTAAAAGCTGGCATCTTATTTTGGTTTGCATTTCTTTAATGGTAAGATTAATCTTGGTTGCATATGATTATTGGCATTTGTATTTCTTTTCTTTTTTTAAATTCTCTATTCATGTCCTTTGTCCATTTTCCTATTAGACTGTACTTTTTTTTTTTTTTTTATCAAGGGGTTTAAGGGCTCTTTTTTTGTTAAAGAGGTTAGGCCTTTGTATATATTTAAAACATAATTTTTCTTAGTATGCAGTTTGCCTCTAAACTTATAATGTTTTTGAGTCCTCCAAAACAGTTTTTAAAAAAATAAATATATTTTTATTGATTTCAGAGAGGAAGGGAGAGGAAGAAAGAGAGAGAAACATCAATGATAAGAGGGAATCATTGATTGGCTGCATGTTGGACTGAGCCTGCAACCCAGGCATGTGCCCTTGACTGGAATTGAACCTGGGACCCTTCAGTCCACAGGCTGATGCTCTATCCACTGAGCCAAACTGGCTAGGGCCAAACAGTTTTTAAGTAGTCAAATTGATCTAATTTTTACTTTATAGCTTAGGCTTTGTATCTTGCTTATGAATGTTTTCTCTACTCTGAGATTAACATGAATATTCCCATGTTTCCTTTAAGAATTTTTATGATTTCTGATTTATATTTGATGCACTTGGTTAATGCACTTACAGTTTATTTGTGTTAAGGAGTGAGGGTAGGAATACAACTTTCTTTATATTGCAAATAATGAGCCAGATACTCCAAGTTATTTTAATTAACCAATCTCCCTCTCTCCCATCGATCTGAATACCACCTTCATTTTGATGTAAATTTCCACAAGCTTTGTGTCTTGAGATTATTGATTCTAAGGTGCACTGCTATTTTACATGGAGGAGGGTTTTTCCATCCTGGGTTTTTAGCAGGCCTTGTTGCGATGTTCTTTGTTTGTGATGTTTCTCTTTGGAAACTGAGGTTCTCATACTATGTTATCAGTGTAATGGCACCTTTTCCTGGGTAGGGTATTCTGAAGCTAAGGAAATGCTGCTGAGCTGGTCCACTTTCTTTTTGTGGAGGCCATACCCAGTGACCTCTCCTTTCCTAGACCCCACATCTAACTTTTGCCACAATACCCATAAGAAGATGGATTAAAAAAAAAATCAAAGCCAATTTTGTGTATGAACCTGGACTAAGCGAGCTGAGCTCCCCCCCGCCCCCCCCCACTTCCCACCTTCCCAGACATTGAGTCTGTAGTTGAGAAGAGTCTGCCCCTTGTTTCATGAGGCCAATGTTCCCCTCTGTGGCCTGTGCTCCCCACTGTGAACCATTTATTTTCAGAATGAAAATGTTTAGATTCCCGGGCACATAGCCTTCTGCAAGCAACTTGAACCAGGACTTCCTTTGAATCTGTTGAAGGAATTAAAAAAAAAAAAAAAAAAGCATTGCTGCTCTTTGCCCCATTGTTCCCTGACTGTAGTCCGTGAATGATTTAAGGTTAGACTGTTCAACCTGCTTCTCAAACTCTATTCCTGTCACCATTGCCTGAGCTCTTAAATTAATGAGGGGGATCCCCACTGTGGGTTTGAGGAATGGAGTATGAGAGGGAAACTCTCGGATTGTCATTAAATCATCACAATAATCTGCATATCCAGATTAAGTTATTTGCCTAGTTACGTATTAGTAATTGCAGGGCTGGGATAGAACCACTGTCTATTCCACTCCAAAATCTGTGTGCTTTTCCTTGTACCAAACTGCCTTCCACGGACAAGTTTTCAGGTTTTGGTAGCAGATGAAAAGGATTCTTTCTTTTTAATTATAAAAATCTCCTTTAATTAAAACATTTCATTCCTCTAATTAATAGATGCATTGCCAATACATTTGCTTCTTTTTAAAAATTAAGACTATTTTTCGAGCAGTTTTAGGTTCACAGCAAGATTAAGGGGAAGGTATAGAGATTTTCCATGCATCTCTGCCCTGATACATGCATATCTTATCCTTATTCTGAACATACCTGATTATTCTCTCTTAAATTCAGATTTATGAGGAATAATAATTTTATACATGTTTAAAGTCACTCTTTTTAAGGGTGTAATTTGATGAATTTTGACAAATGCATACATTCATGTAATCACCATTCTAATAAAAACATAGAGTATTTTAATCACTCTAAAAAGTTTCCTGGTGCTATTTTGTAGTCAAGCCCTTTCTCCCACCCCTACCTCCCTGGCAACTATTTCTGATTTCTGTCCTTGTACTTTTGTCTTTTCTAGAATGTCATATAAATGGAATCATGCTGTAGGTAGCCTTTTGAGCTTGCCTTCTTTCTCTTAGCATAATGATGTGAGATTCATCCACGTTGTTGCATTTATCAGGAGTTCATTCCTTTTTATTGCTAAGTAATATTCCATTATATGGATGGATGTACTATAGTTTATTTATCCATTCACCAGTTGATGGACATTTGGGTGTCCAGTTTTTGGCTATTACAAATAAAGCTGCTTTGAACTCATACTTCCAGATTCATTTATAGATCTTTGTGTGGACATATATTTTAATTTCTCTTGGAAAAATACCCAAAAGTAGGATTGCCCAGGTTGTATGGTAAGTATATGTTTAACTTTATAAGAAATTGTTAAACATTTTTTTTAAAGATGGCTGTACTATTATGTATTCCCATCAGTAGTGGACTAGAGTTCCAGTTAATTTATAGTTTCCCCACTACTTGTATTATCTATTTTAAAAAATTTTAGCCATTCTAGTAGATATGTAGTGATATCTCACTGTGGCTTTAATTTGCATTTCTTTTTTTAAAAAAATATTTTATTGATTTTTTTACAGAGAGGAAGGGAGAGAGAGAGAGAGTTAGAAACATTGATGAGAGAGAAACATCGATCAGCTGCCTCCTGCATGCCCCCTACTGGGATGTGCCTGCAACCCAGGTACTTGCCCTTGACCAGAATCGAACCTGGGACCTTTCAGTCCGCAGGCTGATGCTCTATCCACTGAGCCAAACCGATTTCGACTAATTTGCATTTCTTTAATGACTAATGAGATTGAGTATCTTTTCATGTGCTTGCCATCTGTATATCTTCTTTAGTAAAGTCTCTGTTCAGATCTTTCCCCTTTAAAAAATTGTGTTATTCTTATTGATTTGTAAGAATTCTTTATATATTATAGCTACAAGTCTTTTATCATATACACTGAGTGGCCAGATTATTTTGATCTCTGAACACATAATATCTGGCCACTAAGTGTATATCCAATATAATAAAAGGCTAATATGCAAATTGTCCCCTCGACTAGGAGTTCGACCAGCAGGCAGGGCGGCCGACCAACCACCCATGTCTCCTCCCCCTGGCAAGGCTGGCCGGACCCCACCCATGCACAAATTCATGCACTGGGCCTCTAATATATATACACACACACATACACACTGAGTGGCCAGATTATTATGCGTTCAGAGATCATAATAATCTGGCTACTCAGTGTGTTGCAAATATATGTCTTGTCTTTTCATTTTCTTAGCAGTATCTTTGGGAGAGCTGAAGTTTATAATTTCATGAAGTTTTTTATGTTATAATTTATGTATTTTGTGTTCTATCTAAAAAATCTTTGCGTAATCTAAGATCACAATGATTTGCTTCTATACTTTCTTCTAGAAATTTCAGAGTTTTAGGTTTTACATTTAGGTCTATGATCTATTTTGAGATAAAAAAATGGTATGTGGAGGGGTCAAGGTTCATTTATTTTGCATTTGAATGTCCAGTTTCCCCCCCCAGCATTTACTGGAAACATTCTCCTTTCTCTACGGAATTACATTGACACCTTTGTTGTAAATAATTGACAATATATGTGTTGGCCTATTTATGTACTCTATTCTGTTCTTTGTATCTATTTGTCTATCTTTATAGTAATACCATGTTGCCTGAATTACTAACTTTACTGTAAGTCTTGAAATCAGGTAGTGTGAGTCCTCCAATTTTGTTCTTCAATGTTGTTTTGGCTGTTGTAAGTTATTTGCATGTCCATATAAGTTTTAGAATCAGCTTGCCTATTTCTACAGAAAAGCTTGTGGGGACTAGTAGGGATTGTGTTGAATTTTTTAGATCAATTGGGGGAATTGATATATTAGCAATACTAAATCTGATTCATGAATACAGTATATAGCTCCATTTGTTCAGGCCTTCTTTAATTTCTTAGCAATGTTTTATAGTTTTCAGTGTATAGGTCTTGCTAGGTTTAACCCTAGGTATTTCATAGTTTTTTTGATGCTGTTGTAAATATTTTCTTTTAAAATTTAAATTTCTGATAGTTTATTATTAATATGTAGAAATATAATTGGTGAGAAATCTTATTTAATGGAGAAAGAGCGGTCAGCTTGATGATGGCATCATTCTTTCCTGGAAAATGTGCAGAAGATGACTGAGGGCCCCAGGCTGACACTTCAGGGAGGTATTTAGGGTTCCCCTCTAGGGTGTTAGCTTCTCCACTAAACTGGCTCCATGATTTCAGGTATTATTCATCTGTGTCCTTGGCAAAGAGCCTGTATGTGGCACAGAGTAGGTGAGAGTAAAAGTTTTCATGGATGAGAGATATTTTTAAAGAAGAAATAACCTTGTGGAGATTTAATACTGACCATTTCTATTACCCATAGTTGTTTTCCAATGCTTTCAGCATTTATACATGTGGTTTTGCATGATTGTTGTGAGGATATGTCCTACATCATATCCTGTTTTGATCACTAATGTAGATCGACCCTAGAACATTTAGTTCAGCCCACAAGTCCAATATTGATTAATCCAATTGTCGTTCTAGAGAGTTAGATGTTGTAAACCACTTAGATTAAAAAAACAACACTGGTATTAAACCATAAACTATCATGCATGCATTAACTCATTAATTTATTAATCCACTTATCCAACACACTTCCATTGAGTTACTAATTGCCAGCCACTGGGTTAGGTATTAGAGCCACAAAGACTAATGTGAGCCGGTCCCTTCCCCAAGGTGCTCCATACTAGGTGGAAGGATGTTAGATGTTACAGTGGACTCTGTAAGTACCACATGGAGGTATGGGCAAGACACTTTATGAACACAGAAAGGGGTAAGGGGCTGAGGAAAGCTTTCTGCAGGAGCTGAGGCCTGAGCTGTCTCCAAGGTCAAATGCAAGTTGTCCATGGGAGTGAACATCCAGAAACTGGTTTAGATGACTGCAGGAGAGAACTGGCTCACACCATCTGATGGCCCTTAGAGTAATTTGTACTGTGCTTCCCTGGGTCATTGTCGTTATCACCAAAGGCATTAATGATGATATAAGCAGGATTGTCTAAATCCAGCTTCCTTGTGTTTTAGACAAAGCACTTTATATACGTTATCTTGTCTTTTTAAAAATTTTTAAATATTTAATATATTTTTATTGATTTCAGAGAGAAGGGAGAGGGTGAGAGATAGAAACATCAATGATGAGAAAGAATCATTGATCAGCTGCCTCCTACACATCTCCTACTGGGGATTAAGCCCACAACCTGGGCATGTGCCCTTGACCAGAATTGAACCCAGGACCCTTCAGTCCGCAGGCCGATGCTCTATCCACTGAGCCAAACCAGCTAGGGCTACATTATTTTATCTTGATAACAACCCTGGAAGTTCTAATGTTGGTGCAAAGCGAGATTCAGTGAGATTGAATGGCGTGCCCAGCTAAGTGGCAGCATGAGGGCTTGGATCTAGGTCTGGCCAACTCAAAGCTTGTGCTTTTGAGCCCAGTGATGGTAACAGCAGATCCCAGTTGCTGAGCACTTAGCATGTGCCAAGCATTGGGCTAAGTGATTTACATTTATTATCTCATAGGATTTTCAAAATTGTAATTACCCTCATTTACACATGAGGAAATTGGATCTTGGATTATGTCACCTATTCATTATGTTTTAGTTACCAATTTCTGCATCACAAATTACCCTAACCTTGGTGGCTTAACACAGCAAATGTTTGTTACCTCATAGTTTCTGTGGGCAGGAGTCCCAGAATGGCTTAGCTGGGTTTGTCCTGGACAAAGGCCTCGTATAAAGGTGCAGTCAGCTATTGGTTAGCGCTGCAGTTACCTCCAGCTTGTTTGGGGAGGATCTAACTAAGCTCACTCTTGTGGTTACTTGTAGGCCTTAGTTCCTCACCCTGTGGCCTCTCAATAAGCTGCTTGTATGCCCTCCTGACATGGTAGCCGGCTTCCCCAACAGGAAGTAATTCTACTACAGGAAGAGGTTGAGAGAGCACGCCTGAGACAACAGCTGTAGTCTTTTTGTAACCTACTCTCAAAGGGATGTCCCATCACTTCTGCTGTATTTTATTTGCTAGATATGAGTCACTAAGTCTAGCTCACACATGGGGAGGGGAATTAAGTTATATGTCTTGAATGGAGGAGTATCAAAGAATTTGTGATGTATCTTTAAAGCACAGCTAGTAAATAGCTGAGCTGAGATTTAAGCTAAGGATGACAGACTATATATACCTCGTGCATTTTAACTGTACTATTATATTATCTCCAAATTTCGCAAAAGCATTTTAGCTGGATTCTGTGTGGAAAGAAACCCAATTCCTGCCCTCTGGGGACTTGATTTTTAAGAGGTCCCTCTGAGAGAGTAAGATAGAAATAAGTAAGTAGCCAGATCAGTGGAGAAAGAGGAGTTAGGAGATAATTGGGCTAGTTGGCAGAGCAGCCACAGGAATTCCAAGGGCAGCCTAGGTTGTGCTTTCCTGAATTCAGTCCAGATAGGTTTGCTGACAGAGCTGACTGAGAAACAAGGTGGTGGAGAGAGATTGCATTGTTCTCAGCAGTGAACCTGTTGGCCACCCCAAAGCCTCTCTCTTAAAGAAGTAGGATTCTGCCTTGAGATAGCTGCAGAGGCTCATGAGGATGTTTTCTTCTGAGCCATAAATGCCCCATCATACTGACACATTCACGCAGGAACAGCTAATGGCATCATCTGGGCTCCCACACATTTACTGCCCAGCACTTTCCCTGAGGCTAGGTTGCTATGGACAACCAGAGGCTGTCTCCCAGCTGCTTGAAATACTCCTACTCTGCCTTGTTCCACAGACTGCAGTGGAGAAATGAAGTTCCAGGAAGATGCAAATGTACCCTTTGGAGATGTACTGAGCCTGGCACTTTTCACTGTAATTTCAGTTCAGCTGACATCTTTATTTACAAATGACGCCATGCCCTGGCCACTGTGGCTTGGTTGGAGCGTTGTCCGGTACACTGAAAGGCTGTGGGGTCAATTCCTGGTCAGGGCACATACTTAGGTTGTGGGTTTGGTCCCTGGCTGGGGCATGTATGAGAGCAACCAAATGATGTTTCTCTCTCTCCCTGCTCTCTCTTTCTCTCTCCCTCCCTTCCTACCCCTTCTTCTCCCTCCCTCTCTCTCTCTAAAAAATAAAAAAAAAAAAAAATAAACATCCTCTGGTGAGGATTAAAAAAACAAAAGACACCAAAAAGCCATTTGGGCTGAAAGTGGGTGTGGGCTGTCTTGCTTTCAGTAAATGGTGTTGGAAACAAGGCTGTTGGCATGGTGGGTAGGATGACGTCTCACTTGGGCCAGGCCCCTGGGTTGGCCCTGCTCCTCTTCCATATTGACCCTTTAAATGGACTCAGGCCACACCCGGAAAGCACATTGAGGTCTTGAAAAAGCCCCATCATCACCCCTGGAATCAGTGGTGATGCTCACTCTCCCATTCATAGGTCATGTGTCCTTTTCTACCGTTTATTGGGAGTCTGTTCTTTAGCAATCTCTTTAATAGTAGTGGCAACAGTAATGATTTTGCAGTTGATGTAATAAAGCTGACACTTAGTGTGTGCTGTTTACCAAGCACTGTGCTAAGTACTTTATATCATTTAAGTCTTTTGACACTCACAGGAGAGACATTCTATTATCCTGATATTATAGGTAATGAAAGTGAGACTCAGCCAGGATAAGTGCCTTGCCCATGGTCACACAGCTATTTGGCTATTGGGCTGATATATGATGCCAGATGTGTCTGACTCCAAAGCCCATTTCCCAACTTCTCTTCCCCAGTCTTGTTCTCTCCCATTGCTGGTTCTCTCCCCTACTGTCTCTGCACCTTGGCTGTCAGTCCTTGCCTGGAGCACCTGTTGCTCAGGAACCTGCTGGGACAAGTCTTCTGTCTCCACCTCGACATGCTCCTTCGGATGAATTTTTGGTGTTAGCCCTGCGGCCCCACGCACCAGGGTAAGAGAGAGTCTCATTTCCTGCCCTGGCCCGAGGGACCGACTGGCTGGGCCTGCCTTCTGCCCAGCTCACCGGTCATGGAAGAGAGTTTGGACACACACTCTACTCTTGCCTGATGAAAAAAGTGTGCAGAGCCCAGGTTGTCATGCTCATCTTAGTGGAGTATGGGATTAGGGTTAGGGTCTTGGGCCACAATGTGCTGGAAAGCTTTGCTATTTACCTAGTGCTCCTTTCCCTGACTGGTCTCTGGTAACTAATGGCTCTCAGACACAGAGTTGCTGTCATATCATGAGGAGGGATCAACATGCCTTCACTCCCACAGTCTTACTGGTAAAGTCAGAATCATCCATGTGAAAGGGAGCATTTTATATTTATTTAAAAACCATTGTGCTATGCTGGGAGTGAAATGTCCTTCCTAAGGAATCAGGTAGTTTTTCCATGGTCTCACTCACTAATCTCCCTAAAGTAAATGGCCATTTGACTTTCCAAAATGAGCTTGTTTTCCTTGGGAATTGTCCAGTAACCATCCCCCACAACACACAGTTGAGTCTGCTCACCCATGTTCTGTTAACCAGAACTCTCCATTCACCAAAACTTCTTCAGCCTTCAACACAGTGTCAGCTGAGACCTGGGGGGTGGGGGTGGGGTGCCCTGAGAGACGCCCAAGTGCATTGCAACTCTTGAGCATGATTAAATCATAACTATTAGCCAGAAACCAGTTCTTTAGTTTATTGTGATTCCCATATGACCACTGGTAGTTCTTAACTCAAGGTTACCTTGAAGGATAAATGTTAAAAGTAGGGATCATTAAATAAGCTGATTTGATTCAGTAATTGCTATTAAAGGCATTACAAATATTTAGTAAATTGGGATTTAGGGGTGTTGGGGAAAGAAACAAACATGTCTATTGAATTCCTTGGGACTGAGATTCTCTGAAAATGTAAAATGAGGGTTTGCAATTAGAGAATGGTTCAGGGCTCTTCTCGCCCTGCTGTCTCGTGGTCTTAAATAACTAGAGGTTTATAGTTTCAGAGATGTAATGCATATAGATCTTGGTGAGTACTCCTTTTTGTCTAATTGGTTGCTAAGATCAGGTATCTATGGAAACAATCATTTGTTATTATTCCAGACAGGAAATTTTTGCTTTTTATTGTGCACAATTACATGATGATGAGTGTAGTTTTCCTTGTATGATGGCTTTTTGCAAGAGCTGCTATAGAAACTGGATTTTTTATACTTAGGAGATAAGCAGAAAGATACTTCTCTCTGCTTTGGGCTACCTCCACATTTTCAGAAACTGATGGCCTATTCTACAAAACCTCATAATTACTCTTTCCAGATCATTGCACAAGTTTTGGATATTAAAAGTCTTCTCTCACCAGTGGTTTTATGAGCTCAAAGACAAGTTTATTTTGAAAACCTTGTCCTGTATTATTTTTGTCTTTCTACTCATGTTTGATTGGCACATTGAAATTTTTGTATTTCTATAATTCTGTTTCTGTGTACTATGAAAACTCTCAGAGATGGGTGCTGGATTTTCTTCAATGTGAATGTACCACCTGGTACCCCTGGTGGAAGGTGGTTTCTGGGGATGGTCAGCTTTCCTGAAAGCTTCGCCTTTTTAATTTACAGCTTGTATAAAGAATAAAACCTTTCTTCTGATAATTGAGTCAAAAAGTGGAAAAAGCTCTCTTTCTCTTTTTATTTTGTTTTTCCTCAGCATCCCCAAAATTGTAATTGGGTGCCTAATATGTCTTAACCCAAGAAAATGAATTTCTGGCCTGTGTATCTCTCCCCTTTAACTGTGTATGTTTTTCATTAAACTCTTTGCATGTGCTATTTGCTATTCATTCATTCTCTATTCTAAATAAATATTTGTGTTCTCACTTTGACATAGCACCATAAGGCCCTAGGATTATCTTGGTGACTGAGGTGATAAATTTCCTGTCCTGGCAGGACTCACTGTCTAGGAGGGGAGACAAGGTCGCCAGACAGTTAAAGTACAATGATGGGCAGTTTTAATGGAAGAACACAGGGCATGTGTGATCTCAAAGAAGGGACATATAGCTCAGATTTGGAGGTCAGAGAGACCCTTTTGGAAGAAGTGACATGTAAACTGAGACCTGGAAGAAGCATGTGAAAGCAGAGGGATCAGAAGGGAGAGGAATGTTTCAAAGAGTGGGAACAGCATATGTGAGTGTGTTGCATGTTTGAGGTCACTGGGGGGAAAAATCTTAACACTGGTCTGATTCTCACTCAGATCCCTAAATTAGATTTCAAAGAAAATCTTTGCAATAATTTGACTCCATTTTAGCTTTAACAACTAAAAACTAGAAGGACAATGCAAGTTCTAGGTATGTTTACAAATGCAGGGCAAGTCATTTGGCCCTGGATGGCTTGGGCATTGTCTGAAGTTTGTGGGGAGGCTTTGTTCATTAACACCCCCTTAAACTGTTCATGCATACCTTTCTAAGAGAATAATCACAGGTGAGAAGCAGTGTAGAATTCAGCTTCCCTCTGAAAAAGGGCTGCTCCTGACACAGAGCATGGGCCCTCTGTGCCTAGGCAGGAAGGAAAGTCAAGTGGAGAATGTTTATTTCCAGAAGAAGCTGCAGATCTAAGCCTGAACTGCTTCCTGGGTTCCTTTGGGATGTTCCAGAAGTCAGAACTAAATTCCGAGTTGTTGAACATCGGTCATCCATTTGGCCCCAGACAGCTGTGGACTAACTCTGATGACCAGTGATGGCCTACACAGGCAGTGGGTGAGCCTAAATCTGGAATCTTGGGGCAAACAGGCTTGATATTGTGAGCAATGGTTGTCTGCCTCCTCATATTGCAGATAATGTTTACCTGAGGGTTGTACTTCTGTGAACTCACACAGATTTTGGTGATTCTTCTCTACCCAAAAATAAGTTGGTGGAGAAGTAAAGAGCACTATAATAATTCATAATGGCAAAAACTGTTACTGGCACATCACCAGGAAATCCCTATGGTTTATGGGTTAAAACAATGGTTATCAAAGTATGAATCTTGGAACAGCAGCAGCATCAATGGGAACTTGTTAGAAATGCAGGTTCTCAGTCTTACTCCAGACCCACTGAGTTAGAAACTCTGGGCAGGACCCAGCAATTTGTGTTTTAACAAACCCTCAAGGTGATTCTGATGGATCTTGAAGTTTGAGAACCACTGGAATAAATAAGACAGGCTAAAGGTAATGAGGAAAATCCTATGACTTATATTGATTAGTTACTTATGACTTCCACCCCATTCTCTCCTCTTAAGAAAATGTCTTGGAGCCCGGCTGGTGTGGATCAGTGGTTAAACATCGACCCATGAACCAGTAGGTTATTGGTTTGTTAAGATCAGGGTACCTGCCTGGATTGTGAGCTCGATCCTCAGTAGGGGGCGTGCAGGAGGCAGTCAATTGATGTTTCTATTTCTCTTACTCTTCTGTAAAATCAACAAAAAATGTGTTTGTTTTTTTTTTTAAAAAGAAAGTATCTTGTGAGTGAGAATGATGTCATTATGAAGACAGCCATGAATTTGCACAAATTTATTAAAATATTTAACATATTGTTAACTTTGATACCTTAATTTTTCTTATTAATAACATGTAACAAAAGTCACAACAGGGATACCACAGTTAAATACTGCAGTTCTATTACTGTGGTCAGAAGAATGGCTTTTTAAAATTAATTAATTAATTAATTTATATTATACCTTACACCAGGGGTGGGGAACCTCTGGCCCAAGGGCTGTATAAGGCCAGAGAAGTAATTTGGTCTGGCCCTATCAAGCATTAGGGGTGAGTTAATGAAATGTTTGACCAAATATAGCAGGCTAATTTTTAAGTTGATAATTTTGAATGACCCGCAAATGATGTTACAAATATCCAAATGGCCCTTGGCAGAAAAAAGGTTCCTCACCCCTGCCCTACACTAAGAAATATGCTTGAATTGCTCTCCAAGAGACACATATGTGTGTATAACCAGGACAAATATTTCATGCAATAATACCCTTACTATATTTTATGTGCTATTTATTAAAAGTATGCTTGTTGCAATCCATTAAATTGATCCCATGGCCCACTGTTGAAACATGACCTGCAGTTTGAAAAACATGGATGTGGTGAGCTATCTTTGCATGGACCCTGTCTCTAGAGCAGGAGGGGGATGGGGTTGGCCTCACCTCTGTATCAGGTAGACTTGACTTTTAGTCCCTGTTCTGCCACTCTTAGCTGTGTGACCTTGGGCACTTTAGTTCTCTGAGCTTTACTTTTCTCACCTGTCAATGGAGTTGATAATATCTACCTCACAGAGTTGTGACAAGGGAATGACAACATATTTCATACAATGGCTGGCAGTGGTAGCTACCACCTTACTTTGAAATGGTACTGTTAGCACTGTTTTTCAGATCGTCATCAGTTACATACATTTTTGTGCTAACCACCACAAAGCAGTGTTTCACAAATATTTTCCATATTGCAATGAATAAGTACTCCCTGTAGTCTATGCATTCAGAAATATTGTAAAAATAATTTTGTCTTAAAAATGCACCCAAATTCCGCACTCTATTCTAAAATATACTCAAATTTTGATATATATTTTAGAATATTTTGCTTTAATATAAAATTTAGTCTCCCTGCCCCAAATCCTTGAGGGCATTAAAATTGCAGAAGATGCCACTGACCACGTGTACTCTAAACATAGATAGCTCTGCCAGTGGCTTCTGGGAAACATAGACCTTATGGTTGTGTTTCTGTGGGAATATGCTCATTAGACTTTTTTGAATAGTCATGCCTGTTGGTGATTAGAGGCAGCATCTTCATATATGTGGCTCTGTAAACTGGCATCTCAGGTCACCCATGGACCCTGGGCAGTTAGCATGTGGAAGCACCAGGGATTGATCACCCATGAATCCGATGTTGGGGAGACCCAGCTAATGTTCACCTGTCTTTCTGGAGGTCATGATTGTGGTCGGTGGCCAGGCACCTAAGGCGATCCGCAGCGTGGAGTGCTATGATTTCGAGGAGGACCGATGGGACCAGATTGCTGAACTTCCTTCTAGGAGGTGCAGAGCAGGTGAGCAGCACCGTCTCCCCGTGCGCAGCTGCCTTTGCTGCGTGCCCCTGCTTGGTGCCTGAGTCCTGCTTTGCTCCTTGTTTCCCCAAACATCTGTGCATTACAGACTCTCTTTTCCTTCCCACCTGCCCAGTTTCTAGCTATCCCTTCTGGGGTCAGTTCTTGTGTGTTTAGGGACTTCAGCTAAAATCAAACAAAATTAGAAAAGCAAATATGAAAAAAAATCCAATGAGTCCCATAATGACTTCCAAATATCTAAGGTTGGAGATCATCTTCTGTTGTGAGGTGTTCACATGCCTGAGACGATCTCAGTGTGTCTTGGTTTCCTGTGCCTCAGGTGTGGTGTTCATGGCTGGCCACGTGTATGCTGTGGGCGGGTTTAACGGCTCACTGCGTGTGCGGACAGTGGATGTGTATGACGGTGTGAAGGACCAGTGGACGTCCATTGCCAGCATGCAGGAACGCCGGAGCACACTGGGGGCAGCCGTGCTCAATGACCTGCTCTACGCCGTGGGGGGCTTTGATGGCAGTACTGGTAGGTCCTGGACACGGTCCCCACCTGTCCCAGCCTGGGACACACCCTCCATAACCCTGGCTTGCTCAGCCAGTTCTTGGGCCAACCCTTCTGTCCATCCATACTTATTTCCCCAAGAACATACCCATCCTTTCTCCCAGCTTGGGTGCCAGAGCCAGGTCTGGAACATGTAAAGAACATGTAATTGCCCATGTGCTTTCATTTCTAGGGCTCCAGGAAGGACCCCATAGTCAGAAGAGGGCCCTTTCTCCTTTCCAGTGGCTGGGAACCATTTATTCAGAAGATGAGACTTAGAAAGAGAGCGTGCTTACCTAGAAGGCATCTCAGCACTAGTCTGAACCCACTGCTGGACAGATGAGGGAGCTAAGGTTCAGCCATAGGAAGAGACCTGGCTTAAGACACAGTTTGAAGCCCCACTGAATCTTTGCAAGTTATGCCACTGCAGGAATGTCCCCTTGCTCCTGGTTGTTATCTAGCTTCAAAGTTGGAATCAGAAACTATTAGTGGACACGGACTTGGAGAAGTTATCTCATTTCTCATCATGTCTCCAGGTGGAGTCTCTGTAGGAAATACCTCTATTAAAATAAAATGATATCCTTTGGCCCCCAGGGATGTGAAAACAATATTTTTCACTTCTCTGAATTTTCATGTGTGTCTTTACAAGTTGGTGACCTTTACCAGCCTTCTCTTGGCCTCACTCATGTAACTCCAGGGTTTGTAGTGCCGCTGGGGCTGCCTATAGTAACAGGACCTGGGAATAAAGAGAACAAAAGGGTGTAGGACATTGTGTGTGTGTGTTTTTTATAATTCTTTTAGGATTTTCTTTTGGTTGTACTTAGAAAAACTGAGTAAACTGTGCCTTTAAAAACAAAAGATTTTGTTTTTATTTTTTAAAATTTCTTTATTGAATAAGGTATTACATATGTGTCCTTATTCCCCCATTACCCCCCATCCCCCCACTCATGCCCTCACCCCCCTGTTGTCTGTGTCCATTGGTTAGGCTTATATGCATGCATACAAGTCCTTTGGTTGATCTCTCCCTCTTACCCCCACCCTCCCCTACCTTCTCTCTGAGGTTTGACAGTCTGATCCATGCTTCTCTGTCTCTGGATCTGTTTTTATTCATCAATTTATGTTGTTCATTACATTCCATAAATGAGTGAGATCATGTGATATTTATCTTTCTCTGACTGGCTTATTTCACTTAGCATAATGCTCTCCAGTTCCATCCATGCTGTGAGATTTTGTTTTACTCTTGAAGCAAGAAGTTTAGAGGTTGGCAGTTGACTTGGTCCAGTTGCTCAAAAATATTGGGGCCAAGTTCTGTAAGAGACTCTTGGCCTTATCCTCATGATCACAAGATGGCCATTACAGCCAATATGTTTGTGTTCCAGGTACAAAAAAGCAGGAGGGCTATTTCAGAAATCTCCATCAGACTTCTGGGTAGGTCATATTGATTTGGTTACCCCTAGTTGCAAGGGATTTTGGGAAGGCAAGTGTTCAGCTTTTTAGCCTCTAAGGTAGATGAAAAGGGAATAGGAGTGTGGGAATCGGTAGGTGTTCAGTGAAGCAGCCTCAGGTATTTATTCCATTCTGTAGATTTAACAATTTATGTTTGCAAAGCAGTTCAGCTATAACCCCTGACCTTGCAGATGTGTTTCGGGCAGGTGCCATGGGCCGCAGAGTGTGGCCGAGGCGGTGCTGAGCCATACACTCAGGTCTGCGCTCTTCCCCACCTCCGTTTCCCAGCACAGCAGGGTGAGGCTTGGTACCATAGAAATCTCACAAATCTCTTATCTCCCAGGCCTAGCATCTGTGGAAGCCTACAGCTACAAGACCAACGAGTGGTTCTTCGTGGCCCCAATGAATACACGGCGGAGCAGTGTGGGTGTGGGTGTCGTGGAGGGTAAGGAGCAGCAGTGGGTATGGCCTGGCCTGGCCCGGCCTGGGCCTTCTCCTGGTTCTCTGGTTCTATTCCTTTCACTACTGCTTTGAGTCAGGTACTGGAGTCCTAATTTAACAGACTAGGAAAGGGAGATTCAGAAGTGAAGCTACCAGCCCAAGCAAATAAGCAAGTAAACTAGGAGGAGCCTAAAAGGGAAATGCCTACTTATCACTTTGGCCACTTGTTAATAGCTCTGTTACCTGTTGGGAAGGGGGGAAGGGTGAGGGATCCAGAGTCAATATGTAGAGGGGGTGAGAGTTAACTCTTTAATTAATTTTGTCCTCATGATGAACATTAACAGAGCCTGAGTGAGGTGGGCACCTCTTCCCAGGTATGATTAGTCCCTGCAGGCAGGTTGGTGGTAGAGTCCTGCTCTAGTCAGGAAAGGTGTGTGGGGTGATGTGGGAGGGAGTGGGCAGGCATGGAGCTTAGTTAGACAGTACATTGAAATTTGTAAATGGCTTTCACATCCAATTACTCCCCCCACCCCCCAACCCCCCGCCCCGGCTCCCAAACCCTTCTGAAGGAGATAGGTAAGATTTAGATTTCCTCCATTCTGGCCAACCAAGTCCCAGAGGGGTAAGTGATTTGCCTCTTGTGAGTAAATAGCACAGTGAGTCCTTGAACACAGGTCTAACTCCTTAACCCAGAGCTCTTTCCACTGTGCTACTCCTGCAGACCATTAGAAAATGCTAATGGGGGGTTTTACAAATCTGTGTGAATTAAAGCATAGCATATTATTTGGGCTAAAACATTATACTTGATAGATGAAACAGAGGGCTGGAGTCCAGGACACAGGCTTTATTAGAGGAGAAGACCCTGCTGGGCTATATTCCAGATGGAAAAGAGTGCACGTGCCGGGATGGAGGCACCTTTTGAGGGGAGGAAACGGAAGGGATGGGGCTTCTTGGCACACGCTGATTGGTGGTTCCATATAAGGCACACAATTAGGGACTTTAGAAATCGGGGTTCAGGATATTTGGCAGGTGCTGATTGGTGGTTCAATGTTTAGTCCATATAAGGTGCCTGGTTAGGTGTTCAGGAATGGAGTTTACGTCATTCTTTGTCCATCAGTTGGGGGAAGGGAGGATCTATCAATACTTTGCAGAACAACACTGGTTTATTAGCTGTCCTGAGGTGGATTGAGCTGTAATGTCTGGGCATTCAGATATGTGCATTTTCTCTCTCTCTCACAGGCACACACAAGACCACAGAGTGCTCTGTGGAGAGTGTAATGTGCCGTGAATTAGACATCAATAGAAGGATTCTCTTTTCCCATTGCATTTCTCAGTCTGTACAGTATTGTGTAGTTTAAATTTTCATATTATTCTAAGTCTTGGACAGGTCATCTTAGCGAGCGCAAGGATTTTATCCTCTGCAAAGATAAATTATTTCTTGCAATCTCATCCTCCTAGTGGAACAGAAAGTGATTTGTCTGCCAAATCTAAGTGCTTTGTCTAGCCACCTTCCCATTTCACCCCTTGTTCTTTAGCCAGGAGTATCAAACAATCGAGTAGGGGTTTAAGTAGCATATCTCTGTTAATAGATTCAAGGAGAAACTTTGAGTGGGTATTTTTCAGCTGACACAGGTTGGAATGGTTGATGGAGATTAGAGGAGGTTCCTTCATGGCTGTCATTTCAAATACTCCCTTTGACAAGGGTTTTCAGGAGCATGTTGTATTATGTGGAAGAAGGCTGTCTTGTCTCATGCCCTGTGGGCATTTGTTCACCTTGTCCATCCTGAGTCAGAAGCTCTTTTGGCTGTGAGTCATCCTGGGCAGCGGAGTCCTTAAAGGGAGGATCTATAGTGGACTCGGCTTCACTGTGGCCTTGTCGATGCAGCTCTCCACATGGTCTCCACGTGGCTCCTCCCTCTCATCATCCCCTAACCATGGCTATACAGGCTGAATGACACCAGAAAAAAAAGAAAGAATGGAGATCAGGATCATTTGCTACTGGCTGCTTAGAAGAATTCCTACTTAGGAAAAGGGACAGTGAGGCTCAGAGATTAGGCAAAAGTTCTAACAGAGTGGAGATGGCGTGTTTTGGAGAAACAGGTTTCTAGGAGATCACTTGGGCCACTCCTGCCTCTCACCTGGGGTTGCCCTCCAGAGCTTCTTGTCTCCCTCACACCCCAGGCTTTTCTCCTCCCTGAGATTAGGCTTTGAGGAGTGGCGGGCAGCTGGGTGAGCAGGTGGTTGTGTCCGAGCCAGCACATACTGAGAGAGTGGCCTGGACCCCGGAGGAGCTGCTGAGTCAGTTTTCTCTCTCGGGCAGAACTGGGGAGGAGGTGTTCCTTTTTATAGAAGGGACAGTTGGGAGGACTGTGGGGCAGAAAACAAAACCAGGCTCAAGGATAGAAGAAAAAACAATTGAACATATTTGAGTCCCTGCAGGGCAGTTGGTGGTAGAATCCTGATATGGTAAGAGTCCTGATGCTAGAGCATCATTTTGAGCCTGAGAATCTCTTTCTAACATAAAATAATGGCAGATTTTCACACACTACAGTAGTTGTACTCTTGGTATTTCTCTATTAAGAAAGCACATGTTGACAAAAATATTTTAAGTAACTCTGTTAAGTAGATTTTCATCTGGTGGTGTTTATTTAGTCTATAGTTAGTGTTTAAGATCTTTGTTATAACTCCATGGTCCCCCATGGGCTTGGGGTCTACAGGTAAGCCAGGATTCCCCATCACACACACACACACACACACACACACACACACACACACACACACGCACACACACACACACACGAGACCCTCCTACTTTATTCTAAGACTACATGTTCAGCCCAAAATGTTTCAACCCCTGCTCTGGGAGAAGTCAAATAATTTCCTTTTCCCAACCTCAACCCCACCCCAGGCAGAAATGATGCTCTTAGCTAACAGCTTATGGTATTTTTATTTTACAAGTATTTTTATTTTACAAGCTTCAGGGCTCAGAGATCACAAGGGAGTGTGCAGACTCATTCTAGCCATGTCAGCCCAGCATGCACACTGAGCCCTCCATTCACATGCTCCACGTGTGAGAGTTGTGGACAGAGCACAAACCATGGCTAAGACAGAGTTTGGGTTCTCACCGAAGAATATTTTCCCATATTTGTTCTGTCTGCCAGTGTGAGTATTTAGCCAGAGAATCAGCCTGCCTGCCTGTAGCTGGGGCCCTCTTGTCCATCTCTCAGTACCTCATCCTGGAGAATACCTGACATGGTTCACCAGTAAGAATGTGCTGGGCCCCAGCAGTGCTGAGCCATAGCTGTGAGCTGTGAGGAGCTCAGTACATATGAAGAAGTAGAAGTCTGAGATGTGTGTGAAGGATGCTTATCCTGGCTGGGGAGTAAGTTGGTCCCACGGAGGGAAGGGGTCCTGAGCTCTGATGCAGATGAGGGTGCCCAGTGGGTTAAAGGTGGATTGCAGTCACCCTCTGGTTTCCTGCCAGTGTCCCAAGCACCATCCTCAGCTTCTTTGTCTGTTCCAGGAAAGCTCTATGCTGTTGGGGGTTACGATGGGGCTTCCCGCCAGTGCCTGAGCACCGTGGAGCAGTACAACCCAGCGACCAATGAATGGACATACGTGGCGGACATGAGCACCCGCCGCAGTGGCGCAGGTATGGGGGGAGCCTCAGGGCGCAGGCTCTGCCTGATCTGCTCACAGGTGGGTCTGGAGACCAGCAACTTAACGTCCTATCTTTTAACGTGCCTCTTCTTTCCTTTCAGTGTACATAACCCCAGTTAACCTTTCCCTGGGGATCACTTTGCTAGAAAATGGATGAGACAATATTATCTTCATCATCATCCCTTCCTCCCTTCCATTTCTGTTGGGATGCCTGCCTCTCCTGAAAGTAAGGCTTGGTATGTGCCAGGCTCTATCCTAATGACTTTCTGTGACTCAGTTTATTTAATCCTCACCACGGCCCTATGAGGTAGACACAATACTAATTTCACTTAACACATTAAGAAAGTAAGCCAGCTGGGGACTGAGTAATTTGCTCAAGGTTATATCCCTAGGAACTGGCAGAGTCAGGATTCCCACTCAGACCTAGCTTACTTCAAAGTTAGCTTTTTTGACCTCCAAATTATTAGCAGCTGATTCTTACAAAGTAGTAGGACAAGCACAGCTATCCTGTCTTCAGTGGAAAAGCTAAAGCTTGCCTGTCTAGTGTCTGTCTTGAGGGTTTAAAAACAACCTGTTAGAGTTCATACTTGGAGATAAGCTTAGATCGCCCTTGCTCACTTTCCCTACTTCACGCCTCCCCCACATGGGAAGAGAAGGACTTCCCACTTTCACTTCCTGTGGGAAGACTAGGAGCTGTGTGGCCCTTCAGGATTTTTCAGGAAGCGGAACAGCATTCTCTTCCTCCTCATCTTAGAGGCTCAAAGGAGAGGACATGAGAGGCCTGGAGTATGGGCAATGGATTTCTGTCCCAGTTCCTGTGGGGAATGGGGACCGATGACCAACTTGGGCCTGGCAGGAAGGTGGTGTGACTTCTGGGAAGGGAAGCAATGATTGGGCATTTTCCCCACAATGTTAAGCCTTTCTCTATTTTGAATTTATGAAGATTGACTTGTGATCTCATTTTATAGTACTAAACATTTGACCACTTCCTCAGCATTCTTTAAAAATTATGCTATGTTAATATTTTTTTGCTGGTCAGCAAAGAAAAGCTGTGTGATTCCACTCGGGACACGCTATGGTTGGCATGCAGTTTTCAGGGAGCTTTTCTCTGCTGCTCCCCATGGCTGGCACTTCCTGAACATGCAGCAAACGATGGAAATCAGGAGGCCTGGGCTGGGTCTGCCCGGTCTGCTCCAGCTGGCTGTGGACCTCGGGCCAGGTCCTTTTCTCCTCTGGCCTCCGGTTCCTGAGATGTGAAATGAGGGCTGTAGTGGATGCTCCCTTGGGGCCAAATCAGTTCACCAGACCCATGGCTCTTCTGCCTCATAGAGCTCTTTTAGCAATTTTGGTTTATAGTCTTGATAGAGTCTTCTTTGTACTTCCTAAAAATCCCCTAAGTGACTTGAGGGTGAGAGCAAGTGTTTAAGCCCAAGGAAGTAGGGACAGCCCAGCAGGGGTGAGCAGCACCCACTGAAATGTGTGGTTGCTTTTAGAAACGTCCCAAGCAGAAAGTGAAGAAGGGCCGCCCCGTGTGGAGCAGTGAACAAAGACCTACCTTCGGAGTGCAGGCTCAGCTGTGGACAGAGCTGCCTTGGAGGCCACACTGCTCCGCCTGCCAGGCTGCTCAGGGTTGTTGCTGAGTGGTGAGCACTCCGGCCGCTCCTGCCTCTTACCTGGTTGGGAGCCCTGGATGGTTACAACGCTGCTGCCTGTGTTCTGGGGAAGCAGTGACCTTGATTTAGGCACTGGTCTCACCTTTGGAGTTGGGAACCCACCTTGTGGTTGTGAGTAGTCTTTGGTGGCTGAGGACCCGGAGGCCCTGACCTCTGGCTGCCTGAGGCCCTTTGTGGTGCCAGGAGCTCCTGTGGCTGTAGGTCCAGGAAGCCTCTGTGTGAATGTTTACAGAGGCGGTGGCAAAAGGGCAGTGGTGCCCTGAGCCTGGAAGGCTGCCTGCTTCCTCAGCAGGCCTGGGCAACTGCCAGCAGATGGCTGTGGGAAAAAGGCCATTTTTGGTCCCGGCGTGTGCCAGTTCCTGCTGCGTGTGGAGGGGAAGGTGAGGTAGCTTTGGAACACTGAATTTTATTATCCTAAGCCAGTTTCAACCATTTTCATCTCACCACACACAAACTAATCACTAAAATTCTATGGCACACCAAAAAATATATATTTTTTGCTGATCAGCAAAAAAATAGATATAATTTTGATTCATTCACACTAGATGGCTATTGTTGTGTTGGCTCTTGTCATTTTTTATTTGACAGTCTAAGGGGAAAGAGGTCAATATCCCTGACTAAATAGTCAAATAATGCGTGTTTTCAAATTATTGCGGCACACCAGTTGAAAATCCTGTCCTGAGCCCATTAGATAGTCATTGCTGATATAACACTACCATCTGCTGTTGGTTTAGGGCAACTGCAAGGAGCCACTAATTTGCTGAAGGAAATTTTATGTATTTTGTCATTCAAACAATATTTCTTAAAAACCTACCTTCAGGCACAGGGAAACATGTGATAAGACCTGGGTCTGTGGGTCAAAACCTAGCTGCACCTCCCCATCACGTGAGGTACTTTTTCTGATTCCTGCCCAGGGTCTCTGGGAGTGAAGCCCTGCAGTCCGCTGGTTCAGCTGCAGCTTGTCGGCAGGAGTCTGTGGGACCCTCCAGTGGTCGGCAAGCTCATTAGTCAACAGAGCCAAATATCAACAGTACAACGATTGAAATTTCTTTTGAGAGCCAAAATTTTAAGTTTAAAATTTTTTAAACTTAAACTAAATAGGTAGGTACATTGTTATTAACCTAATTAGGGTACTCCTAAGCTGGCCTTTGCTAAAAACTCAAGGGGCCAAAGAGCCGCATGTGGCTCTTTGGCCCCTTGAGTGTGGCTCTTCTACAAAATACCATGTGCCGGCGCGCACGTACAGTGCGATTTAAAGTTCGTGGCCCATGTGCAGAAGTCGGTTTTCGGCTCTCAAAAGAAATTTCAATCATTGTACTGTTGATATTTGGCTCTGTTGACTAATGAGTTTGCCGACCACTGATCTAGTCCAACACCCTTACAATGGGATACCCAGCCCAGTGGCTGGGTAGGAAGGGGTTGTTAGAGACCTGGCCAGGACCAGGTGTCCTAGCCACCAGGTTGTTCTTCCTAGAGTACTGTGCCACCCTCCTTCTCTCTGGCTTTGATTTTCTTGACTTGTATTAAAAGATTTTTGTTTTGTTTTGTTAATCTGCACCTGAGAATTCCCCCCGCCCCCATTGTTTTTTAGAGAGAGTGGAAGGAGGAGGAGATTCAGAAACATCAATGTGAAAGAGACGCGTGGATTGGTTGCCTTGCCCATGTGCCCACGTGCCCACACCAGGCCGGGGGCGGGGGGGTGGGGTGGGGTGGAGAGGGGTTGGGGGGGTGGGTGGGGCGGAGGGAGGGTTTAAGCCTGCAACCAAGGTACATGTCCCTGACTAGAATTGAACCCAGAACCCTTCAGTCTGCAGGCCACTGCTCTAGCCACTGACCCAAACTGGCCAGGGCTATATTAAAGGATTTTTAACGGTTATATTAAAACTTGTGAATGATGCAGTTCTAGCACTCAGCTGAGGCCTATCAACACTGTGAGTGATTTGATGCCCTTCTCTGCCATGGAGAGGAGAATGGGGGTGGGGTTGGGGGGGAGAAGTGGAGAAGGACTTCTGCTTCCAGACTAGCTTGGAGATCTGCAATAATGACCTCAGCACACCTGCTGTGTACTGGTTTCCATCTTTAACTCTTTCTGTCCAATGGCTGATAAGAGGCTGAGTAATGAAAGTAATACAACAGTGAAGGAAAACTAGGTGAAAGGAGAAGAAATACAATTTTACCACTCAGAAATAACTACTTTTAATGTTGTGGAGTTCCTTCAGTCCTCCCCCCCCCCCTTTTTTTGTATATAAACCTCCATTTATTTACACATACATACACATATTATGTATATGCACATATAAAATATATTTTAGTTTTTTTAAAGTAGAAATGGGGTCATATTTGCTTTTTATTTTGATGTTTAAAGGCTGACAATCATATGAGGCAGCAGGGTATTGTATTTGTTTTCCAGATGAGGACACTGAGGTACAAGGGAACAAACCAGCACTCCCATGTCACCCTGCTGGTGTAGCTGTCAGGACGGGATGCCAGGCCTCCTGGTTTCTGGTCACTGCAGCCAGCCTGAGGCGGGGACACTGTGCTCTGCCTTTCAGGGGTTGGGGTTCTCAGCGGACAGCTGTATGCCACAGGTGGGCACGATGGGCCCTTGGTGAGGAAGAGCGTTGAGGTTTATGATCCTGGAACAAATACCTGGAAGCAGGTGGCCGACATGAACATGTGCCGGCGCAATGCAGGTAATGCGACTGCTCCGTCTCCCTCAAGGGTTGTGGGTCTTTTCTCCGCAAACCCTGGCTCTAAAAGGCTCCCAGGCTGGGGCTGCGCTGTCTCATGAACAGGGAGTGTCCACTTGCTGGTAGGCTCTGGGCTAGGGGAGGGAGAGCTTGGAACCCCAAAAGCTAGCCACAGGGTCCCCGCTGAGATGCAGAGGGTGCCGTCCCTCTCAGTGGAGGGTGCTGACTTACATTGCACAGAGATAGACATAGAAGAGCCCTCTGGTTGCCATCGATGCTATGAGGGGACATGACTGGACAATAGCACTTGGTTTTATATTTTCTTTGCCAGGACTTGGCTCTGAGAACCTCCCACTTCCCACCTGAAACCAGTCTGCTTCCTTTCAGGGGTACCTGTGAAAGGATTTATGATTCATTCTCCAATAGAACCACTTCCCTTACTCCCTTCTTTGTATTTCCTGTCCCTTCCCTACCCTTTTCCTTATTACAGAAATGACTTTCCTTAGAGTGTTTAGGTTTTTCTTCCTGGGGCCTAATATCCCTATTAAACTTTTATTTTAGAACTTTGCCCTTTGGGCCATGTCCTGTGTTGGTATGTCTGCTTTAAGCCTCCTTACTCTATAAAAGGTTGGCTTAGCCCAGCTTCCCAGGTTAGAAAGACAAACAGGTGACTTCCAGGCAGGTTTATTTCCTTTAACTCAAATTACCTGTTTGTTAAACCCATTTGTGGTTGACTTGTTGAAACTGTAAACAGAGAGTTTATTAATTTGCTCATTGTCTAAGCCTGCTGTGATGTAACTTGTCCTTTAAGCCACCTGAGTGAGGAATTACAGAACCCGCAAGACAGCTAGTGTATCTGCAGCCTGAGAATTAATTTAGGTGTAAATGTGTATATGTACACACATTCACATATAGACATTTCTATTTTTTAATGACAGAAATTGAATCACTCTAATAGTGTTTGATAACCTGTCTTTTTAATTCACTTTATAATCTTTATGAATATCTTATTATAAATATATTTACATGAAATTACTTAAATGCCCATATCATAATTTAACTAATTCATTATGGGGCATTTTAGATTATTTCCACCCTTTCTATAAGTAATGTTTTGGTTATTATAAATTGTCCTCCTAGTTAATGCATACATCTAAAATTATTTTTTAGAATAAAAGGCCAGAAGTGCATTTTTGAGTCAAAGGGGGCACATGTGCTTTCAACACCACCCGGGAAGAAGGTGCAGTATTTTAGAGGATCTTCACCAATACTGATAGTTACTACTTTTTGAGCATCATCAATCTCTTATTCTAATTTTTAAAATACACAGTATATTAGACTATGGCCTTTTAAAGACTTGATGAGCAAGAATTATATTGTCCTATGTTGAGTTCCCGCTCATGACACCCTGCCCCCAAACCAGCTCCCTCTGAGATGAGGGTGGGTGAAGTGCCACATCCCTGGGAGCAGTGTGTGGACTCAGACCCCAGTAATGTGAAGGGATCAGAGACACCGCCACGAGCGCCACACGGTGTGAATCTAATAGGGTGTGTCAGGGAAAAGCTTCCAAGAAGAGTGGGAGCAGGGTGCCTGAAATCCCCTGAGTTGTCATCCTGCAGCTCAGGCTGGGCACGGGAGGTGTGGGTGCACCGGTGGGCAACACTCCGGTAGACAGCCTGTCCCCTTAGTGCTCTACCTATTTATAGAGTCGGCGACAGGGAACCATTGCAAGACCATGTGGTATGAAAGCTCCCTAGTCAGAGAAGTAACCTGTTAGGGCAGTGGTCGGCAAACTCATTAGTCAACAGAGCCAAATATCAACAGTACAACGATTGAAATTTCTTTTGAGAGCCACATTTTTTAAACTTAAACTTCTTCTAACGCCACTTCTTCAAAATAGACTCGCCCAGGTCGTGGTATTTTGTGGAAGAGCCACACTCAAGGGGCCAAAGAACTGCAGGTGGCTCGCGAGCCGCAGTTTGCCGACCACTGTTAGGGGATCGCAGAGCCAGTGGCTGTTTTCAGTATGCACTTCCGTTGAACAAACTTAGACCTATGGAGCCAGCTTTCTTTTTTGCTGCCATGAAGTGGAGAAAAAGAGCCTCCAGGGCAATCCAGATTTATTTGTCGCTTGTGCATTTCGATTCCTTGGTGCTCCTGCTATCATATTTCCCATGGCTTCTGTTTGATGCGCAGGGGTCTGTGCAGTGAATGGGCTCCTGTATGTGGTTGGAGGGGATGATGGATCCTGCAACCTGGCTTCGGTGGAGTACTACAATCCTGCCACTGACAAATGGACGCTGCTGCCAACCAACATGAGCACGGGGCGGAGCTACGCAGGTCGGTGTGCCCCACCACACCCCACGCTAGGGGTACAGGGGGGGCAGGGGGTAAGCTTGATGACTTAGAACTGAGAGGCTCCTCCAGGGATGGCCACGCCTTCATTCTGTGCTCATTACAGATACCCATAATTAGCACTGTTTCCCCAGCAAACCTGAATGTATCCTCCGAGGTCTTTTCTTTTCCCCCCTTTGTATCTGTAACTAAACTTATCCTTAGGCCCGGCAGAGGCGAACAGGGCCCATGAGTCAGTGTTTCTATGGCAGCCTCCTGGGCCACTACCTGCCATGATTGGGCAGGCACTGAATTTCATATGGCTGCACAGAAGTCTTAACACAGCGCTCCAGGGAGCCTCTTCCAATTGATCTAAGTCATTATAAGAGGCTTTGGAATTTTATTGCCATTCCTGGTTTGTTTTGTGCTGGTCTTCTAGGTGGAATAAGATGCAGTTCTTGCTTTCCAGCAATTGGAAGTTAAGATCTGCCTACACAAAACAAGATGATGCACACATAAATTCCAAGTGGAATGCACTATACAGGCTTTAGGACACGGCAGGTGAGAGCTGGCAGAGTCAGGGAATAACTGCTGAGGAGATGGGGCTGATTCAACTTTGAGGGCAGATCACAGTCACGCAGGAAGCTGCCCTTTGCTGTTGCCTTCTCCCCGTGCCCCCCGGCAGTGTGTTAGTGCAGTGTAGATGTTTTCAACACCCCTCTGGTCAAATGTTACAGATGACGAAATAGATTTAGAGGGTTTGAGTAACCTGCTCAAGACCACGCAGCTAAAAAATGGCAAAGTCAGAATTCAAACCAGGTCTGACTCAAACCATGCCCCTTGTATGACCCCAGCTCCGAGTTGGGGGAAAAAAGCATTCCACGCACAAGACTGGGGGAAGGAAGACATGAGGCTTATTCCTGGGGAGTGTGTGTGATGGGTTTGGTGCAGGGGCAGGATCAGAGTTGGTGTTGCTGAGGTCAGGGGTCAATAGATAGACAAGCAAACATATTTCCATCATGTAGCCCAGTGCCTTGTATCTGGTTTTCCAGAAACTGGAATAATTAGAGCTAACATGTGCTTATTGAGCCATACAATGTGCCAGGCATAATCTTAAGTATTTGAAGACCCTTATCTCATTTAGTCCACTTAAGGACAATGCTGGTGGTATTCCCATTCCCTTTCTGTGTTAGGAAGGTCATTCACTCCTCTTGTTTGGATTTCAGGGCAAAGGAAGATTGGGCCTTGCAGGGTCAACAAGGACTTTAATTGCTGTGAACTTATTGTACTTTCATTTACTCATTTAGGATTTTTCTCTACTCAATACAAGAGATTTTAGAGGCATTTTTGTTCTAGAGTGATTCTGTTCCCAGGGTTAATTATTAAAACCAGGACTGTCATTTTCTTCTCAAAGTCATAGTGGGATAGGCAGGGCATTTTCTAGTAGGAGGCAGTGGGGCCCGCGAGGGACACTTAACCAGAGGGAAGACTCAGGTGTGAGTGCTTAGAATTAACTTGCCCTGGGACTCTGGGCAAGGTAATCAATCTGACTGAACCTCTGTTTCCTCATTTGTAAAATGAGAATAAAATTATACCAAGCCTCTTAGGGCTGTTGTGAGAATGAAATGCGATTATAGTTGGAAAGTGCTTAGCACATGGAAACCACTCAGAAAATTATTATGATTATTATATTAGAAGCCAGGAAATATTCCAAAAAGGTAACGGTGATTCTCTTTGTATGAAGGGACTAAAGTTCTTTTACTTTGTATTCATCTGTACTTTCTAAATTTTCCATAATGGGAATATTTTACTTGTATAATAAAAAGAGAAAGTTTATATTTAAAAAACAGTACAGGAACCTGCTTTTAAAAAAAAGTTACCTTGTGAATGAGAATTGAGAATGAGGTGCAGCGAAATGTCCTCAAGGTCAGGCAGCATATCGGGTCTGAGGACTCTGGTTCTGATACAGCTAAGCTTTTATGTCTGTACCGTTGTCTAGAAATGACCATGAAATGGATTTCTTAGCAGAATCTCACCAGTGGGGTATACTGGGATTTCTTTTAGCAATGCTCTCTTAATTTCACCTTCAACCAGGAGGTTTTATAGTCATGGGAATATATTAAAATAAGGCTCCAGGTACCATCATTTCTGTGGACCCTACATGTAAGTTAGGGTTTTGTTCAGCTGCAAGTCCCAGAAAAGTTCAGAGGTACCTGTTGAAGGATGAAAGGATTTTGTTTGGCTCAGGCAGAAAGAAGTTAAGGGCAGGTCTGGAGGTTCAGACTGTGATTGAAGAGCCAGGCTTTCCTCTTTTCTGTCCTGCCAGCATCATCAGTAGCTTCTGCTGCAGCCTTGGGCCTTGGGTGAGCAATTGAGGCAGGACAAGGGACAAAGCCAAGGTCGTAGCATGGGCAGACTTGCATTCACAATCGTGTTGGCCAGGACTGGGTCACATGGCCCTTCCAGCTGAAAAAGAGTCTGGGAAGCTGGGCTCCTAACTTGCTGGTCTCTGTATAGAGGACAGAAACTTGGGGGGATGTTGACTGAACCAGCCTATACAGTATCTGCTATGTGGCTTCCTAGTCAGAGAAGTAACCTGTTAGGGCAGTGGTCGGCAAACTCATTAGTCAACAGAGCCAAATATAAACAGTACAACGATTGAAATTTCTTTTGAGAGCCACTCCATTGCAGAGGGGTGCAGGGTCATACATGGATTTACAAAGTTTTCTGTTGAGTGTAGTTCAACTTGGCTAAAACTGCACCACATATAGACATGTCTGGAGTGTTTATCCAACGATAGAACTTAGCACTGGGGGAGGGGGATTCAGATAGATGACACTGAATAATATTGGAATGGAGTCTAAAGAGGTCAAGAGGTGATAGTGTAGCTTGACCCGGTGGCAGAGGTAGGATTGCAATTTAATTTTCCCTTGCTGCGGCTTAGGATGTCTTATATTCGTGGACTCTTTGGAGAGACTGAGATGATAACGTTCTCCCCCTTTTATCTTAGGTGTTGCTGTGATTCACAAGCCCTTGTGACCCCTAACTCCCACTTCCAGGACGTGGGGTAAGGGAGGGGTGCTGCCTGGAACTCAAAAGAGAGGGGTCATGTCAGCTGGATCACGCTCGCTGGGAGAGTCTGCAGCGGAGTGAGAACCGCCCTCCTCTGACTTGGCAGAGCAGAGTCTGGAGTGAAGACTGGGGCCCCACCTCCTGCACCTTTGAGGGTGTTTGGCCTCTGCCCAAGCAGTGGGTTCTGATAGCTTTGGGCTACAGGGAGAATGTGTGTATGAGAATGTGTATGTATGTGTGTGTGTGTCAGAGAGAGTGTTGTGTATATGTGTGTTTAGAACATGGTATCTCACTAAGTTGGGGGTGGGGTGTGACAGTCTACTGGATTTCTGTACTACTGATACTTCCACTGTGCTAAAATCAAATCACAGAAACTTTCTTCCTGTGGGCACCCTGAGACTACTACTGCCTCTGCCTCCTGGAGGCCCAGTTGGACAGGGATGTCAAGAAATGACTGGCAAGGGAGGCAGTGCTCTGGCCATGCCCACATGCTGGCTTGACTCTGGCACTGTCAGCAGAAGAGGTGAGCATTCTCAAAGCTGCACTGTGACCTCTCTATGCTAGAGCTAGGAGTAAGCGGGTGCCCTGCCCCTCAGCCGGCTCTTCCTTGGTCTCTCCTATAGGAAGCACACAAGAGCTGCTCAGTCTTTGGACCACTGGTTTTTTATGTCATGAATTCCAGGTCTGCGAAGTTTGTGTCTCTTCAGCTAACTCTTCAGAGAAGCCCCAAGTAAGACACTAGGAAAAAATATATGAAAAACAAAAACAAAAACACCAAAGTGGAAAGGCTTCAGTCCCTGCCCACAAAGGTCTCAGAGAGAAGCCTACTTCTGGATTTCTCCAGGATATGCAAGTCCCCGTTATATTTATTATCCAGAAGTAATTATTCCCAACATCCTTTTTATCATCGAAAGTGTTCTGATATGGAGGATAAGTAAAAGGTCACCCTACCTCCCACCTGCAGCCTGGTTTGTCCTGCATCGGATGGGGTCGCATGGCTTCAGACGGTCATGGATGGAAGGAGTATACTGGCTGGGCTGCTCGTTGGCACTTCATGATGGTGGTCAAGTCTGTCTCAGGTCCTTGTCTTCCTTTCTTTGTGCTCTGTACCCTCTCTCCAGCCCTCAGAACACACCCCTCCTCCTTACTTCCGCTGTGGAGAAGGAGATGGTAGGCTCTGGATGTGTGATCTCTCTCAGGGCGACCTGCATTTTAAGAGAGGAGCTAAAGAGAATTTTGCTTGTTCACAAGTAAAAGTTATTAAAGACAAAACTTCAAGAGTCTGCAGGGAGGTATTTGAGGGTGCACAGAGTCATTTGCATTAAAAATAACCTTAAAGCTATGCTGTTCCTAAATTAGCAAGTTGCTAATGTTGGGATTTCTGGCATAAGGAGGGGAGGTCTTGTGTCCAGGGTTTAACCTTCCATGATGTCAAGGTCTGCACAGAGGGAGCCGAGAGGCTTATGAGCCTGTCACTGGACTTCTGATACATCTGGGCTTCTTCCAGGCAGATGTTGTAGGAGACCAGCATTCCCTCGCCCTCATGCTCACAGTTGGAAACCCAGGATCTTCCCCGGCTAGTTGGCCACTTTGTGTATTTACAGTATATTGTGCACTAAACACTGGACTCTCTTGAAGATGAAACTTCTCATGTTGAGCAGATGTCATTTCAATGAGACATCTGGAGAGGACCAAGGCACCCAGAATTTCTAGACTTGGGAAGAGGCCAGAATACCAGCTTTGGTGGACTGGGAGAAATGCCTTCAGGGGAGTCGGGGCGCACTTCCAGTCGGTGCTCTGCTCTCACCAGCACAGAGACACGGAGACACAGAGACATGGAGACATGGAGACGGCTAGTTTTAGAGCCCTGCTGGCTCTGGGTTGGAAGCTGATGGAATGAGCTTTTTGTTCCAAATGTTCTTCCTTCCTCTCTGAGGAAGGTTTTGGACTTAGTTTTGGTGTGTGTGTGTGTGTGTGTGTGTGTGTGTGTGTGTGTGTGTGGTGGGGATGAGGGTGAGATTGGGTCTGATGTGGCTGTTCCCACAGCTGGTTTCAGATCCCATCCCCTCCCCTACACGTAGCAGCTGGACTTCCACTCTTGTGTGGGAGAGGCTGCTGTTTGTATGTCATCTTCCCAGAGGGTCCCTTCCCTGAAAGCTAGCCATCTTTCCTGCTTTTGGGCTTTTACTATTGGTTCCCCCTCATGCCTCCCTTCCAAGGAAGCACCGCCCCTACCGGTGGTGCCGCTGAGGCCATGTTCATTTTCTCCGTGTGCCCTTTCTCCTCGGGACCGGGACACTGGTATGTCATCACTAAAAAGCCAAACTGCTCTAACTGCCCACAGATGCCATAAAAACCAGATGCCTCTTTGTCACCAGGTACTATTCTCTCTCCACTGTGGACAAGCAGACATATTTTCAAGTCTATGCTGGTCACGTGGTAGATGAACTCCCAACCCCCGTTCAGGTGGCCGCAACTACTTGTGAATGCAGCTTTTGACAGTGGTGTGTCTGAAATCCGATCACAGTCATGAAATAGAATTGTGGCCCAAGGTTAGAAGCAGCTTAGATGCCACTTGGATACTGATTTGGACTAGATAGAAGTCAGACTCTGAATTCCAAAGTAATTTCTCATACATACCCAATGGCATCTCTCCATCTAAAAGTTGCAGTATTATGCAAATGAAAGTGACCTCATTTTCTCTATGCAATAAGAATACTCCATTTCGTTTCATGGCACACCCGTTGCAACATCCCTTAAGATGCTTTTTGATCTGTCTTACTTTTGATATTTGTTGTGTGATGTTCGTATATTCCTGAGCCAGATCCTTTCAGAGACTGCCTTTTTATAAAATCAAAGTATAGCTTTCAGGCAAAAATTTAATGTAGGTATTTTTATAAGATAATTTTTCAGGATATTTGAATTGCTTTTTGTTGTCCATGATAATGAAATGTTATGTTCTGTCCGTCATTTACTCTTAAACATAGTCCATGCCTATAGCTATCTTCCATTTGTTTCTCATGTTCCCAAAATGGATTTTCAGTAGATTAATTCTTATATGTCATCAGATTAAAAGTGTTTTCTTTTTAAGATCTCCTGGATAGGATCCGGGTTCTTTTCGTCTCTGTTCTCTGGCTCCAGGTAGAAAACACAATCACCACCAGTGTTTCCTGAAACCCTTGGGACTAATGTTAAGCCTCCTCAGCACTCACCCATCTGTGTCTGCTCTTTTGGAGTTTGCTTCCTGCAGTGGTGAGGCTGGTTGGCTCTCCCTGCCTGGCACAGCCTGGTCACTGTGGTGTGGGGAAGCCCCAGAAAAAGGCCTGCCCCCAGCTCCTGCTCCCAGGAGTGTCCGAGGTCCAGTAGACCCATCCTCCTTCTCTTCTGTCTCCTTAGTCTTCTGAAGCTTCCAGCAGCTTAAGGCTCTTGCAGCCAGGTGATGCCCCTTTGGAAGCCTTTTGCCTGTGAACTTTACAGAGGGTCACTCTCATGACCCCAGGAAGAATGTGCCAAGCATGTGCTTCCTGGCTGCTCACATTACACTTATAAAAGTACTTGTTTTTTTGGGCTGTGTGTACACTCTAGGTCTCTTTTGTGTATTTATCTGCCATTAGCCTCATTGAAAAGACTTTATTTTTATTACCATTGGGACAGGTGCCATTTGAATTGCCTCCACGCTCTCCATTTGCACCTTGTTGGGTCAAGTTGGGAGGCTGAGCAAACTCATTCCAGCCAGCTGGCGTTTTCAAGTGTTTGCCTAGAGAAGCAAGGAGGTTGGAATGTATTTTCTTTAAGTGTTTGCACTATTCAGAGTTCTAAACACTCACGCCCAGCTGTGCTGGGTACCTACTGACCAAGCAGGGGAGCTGGCAGCACTGCCAGCATTGGGGACCCAGAGGCTTCTCCTGTGACGGATGATCACACCTCGCAGCCTGTGCAGCCTCGTCACGGGACTCGCATGGATCAGCCACGGCAGGAGCACACGGGACTGTAGCATTTGGAGAAACAAATCGCTTTAGTGCTATGTTCTTGCCTTTGGTTATGAATTTAAAATGATTTCCCCCCCTTTTCAGTGGCAATAAAGGACCCTATTGGACTTAATTTGTATATGATGTGTAAAATACTTTCTTTGAAAGGAAACTCAAGACACTGAATGTGTATGTCTGTGTGGGTGCACTCTGTCCGTGATTGACCATAAGCAGGCAGACTTGACCACTGACACCGTCCAATACATTGTATAGGAAAGGCCCTTGTCTGGTGTTTTCTGCTCGGACATTAGGGACTGTCTATGTTACAAAAGAACACTCACATACTCGGTCAGTTACAGTGCTCTCCGAAGAAACAGTTCCTCTGATGTATTATTTTAACAGGAATCATGTTCTAATTTCCCACACTTTGTTACTTTCATTTTAATAAAAGCTGAACTGTGAGAACCTTTCTCCGTCTTGTATTTCATTTCTGTAGTCCAGCCTCTCTCCTGTGTCTCAGACGTGGAAAAGATAGATTAATTCCTACATGTCTTCAGATTAAAAGTGTTTTCTCTTTAAGATCTCCTCGATAGGGTCCGGGTTCCTTTGGTCTCTGTTCTCTGGCCTAAGAACAGGGCCAGACCCACAAAGACTTTCTTTAATCAGGCCCAGCGAGGCCCATCCATCTCCAGCGGGTGCTTGGTGGTTGGGCAACTGCCTGCTGATCATTGTGAGATGGGTGTGCTGGTCTCAGGCACAGGGAGGAGGAGACAGAGATTCAGCTATCAACATTGATTTTTAAAAGTTTGTTATACCTAGAGGTTTTTATAAGTATTATGTTTTATTATGAAATATACAAATATTATTTAATATACAAATATATTTTATTAAAATATACAACTATTTATTAACTATGTTGGTTTATAAGATATCAACACATATGAAATAATAATAATAATAGCTAAATTTATTGAGTACTTACTTTGTGCCAGGCATTTTCCCAAGTGCTTTACTTATTATCGATGCATTTAGTTCCCATCACAGTTTACTGAGTTACTATTATCTTTTTACAGATGAAGATATGAAATGCGGAGAGGTTAATCAGCTTGCCTAAGGTAGCAATGGCTGCAAAAGGATGGAGCCACTCCAGAGTCTGTTTAATCCTGTCACTCAGCCTTGAGGAGAGGGGAGAAGGGTGTGCTGAGCAGCACCCAGTAGAGGAAGGCACCAAGGGCCCCGGGGAAGTGCAAACATGATGGAAAACAACAACACTGAAGCCCCAGTTTTCAGACCCAAAATGTCCCCATCTTCTGTTGCTGGTAAATAATCATTTGTTATTGTGATGATAGTAGCAGTAGCCACTATCATCCTTCATTGATTATGTACTTATTTGTGCCAGACAGCCTGTGAACGCTGTGTACCTTGGCCTTTAATCCATAGCCTCCTGGGGAGGTGGCACGTCCTCTTTGGAGCTGGATGTTCCCTGTTGCCTGCCCTGCCTCACTCCTTTCCAGACTCGCGCCCCCCCCCCCCGGCCCCCGCCACTCCCCTCCCCTCCATTGCCTGTGGTCCCTGGGAGTCAGGTCAGGCCTCACCTCATGGGAGGTGAGCCTCTTGTGGAGGCAACTTCACAAATCTGCCTGCTTAGATCCTGGGCTCCCGCTCTGATGAACAGACTGGACAGTTCCAGTCTCTGTCCAGATGTCAGTGGCTTTGCCCTGTTCCAGGTGACAGGTGGACGGGCACAGAGGGGTCAGGCACAGCTTTAAGCTGGAGAGACCCAAGGGAAGAAAGGAGTTGTTTGGCCAGATCCCTCCCCACACTTGGAAAAGTAAATTGTGAGCTCCTGAAGGGCATGGGCTGCCTGAATTACTCTACATCCATGGTGCCCAGCACTTGGACCCTCAAAATATTTACAGAGAAGACAGAAAGTCTTGTGAGGAGGAGTCAGGTGCTGATGTCTTCACTTCCCAGCTCCTCCACCTCCTCCCTGCTCCCCTGGGCCGGCCTCCTGCAATAGCCTCTGGTCTTTCACCCCACGCACTGCACTGGATGGGGAGTGAGAGGCCTGGTGCTGCTTACCCTTTGCTTCCGCAGAACACAGCCTTTTTAGGACTCTGAGGCCCATAACAGCCCCACAGGTGACAGACAGGTAGGAATTTGATGCTCTGGAGAGAGGGGAAGCCCAGAGAAATGAATTCACTTATCTCAGCGTGTGCTATAAGTGAGAGTGGAGCAGACCCAGATGAGACTCAGCCTGAGAAAAGGTTCAGGCTACAACTGTTTTAATAAGCACTTATTGTGCACTTACTGTGTGCCAGGTCCTGTGCTGGACACTTTGATTCCAGCTAATCCCCACAGCGACTCACCGAGGCAGAGGATGCCCACTTCACAGGATCACAGGGGTTAATTGGCCCAAGGTCCTGTAGAGCCTTGAGAAAGATGCTCCCCTGTTCTCTGCTGAGGCTGCTGGCTGAGTGTGCCACCCTCACATCCCAGAGGGTGCATCCTGGAGGGAGGAGGTTGCTCATGTCTGGCTCTCAGGGGCAACAGTGAGGCAGAGCCCAGAGCCAGGCTAGAAACATGCTCTGCTGCGGGCCCACCGTTCTGGGCTCTGCTACTGCCTCCCAGAGTGTCCTGGGGAGTGTTGTCAGCACACACACCTTTCCTTCTCCTTGATCCTGGTGTCCCTTTACCCAGGAAAAGTTCCAGAGTGAAATCATATTTGGTAGTTTTTCTACCAACTTATTTTTCTACAATTTACAAATAGGGTCTTTTGACCCTAACTCACTATTTTATTTATTTTTTAATTAAAAAAAATCTTTATTGTTGAAAGTTTTACATAGGTCCTCCTTTCCCCCCCCATTAACCTCTTCCAGCTTATTCCCATGTCCCCCTCCCCCAGGTCCTCACCACCCCATTGTCTGTGTCCACTGGTTATGCATATATGCACACAAGTTCATTGGTTGATCTCTTCCCACCCACCCTCTCCTGCCTTCCCTCTGAGGTTCAACTTCTGTTCATGCTTCTATGTCTCTGGGTTTATTTTTTTAAATTTCTTTATTGATTAAGGTATTACATATGTGTTCTTATCCCCTCATTACCCCCCCCCCCCCCACTCATGCCCTCACCCCCCTGTTGTCTGTGTCCATTGGTTAGGCTTATATGCATGCATACAAGTCCTTTGGTTGATCTCTCCCCCTTATTCCCACCCTTTCCTGCCTTCCCTCTGAGGTTCAACAGTCTGTTCATGCTTCTATGTCTTTGGGTCCATTTTTGATCATCAGTTTATTTGGTTCATTAGATTCCACATATGAGTGAGATCGTGTGATACTTATCTTTCTCTGACTAGCTAATTTCGCTCAGCATAATACTCTCCAGGTCTATCCATGCTGTTGCAAATCAGGAATGAAAGAGGTGAAGTAACAACTGACCCCCCAGAAATACAAAGAATCTTAGAAAAATACAATGAATGACTTTATTCCAACAAACAGGAGTAAACTGACATATTCCTAAAAAAATACAACCTTCTAAAACTCAAACAGGAAGAACCAGAAAACCTGATTAGGTTGATAACTACTGATGAAATTGAAGCAGTAATAAAAAAACAAAACAAAAAACAAACACCCAGCAAACAAAAGCCCTGGTCCAGCCAGGTTTACAGGGGAGTTTTACCAAATATTCAAATAAGAACTAACACCTATTCTCCTCAAACTATTAAAAAAAAACATAAGAGGAAGGAATACTTCCAAACCCTTTCTGTAAGGCCAGGATTACCCTAATTCCAAAATCAGATAAAGACAGGTCAAAGAAAGAGAACTACAGGCTAATATCTCCAGGGCTTATTCTTGCTTCCACTTGACTGGTGAGAAGATGAGGCTCAGAGAGGTCAAGCGAGAGTGGGAGCAGGGTCTGAACCCACATCTTCCGTGGAAGTAGTTTTTGATGACAATGCCACACGCATTTTTAAGCTCTTAGGTCACTGGGCCCGGTCAGTAAACATGCATGATATAGATTATCTGATGAATCCTCTAATCGTATGCTCTAGGAGGACTGGAAAAGTGCCTTTTCTGTCCATTGCTTTCCTTCCCTTTCAGTTCCCAGTTCCCAGCTGCCTCTAAGAGCGACCCCACTGTCTCCCAGTGTTGGAGAGCTTTCATTTCCCTTCACAGTATGCTCAACAAGCAGTTATTCATCCAACAAGAATACATTCTGCTTCTACCCTGTAGATTGTGCTAAGTACTCACGATGTAACTGCCAGCAAAGCAGATGGTCCCTGAGGACCTGGAGGTTAGAGTGTTGTAAGGGACATAGTTGGCAAACAGCGGGTGCACTAGGTGTGCTAGTGTGCCTGGGGTGGGGAAGGAGAGGAAAACACCCATCTAGAGAGAGAGGGGGACAACTTGTCAGAGACCTGGGAAAAGGGTGTGAGCTTCAAACAAAGCAAGAGAGAGACCAAGAGAAAAGTGACAGACACAGAGAGAAACAGAGGGAGACATAAACATAACGAGAAGGACATACATATACACAATGTGCGCACACAAAGCCAGGGGCGAGATACCACTTATGCAGAAACACAGAGGCAGACACCAGAGAGCCAGAGACAGAATCATTTTTTAGGGTGGAAGGAAGCAGGTCAGCCTAGGGCTTCCAGCCAGAGGTTCAGTTCCGGAGGCGGGTTCATGGCTGAGCTCCGGAAAGGATCATGTGGTTTTGAGCCGGTCTCTTCACCTCTCAGGGTCAGTGTCCTCAACGATAAACTCTGGATGATAACACCAGTCTGGTGAGCTTGTGGAGATGACATGAGAAGGCCCTAAGACATAGAAGGTAGCCACCCTAGACCCCAGGGATGCTGTGTGGGGCAGAGCAGCCTCCAGAGTGAGACGCCTGGTCTCCTGCAGGGACAGTCAGCCCTCAGGACATCCTGACTACATGCAGGTCTCCCAGAGCCAGGAGTGTGAGTGAGGGAAGGACACAGACAGGAGATGAACTCTCTGTCCCGGCATCTTGTCTGAGCTGGGGATACACCTAGGATTTAATTTCTGAAGGCGGCCCCTAAGCGGACCAATGCGGAAGGGTCTGGTTTCCCCAGCAGCCACTTGCCATCTTTCTATTTGGCACAACTGTATTCAAATCACTTTTGTTTTCTCCTTCTTTCTGTGTGGGATGAGGACATCTTTCTGACTTCACCCCCATTGACTCTAGGGAGTGTGGGTAGCTCTTACTCAAACAGCCTTATTTGGTTCTCAAAAAGCCCAGTGAGGTGGGGTATTATTTTGTGCAGTGGTCTCTATAGACCTATTATGTGTGATGGTTACTTTCTCAGTGCAGTGGGTAGTGCATGCAAAGCACTTGGCATGGTGCCTGCACATAGTGGGTGATTTACTAATGGTAGCGAGTATTACTCTCATCATCCCTTCATACAGATGGGGAGACTGAGGCTAGAAACAGGTTAAGCAACTCACTGAGATCCACAGAGTCAATAAGAGCTTGGACTCTATCACCCAGGGCTATGTTTGGCTTCTTATGACAGCAACACGACAGTAGTGGCTTAACCAAAGAGTGGGCTATTTTGCCCACATAACCATGAGTCCAGAGGTGGACATTCCACGTTGGCAAAGCAGTTCCCTGATGTCATTGGGATCCCAGGTCCTCCTGTCTTTCTCCCTTCCATCCTTAGCATGTTGCAGGATAGATGCTCCACAGCTCTTCACATCTTCAAAAAGCTATGAAAGAGAAGGAGAAGAAGGTAGAAGAGGCAGGGCCTGAAGCAGGAAAGTAAAACACTCCCAGAAATCCCTAGGAGAATACCACTGACATGTTTTGCAGCATCCCCAGCTTCAAGGGAGTTGGGAGGGGCGAATACTTTTTACTGGGCACATTACTGCTTCAGAAGGAGTTCTGCCTGTGATAGGGGAGGGGGGAATAGACTTTGGGTGGTAACTAGTGATGCTGGCCAATCACAGCTCCTATTAGCTTCCTGCCTCCGGTGCCAGGTGGCTCCCTCTCTCCCAGTCAGCTTGGACGTTGCCTTCTTGGATCCAAAGTCCACATCCTTTTGGTCCATCATCCAGCATATACCCCTGCAGTTAACTTGGCTGGACAGTGACTGTATGTAGGGCTCCTTGTCCTTGAGGGCTAATGATGCTCCCTGTGTGCTTGGCATCTGCTGAGGGGACACAGAGTGGGGGGCCTGGGACAGGGCTTCACTCAGTCATATTTCTTTCTGTATTGGCATCCAGGGTGGCTGTCCCTCTTGCAGGATGAGTGAGATATCCTAAGCAATGGAGACCTTTCGGAGCCTGTCTTTGAGGCTTTAGGGACAGCTCATTTATCAGCTGTGAAAGTTTTCCTGAAGCACTGATTGAGGAGGTCTGTCAGCTGCAAGATCTATAACCTTATCTCAAGAATGACCCATGTGTGCAGCACAATAAATCTTCCCAAGCTGCAAACTGGGAGGTGGAGGTGGGTAAGTTTGGCGTTGGCCTTTTGAAGGCAATTTCCCCAACCCACTTGTCCTCTAGGAAGTCCTCATTTCGTGGTGGCCCACCGAGGAGCATCTGTGCTGTGCTGAGCTGGAGGAGGTCATGAAAGGGATATATGCAGTCTGGTTGTCACAGGGCTGTCCTAGGTGAGGCTCTGACTCCAGCCCTGGCTATGGAGCAGGAGGGAGAATGTCTGAGCTGGGGAGGTCTGGGTGTTCCTGCCCTGGGTGAGGAGGAGTGCAGCAGCGTGGAGAGGGTTGGGGGAGAACCACCCAGAAGATCTAATCTCCAAGTATGGTGTGACAATATTGCATAACAATCAAGACTCAGGCTCTGAGTTGGACAGTGTGGGTTTAAAGCCCTGCCCACTAGTTGCTACCAGTGTGACCCTGGCAATAAAGCCAGGCCCTCCCCCCAGTCAGCATGGCACTGCACAGGGAGAGCATCTGCTCATCCAGGGAGCTAACAAACCTCTTGAGGGCCTGCTCTGGCTCTGGGCCTGACCTCTACCTTCCCACTACAGCCCAGATCTGAAGTGAGGGGACCCACAGGGGAAAGGCGAGGCTACAGAGGGTACTCCAAATGTATTTTTCAGGCACAGACCCATCATTTTAATGTAGCCTGACCTCTTATTTGAATGATTAGCTAAGGAATGGTCTGACTTCATGCCTGTGACTTTTGCAGAGCCCTCATAAGGAAGCCCATAAAACCATCCCCAGGAAGCCAGAGGAAGCTTGCACATGTCCCAGAAAGGGTGGTTTGATTTCCAGTAGCTTCTAGAAGAAATGTTCTGCTGGGACCTCGGAAACTGATGGGTACCAGGATCATGTGAGTGCATGAAGATTAGCCCTGGTGGGCTCAGGGAGCCCGGGTGGAGAGGTGGGGTGAGTGAGAGGACTAGGCTTTGCTGTGGTGCCGACAACACAACACGGGGTGGTGAAGTGGGCTCCAGACTCTGGGCTGGCATCAGTGGAGCCCTCCCTGCTGGCCTGGGGCTCCTGTACATAGGAAGCCCTGTGCAGGAACTCACTCTCCTGAGGCAGTCTCTAGTTAGTCACTGGCTTCTCTGGGCTGCTTCTGTACTTTGCATAAATTCAATGCATATCAACTCATTCCACACATATTTATTGAGCTCTTTCTAGATGTCAGGGTTCATGCTGAGTTGTGCAAAGTAATAAAGGAATTCTAATGTAGTATGGTCACCATAAGCATAGGAAAGTAAATGGGTCTGTGGATGCACACAGAAGGGTCAGGGAAGGTGTCCTGGTAGAAGTGATGATAAGCTAAGACCCTATTTTGATGAGTGATGGATATGAGCTGGGTGAAGAGGTAGAAGGAGGCATTGGGGAGAAAGAATAGCAAGTGCAGAGGCCCAGAGGCTAGAGAGATGGCCACTTTGAGAAAGTTTAGGATGGCTGGGTGGTAGACTATAATGGGAATATACAGAGATGAGGCTGGAGAGGTGTGCAGGAGCCATATCACCAAAGGACTTGAAACCGTGGGGGATGGTCATTCTCTTTTTTTTGAGGTCAATGGGAGAGTATTGGAAGTGCCTTGTGTTGGATTCTCCAACCCCCCACATCCCAAATACTCTGAGAAGCTATGCTGCTTGTTACTGGTGAGTGCTCTTAGCAATAATACCCATGGAGGAGAGATGGAAACAGAGAGAGCAGAGGGAGATGTTGACCCATAATGCAGTTGCAGCAGAGGCCTTGGCCAATCACTGGGGAGCTCTGGAGCTGGGGTGGCTTTTCATACTGTCCTGAGTTGACACAAAGGAGTACTAGCTTTTGTATCTGCAAAAAAAAAAAAAAAAAAAAAGTAAATTGAACTTCATCAAAATTAAAAACTTGTGTGCTTCAAATTATACCATCAAGTGAAAGACAACCCACAGAATAGGAGAACATATTTGCAAATTATATATCTGATAAAGATCTAGCATTCAGAATATATAAAGAATTTTTACAACTGAACAATAAAAAGATAAATGACCCAATTTAAAAACGAGCACAGGATTTGAATAATAGTCCTTCAAAAAGTTATACAAATGACTAATAAGCACATGAAAAGATGCTCACCATCCTTAGCCACCAGGGAAATGTAAATAAAAACTGTAATGAGATATCACTTCACATCCATGAGGATGGCTGTATTAAAAAAGACAGTAGCAAGTATTGGCCAGGATGTGGAGAAATTAGGACCCTCATACATTCTTTGTGGAATGTAACCTCTTTGGTAGTTCTTCAAAAAGTTAAACCACAGAGTTACCATATGTTTCAGTAATCTCACTTCTTGGTATAGACCCCCCAAAATTGAAAACATATGTCTGAACAAAAACTTGTACATGGATGTTCATAGCAGCATTATTCTTACTAGCCCAAAAGCAGAAACCTCAATGTTTACTAGCTGCCGAATGAATAACCATTTAAAAAATGAAGTTCTGATACATGCTACAACATGAATGAACATTGAAAACATTATGCTGAGGGAAAGAAGCCAGACACAAAGACCACAGTATGTATGGTTTCATTTATATGAAATTCATTTATAGGCAATTCCATAGGGACATACAGTAGATTAGTGTTTGCAAGAGTTTGGGGGAGAGGGGAACAGGGAGTTACTGCTAAGGAGATGAGGTGTCTGGATTCTATTTTGGGGTGATGAAATGTTCTGGAATTGGAAAGTGATGATGGCTATCCATTTTTATGAATATATTAAACCTCACGGAATTGTACTTTAAAAGGTGAGCTTTTATGGAATGTGAATGATAACTCAAGAAAAAAGGTCATTTTATATGCATGCCTTCACCCCTTCCCCTATGGGTCATATAACCTTAGGTGCAACAGCTCCCTTTGGTAGACAGACAGTTCTGGGGAGAGGCTCAGCTGCAAGCTGTTAGCAGCAGGCCCCCAGGAGGCTGGGGGATGAGGGCCTCCCGGGCCCTGGGTGACACACCACAGCCTCTGTTACGGAGGACTTTAAGGGTGGAGGTGGCACAGGGTTTTACCCTAGAGTTCAAGCTTCATGACAACCCTGAGGCAGGCATTATGATCCCCCTTTCCAGACAAGTGAACTGAAGCTCAGAGGCTCAATAACTTGTCAGGGTCTTGGCAGCCAGTGGACATTTGAACAGGAGCGTGAGCTCTTACCAGAGGCGGGCAGCCATGGTCTTTGCTGATTCTGTGCTGTTTTGTGCTCATTCACTTACAGATTTGTTTCCCCTGAAAAATTAATTGGTTTGAAAGTAGGGACCATGTCTGAATGGATCCTTAGTACCCAGTACATGGCGTAAAGAAGGTGTTTAGAAATGTTTGTTAAAAAGTTTTCTTTTTTCTAAGAAGTTCCCTTTCTAACTCCCAAAGACACCGTGCCCCTGCTCACATTCAGCAAGGGCATTTTTCTCCAAGTCACAGCAAAAAATTAATGGAAGGAACAGAATGTCCTCCTTTTTAAACCTGTTTTTTTTTTTTTAATACAAATATTTGCTTATACTTTGACAACTTGTTTGTACTAAAATTGTGTATCAGAAGGCATCTTATTTATCAAAAATGTGAAGATTTATCTTCACTAATATTTCAGTTTTCTGTCAGATGCTCTCATACCTACTAAACACATTCCCTTGAAGACATGGGGAGTTATGGATTTCAAGAAAATTGAAGTCAGAGCTGATGGAGATGTGGTTTGACTGATGTTTCTCCCTCATCCCCACCCCCACCCAGGCTTCCCCATGAATCTGCCTCCTCAAGGCTGATGGAGGACCAGGGACATTATCCTTGACATGTATGCCACCCACACCTCCAGTCAGTGCTATTTCAAGGCCCCAGTGGCTGCCTCTTGCGTGCACCCTGACTGGGGTTGGAGGGGGTGTTGATAGGTGCACCTGGTTACCTTTGGTAGACTTTCCTCCCTATGGGGACATTGGGAGGAGGGGCATGGGTGGGGCAGCTAACTGGCAGACAGAGTCCCTGAAAAGGCACTTTTCAGACTGGGTGGCTGTGGGTGATTTTCCAGAACCCAAGAGTACCCTGGGTGCACATGTCACTCTGCTTACTTTAGTCTGAAGTTTCATCCTTAGAGGATTTTGATGCTGTTAAAGCAATAGCACCCCTGCCTGTCAAAGTCAGCAGCCTCGGTGGTTGTGCCGTCTGAGGGAGAATGCCGGAACAAAGGGCACTGGGGACCTCAGGGAGGGGAGACGTGGCTGAGTAGCGGAGTGTTGAGGAGTGAGGCTCCAGGGACATGCTGTCTGGGTCACAATCCTGGCTCTGCTGCTTACAGGCCATGGGACCTTGGCACCATCTCTCCGAGTTTGTTGCCTTATCGTTGAAATGGGGGTAATAGTGATTCTCAACCATATGGTTGTTGGAAGGAATAAGCGAGGCGGTGCTTTGTGGCAGGCATACATGGAAACACAGTCATTTGGACACAGACAGTGCAGCCTCAGTTTCTCTAACAGGGTTCTGATTTTCCTTGCGAGTCTCCCACTTGCTGGCTAAAACTGAGGGAAAACCCTTCAATTTTAGTTTAATCTGGTAAATTTAGTCTTACCTAAAAATTTAAACAGTTCCTTTAGTGAGCTCCCAACCTCTCACATCTGGTTTCCTTTACTCCCACCCAGGAAGGCATCTAAGGATGGAAGGGGTCCTCGTGGCACTGGAGATATGGTCCTTGACTAGTCAGCGTTCAGTTGCAGAGAGAGAGGGACACACAACAGGATATTTAGTGGCTTATGCAATTGTTGGGGAGAGGTAAAGCAACAGACTCCAAGCTGCTGTGGCTCTCAAAGCTGTGCTGTAGAGCTCAGCTGCCAGGACAGTGCTGTCTCCGCCCCAGGCAGGAAGCTGCAGAATCAGAAATAGCCGTCCTAGCTCCTGGCCAGACAATGCCCGCTCTGCCATAATCCACACCAGGAACATGGGCACCCGCCTCTCGCCCCAGACCTTTAGAACCCAATCCCTGTTTTGCTTCGGTGCATCTCATTAGTGGAACCTAAATCACACCCAAAATCTCTAGCTGCAAATCCTGTTTTATGAATTATGGCCGGATCCTGTTGGCACCACACCATGCCAAAGCTTCAGGCCTCATTCACTGTCTTTCCTCTCTGCTCTCTGGCGAGTTGTGAAGGCCAACCAGTCTCCTTTTTTGAGGCTCAAATGAATCATTGAGCACCACGAAGTAAGTGAATTTCTGGTGCTATTCACTGCCTGGTAAGAAACTGCCCATCACAGACAAATCCTGCAGGTCAGGCAGTCCCTGCTGGAGACTTGGTTTAGGACCCACATGGAACAGTCCTATTTGTTTCCTAGGCCTGCAGTGTCTTCATATGCATGTAAATATTCACCCCAGTTTTGAGCAGTGCCTCCCTCCCTCTGAGCAGAGCCTTCCTCCCCCTGAGCAGGGCCTCTCCTTCTCCTGAGCAGTGTCTTGTTCTCAGGCCACCCCTTCTTGCTTCAGCAACATTGAGCAAAATCTGCTCATTATTCTTGGTCTTCCTAAGTAGCTGGAAAATTAGCACAGAATCTAGTGATATCAAAAGCATATCACGAGAGCCCTTAGGTACCCTATTCTGAGCCCAAGGCAGGCAGCACTGATCAGTTATGATGCTGCTCACTAGCCCCTGCAGGGCACGATACAGGCAGCCCCTGCTAATCAGTCTGAGTTGGCACCAGTGAGGAACCTGATTTTTTATCACACTTTTAAGCCCGTGCCCTGTGTTCCTCTGCCTGGGGCAACCCTAATATATTGTTCTGATACTGCAGGTAAGAGGTGCAGGGCAGAAAATCCTATGTCTTAAAAAGATGCTATAATTGTCAAAAGAGCATAACAAGAACAAGTTCTGGGTCTCCCCGCGCCGCCCCCCCCTCCCCCAGTAGTGTGAAATTTGCAATGTTTCTCAAGTTGGAAGAATTTTTAAAAATTACCATAAGCAGTGTTATGTGGGGGAGACTTAATATCAAACTGCCTGTGCCCTCCCCAAAGCATTTTTTTCCACGTAAAAAGCTGTCTTCCAGCCTTATTGCCACATCTTAGAGAGATCCTAGAAGCCTTCCCTTTGCCTGTGAAAGGAATTTCAAAGATTTTAAAAGTCACTTCTGTCCCATAACTTAAGAAAATACCTTGCTTGCACACCAGAGGCCCCTCTTTGATTTAGAAATACAAATAGTTTGATAGCTACCAGCTGTTGAATTTCTTTTGCATGCCAGGCACTCCCTGAATGATTTATCTCCATCAGCTCATTTATTCCTCACAATAGTCCCCAGAGCCTCGTATTAGCATCCCCATCTTATTGGTGATGAAATGGCCCAGAGTGGACAAGTAATTTGTCCAAAATTCACAGCTAGGAAATGGCAGAATTAGGATTTGAACCCAGGTTTGTCTGACACCAAAGCCTTAACTAACACGTTCTCTGGCCTCCCTCTTAGGGAACATTGGCCTCTTATTTTGGGGGCGTATAGGTCCCTCTGCCATTCTTCTTGCTTTTCACCTACCTTCTTTTGCTCAAGCTAAGTCATATGCTTTTTAATCTCCCTCCCTCCCTCCCTCCCTCCCTCCCTCCCTCCCTCCCTCCCTCCCTCCCTCCCTCCCTCCCTCCCTCCCTTCCTCCCTCCCTTCCTCCCTCCCTTCCTCCCTCTCTCCTTCCCTCCCTCTCCTGCTAGGTTGCAAAGGCTGGACTTGCCTCAAATAGGGACAGTACCTTTCATCCCAGGGTCCCAGCTTAAAATGCAGGAGTCCCAGGGCTGAGAAAATGGCTGAGAGCTAAGTAAGCGAGGGCATCAGGTCCTTTGGGGAGAGCAGAAATGAGAGAGGCAGGAGGAAAGACAGTATGGCAGGGAGGAATGGGAATGGAGGAGATGGAGCAGCAATGCCAAGCTTGCCTCTTTCTGTTAACCTCATGGACTTCAGGCCTTAGACTAGAGATTTACTCATTGTGTATCCACTCACCAGGCCCTCCATTGAGCACTGACTGTGTCCTACCTCCTGCTGAACTCTGGACATACCCAGGTGACTAAGCCCTGACTCCAGGAAGTCGCATTCAGAGTGCACATGGGGGCCTGCTGTAGACAGGTGTAGGGAGGCTGGGCAGGCCGGGCACAGGAGAAGAGAATGTCTCTTGCGGCCGGATCCTGTTGGCACCACACCATGCCAGAGCTTCAGGCCTCATTCACTGTCTTTCCTCTCTGCTCTCTGGCGAGTTGTAAAGGCCAACCAGTCTCCTTTTTGAGGCTCAAATGAATCATTGAGCACCATGAAGTAAGTGAATTTCTGGTGCTAATCACTGCCTGGTAAGAAACTGCCCATCACAGACAAATCCTGCAGGCCAGGCAGTCCCTGCTGGAGACTTGGTTTAGGACCCACATGGAACAGTCCTACTTGTTTCCTAGGCCTGCAGTGTCTTCACATGCATGTAAATATTCACCCCAGGGCTTGCGTGTCAGTAGTTGCACTTTGGTCTCAGCTGCTTTGGGGGAGGAGGAGAGACTGAAAATATCCCCTTGGCGCTGTCAGAGTGACTAGTGTGTCCCTGTGTTTAAAGGAATGCTGTGTCACACAGACCTCAGCCATAAAAATACCTGCAGCCTTTTTGCTGTGCTAAGACAGAGACTGAATTTTCTTTACAGGCAGACCTCGCCTTTCTTTTTGTGCTTTGCTTTATTGGTGCTTCACAGATTTTACATTTTTTACAAGTTGAAGGCAAGACCCTCCGCCAGCATAAAGATTACAGCTCTCCTTATTGTCGTGGTCTGAGCGGAACCCACATTGCAGGTATGGTCGTGTGTCCACATGGAAAGACATTCTCTGCCCAGTTTCTTGGACCCGAGCTTGTGGAGGAGACGTGCAAATGGCTCACTCACATGCCTGGTTCCAGTGGAATTTGATTCTGGACGCACCTTGTGTGCTGCCTTCCCCCCCATCTCCTGCCTTTTTTCTGCTTTCAGCCCATTGGGGTCCAATCACATGAAGCTTTGCCTCTGGGCCCACTCTATCTACGGACCCTAAATCAGACAGGAAGCTTCGACCCACTGACCAGAACCGGCTGGAAAGGAGAGGGCGGCGGCTGCCATTCCTGGTAACACTGGTTGCTCTGCACTCCCCCAGGGCTGACACAGCCTGCTTTGACTCCCTTGGTGTTGGTCAGGCTCTCCCTGTCCCCCTGTGTGCTTGCTCACTTGGCACCTAACGATAGACCTGGTCCCTGTGTTATCCGGCAGAGAAGACGGTTGGCAGGACTGGGCAGTGTGGGCGTCTGCATCCCCCAGCCACCGCCTCCCATGTAAACCTGTGCTGACAATTCCAGCAGGTTCTTCCTTCCTTTCTTCTTCTTTCTTTTTTTCCTCCAGAAACACTGTCTCTACATGGCAGGAGAGAGGAAGAGTGCTCCCAAGGTCTTAGCATAATTTGGTTTTATTACATGGGTTTTCATTTTGATGGCAACATTATTATTTTCATGGAAGAAATTATCTTCAAATTATTTAATCTTCCTCTTTTATCTCTGGGGATACTTGGGTATATGGCTGCAGTCTTTACAGATTGCTGGGAAGTAGCGTCCTGTCTATCGTTTCATCGTCACCACAGACCCACGTTTGGAGCGGGAGAAGGGAGCTCGTTACCACAGAGACGATTGTTCCCGGAAATCATCCTAGAATATCTGTGCTTTCCGGAGTAGAAGCACTCAGGTTCTTTTATCTCTCCAAAAGAAAATATTACCAGCCTCAAGGAGCTGCAGGTTCCTGTCAGGGAAGGTTCTGAAGGAGACAGACTCAATTGTCTTCTTGGCATAGCACCTATTAGCACGCACTGCAGGTCCTGGGCAGAGTATTCATTTTAATTAAAAAGAAAGTTTTCTCTTTTGTTCTGGAATGTAATAAGCTTTAGAAACAGTAGTGGCTGTTGTTGTTGCTAGGAACAAAGCTGAGTAAGCAGGCTCAGTGAAACTGGGAGGACCTGGGGCAGGAGAGGGCTCCTCAGGGGCAGGAAGTAGGACTCAGACTGGCCTTGCCACACAGGTGGCCCCAGGGTCCCAGATCCCAGCCAGGAGTAGCCCTGGAGGAAGATACAAGGGTTTCAGATGGACCTGAGACCAAGGCTGCCTGAGCTTCAGTGGCTTTTCTGGCCAGAGTCAGGAGCTGAGCATGCAAGGACCACTGTGTCCTGATGGAGGACAGCACCTTGTGGGACACCATGCCTCCTGGTTGGAGAGTATTAATGGCCTGAGGAGAGAGCTGAGGCAGCTGCTGGGGAAGCGTAGGAGACTGTACCAGGGCACCACACAGACACAGGAGGCAGGAACACAAAGTGTAGGTAGCCGTGTCAAGCTCAGGCCCTTGAAGTAGCTCTCCAATTTGGGGTCCGGATTGTCCTCCCCAGCCCTACTTGTCTACCTGGCGGTGGCATCTCTCCTCCCAGCAGCCTGTGCTTTCTGTCCTCCCTCCAAACAGGGTTGATTGCTACCTCCTGTGTGTCCCTAAGAGACTGTGTGCAGACGCCTGGCTGGACACCCTCACCTAGAGTTGCAATCATCTGTTTGCACTGCATGTTCATCTTTAGGGCAGAGTCTTGCAGTGTCTGGCTCAGAGTGTGGTCTCAGTAAGTGAATGTGAGACACTCATTGGCCCTCTGTATACAGAAAGATATAGAGGGGGTGTGAAATGAGGGAGCATGCACTGGGCCAGGGTTCTCCGTTCCCATAGGAGCTGTATGAAAAGGGTGATTGCAAACGGCTTGGTGAGCTGCAATGGGCTCATGATTGTGCTGGTGAGCAGAAGGCTGGCACTTAGACCTGTTCTCCTCCAGGTGGATGTGGACACACCCACATCCAGAAAGGCTTCTTGGCAGGGCTGACACAGTCATGTCATTCTTGCCAGATGGATGAGCCTTTCCCGGCATAGAAGGTGTGTGCCAGGTGTTACCACATTGTCTCATCCAGTTAGGGCAGCAACCCCATGCAGTGAGTACTACTAGTATTGTTGTCATTTCCATTTTGCAGATGGGGAAACTGGCTCAGAAGGTCCATGATTTTCTCAAGGTTCATAAGATTGGAACCCAGGACCTTACTCTTAACCACCATACTCCTCTGTGCCTTGCAGGAAACTGAAGGCAGTGGGAGGATGCCAGGTTAGATCTCCCTGACAAAGACCCAATGGGGTCTGCTCAGGAGGCAGGTAGAGAGGGGGCAGGTAGAGAGTGCCATCAGCCTCAGCCCTGGGTTAGGGTTCCAGGGCTGTTCCTTCCTGAGATTTGAACTCCTGGGACCTCTCACTGCCCACTGCCCAGGCCCGTGGCTTTCAGCTCGGAGGTTGCCTCCTGTTTCAGCCCAGCAGGCAGCAGGGGGCTTGCTGTCTGGCAGATGACAAGGTAAGGACTCTCATGCTCATTCTCACTGCAGAAGAGGACACTGCCAGCCCTTCCTCCATTCCTCTGGCCCTGGCTGACTCAGGCAAGGGTTCCTCCAGTGGTGGGGTGGGCAAGAGGGCCCAGTGGAGGGTTATCAAGGCAGTTAGGGTGGCTCAGAAGTCAAATAGACCTGGGGTTTGAGTTCTAGTTAAGTCACTTTGAGTTGTTAAACTTTCTGCATTTCACATCCAATGTGTATTATGACTGGGTTCCCAATAGATGCTCTATAGGTTATAGCTGTTGCCATCCCTAGCAGGTTATGCTAGAACCAGCAGCCCTGGGGTGGGTGTATAGGGAGAGAACAGGGAGCTACTCGGTGAGCTGTCAGTGAAGATGGGCTTGTGGGGTGCTTGGGGCTGGTTCTAAAGTGGGGAGCACCTGGGCCCGTGCTGTAGTCTCCACCAGGCATGGTACCTCCCTGGATGCAGTCATCACCCCCGCTCCTCTTTCTGGATTCGAGCATTGGATAAGAGCAAATATGTCTGCTGATCCTCCCTAGAAAAGTTGAGATGAGATAAAGGATGGCATTTTGAAATGACTGGGTATACGTTTCTAGTAGTATCAGGATTTCTCTTGGATTAGAAAGCATTTCTATGGAGGTTGGGCTGGGTTTGGGTTGGGTTTCCTGCCTCTTTATAACTTAGGTTTCTCCCTTTGGTGAGGCATATTGGAAACAGGCTTCTTCTCCCTTCTGCAGAGGTGGGGGAGCTTGCTTTTCATCTCTTCTCCCTTCTCTTTCCCCTCCCCCAGGAGCCTTGGTTAGGGACGGACACTTAGCTCTCAGTGAGGAGGGGTCCTGCATAAGGGAGAAAGCTGGGGGAGCAGGTACATAGAGCTTTCTCCAAATGTGGGGAAGTGGATTTTGGAGAGGCTGGGACCTCAGGTACCCCCATTCCTAGGACTCACTGTTGGGCCATCGCCCTTGGAGCTGCTTCAAGGTCTCGGTGAGAAGGTATTGGGTTCCAGCTCTTCCTAGTCTTATTTGTAACTTGGTTATCCCAATCCCTGCCAAAATGTCACCTGATTCACTACACATGTCAGCACCGCAGTGCCCCTCTCTCTGAGCCACATTTCGCTCTTACCTGGATGGAAGCCTTGGTCTTATAACTAGTCTCCCTGCTTCCAGCTTTCCCAAGCCCTTATCAATCGCTTCTGTCTCTTGCCAACTTAGTGACGTCCCACGGTGCTTGCAGTGTAACAACACTGTGCACATGGCCCCAGAGCTCTGTGTGAGGCCTGCTGGCCCTGCCCGCCACCGCCCACCCCGTCCTCTCTCCTTCCTAACTTCCTCACAGTTTTCCACACTAGCCTTCCTTCAGCTCCTCAGACTCCAGGACTTTGCATATGCTCTTCCCTCATCCTATAATGCTTGCCACACTCCTACCCTCCCTTGGTTTGATGACTTTCTGTTTGTCTTTCATGTTTCTGCTTAAATGTTTTCACTTAAGCCTGCCACAACCCTGTCAAACCAATCAAATTTCTCTGTTAAATATTCTCAATTCATGTTTCCTTCATGGTACCTCATCACAGCCATTAATCTCATATCTTTTGAAGTTGCTCTATTCAGTCTCTCTCTCACTGTGGGCACTGCCAGGATAGATTTGGGTATAGTGTGGTGCACAGTAGGTACTCAAAATTGTTTGCTGAGTGAATGAATGGGAATTTTTCTACATTGGGCTGACTCCATCCCTTTCTCCCCCAAGACTGTCTCTGGAGATGATCCCCTTGCATTTTAACTGTACAGTGAATGGACACTCAGGAAAAGAGGTAATATAAACGTAAACCGGGTACCGCCCACCTTACGTCTCTGTTCACTTCCAGCCTCTGGCTGGGCCATGCTGGTTCCCAGAGCTGCATGCAGTCCTCCTGCCCACTGAGCGCAGCTCTGCTTGCAGCATGTCTGTCCGTAGACACGTGCGAGCTTCCTCTCAGACCTCAGGCTCTCTTCCCTGAAGGGCTCCCTGTCCTTCCACCAGATGGACGTGCTCACTTTCCAGGAGGCACTTGGTGAGCACAGGCTCTAGGCCAGGTCCTGTGGGAAGCCACTGAGAGTGCAAGCTGTCAGGTCAGAAAGGCGAGACTTGACTCCACAGTCCCTCACTTCCTAGCACTGCGACTTCAGGCCAGTTACCTCACCTCGGAGCCTCGGATTTCTCACCTGTAAAACGGGTCACAGTGGGGCCCGCAGCAGAGATGGGAAGGAAGGACTGGATATGGAGGGCCATGAAAGCACTTGGGGCCGTGCATGGCAGGAGGCGAGGGTGTGTAGATGGCAGTGGCTGCTGCTGTCATTAATATCAGGAACAGGAAGTTAACCTTGCTTGAGCCAACATTTCCCTAAAACCCCTCCGCAAAGTGGCTGGTCTTCCTGCTGGGAGGCGTGGAGAGCCGAGGCAGGTGGCCTGCAGAAAGCTGGTGCCTCCGGGGACTCTTAGGAAGTTTGTTCTGGTTGTGTGTATGGGGCCTCCCACTCAGCATATGGGGCTGCCTGGCTAGGTGCCACATTTCCATGGGAATCTGCAGGCTAGTGGGTCTGGGCTGTGTGGAGAACTGCAGGGATATTTCATCCGGGACAAAAGAAACTTCTGCTTGTTGTTGCTTTTCAGAGGATACTTATCCCTTTTTGGCATGGGAGGGCTTCAGATGATGGGGTTGGACTTGCACCCTGAGGAGAGAGCTGATGAAAATGGTGGTGGAGGTGATCATGGAGGACGAGACTCGGTGTTCCTCCACTGCATGGTGGAGGCAGCTGCTTTGCTGATCTCGAAATCACAGGTTCTGAAGGTGGAAGAGACCTTAGAGATGGTCAAGTACAATCCTACAACTTCATGGATGAGGAAACTGAAGCTTATGCAAGTCATTTTGCTTCACTGTGACCCAGTTTCCTCATCTATAAAATGGGACAGTAACATCTCCTTTGCAGAGCTGGTGTGAGGACTTGCTGTATGTGGTAGGCCCAGCATAGTGCTTGCTTACAAGCCAAGCAGGTGCTCAGCAAATTTAATTCCCTTAACTCTGTGCACGGCCCTCTGCTAGATTTCTCTTACTGAATTGAGGTGATAGGGAGTTTTCGGGGGGGGGGGGGGTTCTAATATAATTGTGTGTGTGTGCCTGCACATGTGTAAATGTGTAATAAAGGGCTTTAGTACTAGAAACACAAAACCTACATGTGAATCTTTGCCATTACTATCGGGAATAAAAACCCAAACTTAGGCAAGTCACAGAACTTCCTGGGAACTCAGCCTCCTCATCTGTAACCTGGGAATGTCTGTTCTCTGACCTCCTAGGGCTGGTACAAAGTTTAAATAGAATTTTTTACACTAAATGTGCACAAAATGCCCAACAAGTGCCAGGCACTACCCCTTCCTCTTCTCTGTGTTGTGTCCTGTATGCTCCACAGTGGATTTTCTGCAAGAGGAATGAGTTCCTAGGGAATGAGTGAGGAGTGGGAGAATGAGTTGGAGTTCAATCTGGTCCTTTGAGTGAATTTCAATATGCAAAGGCCATGCATTGGCCAAACTGATTCCTAGCTGTAGGTTTTCTCACCCCTCCTCTTCCCTTTCCCTTGATTTGTGTGAAAGCTGGTCTTTCTCTCCTATTTTTTTAGTTCTGGCAATGATCCATATAACCAAGAGTGAGAAGCTTCTGAATTGGCCAGATATAATTTCAGGCTTATCGAGTAAGAATCTGATTCTGGTTCATGAAAACCAAGGGTTGTATCCCCTTACACTGGAGATGAGCCTCTGGTTTATTTGCAGAAAAAGGAGGAAGTTAATCTGATGCAGGTGATGAGGTTCTTTTTAAAAACAGCAGCGGTAATTGCATCTTTATCATGTACAGTTAATCACATCTTTTAATATTTTTTTCCTGTAATGGATTTTGTTCTTATACCTTCCAGGCATCCTTGGTAAATCCATCTCTTCTTTCCTATTAACATGTTCATTAATCCTCAAACATTTATTGTGCTTTATTCATCAGGTTAGAGAATTAACAAAAGTTGGGATTTTGAGCAATTAGAGTTACAGGCAGGTCAGAATCATGAAATATAGAATTTCAGTCCGCTGATGGCTTCATTGCTCAGTCTGAGTTTTGAAAATGAGGAAGGGCAACTCGAGTCCCATTTTCTTGCTGGCTCGTGAAGCTCTCAGCCAGCCCCTCGGGCACTGGGGGTATTGGTGGTACATTTTTGCTGGCTTCAAACATGTTTGTCTTAGGATATATGTTCCTGAAAGTAATAATCTCAGAGTCCACGTTAGGGTCTAGAATTCAAAAGCAATTACATATTTAAAAATTTGGTTATCTCATCAAGTCTTCTTGAGATTCTAATACTTAGTTTCTTCACATGTAAGATGGAAATGTTAATAATAACATTAGTAATTATAATGAGAGTTCTCATTTATTAAATATTTACTATGAGCTAGAGTCTGAGCTTGGCATTTCCCATGAATTATCTCATTTGATCCCCATACGGACTCAAAGAGAGAGGTGTGAATTCTGTCCCTGCTCAACAGATGAAAACATGGGGCACAGAGAAGGTTATTAGGTTACCCATGGACAAGTAGACAGTGAGTAGTGGTGAGCCAGAGTGGCCGCAGTGTAATAGGACAGGCACTGCATTGGCCTCAGAGCCATGGATGCCAGCCATGATTATGCACCAATTTTGTGACCTTGGAAATCATCCAACCTTTCTGGGTTTTAGAGCTTCATTGTTGTTTGATTGGAAAACATGGATTATTTAATTCATTTCTATCTCTAATATTCTGGAACACTGAGAAATTATATTGAGAATAAAAAGGACTGAATAGAAGGATCTCTCATGCGGAATGCTCCCGCCAGCCTTGATTTCTCTCCATGACCCCTCTGTGCAGGGGAAGTCCTTACCAGGCTCCAAGCCATTCTCAGCCATCTCACACCCCAAGCCCCTTAAACACTGCCCTCAATTTTTCAGTTTCTCCTCATGCATTCTGAAGCCCAGGCGGCATGTAAAAACCAGACCCAGAACATTAATTCCACTTCTTGATATTGAGGAGTGTATCAGTTTTCTGTAATTCCTTGATACAGAGTGAGCATATATTATAGAGTTCAAGTGTTTTGAAAATAAGCTATGAAGAATTGTTATCTGTGGAAAGAGCTGGCAGTTTGTCAGCTTTCAGCGGCTGAGTGGCTGAATATACTCTGTGTGGTGTGGGCTGTCAGTGCTGGTCTCAGAGAGGAATGGGCAGGGGAGGAGGGGACCCAGTGGGGAGTGCCCCCCAACCTTTCAGAGAGAAAAGTAATTTAGTTTTTGGATTTGTAAAAGGATTGTCACAAGAACTTGAAGAAAGCTATGTAAATTGTGACACAGAGGTCTCAGTCTACATCAAGATGCAAATAAAAACAAAGAAAACTTTGGTACAACACAACTCAATCATACTATCTCTCATCCAGCCCAAGAACTTATTTACTTGTAGCTACACCAGCATATCTCAGCATCACTTGGCACTTGATAAATTTCCTACTTTGTTTCAGTAATTTAGAAATTCATATTTCAGTTATGACTGTTCATGGCTTTTGGTAGCTACAATTCTTTGAAAAACAAAACCTCCCTTTATCTATTGGTTGGTTAATCTTTCACAGTGGTCTCTGCTTTGACAATTGTCTTTGTTTCCCCCTCTCTTTTTCTCCCTCTCACCCTTCTCCTCCCTTCTCCTCTCTCTCACCACTGCCTTTTACCTTCCCTTATATATATAAAAATTTTTGGAAGAGATTGTTCAGTGACTACCACGGTCCCAGGTTAGGTGAAAACCTTCATCTTGGCAAACGGGATCAGAACCATGGACAGCACCTGCCCATGCACAGGCTTCTCCAGAGTCCCTCCCTCCCTCACTCCCTCCCTCCCTCCCTCCCTCCCTCCCTCCCTCCCTCCCTCCCTCCCTCTCTCCCTCCCTCCCTCTCTCCCTCCCTTCCTTCCTTCCTTTTTTTTTTTTTTTAAATGAACCAACCAACCAACCAAACAAGCAAGCAAAAACAAAACAAAAGTATCATCGTAGGGCAGGATTGAAAGTTGTAGAAAAAAATTATATTTATTTAGAAACCACAGAGCTGAAAGTGGACTACACTGTCTCCTGTTGTTCTGGGAAATATAACGTTTTTATTTTGGCCATAGCCAACATTTTTTTGCTAGCTTTGAGCAGGGAGGGAGGATGTAATGCCTGGTGAGATTAAAAAAGAAGAAAAAGCCAGAGTTACCTTTGACCAGAGGTTATGAGACTGGAGTTGGGGCTGTGTATTCCTTAATGGAGAGCAGTTAGTGGTTTGTGAGTCTCGATCAGCCTGCCTAGGAGACAAGTGAGCATTCATAGCAGTAATGGGTAGGAAACTGGTATACATTTTGTTCTCATAGGAATGGGGCATCAAATGATATGCAAACCACATGCAAATTGGCTGCCATTCTTTTGCTGCCATTAGCCCATGTAGTTTACAGAGTGTCATGGAGCTAGGAGAGCAATAATTTAAGTATAAAAAGCCTCACCCAGAAGTAAGGCAGAATCTAGTGGGGTGGAGAACCTTTTTCCAAGTAGCCAAGAATAGGGGAGGTCCTCTGTTGAGAGGCAAAGGCTGAGATGCTTTGCTGCCCAGAGGAACTCGTCCTAGCATGGATGGTAAAGTAGTGAGAGACACAGGGGTATTATGAGGACCATGGGATAGCATAGATTAAAAAAAATTTATTAATTATTTTACTAATATTTTGAATAGGTGGTACATGCAGAAGATGTTGTGATGTTTTCACTGTCATGCAGGATCATTTAACTGTTGGATATTTGACTTTGTCAGTCTTATTTAATGGTATCTGGGGTTTGTGTCATAATTTTTGACTTTAAGATTATAAAAATTATAAAATTAAAATTATAAAAATATGGTCAGATATTTTGTCAAGTTATTTTTTAAAAATATATATTTTTTACTGATTTCAGAGGGGAAGGAAGTGGGAAAGAGAGATAGAAACATCAATAATGAGAGAGAATCATTGATTGGCTGCCTCCTGCACACCCCCCACTGGGGATTGAGCCCACAACCTGGGCATGTGCCCTGACCGGGAATTGAATGGTGACCTCCTGGTTCATAGGTCGATGCTCAACTACTGAGCCATGCTGGCTAGACATTAAGTGATTTTTTATAGTTTTATCTTTTTAAATTTATGAAAATTTCAAGTAAGTCTCTTTTTCCTGTCTCCGAGCCATCCAGTGTTCCTATCCAAAGTATAATGTTAACTGTGGATATTTTATAAATGTCCTTTATAATGTTGAGGAAATTACCTTCTATTCTTAGTTTATTGAGGCTTTTACATGAAAGACTGTCTTTCACGATAAAAGTGCCTTTTTGGTATATGTTGAGATACTGTGTTTTTGTTTTGTTTTGTTTTTTATTCTTTTGATATGGTTTATTACATTCATTGATTTTCAGATGTTAAAATATCCTGTTTGTCTCTCTGCTATATTTTAACCTTATTATAACACATTTTGTTATACTCTGTGTTTCCCCACTAGACTATGAGCCTGATGCAGGTAGAGACTGCATCTTACAATAGGTTATTGACTTTCAGGAGGAAGATCTTTGTGGACCCTGAAATATCTGATACCCCTATCCCACTCCTGCAAAATACCACTGCAGAGAAAAGGAGAGAAAAATGAAGTTGAATCAAGGTGTGTATTCTGAGTAGTCCCTGGGGCCCAATCACCAGGGAAGTGCCTTTTTCTTACATACCAGGCTTCAAGCAAGTAATTCAAACTTGTGCATCAGCAAAACAAAAAGCCACAGAACTTCAGGGTCATTTTTGAGTAGCATAAACATCAAATGCTACATAATCCAAGGCCGTAGACCACTGTAGTACCTGGCATGTAGTAGGAGGACAAAAGAAATGTTTATTCACTTTATTATGACTGTGTACCCTGTGCTAGGCATTGGATTAGGGAATGAGGTTGGAGAAACACATAAAATGTTATCCTTATCTCATTATAATTATACATTATAATTATAACTAATAACTATTGCTTATTGAGTGCCCCCCCCCCCCCCCCCCGTGCCATGCTCAGTGCTAGGAGCTTTATAATGTTCTCCCTTATAATCCTCTGAGATAGTAACTGATGTCATTTCCATTTTGCAGATTAAGAAGAACATGTGCTCAGAAAAGTTCCTAACCTGCCCAGGGCCTTGTTGCTGGTAAGTGGCTGAGCCAGTACATTTTGATTGCAATCTGTCGGAATCTAAACCCATGTTCCAGGCCATACACTGTATATGCCCAGATCACCCACCTGAAGCAAATATTTTGCCTCTGAGGGCAAGAACACATCCCCCAGTTCCCTACTGTTCTGCTTTCGGAAATGAGGTTTGGGATGTTCTAGAAGCTGCAGGTGTGTGTCCATCCAACAGCTTTGCTGGAACAGAGCAGGAGGAGTGCAGGCCTGGACACTGCTCCAAATGTGCTAGTCATGATTTAACATACACTATTCTCAAAACTCAATTAGGAAAGTCATTAGGAGTGCAAAGGTCAAGGCAGATTAAGAAAGCATTACATATGTCTCCTTTTCCCCCCATTGACCTCCCCCCGGGCAATAAAGAATTAAAAAAGCAAAAACAAAAAACAAAGACCATCCTTTTCCTCTGCATTTCAGTGTCACCTTTATCACCACTCAGGTGGCCGTCTTTGTTTGGGTATGTTTCTGGACTCTCAGTTGGTCCCTTTGTCTATCATTGTACCATTACCTCACTGTTTTAACTCTTCTAACTTTATAATAAATATCCTTATTTTGTAGTATAAAAAAAGAGAAAGCATTGCTTATTAGAATAAATACATTCTTGCCTAGAAAATGTATATTCTACAATAATTTTGGGAGTCTGGTTTTCATAAGCTTATTGAAAGGAGCCATATATAGTTGGGGAAAGAGTTTGGAATGGTACATGTTCCCCTGGGACAGGGGCAGGGAGGTTTGTATTGAAATGCGATTGAGTTTTCTATAATTCTTCTAGAGAGAATTAGGGGGCTAGGTAGGAGGATGTGACCTTCAGAAAAAGAAATGCAGACCACAAGTGCTTGTAGATTCTTTCCAAGGCCCACAGACATTGTTTGAAGGTCAGATAATAATGGGGTTCTTCTTTTGGGAGGGCTATTGGTTCTTTTCATGGGCAGCTGGTAATAGGGGCTCGAGCCACAAAGACAGTTCTTGGGATTAAGGAACCAGGTATTTTCAGAAGAAGCACTGGTGCAGCTTTGGGATTCAATCACAGGCAATGTTGAGACATCCCTGGATCATGGCAAGGGACAGTGTTGTGACCCCCTGGATTACATCATGCGCGGTGCTGTGAGAACCCCTGCTTTTTGACACATTAAGAAGAACTGTGGAAAGAGTTGTGGCATTTAAAGTTAGAGAAACCATTCATGGGGGTGGAGATGGCTAGCATGTCTTAGACCTGGTGTAAAGCCCTCTCTGAACATTATCCTGTGATAGCATCCACCTCATAGGGTGGTCCTCCGAGTCTTGACTGAGGTTGGGGGAATCCTGGGAGTACTGGGAAAGCTACAAAATTGTCCAGCCTTCAAGGAGCTGCCTCTAAGCCTCCTTTCTTCTAAGGGAAGAAAGATGCTCAGGATTGTCATGAGGCTAAAATGAGTTTTGTAGTCTGTTAAGTCAGTTGTCAACAAGTTCAACAAAGTGGAGGGGGTGTGAAGAGAGACATGATATTTTGGTCTCTGTTTCAGATTCTTACCCTTTTCTCTCGTGCTGTGCCCAGCCAGTCATGCAAAATTAAGGAGAGTCTGAGTCTGGCCAGCTCAGGCTCATTAGCTTTATCAGGAACATGTTTTCTGGAGTAAATATGGTGTGTATGTGTGTGTGTGTGTGTGTGTATTTAGAAGGCAGTTGGGAGGTGTCAAGGCCCATGAGATTCTGTGAGGCTGCTGTACTGCCTCCACATGGCATAGGCATCCCCACAACAGGGGACCTCTGTCTTAATTCTGAGCTGCTGGCCTTAACACCCCCACCCCACCACATACCCCAGACCTGGATGGCTACCTTCTAGACTCATCTTTCCATATTTCTTTATTGGGATTTGGTCCTCCAATCAATATCTTGAATTCCTTATGAATGATTTTATTTCTTTTTTTTTATTGTTTAAGGTATTACAAATAGTAGTACATATGTATCCTTTTTTTCCTCATTGACCTCCCCTCAGCCTCCCCTACCCCCCCTTGCCTTCACAGTCCTCCCCCCCCCCCCCCGCCCGCCACACACACCAGTGTCTTGCATCTGTTGGCTGTGCTTATATGCATGCATATAAGTCCTTTGGTTGATCTCTTACCCCCCTAAATGCCCATCAGCAGATTTTCTTATTTCATTGGAATTTGTTAACTCTCAAAGAAAGCTTATCTGGCATGCCATTAATACTGTTTAATACTCTAACAGAATGCTTCTAACAGGGTCTTTATGGAGACATGGTCTTACTCCATGGAATAACTCTAAAGATGGCTACAGTAGTCACTGGTCGGGCCAGTGGTTCCTTGAGAGGAATATCTGGTTGGAGGAACCGTGGGAATAGGAGAGAGGAAGTGGAAAAGAGGAAAACTCCATTATGTGGGGAGTTGTGGGGATGACTGGAGAGAGTGCTGTTGGGCAGGAGATGCTGGCATTTGTGTATGTATCACAGCTAATTAGGAAAACAGATTATGCTACTTTGGTGTCACAATAGCTGTAGGGAAAACAACCTTAATAGCAGGTTGTGGATGAAAGAAAATGAAATGGGAAAGAAATGAGGAGCATTTAAAAGAAAACAATTAGGCTGGAGGTATGGATAGAGGAGGATAAAGCAGAGCATGTAAAAAACTAAAGAAGTGGGCATTGGGTGGCATATACAATTCTGATGAGCCAAAAGGTGAGAGAGCCTAGTTCCATGTCTCTTCGGCCTCACTGTTTTTCATGTTCAAAGCACCAAGGTTCCTAAGGGACAGGAGGAAAGGGGAGGTGGTAGGCAACTTTGGGGGCACCCAGGAGGGGCAACTTCAGGTGGCCAGGCTGTGCACTGTCCATGGCCAGTCTTGACTCTGCTACTCCCTGGTCTTCTGCACTTTGTTTTCCTCTTTTTATTCTTCACAGTGAGATTCCTGGTCCTTCCATCCCTTTTAGGGCTTCCGTCACCATCCCTTAGTGGATGGCTCTCAAATTTGGGTCCTCACCAGTTGTGTCTCCTGAGTTCTCTAGCCACTACTCACCCCATCCTGCATTATCTCACCTACTACGTCTAAAATGGACTCACTTCTCTCCCTAGGCTGCCCATATATGCTTCTCTTCCAAACTTTCCCCATCTCAGCACATGGTACCACCATTCATTTAGTTACATGAGCTGGAAAACTGGGAATCTTCCTTGACTCTCCTTTCTCCAGCCAGTCACTGCATTCTGTTGACTCTACCTTCTACATATATCTCAAATCAGCTGAGCATATCTCTTTATCTCACTGGCACTGCCTTGGTCATCACTTACTATACAATTGCAGTGGACCTAGAGTTGCTATGCTCCATTCTCCACACTCCCCAATCCATTCCCTATGTAGCAGCCCAAGTGCTCTTTCCAGAACAACTCTAATCATGCCACTCTCCTTCCTAAAAATTTCAATGCTTCTTTGCTGTTCTGATTTCTATTACTGCATAAAATACTACTCCAAAACTTAGTGGTTTAAAAAACAATCATTTTATTATATCTCATAAATTGTAGGTCAGGAATTCAGGCAGGGCTCAGCTGGGTGATTCTTCTGTTCTATGGAGCATCAACAGAGGTCAGCTGGTGGTATTCAGCTGGTAATGGGCTGCTCTAAAGTCACTCACATATGTGGCACTTTGGTGGGGAGGGCCAGAAGGCTGAGCTTCGCTGGACTGTCAGTTGGAGCACCTACCTGTGGCCCCTCCAGCATGGTGGCCCTGGGGAATTTGGCTTCTTAGTAAGAATACATGGTAGCTCATGGCTCCATGGGTGAGAATTCCAGTGAACAAGGTGGAGCTGTATGGTATTTCATGGCTTTGCCTGATTTCCACAATAATATACTGATTGAAGCAGTTATAGGTTTCAAGGGGAGGGGACAAAGACCCTACCTCTCAGTGGGAAGAGTGCAGCCATGTCTTCAAACTACCACCAGGGTGAAGAACGGTTTTTGTAGTATGGTATGTGTGATTCTTTGAGGATTGGCCCCTGCTGGCCTCTCTGCTCACCATTCCCTAACTAATTGCGTTTTATGCTTCAAAGCTCCAGGTATCCTTGCAACTTATAACTCCTTGAGTAGTCTGAGCTGTCTGGCACTGTTGGATTCCTTTCCTTATTTAGAATGGTCCTCTTCATCTGACAAACTCCTATTTCCATTCAAGTCTTAGCTTAAGTGCTTCTTCCTGCAGGAGTCCTTCCATGAATGTTAGTCTAGGTTAGGTGGTTTCCCATGTGGCTAAATAATATTCAGTACACAGTATTGTAATTGCTTGTTTAACAGTCCACATCTCTCACTAAACTGAAAGTCATTAGGGCACAAGACTGGGTCTTGGTCATCTTTTTACCTGTGGGATCTAACAAAAGACTTGATATATATTAATTGCTCAACAGATGTTTACTGGATCTCAGTTTCCTTATTTGTAAATTGGGAAGGTTGATTAACATAGAGGTTTATTCAATGTACCATGTCTTAATTGCTTCCTCTGCATAGAATTGAAAAGGATTCTGAAGCTACCACTCGGCTCAGCAAGAAAGAGGATTGTGATCCATTAGTGATATCTTCCCTGGGCATAGCATAGGGAAGAGGCAGCCTATATGCCGTGCAATTGTTATATCTAGATGAGATCACCTCCAAGGCTTCTTCAACTCTTCATGTCTGTTCATAGTATTACCTAGATCCCATCTACCTAGAATCCTAGACTATAAGAGCTAGAAGTTTCCCATGGAAACTAATATTCTCATTGCATAGATGAGAAATTAGGAGTCAGAGGGAAAGTAATTCACCTGAAGTAAGAACCTGAGTCCAAGGTCAGATCTAAACTGATGAATCAATGTGCACTCATGTGCACTGAGCAGGAATCGAGGTTTAGTATGTTAGAGAGTAGATGCTGACCCCAGCTCAGCATTAATTTTGTCCCTTGTCTACTCTGAGGTTTGAGACAACTTTGTCAGAGACCAAACTGGGCTTGCTCCTGGGCACAATCACTTACTAGCTATATGTTCTAGAAGAAATTACTTGACTTCTAAACTCCAGTTTCTATTCTGTAAAAGGTGGGTAATAGTAACATAAATCACATAGATGAGATAATACAGGAAGAGCACTTTTATCTGGATTATAGTGAGAACTCAAAGGTTAACTATTATTAGTGTTAGTATTAATATTATGACCACATCTACTCTTACCACAGGCTTTTACCTGGCTTACTCCCTGGAGCTAGCACAGAGGTCTGGGCAGTGGGGACTGCGGGCACAGGTGATCTGAAGTCTCAGGGGTGACTTGAGACCTTGTTAAGGAAAATTTGAAGAGTCCCCTTTTCCCCAACTAGAAGGCTCTGAAACTGAACCTGGTGACATATTGTGGCTTGCACCTGGGAAATGTCTCTAGACAACTATGGAAGCAGTGACATTTTTAATCAGGATTTCTGTAAAAGATAGGGAATCTCATCTAACAGGCCAGGTGCTTTGTCAGATCTGAAAAGGTTTGCTTTGAGGAAGAGAGGGAAGAAATGGTAAAAGTCAATGGAAAATAATTGATAAGACAAGGACAGAATCAGCTTCCACTAGGATTTAGAAGTTTGTCTCTAAATGGTGAATAGTAATGAATTAAGGTAAGCTGATTATGAAGTTTAAAAAATAAATAATTTGGGGAAAAATCAAGAGAGGGTAATTATTGCAGAGGCCAGCGCTGTGCTGAGGACTGGGAAGATGTGGGAATGGCAAAGTGTTGATCTAATTTCTGGAGGGCTAACGCATGAAGCTTTCCAGGCAACAATGACAAATGCACTTCTAATCATCTCCATATTAAATTTAGTATCAAGGACAGGGGCACTTCTCTCTCTTCAGTTTCATAAGAATATGATTAACATGGATATGGAAAAAAGTTAAAGGAAACAGAATTTGATTTGAACTTCATAGTCTATTTCAGAGTGAAAATTAAGATGTATTTGTAGGGTTTGTTGTGTGGATACCTTTCCAGGGACTCTAAATTGTGATTGAACCAATTCCATCTTGTACTTTTCCTCCCTCCCTTTCCCTTTTTCCTGGAGGTTTAAGTCTGTTGAGAGTGAAGAGAAAGGCAGAGAGATAAACCAGGGAGTGCCAGGAGGATGCTGTGCTAGGTGGGGAGGAAGATTGCTTAACGTTGCAGTGTGAAGGATTTCAGGATGGTGTCATAGGGGAAATAAGCCCTTTCTTTGCTGGCGATGAACCCGTTGTGAGTTTGAGAATGGGGCTCTCTAAATTTGCAACCAGAGAATTGGACACAACCAAGAAGGAGGATCTTAGAAAAATTATAAACCTGGTGGTCAGCAGTTTGCTTTTGAGCTGTCATGTAATAGGCCAAAACTTCATGGGCAGTCTGCACTTAAGTCTCTGGGAGGATAGGACAACTTGGAATCTTATTTTCCTCTGTCCTTCTCCTTTACCTTTTGACTAAAACATTTTGATTCAGAGACTGAGAACCTGAGAAGCAATCCATGGGCATCTGCATTTGGAAAGGCCTCTTATCTCCTAAGATTCTCTCCCTCAATTTAATAATTTTGGGGAATAGTGAAGGTAAAAAAATCATGGGGAGAGAAATGGGGCTCCTTGGCTTTGACAATGAAGGCTTTCTTGTCTTATATCTTGAAAAGAGGCAGTGCTTTGTAGCTCTCATCCTGTGGTGTTCCAGATTTATTTTTTATAACAGAGATACTTTTTGGGGGTATGTGTACAAATTTATCTCCTCCTGTATTATCTCCTTGTTTAGGGAGGGGCCTTCTTTGAATATGTTTTACCTTTAGTAAGTAATTTAAGAACCACAGACCCTTGGTCTGGCTAAACATTAGAAAACAGTGTAATTAAAGGGACGTGTTTAATTGGGAAATTGACCCAGAGCCCAATTTAGCATCATCATCTAGGTCAGTCAGGGCTGGGCTGACGTCAGCAGGAGTCTGACTGTCTCAGGAGTTGGGGACAGAACTTGCTTGATTAAGATGTTTCCTGGGAAATGGAATTAAGCCTAATGATTTCCAATGGAAGGGACTGCTAATTGGGGAGGCAGTGCTGCTTAATTGGGACACCTGCAGGTAATTAACGGCTCCCTCCCGATGGCCTTCTCTGTAGTTATGACTCTGGGAGATAAAGACAATGTGGAGATATAGGCATTCTCAGCCCCTGGGCCATGTCTCTCCCTTGGCCCTCTGTTCAAGGCCCCTCAACCAGGCAACATTTCTATTCTTGGCAAACAGTGCTTCAAATGAGCCTTCCATGGACTCTCAGGAGCTTGGGTGAGTCTAGGTGTCTGGAGCTAAACTACTGCCAGGAAGTCTAATAAGCTCCTTGCAAATGGGAGAAAAGGCAATAAGGTAACATGGAAGTGCCCTGTGTTTTGATCTTGACACCCAAAACCCAGAGACCTCTGTATCATGTGACTGGCTGAATGGGACGTAAGATGTCACCTTCTGCAGGAAGTAGAAATCTTGGTGAAAAATACTCTGGAGTAGGAGTTAGATAAACTGATTTCTAGATCCAAGTCTACTACCAACTGGCACAGTGATACCTCTTTTAGGCCTCAGTTTTCTCAACTATAAAATGGGAATGATTCTACCTAATTATGAACCGACCCTTTCATTCTAGGTGCCCTTTCATTCTAAGGGACTGGAGAAGGATGAAGTTTCAATCTGTGTTCCAAGGAGCTCAGACTACCAGAGTGGACACATCTGTAAATCAGCACTTGCTATTTTTGTGTTGCAGGTCCTACTGGGCAATGGAGGAGAAGATCAGTCACCAGGGAAGATCAGAAAAGGGCTCAGAGGGAGGAAACATTTAAATTAGTGTTTGAGAGAAGATTTATGAATGGATAAAGCAGGGGGAGAAAGCATCCCAGGCAGAGAAACGACATACGCAAAGGCACAGGCATGTAACCCTGTGGCACATTCCAGAGTTGCCACTGCTGTGCATTTCTATTCCGTGGGAAGGTTATGCACTGTGGGAAAAGTGGGGGGGGGGGGGAGGATGCAAGATAGTGGTGGTCACAGGAGTTGGGTCACGAAAGGGAACCTTGCTGGACTTTCTCTAACAGGCAGTGGGTGGTTGTTAAGGAGTGGTTGGTGTGGTAGTGACATAGTCACATCTGAGCCTGAGAAGAGACTCTGATAGAAGAAGGGACCCAATCTGAGAGCTGGATTGGAGGAAGGGCGAGGCTGGAGGCAGGGAGGTTGCTATGATTGTCCAGAAGACAAATGGCAAGTCCCTGAATTTGGGCAAAGGCGGTAGAGAGTGAGGAGAGGGAATGATTTGAGTTTGTATTATGGATTTCTTTGTTTGTTGGTGTTTATATTTTTTAAGCTGCTCAGAAGTGTGGAATCACAAGCCTCATTAGAGCCCTTGCTTCCTTTCCCCCAAAGGGCCTTGTCCACACTCTTTTACCTGTTTCAACCCTTGGCTCTGCAGAGAGAGGCTCCTGGACCCAACTTTCCAGGGGAAACTTTGGTAAGGTTTGGGACTCCCACCCAGTGTCCTCACACAAGAGGCGTGAGATAGACAAGAATTTGGGGTCCCTGGTTTCCCCAGGAGGTTTAGGAAAGAGAGCGCAGAGAACAGGCAGGAACCCAGTTTAGTACTTGTGTTTCAGTGGGTTTGGGAAAAATAACTGATTGAAAAGCAGCCTAGATGGGGAGGCACAAAGGTGAGCTGAAGCCTTCAGTAATTGCAGCTTTATTGTGACAGTCATCTCCTGTTCTCTCCTTTCATTCCCAGCAGTTTGGGTAATAGGCACAGCATTCATGCCTCAATGGATAAGATAGGGGTCCATTTCCAATTTTTTTGAAGAGCAGTTTTTAAGAGTTGGGTCACCTTAAAGGCTCAGTGCAGACTGTTGGCATGAATGCAGACTCTTGGGACTAAAACTATTACCATCTATGCCCCCATCGAAAAGCATCTTCAGTATTGAGGTTTTTTTGAAGTGTTCAGCTATGATTCTCTATGTACAGTGCTTCCGTGAATAGCCCCTGTGCAGGGTGTGAGTTAGTGGGTATGAGGTACGCTAGATGGGGAATGTCTTGCTTTTTATCTGAACAAGCGGAGATCCACGTCTGCTCCTCTTAACTGTTGCAGCACTGACTGTCTGGACTACCCCTTAGCAGAGAGGACCTCAGACTGAGATTGAAATATGTGTGCATCCACATGAAAAGTATTGCTTGGTACAGTCTCAGAATTCTCATCCCAAAGTGAAGGTCAGTTCCTTTCAATGTGTTTTGCTTCCTTCCCAAGTTAAAAGAACCCTGTTAGAACAAGTCCCCCTGTTTGGGGAACATCTGGTTGACCTACCTTTTCTAACCAGCCTGTGAGGTCAGGATCTTGTGTTTCCTCCTGTGGCCTCCACGTGCCTGGTAGAGTGAAGCACCCAGCAGTTCCTCAGGACGAGCATCACCACTGACCACGTGAGACTGATTGCGCTCATGGTGTGGAAGAGTTAGTCTTATTCCCTTGGTATATACCCACTAAATGAATGAATTTGAATGAATTTACTTGATTTGAGGAAAGGGTTTCCCTTGAGGAAAAAGCAGGGACTGTGCTACAAGTTTTCCCCCCCAGAACTCTTCCTAAAATCATAAAAAGAGCAGTCCTGCATTAGTAAGTAACTGCCCCTTGTGCTTAGGATGAAACCCAGCCCCCTCTCCGTGGCCAACCAGGCCTGGCATAATCCAGCCTCTGTGAACTTCTGTGGGCTCATCTTGCTCTGCTGTCCCCTTTGCTGACTCTGTGTCAGCTGCTCTAATCACTTGTCACACAGTCCCACCCCAGGGACAAGCATGGACCGCGCCTCTGACTGGGATGCTCTGCTCCTCCATGTCCAGCTCCTCCATGTCCTCACAGTCCTTCCATTGGCCTTGGGAGGTCTTGTCTGACCCCAAATCTAAATCAGGCTTCCTCTCTCTACTCTGTCATCTACCCTACACTCTCACTGAAAGCCTTTATTAAAATATGATGGGCCATATCTATGTGTGAGATTATTGGCTTAGACTGTCTCTCTGTCTAGACTAAACTCCTGAGGGAAGGATCTCATATTCACTACTAAATTCTAGTGCCCAGCATAGTGCCTGGCACATAGTAGGTGCTTAACAAATATCTTTTGAGAAAATGAATGATTGATGTTGACTTTTAGTCCAATGTGGCAGCCAAGGTGGACAGAGCTGTGAAGATTCAGCCATAGTATTGCCCCATCACAGAGACAACAATGGCCACAGTGCTTCTAGAACTTTCCTATATCTAAACAAAGAGACTCATGCCAGGGTTTCGATACTTTAGACTTGACAGTAGTTCTGCTTTTGTGTCTCCTATTCTCTTTCAGTCCTGAAGGTGCCCTTGGTATTTACTCTGTCCCTGTAGGATAGGGTAGTCCAATGGGCTGGAAGCCAGGGCAGGAAGGGAGGACGGAGCAGGTCATTTGGCCAGATTGGAGGTGGGCAGAGCAGTTTTCTTAGCAGGATATCTGTTGATGAAATACCTACAACCAGTTGTGAGAGGTTATTAATCTCAATTAAAACTGCTTAGGATGAGATTGGATTTGGGCTGAGACTGTCCAAGCCAAGCTTGGCCCACTTGATAGTCTGCTCAATGGCCTGCTGGTATCCTACAGGCTGGCTCCACACCAGCACGGAAAGAGCCTCTGACACCTCTGAGAAGGGAGGGTTTTGGTGCCATAAATATTCAGGGACCCCCACCCAGGGACTTCACAGATGTAGGGGCCTAATTGCTGCTGGCTCCTTGGGAAGATTATTAATTGTCACAAAGATGGGAATATTACCTTGAAAAAGCCACTTTTATCATCTTCCTAGTGAGATTGCTCTGGGAGAGGACTTGGTACTCAGTGTTGAGCCAGGAGAGCAAGCTGGTAGGAGAAGCTTCCTAAACAGGCAGGGGTATTCGTCTGGCCTGGAGGACTGGTCAGGGCTCCAGCTGTTGAAAATCATGGCTCAGCCCGTTGTTATCACAGGGAACAATGAATGTGTCATTAGCATGTGGGCCAGACAGGGTGGGCCAACCACGAAACTATTAGTGCCAGTCTGGACTGAGAACTGCAGAGGCCTGGGAGCCATTAGCTCTGAGTGGTCAGAAAATGTTAACTCAAATCTCTGCTTTTGTGTGTGACACAGGCCTGAAAGAATAGGTGAAGATAAAAATTGAATAGGTGCAAGTTAAACACTAGACTTAGGCATTTTAAGAATGCCTCTGTTCTCAGACAACTGAACGGAAAGCAATTCTTTAAACCTCTTAGCATTTAAACATGAGTTTAAATAATAAGTACTGTTTCATGTGTGTTATTTTACTTTTATTTATTTATTGATATTTTTAAAGTCTTCACCTGAGGATATGTTTGCTGATTTTTGAGAGAGAGGAAGGGAGAGAGAGAGAGAACATCAATGTGAGAGAGAAACATTAATCTCCCATACAAGCTGGACTGGGGATTAAACCTGCAACTTAGGTATGTGCCTTGACTGGGAATTGAACCTGGAACCTTTTGTTGTATGGGATGACACTCTAATCAACTGAGCCACCTGGCCAGGGCTCATATATGTTATTTTAAAAAATAAAATTAACTTTTATCAAAGTAATATATGCTCAGTTATTACATTCTTATAATGAAAAGTAGCAAACTTCCCGGCCCTCATCCCTTTTCAGTTTGTCCCCAGAGTCAACTACTTTCTTTCTTTTTTTTTAAATATATTTTTTGTTGATTTCAGAGAGGAAGGGAGAGGAAGAGAGAGACAGAAACATCAAAGATGAGAGAGATTCATCGATTGGCTGCCTCTCACATGTGCCCTGACCAGGAGTTGAACAGTGATCTCCTGGTTCATAAGTTGATGCTCAACCACTGAGCCATGCCAGTTGGGCTAAAACTCAACTACTTTCAACACATATTTGGTATTTAGTTCCATATTAATAAATAATATGTTAATACTGCAATTTCTTGATTTACTCATTTTGGACATTATTGGGTTATTTAATTGCAGTACAGGTAGATTTAGGATGCTTACCTATACCCGCTACCCAACTTCCAGTATAAACACACCCTCCCTTTGTCTCTCCCACTGAACTATGAGTTCCTTAAGAGACTCCTATTTGATTTATCACCACATCATTGCTTTCTTCTGGTAACTAGCCCAGTGCCTGGAACATATTAGGCAGTGTTTATAGAATGATTTATAAATAATCATGCCTAAAAATTTCATAGTGCATATAAATTGCAAATGCCTTCATGCTTTAGTCAAGAAACAAACAAATGAACATGGGAACCTGGCAAATCATAAATCATCAGGAATTCATGGGTGGTCTTAGTGAATTTGTGAACCTGTTAATATTGTATGCAAAATCTTGTGTACTAGTATGTTTGCTGTATGGTGTTTATACCAGGAAGAGTTTTCATAGCTATCATTTAAAAGGTTAAGAACCACGCAAGAAAATGAGGCTTGAAACTATGCATATATACTCCTGAATGTACATTCTAAGGTGGGCAGTGCTATATGAATGCAAGGAATGATTAGGAGTCTTCTGCTGTGGACTACCCATCCTTCTGGTCTGAAATTTTATTGCCATCCTTTCCCGGCAACTCCATAGCTTTTGGGTCTATGGATTACTGGAAACTGATCCTGGAATCTTAGATTCAGGGTTGCTGAGTTTGGTGCATGATCCTGAAGTACCAGGTGATTCAAGATATTTTTATGTTAATGACTAACTGTATTGGAAAGAATATTTTGTTTCACAAACATGAACATAATTAGTTCTTACTTACTTTTAAATTATAAATGATTATTCAGTAGTTTTTCCCTCCTTAAATAAGCTCTTGAAAACATTACTTTAATGAAAAATAAAACTTAAAAGCAGCTGTGGTATTGATATATAATGAGTGAAGTATAATTAAGAGTCATAATTATTCATAATTAGACATTGAAATGCCAAAGAAGAAACCCCAGTCAACTCAACACAGGCAAAGTAGCATTAAGCCTAAGACAGGGACAGGGACAGGGCACAGGGTAGGAAGGGGCTGACTTGAAGACCCCTGAGGATTCTGGTCTGGTCGTGAGATGGGGCAACTAGGGATCATAGAAGGAAGGTCCTAACCTTCCCAGGCTCTGGGAGGAAAGAGAGCCCTGCTCAGGAAAAGATGTTTCAGAATAATGTTTCCCTGAAGACTCCTGAGTCCTATCTTTTTGAGAGTAGACAGACAGCCTGGAAAAATTCCTTCCCTTGTGAAAATGTAACTTACTTGTGGGCATATCAGGGGCCAGTATCCTCTTCCCCTATGGCCTATAGAGGCCCCATGACCTGGTGTAATTCCAGGCTGCCAGCCCTCCTTGCTTCCATAATTTTGTGCTGCCTAATCTAAACCTGCTTTCCCCATGTCCCCTCTAGAAACCTTTACTATACCCACCTTCTTTTTTCACAATTAACATGACTAGTGTTCCATGTTCTGAACAAGGAGAGCAGTGGGTTAAGGTCTGAACCACCTGACTTTATGGGCTGGTCCTCCTGATGGTGTTGTTTCCCCTTGATCCCTCCTCCTACAATTGGGTGATAGTGGTACCTGAGCCAGAATGGGTTGGGAGGCAGACCTGAGAAATGGCATGCCTGGTAGACCTGTTAGTTGGGTATACAGTCACATGTGACAGAGCCATGCTGAGATGTGCTAGACAGGTCCCTTACTACCAGCGCATGGCAGTGGACTTTGACCCTTGTGTTTTATGTACCAGTATGTGCTAGTATAACTCACTGGGGGAATTTTGAGTGAAGAAAAGAACTGGCCAGAGTCGGGCTTTGGGATATCTGCCAGGCATTCCGTTTGTGATGAACTGAGAGCAGGCTGGCCGTGGACCAGCGGAATAGGGTTGAGAGGTGGGGTGTGGGGAGTGTCAATAGAGGAGACCAGATGCCTAGCAGGATGGTATGGGGAATGGGGAGAGGGACTGGTCAGCCATGTTGGGCTTGGGATATTTTGAACTTAGTTCATGGGAAGCATTAAGAAAGAGGGGAGACTGGGTAGTAAAAAGAGGGAGAGAATGGGTTTGGGATGAGTCTTATTATTAGAGCATGTTTATTTGCAGGTGTCCAACATGTTAGGAGTATGGGAGTTAGGTTGGGGCTTCCTTGGCAAAGAGCGAAGTGGAAATATAAGAAGTCCAAGGACCAAGTCCCTGGGGATGCCATGTGAATCCCAGGCAGAAAAAGAGCCAGGGAACAGTCCTTCTCTGAGACCTAATGGCTTTTCTTGGAGCATCATCCATAAGGACTGGCAACAGCTGAGTTGGGTCTGTAGACTCACTGTGACTGCTGGCTGCCAGGCTGCAACAGGAAGCTGCTGTGCTGGTTAGGAGGCTCCAGCCCTGAAACTTGGCAGGTCTAAGTTCTTGACCTCACTTCCACCACTTTTAGCTGTACAACCTTGGCTAATTCATTTAACCTTCTGAACATCAGTTTCCTCATCTGTCAAAGGGGATGCTCATAGGACCTTTCTCACAGGGTCATGAAGCAAATATTTCCTGAGCAACTTTTGTGTGCTAAGCACCATGAGTTTACAGAGATAAGATGTGACACAGTCCCTGCCCTCAAGCCACTCACCAGCTATAGGACAGAACACCCAATACACTAACATGCAGGTGCTTCAGAGACAGCTCATGGGAGGGTCACCTAGACTGTGTGTGGAGGGGGCAGGAGGGATGGAAGGGGGAGAGGAAGTTTCCTGGAGGGGATGTTTCAGATGAACTTGAAGACAGAGTTGGAGTGAGTCCAGTGCCTCTCAACCCTGGTTGCACATGACAATCACCGGGGAGCCAGGGCTCTACCATGACCCATCTGGGGGAGGGGGATTGGGTCAAGGCATTGATACATTTTTAAGGCAGCTTGTGTGGTTTTAGTGTACAATCAAGGTCGAAAAGAAGTGAATTAGCAATAGAAAGGGGGGGCATAGGGAAGAGAAAGAAAATTGCAGAAAGAGTTGCCCGCATGAAATCTCAGAGGGACCAGAATGAAAGATAATTCAGATAGACTGCAGAAATTGGTTTAGTGTATTGTTTTACAAACTGTAGCTCATGATTTGTTATTGGGTCATGAAACCAATTTAGTATGTCATGAACAGCTTTAAAAGCAAATAGAACGAGATGGAATTGAAATCATTGGGGCTCATGGTATATAGTAGGGACCTGTGTTTCTTGAAACGTGTGTGTCACAAGCCTATGTGGGTGTGTGCGCTGGGCCTCCTACAAAAGTCACAGGTTTCTGAGGAACACTGGTTCAGGGGAATGGCTGCAAGGGTGGAGAGGGAGAGGGAGGCTGGTCAGGACTGTGAAAGTTGCTTGAGCTCTGTCCCTCGGGCAGGGGAGCCTGGGGAGGGTTGAAGGTTTTCAACAGAGAGCAGCAAGGTCAAGGCTGCACTTCTGAGTGACCCCTCGCCTGCAGTATGGGCTGTAGGAGGTGAGGGTGCTGCTGTGCCAATGGCCCACATGGGAGGTGAGCAGCAGCTTAGGGAAGGAGCAGAGGGGCTGCAATGTACGGAGGACACCAGGGCCACACCGAGGAGCCTTTTCTCTGACTTGCTCCTCCGGGGGCTTGTCCCTGGGTCTCTAGCCAAGGCACAGGGCCCGATTCAGGACCTCAGCAGTGTTTTCCTTTCATCTCTCCAGCTCCTCGATGTTGCTGTCTGGAGAGCGCAGCATCCATTCGTGATTCAAGCAGGGAAGAGAGGAGCCTCTGGAATCTTCTTTAAACAGAAATCCTGTTTGGGGTTCCTGCTCCCCTAGATGCAAAAATAGCAGGACAGTTGTAATTGGTGCTTTGAGAGAAAGTTTCTTTTGAGCTGGCATCAAACATCAATGTTGGGCTCAGAAAGTTCTGGGTTGGAAAACACTGCATTTTTTCTCATCGAAGGGTCGGCGCTTCCTGGCCTTCCTCTTATGGGCAGGGTTTGTGGGATGTTGGTGGTGCCAGGGGGTCAGGGTAGAGGTGGGAGCAGCCAAAGTGAGCCCCCTCTTTCCCTCTGAGGCTGGGCGGGGGCAGAAAGATGAGTAAGGGGCCGGTCTGCTCCTGACACACACAGGTGGGGATAATGAATGGCAACATGGTGTAGTGTAGCCCCTCCCTCCCCTTCAGCCACACTGACTCCAGCCACAGGCCTTTCATGCCCGTTGTTCCCTCTGTGAGGACCATTTTACCCCAAATCTTCACAAACGTCTCTGCTCAAATGTCACCTTTATCGGAGGTGCCCATCTAATATAGTGTTTCCTCCAACACCTCTTCATTCCCTTCTCTGGCTTAACTTCTCTTTAGCTGCATTGAACCCTACTTGAAGTGATTTGTTAGATGGTTTTAGAGGTCTTCTCTCTCCACTAGAGGGCAAGCTTTGTGAAGGCGGGGACTCTTCTATCTATGTCTGCCTGGAGCCCCAATGTATTTTTTGTGCTGGAGCAGCTGCAGGGCATGTAGCATGTGGCATTGAGCAAATGAATGCTAGTGATGGGTCTCATTCGTTCTTCTTTCCACCATGTGCCAAGGACCTTTCTTGCTGGTGAAGGGGGTTTGGGAAACTTGGTCCATGTTTTGGAGCTTTTGGGGGAACAGCCACTTACAGTGTGACACAGCATCGTTTTGCACCCCAATCTGTTCCCCTGAGGCCACAACTCTCTGCTCAGAGGTGCCCTGCTTCCTGGGGGACAACAATAGGGGTCCAGTTACCTACTGAGACCAGTAGGGAAATTGCATCCCAATAGCCCCCGTGTTTCCTATCCCACCTGTCCCAGACTTGGGACACACACCCCAGTCTCTGTTCCTAGAGCCGGTTTGCAACTCCTCCTGTGTGTTCTCAATTCCTCCCTCTGTGTTGGGGCTGAGAACCTACCCTTCATGTCTCATTCCCTCTGTCATTCATGCAGCTAGATTTGAGACCAAGGGGACCTCTGGTCACAAAATCAGATGTGTAGTATGTCTTATTTTCTGTAAATCTGAGTCTCTACCCTACCAGGCTGGTAGAAACTCTACCTCAGTCATTCCTGGGCACTGCCTCTCCTCTGGGAGGGTGCTGGGGTGCCAGGTCTCCCTGAGGTGCAGTGTCAAGAGGTTGGGAAGGCCTGGCCACTGGCCCCTAAGATGCCCATCCTTCCAGCCACATGGTCCCCAAGTCTGTGCTCCTGCTGCTTTTCTGTACTTGGAGCCCCTGAGTTTCATGTCCAGAATGCCTGCTGTGTAAGAGTGGGCACTAGGGGTCCAGGTGCCTACTAAGACCAATAGGGAAATTGCATCCCAATAGCCCGTGTTTCCTATCCCACCTGTCCCAAACCTGGGACACACTCACACCCCAGTTTCTTTTTAGAGCCTGCCTTGAATTGTAAGTAATAATCAAGTATTAGAAAGACCACGGACTCCAGCAGCTGGGAAGGAAGTGAGAATAGGAGGTTTGGAGAGATGGCAGAGGGCTCCCTGGAGGAGACCAGGGAGCACCGTGCCCTTGGGAGGTGGGCTCATTGAGAGAGTGCTCCTTGGGGAGAAATTAATCCCCATGCCAGTACAATGCCCAGTTGCCAGCTCCACAGCCAGTATGAGGTGCATTTTCTGGAAGAAAGAGCCAACTTGAACTATTGAACTCTGAAGGACTTGAAAAAGTGTGCTTGGCTATTTCTGCCTGGCTGTTCTCCCCTGCTGCCAGCCAGGCCTGACGGAGTTGAGTTTGGGATGCTGCAGGCCCTGGGTGGAAATGCCTCTTTTTGAACAGTGTGTGGCTTTGAAATGTAGTATAATAAGTTCACCTGTCACAGGCCCGAGCAGTTCCTCAGCTGTCGCTGCCAGCTCTGCTCCTGCTGCACAGGGGCCACATTAGACTCCAACCCTGGAGCAAACGGCAGGTGCTTTTTATAGCTTTCAATCAGGCTTGAGTGGTGCATGGACCTGACAAAACACCTCTCCAGGCAATGGCTTCTTTGGACACAGTGTTTTGAAAAGGATTCAATTCCATTTAAATGATAGCATTTTGAGTATTTTTCACATTCTGTCTGCCTTTTTATTTCCTATAGGAAAAGTGCAAATGTGAATTAAAACTGCCTGGGAAAGTCTAGGCATAAATATTAAAACATTTGGGTGCTGGTTGGAAGGAATTTATGTCTGCATTTTCTCTTTGTTGCAGAAACTTGCTTTAATTTCTGGCAGAGGTTGTTATTGCAGACCTCACACAATGTCCTTCTTGAGGCTTTCTCCCTCCTTCTCTAGCAAGTCCTCTGGCCCTTCATTCTGCTCCCACCTCGTCTCATGGTCTCAGAAAGAAGCACCCATCCTCTGCAAAGCAGGGGATTAGACTCAGTGTCCACAGGGCCTGTCAGGTAAATCAGTGAGTGATGTGGGCTGGGGCTGAGGGGGACTGGAGGGGACGTGCCTTCTGGAAGGACTGTGATGGCTGTCCCAGCAGATGGTTGTCACAGTAATGCAGACTCATGGTAGCCAGAGCTCCCAAGTTTTCCAGAAAAGCTGGAATTCAGATTTTAAGATGAAATTTCTTAGTTAAAAAATGTAGGCAGCTAAAAAAATAACAACAAAAGCAAACCCACTGTGTGGATGGAATAAAACCCACATACCAGATTCAGCCCATAGGTTACCAGTTTGCAGCCTCTGCCATGAATGTGTCAGAAGCTTCTGGCCCCTCACACAGGGAGGGAGCCCTCCTCTGTGCTCCCAGGCCTGCTGGATCAGCACCTGTCTCTTCAAGGGGTAGTTTTCATTGGAAAGAGTAAGCTTGTCTTACAGAGGGAGAGCCTCAGCCAAGGGGCACAGGATCCGCACTTTGGTTCACATTTTGGAGCTGGGTGACCTTGAGCGAGTCATGTGAACCTGATGGGTCTCAGTTCCTCTATGCTTTTAAATAAGGAAACTTATATCTGAATTACTTGCTAGGTTTCTTGTGAGACAAAAAGCATGATATCAGCAACCATGATTTGAAAAGTACCAACGCTATTTGCTGTTCTTATTTGTGTGACGGGCGTGTGTGTGAACAAATCAAGCATTTGGGGACAGTCTGCTTCCTGCCTGTCCAGATTCTTAAACCCAAGAGGAGTGAGTCTTGGAGCTTTCTGTCTACATGTGTCAACAAGGTTTCCCAGACCCATCACGGTCCAGGCCATAGAAGGAAGGCAGGATGGGGTCGAGTACGGCATATCCCTTCATATCCCACTGTACTGTTATGGCTCAGAGCATTTTTGAAAAATCATGGTTTCTGTAGTTTAAATAGAATATTCAAAAAACAGAAACATTATTCAGGACAGTGTCTCCCAAACTGGTGTTCGAAGGCACATTGCTCTCCCTAGGATGTTGAAAGGAATGAGAAAGGGATTTCATACTCAGGTAAACTGGGAAATGTTGGATTAAAGTTCTTGCAGGACTCCTTAGGGTTTTAAAAATAATATGCTAATATGGATTGTGAGGTGAGAGCAAACAGTGTTTCTCAAACTTTTGTTTACGAGTACGTGCTGACATGTCCTTAGACACGTTGGGGCAATGTTTGCCTAGGTCAGGGTCATTTACTCACCTCTCCACAGATTTGTATTGTGTGCTAGGCACAGGGATCAAGTGGTGAGTGGAAGCAGACATAGCCTCGGCTCTACCCTCGTGGTGTTGACGTCCAGTACTAATCAAGTAAGCACAACAGGAGAAAGTGTGCGTAGGAGGGGATGCGGTGCCGTGAGGGATTTGCCCCTCCGTGTGGGTGACTCAGAAGGAGGTTTTGAAGGAGTTGTGGTTGGTGTGCAGAAGCATCAACCAACCCGAAAGGCCCCAGGTCAGCAGTGTGGGCACTTCCTGGAGGTGAGAGAGGGTCTGGATGGCCCGAGATGGTGGGAGGCACCAGAGCCTCCCGCAGCTCTGACTTGGTGGGGCCTTTGCCTGATGTGACTGGGAGTGCGACTGGGGCCCGCCTGTAGGGAGTGTCTTCCTTTTCCCACCCTGACTGCAGATCTCCACGGACTGAACACATGAAATGAGGAATAAACTGCTGTCTGGGGCAGTACTTAATTTCTTGCTGTTGTGTCTGGTCCCTTACCTGTGGGTGCAATCCGCTTCCCAAGCAGATGTAATTTCCCTGGGTAGGGTGCTGCTGCCAGTGGGGAAACTTGCCATGGGGCTGCCAGCGGGTCACTCAGTTTGCTGCAAGGTTCTTCTTTCTTTTCTTTGCTCTGGAATTAAGACTTTGTTGATTGTGCCTCCCTGGAGACTAATATTCTCCTGAATTTCATGTGTGTTTTTTTGGAGTGAAAACCCTGCCAGCACAGCATCAATGTCCTCCATGCATTCACAATTCACAGAGTCAATAGTTATTGAGTGTCTTGCTGGGCACAGGAGGTAGGGAGGTGAACAAGACAGTTGGGACCCCTGCTCTCACCAGGCTCTCCTTTGGCGGGGAGGGGTGGGGATGGTCAGTTAACAAGGCCGAGGAGACTGAGGACTGTGGGAGCACCTGGCCTCATTCAGAGGGATTCAGGGAAGACTCCTGGGGGAAATGCTAGGGGAGACTGGAGAAGGAGAATGTTGGCAGGCGACGCCAGGGACAAGAGAGGAGAGGAAAGGATGCAGTTCTAGAGAGGGTCACAGGGCTCAGTCACGTGGCTGGAGCAGGCCAGGGCTGACAAGGCTGCTTCCTAAGATTTCCACTTCTTGGCCTCCTGGGAAGCTTCTTCAGGTTTGTGGGGAGTCCTGAGTAGTCTTGGTCACAGTCACCAGTGCAATTCTGTTTTTCTTCTGAACACACCTATATTATTGCAAACTCTTGCAAACACCTCTAAGAAGCCTTTGCATGGATACACAGAGCCCTGCACCGATGAGCTGATACAATTGCAGTGACAAGGGACAGCTCTTTTTCATTTAACGAGAGGGATGGGGGTAGCGGGTATATATTGGCTGCAGTGACCTTTCATGGTAAGCGGAGATACGTCAGTGTTGAAACAATTATCTCAAGTGCCCGTGGGTACCAGCTTCCTGTTGACAACATGTGGTGCTAATTACCTTGAAGGATTCAGGGCAGATGTTGGTGCCCAAAATTAATTGGTCAGCAGAAGGGCTGAGCTGGCCCAGGACCCAAATGATGCTAAGGCAGCTTAGCTTCTCACTTCCTCTTCACGATTGCAGCCATGCTCCTCTCCTCCAGTCACTGCGTTTTATTACACTCTCTTACCCTTCCCAGTGAACCCATGCTGTAATTGGCTGGCCAGTCACCCCTCTCTCTGTTGATAGCCTTCTAGACCTGCAGGGGAGGAATAGGATGGCCAGTTCATCAAAATACTCTGTGTGGAAAAGGTCAGTCTGGTGAGGCTCCTACTATCTATTTTCCCAGGACGGGGAGTATTAACATTCTGCCTCTGCATTCCTTCAGTGCTGCCAAGTTGGACTATGTAGTCAGGAAATTGTATCAATGCTATGGATCCTTGATGGCTGCCATTTTAATTAAAGAGACTGATGGTGCCAAGTCTCATCACATTTCTCCTTCTTCCTATTGGACAACATATCTGGAAAGCTGTGTAGTGACCCTGGGACATGCTCCTGCTGGGAGTTTCCAGTCTGCTCTCTACACGCCCTTTTTAACAAGTGTAAATGCTTACGACAATGTTAATTAACCTTCATCTGGGGCCTCATTGTGCCAGGCCCTGCACCAAGCATGTCACATGTATCATCTCATTTCATCCCCATCACAACTTAAAAGGCTTATTAGGCCCCTTTACAGACAGAAATGCTGAAGTCCAGATGGTTTAACCAACATACTCTGGCCACCAGCTAGACAGTGGGACACCGGGACTTAAACTTAGGGAGTTTGACGCCAGAGCTACCTTTGTATGATTTTCTAACCTCCTCCCTCCCCCCACCCCAAGACCCCAAGTTTCATAAGGATGGAGACAGTGCCTGCTTTGTTAACCTCTATATCTCAGTTCCTAATGGGAGCCAAGTAGACAGGGAGGTTCGGTAAGTGTAAAGTGAGTAAATGAACTTAAACCCCAAACCTTACTTGGGTGCAAGAGCAGGAAAGGCATGTTCAAGGCACAGGGGCAGGGCCGAGTGTGTTTTGTAGACATAGTCCTGAGGGCTGAAGTGTGTGAGGGGCCAAGCAGTATGGTGGTGGTGGTGGTGGGGCGGGGCGGGAGGGGGGGAGGTTGCCACTCTTGTAGAAGCAAATGAAAACAGCTTTGTTTATTCAAGGAAAGCTCATTTTTGCAGAACGAAGGAATATTCCAGTTAAAGGTAATGAACCCTGTGGGCTATTTGTATCATTCCAAAATCTTTAGCTTTGAAAACTCAATCCATAATAGTGAACTAACCAAAAATGGGAGGAAATTCTAGACACAGTAATTCACTTTTCAAATATCTTTAGCAAATCTTGCACGCTGTGTCATGTGTGTGCATGTGTATTTGTGTGTGTGAACACCTCCATTACTGAAAGCATGTTGAGTTTTCTGCAGTCAGTGCTTCTCATTTTTACCATAAAAAGCTGTTTCCTGTTGAAAAAATTAAATTGCATACGAAAAACAGAGAAGTAGGAAGAATAAAGTAAAAATTACTTGAAAACGTACCACCTAGAGCTCATTAGATAATTTGGTGAACATCCTTCCAACATTTTTGTGTGTGTGAAATATAATTTTACAGAGAGTAAAAAACTGTAAATAGTGTTTTGCAATCTGATTTTTCTCTACTTAATATACCGTGTAGATCTTTCCAAGCCAATGAATATGGTGCCACATTACTCTTTTTAATGGCTATATAGCACTCTATTGTATGGCTATTTCATGATTAATTTAACCTGTCCCTTATGATATATACTTACCCACATTCATATGGCACTATAATTATCCATTTAATCATTTTGTCTCTCCCTGGAGGCTGTGAGTTCATTGAAAACAGGGACATTTCTGAATTCACAAGCACCCAATAGGTGTCCAATAAATTTTGGATGGATGGATGTGTGAATGAGAAGGAGAGGAAGAAGTTTTGTTTTGTTGTTGCTGTGGTTCATTTCTGGCTAAATCTATGTTCTGAATGACAGCCTGTTAACCCAGGGCTGGTGAGGACATTTGAGCAGTTATATAGCTGGACATTTGCCATTCTTTAGGTGTCATAAGTTTAAATCCTGGTGCCACAAGAAAGTATTTCTGACATCAGTCAAATTAAATTCTGTTCTTCTTGAAGGAAAGTCCTTGGTTTCTTAACTCTGCAGGTTACTTTCCATGCAGTTACAGTCTCTCCACTGCTCATCTCTTCCAAAGCCACATTGGTTGCCCAGGGGAGACACCTCTGACACATTTAGGGAAGCAGGAATTGATTTTTCCAGGGGAGGGACAGAGTCAGGCATAATGGCTTCCCTCTCTTGTCTTCAAGTTATGAGCTAGATGCTTCAGTCCTATTCCAGCAGTACAGAATGAGGTAAAAAATAAAGATGAAAAACCAAAACCTCCACGATCATGAAAAAATAAAGTTAAAATTCTAGATGATGGCTTCTGGGAAGAGTAAAATATGTTTTTAAGCTGGGATTGTTAACTGGGTTACATCAAAAGATGTCATATGGATTCCTTCATCTTCTCTGCTAATCTCTTGAAATAGTATATAGAACGTTGCATTATATGCATATATACATTATCCTATATAATAAAGAGGTAATATGTAAATTGACCATCACTCCAACACACAAGATGGCTGCCCCCATGTGGACACAAGATGGCCACCGCAAGATGGCCAGCAGGGAGGGCAGTTGTGGGTGATCAGGCCAGCAGGGGAGGACAGTTGGGAGGGACCAGGCCTGCAATGGAGGGAAATTGGGGGCAATCAGGCCAGCAATGGAGGGCAGTTAGGGGTGACCAGGCTGGCAGAGGAGGGCAGTTGGGGGCGACCAGGCCTGCAGGGGAGGGCAATGGAGTCAGTAGAGGAGCAGTTAGGCATTGATCAGGCTGGCAGGGGAGTGGTTAGGGGGTGATCAGGCTGGCAGGCAGAAGTGGTTAGGGACAATTAGGCAGGCAGGCAGGCAGGCAGGTGAGCAGTTGGGAGCCAGCAGTCCTGAATTGTGAGAGGGATGTCTGAATGCCCGGGATCTGGCTTAAACAGGTAGTCAGACATCTCTTGAGGGGTCCCAGATTGGAGACTGGAGGTGCAGGCTGGGCTGAGGGACAACCCCCACTTCCCCCATGCAAGAATTTCATGCACCAGGCCTCTAGTATATATTAACTTACATATAAATATATTATAATGTTTAAGTATGTATATTTTTTTGGTCTAGGACAGGGGTTCTCAAACTACGGCCCGCGGGCCACATGCGGCCCATCGAGGACATTTATCTGGCCCACTGAGTGCCGCTGCCTGTCCTGCTTAGCAGCCGACTCATCCCGGGCCCACAGTGCGCATAGGAATTTGTTCATAGTTTTTTTGTTTTTTTTTTTTAACTATAGTCTGGCTCTCCAACGGTCTGAGGGACAGTGAACTGGCCCCCTGTTTAAAAAGTTTGAAGACCCCTGGTCTAGGGGTTTATTGCTCTTGTCAGATCTTCACAGGTTTTGAGACCTCAAATAGTTTTAGAACCTCTATTTTGGAGGAAAAGTAATTTAAGTTTATGGACCCCCTTTTCCTTATCTGTAAAATGGAGCAAAAGCTCCTATCTCATGGGATTGTGTGAAGATTGGTAAATAAAGAATAGAAACTGCCTGGCTTGGGTGCACAGTAAATGGCCACTTGTTACTGATACTAACAAGGTAATAGAGCAGGATATTACTCTGCTCAGGGGTGACATCTAGCATCACTGTGTGTGTGTATGTGTGTGTGTGTGTGTGTGTGTGTGTGTGTGTGTGGTGGTGGTGGGGGGGCGCGGGTGTCTATGACCAGAGATTTGCTTTCATAACCTTGCTCTGCTCTGACTAAATGGTGGTCTCATGGATGGCAGGGAGAGAAAGAGAGAGGGACGGAGGTGGGGGGGGAGAGAGAGAGAGAGAGAGAGAGAGAGAGAGAGAGAGGGAGAGAAGAAGAAGAAGAAGAAGAAGAAGAAGAAGAAGAAGGAGGAGGAGGAGGAGGAGGAGAAGTTGTTACAGGAGAAAAAAGGAGGAGGATGAGGAGGGGGAGGAGGAAGAGAAGAATGAGTTGGAGGAGAAGGGAAAAGAAGGAAGAAGGAGAAGGAGGAGGTCGGAGGAAGAGACAGAGGGGGAGGAGGGGGAGCAGGGGAAGGAGGGGATGAGGAGTAGGAGGAGGAGAAGGAGGATGACAATGAGGAATATGAAGAGGATGTGGAGGAGAATGGGAAGGATGAGGAGGATGAAGATGAAGATGAAGATGAGGATGAGAAGAAGGCTGAATCTGGGGAGGATGAGGAAGGAGGATAAGGAGGAAGAAGATCAGGATGAGGATGGGGATCATGATGGGGAGGTGGGGAAGGAGAAAGAAGGAGAAGGAGAAGAAGAAGATAGTCCCGAAGACCAGTTAGGGGTTGTCTCATTGTTCTGGGCATGAGGTTGGCAGTGCTGGGCTGGAGGAAGACAGAAGCAAGCAGAAAGACTCATTAGGACTTGTGACTGGGAGTGGAGTTGGAAGAGGAGTTAAGAGGACTTTGAGGGTATGTTTCTCTATGGGGAGAATGAAAATTTTGCTAACAGACAGGGGTTAGTGGTGGTTGGGAAGTAGTTTTGCAAGTCTGGAAAGAGATAGGTTATATGAATGGAAATATCTTGTAGCAACTATAGGTCTTAGAGATATAACACTTTAGATATTTCTTATTTTTTATTTGCATGAGTTGTAATTTATGGGTCTTTTTGGTTTTTTGTTGAAAGAAGGGAGTTGACTTCTGGGTGGAGAGAAGGAGCAGAGTAAGAAGGGAGTACAAGGCTGGGAAAGGGAATGCTCTCGTGTCCCAACCCAGTCCCTTAATTTGATGGTGAGATGGCTTAAAGATAGGAGCTGAAGGTGCTATTGTCACAAAGGACCCCATCAGCCATGGTGTTGCTGGAGTATGCTCTGGTGCCCACATGATAGAGTGATGTGGGTTCCTTGAGAGAGCTTTTTTTTCCATGTGGGTATGGAAGGTGTAAGTCTGTAAGCTTTGGGGTGTCAGGACAGAGTTCTTTGGGCATAGATGTTGGCATGAATTGGTGTGGTATAATGAGCATTACCAGAGCAACAGGAGTTTGAGGCTTTCTTGTTGCAGTGAAAGGGGAGAACATTTACAAGGCAGAGGAGGGACATGGGGGTCCTACACAGTGCCCACAGATAACACACGGGCCTGTGAGCCTGTAAGGGGTGCTCCTCAGGGACTGTTAGAAGATGGAGGATCTCCAAGGACTAGAGGCCTTTTGTAAACACATGTGGCAAGAGTAAGGAGCCTGTATTTTTTAGATCACTGTACCTTCATTTTCATCACAGGCTGAAGAGGCCAGGGGACTTTTGGATAATGAAAGTGGCTATCTGAATGTTGAATTCAAGGAAACAAGAATTTGGGGACTCATTGATAACTTTCTCTCTCTCTCTCTCTCTCTCTCTCTCTCTCTCTCTCTCTCTCTCTCTCTCTCTCTCTCTCTCTCTCTCTCCTCTCTTGTCTGTCAGTATTGACACCTTAGAGTCATGTCCTGGCAGGGAAAGCCAGAGAATCATTGTCCATTAGCCTCCCAGTTTTTCTGTGCCCAACTCTTAATGATTCATTGCCTCACAGTTTTTCTAAGGTATGAGTGTGTCTTCTGTCCTCCTAGATTGTGACTCTGTGGGTAGAAGGTCTTGGAGGCCTCTGTTGAGAAGGGGTCATTCATTTCCCAGCCCATTCTGTGCAGCTTGCGCTCCAAAGGGCCTACTGGACAGATGTGCCCAGTCAGCTCTGTAATCCACGGATGCTGTTTACATTGTGGCCAATTCCCAGCGATTTGGGCTGAATGTGCAGCCTAGGGCTAGAGTCTTTCTTTCTTTTTTTTAAAAAATATATTTTATTGGTTTTTTACAGAGAGGAAGGGAGAGGGATAGAGAGAAATATCAATGAGAGAGAAACATCGATCAGCTGCCTCCTGCACACCCCTCACCAGGGATGTGCCCATAACCAAGGTACATGCCCTTGACCGGAATTGAACCCGGGACCCTTCAGTCCGCAGGCCAATGCTCTATCCACTGAGCCAAACCGGTTAGGGCCTGGGGCTAGAGTCTTTCACTCTCTTAAAGCATCTGTCTTCTGTTGTGCCCCCCCCCCCCCACACTGGGATAATCCTCACCTTCCCATTACATTTAGTAACCACTTCCCATCCTCCCCAAGGAAGAATAAGAAGAGGGAAAATTGGTCACATGTGGGCAGATTTCTTAGCTGTTAGGCCAGAGATGAGGAGTGGGTTAGCTGCAAGGCTCTCCTCCTTTTCCAGGTCACACATCTCTTTTTTGGTAACACCAAACTTGTGCCTAGTGTCTGATGGAGCTCTCACCCATGTCTCCTAGCCAATCTGGGAAGTTCCTCCTGCTCTACCTCCTCACCTTCAAGCTGATGGTTTGCCTCACCCACCCACACTGCCATGGGGCTTTGTGCTTTGCTGGATGACAATGAATGCTTATATGAACATCTCCTGTTACATATATGAGAGTTTCTATGTCCTCCTTAAATCCATTTACTTTGTCATATGCCACCTCTTCGGGTAACAGGTTCCACATGTGCAGTGACCTGACATCATCAAGGAATGTATTGTTTTCAGGGACAAAGCCTTTCTACTTCAACTCTTTTTTTGATGGAAATCTTTAAAAATTGTATTATACATGTTCTTGCCTTTATAATCAGAGTTTTTATTAACCCTACTAGGGGCTCAGTGCATGGATTCGTGCACCTTGAAAGGAACTGTGGGCCGTGAGGCTGGGGTGGGCACAGGGGTGGGTCTTGGCCCATCCTTCTAGCCCCTGCCTGGCCCCTCCTGCCGCAGCTGCAGGTCCCCTGTCTGCTGGCAGCCCTGCTCCTGCTGCCACTGCTCCCATGCAGACAGCACTGGCCTGCTCAGATCTGCTGACAGTGCAGAGTGATTAGGGTGGGCGCTGTCAGCAGGTGCGAGAGCGGTGGCTCTGGCGCTGGCAGTGAGTGTGAGTGGGGCTGATGCTGGCAGCAGGTTTGAGTGTCGGGCAGAACCATGGCCTGCGGGAGTGAAGAATTTTCAGTAACCACCAGAGGCTTGCCCCAATGGCAGTTGCTCCACCATTGCGCTGCGGCCAACGCCCACCATGTTCCGCACATGCCCCCTGGTGGTCAGTGCATGTCATAGTGACTGGTTGTTCGATTGTTCCACTGTTCGGTCTATTTGCATATTAGCCTTTTATTATATAGGACTAGAGGCCCGGTGCATGAAATTCGTGCGTGGGGGTGTGTGTCCCTCAGCCCAGCCTGCACCCTCTCTAATCTGGGACCCCTTGAGGGATGTCTGACTGCCCGTTTAGGCCCGATCCTACTGGGATTGGGCCTAAACGGGCAGTCAGACATCCCTCTCACAATCCAGGACAGTTAGCTCCCAACTGTTCGCCTGCCTGTCTTCCTGATTGCTCCTAACTGCCCTCCCCTGCAGGCCTGGTCACCCCTAACTGCCCTCCCCTGCAGGCCTCGGTTCCCCCGCAACTGCCCTTCCCTGCAGGCCTGGTTGAGCCCAACTTCCCTCCTCTGCCAGCCTGGTCACCCCTAACTGCCCTCTCCTGCAGGCTTGATCGCCACCAACTGCCCTCCCTTGCAGGCCTGGTCCCTCCTAACTGCCCTTGCCTGCTGGCCATCTTGTGGTGGCCATCTTGTGTCCACATGGTGGCAGCCATCTTGTGTGTTGGAGTGATGGTCAATTTGCATATTACTCTTTTATTAGGTAGGAATAGAGGCCTGGTGCATGGGTGGGGGCCGGCTGGTTTGCCCTGAAGGGTGTCCCAGATCTGGGTGGGGATTCCCTTGGGGTGTGTGGCAGCCTGGGCAAGGGTCCTGTGGTGGTTTGCAGGCCAGCCACACCCCCCCGGCATCCCAAGTGGAGGCCCTGGTATCTGGGATTTATTTATCTTCTATAATTGAAACTTTGTAGCCTTGAGCAGAGGCCAGGGCTGGCCAGAGCAGGTGAGAAGCTTGGCTTCCTCCACTGCCGGGGAAACCCAAGCCTTCTGCTGGCTCCGTGGCTGTAGCCATCTTGATTGGGTTAATTTGCATGCTCGCTCCTGATTGGCTGGTGGGTGTGGCTTGTGGGCATAGCAGAGGTACGGTCAATTTGCATGTTTCTCTTTTATTATTGTAGATTGTAATATATACCCCTCCCTCCAAATCTGTGTCCCATTAAGCTAAACTTTAGTTCTGTGACTGCTCTTTTTCAGTCTCATTTCTCACTTGTTGGCATTTGGCCGTCACTTCTCATGCATTGGCTTCTCAATTTTGCCTTTTCACTTTCAAAAATGTTAATATTTTTCTTATGTAATAAATATATCAATGTAGAAAATTAGAAAATACAAAAAATATGAGAAGAAAATACAAACAAGTAAGAGGAAACATTTTGTTTTTTCCTATCCAGTCCCCCCTCCCTCTTTCCTTCCTCCCCTCCCTCCTTCTCTATCTATTTGTGTTTGAAAATCCAATCATACTGAGTATATACCTATGTGTACATGTACAGCTTCAGTATGATGAACTATTTCACAAAATGATAGAATAGTATTTTGTCATAAAATGTAAAATTTTACCTTACTACATCTCTCATAGTTTAATAATCACTTGATTTCCTTTTTTAGAAGTAATTATAAGGTGAACATTTTGAGCATATTTACCCCAATTTTTAATTTTTTTAAAGGTTAAATTCTCAGGTGTGAGATTAATAGATCAGATTGTAGAAGTTTTATTTTCTTCTTTCTCTAAGGTTTTTTTTTTTTAAAGCCAAATTTCTTTGACAATACCAATTGTTGGTGATGGAGGAACTAGAACTCTTATATATTGCTTGTGAGAATACAAAACGGTACAACCGTTTCAGAAAATAGTTTGGCAGTTTCTTAAAATGCTAACCATGCTTGGACACTATGACCCAGCCATTACACTCCTAGGTGTTTATTCAACAAAAAAGAAAACATGGCCCTGACTGATTTGGCTCAGTGGATAGAGTACTGGCCTGCGGCCTGAAGGGTCTTGGGTCTGGTTCTGGTCAAGGATACATACCTTGGTTGCAGGCTTGATCCCAGTCCTGGTTGGGGAGTGTGTAGGAAGCAACCAATTGATGTGTCTCTATCACATTGATGTTTCTTTCTCTCTGTCTTTTCCCTCTCTCTTCCGCTCTTTCTAAAAATAAATGGAAAAATATCCTTGTGTGAGGATTAACCAAAATAAGTAAATGAATAAAGAATTAAAAACAAAAAAAAAACAAAAAAGGAAATATATGTCTATACTAATATTTGTACACAATTGTTAATAGCAGCTTTATTTATAACTAGAGGCCCAGTGCATGAATTTGTGCACAGGTGGGGTCCCTTGGCCTGGTCGGCAATGGGCACCAATTGGGGCCGTCTCCCCCAGTCCCGATCAAGGCTGATTGGGGCCAGCCAGCCATGGGGAGGGACCATGGAAGGTTGGCCAGCCATGGGAGGTTGGCTGTGGGAACACATTGACCACCAAGAGGCATCTCCTGCATTGAGAATCTGCTCCCTGGTGGTCAGTGCGCATCATAGCAACTGATCAACCAGTCATTCGGTTGACAGGTCATAACAGTTGCTTAGGCATATATCTATATCTATATCTATATCTATATCTATATCTATATCTATATCTATATCTATATCTATCTCCATCCTAAAATTCAAGATAGCCCAAATGCCTTCAACTGGAAAATGGATAAACAAATAAACAAATTGTGGTATATCTATACAATAAAATACTACTTAGCAATAAAAAGAAATAAACTATTTTTATCTGTAACAACATGGATGAATCTTAAAATCACTATGCTGAATGAAACCAGCCAAAAAAGAGAGCACATGCTATGTGACTGCATTTATATAAAATTATAAAAAGTACAAACTAATCCATAGTGACAGAAAGCATATCAATGGTTGCCTGGGAATAGGGATGGGTTTACAAAGGGACAGAAGAAACCTTTTAGGGAAGTGATGCCTATGTTTACTATCTTGATTGTGGTGATGGTTTCACAAGTATAGACATATGCTAAAATTTATTAACAGTACACTTCAAATATGTGCAGTTTATATATATACATCAATAATACCTTTTTTTAAAAGCTATTTTTAAAAAAAGACCTTTTTGAAAAATGGCGTCAGAGTAAGAGGATGCTACATGGACATGCTCTCAGGAACAACCTGGAATTACAACTGAAGTAAGGAAAGGCTTTCTGAATAATCAATGGAAAACTCACAGGAGAGAACCCTGATACCCAAGGACCGAAGGTGGAGACCTCATAGAGACTGGTAGGAGGGGCAGAGGCAAGAAAGGGCTGGCTAGGCACCCACAGATGGCAAATGAAGTCCCCAAGAGGTATCTCAGCTGTGGAGGGTGCCAATGAAAACTCTGGGATCAAATCCTGAAGCTGGGCTCCCTAGCAGAGAGCACCAAACTGAGGAGAGTACCCACATAACATCTAGCTGTGAAAAACAGTGGGGTACTATCTGCTAGGGAGTGGCAGCTGAAAGTTCACGCACCCTCTTAAAGGGCCAACACACAAAATTCCCTGTGGAGCCACCAATCTTGTGCTCTGGCAGAAGGAGGGTGAAGTGGACTGGCGCTGTGAGAGTAGAACCCACAACTGGGGACTCAGGGGATAGAGCTCAGAAGGCAGACACCCCAAGTTTCCTGGCCTGAGTCATTCCCTCATGCAGCGGAAGACATCTTTCCCACATAGACATCTGGCCAAATTTCTTTCTAAGGAACACAGTACCAGTTTATACTCCACCAAAAGTATGTAAATGCCCTTCTCACTAGATTCTTGAGCTATTAGGTATTATAAATTTTAAACATCTCTGACCAGTTGGGATATTACCTAGTTGTTTGATTTCTGGTGACTTTGAACTTTTAAAAAATATATATTTGTGTTTTTAAAAATATATTTTTATCAATTTGAGAGAAAGAGAGAGGGAAAGAAGGATAAAAACATCAATGATGAGAGAGAATCATTGATTGCCTGCCTTCTGCACTCCCCACACTGGGGATCAAGGCTGCAACCTGGGTATGTGCCCTGACCAGAATCTAATGGTCACCTCCTGGTTCACAGGTCAACACTCAACTACTGAGTCATGCTCCCAGATGAATTTGAACTTTTAAAAACATTTGTTGGGCATTTTTCCTTCTGTATGTTTCTTTGTGCATGTCCTTTATTACTTTGGGGCTCTCTGACCAATATACATATAATTTTGGATATACAGGACTTTTAAAAAATTCTATGGTCAAATCAATTGAGTGCTTCAGTTATATTTTCCCACCTTACTAATTTGCAACTATTAATTCTGGGAAAATGGGTAATTAAGCTTCTTAAAGTTTCTTACTAGACCAGAGACACTGAGGTTGTAGTGTGGGCCTGTGAGATTTTTCTACATAATAATGCACGTGAGTTTGGTGAGCATTGTTCCAGCCCTTTTGAGGTCATTGCTTTCCAAGATTATTGTGTTGAATAATTATATTAGATGTAAAAAACATCGTGGACCACCCTGGCTGGTTTAGCTCAGTGGATAGAGATTGGCCTGTGAACTGAAGGGTCTGGGGTTCGATTCTGGTCAAGGGCACATGCCAGGGTTGTGGGCTCAATCCCTGGTAGGGGGTGTATGGGAGGCAGCTGATCAATGATTCTCTCTCATCACTGATGTTTTCATCTCTCTCTCCCTCTCCCTTCCTCTCTGAAATCAATAAAAGTATATATTAAACAAACAAACAAACAAAACCCATTGTGGACCCCCACATGGTAGAGATTATACCTTTAAGGGTCTGTTTAAGGAGAATATATAATGACCAAAACTGCAAATGAAGTTAGTTTTACATATGTATTTGCATTATATTAATCACCATAGCACACACCCCATAATCATTACGTACATTTGAGAAACAGTGCACCTACTGTTATTTTTTAAGAAACAGTGCACCTGCGTGAAGCATGTATTGTAGCCACAGACTGTTATATTGTAAATCAGTGAGCTAAACAGAGTATGCCTAATCAATCAATCAATCAATCAGTAAGCTGAATTTTGGAGCCTTAATTATGCTATCAGTCCCAGAGGAGTTGTCTCTCAAAGTCTGAGCAAAGTAACATGGAGGAAGTTTTCCCTTTATACCCCATTGGTCTCTTTGTCCCCCAAATATGGGTTTTCTGGACCTTTTGCAGGCTTTACAAAGAGCTCTATGTAGATATCTTGCAGGTAGCTTGCAACCTTAAGTACAGCATAACTCAGTAGCCTTGAGCATAGTACATTTCAGATAACTTGAGGGCACCTGGCATGGGAATAGCTAGGGACAGCAGTGGAGTGGCTTGTAAGGTCAGATAGTTGAGCTTATTTTCCCTATTATCCAAGCAAGGCATGTTTACAGAAGCCAAGGATAGCAGAGTTAATTCACAGAACAAAGGACCATCTAAGCTTAGTGGAAAATTCAAACATCAGTTTTTACAAAATAGAGCTTACTATGCTTCATTCCTCACTGGTTTTATGTACATGAGTCAAATCATTGACTCTTTTGGGTTATTGTTGGGGAAGGGGTTAAGATGGCAATACACACAAAAGTCTTAGTTTTAGTGGGTCCAAAGAGTCTGAGTCCTGGACTCTCTATTCTGCCTGTGCTGACTTAAGCTAGGTGTGATGAAGCCATGTAGGGATTCCATCAACCTTGACTGCAGTGGGAGTGGTCAAAATGACGGTGTGTGGTACTTTTTAGGTAGGAGTCAGTCATTGGGTGGTAAATTTCTTTACCCAAACAGAGTTACCAGGTTGGAAGGGATAGACCGGATCAGAAGTTGGTACAGGTAGAGCATCTTGGACATGTTTCTGGACTGCCTTCTGAGTGGACTGTAAAGTCTGTAAGGACTTGAGTAAAGATTGGTTATGAATTTCAGCTTTTATTTCTTCTTTAAGTTTTTGGGAGTATTGGAGGGGGTCTCCCAAACATAATTTCACATGGGGAGAACTCAACTTGGTATGGAGTGCACCTTGCCCTTGAGTAGGGCGAAGGGGGATAAGGAGGCCCAATTTTCACCGGTTTCTGAGGTAAATTTGGTGAGGACCTCTTTTAAGGTCCTATTTATGTGTTCTACCTGCTCAGAGCTTTGGGGCCGGTAGGCGCAATGTAGTTTCTAATTAATATTTAATGCCTTTGCTATGTCCTGTGAAATTTTGGCTATAAAAGCATGTCCATTGTCTGATTATCTAAAGTTACAGGTAAGCCAAATCTGGGGACTATTTCCTGGAGTAACTTTTTAGCTACAATGGTGGCAGTTTCTGTCCTAGTCGGGTAAGCTTTAACCTATCCTGAGAAGGTGTCTATGAAAACTAAGAGATATTTATACCCTGACACTGTGGGCCTGACTTCTGTGAAGTCTATTTCCCAGTGTTCCCCTGGGGAATTTCCCTGAGTCCATAATCCTGTTGGGGGCTTCTTACCCTGTTTGGCATTCACTTGAGTGCAAATGATGCATTGGGAAACAATGCTATTATACTATTTGGGTTGGGTATATAGTATCTATTCCTTAGGAGTTCTGTAAGCTTGGTATGGCCTAGGTTGGTGGACTGGTGTAACTGGTTAACTATTGTCTGACCTAGAGCCTAGGGAACCAAAAGTCGGCTGTCTGGTAAAGTCCACCATCCTTCTGGGTTTCTGGAGGCCTGCCTCTGCATAGCTAGTTTCTCCTCCTTCTCGTGTAGTCTGGTGAGGTGGGTAGGTCAGGGTGGAAGAGTCACTGGAATCTGTAGAGGCCCCATTGGTTTTAGGGCAGGCCTCCCACACGCCCCCCCCCCCCCCCGCCCCCCAGCAACTTCACTGGCAGTCTGATTCCCTCTTGCTTCTAGAGAGTCTCCCTTCTGGTGCCCCTTACAGTGGACTAATGCTACTTCCTTGGGTAGCCAAGTGGCTTCTAGTACAGCTAGCATTTCTTCCTTATTTTTGATGTCCTTCCTGGCTGAAGTTAAAAGTTCCCTTTCTTTGTAAATAGTACTATGTATGGGAGCCATTGCAAATGCGTACCTGCTATCAGTATAAATTGTTACTGATTTTTCTCTTGCCCGCTGGAGAGCCTGAATAAGGGCAATTAACTCAGCCTTCTGGGCCGAGGTCTCACGAGTGAGTGCCTGAGACCAGATGGTTCGGTCTAAAGTAACCACCACTGCCCCTGAATACCTGATTCCTTCCTGGACAAAACTACTCCCATCCATGTACACTACTTCATCCAGCGATGCCAGTGGGGTGTTAGTGAGGTCCGTGCAGGCTGTCTGTACTAAGTTGATGACCTCTAAAGAGTTATGTAGAGGTTTTTCAGGGTCATCCTTTGGGAGGAGGCTGGTAAGGTTGATGGCAAGAGTCTTGTGGAACCTGATGCGGGGCCGACCCGGTGTTGCGGTGGCTATCAGTTGGACTACGACCAGATTTTGGTGACTTGCCAGTCCCGGAGGGTTGCTCTCCGCCCATATGGTGGGGAAAAGCTGCTGAAGTCTTTTCAGGTATGTAGAGGGCTCACTGGCAGGTGAAGCTTCCGGAGGCAGTTCTTCCTGTAAAAGATACTCCTCCAACACAGGGCAGGTGATTAGGATTCTGGTAAGAAAAGAACCTTGGGCTAGAGGGTCCACGGTAAGGTGGGCCTTGTCTCCTTTGAACGAGATGGTGGCTTGTAGCTTCTGCAGGAGGTCTCATCCTAATAAGGGGTAGGGACACTCCGGGATGACTAGGAACAAATGGATTACAGTGCTTTGTCCAAGGTCTACTGTCTTTTTTGAAGTCCATGGGCAGAGAGTTGACTTTCCCGTGGCCCCCTAAATGGAAGTTTTCTTGGTGGTTATTGGTCCCATAGGCTCAGTTAGGATAGAATAGATAGCACCAGTACCTACTAGGAAGCTAACAGGCTTGCCCCCTATCTGTAATGTTACCGTGGGCTCCTGGGGGCTGAGCGGGATGGAGCCCCTTCCCTGTCAATCCTCCTCTAAATTCAGGACCTTCGGGGCCTAAGATTGCCTTTTCCTTTCCCCATCGGGTTGGTCAGGGGGGGTCTTTCTTCCAGTGTCCTTCTTTTTTACAATAGGCACACTGGTTTTTCCTTAATGGGGGTCTACTTCCCTGCTGTTGGTCTTTTAGTGAACCCTTTTTTCCTTGGGGGTTTGTTTCTTTTAGAGCCAGCTACAACTGCCCTTGATAGTCTCCTGTCCTCTTTCTCCCCTGGGGAGTCTCTATTGTTGAATACCTTTTGGGCTACTTCAATTAATTGAGACCAATTCATGCCCTGGAATCCCTCTAATTTTTGAAGCTTCTTCCTTATATCTGAGGCAGACTGGGTTACAAAGGCCAAATTGAGTGCCCTTTGGCTTTCTGAGGCTTCTGGGTCAATGGGAGTGTAAACTCTGTAAGCTTTGCAGAGGTGCTCCAGAAAAGCCATGGGCGATTCCTGGGCTTCCTGAGTAACCTCAGTAACTTTAGACAAATTGGTAGGTTTTCTGGCCACTGCCTTTATGCCTGATAGGAGAACACGGTGAAAAGTGTCCAGGGAAGCCCTTCCTCAGCCATAAACAAGCCCTTGTTTTTTTAGGGAGAAAGAATAGAAATACAGGGTGACCAGCCTATATTTTTAGTGATGGCACCATTTGTTTACTCTGGAACTTTCATGGGGAGGGAACTTACTTATTTCTTTCCTGAATCTGAGATGCTAGCCTATTTGAATAACAAATAAGTGTCCCGGGTGATAGGTGGCAAATATAGAGAGCTGAGCCAGAAACCCTTCTCCCTCTTTTGGCTCAGTTAGGAAGAGAAAAAGCACTTCTGTCAGAGCTGAGAACTGCTGCGCGCCCAGCTGGTTCGGCTGCTGCATGTCCCGCCCATAGCTCCAGGCATCCGGCTCTGCTTGCAATGCAGGCGGCCTATGGTGTCCTTCCGCCCCGTGGACTCATAGCTCCCGCCATCTCTCCCCGCTTCCTCCTCGCCTCCCTTCCACAGCCGCACTTGCGCTAGGGCCCCACCGCCTCACTCCTCCCACTGCGGCCGACCCCCACCCCCGGAGCCGGGGACACGGACACGAGTGAACTCTGGGTCGGGTGGTGAAAAAGGTGGAACCTGTATCCCAGGGGTCCTCAAACTTTTTAAACAGGGGGCCAGTTCACTGTCCCTCAGACCATTGGAGGGCCGGACTGTAGTTTAAAAAAAAACTATGAACAAATTCCTATGCGCACTGCGGGCCCGCGACGAGTCGGGCCCAGGACGAGTTGGCTGCTAAGCAGAACAGGCAGCGGCACCCGGCGGGCCGGATAAATGTCCTTGGCGGGCCGCATGTGGCCCGCGGGCCGTAGTTTGAGGACCCCTGCATCCCTTCGTGAGGTGGTTGGGAGCAATCCCGCTTCCTCGGGAAGAGGCGGCGGCGAGGGCCGAGGTAGAACCTGGGGATTATACAGGGGAGGCAGGTCTGCTTCCTCTGGAGACAGAGGGAGGACTGGGCCTTGGACGGCGTCCCCTCTCCGGCACTTCCCCTTGGTGCTGGCTCTCCTTTCCATGCTCCTTCTGGGGTCGGCTTACAATACTCGGGTCCCAATCTGCAGGGTACAATTAACCATAGTGGGGGAGTCTGAACTAAGTCCAACTATCAATCTATGTGGGGAAATTGGTCTGGGTGCCCTGGTCCCCTGTGACCATGTTCCAGACAGCTTTGGTAATGTGGGGGTCAAAAGATCCCATGTCCAGCCAGCCCACCCCGGAATTTGGGCCATTCTGACTCGCATAAAGTCCTTAACCTTCCCTTCTAGAATTTTATGATATCTATCTATCTATCTATCTCACCTGAAAAACCTTCCTTGAAATGCCTCAGCATACATTCTAAAGGCGTCTTAGCTGTGCTGGGTCCCCCTGCCCCCCTTACCCCCCATTATGAAGCAGAGGGAAATAATTCCCATTGAGAGTAGGAAGAGAAAAAGTAGGACCTTCAGAGAAAACCAGAAGCCACCATGGAAGTCCTCCCTCTTGGAGGCTGGGTAGCAACCTGTGGAAAGAAATGACTTTAGTCGGACAGAAAAAGAAGGCAGATGAGGAAAAAGGTGTGCAGAGACATTTCTAGTGGACTGAAGTCCTGGAGGGTACCCTGATAGAAAAGCTCAGTAATCCAGTCACAGATGCCATCAGGAGTGAGCAAAGAGGGGAAGAACCAGGTTATGTCCTCCAGGAGGACTCTAATAAACAACTGAAAGTGACAAGATAAAAAAATGGGGTAAATGGGGTCCATGAATAGATAATTATAATAACTCTAGTTGGATTTCTTCTATTAGTGTCCCTGAGTACTTTGGTATAGCTATTTACCCTCTGTTAGGGAGATAAAATGTAAATTATTGACTTTTAATTGTCCTTGGTTTAGGGAAGATAGAGTCCTCCAGATGGTTGCAAACTGCTGTCTAACTATCTTAGTTTTCCTGCTCTCCCTGTCCCGGCCCACTGGCCTGCATCATCTAATTAATCTTCTTCTAATAATTCTCTCCTCCTTCTCATCACATACACAACCTTTATAAATTTCACACTTCTAAATTAGACTTTAAACCTATTTTCTATGTCCTTCAAAAATGTATATCTGTGCCTCAGACCTTCCATTAAGTATTTCTACTTTAATATTCTTTCTTTCTGCTATACTTTCAGCAACTTGTACTGGCCTTTTATTTCCTGACTACAGAATTAACCCTTTTAATCTAGCCAATAAACTACTATATCCCAAAGTTTCTCTGCTGAACATTTCAATGCAGCCTCAGAAGTACCCAGTAACACCGCTCTACCAGGCTCAGAGACAGAAACCTCTGCCTCTCTACCCTAAGAGTAAAATGACCTTTTTTGTTTGTTTGTTTTTATCTTCTCCCCTCTCTCCCTTTCTTTCTGCATTAACCATTTACTCTGTCCTTGGCAGGGAGAGATAAGGACCTGTTACTTACAAGCAAGCTATAAACTAGTTAGCAGTTCTTTGTTTAAACCTCCCTGAGATTTTAATAACTCTTTTGCAAATAGTTAACTTTAGAACTTGTTTCTTTCTCTCGATTTTCCTTATAAGTAGTTTTGGAACTAGCTGGCCTTTGCTTTAAACTTCTCTGGGTTGCAATCTTTGTAAATTTTATACCTTTAAATTAACCTTAGAATCTTAAAATTTTAACTCAGTATAGAAAATCATAAATCAGGGAAGAGCAAATTAAAGTCCCTACTTTACAGACAGAAATCTCCATAGCTAAGAGTTTCTGGTGAACTAATACTCCAAAAGAAAGAGTGAGGATGATTCCCAAGAATAAGGATTCTTGGCAGCTGCTGGAATGACACCCTGCAATTTCTTTTACGGTTTAGCCCTACTATATATAACTGGGCTTCCCCTAAAGTGGGACTTGCCCTATTTTTAAACAAATTTAAACAACAAGAAGATAAAACATTAATAAATACTCTCATGTTTGCAGCCCGATGGCACAATTCCTCTTAGTTAACAGAGACACAGGATAATACAAGGTAGCTTTGGCTTTAATATTCTCACACTAACATTTATACACTAGCCAGTAAACAGATAATTATGTCGAGACAAATGAGGTTAGGGGTGGGTGATCTATTTTTGTAGATCCACTCAGATGCCCACCTATGACACACAATGGATAGTAGAGCGCAAGACTTCTCCCTCTACATTTACACTCTTTCAGACATTCACTCAGAATTTAAGTAGTTAACTGGATTCCTGTCTAACTCCCCTAACAGAAACAAATATGTGGGCCTAACAAGAACAGACATGGGGGCCCTCCCTGAACCGATGCCCCAAGAACAAGATTCTCGACCAATGTCTCAGTGAGAATCTACCGGAGAAGGTACACTGCGTCCAGTCCTTCTTCTCAGTAATAAAATGACCAGTCACACAAGCAAGCAAGCAAGAAAGTGAACTCGAATTTATTTAATTGAATTCACTTACCTCCAGAGGTGTTTCTAGTGACTCTGGAAGGATGCAGGGGCATGTCAGGTTGTCTCCCGTCTGGCTGTCAAGACCACTGAGATGTGCCTCTGGGGCCCTAGAACTTTTTCAGGTGGCGCCTCCCCTAGAGATTCTCAGGGCCTGGCAGCCAGGTCATGGAGGCCGTCCACCTATGGTGTCCAAGACCAAGTGCCGGTAAGCACTTACATTGCTGGTGCCTCCAAAATGTTATATTGTAAATCAGCAAGCTAAACAGAGTACATCTTAATCAATTAATCAGTAAGCCGAATTTTGGAGCCTTAATTATGCTAGTGGTCTCAGAGGAGTTGTCTCTCAAAGTCTGAGCAAAGTAACATGGAGGAAGTTTTCCCTTTATAACTCATTGGTCTCTTTGTCCCTCAAATATGGGTTTTCCAGACCCTTTTCAGGCTTTACAAAGAGCCCTATGTAGATATTTTGCAGGTAGCTTGCAACCTTGAGTACAACATAACTCAGTAGCCTTGAGTATAGTACATTTCAGATAACTGGAGGGCACCTGGCATGGGAATAGCTAGGGATGGCAGTGGAGTGGCTTGTAAGGTCAGATAGTTGAGCTTATTTTCCCTATTATTCAAGCAAGGCGCGTTTACAGAAGCCAAGAATAGCAGGGTTAATTCACAGAACAAAGGACCATCTATGCTTAGTGGAAAATTCAAACATCAGTTTTTACAAAATAGACGTTACTATGCTTCAAGACAAGGTTTGGTGAGCATGTGGATGCTCGATTCCCCTGTGATCATTTTAAGGTCCTCAGGTTTGGTAGCCTCACTGGAAACCACATCTCAGTAGGTGGAGCAGAGGCTCAGACCTTTGGCATGTGCTGAAACCTGCCTCTTCCTCTAAGATTGTTAGCTTAGGGCTTCTGGGAAGCCTGAATCTGGGAAAAGTGAGAGTATTAGTAGGCTCTAAAAAAAATTTATCCCCAGCCCACCTGTTTCAATTTTTAAAGAATATTTTACTCAAGTGACTTGGGATTGTGTGATAAAGACATTAACCATACTCTTCTCAGCCATTTTCTTTCCAAATGGAAGTGTCTTTACCCAGAATAATCAGCTTGTGGCCTTCTTGGTCCCCTTTGTCATTTTCTCTCAGGAACTCCGAGCATGCCTGTTTAAAAGAGACGATATATGTGAAGCACCTAGTCCAGACTCTTTGTTCTCCTCCCTCTTCTGTTTGCTAGCAGGTTTCAAGCTCACTTGGAAATGTAGCCTTCATCCCACAGAAAATATGTTTTGGCTTAGTGACGAGTCCACTCAAAAGAAGGGAACTACTTAAATTATTGAAACACCTTAATCCATAAAGCTCACATAAGTATTGTTTTGAACTAATAGTTTTATGTACTTCAGCATCTGTGTTCCATCTTATGGGTGGTTAATGTCTCTTTCTGTCACATACTTTAAATTTCAGACTTTTGAAATTTTTTTTTTGTGTTAAACTTGCATTGGAGTATTGGATTCCTTGGTTCATTTAAAAAAAAACCACACACCTCTTTATCAAAATGTTAAGCTTGGTTAATTTACATAAAATATTTCCTCTGCAATTTATTCTCTATTACTTTTGCAACGCAAATTGCCTCTGCTGCAGTGTGGGATGGTTGTAACAGCACGCAAGCTATTATAGCTCTCAATTCTAGGGATGAACAAGTCTCAGGTTTGAAGCTCAAGGAAATAAATTGGAATCTTACTTTACCTCATTCCCTTGGGTAATCTGAGTTCATCCGAAGAGGAAAAGGGAGAAAACGAAGCAAGGGTCACATAAAAAGGGTTCAAAGGCCTGGGTTAACAATTTAGAAGTGTGTGGTTGGGAGCTGGGTGTGGCTGTGGTCTCTCTTGTGTGTGCTCAGGGAGTGACAGGAGGAAGGAGCGCCAAGGGTAGTCTCCAGGAAGAGACTCAGTGACAGCAAATCTAATGAGCATACACAACACAGCCTACAACAGGGTTCCTATCCCGAGATTCCTCTGCTCCACAGCTTTGACTGCCTCTCCACCAGCCAAGAATCAATTCTACATTCAAACAGGGAATCAGAGTAGCTGGTGGATGCCAATCCTGAGGGAAACAAACAAGCGTCAGTGCCTCAAGCAGGCTATTAGGAGACCAGAGGCCTAGAGACTTTCCTAGGAGGTCCTGCCTTTGCCCAGAGACCCCCACCTCAAACCTGGATGTTAACACCTCCCCGTTCTGTTCAGGGTAGCAGAGTGGAGCCTGTCAGATCTTAGTAACAACTTTCCATTAAGGCAAAGCATTCAGCCACTGATAATCACAAATAGCAGATGAGCAGGCTGTGTTGCAATTAGGCAGCTGTTAGGTTTTAACACTCCCTTTTCTTAGAAAGGGGAAGACTCACAGAAAAGGGAGGGATTCCTTGTTGGGAAGGGTCTTCTTTGCACACAAGAAGTTCCTTCGCTGACTCACCCTAGGCCTTTCTCTGAAAGCTTAGAAGGGGCTAAGCTAATGTTAGTAGGAGCAAATGAATGTATTCGATGAAAGGTGGGATTTGTGTGAAAGCAGTTATATTTAGACCAATGTAATTAAAGATCCATTTATGGGTGAGCATCCTTAGAAAGACAAATATAAAACTCATGAATACCAGATTCTATCTGGATAACTGGCTGGAAGCACACACTCACATATACATACTCTGAGCCTGCCTCAGTCTAAATCAAGTAGAAGGAAATGTCACCATCAGTCTCCACTCAGGTCTGATGAATTTCGAGCCTCACTACTTAGGGCTACAATAAAGAACTTTGTATTTAGGACTCTTTTAAAACATGTGTATACTTTTTATTGTTGACAGTATTACAGATGTCCCCCATTTCTGCTTCCCTTTACTCCCCTCCACACAACACCTGCCTTACCTAGGCCTTTACCCCACTATTGTCTGTGTCCATGGGTTATGCATATATGTATGTAAATTCTTTGGTTAATCTCTTCCCACCCTCTTCTTCCCTCCGAGATCTGTCAGTCTGTTTCATGCATTCATGCCTCTGGACATATTTTGTTCATTAGATTCTACATGTAAGTGAGATCATGTGATATTTGTCTTTCTCTGACTGGCTTATTTCACTTAGCATAATACTCTCCAGGTCCCTCCATGCTGTGGCAAAGGGTAAGATATCATTCTTTTTTACAGCTGCATAGTATTTCATGGTGTAGATGTACCACAGCTTTTTTTTTTTTTACCAATGGGCACTTGGGCTATTTCCAGATCTTAGCTATTGTAAATAACACTGTTATGAACATAAGGGTGCATATATTCTTTCTAATTGGTGTTTTGGGATTCTTAGGATATATTCCTAGAAGTGGAATATATCAAACAGCTATTCCATTTTTAATTTTTTTGAGGAAACTCCATATTGTTTTCCATAGTGGCTTGGCAGTCTGCATTCCCACCAGCAGTGTACTAGGGTTCCCTTTCCTCCACATGCTCACCAGCACTTGTTTGTTGATTTACTGATGGTAGCCTTTCTGACAGGTATGAGGTGATAACTCATTGTCATTTTAATTTACATCTTTCTGATTAGTGACTTTGAGCATTTTATCATATGTCTCTTGGCCATTTGTATGTTCACTTTGGAGAAGTGTCTGTTCACGTTCTTCGGCCATTTTTATCTTTTAATCCTCACCTGAGAATGTTTTTCCATTGATTTTTAGAACAGAGTGGAAGAGAGAGGGGAAACAGAGGGAAATATCCACTTGAGAGAGATACATCAATTAGTTGCCTCCTGCACAAGCCCCAACTAGGGCCTGGGCCTGGGAGGAGCCTGCAACCAAGGTACATGCCCTTGACTGGAATTGAACCCGGGATCCTTTGGAATGCAGGCTGATGCTCTATCCTGGATTTTAAAATTAGAGTGTTTTTCTTCCTTTTGTTGAATTGTATGAATTTTTAATATATTTTTCAACTTAACCTTTTATCAGATGTATCCTTGGCAAATATATTCTCCCATACAGTGGGTTCCCTTTTCATTTTGAGGATGGTTTCTTTTGCTGTTCAGAAGCTTTTTATTTAATTTATTTTTAAAAATTTATCGATTTCAGAGAGAAAGGGAGAGGGAGAGATAGAAACATCAATGATGACAGAGAATCATTGATCAGCTTCCTCTTGCATTCCCTCTACTGGGGAACGAGCCCGCAACCTGGGCATGTATGTGCTCTTGACCTTGGAATTGAACCCAGGACCCTTCAGTCGACAGGCCAACACTCAATCCACTGAGCCAAACCAGCTAGGGCTGTTCAAAAACTTTTTAGTTTGATGGAGTCCCATTTATTTATTTTTTAATTTGTTTCTCTTGCTCTAGAAGGTATATTGGTAAAAACTTTGCTACATGAGATGTCTGAGGATTTGCTGCCTATGTCTTCTTCTAGGATTTTTATGGTTTTGTGACTAGCATATAAGTCTCTTATCCATTCTGAGATTATTCTTTTTTAAAAATATATATTTTATTGATTTTTTTACAGAGAGGAAGGTAGAGGGATAGAGTTAGAAACATCGATGAGAGAGAAACATCGATCAGCTGCCTCCTGCACACCCCCTACTGGGGATGTGCCCACAACCAAGATACATGCCCTTGACTGGAATTGGACCTGGGACCCTTCAGTCCGCAGGCCGATGCTCTCTCCACTGAACCAGACTGGTTAGGCCTGAGATTATTCTTGTGTATGCTGTAAATTGGTGGTCTAATTTCATTTTTTTTTTTTTTTTGGCAAGTACCTGCCCAATTTTTCCAACACTACTTTTTGAAGAGGCTGTCTTGACTCCATTGTATGTTTTTGCCTCCTTTGTCAAATGTTAATTGACCATAATGGTGTTGGTCTATTTCTAGGATCTCTATTCTGTTCATTTGATCTAAATGCCTTTTCTTGTGCTAATTCAGGGCTGCTTTGATTACAATGTAGTCTAGGTTGATATCTGGTATTTTTATCCCTTCAATTTTGTTTTTCTTTCTCAAGATTACTGTGAATATTTAGACTTTTTTGGTTCCATATAAATTTTTGGAATATTTGTTCTAGACCTGTAAAATATGCCATTGGTATTTTTTAAAAAAATATATATTTATTGATTTTAGAGAGGAAGGGAGAGGGAGAGAGATAGAAACATCAATGATGAGAGAGAATCATTGATTGGCTGCCTCCTGCATTCCCCCACTAGGGACTGAGCCCACAACCCAGGCATGTGCCCTTGACTGGAATTGAACCTGGGACCCCTCAGTCTGCAGGCCGATGCTCTATCCATTGAACCAAACCAGCTAGGGTATGCCATTTGTATTTTAATAGGGATTGTGTTGAATCTGTAGGTTGCTTTAGGCAGTAATGACATTTTAATCATATTAACTTTCCAACCCATGAACAGGGTATATGCTTCCACTTGTTTGTATCTTTCTCTATTTCTTTTTTCAATGTCATGGTTTGATCACAGGTATTTATCATGTTATTCAAGTTAATCATGAAAAATATATGTTGAACACTTTAAATATACTCTAGAAATGCATGTACAAAAGATTCTAACAAGTCTGATGCTCAAGGACCTTTCATTCAGCTTAGGAGACAGTTATCTAGTATGATTAACTGTATAACCAATGTATAGTGTGATTAAAGCATTAAACAACACAAGAGATAATACAGTGGCCATGAAACTGAAGTGAAATTTAAATGCAATATACACAGTTAATAGGAGAATGAGATTACAATTGCTAAAAGTCCTTGTGTCATTCATTTACTTACACGTACTTTTTAATTTAAAGGGAGGGAAATAAAAAAAATGGCTCATGTTTCTTGAATACTTTCAATCCTTTCAGACTTTCTATAGATTTTTTTACACTTGATCTCACTTCCCATGCACAACTATATAATTCAATGCTATTATTTCCATTTTAGAGACAAAGAAAGGGAAGCAAGAGTTAATAATTTACTTGCAGACAGAGGACTATAAATAAGTGGTGAGATTGGATTCAAACCCAAGTCTATCTGTTTCAAACCCTGTTTTTATACCAGACTGCACCCCTCCCTGAAAACTTTTGGTGAGCATAAAACAAGGCACTAAGCATATAATTATGAGAATAGCCCATGGGTTGGCAGGTTAGACATGAATATAGATGCTGCCTGATCAGTATCAAATTGAGGTGCTCTTCTAAACAAATGGTAAATCCTATTTCCTTTTCTATGGAACCTGAAGGATTTTGATGCCTTATTTATTTTTATTTATTTATTTAAAATATGTTTTTATGGATTTTAAAAGGAAGGGAGAGGGAGAGAGAGAGAAACAATGATGAGAGAGAATCAGCGACTGGCTGCTTTCTGCATGCCCCATATTGGGGATCAAGCCCACAGCCCAAGCATGTGCCCTGACCTGGAATGGAACTGAGCCATGCCAGTGGGGCATTGATGCTATTTTTAAATGTAAGGGACTCAAACAATTTACAGAAATAGTAGCTGATGCAAAGATGTGCCCATTTGAAGACCTTTGCAATGAACCCTCTCTACATATCCCGCACCTGCCTATTTGAATTGTGCTCATAGGAGTGACTGAAAATGAATATTTTCATTTGTCTGGGTTCATCCTCTAAAGTGTGAAGAGAAAGATGTATTTCCTTAGCATGTGTAGTGTAACATGCTTTGCACTTAGTGGTTGCTCAATAAAATTTGTTGTTGACTGAATAGGTGGTGGTGATGGTACCCAGAGTTGCTTTCTTTCAAGTCAAGACCATAGGCTTTTTGCCAATTGTCAATGTAAGAAACATTGTGAAGAATTTTTGTGGGTTTATTTGAGCCAAACTGTCAACAAATGCTGGAAAGCAGAATCTCAATGGATTGTGTTAATGCTCCAGAGAACAGCAGTTTTGCATCTTATATTATACATTACAATCAAAAGAGATGCAAGTGCGTTACATGAAATCCATTGGTGATAGATTAGGAAGGTGGGAGAAAGCAAAGCGGGGAAACTTCCGGGATTGGATAAAAAGTAAAATGATAGTCACGTACTTCTTTTAACTTAGGTGGATGCAGGATAGTTAACAGTCAACAATTACCTATAATGATGAGGGGATTTGTGATCTCTACAGAGTGGTGCCTGCACTTTGAGGGGTCTGGTAAAAGAAAAATTACTTTGACATTTCAACAATATGTCATCAAAGATGCAGAAAGATAATAGACCATCTTAGTTAAGGTAAAGATTGACTTTTGTCAGGGAAGATACTGGCCTAGGACATGACTACCCACAATAAGCTGCTTTTGGTTTAAAAAGTTTCAATTTTAGACCATCCTTTGTGGTTACTTTACGTCTCTGAGTTTGCAAGGCCGCCATGCAGGCTTCCCCTGAACTAGTTAAGTTAGCATGTGGCCTCTTTTCATCCACACAATCAAACAGAACACAAACGTGTCCTGTCAAACACTAGAGAAAGCCCTGCAGTAATAATAAAAAAAAAAGCCATTTAATCCCATTTACCATCATACCAAAAAAAAATTAAGATACCTAGGAATAAACTTAACTAAGGAGGTAAAAGACCTATATGCGAAAAACTATAGGACACTGAAAAAAAGAGATAGAGGAAGACATAAACAGATGGAAGAACAAACCGTGTACATGGATTGGTAAAATCAACATTATCAAAATGTCCATACTACCCAAAGCAAACTATAGGTTCAATGCACTCCCCATTAAAATACCAACGACATATTTCACAGACCTAGAACGAACTTTTCAATAATTCATCTGGAATAAAAAAAGATCCCGTATAGCTGTAGCAGTCCTGAGAGAGAACAACAAAGTAGGTGGGATCTCAATACCAGATATCAAGCTGTATTACAAAGCCACTGTTCTCAAAACAGCCTGGTACTGGTACAAGAACAGACATATAGGTCAATGGAATAGAATAGAGAACCTAGAAATCGACCCAAATCACTATACCCAATTAATATTCAACAAAGGAGGCATGTACATACATGCAATGGAGTCAAGAGAATCTCTTCAATAACTGGTGTTGGTAAAATTGGACAGATACATGCAAAAAAATGAAACTAGGCCAACAACTTACACCATACACAAAAATAAACTCAAAATGGATAAAGGACTTAAACATAAGACGGGAAACAATAAAAATGCTAGAGGAATCCACAGGCAACAAAATTTCAGACATATGCCGAAGGGCAATGGAAACTAGAGAGAAAATAAACAATGGGACTACAGCAAAAAAAAAAAAGAAAAAAAAAAAAAAAAAAAAGCTTTTGCACAGCAAAAGAAACCAACAAAACAACAAGAAAGCCCACTGCATGAGAGAACGTGTTTGCCAATGTTACCACCGATAAGGGTTTAATCTTCAACATTTACAGGGAACTCATACAGCTTAACAAAAAGAAGATAAACAACTCAATCAAAAAATGGGCAACTGATCTAAATAGACACTTTTCGAAAGAAGACACAAGGAAGACTAAGAGACATATGAAAACATGCTCAAAGTCACTAATTATCGGAGAGAAGCAAATTAAAATGACAATGTGGTACCATCTCACACCTGTCAGAATGGCTATCATCAACAAATCAACAAACGAGAAGTGCTGGTGAGGATGCAGAGAAAAAGGAACCCTTGTGCACTGCTGGTGGGAATGTAGACTGGTGCAGCCACTGTGGAGAAGAGTATGGAGTTTCCTCAAAAAGCTAAAAATGGAACTCCCATTTGACCCAGTGATCCCACTTCTAGGAATATATCCCAAGAAGCTAGAAACACCAATCAGAAAGGATATATGCAACCCTATGTTCATAGCAGCACAATTCACCATAGCTAAGATTTGGAACCAGCCTAAGTGCCCATCAGTAGATGAGTGGATTAAAAAACTGTGGTACATCTACACAATGGAATACTATGCTGCGGTAAAAAAGAAGGAATTCTTACCATTTGCAACAGCATGGATGGAACTGGAGAGCATTATGCTAAATGAAATAAGCCAGTCAGAGAAAGATAAATATCATATGATCTCACTCATTTATGGAATATAATGAACAACATAAACTGATGAACAAAAACAGATCCAGCGACAGAGAAGCATGGATCAGACTGTCAAACTTCAGAGGGAAGGTAGGGGAGGGTGGGGGAAAGGGGAGACATCAACCAAAGGACTTGTATGCATACATATAAGCCTAACCAATGGACACAGACAACAGGGGGTTGAGGGCATGATTCAGGGGAGTTGCGGGGGGGGGGGGTAATGGGAGGATGAGGACACATATGTAATACCGCAATCAATAAAGAAATTAAAAAAAAGAAAACATGATAATGGTGCTAATTAAAAAAAAGCCATTTATTTTGCACTGGCCAGTGTTACTAAGTAGTTAAAGCTTAGGCCCACTCTCCAAAGGGTCTTGGGTGTGATTCCTGGCCAAGGGCACATATCTGGGTTGCAGGTGTCATCTCTGGCCCCAGGGGCACGTGCGGGAGGTAGCCAATTGATGTGTCTCTCTTACATCGATGTTTACCTATCTGTCTGTCTGTCTGTCTGTCTCTCCCTCCCTCCCTTCCACTCTTTCTAAAAATCAATGGGAAAAATATCCTTGGGTGAGGATTAACAAAAACTAAACATTTAAAAAAATCCACTTAATTTGAAATGCCAAACATTTTCTTTTTTTTAAATTTTATTTTGTTTAAAGTATTACAAATAGTAGTACATATATCTCCTTTTCTTCCCCCATTGACCTTCCCCTGGCCTCCTCTACCCCCCGACACATGCCCTCACCCCCACCCCCCAGTGTCTTGCATCCATTGGTTATGCTTATATGCATGCATACAAGTCCTTTGGTTGATCTCTTACCTCTCTCCGCTCGCCACCGCCCCCAGCCTTTCCATTATAATTTGACAGTCTGTTCATTGCTTCTCTGCCTCTGTATCTTCCTGTTCTTCAGGTTATAATGTTCTTTATTATCCATAAATGAGAGAAATCACAAGGGTTCCTTTTTCTCTGCATCCTCTCCAGCACTTGTCGTTTGTTGATTTGTTAATGATAGCCATTCTGACAGATGTGAGGTGGTACTGCATTATTGTTTTGATTTGCGTCTCTTGGATGATTAGTGACTTTGAGCATATTTTCATATGTCTCTTGGCTTTCTGAATGTCCTCTTTTGAAAAGTGTCTATTTATATCCTTTGCCCATTTTTTAAATTGGATTGTTTATCTTTTTTTGTTAAGTTGTATGAGTTTCCTGTAAATGTTGGAGATTAAACCCTTATCTGAAATAGCATTGGCAAATATTTCTCCCATGCAGTGGGCTTTCTTGTTGTTTTGTTGATGGTTTCTTTTGCTGTGCAGAAGCTTTTTATTTTGATGTAGTCCCGTTTGTTTATTTTCTCCTTAGTCTCTCTTGCCCTAGGATCTGTGTCTGTAAAGATATTGCAACAACATATGTCTGCAATTTTGCTGCCTATGGAGTCTTGTAGGATTTTTGTGGTTTCCCATCTTATATTCAAGTCCTTTAGCCATTTTGAGTTTGTTTTTGTGTATGGTGTAAGTTGGTGATCTAGTTTCATTTTTTTGCATGTATCTGACCAAATTTCCCAGCACTATTTATTAAAGAGACTGTTTTGACTCCATTGTATGCTCTTGCCTCCTTTGTCAAATATTAATTGAGTATAATGGGTTGGGTCAATTTCTGTGTTCTCTATTCTGTTCCATTGGTCTATATGTCTGTTCTTGTGCCAGTACCAGGCAGTTTTGAGAACCGTGGCTTGGTAATACAGTTTGATATCTGGTATTGTGAGCCCTCCAACTTTGTTCTTGTTTCTCAGGATAGCTGTGGCTATTTGGGATCTTTTTTTGTTCCAGATGAATTTTTGGAGAGTTTGTTCTAGATCTTTGAAATATGCCATTGATATTTTAATAGGTATTGCATTGAATCTATAGATTGCTTATGTAGTATGGACATTTTAAAGATGTTGATTCTACCAATCCATGAACATGGTATGTTCTTTCATTTGTTTATGTCTTCCTCTATCTCTTTTTTCAATGTCCTGTAGTTTTCTGAGTACAGGTCTTTTATGTCCTTGGTTAAGTTTATTCCTAAGTATCTTAATTTTTTTGTTGCAATGGTAAATGGGATTTTTTTTTTTCATTTCTCTTTCTGTGAGTTCATTGTTGGTTATAAAAAGGCCATAGATTTCTAGGCGTTAACTTTGTATCCTGGTACATTGCCAAATTAATTTATTAGGTCTAGTAGTTTCTTGATGGAGTCTTTGGGGTTTTTTTAATGTATGGTAAAATGTCAACTGCGAATAAGGACAGTTTTAGTTCTTCTTTTCCAATCTGGATGCCTTTTATTTCTTCTTTTTGTCTGAGCGCTATGCTAGTACTTCTAATACTATGCCGAACAGGAGTGGTGAAAGTGGGCGTCCTTGTCTTGTTCCTGTTCTTAGGGGAAATGAGTTTAGTTTTTGCCCATTGAGTATGATGTTGGCTATAGGTTTGTCATATAGTTCTTTTATTATGTTGAGGTATGATCCCTCTATTCCCACTTTGCTGAGAGTTTTTATGAAGAAAGGGTGTTGGATTTTGTCAAATGCTTTTTCTGTATTAATGAATGACTATGTGATTTTTGTCTCTCAGTTTGTTTATGTGATGTATCACATTAATTGATGTGCAGATATTGTACCATCCTTGAATCCCCAGTATAAATCCCACTTGGTCATGGTGTATGATCTTTCTAATGCAGTGGTTGGCAAACTGTGGCTCACAAGCTGCGGTTTGCCGCTCTGTTGACTAATGAGTTTGCTGACCACTGACCTAGACTCTCAATTCCAATAATTATAGGCTGTTGTTCCTTGTGATTAAGCCCCTATTCCAGTGGTCATCAAACTCATTAGTCAACTGAGCTGCAGTTTGCCAACCACTGTTCTAGTGTATTGGTGAATCTGATTTGCTAGAATTTTGTTGAGGATTTTAGCATCTATGTTCATCAAAGATATTGGCCTGTAGTTCTCTTTTTGTGTGGTTTCTTTATCTGGTTTTGGGATTAGGGCAATGCTGGCTTCATAGAAAGAGCTTGGAAGTATGCCTTCCTCTTGAATTTTTTGGAATAGTCTGAGCAAGATAGGTTTTAATTCTTCTTTGAATGCTTGGTAGAACTCCCCTGTAAAGCCATCTGGACCAAGGCTTTTGTTTGCTGAAAGATTTTTGATCACTGTTTCAATTTCTTTAGTAGTTATTGGCCTTCAGGTTTTTTGATTCTTCTTTGTTGAATTTTAGGAGCTTGTATTTTTCTAGGAATATGTCCATTTCATCTAGGTTGTCCATATTGTTGGAATAGAGTTGTTCATAGTATTTTTTCATAATTGTTTGTATTTCTGTGGGATTGGATGTTATTTCACCTCTTTCATTTCTGATTTTGTTTGTTTGGGTCCTCTCTCTTTGCTTCTTGGTGAGCCTGGCTAGAGGTTCATCAATCTTGTTTATCCTTTCAAAGAACCAGCTCTTGATTTTGTTGATCTTATGTATTGCTTTTTTGGTCTCTATTTCATTTATCTCTGCTCTGATCTTTATTATTTCCTTCCTTCTGCTTACACTGAGCTTTTAGGCTCTCCCCTTGTTTTTTAAGTTTTGTTTCTTTCTATATGCTGCTCTGCTTGGGTATTTTTTTCTACCTTGTCTTCTAGATCACTAATGCAGTCCTCCGCTTCTTCTAGTTTACTGCTGATGCTTTCTATTGAGTTCTTTATTGCAATTATGTCATTTTTCATTTCTTCTTGGTTCTTCTTCATTTCCTCTTGGTTCTTACACATATTGTTGAATTTGTCTTCCAACCTTTTCAGTGACCTTATGACCATTTCTCTGAATTCTTTCTCTGACATATTGCTTGCCTCCATTTCATTTACTTCCTTTTATGGTGATTCCTCCTTTTCTTTCCTATGTGCACTCTTTCTGTGTTTCCTCATGATATCTTCTCTCTGGGTGTCTGGTTATGTAGCACTCTCTCTCCTGCGTTGACTTTCTCTGGGCAAAGTCTGACCTTTCCATGAGAAGGTGCATAGCTTGTCTGAGTCTGCATATTCATGCTGCTTGAGACCTGGTGTTTGTGGGTTTGCAGCTTGTCCCTGGGTGTTCAGGTTGTAGGGTCCCAGGAGGTTTCTGATTCTTCCCAATTTAAGGTAAGGCTAGGCTTCCGATTACAGCCATTCTCCCCTTCAAGATGGTGTGGTCTCTGCAGCCGAATTGGTCACTCCAGGAGAGATTTTAGCAGCAGTGGAGGCAGCCCAGTCAGGGGAACCCAGTCCGGCAGTCTCCAACAGTCCCTTGGATTATTGCTGTCCCTCAATCACAAAAAGACACTCCCCATACATCCACACACTCTCCTTTTGTTCTCTCACTAACACACTATCTTGCAGCTTGCCTTCCCATCAGCAGCCATCTTCTGATTCTCCAAATATTTTCTTTATAGCACCCTGGTCTCTGTTTAGGATGCTTTGACCAGAGAAATTTAGTGGTTCAACTGTTTTATGTCATATTATAATGTATAATACTATATTGTCAAGGTGATAAATCAGAGGGATAGGAGTTTACAAATCAGTCCCTAGGGACTTTGCATTCCATCTTTCCAGGCAGCCTGGAGTGATAGGCCTCCTTTAAGAAAACTAGTTCAAAATCTGAGAAACCTTTGGCACAAAAAGAAGAAATATGAGCTAGGACACTCAGCGGCCAAGGAGTAGAATGGCCTTACGGCATTTACATAGTTCATGTATGAGGAGACAAGAATTCCTGAGTCCTAGGGCTGGATGTGGGCAACCTCTCCTGTGGCTCCATGTGTGGTATTCATCTAACCAGAACCTTGGCTGTGGTCTAGGAAACACCCAGTAATGAGCTGGTGTGTGCTTATGGACACATGCAGGATTGGACCTGGGAAGAACGCAACCTTGCGTGGCCTCTGAGCAGCAAGAAGGGGCTCTGCTACCTCCTGAGGAAGAAGAGATTTTGGAGGTAAAGCAGGTAAAGAAAATCCCAGGAGATACGATGAACAGAAAAGAGCATCAAGGTCTGAAGGAGCAGTTCCTAGGACTGGTCTGGATCCATTGAAAGGGTCAAGGAGCTCAGTCCTCATTCAGGAAGAGCCAGGCACAGAAAAGCAAAAAAAAAAAAAAAAAAATCCTTCTTACTCCTGAGAACAAGTAGTAAAATGATTTATTGCACTCCTCCCTCCCAAACTAAGCAAATTACAAGGTCAAGAAAAACATAAAAAAGCTATATGCTCATTTGGGCACATCACAAGCATATAACTGATGTAGCATATTGATAGCCTGTTTCTTTTTTTTTAAGCTTAGCTTTTGGTTTGACAGTTTTACATTCCATGTCTTATCTTTGAGTATGCATTTACCTTGCTGAAAGGGATCATTATGCTAAGAAATGATCTATTCTATTGGTATTATTTATTAAGCAACTACTAATACCACTTTTTCTAAATGGATACAATTAAGTCATAGACTGGCAGCTTTTGCTGAAATCCTCCCTTCTCCTTTCTGAGCTTATTCTAATCTCTGACTGGAACTTGTGAACAGCTGTCTAGAATTGATGTGATAACCCCGTTTGGGTCCTAATCAGCTCAGCAGGAGAGACTGTCATGCTTAGGAGCTGAGTGTCACTGATGTAGGTAAAAGTAACAAACTAAAGTGCAGTTGAGGGAAAAGCTCACAGGCTAATCCCTCTAAAGATTCCCTTTACACAGAGCTGAGACTTTAGGAAGGAAATGTTGAAGGAAAGTAATTACTAGAATAATAACATATACATGTGGTTAAAACACTTAATGTATTGAAAGTAGGGAGCTTTCTTTGAAGATTAGTTTGAAACATAATGTGCCAGGCTCCCCCTAAGTGTCCCCAAGCCTGCCTGCTCCCTCTCTGCCTCCGTAAAGGGTAGAATTTGCCCCAAAATATTACCTTACCCTTTGTACCCATGCAGAATTCTTGCATTCAGAGGCTTCAGTGTTTTCACAAATGTAAGTCAGTAAGCCTCAGCATCACTCCTGTCCACAGAGATGGTTCATTTAAGTAACACAGAAATTCACATAAATGGCCTACTCAGGGTCACCTGACAAGTCCTTTGTGTCATCTGGTATTAGACAAACTGTAAAAATACCTTGCAGCCTCAATACAGTTCCAAATTTATTGCATCCTTAGCAAGTACCACTGGAAGGACGAATCATCTTCCTTCATCTTTACAGCAAGGCTCCTACCACTTGGCCTTCCTCAGTCTCACCGAGCGACCACATGCCTGGGAACCCAGACTTCAGCCCTCCTCTTTCCTATCTTATCTGCCCCCAAACCTAAGTGAGGACAGAACATGACTGTTTTTTAAGATGTTTTAGGAATCGCTTTGATTAAATAAATAGTTGGTCATATTTTCTTTTGTTCCCCAAACTGGTTATTAATCTAGTAAACAAATATTGACTAAATACTTAGTGTGTTGCCTGCCACTCACTGTGTTAGACACAGGGAACACTACAGTCATGCTCCTTCCTTCATGGGAAGGACAGACAGTAAACAAGAATCAGCCACACTGTGGTCAGTGCTATAAAGATGACAAACGTGATGGGCTGGGTGAGGCAGGTAGGAATGGATGGACCAGGGAAGCTCACTTAAGCAGGTGATATTTGAACTCAGACCTGGAGCATGAGAATAAGTCAGACTTTTCTTCCTTCCTTCCTTCCTTCCTTCCTTCCTTCCTTCCTTCCTTCCTTCCTTCCTTCCAGATTTTCATTTCTAATAAAGTAAACATCAACCTTTAATATTCTACATTTTTAAAAAGCTCCTTGGTAGTCATTTTTTTTTTTTTTTTTTTTTTTTACCAGAGTATAAGGATCATGGGACCAAACAGTGAGAAAACCACTGTGGTTCATCCCCAGCCAAGATTGGCCATTTCTTGCTCTGACCTCATAAGGCGCCATTGTGATCTGATTGCAAACCACTCCTGTATAAGCTGCTGGCTGAGCCCAGGAAGCTGATTGGTAGTGAGTGGTTGGTTGGACGTGGACTAGTGGATTGATTGGCTATTGCTTTTTACCTTTTCCTTCTCCTTCTCATTTGCCTCTTCCCGTCATCATCATCCTCCTCCCCCTCCTCCTCACCCTCCTTCTCCTCCCCTCCTCCCACTGATCCCCTTCAGTGGGAACAGATATCAGATACTATATTTTTATATCACCATGTGTGATTTATTTGAAGACACATCTGCCAATGTGGAGTGGCACATTGGCAACTATACCATCTCAAAGAAAATCGGGAAGGGCTCCTTTGGCGAGGTTAGACTGGCCCGGCACATCATGACCAGCACGGAGGTGGCCGTGAAAATCTTGAACTATGAATATCCTTCAGATGTAGCCAAAGAGATTTATTCACTTAAAGAACTTAACCATCCGAACATAACGAAACTATTTGAAGTAATTAAGACCAACCACCAATTCTACATCTTCATGGAGCACGTCTGTGAGGGGACGTTGCATGAGTATATAAAAAGATGTGGTCCTCTGTCGGAGAAGAAAGCGCAAGCTCCATTTCGTCAGATCATATCAGCAGTTCATTACTGCCATCAGAAAAATATTGTCCACCGGGACATAAAACCCGAGAACATCCTTCTAGACGTGGGGTTGAATATAAAACTGGCTGACTTCGGACTGAGTGAAGTATTGGTGGAGGGCAAACTGACCACCTTCTGTGGCACTCACCCCTATATGGCCCCAGAATTGTTCCGGCTTGAACCGTTCGAGGGCCCGAAGGCGGACGTCTGGAGCGTGGGGATCGTGCTATACAAGATGTTGACGGGGGTTCTTCCGTTTGTGGGCAGAAACTTAGAACAACTCACAGACTACATATTGAGTGGGAGCTTTTATATCCCATATTCTCTATCTGTGCCGTGCCACAAACTATTACAGAAAATGATAAACATCGACGCCGACCGAAGACCCACCCTAGAAGTTATTATGCAAGATCGCTGGGTCAATATTGGGCAGGCAGTGGTAATGACACCGTATATTGAACCACCCTGGACTGAATTAGACCCCCAGGTAGCCCAAATCATGAGGACTTTGGGCTACGAGAAGGAAGAAATAGAAGAATCCCTGACTGGGAGGAAATTCAATAACATCATGGGGACTTATAGGATTTTAAACATGAAAATGAATATCGGAGGTCGGAAGGTAAAGGTAAGGCCCTGCTCCTCCTCTGACCCCAACATGAGACTTTCTAGAGCCCAGGGGTTTTGGGCCTCAGGGAAGAAGAGCAGAGACCCTGTGACTCCACCACCGACCCCAGAGTCCAATGTGTCCACTCCCCCAGGCATCCTTGAATGGAATAGCAACAAGTCCTCAGGCAGCATGCGAGGGCAGACCACCATGCCCTCAGGCAGCGTGCGAGGGCAGACCACCATGCCCTCAGGCAGCGTGCGAGGGCAGACCACCATGCCCTCAGGCAGCGTGCGAGGGCAGACCACCATGCCCTCAGGCAGCGTGCGAGGGCAGACCACCATGCCCTCAGGCAGCGTGCGAGGGCAGACCACCATGCCCTCAGGCAGCGTGCGAGGGCAGACCACCATGCCCTCAGGCAGCGTGCGAGGGCAGACCACCATGCCCTCAGGCAGCGTGCGAGGGCAGACCACCATGCCCTCAGGCAGCGTGCGAGGGCAGACCACCATGCCCTCACGCAGCGTGCGAGGGCAGACCACCATGCCCTCACGCAGCGTGCGAGGGCAGACCACCATGCCCTCAGGCAGCGTGCGAGGGCAGACCACCATGCCCTCAGGCAGCGTGCGAGGGCAGACCACCATGCCCTCAGGAAGTGTGCGAGCGAAGACCACCAGTTCCCCAGTGAGCCTGAAATGGAGCACTGACACTCCACCGATTAGAGTGCAGGTGAGGAAGATCATGGTCCAGCTGGGCAGCGCACAACTGGGAAGGACCAGCCAGCCAGGAAGCACTTGTGGGGAGAGGACCAGCCACCGAGGAAGTGCGCCCCTGGAGAGGACCAGCCAGCCAGGAAGTGCATACCTGGAGAGGACTAACCAGCCGGGCAGCTCACAATGGGAGAGGACCAGCCAGCCAGGAAGTGCACGTCGGGAGACAACCAGCCAGCCGGGCAGCAGGGAATTAAGGAGTCAGATACTAAGAACAGCATTCCATCGTGACAATAAGGTTTTCCCTGCCACCCAGAGCAGCAGCAGCCCCAGAAGCTGTAGGGGAGCCCCAGAGGGGAGAAATAATGACAATTGTCAAGCTGGCCCATCTTATGAGGGGACCCCAGCCTCTTCCTCTGGTCAGAGCCAGGGCCGGCAAGGGGTGGCAAGAAGGGTCTTTGGATTTTTTTTAAAATTCTTGTGTTGCACAGCAGGACCTAGAAAACAACACATAAAAATTACACAGGTGGCACCTATGTAATATTCATGAGTGGACAGTGGTTGGCCCAATCCAGGCAGAATTCAAAAGAGGAGGACAGTTTACCAGTCCAGAGTGCAAGGGGAAGACAGTTCACTTGACAAGAGAAGGAGAGTGCAATTAACGAGGTCAGAGCACTAGGGTGCTAGAGTTCACAGTTCACCTGGCCAGTAAGCGCGGAGTACAGTTTACCACATTTGACCCAGCCAGAGGATGAGGAGAAGACAGTTCACTCGGCCAGAATGCTGGGAACAGTTCACTCAGCCAGAGCGTGAGGAGAGGGCAGTTCACCACAGTTCACTTGGCCAGAGCACGGGAAACAGTTCACTCAGCTAGAGAACGAGGCGAAGACAATACACTTGGCCAGAGTGCTGGGAACAGTTCACTGGGCCAGACATCAAGGGGAGGACAGTTCAGTATAGTTCACTTGGCCAGAGCACAAGCGGAAGACAGTTCACGTGTCCAGAAGACTGGGAACAGTTCACTTGGCCAGAACACTGGGAATAGTTCACTCGGCCAGAGAATGAGGCGAATACAGTACATTTGGCAGAGCACTGGAAACAGTTCACTTGGCCAGAGCATGAGGTGAAGACAGTTCACTCAGCCAGAATGCTGGGAACAGTTCACACAGCCAGAGCATGAGGAGAGGGCAGTTCACCACAGTTCACTTGGCCAGAGCACTGGAAATAGTTCACTCGGCCAGAGAACAAGGCGAAGACAGTACACTTGGCCAGAGTGCTGGGAACAGTTCACTGGGCCAGAGAACGAGGGGAGGACAGTTCATCATAGTTCACTTGGCCAGAGCACAAGCGGAAGACAGTTCATGTGTCCAGAAGACTGGGAACAGTTCACTCAGAGCGCAAGGAGAGGGCAGTTCACCACAGTTCACTTGGCCAGAGCACTGGAAACAGTTCACTCGGCCAGAGAACAAGGCGAAGACAGTACACTTGGCCAGAGTGCTGGGAACAGTTCACTGGGCCAGAGAACGAGGGGAGGACAGTTCACCATAGTTCACCCGGCCAGAGCACAAGCGGAAGACAGTTCACGTGTCCAGAAGACTGGGAACAGTTCACTTGGCCAGAACACTGGGAACAGTTCACTTGGCCAGAGCACGAGGCGAAGACAGTTCACTCTGCCAGAATGCTGGGAACAGTTCACTCAGCCAGAGCGCGAGGAGACGGCAGTTCACCACAGTTTCCTTGTCCAGAGCACTGGGAATAGTTCACTCAGCCAGAATGCGAGAGGAGGACAGTTCACCACAGTTCCCTCAGCCAGAGCATGAGGCAAAGACTGTTCACTCTGCCAGAGTGCTGGGAACAGTTCACTCAGCCAGAGCATGAGGCAAAGAGTTCACTCGGCCAGAGGGCTGGGAACAGTTCACTGGGCCAGAGCATGAAGTGAAGACAGTTCACTCAGCCAGAGCATGAGAGGAGGTCTGTGCTTCACAGTACACCTGTCCATAGCACAAGGGGAACAGTTCACTGGGCTAGAGCACGAGGGTAGGACAATGTTCCACAGTTAACCCAGTCAGAGCTCAAAGGTGTCAGTACAGTAGACCAGAGTATGACGGGTTCAGTTCACCCAGCCAGAGCATGAAGGTAGGACAGTTCACCACAGCTCATTCGCCCAGAGCATGAGGAGAAGACAGTTCACTTGACCAGATCATGAGCGGAAGACAGTCCACCACAGTTCACCTGGCCAGATCATGAGGAGAAGACAGTTCACCCTGTGAAAGCTCAAGGGCAGGACAGTTCACTGCAGCTCACTCACCCAGAGTATGAGGAGAAGACAGTTAACTCGGCATGAGCATGAGGCGGACAGTTCACCACAGTTCACCTGGCCAGAGCATGAGAAGAAGACAGTTCACTGGGCCAGCATGTGAGGGGGACAGTTCACTCAGCCAGAGCATGAGGGGAGGTCAGTGCTCCACAGTTCACCTGTCTAGGGTGCGAGGGGGACAGTTCACCACAGTTCATTCAGCCAGAGCTCAAGGGGAACAGTTCAGTAGGCCAGAGCGGGAGGGGAGGACAGTGCTCCATAGTTCACCCAGCCAGAGCATGAGGGGAAGACGGTTCATCTGGCCAGAACATGAGAGGAGGACAGTTCATCCGGCCAGAGTCTGAGAGGAGGACAGTTCATCCGGCCAGGGTCCGAGAGGAGGACAGTTCATCCAGCCAGAGCATGAGAGGAGGACAGTTCATCCGGCCAGATTCTGAGAGGAGGACAATCATTCAGCCAGAGTCCTAGAGGAGGGCAGTCGTCCAGCCAGAGTGCAATAGAGGACCACAGTTCAGCCAGCTAGCATTGAAGCCAGGAATTCCATTCCCTTAGCCAGCATGGAAAGAAGGACCACAAGTCCCTTATGCAGTCTAGAATCAAGTACTGTCACCTCAAGCCCAGTCCTCCAGCCTGACCCTGGGGGCTCTCCCACCACCCACAGCAACAGCATCACCAGTAGAGGTGGTGCAACCCCAGAGGGAACCACCAATGTAAACAGCCTTCAAGCTGGGCAGCCTTATAGGGGCACCCCAGCCTCTTCCTCTGGCCACAGGCAAGACAGCAAAAGTAGTGGCTAGGCGGGTCTTCAGATTTTTCTTACAATTCCTATGCTGTACACCACCCACCAATAAGCAGTGTATTGAAAGAACAAGAGAGAAGTCAAAATAATTTTTTACAGTAGTGGCAGCCAAAGTAGAGCCATGGTCAAAGATGCTGGGGCAATCAAGCAGCACTCACTTCATTTTAAATGTTGAACTTTAAAGATGCTGAGCTCCAGGGAGGCCGGCCATGTGGTGTGGGACATGAGCCAGAGGCTGGGTACAAACAGCTGCGGTGAGAGCAGTGTCAGAAACACATGCAGTGTGGGAAAGGTTAGAGGGCTTGGGCCAGTGGACCATGGAGGTGTGCAAACTGCCCAGGCATTCTCTGCATGGGATTCACGTCAGGACAGTATCCAGCATCTCCATGACCTTCAGAAGGATCTTATCCAAAATACCTTCTGAGCTTGGAAGACTGCCTGGAGCCCCATCCATGTGGAGAAGCTGCCCTCCCTGTGAGTCCACCCCGAGGCCCCCACCAGAATGAAACTTCAGAGACTGGACTGTTTTTCCTCCCTTCCCTGCTCTCCTTTGCGCCCATGTTTCTGGGGGGTCTTATTTAAGTATTTGGTTCTCTCAAGTTTTGTAATAAACTTGATGCTGTAGAAAGATGTATTGGATACTCTGTTTTTCATCCTCTGCACAGAACTGGGGCTGTGCATCCTGTAGTTTGAGAAGCATGTAGTGATGTAGTACTAGGACTTTACGAGAGGAACTCCAACAGTAACAAATGTGGTTCTGCAGGGGGAGGCCAGCACCCAGCATGACAACAGGGCACAGCAGAGGGTGAAGCAGGCAGAGGTCTCCATTCTCATGCAGCTGATGGTCTGGGTGCTCTGTGACCTCAGCAGGAGTCACCTCTGCTGACCTCTTGGTTTTGCTCACTTCCCTCTGTGCTGGTGTCATTCTTAGGTGGGCTTTCCTGTCACTTAAGTCAGACTTTTATATTACTGGAGGAACAGTGCTCCAGGTAGAGGGAACAGCAAAGCTTAAAAGAGAGCTCAAGTGGGAAAGAACTTGGCTTTTCTCAAGGCTGCCAAAGCAGAGTGAGCAAGTGTGAGAACAGTAGGAGTTGTGGCTGCAGACAAAGGGCAGAGCTTGTGGGCCATGGGAAGGAGTGTGGAGTTTATTCTGAGAACAGTGATCAACCCATGAAGGGTTTTAAGCAAGGAAGTAATATGATCCGATTATGTTTTAAAACTACTAAATTGTGGAGAATATCTTTGCTTTGCAATCATCTTTATCTCTTTGTATTACATGATTCACCAGGCAGGGTAGGTTTTCTTATAATCACTGAAAAAAGATGAGTTGGAGACTGTATGTATTCTCCCCACTTTAATCCTTTCCACATCAGTTCCTTGGTCTTGTAGAAACACAAATGAATACATTGTTTTAAAAGGGAAGAGCTACCTGCCTCTGTGGAGTAGATTCATTGTCTGGCATCACTGATGAGCTGATTTGCTTTCCCTTTTCCCTGAGGAACCTGGTGTTCCTCTGATTCATCCACCCTCCTTCCCTGTGATCCCAACAGCTTATGGCATAGACCTCTGTGTGACTTTCATCACTTTTGTTGTCATTAAGTGGTTCCCCTTCCCTCCTTGCCCTGATCTTCCATTCCTGGGTCCTTGGGGGCTGAGAACTATCTGACTCATCTTTGTATTTCCAGTCATTATCACAGAGCCCAGTCCAGAGTAGGTGCTCAGAAAATGATGAGCAGGTGAATGATCAACCTGGTGACTATATAGTGAATTGTCCCAAATCAGGACACATTGGAGTGTGATTAATGATTATGATGGGGCAACAGTGTAAAGTTGGACTGGGACTTTACTGGATATATAGTCACCTCGGTAATCATTGTAAAACTTATGAACAAAATTATGAACTCTGTAATTCTGGATATCTCTTAGAAGGCATTACTACTTGCTCGATTTCCCCAGGCTGGTTTAGAGAAATAGTTGCAACGTGTGGGAGACATAATAGCATAGGAAGTGTGTGTGTGTGTGTGTGTGTGTTTAATCCTCACCCAAGAATATGTTTTTTAAAAATTGATTTTAGAGAGAAAGGAAGGGAGAGAGAGAGAGAAACGTCAATGTGAGAGAGAAACATTGATTGGTTGCCTCCTGTACATGCCTAACTGGAAATGGAACCCACAACCTAGGTATGTGCCCTGACCAAAAATCGAACCTACAACCTTTTTTTGTGTGTATAGGATGACACTCCAACCAACTGAGCCACCTGGCCAGGGAAGCATAGGAAATGTTTTACCTTCACTTATTCCTTCTCTAATGTTCTTCCTTTCTTTCTGTAGATCTAAGTCTTTGGCTTATATAATTTTCCTTTTCTCTAAAGAATTTCTTTAACATTTCTTATGATAAAGGAAGGTCTACTCTAGTAAATTCAGTTTTTATTTGCCCAAGAAAGTATTTCTCCTTCACTTTTTTGAAGGATAATTTTGTAGGATACAGAATTCTAGTTTGTTTTTTTTTTCTTTTCTCAACAGTAAATATTCCACCCCATTCTCTTCTTGTTTGAATGGTTTTTGAGGAGAAGTCAGATTTAATTCTTATTTTTATTCCTCTATAAGTAAGGTGTTTCTTACACCCCCCGCACCCCTTCCCCCAGCTTCTTTAAATTTTTTTTTAATCTTTGATTTTCTTTAGTTTGAATATGATACAGTATACATAGGTATAATTTTGGGGGCATTTACCATGCTTGGTGGTCTCAGAGCTTCCTGGACTTGTGGTTTGATGTCTGACATTAATCTGAGGCAAATTCTCAGTCATTATTGCTTCATATATATTGTTTCTGTTCATTTCTCTCTTTTCCTTCTGGTATTCCCTATTCCATGTATGTAACACCTTTTGTTGTTGTTTTACAGTTCTTGGATATTCTGTCCCTTCTTTTTCAACATCTTTTTAAAATCTTTTTTCAGTTTTGGAAGTTTCCATTGACATATCTTCAAGCTCAAGATTCTTTCATGAGCCATATGCAGTTTACTAAAAAACCCATATAAGGGATCTTCTTTTCTGTTACAATATATTTGATTTCTAGTATTTCTTTTTGATTTTCTTAAAATGTCCTCATCTCTGCTTACATTACCCATTTTTTTCTTTCATGTATTTTTCTGTTAGAGCTCTTAGCATAGAAATCATAGTTTTTAAAAAAATTTCTCATCTTATAATTCCAGAATTCCTGCTATATCTGACTCTGGTTCTGATTCTTGTTTGGTCTATTCAAACTTTGTTTTTGTATTTTAGAGTCCCTTGACAATTTTCCCTTGATAGCCAGACATGATGTTCTGAGTAAAAGAAATTGTGATGAATAAGTCTTTAGTGTATTGGTGGGAAGGTGTAAGGGGAGTCCTACAGTCTTATGAGTAGGTCACAACCTCTTAGTGAACCTATCCTTGGACTCTGATCTTCACAACATTTCTTAGATTATTTTCCCCCTTATGTGGGAGGATGATCAGAGGATCTGTGTTGTGCATTTTCCTTCCCTTAGGTCACTCGGGCTCTGATAAAATCTCAATAGTTTAGGTTCCAGGAAATTAGTTTTTCTTGTGGACAGTCCCTGTTAGAAAGAACAGAATTCTCTGGTATATTTTAAATTGGTTACTTTTTTCCCTAAACACTGTCCCCTCTCCCATCCCCTTCCAGCTGGAAACATGACAGGATTTTTCTCCCACCTTCACTCTGAGAACCTGGTAGGGTCCCTGAAGGTAAAGCTGATTGTCCCCCTTTGGAGTTTTTAACTCTCAGATTCATCTATAATGAACCGTCAGTGATTCATCAGTTATGGTCAGCACTGTTTTCTGCAGAGGTTTCTCCTTGTGGGTTTCTATCCCAGGAAGTTGTGATTTTCTGTATCTGCTTGTTCATATCTTCAGTTTGGGGGCAGTGGTTTGTCCTATGACCCTACTTCTCTGATGGATCTAAGAAGAGTTGTTAATATTTCAGTTTGTCCAGCTTTTTACTTGTTAGCACAGAGTGACGACTTCCAACTCCTTATAGGCAAGAAACTGGAAGTCAGATGAGGGCCTTGTAGCATTAAAAATGAGTACAGTGCTGAGCAACCAGGGTGGTTTGGTACTCTACTTGGTAGTAAAGAAACCTGGGATCTTGTCTTGGCTCTGGTGAACTCCTTTGTCTTAGAGCTTCTGTTTCCTTTTGTATGAAAAGAGAGGGTTGACTATGGGCTTCTTTCCAGCTACCTTTTCATTGCAGAGGATCTGATTTCCTTTATGCTGGGTGGTGTTAAGGAATGGCATCTGGATTTAAAATAATGAAGTCTCTTTGCTAGGAGATGAAACATAATTATCTTGTTAACATTTTGTTTTCTTTTGACTTGGTTTGGAAGGCACAGTGACCTTGTGCTCACAGGAAAAGGGTTCCCTGCTGCTCTCACCCACTGTGATGCTTGTTATGCAGCAGGGCGTTTTCTTCCTTTGACACCACCTGTTGGACAAGAGAACAGTCCTTGTTAAAGATATAAATATGATATTCTGTTCCTCTTGGTTGACTTTCACTTTAAGGATCCAGAGTAGAATAGGGGTGAGGTGAAGGCATGGTGTAAACTTCTGGCCCGGACTGTGAGAATAGGACACAAGTCTTAGAATGGCCACCGGTTCATTTCTTTCCAAGTACCTTTTAGTCTCTGCTTCTCCAGTTAGTCCATGATCCTTGATTTGCCCAGCAACGTAATCAGAAACATTGAGCACATCATTATCTTCCTAAGTCCACAGCAGACGAACAGCCAAGACCATTTTTATGAAATTGTAATGTGTCCACTTGAACACAAAACCTAATTTCCTGAAGTCTAACTGTAATTTGAAGAATTGCCTGATTTATTTTAAAATTGCACTTTGCTGTTAGCGAAGCTGCCAATACTTACTGCTGGCATTGTTATTTTTTTCTTTACATATTTTAGTCTTAGCTCTTGAGAATAAAAAGCCCTTTCCCTTCTTTCCTTCCACGAACTGAGTTCCAACTGCATGACCAGATTGTACAATTGCTCATGAGTTTAAGGTTTCTCAGGGAAGTGAAAGGTGTTGCTGGCTCATTGTCTCTTTTTTCAGATGACAGATTTTCCCATGGCAAACAAACATAGGGAGAGGTGAGACAATTCTAAAAGGTAGAGAGGGCCTTAAGAGGTCTGTTCCAGCTCTCTATCCACTGTCAGGACTATATTCAAATCATTTCATATAGAAAAGGGGGTGTTACAATGTCCTTTGGGAATCATTTCATTCTCAAGAGGTCCTTGTAGAAGGTCTTTAATTTCAAGCCAATTTGGTCAACAACTATAGAGGACAACATTACGTACCAGCTATGATTTCAAGGACTTTCAATACAGCAGTGAGCAGGGCAGGTGAATAAATAAGAAAATCAGGCATATGTTTTATTAAGAAAGGCCAAGGGGTTGATGACAACTTGAGAGGGAACAGTTTGGGTTAGAAAAGTAGTGATATTTAAAAAAAAAAAGAAAAAAAAAAGGGGGGTTCTTACCATTTGCAACAATATGGATGGAGATGGAGAATATTATGTTGAGTGAAATAAGCCAGGCAGAGAAAGATAAATATCACATGATCTCACTCATTTGTGGAATATAATGAAAGGCATAGACTAATGAACAAGAACAGATTCAGAGGCTGAGAAACGTCTATCAGAACATCATACCTCAGGTAAGGTAGGGGAGGGTGGGGGTAAGGTGGAGAGATCAACCAAGGGACTTGTATGCATGCATATGAACCTAATCAATGGACACAGACAACAAGGGGGTGGGGCATAAGTGGGGAGTGGGGATTATGGGGAAATAAGGACACATATGTAAAAAATAAAAATAAAAAAATTAATTAAAAAATTATAAAATAAAAATAAAATACTAAATCTAATCAATACTAGTGGTCACCATAACCTTAAGAGAAATTGTTTCATGTGACAAAAATTTTTAAATGAAACTCTCTGTAGCCTGAAAATTATATTGGAAGGAAACAAAGAGAAGTTTCCTTCAAAAGTCATAAGGATTGTAATTGAAAGTCAATATATTTGGCCTCTTGAACTAAAGTAAGTAATTTGTGTTTTTGCCTCCCTGACAAAGTTTATATAAAGCTACAAAAAGACATTGACGGCCAGTTTGAAATGGAATTGCCAGGGCCTAGGGCAAAGAATATCCTTACATGATATTATTCTACAATGTTATTATAATTTTAGATATTTTACAACAGCATATTTTACAATTATCCCAAACAAACTTACAAACTAATTCTTTGAATGGTTGGCAGCAATTTAAAAAAAAAAAAAAAAAAGGACATGAAAGGATTTAATCCCTTTCAGAAGGAATTAAGGCACTGGGAAGGCACTTGAGCATCCTATATTGGCCCCTCTTCTCACAATCCAATTGCCCTCAGCTGTTGCCTGAGCTTTCTGTTCATGCTGAGGGACCCTCTTCTCACAATCCAATTGCCCTCAGCTGTTGCCTGAGCTTTCTGTTCATGCTGAGCTTGAAGCCTCGTGGGGGCTGGTACCATGGATCTGTCTCTCACCCAATCGTGTGAGCTGGGCCCTCACTGGAGAAGAAACCCGAGTTCCCCGAGATATGTGATCAGCACCGGGACCCTGCCAGCAGGCCAGGGGTTCCCAAGGCAGGTGCTGGGTGTGGAGGCCATGGGGGCATAGGCTACCAAGGAGACAGAACTGAACCTCACATCACCCTGCTTGGCCCCGGAGGATGGCTGGTTAGCCAGAGACGGGTAAGATTCCTCAAGGAAGGAACAACCTAAGACAGGCACAGTCGCAGAGGGGCCATCAGGGGAGAACTTGGGGGGGCAACAGAAGTGGGGCACAGACCCTCACCCCCCCAACATTGCAGGGGCTTGAACCCTCGCCCCTTCTGAAGGAGGTCTCCTGTCCCCTTGGCTGCTTTGCACTTCCCACACCCAGCTCAGATTGGGACCCAGGCAACAGAAAGAGACTTGGCCCAGCTCACATCGAGATACAGGTGACAGGCAGAGACTTGGCCCAGCTCAGATCGGGACCCAGGTAACAGACAAGAGACTTGGCCGACAGCAGCTGCCCTATATCTAAATTCAGCTTAGCATCAGGAATGCTCAGGGCCCACTCAAGAATGCAAATAATCCTTCCCACTAATATTTACAAGGTAAACTAAGATTGTTGGTAGAGTATTAAATTTGACAGTAAAATAGTAATCAAGTTTTCAGATTAATTTAAATAGGCTAATTGAAATAAGTGAATATTCAAGTAAATTTAATTGTGCTGGACAAAAAGCTGTTCTTAAAGTAATAACTAAAATTTCTATTGGTAGTTCATCTCATGGTAAAATTCCTGAATATGCAATGAACCTAAAGCAGTCATATTTTTGGGCAAAAAAATTTTTTAAAAAAATTTAAACTTATCAAGACTGCATTATAAAATTTACAAAAACCTCCATTAGTAAAAAAAAAAAAAAAAAAAAAAAAAAAAGAGGGGGGGATAGTAGGGTAATATCCTGTAAGGAAAAATATCCTATAAGTAAATTACATCTAGAAAATTTTTACTTTACAAAATTAATTTTCATTTGTAATGCTAACAGCAAGATGGCCATGAAAAACACACATGGTATCTAAATAAGACAAAAGAAAATCGTTTGGGCAAAAATAAAAAGGATCCCAAATCAATTATATAGAAAAGATTCCTTTATTAACTTGTGGTCAAGAATATGTTTGTATATTTTCAGAAAACAACTCCAAGACCATGTGGATTCCTGCAATAGAGAGGAATTGACAGGTCTGCTCCAACCACGAAGACGAGGAAAAACAGTCCAGAGATGGAAGACGCTGACGACGCCTTGCCACGCGAGCAGTCAGCAGCTGTGTGTCGCTGCAGATTGCCTAGGACCAAACCAGAGAGGGTCGGACCTGCACTGCCACCATGTGCCCACCATCCAGATATCATTGACATGTACACATAAGGAACTGTTTGACATTGAAATGGGGACTCAGAACTGTTGGACATTGAAATTGGGACACAAACATTTTTTGTTTTGTTTTGTTATTATATGTTTATTTCTAGTCTGCAAAGGCAAAACTTTTTAAAGGAAAGAAATGGTGGGAAAAAGATACAGAGGCAAAGAAGCATTGAACAGACTGTCAAACTACATTGGGAAGACAGGGGAGGTTGGGCGAGGGGGGCTGTAGGAGACCAACCGAAGGACTTATATGCATGCATATAAGCACAACCAATGGATACAAGACACTGGGGGTGGGGGGATGGGAGGGCAGGCAGGTGAAGGCATGTACTGGGGGGTAGGGGAGGTCGTGGGGAGGTCAATGGGGGGGGAAAGGAGACATATGTACTACTATTTGTAATACTTAAAAAAAAAAGAAAAAAGATCATCATTTATTAGTTTTAAAGTAGCACCAAATAAATTTTTTTCATTAAAAAGGAAAATAAAAATAAAATAAGATCTGGATGATAACTCTTTAGACTCCATCCTACAGACATTTTGGAACTAGCAAAGGTTCCTCAATTGGGTGACCATGGTATAGTGTAATCAATAACCTATTACCACACTACATAACTATGCATGTCTTATTTTCTTAAAAGAAACTCTGGTAGGTAACTATTATTTCCATTTTACACATAAGAACACTGAGATTCAGAAGTCCCCAGGGACTTTGTGCCTGAGGAGAACTGCAGTCCCTTATTCCTACTGATTTCAAACATTGATATTCCTTTTTCTTTGCTCAAGGTCACACAGGAGTTGAAGAAACTGGCTCTTTCATACATGTTGGCTGTTTGACCTTGTATCAGCTACCTTTGGGACCCGTTTTCAATCTGTAGGTGGATGTGGTGCCCTTAAGAGACCTCATAGACCTCATATATTTTGAGTTGGAAATTCATCCTTATATGGGGTTTCCGTTTTAGGCCCACTGGAAGCAGGATGTCTATATGGAGCCTTCTGGCTCACTTTTTGAGTTGTCTTCTCCAGTCAGGTGATGATAAAAATGGGAAGCCATTTCTTTTCCTGTGGGCCTGAAGGAGAATCGCAGAATGCTTAGGGGTCTTTGCTGAGGTCTGGCCAGCCTGCTTTGGAATGTTCAGCCTCTTTGGTGAGCCCACATTCCATCTGGTCCTTGAAATAAATAGATACCCACACCTTTATTTCTCCCCTCACCACTATCCTCATTAGAGTGGGTTTAACACTGACCTACTAGGCTGTTTATTAAAAGTGATGGGTAAAAAATAAATCTTGGTTCATTTCTCAAAAAGTAGGTCAAACATGCCAGAATCTGCTATCCTGTTATTTAATCTTCAGCTATTAACTCTCATCTATTTTGTAACCTCCCAGGGGGAGCCTGCAATGAGAAGGGATGTTTTACAGCTCGAAATGTGTGTTTGATGATCTCTGCTTCATTAAATTGGAACAGAACCCCCCATTTGCTCTTCTAATAGATACTTGAACAACACACCATATATTAGCACTCTTTGTTACAGTTTTTCTTTGAGACACCTAAATAGAAAGAAGTCAGGCTTCTAAGCTTGGTTTCAGCTCCCTGCCCCCGAATACCTGGAGTTTTCTGGGACTGTTTACAGCAGGTGTGGGAGACTTAGCCCTGTGCCTCAGAACAATGGCTCTGCCAGAGAGATTTACAACCCCTCAGCTCCTTTCTTATTTGGGGGGAAGTGGGGGTGCTTGGTGATTAACTAAAACATTTTTTTATTGTAGTAAAATCCAGATGGTATGATGTTCACCACAACCACCTTTATGTGTATAGTTCAACAACATTAAGTACATTCATATTGTGCAGTCATTACCATGATCCATCTCCATAACTCTTTTCATGTTGCAGAACTGAAACTCTATACCCATTAAATAATAATTCCCAGGTCCCCTTCTCCCAAGCCCCTGACAACCACCGTTCTACTTTATGTCTCTATGATTTTGACTATTCTATGTACCTCTTATAAGTGGAATCATACAGTATTTGTCTTTTTTGTAACTGGCTCATTTCATTTAACATGTCCTCAAGGTTTATCCATGCTGTAACTTATATCAGAATATCCTTCCTGTTTAAGGCTATAGTATGTATTGTATATATTCCATTATATGTGTAAATCACGTTTTGCTTATCCATTCATCTGTCAATGGACATGTGGGTTGCTTTCACCTTTTGGTATTGTGAATACTGCAACCAAGAGTATGGGTATACAAATATCAGTTTGCATCTCTGCTTCCAATTTTTTGACTATGTACCTGGAGGTGGAATTGCTGGGTTATATGATAATTTTGTTTTTAATTTTTAGGAGCTGCCACACTGTTTTCTAGCTGTATAATTTTACTGAATTTATGTATAATTATTTTTATTACTTCAATTTTAGTGATACATAATTCATTATATATTCAAATATTTTATGGGAAAATTTCCTTTACCTTAAAATATTCTTTGTAACTCCCCTTTTTATCCTTATCAGTAGATCTTCCTTTAGAATCCTCTATGACTTGTCTTTTGTTCCCATATCCAACATCTACGTAAACCATGAGGAAATAGTGCCAATTCACATATCCAGAATCTTAATCCACTTCTTACCACTTCTCCTTGCCTGTTCTCCCCACAGCAGCCAGACAGTCCTTGTAGGACCTAATCAGATCACATTACTCCTTATTCAAAATCTTAAGGTTTTTCCCCCCCATTTAATAAAATCCAAAGCCCTTGCAATGGCCTAAGAGGTCCTTTAGAAACTCGTCCCTGTTCTGAACTCACTCACCTCCCTCCCTTCCTCTGCCTCCTCCGGTAGCCACAGTAGTGTCCTTGCTGTTCTTTGAGCACACAGAGCATCCTTCCTCAGCACCTTTGTGCTTGGTGTTTCTTCTCCCTTGGAGCACTTTATTTCTGTTACCCACCCCGACTCCAGCTTCATAATAAAAGCATAATATGCTAAGTGTCTGGTTGTGTGGTCATTTGTTCAACCAATCAAAGCATAATATGCTAATGATATGCTAGGGCCACTCAACCACTCGCTATGATGTGCACTGACCACCAGAGGGCAGACAGTTGACTGGTTGCTATGATGTGCATTGACCACCAGGGGCCAGATGCTCCGACCAGTAGGTTAGCTTGCTGATGGGGTCCAGCTGATCAGGACTGAGCAAGAAGGGCCCGACATACCCTGGAGCCCTCCTGTGGTCCCTCCCCCTGGCTGGCCCCACCCCCCATTGATCCCCAACACCCTGATCAGGGGCAGGGCTGGCTAGCCAACTGCCTGTGGCCCCTCCAACCAGCCAGCCCTGCCCCCTATAAGCCCCCATTGGGGCAGGCTGGCCAGACCCCACCTGTGTATGAACACATGCACCAGGCCTCTAGTATTTCTAATAAAAACCCTGGAGTAGAGCTTTGTTGGCCAGGCTTGTGTCAGGTGCCCATCCTGAATCTCTACACCATGGTCAGGGGAGTTATGTGCCATCTGATTAGGCTGGGGTCATTTGCCTAGTTCCATCTCAGGAACTAGGGTGTCCCACCTGCCCTCCTGAATCATATGGGCTGAGAGAAGGGAGGAGGCGCTTCCTCGAAGGAAAAGCAGGGCCTATTTAACAGAGGAAAGAAAAAAGAATACTGGGCAGGCAAAAGCCACAGACCTCTGCTCCATTACACACTGGTGTTTACTCACCTGAACCTTTCCCTCTGTGCAAATAAAAGGGTGTCCCATGAATGGCGCATGTCAGGCAAAAACAGCTAATCTTCATAGAAATATAATTTTATTGTCACCTTTTATAATTTTCCTACAACCTTTGTACATACCACGAATAGGGAATTATACATGACTATTGAATTTGAGTTCAATAAAGGATTTGTACTGCCTGAATTACACCTTTACACACAAGATAGGATACATTAACTTAATTACTGTTGGATTCAATAACATAGACCATTGCCCTGGGAGTTTGTCTTGTATTGTACCTAGAGAGAAACTGGGCATCATTTCTAAAGGCAGTCAATTTCCAATTATCCATGCTAATGGAAGAACACAGCATATGGAGACTCTAAACACAATGTCTATTTGGTTTAGGGAGTGGACATGATTTTTTATTTTTCTGTCTGAGTTATTTGTTTTTCTTGGGCTCAGGTAGCACCAGAAAGATGGCATCATTGGGGCCGACAATTTTTCCGCCCACCCTACCCCCAATTTATAAAATATGTGAAGTATATTTTATTTTTTTGAATGCTAATTTTTTAACTTTTTCATTTTGAACTAATTTTAGACTTATAGGATAGTTGCAAAAATAGTATAAAGAGTTCCTTTATGTCCTTTACCCAGCTTATGTTAATGTTAATATCATACATAGCCATGGTACAAAACCAAGAAACTAACATTGGTATAATACTAGGAACCAAACTACAGACGTTATTTAAATTTTACTAGTTTTCTACCAATGCCCTTTTTCTGTTCCAGAATCTCACATTTATTTGTTGTTTATCTTCAGTCTCCTCTAATTCTAATAATTCCTGACTTTTTTCTTATTTTTCATAATCTCAATGTTTATGAGGAATACTGGTCATTAGTATGTAAAATGTTTCTCAATTTGGGTTTGTCTGATGTGTTTTCATGTTTGGAGTAAGGTTATGCATGTTTTTGGCAAGAATACAAGGAAATTAGTTATGTTTTTCTTGCATATCATATCCAGAGTCCCCGATGTCAATAGGTCTTACTGTGTTTTTTTTTCCCTGAGAAAATCAACACTTTATTATTTTTTTTCATTTTTTTATTAAGGTATATGTGTACATATCTTACCATTGTCCCCCCCCCCCCACTCTCATACATGCCCTCACCCCCCAATTTTTTGCATCCGTTGGTTATTCTTATATGCATGCATGTAAGTCCTTTGGTTGATCTCTTATTTCCCCCACCTCTCCCTAACCTTCCCCCTGTAATTTGACGGTCTGTTTGATGCTTTACTGCCTCTGTATCTATCTTTTTGTTCATCAGTTTATAATGTGTTTTTTTATTATCTACAAATGAGTGAGATCATGTGGTATTTTTCTTTCATTGACTGGCTTATTTCACTTAGCATAATGTTCTCCAATTCCATCCAGGTTGCTACAAATGGTAAAAATTCCTTCTTTTTTATGGCAGCATAGTATTCCATTGTGCTATAGTTTTCTAATCCACTCGGTCTTGTTACTGTTGATGTTGACTTTCATCACTTGGTTAAGGTGGTAACTTCCACTGTGAAGTTACTATCTTCCTTTTGTAGTTAATAAGTATTCTTCAGGGAGATACTTTGAGACTATTTGTGTCTTATTTCTCTTCAAACTTTCACTTACTAATTTTACCACCCATTGGTAGATCTCATCTACAACAACAATTATGGTAGTGTTAGACTAGTGATGATTTCCTCTTTCCCTCTTTCCTTCTACATGTATTAATTGGAAGTCTATTATAAAGAAGAGTTGTCTATTCTCATTCATTCATATCAATATGGAATCATGGATATTTATTTTATTTATAAAATAAATCTAATTCAGTCATTATTATTATTATTATTATTATTATTTGGTTCCAAACGTTTTTCCACCTTTGGCCGTTAGGAACTCCTTCAGATTGGACCCCATTCTTTGGACAATCCCACACCTTTTTTGAGCACTTTCTTACTTCCAAGCCCATCTTCTATTTTCCCTGTTCTGGCCCTGCAATTGGCCACTTTTTAAGGAGACTTAGTTTCTTTTATTGGAGAATAGTGTTTAGAAACCAAGAGCTGGTATTAGATAAGCTCATTGCTACTGGGGTGTGATTATTCTACACCTCTCAGTTAACAGGGCTAGGGAATTTATGTATGTGTCTGACCTAGCCCATGCATTTACATACATCTATATTTCTTGCACAATAGGCTGATGAATAGAGCGGCCATGGGGGCAGAAAGGAAGGCTTTTCATAGTCCCAATAACATAGATTCCCTTTCCCTAAGGTTGATTTAGCTACTGCCACAGCTGGATGTTTGAACTTCCAGAAACGGAAATCAATGCTAAACCCTTTATATGTCAGACCTCTTCCAACTTGGAATGGGCAGCGTTTCATTCTGACTGGGACTGACACATACTCTGGGTTCAGGTTTGCCTTTGCCGCCTGCAGTGTCTTCGTCGGCACCAATAGCACATATAAAGATCAAATCAGTGTTTGATGTCCTGATATGAGAACCCCGTAACATTGCCTTGGACCAGAAACCCATTTTATGGCAAAGAGCACATAGCTATGGGATCCACTGTTCCTATTATATTCTGCACCATCCTGTGCTGCTGGCCTGATTAAAGATTGGAGCAGCCTGTTAAAGGTGTCATTGAGGTATCAATTTAGAGCTGATATCCTGCAAGCATGGGGCAACATCTTTTGGCAGAGCATGTATCTTTAAATGGCCATTATATGGTGTTATGGCCCCAGTAAACAGAATATGTGGGTCTGAGAAAAAAAAAAAAAAAGAGTGTAAGAAAGAACATCCCTGCTCATCATCACTGCACAGTAACCCCTCTGGATAATTTGCATTCCCGTTTAGAAATGGGCACGGAGAAGGCGTTCCACTAAATTTAAGCTGTGGCTGCTGCCTTGTCACTTTGGTTCCTCATTTCATACCAGAAGGGCCCAGCAAGTACAGAAAAGAGTAACTGACCCTCATCATCATGAGGAAGTAGGAGTGCTGCTATGTGACAATAGTAAGAAAAAGAATGTTTGCATCAGGTGATCCCCTGAGATTGCTTGTTACTTCCATGGCCAATCATAACTGTAAATGGTCAAGTACAGCAGCCTGGCCTGGTGATTAGGGGCTCACACTCTGTATGGCTAAAGGTCACCAGGCAAGTCACCCACACTGGGCAGAAGTGCTGGCCAAAGGGAAGGGAAGGGCAAGCATCAGTTCAAGACCAAGTGCAGTAACTAAGTAACCCTCCTCTTATGTGATTACCCAGAGAGTGTAACCTGTCAGAATCCTCGAGAGGCTGTGGATGGACAGGGTGACCTTAACATGAGTAGCAAAGGGGTATAAGTATTTCCCCTTCTCAGAAGACTTACCCTTGGCAGAGATAACTGGAGATGTTATACACCCTGATACATTATCCCCACGTCCCATCCAGCAGTCAGAAGGTAATGCCACAGGGAAACAAAGACCAGCCCCTCATGGGGCATCAACAGGGGGTACGAATCTCTGCTCCAGAGCTCCCCGTAGGACCAGCCCAAAGCTGATCTCCTACAGGGATCACACCTGGCTTGGCTTTCTTTTTCTGCATACTCCTGTTCCTTTTGCTTCCCTTCTCCCCATAATACTTTCTTAATGAATCACTTTCTCAAAATCCTTGTCTCAGACACTGCTTCCAGAGAACCAACCTAGGATAATACTGATCAATTATTTTTATTCAATTAATGCCGTATGTTCCTGGCTGTTAGATACTCCAAATAACAGGACATTTAATGACCACATAATGTCCTATTTTATAAAAGCAGTTTATTTAACTATCCTCCTGTTTCTAGACAGATTGTTTCCAAATTTTCACTGATATACATAATGCTGAGAAGAACATTATTGTTGATAAATCTTTGTAAACACTCTTAATAGTCTTACCAGGTTAAATTCCTATGGGTAAAGTTGTGAAGTCAAAGGTCACAAGCATTTTATGGCTCTTAATATAAATATCATGAACTTGGCCTCCAGGAGGATTGTGGCAGTTTATCAGCACACACATGGTGTAGGGGGGTGATTGTTCTCCATATCTGCCAACTAGAGAATAATGATTTTAAAAAAATATTTTTATTATAGAATTATACACTTGAAACCTATATAATTTTATTAAATAATGTCACCCCAGTAAATTTTATAGAAAATCAAATGAAAATGTTTACTAATATGAATTAAAAAAAAATCTTGGCAAAACCTCACCTGCATGTGGGGCCTATGTATTAAATTTGGTTATTTTCTTTTGCTTAAAAAATCTTTGCAAATTTGATAGGTGATTTATTATTTAAAGTATTTTACTTTAGTTTTTAGGCAGTTGACTCATATATAGTTTGGCCATTTGTATTTCTTTGGTGAATTGTTTGTTCCATTTTCCCATTGATGTATTCGTTCCCTCATTAATTTGTTTGGACTTTCTGTAGTTGTTGGAAGTGTATGGAACCTTAATTATTAATGTCAAGGGCACCGCATGCCTCCTCAGAGTAGAATGGTAAAGGTGCTGTAGCCCTCTCCCCTTATGTTAGGAGAGAAAAAATGGAGTATGGGGAATGGCCAGGAAAATATGGTATTAATTGGGTCTCATGACTCCCAGTCTAATCCTCTCTCCACCACCTTCATCAGAAGTGAGGACTGAGAAGAATCAACAGAATGGCCACCGTTGACCAATCCCCACTGATGAGGAGGAATGAAGTTCCACAACTTTTTGAGAATACTCATTTAACGTTAATTGAGCACTTAGTATGTGTCAGATATGGTTCAAAGCACTGTGTATACACACGATACTACATTCTCCAAATCCTGCTATGATTTCCTCCATCCTATAAATAAGGACACTGAAGTATATAGAGAGGAAAACACTTGTGGAAATCACACAGGCATTCAGTGACAGAGCTGAGGTCCAGGCCCAGGTCTCCCTAACTCAAGTATATGCTCTTAATAAAGGAAATGCTGTTTTTGTTACACTCCAAGTTAAGCTATCTTTGGAAGAAGAAGAAGGATATTACCCACAGTTCTAGCCTAATATAGCCACTGCGAGTCCCTGGTGTGTTTTCTTTCACCCTTCCTTCCTGCTGAAACATGCTGTACATACAATTCTATAACTTGATTTTTTTAACTCTGTTTCTCCATTTTGCATGGGTTTTACAGCCCTCATTTTAATGACCTGCATCATATTCCTTTGTTGGGCAGATGCTGAGATGAATTTAGTGTTCTCCCACTAAAGATCTTGGGAGGATTTCTGGGGACCCCTGCTGTCTCCCCTACAGTTCTCCCTGGCTCCATAACTCCCTTTTCACTTTATGACTTTAGTGAAATTATAGAAATTTAACTTGAAAATTGCCTGAGGATGCCTTTCATAGTTGAGGCATCTGTAAATTATATGCAAATATGTGTGCAGCCAGGCAAATTCTTCCTAACACTTTGCTTTAAGAAAACTAGTGGAGAGGAGTGTGTAAGTCATTAAAATTTCTTCTCCGAGTCTAAGTTTCTCAGGCTATAAAGGGGTGAACTGACCTGCTTATGTGAGCCTCAGATATGAGACTTTAATAAGAAATCACACTGTAAATTGTGAAGCATCTTATAGGAATGGTAAGGACACTGGCCTATCATATGTTTTCCACTTGCAAATATTAGGCATTGTAAGTTTTACATACCTCTTAATCCTCCCCATGGCCCTTTAAAGGAGGCACACCATTGTTATCCACATGATTTTACAAGCAAGAAAATGGATCTATAGGGGTTAATCAGGGAGCCTGAGAGTCCATAGCTAGTAAGAGGCTGAGCTGGTGTTTGAACCAAGGTTCACCAGAGCCTCCGGGCTCTGTGCAGTTGGCACACAATGGAGGTTTGCATCTTCCTACGGATCTGTCAAGGCCCTTTGGGTCAGTCTCACCTTGAGATGATGCCTTCCTGGTGTCATTCATTCCTGGGGGCTTGGGCTGGTTCATTTTAGTGTGTAGGACTTTACTGATCCATCTGTATTCCATTTGGGGAGTTTTGGTGGGAAATATTTACAGGAAGTTTGGTTTTGGTTCAAGCTAGTTTGCTGGGAGGTTTTAGACATCCCTTTGAGTTAGTTCATAACAGGAAGGCTACTAGGGCTCCTTTAGGGCTCAGCAAACTAGTCTGGTTCCTTTTATTGTGTTTGCAAGGCCCACCTGGCTTGGTGTGACTTCTCCAGCTCCAATTTTGCTCTCTTTTCTCCACCTCAGCTTGAAACTGAAACAGAAATTTTTAGGGGTGAAAAAGACAGTTCTTAGAAATTTTATAAATTAGGAGGACCATGGAAGAAGCACAAGGCTGCAGAGCAACAGAAGGTATATTTCCATAGACTAGGGAAACTGAAAAGCTGCAACAGATACATTGCCATAGAATGAGGAAGTTGGAAACAGCAAAAGGTCTATACTTACAAAATAAAGAGAAGGAAGCCCTTCATCCAGAAGGAGAAGAAGAAACCCCAAAGGGAATAGGAAAACAATAAGGAAGGAGGTGGGGAGAACCTCACATGTCCCATGTGAGGTTTGACCTTTGAGCTCAGGAGTTACTATAGTAACCAGTCTAAGGAAATAGTGACCAATCAGAGGGGATATCAAGGCACCAAGATTTGCAGCCTTTATAAACTGTAGGGAAAAGGAACTCAGTGGGACCCTTTCCCCCTCCCTACATGGGAGTCTGTACTTGTTCTTTAATAAATCTCCACCTTTGCTATACCATCTTCTGTCCGTGGATTCATTCTTCAACTCCAGCGGACAAAGAATCTGGATTCCAGTCCAAAAATTCTATTTCAAAACCTTCTTGTGTTCTTCCTCCAGGAGGAACTCCATTTTACTCTCAGTCCTCGGCGGCCTCTCTTAGCAGCCTTGCCCTCTTGAGGCAGAACCAAGCTCTCGGTTGACCCGCATTCCTGACCTCCTTCTCCCCAACACATGAACCCGCAACATTCCCAAACTGAAATCCGTCCTAAGGCAGGGATCTGATGTTAACCCCAAGAGGGAAGGAGCCCTACCAGCCTGTTTCTGACCTCTGGTGTGTGTGCAGGCTGATGCCCACACGTGGGTGTATTTCTCTTCTTTAGATGGACACACAGGTAATGAGAAAAGAGGAGGAGCTTGGACGGGTTCTCTAGGAGAGGAAAAGAAAATTATCTTCAGGTTTCTGAGGGCTTGTGACTCCATCAGCAGAGATCAGGTATCTTCTATTTTCCATCTCAGAGCACGTTATGAGGGGAAGAGGGTGAGGCAGCCCTGCATCGAGGTGTGGACTTGGACTCACGAGCCAGGATGCCTGAGTTCAGATCCTTTTAAATCCTGAGCAAGCCACTGCACCTCTCCCAACCTCATAGTCCCTAACCCTGCCGGCCTGATTACCTACAAATGCCCTCCCCTCCTGGCCTGATCGCCTCTAACCATCTCTGCCTCTGCCCTGAGTTATCTAATGTAATCCTCACCACAGACCCCTGATAACACAGGGCTGGGAAGTGGGAGGTCTGAGGCATTTAGGTCACAGGATTGGGCGAGGAACTCTTAGTGTAACCAGCAAGCACCTATATGGCATCACTGCTGTGTAAGACACTGTTGTAAGTATATGTTGCAAATACAAACCTGTTTAACCCTCTTGATCACCTGATGAGGTAGGCATTACACTGTTGTATTGATTCTCAGGTGCATGATGTTTTAGCTTCTCTGAAATTGGATGCATCTGACAGCTGATGGGTCTTACAAACTCCAGGGGCTGTTTTAGCCGTTGGAGAACTGAGAGGACTTTCCAGGCAGAAGGATGTCTGAGTTCTTTGTGAACCTACAAGAGGAATGAAACAAATATGAATTCTTTCCAACTGGGCCAACCAAGCTTGTCTCCAGTGCTGCAAACAGGTGGTGAGGTCTTCCCTGTTAGAATAAGGATCAGCAGGGCAGGGGCTGTCTGTCTCCTTCCCCTGCGGTGTCTCCAGAATCATCCGGCCTGGCACAAAGGGCCTGCGGATTGTTGAATAGTTAAAGGAAGATTCTGAGATTGCCTTCCCCAGAGCAACCCCGGCCCCTCCTTCTCATCTCCAGTGACTTTTCACAAAAACATCAGCCCCGTGATGCCTGGCCACCTAAACTTCACCTGGATGACCACAGAGGTGGGTCAAGACCTTCTTTCACCAGCCGTCTCATGAGCAGCCATCCCGGTTAGAGGGAGAGAAGGCGTCAGTATTCCTGGGTGAGGACCAAATGTGTGGCCCCTGGTGGCTGAATGCTGCTTTACATTCCATGATGATGAGGTTGTATCACCCTCACGGTCCTGGGTTACAGTAAGTCCTATGAAGTATGATAGCAACCATACTTGGGTAAAACTGCTGTTTGAATTTTAACCCTGCTATTCTGACTTCTGCACGCACTTACTTGCTTAAACAATAGGGTAGTTACCTCAGCTTCCAGATTGAGACCTGGAAACTCACATAAATCCATCCCACATCACAAAGGTAATTTTCCTGTGCCTGTGGACCAGAACTACAGGAGATTGATTCCCACTGACTCAGTAGCTTCAGGAGTAGAAACTGTAGATAACTTTTAGAGATTATTAACTTTGCTCAATTCTGCTTCTGTACAATCTGCTTTCGCAAGATAGGTCCACATTCCAATCCAATGTCCAGCAGGATGTGGCTGGGAATGACCCTGCGGGCTGTTCCCAGACTTTAGAATTTAGAATTGAGAACAAAGGAAAATTTTTGTGGTTTAGACCTTTAAAAGGACTATCTACACCTGAAACAGCGCGGTCATGAGGGTGGACTCCACCTGCGTGTGGTGCTCTCGCGGCCATCCTGGCCAGCTCAATAAATCCTTGCCTGCTTTTTTTAATCAATCATCAGCCTCTGGTGGTCTTATTCTGACTCCAGGGTTCGACCCCACAACAGGTACCATGTTCCACAAGTCACAGTTGTCAGTGCCTTTTGACGCATCTATACTCACAATTGTACATAATTAGCGTGATCTCTTGTTTAACTTCGTGCCGACTAGACCTCACCTTCCATGGAGTGGACACTAAACTTCATGAGTACAACATAGAGTGTGAATAAATGAGCCAGTAACAGCTTGTTTACATCAAAAGGTGATTTTCACTGTGGGCAGCGGGGGAGATGGCAGCAGGTGGTGTGGTGTCCTGGGTCATGGTGGAACCTTCGACATCAGGGAGTGTGGGCTCAATTCTGGCTCTCCCATTTACTCACCGAGGGAGCCTGGATGAGGGATGACAACTCTGGGACTCAGTATCTTCGTCTGTGAAGTGGGGCTTACCTGAGCCTACTTTAGAGGGGGCTGTGGTGAGGATTACATCAGATAACACAGGGCTGGGGCATCTGACACACCCTTAGTGCTCTGTGCACATCCGCAAATGTTACTAGTATTGTTACCCTCGGGATGTTTTCTCTGGGTTAGGAATGCCCCTCCCTCTGCTCTGTCCCTGGGTAGTGGCTTGGCCATTAGGCTTTTCTGATGCTTATTTTTGTCTATTTGTGAAGTATTATTTGCGTAAAATCAATAATTCCCAAGCTGAGTTACCCATTTGCCATAGTTCTGCATGGGGGGAAGAAAGCAACAAAGTATGTGTGAGGGGTGTTGCTGGCACTGGGGGCTGGGGGGAGATGGAGTGAGCTCTGCTGAATACACATATATAACCAATAGGGGAAATCGATGCGTTCATAAAAGTTATAGGTCCTGCTGGGTGAGCTGTTTTCATTACTGTCAAGAAATGCATCTATTTCATTTTCCTCTTCTTGGGGCCAAGCTATGTTGCAACATTACCCTCAAACCTGCAGAATAGCCTGGGAGTGGAGAGATCAGGTCACCCCACTTCCTATCCACAGGTTGTTGTTGTTGTTTTTTTTTAAATTAAGATACTAGTGGCCCGGTGCATGAAATTTGTGCATGGGGGTGTCCCTCAGCCCGGCCTTCACCCTCTCCAATCTGGGACCCCTTGGGGGATGTCCCCTGTGGGATCAGGCCTAAACCAGCAGTTGTACATCCCTTTCGCAATCTGGGACTGCTGGCTCCTAACCACTCACCTGCCTGCCTGCATGATCATCCCTAACCACTCTGCCTGCCAGCCTGCTTGCCCCCAACTCCCCCCCCTGCTGGCCTTCTCGCCTCAAACTGCCCCCCAATTTGCCGGCATGATTGCCCCTCAACTGCCCCCCCCCCCCCGCCTGCCTGATTGCCCCCAACTGCCATCCCCTGCTGGCCTGATCACCTCCAAAGGCCCTCCCCTCCTGGCCTGATCGCCTCTAACCACCTCTGCCTCTGCCCTGCCACCATGGCTTTGTCTGGAAGGACTTCGGGAAGGTCTCCTGGTCTAATTAGCATATGACCCTTTTATTAGTATAGATCAACCTGGGAACATCTTTGCTTCTAAGAAGGGAAGGAAATAAACACATTGAGCCATGAGCATTCACTGATTCAGTTGATATTGATTGTGCACCTACTAGGTACCTGGTGCTTTTTAAAGCACTGTGGGTTCAGCAGCAAATGAGATAGACACACTCCTGGACCCTGCCCTTGTTCCCCTGAATGTCTAGTGGGAGATGGACATTACAGAGCTGTGCTGAGTGCCATGAGGTTGTCAGGTCAGGAGAGCTTTTTCCGAGGACATGGAAAAGGCTTATCTCAGAGCCTGACATTCAATGGGCACTCAATAAATACTGAATGTCAGGCCCTGAAAGGTGAGCGGGGCTGGCCTTGAGAAGGGCAGGGAGGGAGGAGAGCATCCCGACTCTAGGGAGCCCCTCACAAAAGGCCCTGAGGTGGAGTGGGGAGGGGGCAGGTGATCAGAGGGGGATGAGGAGGGATGTGTGGGAGAGAAGGGGCTGACAGCCTCTGGGCTTAGCATTATGACTATAGTCATAATGAGGTACCTGATAGTAAGGAGAGAGAAGTGACCACATTTGAACTGAGAGAGGGCCACCCTGGCACCTGTATGGAGAATGAATGGCCCCTTTGTAAGGGGCTGTGTGAAGTGCAGGTGAAAGGTGGTGGGAGTAGACTCAACAGGTGGGGAAGAGTGAGTGGAACTGGAAATACTGCAAAGACAGTCTTGGCATATTGGTGATTTATTGAAAGTAGGAATTGAGAAGGAGGCCAGGATTACATTGGCATTTGGGGAGTGGTAGTAATTGTTTTCTTGAGGGGGAGGCAAGGGAAGGGGAGCAAGTTTGGTCAAGGGATGCATCGTGAGCATTCAGTTTTGGACACACTGAATTCAAAGTACCAGCAAGAGAGCCAAATGGAGAGGCCATGGAGCAGGTAGATATATGAGTTTGCAGCTAAGAATAAATTTGGGTTGCTGACAAGGTAAGTATTATAGGCACCTCTTTTATCCGATGGAGCCCCACCGGTGAATCGCCTTCTAGCCAGCACTGCATCATGAAGTGGGGGCTACCCCTCAAACTCCTATGCCTAGATTCATCTTTTTCTCTTTCTCTGACCTTCAGCAATTCATCTAACCTTTCTGTGCTCCCCCATCCTCTGCACAAAATGGCAATGGTTATGTCTGCTTCAGACTACATAGGAGTTCATGTTTGAGGATCTATTAAACCAAAAATAAAACCCGCGGGGCTCTTTGGAAAGAGGGCCTATGTTAAAACAAGGAGCTATTACAGTTCTGTGTTGGCCAATGAAAAGCAGAAATACAGCCCCAAGGCTCAGTATTGATTTTGGTCCCGGGTGCTTCCTGCAGCTGAATAAATCTGACATTTCTTCCCTCAAGTGCTGCCTGGGTTGATGGCGGGTCTCCAGCTTCCAGCGCCTTACCCCTGTTCCAAGGTTACATCCTTTCTCTGCTCAGGCCAGAGCCAGCTCCCTCACCTGCCCGTGGTGCTCTGGCTGCTCTTTCTACTTGGTAGGTGGTTACAGGGAAGATTCCAGTTGTAAGGTTGGAGCTTGGCCAAGAGCAAATGCCCTCTGATTAGACTGGGGACAGGCCCTGCCAAAAAAGCAAAGCTTGGATCTGTAGAACCAGAGATTTAAGGGAAACCAAAGGAAATGTCTCCAGACAGAGTTTTCAAACTTAAGAATGCATTAAGGTTTATGGAATTAGGTTTATTCATCCATTCAATCACTGGATACATATTTATTGAGCACCCATTGAATGTCAGGCTCTGAGATAAGCCAGAGGCTACAAGAGTAAAAGAGACATGTTTTCCCTCCTAGAAGTAATAATCAAATTGGGGAAGAGAGAGACAAAAGAACAAATGACTCTTAAGGGAACAACCAGGTGCAAGCATAGAGTAGAGAGGTGGCTAGAATGTGGAGGCCCATTTTATTTTTAAAATACATATTTTTTATTGATTTCAGAGAGGAAGGAAGAAGGAGAGAGATAGAAACATCAATGATGAGAAAGAATCATTGATAGGCTGCCCCTTGCATGCCCCACACTGGGGACCAAGCTCACAACCCAGGCATGTGCCCTGACTGGGAATCCAACAGTGACCTCCTGGTTCATAGGTCGATGCTCTACCACACTGGCCAAGCTGGAGGGCCCATTTTAGACGGGTTGGTGGCTTCACTGTGGTGTGTCATTGGAGTTGAGATCTGACGGCCAGGAAGGAGCTAACCCGTGGAGAGCAGGAGAGGCCATTTCAGGCAGAGGGCCCAGCCAGGGGAGGACCTGAGGTAAGAACATGCTTGGCGTGTGTGCAAAACCATGACAAGGAGTGGCCAGAGATCAGGAAATGAAAGGAAGGGGAAGGGACCAGATGGTGTAGGGCTTTACCAGTCATGGGAAGGAGTTTGGATTTTTTGTTTAGTGTCATGGCGAGCCATTGAGAGGTTGTGTGCAGGGAGTCAATTCTGTTTTGAAAAGATTACTCTGACCCCTGAGTGGTTAATGGGTTGGTGGGGAAAGGAAGGAATCAAGGAAACTAACTAAGAAGCCACTGCAGCCCTGTGGGTGAGAAGTGACGGCCAGGTGGCCGGTGGTGCCTGTGGAGGGGAGTGAGGTGGACAAACTGGAGGGTGTCTGGAAGTGGGATGGATCAGCTTGATGACTGACTGGAGTGAGGGGTGAGGGAAACGGAGGGGCTGAAGATGGCTCATGGGTTCCTGGGTTTCACAGCTACATGGATGGAGATATGTTTGCTGGAATAGGGATGACTCAGAGCACAGATTGGTTTAACAGCCACGGGACATATGGAGGAGACGTCAAGCATGCAGTTGGATGTATGGAAGTCATCAGACACTCTGGGCTGGAAATACAACTGGAGAATCTCAGCACAGGACTGATGTGAGCGCCCAGGGAAAGGGTTTAGACAGAAAGAGCTGAGGGTGGAGGCTTGAGCCCTGAGAAGCTCTGGTATACACGCGGGAATGAGAGTGGGGAGCAGAAAAGCCTGAGGCAGGAGGAATGGTGTCACAGGAGCCTAACCTAATTTCTCAGAGGCCAAGTAGGGGAAGAGTGAGGGCTGCCCATTTAGTTTGGAGGTTTGGAGGAGGTTGCTGATGGTGACAAGTCATTTCAATTAGTCAGGGAGGACCAAGGCAGGTTGGAATGGGTGCAAGAATGAATTGGAGTGGAGGAGGCTGAAATGACATCTAGGGACAAGTGTTTGGAGAAGGTTTGCCATCAAACTGGGCAGAGAAATGGGGAAGTAGCTGCTTCCTTGGGTTTCTCTGCAAATAAAAAAATGCTCTCGCCATCATTTCTAAACTCTCTTCTGCTCTGACATACCCAGAATATGACACTGAAATAGCTAACGTATTCCCATAGTAAAATAAACGGTGGATGACGTGTAGTCCCCAATAGATAGCTGTGACTCCACTCCTTTTTCTCCCATTCAAGAATGCTTCTAGGAGCTGTGGCCAGGTAGCTCAGTTCGGTAGAGCATTGTCCCAATACACCAAGGTTGTGGGCACATACAAGAAGCAACCAATGAGGTCACTGAGTGGAGCAACAAATTGGTGTTTCTCTCTCTCTCTCAAATCAGTTCTAAAATCAATAATGATAATGATGATGATAAAAAAAGAATGCCTCTAGGAATGTAAACCAGTCAGAGTAATGTTGGGAGAAGCATCTGCTACTTTCTAGAAAAAAATCTTAATCCAAATTGCTATACATTAAACTTTTTGCAGTACAGCTTACCGTTGACCACATCACACCTGCTGGGGCATGTTGGCTTAGGAGTGTGGTTTCAGACCATGAGCGGTGCCATTCATTCATTCATTCATTCTTCAAATAATTTTCTGAGCACTTGCTCTGTGTTAGGAACTTGGTGCTGGGCACTGGAAGCCTCTGTCCTCACAGAGCTCCAGCCAGGCGGGGAGTACCCACGTGGAGTGATCTCTAGTGTAGTGAGCTTACAGCTGGAGAAGCATTGTGCTCTCCAGTAGTGTGTTGCCAGAGTCCTAGCCTGGTCTACAGGCTCTGCAAGAGCTTCCGGGAAGAGGTCCTGATGAATAAGCTAGGGGGATTGATGAAGCCTGTGCTGGGAGTAGGGGTGGACAGTGGCCCAGTAGAAGTGAGCACCAGTGCTGGAGGGCGTCCACCTCCACTCAGGTCCACACCAATGCCAGCCTGTCCAGGAAGTCAGGGAAGGAGCAGGGTATGGCATGCGAGGCAGTAGCAGAGGCAGGCAGGGGCCAGGTGTGCAGGGCATGGGCGCTCCTGCCAACTGTTGGGTCTTTATCAGGGAAGCAACACGAAGAGTGTTAAGTGTGTCAGATTTGTTCTAAAAGATCACACATGTGACTATGGAATGGGGTGTGACTGAACATGAGAAAGACAGCAAGTGTCACTGGTATGCAGACAGGGGGACCGTATGAATTCCCTTCTAGCCCTGTTTTTTTTTTAAAATAAATGTTTTTATTGATTTCTGAGAGGAAGAGAGAGGGAGAGAGAGATAGAAACTTCAATGATGTGAGAGAATCATTGATTGGCTGCCTCCTGCACGCCCCACACTGGGGATTGAGCTGGCAACCTGGGCATATGCTGGAATCTAACCGTGACCTCCTGGTTCACAGGTTGACACTCAACCACTGAGCCACGCTGGCCGGGCCCTTACAGCCCTATTGGACCAGACATGGCTGAGAATTCGGAAAGTGACTGGGGGATGAACTGTATGGGCAGCCTCCTGCTTGTGTGTCCTGCCTCTGGAGCCTGGTCTAGTTTTCCTCTTTCCCTCCCTTCGCTTAGAAAGACCCAACAGGCCAGTTCAGCAGACAAGGACTCCTGTGCAGAAGAACTCCAAGGTAAACCCACTGGGCTAATTTTGGGACAACGATATAGAAATGATGGAAATGGAGGCCAGAAGGGCTGTCTTAAGGGACTGGACAGCAGTGAGCATGGGATGGGGCATGGAGTGCAGAGACGCGGGTGGGTGCAGGTCCTGGGCAGTGCAGAAATTCACTCACGTCAGGGAGACCCACCTAAAGAATGCTGATTCAGCAAGTTTGGGGCGTGAGCCAGGAATCCCTATTTTAAGGAGCCCACCCTCTCCCCATCAAGGTGATTCTAACTTCGGCGGCCCGACGACTTTCCTTTTGAGAATGCCTCAGTGCTGGTTGGCTTCTGGACCTTGTATCCTCAATCCCCTCAGCTGTCTCTCACCAGCTTGGGCCTGAAAGCTTGTTTCAGTCCTGCTTATTAAGGATGTGGATAACCACATTCCAGGGCGGAGCGGGGGGGGGGGGGGGGGGGGGGAGGGGGGGGGGAGGCGGGCTCCTGGTCCGGAGGCACAGCAACGTGCGGCCGCCAGGGGTCGCCAGAGGCCTCGGCTCGTGCGCTCGGGTTCCTCCGCCAGCGGGCGCCGCGCCCGAGCGAGCGGAGAGCAGCGGAGCCAGAGCGCTGCCGGCTCACAAAGCGCCGGACTGTGCGGCGGCGGCGGCAGGAGCGCAGGAGCGAGGCCGGAGCTTCCCCCGCGACCGCGCCACAGGAGCTCCCGCGACTCACACGCGGGGACCCGGGCCAGCCCCCAAGGTACGTGCCCGCCAAACCCCGCGCCCCAACTTGGCGTAGTTGGCATTGCCCGCGACCACCTAGGGCTGGCAGGGTCGGGGGCCTGGGGTGTCTCCGCGCACTCCTCTTGCCGAAGCGGCAGGGTGGGCAGGGAGAGAGCCTCCCCGCTGCGGGTACTCCCCCGCCCCCCATGCTGCCCGAGCCTGGATGCTGCTCGGAGCCCGGCTGACCCCTTCTGTCAGCTCTGGGCGCCGTCCGTGGGAGGCGGCGTGCGGGTCCACGGCTCCCGGTTTTGTGGAGGGCACTGGAGCCTCCGTCTGAGAGTAGCGGGGTCCGGGGCGCCCAGAGAATAGCTGGCAGGGCTCTCCTGTAGTTTGACAGCAGCCCCTAATCTGTGACGCAGCCTCTTCATTTATAACTGAGACCCCATTCCTGAGAGGGATCCCTAGGTCTCTAGATCCTCGACCGGCGCCCCGGGTGGGCGAGAGATGACCCCTTCCCCGCCGGGAGACCCCCACCCTGTCGCTGGGGCGGCGGGGGGCTCGGCCCGCTCACCGCCCTGCGCCCCTGCCCCGCAGATGCCAGCGATCGCGGTGCTCGCGGCGGCCGCGGCGTGGTGCTTCCTCCAGGTCCACAGCCGGCGCCTGGAAGCGCTCGCGGGGCGCGTGGGCCCCAACGGCAATTTCCTGGACAACGACCAGTGGCTGAGCACCGTCTCGCAGTACGACCGCGATAAGTACTGGAACCGCTTTCGAGACGTGAGTACCGGGGGCGGGAGCCTCCGCGAGGGGTCTGAGGCGGGCGGGGGACTGTGCAGGCCTCCCAGGGCAGCTTGCTGGTCCTGGCTCCGGGGCTGTCTTGCCTGAGAACTTTAAAGGGGAACTTCGAAGGCCTGCGCCTCTTTGCCTGTTACCTGTAGTCCAGGTGTGGGTATTTGTAGGACGGGGAGAGGCGACTAGGCTGAGCGTGGAATGAACAGCGAGCAGCGGCAGAGAGAAAGGCTCCCGCAGCGTCTGAATTCTCCTAAGGTTGATGGCTGACTTTGCCCAGCCCCGTAGAGAACCTCCTGGGCAGCCCTGATTGGACCTTCTCTAGGGTGTGCTGCAGGCGTGAGGTTTGGAGGTGAGCCCAGCCTATTTGTTAGGGAGCCAGGTGCTCCAGGTGCTCCAGATATTTGGACGGACATGGCAGTGGGCTGGATAAAATGGTGGTTTTGACCTTTGGCATCTTTAGGGGAAGGGAGAGGGAGCAGGGAGCTCATGGAGTTGGTCTCCTGCCCTGAAGAGGAGACTGGGTGGCAGGATTGCTCCCCTGGGGAGCCCTGAGGGGAGGAAGTTATTCCTGGGCACCCAGAGCACATCTGCTGTCTGTTTCTGCCCCAAGTCTGGCTGTTGCTCCCCAGGTAAGCCCCAGCGGATGCCGGGGCAAGAGGCACCTGGTGCAGCCTTTCCGGCAGATGGCATCCCTCTGTGCTGTGGGAGCTGCTGCCAGCTCTTTCCTAGGCTGCCCCAGGTGGGTGACTAGGAAGAAGTTTTATGATACGTACCAATGAGAATGCCTGCCCTTGAGTGACTCCTACCCCAGAGCCTCTGTTCTCATGGATGGGCACAGGGCTCTTGGAGGTGGGAGATGTCACCCTCTTTCACTGGATTGCCCTCAGCCCCATGCTGAGTAACCCCGTCCCTTGCAGGAGGAGAGTCTGAGGATTCCAATGAATCCGGATGGTTTCCTGTACTTCCCAAAGAGCATCTCTCCAGGTCACATTCCAGAGGACAAGGTGTGCCCATAGCCTTGAGTGGGGGGATTAGTTCTCTCTTCTTTCTGTGTGTTGCTTCTCTTTGAGAGGTGCTTTCAAACACTTAATAAGCCTCCACAGTTTATTGGGAGGGTCTTAGTTTTGCAGCAGATACTCTTCCTGCTCCTCCCACCTGCCCATGAGATTCCTGCCATTCTTTCCCCCTGTTCCTGCCTTGCCCTGCCCTGCAAACCATCTTCAATCCCTTCCGTTCAGTGCTGAGGAGCCTTGGACTGACTACCTTTGCCCGTGGATGAGAAAGATGCCCAAATTGCCCAAAAGGTGCCCCAAAGGAGTGTCCATTCATGGCCTCACAGAGAGCAGGAATCATTTTTTTTTTTGTTTTAGATAGCGGTGAGGAACAGAGCAGATGCTTAACTCTGCTAAACATGGGAGAGTTGGGCCAGGTGTAGAGAGGAAGGGGCCCCTTTGCAGATGGCGTGGTTTGCGGGACAGCTGGGTCACGTGGAGAGGGGTCGTGGTGTTGGAGATGTGGAACTGTTTACTGAATTTCCATGCCTGTTCAAGGTTTTCTTGTGTCAGTGTACCATGAGCATGATATTATTCTTATTTCCTATTTATCTTTAAATTTTTAAAATTAGAGTTTTCTTTCATTTCCCATCTTTCTTGAAAATGGTGATATTTTTTATCCTTGGATCAGGTGTTTTCCATCCCTGACGTACTGTGCCGCTCACCTGGGTGCTTGTTAAATTACAGCACCCAGCTCCTCCCCTGCAGGTTCTCACCCCACATTTCCGGGATGAGTGCTGGAAGTCTATATTTTAAACAAGCATTCTCATGATGTTTAGGAACTACTGCCTTAAATGCTGAAAAAATGTCCAAAGCGTAACAAAAAGAGAAAAGCGTCTCTGTTCAAATGTGCTGCTTTTTTTGTTTCAGGAGTAATTTTAGGAGTAAAACTAATATTTTAAGCAGCATATATTCTTTAAAAAATCTTTATTGAAAGTATTACATATGTCCTCCTTTTCCCCCATTGACCTCTCATCCTGCCCCCGCCCAGCCCAGGCCTTCACCCCTCTATTGTCTGTGTCCATTGGTTATGCTTATATGCATGCAGGTTCATTGGTTGATCTCCCCTGCCTTCTCTCTGAGGTTTGACAGTCTGTTTGATGCTTCTATGTCTTTGGATCTATTTTTGTTCATCAGTTTATGTTGTTCATTATATTCCACAAATGAGCAACATCATTTGATACTTATCTTTCTCTGACTGGCTTATTTGGCTTAGCATAATGCTCTCCAGGTCCATCCATGCTGTCGCAAATGGTAAGAGTTCCTTCTTTTTTACAGCAGCATAGTATTCCATTGTGTAGATGTACCAGTTTTTTAATCCACTCATCTGCTAATGGGCACTTAGGCTGTTTCCAAATCTTGGCTATTGTAAATTGTGCTGCTATGAACATAGGGGTACATATATTCTTTCTGATTGGTATTTCTGATTTCTTGAGATAAATTCCTAGAAGTAGAATCACTGGGTCAATTGGGACTTCTATTTTTAATTTTTGAGGAAACTCCATACTCTTTTCCACTGAGGCTGTGCCAGTCTGCCTTCCCACCAGCAGTGTATGAGGGTTCCCTTTTCTCCACATCCTCCCAGCACTTGTCATTTATTGATTTGTTGATGATTGCCATTCTGACAAGTGTGAGGTGGTACCTCATTGTTGTATTGATTTGCATCTCTCAGATGACTGGTGACTTTGAGCATCCTATCTAATAAAGAGGCAATATGCAAATTGACCATCACACCCTTGCACAAGATGGCCGGCTTATGTGGTCACATGATGGCCACCACAAGATGGCCGGCAGGGGAGGGCAGTTGGGGGCAACCGGGCCGGCAGGGGAGGGCAGTTGGGAGTGATCAGGCTGGCAGGGGAGCAGTTAGGCATCGGTCAGGCTGGCAGGGGAGTGGTTAGGGGGTGATCAGGCTGGCAGGCAGAAGAAGTTAGGGGCAATCAGGCAGGCAGGCAGGCAAGCAGTTGGGAGCCAGCAGTCCTGGATTGTGAGAGGGATGTCTTACTGCCGGTTTAGGCCCGATCCCACAGGGGTCCCAGATAGTTTTTTCATATGCTTCTTTGGCTTTTGTATGTCCACTTTGGAGAAGTGTCTATTTAGGTCCTTGCCCATTTTTTAATTGGATTGTTTATCTTCCTTTTGTTGAGTTGTACGAGTTCCCTATAAATTTGGAGATTAACCCGTTATTGGATGTATCATTGGTAAATATGTTCTCCCATGCAGTGGGCTCTCATTATTTTGTTGATGGTTTCTTTTGCTGTGCAGAAGCTTTTTATTTTGATGTCCCATTTGTTTATTTTCGCCTTAGTTTCCATTGTCCTAGGAGATGTGTTGATAAACATATTGCTGTGAGAGATGTCTGATATTGCAGTATATATCCTTTTTAAATGACAGTTTAATCCATAATAACATTAAAAACATCTAAAAATGTTTAAACATCCCAAACATCTTCAGTTACAATCATTTTATATGCTTTACGGGGTTCTCTGATGCTAGCCATGGAACAGACATAATTTAAGGCCATTAACCTCTTTAAAGTGTTGTGAAACTCAAACTAGATAATCTTTTAGGCCAAGTTCAGGCGTCTTCATGTGGGTCATTTACTTGGAATACCACAAAGCCCCAGTCCCTGGGACCAGGGAGTAAAAGCTTGCTTTCTATAGAAACCAGCTGTTCAGTGGACAACAAAGCCACAGCTGGGGCAGTTGCTCAGCCAGTCTGATAGTTTTCACTGAGCCAGGCCTTGCTAGAGGTTGACAAAACTCAACTTCCCTACTGTTGTTCTGGTTGTTTTGTTGAAGCTACCGATGACTTGGAAAAGCTGCCCTGAGATTATTGTTACGATCTTGTCAGTTTTTGAATGTCATTGTGAAAGGAAACTTTTTGCCTTTCCTGAGACTCATCACTTTTTTGCATTTGGGGGCGAGATGTTTGGAAGTAATTTTTGAATTTGTGAAACTGAAAAGTGAAGGCTGCCTTTAGAGGGCTGATGATGCCCATTGGTGTTGTTAGTGGGCTAACTTGGAAATAGAAGTGATGGTGCCTGTGTGCCCCATGCTCCCCAGCCTATGATGTGTGTTGTGACATTGCCAGAGATGTCCTGGTAGCCGGCACTTACCACTTTGAAGTGGTCCTCTAGGTACACAAAGAACCACTATCTCCTTTCCAGAAGAAACATCTCAGGATTTCTCCATGTCTTATTACCTGGAGCAATGGGTCCAGGAGCAACGTACCATTAACATGTTAGGAGATGTTTGCTCCTTAAATGTATTGGTGGTCTGTTAGGTTGGCCATTATTCTTTTTTTTTATTAATTTATTTTCCAATTATACAATTTATCATTCTTTTTATAAAGACTAGCCCTTGGGATGTTTGGGCCAGATGGAGACCCAGATTTTTGCACAAATACAGTATGAAGGAGGAGAAGATGAAGAAGGATAGATGTTTGTATTTAGTTGCACTGTTATTTCCCATTTCCAATTGTCATGCATTTAATTTCTCTGTGGTTTGAAATTGAGGGGTCACGATGCCACGTCCATTCTTCTGATTTTTTTCCTTATATTATTTGGCTTTCCATACCTATTGCTGTAAGGAAATTTTCCTCTGTTTATTCAAACATTCATCTGTACATTCACTCATTCCAACAAATATTTGACTGTCTACTATGCACTAGGGTAGTTGGCTCTAAGGGTGAGCAAGATAAAGTTTCCTCTTTACTCAGGTAACCTCTTATCTGCTGGATGAAACACTTTATCTTACACTATCACACATTTCTTTGTTAACATGTTTTCTTTTTAAATAAGTTTTTCTTACAAAGGTAATACGTGCTGATTGTAATTAAAAATGAAAACATTGCAGAAATAGATAATACCTAACATCAATGAAGCACTTAGTGTGCAGGACATTGTTTAAGGTACTTTACATATATTATCTCATTTAATTTATAACAATCCTAGGAGAGAAATACTATTACTGTCCCTGATTTACTGGGAAGGTAAGTCTGTTGCCCAGAGTTAATGGAGCTGGGCTGCGGAGGAGCCTGGCTGGAACCAGGAAGTCGGCTTCTAGACTCTCACTATGCACAATGGCCAAGCAAAAATGGAGTGGATTGGGGTGTGAGCCACCACTGGTAGCACATTGCAAGTCTTTCCTGCTTTATGTGGAGGGGTAGCTAGTGAAGGTTCTTAAGTTGAGACAAAGTAGAATAGGAAGCCAGGTGGACCAACAGCTTATTGTAGGGGTCACAACAGGCCTTACCTTCTGCTAATAATGAGCTTCTGATTTGATTAAAATAATATTGATGCTTACACCAAAAATGGCATTTTCTTTCTTTTGCGCATGTGAAACTAGCCCTGACATTTAACTCCAGGATAATTACCTTTAGCAGGCTCAAAGAATCGGAAGCTTGCTTTCACTGGCATTTCCTAGTATTTTACTCCGGAGTGGCCTGGGTTTGTAATTCTAATAAGACCACAAGGGCCAGCCCGCTTTCTTTTCCCCACAGGCTCCCTGGGATTTGGTGGTCTCTTTAGCAGAACTGGGGTGTCAGTGAGCAGCTGACCTGCTCATTTGATCTTAGCAGCTCAGCTCTAATGAGTTTCAAGGAGAAGTGGGGCTTATTGATGGAATGGGGGCTGGCGCAGTCGGTGGGGTTGCTGACAAGAGAGGTGTATGGCTTAGTGGATCAGTCATTAATCTGTCACCACAGAAACTTGGCTTGTAATAGAGAATAGCAGAAAATCATTTTGATTAAACAGGTTCAAGGGGACTTAAATGAGTTTGTGATCCTAACTCTCTTTAATGAACCCACTCTCTTAAATCCCCTGTATGAGATGACCACTGATAGAAATAATTATTTCACAGGAACCGTTAGAAAGGGTCACTTTGAAAGTGGACAGGCCCACAACCGTTTTGTGCTCTCTGTCCCTGCCTTCAGTTTGCCCTTGACGGAGAAAGCCTAGTGTTGTCCTGGCAAGGATGGCGGAGCTTCTTGTCCCAGTTGACCTTCCCAAGCTGAGTTCCCGGCTTCTCCTTGTCCTCCCCAAACCCGGCCCCTCCCCCTCCCCAGTGCTGCAGTTTACTGGGATTGCTGGGGGGGGGGGGAGGGGGGATAAATACTCTCCTATATGCTGGTGAGATTATTTTCAAAGGCAAGAAGTGGTCCTAAATGGATCACTGGACCTGTAATTCTCTCCTATGGGGTGGGACCTGATCATTGGCTGAACTATTCAATCTTGCTTGGGGAAACAAAGTAATGCTAGTAATTGAATGTTTCATAATAAGTCATTTCTTACTCATTTACTCAATATAATATATTTCAAACCATACACTCTCAAAGCTCTCGAGGCTGAGTCACACCACGGTGAAGAGCCCACTCTTAACCTGAGTTCACATTCCAGTCTTGCCAAGCTTATACTTGGGTCTTGGCTAGTGCACCAGTTCCCTCACCTGTACAACCGGTGTGACCCTCCCTGCTTTGTGGGTTTTGAGGAGGACTGAGTGAACCCATGGCACCAGGTAGATGCTCATGATCTTTCAGTGGCTGATGTGCCTGCTATTCTGATTTGCTTCCTGAGGGTTGCTTCTCATCATGTATGCTCTGTGAGCATGAGTGAGTTGCTGGCACCCAGCTATAGAGAAATGTCTTAGAGAAAGGTTGGGGAAGTTTGTTCCATTATCTTTGAGGCTGTTCTCACTCCATTGCTTGTCAGTCTGGAAGGCTGTGTGAGGTTCCACGTGGTCCAGCCTGTTATTTTCCAGTTGCAGCTCCTGGCACAGAAGTCCTCCCCTTCGTATTTCACAGCATCACCGGACCTCTCCTGAAACCGGCACCTCTCATCATGATGTATCTGAGAGGAGGTTTGCACCCAGCTGTGCCTGAAATCCTAGTTGTGTGAAGAGCTCCCCAGGGAGCCCTGTTATGCCAGCTAAGCCCTAATTGGTTTCACTTTTAACGTTTAGCTCTGATCCAGTTGCCTCCAGCCCATCTCAGAAGAGAAAAACTTCATCTGGTTCTGTAGAGTGGTCCTGGGCTGGCTTTGGGGTGGATGGGTTCTGCATTGCTGTCCTTGGGGAAGCTCTTGCAGGATCTAGCAAATGCCTCTTGTTGGTTTCAGAACCAATAGGAAAATGCTTAGCAGGATTGGCCAGGCCTTTGTTCCTTTGTCTATCACAGACACAACTCTTCAGTTCCACCTCATTACAGGCCGCCAGAGGACCTGTACCTCACTACAGCCGAAGCAGGCCAGCGTGGTTTAGGGAAACCCTAACAATAATAAATAGTCAGCACAGGGCGTGGTGATTTGTTGGTGCAAAAATGTTCTCCAAATGCCAGCTACTTGCCAGGCCTTTGCTAGGTGCTGGGTGAAGAAGCTAGACACAGTCTGTATCCTCCTGGAGTTTACATTCTAGCATGGCAGACAGAAAAACAACCACAAATAATGATTTAGGTACAGTTGAGAAAAGTGCTACAGGTAGAGGTACAGGTGCTGGATCATGTGTAACGGGAAGGCGAAGGGGCTGATGAATTGTTCTGGTTGGGGAATGCTGCTGGGAAGGCACTGGAGCTGAGACCACTGGATGATAGGAGGGAACCAGGAGAGTAGGGAGGTGCTTGTGTTCCAGGCAGCGAGTGGGAAGTGCAGACCCAAAGGTCTTGAATTGGGAAAGACCTTGCTGTGTCTCCATCAGATGTGTTTGCCCTAGGATTCCTTTAAATAGCAAGCTCTTTCTCAGTTCATTTAAAAAGCACACTTCGGTCCCAGCTGGTTTTGCTCAGTGGGTAGAGTGTCAGCCTGAGGACTGAAGAAGGGTCCCAGGTTTGATTCTGGTCTAGGGCACATGCCCAGGTTGCGGGCTCAGTACTCAGTAGGGGGCGTGCAGGAGACAGCCAATCGCTGATTCTCTCTCATCATTGATGTTTCTCTCTCTCTCCCTTCCTCTCTGAAATCAATAAAAATATATTTCAAAAAAATAAAAAGCACGCTTTGCACATTTTCAATTTGACACACATTTTGGGGGTTGGGGTATAAGTCACTTATGACAAGTGAGGTACACAGATGGGCCAAGTCCTTGGAAGGATGGCCTGTTCTTTTGTCCCTGCACCTTTTCTCCCTCCCCCCTTGTCTCTGCGTTGTGTTCTGCAGCAACTCGGTTGTGTAAATATCCCTCACCCCACTTTCCTCTTTCAAAAAATACTTCCTAGCCTTCCATTGATGGGGCCCATGAGTACTCTTTCCCTCCGTGGTCAAGTGTCCCGGGCTGTACAGTTCCTACAATCCCAAGTGCTGTTTAGAAATAAGGGCACCATGGAGTTTCTTGGACAGAGTAATGATATGTGAAGTTTATCTTTAAAAAATGAGGCTGGAGTATATGGGCTGCTCCTTGCCCTCCTCCCTGTTCCCCTCCCCACTGCCATTGCTGAGAACCAGCTGGGTGCCAGGCTTGGAAGCTAAAGATGAAACCCAACATTTCTGTCCTCAGGGTCACAGTTCAGCGGGGAGACGACACGCATGCCCTTCTGCAGCACCGTGTCAGAGTGCTGACTAGCATGTGCAGCCATGGCTCCTGGCCTGGGTCCTCCCAGATGAGACTGAGGCAGACATGAGGGTAATGGTTTCTTTCTGGGGAGGAAGAAAGGTGTGTTCACAGACTAGCGATGTGAATTATTGGAGATTCTCCTGGAGGAATAACACTAATGTCTAAATTCACTTGTTTGGGCTGCTTTTCTGATGATTCTGTGCAGATATGTCCCTCAGGTGACACACTCCCTTGATCCTCTATAAGGATCTCTTTGGCACAATGGGGGAGGGAGGAAGGAAGGACATACTATACAACTATTTGTAATAATTTGCAACCTCTTCCTGGGCAATCTTCGACACGACACACTGCAGAAGGCACTGCCAGTATTCCCCAGCATAATTATGTGGTGGGTGAGCAGCATTTATTCAGAGTCTGTCAGTGCCTGTGATTGGAGCCAGGAAGCAGAACCTACTGCAGGTGTGCCAGGCGATCTTGGCACGGAGAAAACATGGGGAAAACAAATAGGCAGAGGGCAGAGGCCTCCACTTTTTTATTCCCGCTCCACCCTTTCTGTTCCACCATGCAGATGGAATCACTCTCACTCAGTCCTGAAAAAGGCCAGGCCAGGGTGAGATGCCCAGCCACGGCCAAGGCTAAAAGGGAGCTGCCCAGAGCCAGGTGCTAGAGCCATGCTTCTCAGACTTACATCTTCCCAACCTCGGAAGGCCCCCGTGGGCTGATTCACAGTGTGGCCTCCAGCCTCCTCACCTAGAGCACAGTCTCTGATTGCCACGGTGGCACCCAGGAACCTGCATTTTAAATAAGCAGCCAGGCCCTGGCTGGTTTGGCTCAGTGGATAGAGTGTCGGCCTGCGGACTGAAGGGTCCCAGGTTTGATTCCGGTCAAGGGCATGTACCTTGGTTGCGGGCACGTCCCCAGTAGGAGGTGTGCAGGAGGCAGCTGATCGATGTTTCTAACTCTCTATCCCTCTCCCTTCCTCTCTGTAAAAAAGCAATAAAATATATTTGAAAAAAAATAAAATAAGCAGTCAGGTGATTCCGATGCAGGTAGTTCTCACAGTGTATTTTCAGAAAAATCCTAGAGAATTATTCTTGACAAACTGCCAACACCATTAGCTCCAATGAATAATAAAATCGTGGGCAAAATGAGCATTTTGTCTTGTAAATTGTTGAGTGTGCATTGTTTTCCCCTATGTCGGCAGGGCTACCATCGACATCGGGGAGGCAGGCCTTGCTTTGCAGTGTGTGATTCTGCGCAGGTCTGAGCAGCAGCCACCGTCTCGAGGTGCTGCTGGGGTAGAAGAGCCCTGGACTCCTGACTGGCTTCCAGGGCATTATGCACACTTGTTCCCTCAAGCACAGCAGAATCGATGTGGGACCTTTTCCACGACAAAGTCCTCGGGGGTCATCTCAACAAACCTTCCTGTCTCCAAAAGGGCCTGAACCCAGCCAGCTCTGGCCTGACTTTCTTCTCCAGCAGAATTGATGTGTTTTGTGCACAGCTGAACTGAGGAAATTGACTCTGGCGTCGGCATTAGTTTATAGAGAAATGGGTGTTGGAGCTGACGTGGTGCAGAGAGCATGCGCTGGATGAGGAATGGTGGGGGCATATAGAACGTTTACTCGCCCAGGAGGTGTTCCCTTGGGTGCAGAGGAGTTGCAGATACTGGCAGCTGGGAGCACAGAGAAGGCCCGAGGGATATGGGCTGGACAGTGACACTACCTGCTACTCTCTTCTGGGAGTAGTAAATCCTTTTGCTTGGTAGGGTAGATCATTTTGAAGAGATCAGAGGACACCAAAAACAAAGACTCATCAAAGTGTAGGAAATTTATGAGGTTCAGCAAGATATGGAGATATTTCTTGTTCTAAAGCCATTCCATTGCCCACTGAACCAACTCTCAAACTTTGTTTCATCCCATCTTGCTGAATTTCCTCTAATTAATGGTACCTAAATTGGTAAAATCATTGTCAAGATGGAGAGAGAAGACAGTTACGTGTATTTAACAGACTTGTGTGGCTATTTGGGGTCTTTCCATAGCCCCATTGCTAAGGGACAATTGGGTAGTTTCTGGGTCTTTCTGTGCTCATTGAACAACCGATTCCTTTGTGACTTTGGTGGCCTTGGTTGGTTGGTGTACAATACTTTTATTTGGCCAAGACATCACCTCCCATCTGAGCCAGCTAGTCTTGCTGTAACTTGACCTGTTCTTTAACCGTTAACCAGTCATCTTGGATGAGGCTTATGTCACTTTCAGTGAATGAGAGAATGAAAGTGCTACCCTGTTACCATGAAAATAAGGCTGTTTTTACTGGTTTTAGATTAATTGTATGATTTTTATATGACAGGGTTGGTGGTTTAAAAATTTATTCCTATCTCAGAAAGACCTCTGTATGTGTTTAAAAGTATTTTTATTTATTTCCATAGGCATCCTGGACCTGGATCCTTGCCTTTCTAGCCTCCAGACCCTGGCACACAGACTCAGTAGTGATGCTTGTTTGCTCATGTGTTCATACATTGACCCCGCAGACACTTATTGGCCGGGCTGCTATGTACCAGACCCTGTGCTGGCCACTTAGGAGGCAGCAGGGAGCAAAACAAACCTGACTCCTGTCCTCTGGAGTCTACAGACTTTTTGTCTGAGAGGAGTGAAAAGAAGGGGTGCTTGGTGGTCAGGTACCTATTGGGGGTTGTTCTGCAAAGGATAAGGCCTGGTCTATAAAGGAAACTGAGCAATCTTCACAAGCCAGACGTCTGACCTGAGCCACGTCTCGGTGGGAAGCAGCTCAGCATTCATCTCCTCATCTGCTGGTGGCCAGGCCACTTCAGCTTCCCTCCACCATTACTGAAATACCTGGGTGACCTCGCCTGTTATGCCGAGTTCAGGGACCCAGACACTGCTGACAGGAGGGTGAGGGGCTGTGGAATCTAGGCAGAGCATTTAGACAAGATAGGACATGATGAATGTGAATGCCGAGTGTGATGAATTTAGCCTTGTCAGGGCTCCCGGTCAAGGCTTGTAGTGAGTGGAGAGAGAATTGTAGAAAAGATTCTCTGTCTTCAGCAGCCCTGGATTGGTAGGGAGTACATTTCATTGAAGTAGAACATATATAGAGCAAAGGGCACCAATCCGCTTTCGCAAAGTGAACACACCCATGCAGACAGGTCAAGAGGTGGAATATTATCAGGTTTGAGAAGCCTGTCCTGTGTGCCTTGTAGTCACTACATGTCCCCTCCCAAGTAAGAACTTAACAACACTGACTTAAAACACCAAAGATAACTTTTGCTTGCTTTTATACTTGTGTAGTGGAATCATACCGATTTTTTTTTAGGGGGGGATCTGGCTTCTTTTGCTCAACATGAAATTTGTGATGTCATGTGCTGTGTGTGGCTGTAGTTTGTTTATTCTCATTGCTGTGTTCATATTCCACAGTGTGTGTACCTGTTCTATTGTGTTTGGGTAGTGTCCAGGATTTACTATTATATAATAGCACTTTCTTGGGCATGTCTTTTGGTGAACCTATGTACGCTTTTTTTTTTTTTTTTTTACCAGTACATACCTTGGTGTAGCATCCATTGGTTACAAGATAGGTGAATGGTCAGCTTTTAGAGATGTGACTAAATAGTTTTCCCAAGAGGTTGTGCCAATTACTCTCTCACAGCTAGTGTATGAAACTTCACTGGGAACAACATTATTATTTTACTGCCTTACAGTCTAACTTGTATTTTCAATTCAACAAAATGTATTGAACATCTATTACATATCAGGCAACTTGCCTACTGTTATGGAGCCTGTATTCTAGTTGAGGGAGAAAAATAATACAGAGATTAAGATACAACAGTTGGTTGTAAGTTCTGTGGACAAAAATATACTAGGGTCACTCAATGGGGAAAGGATAGTTTCTTCAATGAGTGGTGTTGGGAAAACTGGATATTCTCATAAAAATGATGAAATTGGACCCCTTCTTATACCACTCACAAAAATTAATTTGAAATGGATTAAAGACTTAAATGTAAGACATGAAACCATAAAACTATTAGAAGAAAACATTAGGAAAAAGATCCTTGACATTGGTCTTGGCAATAATTTTTTTTTAGATATGATACAAAAAGTATAAGCAACAAAACCAAAAATAAACAAGTGGGACTATATCAAACTAAAAAGCTACTACACAGCAAAAGAAAGAACAAAATGTACATGCAACCTATAGAATGGAAGAAATATTGGCAAACTATATGTCTGATAAGGGTATATTATCTAAAATACATAGAAAACTCATATAACTTAATAGCAAAAAAACCCCAAAGAACAAGTAACTTGATTTAAAAATGGACAAAGGACCTGGATAGAAACTTTTCAAGAAAGGTATAAAAAAGGCCAACAGGTACATGAAAAGGGGCTCAATATCACTAATCATCAGGGAAATGCAAATTAAAACTACAATGAGATAACACCTCCTACTTGTTAGAAAGGCGATTATAAAAATGACAGGAGATAAATGCTGTCAAGGATGTGGGGAAAAGGGAACCCTTGTGCACTGTTGGCAAGAATGTAAATTTGGTACAGCCACTATTGAAAACAATGCGAAGGTTCCCCAAAAATCAAAAATCAAACTATCATAAGCTCTAGTGATCTCACTTGTGGCTGTATATGCAAAGGAAATGGTCACTTGAAAAGATATCTGTACCCCATGTTTATTACAGCATTATTCACAGCAACCAAGACATGGAGACAAGGTAAATGTCCTATGAATGGATAAAGAAAATGTACACACACACACACACACACACACACACTCACTCACACACACACACGGATATTATTCAGTCATAAAAAGAAGGCAACCCTGCCATTTGCAACAACATGGGTGGACCTCGAGGGCATTATGCTAAATAAAATGAGTCACAGGAAGATAGACAAATACTGTATAATCTCACTTATACATGGAATCTAAAAAAGCTGATTGGTGTTTGCCAGTGTGTGTGTGTGTGTGTGTGTGTGTGTGGCGGCGGGGGTTGTGGGGGGAGCACTTTGTGGACATGAGGATATTTTGATCAAAGGGTACAAACTTCCAGTTATAAGATAAATAAGTTCTGGGGCTCTAATACACAGCATGGTGACGTTAGTTAACAGTGTATGGTATACCTGGAAGTTGCTAAGAAACAATCTTAAATGTTCTCACCATATCAACAACAGGAACAAGAAGATGGCAATTATGTGTGGTGTGAAGGATGTGTTAACCTTACCCTGGCAATCATTTTGCAATATATACGTGCATTAAACCATCACATTGAACATTTTAAACTTATACAGTGGAATGTCAATTACATCTCAGTAAAGCTGAGAGGGAAAGTCAGGATAAAGGGAATATGGAGGGGGATGTTTATGCCCTAAGTGTGGGTTTACCATTATTATTTTGACTTTAAATTGTTCTTTTCCCAATGTAAAATAATTGATTATTTAAAAAGAGACTTCAGAAGGTGCAGGAAAAGAGAAATAAGTCATTTCCCTCCGTTACGTAGTCACTGTTAACACTGCATTTTGGGGTCTGTTTGCTTCCAGAAGGCTTTTTATTGCCAATGTTTTAATTTTCATGGTTGATATTATGCTGCTGTTATGATTTGGTGTCTCTCATTTACTCACCCTCTTTTTTTGTTTAATGACAGAGCATAAACATTTTAGCATAGCATGATGCTTTTCCGTGTAAATGACATTTTCATGGTGTATATTAGTCTAGTGCCAGGGTCGGCAAACTGCGGCTGGCAAGCCACACGTGGCTCTTTGGCCCCTTGAGTGCGGCTCTTCCACAAAATACCACGGCCTGGGCGAGTCTATTTTGAAGAAGTGGCGTTAGAAGAAGTTTAAGTTTAAAAAATTTGGCTCTCAAAAGAAATTTCAATCGTTGTACTACTGTTGATATTTGGCTCTGTTTACTAATGAGTTTGTCGACCACTGGTCTAGTGAATGTATATACTACAATATACCAAACTAAAATATTTGACAGTAGACAATGTTTCCATTTTTCCTTATTCTAAATAATTACATGATGGATGTTTTGGACATATGAGACTTTCTGTAGTTAGAATTATTTCCTTAGGATATGTTCCCAGAAGTAGAAATACATGGGGTCCTGGCGTGTACTTTTTAAAGATCACTGATGTGTATTAACCTTGTTAGACTGACTCTCCCCCAAAAGTACAGAATATGTACCTTCTTGCACTCTTGCCTGCATTGGCTGTCAGTGTTTTTTGTTTTTCGTTTTTTGTAAAGAAGAATGTGATAGGAATGTGGCATGCCGAGTCATGTGTAATTATTGAGTCAACACAGGCGGTATGATGCATGCAAGTGCCCTGGCCGGGGAGAGTGCTTCTCTGATCCCTCTGGATTTTGTCAGGGAAATGGCCATGAGAGACCTGCAGCTCACCCTGTGAGCGTCTTGCAGAGCCTGTCCTCTGAAGAGCCCTTTGAACTCGCAGTGGAGATATTAACGAATCCCAGCCTCGTTCATAATGAGGAGCAGAAGCAGATGCTGCGAGCCAGATTTCAAGTCCAATTGCTGCTGACGGCTCCCCTGCTCCCATACAACGTATAGATTCTTTAATGCCCTGGTGGTGGAGGAGGGTAAGTGAAGATCATTAAAAACCAGCTCCATCTACACCATGGTGGTAAAGTGGTTTCTCCTGTCGAATACAGACAAGGCCTGGGCCCACATCTCAGTCTTCATTTGTGTTCAAGACACCTGCTTGCTTTTCACTGCCCAGTATTTCCTCCCACCGCAGCCTGCCCAGTGCGCTCACCTCAGTGTAGCAGGGAGCAGGGTTTCCCCCGGCTGCTGTCTCAGCATCATGGAAAAAACAGCCGTTCTCTGGGTCTGTCAGCCCTTTGGGAGCTCTCTGCAGGTGTGGACCAGTGGTTCCCATCAACAAAGGCTTTGCCCCCAGGGGACACTGGCACAGTCTAGAGACATTTTTGGTTGCTGGGACTGGGACTGGGACTGGGACTGGGGGTGGGGCTAGGTGTACTACTATCAGCTAGTGAGTCGAGGCCAGGGATGTGGCTAAACATCCTGCAATGCCCGGAACAGCCCCTCTCCCCTTCTTCAAATGTCATTAGTGCCAAGGTCGAGAAATGCTGGCCTAGAGATACGGTTGCTTCTTTTATGATTTATCTTGTGTGTGTGTGTGTGCGTGTGCGTGCACACACGCAGGTTGTGGTCCAGGTGGATGAAATTGAGAGTGAGGGGCATATGATGAGCCATCTTTTCATTGTCTATTTAACATGCTATACTTTCTGTCCAGAAGACAAACAGGCTGGGCGCTTAACGTGTTAAGAAAAGTTGTGATGGGTGCTGTCCTAGCTGTGGGACATGGCCATGAACAAAACAGATGAGCTGCGAGGAGAAACCAAGATGGCAGCATAAGTAAGCACCTAAACTGCTGCCTCACACAACAATTTCAAAACTACAACTAAAAGACAAAACAGACATCATCCAGAACCACAGGAAGGCTGGCTGAGTGGAAATTCTACAACTAGAAGGAAAGAGAAAAGCACTCTGAGACTCAGAGGAGCTGCAGAAGGCAGAGGTACCAAGGAACATGCGCGGAGAGGGCAGGCAACTGAGTCTGCGGCTGGCTTTCTCAAGTGGGAGGGAGACAAAAGCTCCCGACTGCACTGAACTCCAGTTCCGGGCAAGATTCTGGGGACCCAGACTCATTCGGGGAGAAACTGGACTGTCTGGCAGCGGGCGGAACTCGAGGGTGGCTTTCTCTCAGAGGTGCTTGCAGTGATTACCATGGGACACTGAGACACAGGGGCCTATTAGGGCAGGACTGACGGGAAACCAATGCTGTCTGCTCCGCCCTGAGACTCCGCCCCATTCAAGCTGAGCACAGAGGCTTTTGCAAGTCTCCTCCCATAAGGGTGTCTCCAGCACAGAAGTTCTCCCAGTGCAGACACAGCTGATCCTCACAGCCAATTGGCCTGGAGGTCAATTTATCCCAGTGATACCAACAACAATCAAGGCTTAACTACAACAAGACTGTGCACACAGCCCACAAAGGGGTGCACCAAGAGTGTCCACTTCAGGTAACTGGGAAAGCTGAGCCACTGGCCCCTATAAGACATCTAGCACACAAAGCCACTCTATCAACTCAGGGAAGCATCCAAAATGTGGAGACAAAGAGACAGATCACAAATGAAAGAAATGGAGGAAAGCAAACGACTGGATATAGAGTTCAAAACCACGGTTATAAGGTTTTTCAAGAATTTTCTAGAAAAGGCCAATAAATTTAGTGAGACCCTTGAGGATATGAAAAAGGACCAACTAGAAATGAAACATACACTGACTGAAATAAAAAATATTATACAGAGACCTAACAGCAGACTAGAGGACTGCAAGAATCAAGTCAAAGAGTTGAAATACAAAGAAGCAAAAAACACTCAGCCGGAAGAGCAAAAAGAAAAAAGAATCCAAAAATTTGAAGATAGTGTAAGGAGCCTCTGGGACAACCTCAAGCGTACCAACATCTGAATTATGGGGGTGCCTGAAGAAGAGAGAGAGCAAGATACTGAAAACCTATTTGAAGAAATGGTGACAGAAAACTAAACTTCCCCCACCTGGTGAAAGAAGTAGACTTACAAGTCCAGGAAGTGCAGAGAACCCCAAACAAAAGGAATCCAAAGAGGACCACACCAAGGCACCTCATAATTAAAATGCCAAGAGCAAAAGACAGAGAGAATATTAAAAGCAGTAAGAGAAAAACAGTTAGTTACCTACAAGGGAGCACCCATATGACTGTCAGCTGATTTCTCAACAGAAACTATGCAGGCCAGACAGGAGTGGCAAGAAATATTCAAACTGATGAATAGCAAGAACCTACAACCAAGATTACCCAGCAAAGTTATTCAGAATTGAAGGTCAGATAAAGAGCTTCACAGATAAGAAAAAGCTAAAGGAGTTCCTCACCACCAAACCAGTATTATATGAAATGCTGAAAGGTATTCTTTAAGAAGAGGAAGAAGGAAAAAGTAAAGATAAAAATTATGAACAACAAATACATATCTATCAACAAGTGAATCTAAAAGCCAAGTGAGTAAAAAAATCTGATGAACAGAATAAACTAGTGAATATAATAGAATCAGGAGCATAGAAAGGAAGTGGACTGACAATTCTTGGGGGAAAGGGATATGGGGTGTGTGGAAAGAGACTGGACAAAAACTGTACACCTATGGATGAGAACAGTGCGGGGCGGGGGATAAAGGCAGAGGGTGGGGTGGGAACCGGGTGGAGGGGAGCTATGGGGGAAAATAGAGGAACAATTGTAATAATCTGAACAATAAAGATTTATTAAAAGCAAACAAACAAAAAAACAGATGAGCGGCTCTGCGACAGTGGAGCCTGCCTTCTGGGGCACAGACACTTCTTATTCTGGACTTTTCCAGAGCTAGGAGAAGGGAAGACCAACCAGACACATACATTAGTCTTTATAGCCTCAGGAAATATGATGCGTTATTGCACCCAATCAGGTATAATAAAAACCATGTAATTTTTATTATTTTTGCCAAGACGAACAGCTATAGGGAGTTACTGTGTGAAATGTGTATTTATCTGCGAGTCCCAGGAAATCGGCTGCTCTATGAATGAGAGGGGTTGATTTTGTTTCGCTGAGGGGTGGGAAAATGCAGCATAAAAATATTTTGTTCCCAAAGAGCGGGCAGTCTCCAATGGATGGCTGGTTCCTCTCCCCAGATCTTGTTCCCCACTCCGGTGGGTAGGAGCTCTTGTTTCCAACAAGATGATCCTTGTTCACCCCTCACTTCTTCTTCATATACTGCACAGCAAACTTCAATGATACACTCCCCCAAATCCTGTTGTGGTGACAGCCAGTGCCACACAGCTCCGTCTGGGGAACCTGTACCCACACTGAGTCTGGGTTTGTCTGTTGGAGGCGCACCTGCACTGTGAGTGCCTCCATCCTGGGACATTGGCTCATGAAATCTGGCTTGAGGCTGCCAGATGCTACATACAGACCCGAGGAGGTACTGGGACCCTTTTCTTGGTCCCTGTGTCATTGCTGCACTTTACCCTGGGAAGGGAAAGGGGACACAGCCCATAAGAAAGTGATGGAGCCCATTTAGTCTCCAAAGGATATCTGATCAAGCCTTCCATTCTGGTGTGTCCCACTGCGCCCACATAGTAAGGAGATGGGAGAGTCATGTCTCTTCTCTATTGGGATGTTTCTGCAGCTTTTGTTCATGAACAGGGAGCCTTAGTTCAGGATTGCAGGGTGTACTGTGCTCTCTGGCCCATGAAGCACCCTCCGGCATTTCCACGGCATCCCCTTCCCCACCTGAAGACCACTCTTCCTTTCCTCCTTTATTCTGCACCCTCCCCAAGCCCACCATTTCCTGTCCCTATTGACCAGTGTGGGTTGCTTTCTGCCCTGTCTGGTCTCACTCCTGAGGGAGCAGGTTGTCTTAGGCATGGGCATGAGTGTGGAGACAAGGTCTTCTTTTAGGTTGGTCCGAAAGCTCCTTTCCACTTTGAAGATTAACTTCAACAGAACTCCGTAGTGACACTAAGCTAAAAGTGTATCTTTCTCCTTTCTAGCCTTGAGTTTTATCCAAAGACTCACTGAGTTCCTGGGCATACGTGAAGGGGCGTGGGGAAAGAGAAGAACCCAGTGTTGCCAACACTTCTGCTCCTCTTTCCACAGCTCTGAGTACCTCTCCTCGGTGGTGTTCCCGTAGGCCAGAGCTGACTTTGCCATTCTGTTACTAGTGGACACCCAAACGAATCTTTTGTGTGTTAATCAATTTGCAGTAATTTTTAGATACTTCATATTTTAAAAAATTTACACACTCTCTTTTGCTGTCTTCCACCCTACACAAAGTATTTGTGTGAGATGTTTTTATAGCACGTAACACTGACCTGCAGAGTAGCCGAGCCTCTGCAAGGTAACAGATGTGGATGCACTGGCAAGCTCAGATGTGTCATGTGCACAAGGGGAGCAGGTAGGAATCACCACGCCTCCGATTATTTTTGCCAAATAAAGTTTTGAGTTTGAGAGAGACTAGATCATCTTAATTACTGAATACATACCTGTGTGTTAGGCGTAGTGCTCAGCCCAGGATGTGAAATTTAAGGCTAAATCTTGGCCCTAAGGAGCCACTGTTCTTCTTGGATAAACATACAGGTGAACAGACAACTGTACCACGGTGATGTGAGTTAATGCAGGGAGCACAGGACGCTGCGGGAACCCCAGCGAGGTTCTGATCCCATTGGAGAGTTCAGGGAAGCTTGTAGGGAGAAGGACGCCTGCTCTGAATTGTGCTGTGCCTTTTGGGGAAGATGTTGTGAGCAAAGATGATTCTGCAGAAGAATCTTTCGCCCAAATACATCCCCGGGCCCTGCACAGCCAAGGCCTTGTTTCAAGTCCCATTCACAGATACACAGTCAAGCAGCCAAAGGATTTCCAAAGGAATCCCAGTGCTCCTTCTGTCTGTCTCTCAAAGCGTGTTAGAGAAGACCCGATTCATAACCCATACTACAGTTCTCAAAACTCCGTTCTCATTCTTTGGTCCCTGTGTTGCTGAGGAGTGTTGTAATGGACAGCTCCATGAAACTCATCCTTACCTTCCTGCCTCTCCCAGCCATTTGCTAGGCAGCTTGACTTAGTTCCTCCTGGTGAAAGATCTCCCACTTTCTTCTGGCTTCTGAGGTGCCTTCCTACCTCTTGACCTCTAGGCGAGAAAAAAGCAGAATTGTTCTTCAGAGGGCAGGGGGTGTGGGTGACATGGGGCGGGAAGATGGGGAACCTGTACAAGTTCATGAATCTCCTCCCTGTCACACCAGGATCCATATTTTGTCTATTGTGTGCAACCCCTTCCTCCCCACCCCCCCCCCCCCCCCCCCACCTCAGGAGCGGGGATTGAGCTCTGATCCACTTCTCTTGTATTTTCAGGTATCCTATTCATCTCTTTCCCTGTAGGGTGTACCCTCTTTGTGCAGAGAAAAACAACGGTATCTCTAAAGTGAAGGAGGAAGGACACGTAATAGGATTAGTATGCTGTGGCTGGTAGGGCTGATTAGAACTGATTGTCGTGGGGCGATATTGTCTTTGGACAATTATTTCAGCAATGTGTGTGTTACAAGGAGAGCAAATGTGAACAGCTGCAGCTTTCTGAGACCAGTCAAAAGCATATGTCCCTGTTTACCAAATACGTATGGGTAGCCAGCGTATTAAGAAGTTTTAATTTGGGAAATAAACATGCGTCAGTTTTGTTTATTTTTAATTGCTGCTTTCCCTTAATAACATTTTGGGCAGATTCCATTGTTTTTCATCATTTTTAGCTTTAAAAGCAAGTCCATTTGAGTTTAAACTTCCATCTCAGATCGGATTTGAACTTTTCTCTTGCTCTTCGCTTCCAAGGTCTAAACTTGCAGCCTGAAGAGCAGTGTGGTGCTGAATATATAATCTCTGGAGGGTCAAGAGGGGACCTGAGTACCACACACCTCCTTGAAGTGGTGCTTGACTCCATGATAAACGCGTGATTCCTATCTCCTTTTCATCAGTAAGGATAGGCTAGGTTTTGTGGTGGTAACAAATAACTCCAGAAGTCATATTTTTGACTTAAAACAATGAAGGCTTATTTCTCCCTCATGCTACACATCTCCCATGGGTTGGGAGGGGCTCTGATCTGTGTCATCCCCAGGACAGCAGGCTGATGGAGGCTTTCAATCGTGTTGGCAGGAGGAAACGTGTGCAGCAGAGCCTTGCCTTAGCAACTCTGCATCTTTAAATGAGACACTTTTTTTTTTTTTTTTTTTTTTTAGCAAAGCAAGTCACATGGCCAGACGCCACATCAGTGGGGCAGTTAGGGTGATCCTACCATGTACCCGAAAGGAGGAGAGGTCACATGGTTGGCCAATGACATCGATAACAGCCCAAGAGCTTCCTCTCCTAGATGCCTGTCTGCCCCTCAGCCTTATGCTAATGAGGTCCTCTCACCTGGCAGGCGATCCCCAGGAGGGATGAATGCAGGATGACTCCAGTTGAGTTGCAGTCTATTGTCCTTTTGTTTCCTAAACTCTCCTCCAAGATGACTGCCCTTCTACACGGTGGTGGGAGGGATGCTTTCCCGGTGCCACTCTTTCTCTCCCTTGGCCCGTCCTCTTGAATTCTTTCCTGTTTGTTCAGTTGGTGACAGGACAGATGGCCAAGCCACTGCCTGAGGAGATTTCCAGTTGGAGAAGCAAATATTCCCTGTTGTAGGTGGCATCGTTTTTAGGCCCTCTCCCGTGACACCCTCTCAAATTGCACTGGAGAGGGCCTCACACCTCACTGGGAACCTCCCGTGTTCCCAGAGGCTCATGACCGCCTTGTCCCCTCTCCAGTCCTCTTCCCCTAGGGCCTGGGGAGCAGGGGAGAGCAGGTGGAGGAGGGGTGGGATCAGTTCTGCCCCGTTATGAAGCACTCTCGGTAAGAAGCACTCTTTAACATCTGGAAGCTTGTTGCCTGACACTTTATCTTTTAACATATAGGAATTTGGTGCCAAACTTTGGTCTTAATCAAGTTTGGGGGGCAACGTAAGTCCCACTCAAACAACACACTCTTGATATAAGGGGCCTAAACCTCTCCTTGGCAACATAGTAGCTCATTGCTAAATAGGAAATCTTACTAGTACATTCTAATTTAAAAATCCTCTGGACTGGCATTCTAGCTTATGTTGGTTAGCACTGGAACCTTTGCTGAATGCAAATTTCTTTTCCTGTTCAAATTAACTAGGGGCTTGAGAGAGTGTGTGTTTAATTTCTTAAAACAAACATTTTGTTGGGTCATTTAGTTTAAGTTCTATTTAAAGTGGGACCAGTGATTATTATAAATCTGAATGTCCCTGATATGACTTAGATGTGATTATTTTTAAATTCCCTTCCTATCTGGGATACGGATGCCAGTCCTGTCTCCTGGAGACTGAGTTTAGCCACAGGCCATTGAGTCCCAGGCCCTTGTGTTAGGTTTATCTGATCTGTGTGGATGATGCTAGCTCACTAATCTTTGCCCTAGCAATAATAACAGCTGATCGTTATTAAGACTTAGTGTGTTTCAACTTAAAGAATTATTGAAAAAATAAAAACAACAGCCACGACCAAACTAAAAAGACTTAGTGTGTGTAGGTGCTGTGCTAAGACAGCCTGCTCACCCTGTTGCTTTATGTTACTTCTCCTTCTGTGCCTGTGTATACTCCCCCCTCAGCACCTTGGCACCCTCTACCCCCCAGTAGCAGGCACTGAGTAAGCATTTACTGGAATGGCAGAAGAACAAGCCAGGGCGTGTGTGACCTGTAAACTGCTTTTACACCTCTCCTGTGGCTTTCCTTTCATCTTGATTGATGCCGGCTGATTGGCTGAAGGGACAGGAGATTTGGGGGCTGTGAAGGATGCCTTAGCCAGCTCCCCGCCCCCTCTCCTCCCCCCCCCCCCGCCCCCGCCAGCCCAAGTCTCTTTTTGAGGAAGCAGGCTTCCCTTCCAAGAGTAGAAACTTTAAATCCGTGCTTCTCAAACTTTACTATGTATATAGAGGGTGAGGCAAAAGTAGGTTTACAATTGTTCATATGGAAAATGATATAATAATAAATAGTAATGCAAGAATAAACTCTGTGATTTATGTACTCACAATTGTAAGCCTACATTTTTTTAAAACAACTTAAAGATTTAAAATATGGCTGGCCACTGGCACCTAAGTCTGGACTCTGTTCTACAATGGAGGTGATTCTTGCCCTGAGGTGGGCGAAGAGTGAGGATGTGACAAACCAATGAACATGTCCCCAGAGCCCAAAGGCGTCAGTAGCCGGGCTTTCCCCTTGCCAAGTCTCAGTTCAAGCACTTAGTTTGAAAATCTGTTTGTGTAAACCCACTTTTGCCCCATCCTGCATTCCAGAAGCCAGGCTCAGAATCATCCTGCACCCAGTTAGTTCCCAGCACAAGGCCTGGGAAGTTCAGAGCCTAAATCCATCGTGATCTTACACATTAGCCTTTCCCCCAACACATCATGCATTCTGTTCTGTTACATTTTTAGGTTTATAGATAAATGAGATAAAATGGAACATAAGCTTAAAAGGCTTTATTGCTGTTTTAAATACTCAAAATGCCACACTCTGCCGCAGACAGAGCAGAGTCATGTGGCTGAATGTGCAAATAATTACTCAATTTAATTTTATCTTGCAGAAGTTGAAAAACAAGCTATAATCACGGTGGATGTTGTTCATTTTATTCCAAAAGCCACCATCTTTTATGCTCCTGATTGGACTTTCTTCTTGGCCACAAGAGGAGTGGGCTTCCACGCCAAGCATGCTAATGCACAGGGCAGTAAGGGGGCAGGCCTAAGTAAGGCAACAGCTGGGTCTCTCCTGAGGAGCTTGTTCTCCTTAAAGAGACAAAGTCCAAGCTGAGCCACTGCCCAAATCCTCTTGCTGGCCTGTCAGTCACACCCCATTGCATTGATTCCTGGAAGTCCACCGCCAGGAGGCCTGGCCTTTAGGTGAGGACAGAGCCCAAAACCACCCCAGGTTATATTCTACCTTTAGCACAGTCTCCCGGACCCCACTACCAGTGCTCTGCCAAGAACTGGGGCAAGTTACTCAACCTCTTTGTCTCATTTTTCTCATCTGTAAATTAGAGATAGTAATAGAACCTACATTACAGACTTCATAGGGGGAATAGATAAGAGCATACATATTAAATGTTCAGCACAAGACTTGGCATATATTATTTTCCCATGATCATTATTAATATTATCTAATAACCTTACAGAGAAGATCTGTGTATTCGTTATCTAGGACTGTATAACAAATCATCCCAAAACTTAATGTCTTAAAACAACAAGCATTTATTATCTGACAGTTTCTATGGGTCAGGAATCCAAACACAATTTAGGTCAGTGACTCTGCCCACCATGGAGGGGAGGGATCACACAGGGCATGGCTACCAGGAGGTGGGATTATTGAGGACCCTCTTGGAGCTCTGCCTGTTACATTCAGAAAAGCCGAAATCTCCGCAATGAGCTTCCAACTCTTCCTTTTCTTCTTCCCACAGTATCTGAGCCAAGCACTGCACAAAGGCCCTGGGAATATATTAGAGAACAGAGACATGCCTTTGCTTTCATGAAGCTGAAAATCTAGCGGGGCAAACAGACATTAAAGCGATAAGACAAATTATTGAATTAAAGTTGTGACAGGTGCTGAGATGAAAAAGTACATCATGTAACATTGCAGGAAGAATGCGATCCGTGCAGGATTCAGGTACGGCCTCCCTGAGGAAGAGAGCCAGGCTGAGACTAAAGGACGAGGAAGAGTTACCCAGGCAGGAGCGGGGCCAGGAAAGAGAGCAGAGGTCCGGACACACAGGAACGGACTCTAGGAGCTGTGAGGTTGGACGTACCCTGCACACGGCGGGCTCTGTAAATGCTGCGGTGTCCAAGCAGCATTAAACGGGAAAGTTTCTAATTGGCCCCTGTTCTCAACTAAATGAAATTCACAAAACACAGTTCATGAGGGTATAGTGGCCCTCATGATTTGGGTGAGACCTATGAACAAATGACCACATAAACAGTTAATAAAACCCACTTTGGTCTCAGTCTTCCAGATCCTCAAACTTCCAGTGTCTTGGGGGCTTAGTTTTATTTTGATAATATGTCTGGGCTTCTGTAATAGGACACCATACCCTTAACAAAAATCAGAGATCATTCTGATGAATTATTGCTACCCAAAGCACTCAGAACAATGAAGACTCCTTCTCATTCCATTTCATTAAATTAAAAATTTTCCACAAATAATGCTGCAAAATGAATCCTGGAGTTGAAGAGAACACTAGAATGCTGATCCTTGACAGAAGTAGACATAAACACTTAAAGATGCTTCTCTGTTGATTCCCAGACACAGACACAGATGCAGCCCAGTGCGGGTTTAAATAAAACCTTTCCTCCAAGGCATTCAAATCCTGCCCATGCCCTCTCTTGCTTACCAGCAACCTGCCAGTTCCAGTGTCAAATAGCCACAAAAGGACACATTTCAATATGTGTGCAACCCCATGCATTTGCACAGGAAAAGAAATTAGCAATCTGGGCTAAAATACTTACGACACATGCCTATATTGTAATCCTGTTGACAAAGGACCATTTATCCTATTGACCCTGTGAATACCCCTGTTACATTGCTGGTAGTCAGTATATACATAATAATGCAGTTAAAGTTTGGGGGTTGGTGACATATTTATTATGCTCAAAAATTGAGTGTTACCCGTAGGCCAGCTCTGGGAACTGCACACCTCCAACCCCACTTCCCTCGGACCTCACACCAGGATGGAATCCCCAGGGAAAGCCCACAGACAGAACACAGCAGCGGTGATCCAAGTCGCATGCTTTTCTGGGCAAGGAAGGAGGAGTGGAATGAAACAGGAAGGAGGTCTGCCCCCAAAGAATCCCTCTGACAGGCTGCCCGGCCCACATCATCACTGCTTCATGCATGATAATGTGGAGAAAGGGAGTCAGGAATGGCAGACCAGGAGAAAACAGCCTCGTGAAAGAAAAGTTCCCTAAGCTTTTAAAGTAGTTTTAGGGAACTGCGGGAGACTGGGGGCCCCTACATTTAGAGTTTGTTGCCTAGCAAAACAAGCCTCTGTCTGGGAGGTGACAGAACTGGAATCAACTAATTAACTCTCCAGCCTTTAGCAAACACCTTCAATCAAGCAATTAACAAGTGATTATTGAGTAGCTACTATATGGGCAGTGCTGAGCGGGCTGTGGGGTCGGCACAAAGGAGGTTAAGGCTCATTGCTGCCCTCAAGGAACTGAAAATTTTACTTCAAAACAAAACAAAACAAATATGTACTAAAACCCCCAGAACCCAGGAACGACTCTTTGTCATCCATCCTAGGGGAGTTGGGAACTCACATTTTAGGTACAGGAGCTTTTCAGTTAGTGCTTTTAAGGTGGAATTGTTCAGAAATATACTTCCTTAGCATTTTCAAAGAAAACACACACCACAAACACTGGTGCTGCTGGATATCAATAAGAATTATAGCAAACAAAAGTTGGAAGGTCTCATGGTCAATAAGTTTGGAAAACAACGGGTTGAAAAAGTGAATAGGTTTCTTTAGTGTAGGACTTCTCAGAGCCTATAAAAAACCAGTGCGTTGCGAGTGTCTAATGAGGGGAGAGGATGTACCTCTCCAGGAAAGCCTTTTCTCATCAGGTCTGTGCCATGTACTCTGGAAAGATTGTGCTGTGCACTCCTTTCTCCCAAGTACATGCTCGTGATGACTCAGCCTGGGCTTCTCGTGGGCCTGAGTCACTGCCATGGGCTCTGATGGGGATGAGCAGGAAACGCTTCCCCTCCACTGGCCACCCTTGGCACAATGAGCTGTGTCGTGGTGGCAGCTCCATGCTGCATGACTGCCTATGCTGCTAGGGTGAGCTTTCAGAGCCCACAGCCCTGATACACCCGCATCTGGGACCCGGAAGCTGGAATCCGGAGGCTGGCTGTGACTACCTTTCAGGACCTAGAACACTCTGTGAGCTACTTCACTGCAGGTTATCTTCCACTCACCCCCTTTAGGAAAATTCCACACCTCCGATCAGAGCACAGATGGTCTGCAAGATGTTGCTGGCCCTTCCCTGGCACTGCCTCATGACACTTGCTGTGGTTCCTTTTGTGACTACTGTCCTCTCTGACCACTTCTTTATGGAAGGATTTGTGGGCACATCCTCAGCTAAACCATTCATTCCACAAGGGCGGGGATTTTGTATCTCCCTGTGACCCTGAGAAACAAGCTTTTAAGATTTTTGCTGAATGATCAAGAAAAAAATTAAAGAAAAATGCAAGGTATTGTTATGAAAAGAGGTCAGCCAAGCGTGGTCAGCAGCCTGGCATTAGCCCTCCTGAGATTAGAGCTATGCTGTTTGTCTTATCCCTGGGCGCAGTGTGGGAGGCAAGGCTGTCCCCCTGCTGTAAGGCGGCCAACCCCAAACAGTGGTGAAGAGGCCACAGAGGCATCTAGAAAGGGCTCTGGAGTGGTAGCTGCTGAGCATGTACCCTAAGGCCCCAGCAGGCCCTGGCAGGGGTCAGCGCTCTCCAAATCCAGTCTGCTGGCTCCTGCTGCCCAAGAAGCCGAGCTCTCTGCAGTGCTTGGAGACTGCCTTGGACCAGCTCGCAGGAGGCAGAGAAGGAATCTGCCTGACTAAAGTCACTGGGCCAGTAGATCATTAACAATGAATAGCAACAGATCCTGGCTTCCCTCCTTCTACTGCCTGATAGAAGGGTCTGCCTGGAGGGAGCTGCTGGAGCTCTGGTGGAATTTCTCCAGCCTCTTGGAAGGCAGTGTGGCATGACAGTTAGGAGCATGGGTCTGAATCATGGCTCTCTGGAGATTAGCCAGCTGTCCTTGGGCAACTTGGTTAATGTACTGAGCTCCAGTCTCCTCATATGTAAATTGGGTTGAAATAGCTCCTTTTTCATAAGGTTGATGTGAGACTATATAAGATAACTGCATGAAGTGCTTAGCCCAGCACTAGGCACATGGTAAATGCTCATTGAACATTGGCCGTTATTAATCACCACAGCTTTGTGCAAAGCTCCACTCAACTCTCCTGCCCAGGGTGAGATCTCCAAGCCACATGGGTGATTCTGAATTGGCCTATTCAAAAAAGGAAAATTACTTTCCACATCATTAGAGTGTTGAATTTTACTGCCCTCCTCACCAAATTATAACACTCCCCAAAGTCAAAATACTTGTGTACTGTCTTGCTTTGCCACCTAATAGCTGCAAGAACTTGGGCAGCTTCCTCAGCTGTAAAAATGCACATGGTAGTAGCACTGACTTCGTTCTGTTGTTGCAAAGGTTAAATGGAAATATATGTCAAATGGTCAGCACATAGTGAATGATCAGACAAGGGTAGCTGTTTATATGGCTGTATTTGCCAGTCAGGAGAAGACCCTCCCCTCCCCCCAACACACACACTGCTCCTGCTGCCCCAGTGTGGCTAACATTGCTGGCAACTGCAGGGCTCTGGGGGCCAGCTGGAGACCAGCAGTAGCGGAGGAGACCCAGGGCTCATGGCAGCCAAGCCAGGGAGGGCACCTTTCTAGCTGCAAGAAAAACAGCGCCTCTTCCCCCTCCTCTCAGTGGGGAAAGAAAAGGCTGAGAATGAGGGGGTCAAGGAAATCTGCAGCCTGGCAATCAGCACAGAGGTAATCCTGTGGCCCTGGGCTCCGAGAGCACGGAATAATGGGGCAGAATGACTTGTCCAGGCGGGTTGGGCAGGAGGGGGAAGAAGGCAGCTGACAGGTGAGCCAAGAGAAGAGTGATGGAAACGTCCTGAAGTTGCAAGCCGTCACCCTGGAGTGGGCCTCTCCACAAGGAAATCACGTGGAGAGCAGCTATGGAGGACTCCCTCCATGTATTCCCAGGAGACTTTCCCAACATACTAATCGGGATGGGGGCTGTCACGAGACCCTGTCTCTGCTCAGAGTGGATCTTAGGTGCCAGGCATTCAGGAATGGTTGGGTCTGGGGTTGCAATTCTTCAGAGACAGTTCCTGGTCAGATAGGGGATGCTCCTGTCCCGATCTTCTCTTTTGACACCCCCATCACCACCTTGTCTAGAAAGAAGGGAGATACGCCAGGAAAAAGGGGGCCCAAATCTTAAAAGAATGTAGGAGACAGTCATGCAGGAAAAAAGTACAAACCTCTCAAGTATACAAATAATGCTCACTGCAAATTAACACCTCCCTGAGATTCCATGTGTTACCAATCAGGACAGAAACCAAAATGTGATAACCCAGTCTGCTTACTGCCTGGAATGAGGTAGGCACTCACATTGTTGGTGGGGGTATTAATCGGGGCAACCCCTGGGAGGGGAGTGTAATTTGGTAATACCTGTTAACATTACCCATGCTTATGCATATACACGAGCAAATCCACTTCTGAAATTTAACCTACAGACACAGCTGCACACGAGTGAAACGAGGTTTCCCTAAGATCATTTATTGCAGCAATGTTTTAAATAGAAAAACGTAAGATACAACTCCAGTTTCCACCAATAGAAGACTAGGTAAATAAAGTATATGCAGACAGTGGAATATATGTAACTTAAAACAAAAAGAGGACTCGAGGAAAATGGGCAAAATTCGTAAACAGGCTATGGAAAAAGGCACAAAATATATGAAAACATGCACAAGTTCACTTGTTATAAGAGAGATGCAGATGAAAACTACATTGTGATACCATTTCTTACCTCTCTTAGTTGCAAAAATTCAAAAGCTTCATCTCATATTCTGTCATGGGGAAGGCCGTGAGGAAGCCAGATTGTCTTATGTTGCTGGTTAGAGTGCCAAGTGGCTCACCCTGTGGAGGGGGATTTAACACTGTCTCACAAAACCGCATGTGCTTTTACTCTGACCCGGCAATCCCACTTCTAGGAGTGTACTCCAAAGGTATAAGTCCACAAATATAAAACAACAGATGCACAGAGTTATTCACTACCTTTATGAATATGCCAGAAAATGTTGAAACAAGCTAAATGCCCATCCTCAGGAGATTAGCTAAATAAACTACTGTAAATCCACACAGTGGAAAAATTCTGCAGCCATATTAAAGAATGAGAAAGATCTTTATCATCTGCTCTGGACTCTTCCCAGGATATATTGCTAAGTGGAAAAATCCAAATGCAAAAATGCAGGTGATACATACATATACACGCAGAGGATATAAAAACATTCACATATATACTTATTTTCCTAGAAAGAAACAGAAAGAAACTAGAAGCTAATGAAAATGTTACTGTAGGAGGCAGGTGTAACTGAGAGGAAAGGATAGCAACAGGGAGTAAGATTTCTAATACTTCTTTATATAGTTTTGATTTTGAACATGTAAATATTTTACATTTTCAATAAATTTTATAATGACAAAAAAGCAAACTTTAAAGTTGAATATAAACACCAACAAACCAAAATGTATATGAAAAAGGTAATAAAATCATTTAGAAAATAAGAATTTGTTCAAGAATTTGAACACACTTTTCTGATTATAAAACCTGTGGGACATAGTTTAAGGACAAAACAAACTGCAAAGAAAACATGAAATTTACTCTGTAGGTTTGTTGTGTGTGGTAACATTGGTGCTATAATTCCTAGACTCTTTTGTGAATATAGGAAAAAAAGAGTAACTGTTCCGGCCAGTGTGGCTCAGTGGATAGAGTGTCTGCCTGCGGACTGAAGTGTCCCGGGTTTGATTCCAGGTCAGGGCACATGCCCAGGGCTGTGAGCTCGATCCCCAGTAGGGGCGTGCAGGAGGCAGCCAATCCATGATTCTCTCTCATCATGGATGTTTCTCTCTCTCTCCCTGTCCCTGAAATCAATAAAAGTATATTAAAAAGAGTAACTGTATTGATATAATTGGGAATCAGGGTTCTCACTGTGGGAAAAATAGAGAGCTTTATGCCATCCAGCAGTGTGGTATTAGATTTAAATTGAAAATATCAGCACTAGTTCACAATTTACATAATTCATACTTTCCTGCACTTAGAGTCTAAGAGTAATGACAAGTCCCAGTAGTGACAAGCACACCCAGCACCCAGACTTTGGTTGCTAAATACTGGTTCTCATTAGAAGGAACAAGGACTCTTTGAATAAATGTCTGATTCCAGGACTGGGGAGGAAGAAGTACAAGATGAGCCTGGAACATCTCATTATGCCAGAAAGCAGGAGAGTGCCTATGAGGATAGAAGGGCAAGCTTGAGTTTTCCACAGTCCAATTCGAAACCGTTGGAGCATCAAGAGGAATAATGATGACAGCACATAGTATTACTAAAAAGGTGGGGACTAATGAAGCTCTTCTTTACTGAAAAAATGCTAGCTTAAAAATATGGAAAGAATACAATTGGAAAATCACCACTTTCCAGTCCCCAATGTAATGACTGATACAGGCAAGGACCATCAATGGGTGGAAAACCATTCAGTAGGTGAAAGGTTAGGAACAGAATATTTACATGGTCTCAAAATTCTATCCCATGGATTATTTATTGAGTACTAAGGGCACATGGTGCCTTTGCCGTGAGGAATCTGGCAGATTCTACCTTGATCAAGTCATCAGACTAATCATGTCCAATAGTGATACAAATTGGCATTCAGTGCTTAATGTGGCACATTGGGAAGCACATAACATCACCCATGTGGTGGCCTTGTGAAAATACCTGATTGTGAAGAAGCACTCAGACTAATAGAGATTGTGGGACATTCAATAGAACAAGTGGCCTCAACTCTTCAAGTATGTTGTGAACGACCCTCCTCCCAAAAAAGGCAGAGGAACTTTATTCTAGACAAAAGATGATATGGCAACAAAATTCAATATTCAATATCTGGCTTGGTCCTGGAGTGAAAAAATAAAGCTATACATGGTATCTTTAGAAAGCAGGAGAAATTTTAATGTAGAGTAGGTAACAGTATTGTATTAATGGTAAATTTCTTAGGTCTGATAATTTTATTATTTAAAAGGTAGGGTTGTTAGGAAATGTATCAGCTGAAGTGTCTTAGAAATAAAGATTGAAGAGGTTCTCTATGTCCTAACATTTTAAAAAGTCTCTTCAGAATATTTTACATAAAAAAGCAAGATATAGCTTGGTGTATGTGTAATCCTATCTTGGTTTAAAAAGTGGGGAAGTGCAGATAAATTATACAGTTTTAAAAATATTTTTAAAATTGATTTTAGAGAGAGGAAGGGGGTGGGATAGAGAGATAGAAACATCAGTGAGAGAGAAACATTGATTGGGCTGCCTCCTGCATGCACCCTACTGGGGATCAAGCCCGCAACCTGGGCATGTACCTGACCGGGAATCAAACTCCTGACCTCCTGATTCATGGGCCAATGGCCAACCACTGAACCACACAAGCTGGGCAATTATACAGTTTATTTGCTTGTATGTGAACATGTAATTTTGGGAAGGATATACAAAATATTAATAACAGTAGTTACCTGTGGCAGGTAGCAAAGAGGGGCAGGGAATAGAACAGGGCATAAAAGAAACAGGTGTGAAAAGGTGTATTCACTGTGTGCTTTTTAAAATATTTGGAAACATGAGTAGATATTATCTACTCAAAAAAATATACATCAATTTTTAGAAAAACAACAGAACCTAGAATGTGACCAAAATAGGTCAACGAAAGAACTGAGGACCCTTCAGGGGGAGGCCCTGGTTTTTCCAGAGGTGCTAATGATGTCCTTGGTGTGCAAAACATGGTCTCAGGCTGAGCGGAAGAGAGCAGGTATATGGTTCAACAAAACTTGTCAAAAGTGTTCCACTTTTGCATATTCTTATTTCCAGGCAACTCAGCAATTCTTTTTCTAAAACTAATCCTAAGGAAATAATTTAAGGATGAACAAAAATTTATCACCAAAAATGTTCATTGCAACATTGTTATAATAGGGAAAAAAATCCCAAATGTAAGCAAACAAACAATGCAGGCCTGTTTAAATTACGGTATACTCAGAAGATCTGGACCAAGTGTATACCAGGCCTCAGAAAGATGTTTATGTAGCATTTTAAAATGAAAGGGCATATGCATTTTATGAATTCATTTAAAATTGTATAGATGTAGGTATATAGGGTGTTTCCCCCCCTCCCCACAAAGTGTATACACACACTTTGAATAATTTATAAAGGCAGTGTTTATTAAAATACATTTCATTTTCAAAATTGAGCTATTAGCTGTTAAAGTATGTATACATTTTTTTTGGGAAGCCTTGTATAAAGGCATAAAGCAATATAGCTGTCATTGACTGATGAGATTATAGGCACTTAATTTTTTTCCCTTCTGTTTATTTTTTTAATTTCCTCAGCAAATGAGATTTTTTTTATAACTAATTTTTTTAAATAGTGAATTTATTTTTGGAACTAGGACTGGAAAGTCCATGTACAGAAATCTGTGCTTTTAAAAATATGTGGAAGCGTGAGTCGTTATTATCTCATGTTTCCAAATGGAAAGGTACAGTCCAGACACCTTTCCCACCAATGCCTAGGTTGAGAAGAGACTGCAGACCACTCAGAGTTTGGGGACAGACCTGTCTTTCCAGCTTTTGTAACATTTCTCAGTGTAACCTGTGGTTGCAGTGGGGTGTGCTGCCCACGGGCTAGGATATCAAAACAAACCTGTCAGCTTGCCGACAACCCCTAAGAGCAGCAGCTCTGTGCAAGAGTAGGCCAATGTCCGCTGAACCGTGGCAATGCTGGCCTACTCACTCCCCAGGGAACGATCACACTTGAGGGGGAAAACATATCCTCATCTTGACAGAGTGGCCCCTGTCAGCCCAGACAGCACCTGGGGCTAAGGACCGCTGTAATAAGCTGACAGAAGCATACATACATCAGCATATATCTATGACTCTGGAATGAAGGACGCTGGCTTCCTGTAAAGAAGCTGAAAACATCCCAGTTTCCATCAACTTGCTGGCTGCCAACCCAGTGAATACAGCGAGGTTTCCTTCGTCATTGGCACTGCATACTCAAGAATGTAGGTTTGGAGTCCAACCCAAATTTGAAGCTCCCCTTCTTTTCATTAGTTCTTCTACTTGGCAAGTCTCATAACCGCTTGGAGCCCAAGTTCCTCAGGGACCTCTGGAAGAGCTGTGGAGATGAGATGAGCGTGGTACAGAAGTTTAGTAAATGGGGAGGGCAGCAGTAGGTTTACACTTGTGAGTACCCGTAACGGTTTATTCTTGTATTATTATTTATTGTGTTTTCCACATAAACAACTGTAGACCTACTTTTGCCCACCCTTGTATAGGTTCTTCCAGAGACATTTTGGAAGACCGAGGCTCCTCTGTTGTCTGTTTCTCTCTCCTCCGGGTTGCTTGTGCATCTCCGCCCTCGGAATAGATTTGTGGTTGCATCATAATTGCTTCATGTAGATTCTCTGTGAGTGATGAGCAAATAAGCAGGCATGTATAGACTGCAAGTAAGTTTGGGTATAAAACACTGATTGAATGTGTAACTATTTGAAATGTTGCTTCAGAGAAGACCTTATATTCTGGAAACATATATGTGTGTCCAAGAGTAATAACTCTTGACAGTTCAACAGAACTTTTCCAGATAAATAAGAATCAAGTCTAGGCTCTTAAGAAGAGATCAGTCTACAATTTGGGGAAAGTATAAGCTTGTACATTGGTCTTCACATTGCTAGGAGAAGGAGTTTGGATGGAACTTGGATATATAAGCCAGGGTTCTGCTTTGCCCACGGTGTTCGCTCAGCTGCCATGATTTGGTTTGTTTTCAGCTGTCGTGATTTTGCAGCTTTAGACATTGGAGGTGTTTTCTAATCTAAGTGAGACCACCAGCTGATTAAATGAGTGATTGGCTTGGTGTAGTGTCTTCAGCTATTTAAGTTTGAGGAAATGTGCTCATTTATATTGGTAACTGATAATCTTTTTACGAACATAACCAAAATTGGTGACTTGGGTGCTTGTTAGTTACTTATTCCCATTCAGTCATGGTCTTGGGCTCTGGTGTTATCCGAGATTCCCAGTTTTCCATGGGCTTGCACGGCACTGTTCTCTCCTGGTTTTCTGACCATATTGGTATCTCCTTTTGTCTAGGTCCCATTTTTCTCTCAACCTTTAAATATTAGTGATTCCCCAGGATTCCTTCCTTGGGCCTCTCCTTTATTAATATCTCTCCTGGATAATTTAAGTCATTAGGAAAACTTTCCATGCTCACACTCTATGTATCTCCAGCCCTGGTTGGAGGCTCATGATACTGATTGTCCAGCTGCACAGTGACATCTCCACTTGCATGTCCTCTCCTTGATGGCAGTTCAAGCACAGCATGTGCCAAACGGAGCTCCTCTCCATGCCATTGTGAGTGACACCGCCATCCATCCAGTGGCTCAGCTCTCTCTGTGGGCTCATGTTACCCCTGGGTCCCCCATCCCCAAGCCTTTCCCTTATATCTCCTGTGCTCTCAAATCATCTTTTCTTTCCTGGCTTCTGTCAATCTCTTAATTTAGCCCCCACCCCCCAATTTCCTGCCATGCCATCTTCAAGCCAGCTTGCTTCCAGCTCTGTATTTCTGAAATCCCAATATGATCCTGGCATGCCAGTGGCTCCCCTTTGTCCTCCAGGAAAAGTCCAAATCTTACTGGGGGCTCTGAGGCCTCTGTGATTTGGCTCCTGCTCACCCTTTGACTCCATCTTCTGTCATCCCCTGAGCTGTACCCATCTACCAGCCACCTCAAGCTACCTGTAGTTTCCCTGATGTGCCATTGCCCGCCTGTGTGCCTGGGACATGCTCTGCCTTTAACCCAGTGGTTCTCAACTACGGGATGTTTCCTGCAGGGGACATTTAGCAGTACCTGAAGACATTTTTGGTTGTCACAACAGGAGTGGGCGGGAGAGGGAGTTGCTATTGGCATCTGGAGACCAGGGACACTGCTAAATATCCTACAGTGTACAGGACAGCCACACAATGAATTTTCTGGCCCCAAATGTCAGAGAAACACTCTCATACCATTTGGTGAGTTCTTTTTACTTTTCCCCAAGTCATGCATAGTTAACCTCTGTAGATTTTGACTCGCTTTGTAACCTTGGGCAAGTGACCTCACTGCTCTGTCACAATATCCTCATCTGTAAAATGCAAGTAATAATAATTCTTCCTCATATGTGTATTGTGAGGATTAAGTGAGTGAAGAGTACATTGGGACAGTGTCTGGAACATAGTAATTGCTCAATAAATGTTAGTGGCTGATATCATTATTATTATTTGATCTATTTTAAAATCTTTTATTTTTTGACATACTCTAGCAGAGTTGATCACTTATTCCTTATGTCATACCCAGATTGGGAACCCCTTGAGGAAATGGTCTCTGACTTGTTTGTGAATACATCTCAGCGTCTGGTACAGCCTAGGCACTTAGTAAATGTTTGCTAAATGAATGAATGATTCCATTTGCATATATTTTTATGTTATAAAATCAGAGTTCTCCACTGATGCAAAATCAACAAAGTGCTGCACTGTTAAGCATGGCTTCATAAATGTTAGCTATTACCATTAATATATAATCATAAATATAATTTGTAATTATATATCATTACATAATATATACTCCTCTGCTCATATAATTCCTAATTTTCAAACAGTGTTTTCTCATTGAGCTGTTTTGATGTCAACTCTTCATTACAAGTGCATTTTCCTGGTGAGGGCTATGGCTGGGGAAGCAATTTCAGAGTAGATCATGGGTCCCTGGGGATATTGGCATGTGCTGGAGGAGCCCATGGCAAAATGAGGTTGCCACATGCACCTGTGTACTGTTTTCCTCAAGAAACTGGGTGAAAACCCAGGTCTTTCCAGCTCACATGGTGGATGTTCACCTCTTCATCCCCCCACCCTTCTCCACCCTCTATCCCTGACCTCCCACCCCCTCCCCCTGCTCTAGGGAAGTAGCTGAGCAAAACGGGACAAGTTCTTGGCTATGTACAGCTAATATTATGGTGGAGGAGTTGGGCAATAAGCAAGTGGACACATAAGATTATGTAAGAGTGAGGGTGATGTTCTGGAGTGGGGGGGGGGATGTTTGTTTATAGGGTGATAATGGGAGCCCTTTGGAGGAGGGGACAGTGGAGCCAGCCATGGGAGGACGTGGGGATAGGCCTTGCCAAGCAAAGGGACCAGCATGTGCAAAAGCTTTGAAGCTGGAATGAGCATGATGTGCTCAGGGAAAGTTTCTTCGTTTCTTCTGGTGACTTAATTGGTTTTTATTTGGCTCCTAATCTGCTTTGTTCATCTTGCTGAAATGTTAAACATGCTACGTTGTAAATTACATGTGGACATATTTCTTTCCATCCCCATCCTTTGCAGACTTCTTAACCTTTCAAGAACATTGTGTCTGAAATGAGGGCAATTCATGGCAACAGCTAGCACTTACTAAGCCGGCCGGATGAACAGTGCTAGACACTGGCTGAAGTGCTTTGCAGGTATTTCCTCATTTAATGCACACAGTAACCTCATGAGGTGGATAACACTATAATTCTCATTTTTTCAGATGGGAAAACTGAGGTGCAGGCCTTAGTAACTTGACAGTAAGTGGCTGAGCTGGGGTTCTGAACCAGTCAGCCCGCCCATGAATCTGCCCCTTGACCAGTGCACCATCTAGCTTCCTAGTGCTTGTGGCACGCAGGAATAGGTCTGCCCAAGGAGGCCCTTGTCATCTAAGTGTGTGATCTGCAGCCCTGTCTGCACTCAGCCACAGGCGCCCAAATGACCTGGCTGGGGGCTCCAGGCTCCTGCTGCCAGAGCAACAGCACACAGTAGGTATGGCTGCTGCCTTGGGCCTTTCTGTGTCCTGGTTGCTGAGGATAAATGAATGTGTTAGTAACTACCAGTACTGGAGGAAGTTACAACACAAGAAATTCCACCAGTGAGAAATAAGAGAAAATAAAGGTGTCTGTGAGGACTCGGGCAGCCCAGGTGCGAGGGAGGCCCAGGTGCCCTGGCCAGTAGGACCTTCCACATCCTGTCTGACTCAGTGAGGAGGTGCAGGCCCAGGTGGGGCGTTGACCCCTCAGCAGGCAGAAGGTCTTCCTTCTCGTTCTACCTCCCATGTGGGACTCAGGCAAGTCTCCTGGCTCTCAGAGCCTCAGTGTTTTCATGTCCAAAATGCCCATGATGCCGACACCTGCCTCACGGGGAGTGAGAGAACCACCAGAGATGTCGGGACATGAAAGTGCTGTGTGAGTGATCAAATGCTACAGGAACGGCGGCAGTGTTTAGTGTTAGATCATAGACAGGTTCGCTGGGAGATGTTTCTGAATTATCCGAGGGTTTCTTTTATTGTCTCTTCATCTCGTTAGTCCCAGTAACGAGACTTGGCTGCATATTGCTGTTTCTAGGTTAGGCTAAAATTTTCTTAAAAGGCAGCTCTGCCTTTCCTAAAGCCTCATTAGAGCACAGACGTGGAAGCAGAGTGCAGACGTGTGCCCGAGAGCAGCTGTGACTTATGGCCTAACCCTTGGAGAGACTCTCTTATTTGAATTGTGGTGGAATTCCAGCGATCTGACCCCTCTCTCCCTGGCCCTTAACTCCACAGTTAGGGGACTTTTATTACCAACTATGACAGCATTTCAAGGGACTGCCTTCAAAAGTTTCTTTGTTAATGAAGACATTTCTGGAAGTTTCTTTTCTCACTGACCGTGTATTCAGGTTCCCCGTTGCTTTCCCCCATTTGGTGTGAACACACACAATACCCAGCTGCCAACATTTGGTTGCAGATGGTTTAAAAAGAACCAGAACCTCTATCACTCTGGCTCTTTAAGATCTGCCTGAGCATCACAATCTCTGAGGTCTACTCAGGGAAGTGAAATTTCATGGATCTCCCAAGACATGGATTGATTGATAAATTATTTATCTCAGTTGACAAACATTTATCAAGTACTAATGTGTGCCAGGCACTTTTATAGACACTGGAGAGGCAGAAGTAGACAAGACTGGAAAGGTCCCTGCATGTCTGGGGTTAAATTCTAATAGGGAGGTAGGCAATAAAACACACGTTTAGATCCATTAGAATTTCTGGTGGAGCTAAGTACAACTGAGAGGCATTGTGGGGTGATAGGATAGGTGTGCTGGCATGCTGCACCCCTTCTGTGAGCACAAAAATAAGATGGTGAGGGAGGCCTTACCAAAGAGATGAAAGTCCAGTGGAGGCAGCTGAGTTAAACCTGGAGAAAGGCATTCTAGGTAGAGAGAGCAAGTGTGTAGGCCCAGAGGTGGGGATGAACTTGGCATGATCGAGGAATAAAGAGTCATGCATCTGGAGTATATGAAGTAGGCAGAAGTGTGGTGTAATAGGTGGGCAGGGCTGTTACCAGGGCCCTGTAGCCAGTGTAAAGAATTATATTTTGTTTGAAATTAGAGATCACCTACTCTACTCTTCAAGTTCAAGTGTGACCCATAGAGTGAGTGGACTTGCCTGGAGAGTCTTTGTGACCCTGTGTTTCCTGGCTCTCTACTGGAGACAGTCCTCTCTGTGTGCAGGATCTGCCTGGACCATGGCCTTTGTCAGCTGACTGGGCAAACTGGCTTTATCTCCCATGGGGTTTGGGGCATGTGGGGGAAGGGTGGGGAGTAGCTGCTGAGCCCACCCCCTGGCTTCTCTGAGTCCCCTAAGTGCATGAAAGGCTGGTTCTTGCCTCATTCCTTGATCTGGAAGAGTCTTCTCGGAAGGCCTTGCATCCTAGGGCCTTGCTCACTTGTCAGGGAGCTGGTAAAGCAGATGGGCAGGGAGGTTCAGAAGAGTCATGTCAATAACCTCCTCACCTTGCAGATGCAGGAGCCAGGCATCCTGAACTTTTGGAGCCTTTCTCCATTCTCCAGCACAGGCTGTCCCCATCCCAGAGCATCTTGTGGCTGCTCCATATTGATCTTCCATTTCATCCTTAAACGGACCTGCTCACTGTTGGTGAATTAAATCCACACCTCTTAGCCTGGCCTCCAAGGCCCTTTACAGTTTAGGTCTGCTCCCTGCTCCATTCTTCTCCCTCTTCTACACAGACTTGCTTTCACACCAGGCTTGTTTACTTGCAATCTCTAAATACTGCCTGTACGTTCTGGACTCATGCATTTGTACATGCCACACTCCTCTCCTAATACACCTTTCTATTATCGCAACACCCCAGGTGAACCTTGAATTTCCAAACCTGACCTTCAGAAAGCGTTTCTTGATTGATTTAGTGCATGACGATCATTTGTGTACTTCTGAGCAGGGTGGTAAAGCCTGTGAACAAGTTGGAAACCACACACACCTCTTCAGGTCAGGTTGGGAGTCTATTCTAGAAGAAACAGTCCAGAAAGAGGGAACAGCACCATTTAAATTTCCAGGTGGTCCTGGTCAGTGCTCCAGATAATTTCCAAAATGAGTCCCTTGCTGATATGTCTCCTCAGAACTCCAGCTCTGAGGAATGATGTTTTATCTTGCATAGCCTTGAATTAGCTTCTGTCCCTTTGTAGAGTGCAAGGACATCTTGCTCATGGAACCACTGATGGGAAAACTCCCCCATGGCTTGGAGATGGGATGACCTTTTGTCTGAGGCGGAAGGTCAGTTCTAGAGATGGTTGGGCCTGGTCACAGGGACTGGCTTGCTGCTTCTGGCATTGACTTGATGAATATTCTTGTCTCAGACCTCAGGGAGCTTTCCCTGCCCTTGAATTTAGTAATGGGTCTTGTTTTTATTTTCTAGGAGACTGTGTGCCACATACATGCACGCACATTCATCTTGAGCAAGGGGAGGGTCTTTCTTATTCAATATGCTGTCACCAGTACACTCACTCGGGACAGGGCGTTTAACCTGGGCTGCCTGCTCACAGAGCTGCTCACCCACTTGTATTGAGAAATGGCAAGACAGCCAGGAGTGGGGGATACACACTCTTTCCTCCTGTGTGTACTCTGTTTCTCTGTTGGTAAACATCCTTTCAATAAGCACAACTGAGTTTGTGATCTGCCCTTAGGGCTTAGAATTAGTAAAACCATCCAAATGAGCTTACTCTAATATTTCATTTTGACATAAGCCTATCTATAGTATTTTATGTCATTAAAAATTTCTTTTTCTATAGTATTTTATATTAGCTTGGGGGAGGTGCGTTGGCTAATCAGTGTATTTTTGTTTGGTGGCCAAATGCTTCCCTTGTAATCATAGATTACATGTATTTTCTCAAAGGGACATGATATGCTCAAGAATGTTAGATATTATCTTATCTTTATTGGTAAATGCAAGAGAAAAAATATCCCAAGAAATGAAACTTACCCCAGGAGAAATTTAGATGGAGGAAAATGAGGTACTTGAAGAACAGAAATTTTTTCTAAATTTTATAGCACCTGAGTTCTTGCCATAAAAACTTGACTGAAGGCCAAGACTTACTGACTTTTTCAAGAGGAATGGCTTATTTTGCAATGCAAGGCATCTAGAGCTGAAAGATGTTGCCCCAGGCAATATTTCATGCTTTCTGTTTTTTAAAAATAGTTTCTCTTATTATGTTACTAGAGGCCTGGTGCACGAAATTCGTGCACTCAGGGGTGCCGGGGTCCCTCAGCCTGGCCTGCACCCTCTCACAGTCCAGGAGCCTTTGGGGATGTCTGACTAATGACTTAGCGCTGCCACAGAGGCGGGAGAGGCTCCCACCACGGCCGCTGTGCTCACCAGCCGTGAGCCCTGCTCAGGGTTTCTGGCTGAGCGGTGCTCCCCCTGTGTGAGTGCACTGACCACCAGGGGGCAGCTCCTGCACTGAGCATCTACCCCTGGTGGTCAGTGCACATCATAGTGACTGATTGTTCCACCGTTGGGTCGATTTGCATATTAGTCTTTTATTATATAGGATAATTTATATGCATTGTAGGACATTTAGAAAAGAAAGACAACTCTTGTTTTTTGCTGAGGCTCTTCCAGGCTCATTGAGAGAATGTGATCTTGGAGCCATTTTTGCAAATGATGACCAAGCTACAAGCTTCTTCAGGAAGATTTTGCTGGCCCAGTGCTTGTGTCTGGAACTTTACAATAGAGTGTGTCTGTTTATGTAGGTCCTTTGACATCCCATGGCCCGTTTCCTATGAAATGTACTGCCTTGACCTCTCAATGTGAGTTCAGTCTATCTAGAATGAGGACTCTCTGGAATGATGATGCTTAGTCCACAACGAAGCAGTCTCTCCTTAGAAGGCACCTCAATATTTCTCCAGTACCTGCTTCTATTTCCAGGCACTGCACTAACTGTCACCGTTTTCTTTACTTTCAGTAACCATTGAGCAGGAGTGACTCATTTTTGTGGATTTTCTCCTTTTGTGTCCTTTGGTTAATCCCCCACAAGTAGCTCTCACTTTGGTTAGAACTGAAAGAGATTTATCTTGTTCAAGGAACAAATGCTTCTTTTTGTTCCTCTGAGATAATTAGAAAAGCCAACACCTTTTTGTTGAAATAGCAGGGACGTGGTAATTGTGTGAGTGTGGAGTCAAGTGCTTTTTAATCCTTGCATCTCCAGTGTCTTTCACACTATTTAGAACATAGTAGGTACTCAGCCAAGGCTAACTGAATTACTGAATTAAACACTAATGCAAACTTACTGGTTTATTTCCTTGGTATAGGGCTGTCATACAACGTAATTCCAGGGACACCTTTCATGCACACTGTTCCATCTGTGTGACTGAACACACTCACCTTGTCTAGAAGCAGTAGTCAATACAAGGCAGGAGATTTGAATAGCTTCCTGATTCTTGGTATGGTCTTAACAGTTTCTGGAGTGGCACTGAGTTGGAGTGGTCGGGAACTGCTCAGACTCTCCCACTGTCCACACTGATGTGACTCATTTGTCTCCTTGAGCTCAGGAACATAGTATTCTGCTTAAGCTCATCCTGCACGGATAGGCTTTATCTAAATTCCAATCCATGCCAGCACTTCTTCCACTTCATATCATTCTGCTCCAACCCATTCGTGTCTGTTTTCTCTTCGATCTTCCTCTGAAGAATTCATAAGGACCTGTGCAGCTATCTGCTTACGTGTGGGTTTCTACTCAGAATCAGCCACATGTGAAACTCCTCCTCGCCAGTGAAGCCTCATTGTACCTAGTGATTTCTCTATCAGAGTTGTTCTCAGATTTCAATTTCCTCTCTCTTGGATAGCAAACTAAAGTGAGAAGCCCTATACCATTAAATGGGAGGAGTACTAGAAGCCGCTAGTGACTAAATCACTTGCAGACTTATTTCATTTTTATTGAATAGTCTCTTGAAACAAAGATTAATATACTCACCAGCAGATGTACAGTTGTTGGTGATGTGTGTTAATAATGAATTTCTTTCATAGAAGTCAAGCTATCTTATACAGAAGTAGCATATTTTGCATTATTGTTATGATTTCATAGGTAAAATAAAATTTATACAAATTTCCTGTTGACTGAGGTGGCCAGTTATTGCTTGGGTCCTCTCTAGCATCCATTACAGACTTCTGTTGCAGTTTCTATGGATCATCATTTTACTGGTTATGGGTTCTTGGCCCCATTATTCATTATTATCTACTTGAGGACAAGGACAGTCTCTTTTTATAAAAATTTCCAGTGCTGATAATTATGCCAGAACATAATTCTGTCCAATAGGTAATTGTTGATAGAATAAATACACCAAAAGTTTTAAGCTTGTGGGTCAGAATACCTTTGAGTGATTAAATAGGAAGATACTATGGGATCAGGGGTTGCTGAGATTCTCTAGCATTTAATATAGTTGGAGAATCAGAAGGAAGGTATAAAGGGCACATTGCCTCTCAATGTACCAAAAGGAGAGAATAAATCATTATATTAGTAAATATTAAAAGATGTGCAAGCAGCTACATAAATTGTGATGCATGAGTTATTGGTTATGTTAGTTTTGTGGTGCTCTAAGGTCATATTTCCCCTCCTGTCAAAAGGAGAGCTATGAACACTGGATTAGGCAGCAATCACCACCAGTAGCTGAACACTAGGAGAAGCAGCTGAGCACTAGGGAGCCTGATGATCAAGGACCATGGACAGCTACAGAGGTTGCTCAGGCTTAGCCTATGGCTCTTAATGTGACCAACGTGCTGTATTAAATTAGACTGGGAAAATAAGTTAGCTCGTGAACTCTAAGCCATAAAGAAAGTTGGTGGCTGGTAGGAAGCAATGATTACATTTTAAGAACAAATCCTATAAGTGTCTCAGATTTTGGGGCTGCAGGTACTAGAGACAAGGAACAACCTAGTGTGGACCATTTCAGCACACATACCCGTGGAAAACAGTTTCTATCATTCCATGCTATCTCAGAGCTATGGTTTTGGCCACGTACTCTTTAGCATTATCTTTACTGAGACTCAATGGAGCAGCTCATTCTCTTGCATACTCTGTTAGGCCAGCATAGCCCCCATGTCCTAGGAGACAAACACAATATTCTACAAGCAGATACCCTAGTTTGACTCAAGCTGTCTGGTGTGTACAGTGCTGCCCTGGAACAGGGCATCTATAAGAAAGGATCCTTCTTGATGAGTTACTGTGGGACTTGGACAAGCTCTTTCACCTCTTTTGGCCTCACATCCATCTCAGCTGGAGAAAATGACTTCTTTATTGTCCTTAAAATGAGGTAGTATCTGTCAAAGATGTCTTTGAGGAAAGACATTCTGGAAGATTATAGTTAAACAATGTTATCATGAAAAATGGGCACATTCTTGTGCAAGGTGCAAAGTCTGTTGCTAATGCTTGAAAACTGGCTTCATTTCTCCTCAATTCCAAAGCTGAATGAACTCATCATATAAATACTTGAGAAATGAACACATATCTGAGAAAGCCCTTTAAGACAATGGAGGTAAATTTAATTTGGAAAAAAGAGACCATTTTCTTGTATATTATTTCCCCTGGGTTAAAAAAAAGGAACAGGTAGATTTATGCTTTATATTCAAGTGCTTCAAATTATGTGTGACAGCTTTTCAAAAAGCTTGTCTCTGAAGGCAAAAACCACACTCTTCATGTGTATGTGATTTGACAGCATTCTTAGCCTGAGATTGTAGATCTGTCATTTATTACTGTAATTCACCAATTATGATTATTTGTTCAAGAGCCTTTATTGTACATTACCAAAACAAAATTAAGGGGAAACAACATTCTCATTATGCAAAATCATGTAACTTTTATGTTTATGAATCCTTCCATGGAGGAATCAATATCCACTTTTGAATGAAAGTACTCATCACTGTGACCCCACTCTCAAACATTGCTGGGAGAAAACACTTTGAATTTTTTTAAGGGACTCACTTCATTACCTCATGTTAGATCTCCTTAGGTACCTCTCCTATAATGGCAGGCTTTTGAGGTGCTTGCGTAGATTTATAGGGATGTGACCTTTGTTTCAGAGTCTAAGAATGGTCACATAAAAGAGATTTTAAACACTCATTCGTGTGATTTTCATTAGACCAATTTAAGCAACAACACAACAATCCTCTGACTTTGCTTTGAACTCTCCTAGGTATTTTGGAGGATCAGAATCCACCCTGGTAATGCCAGGGTTGGTGTAGGGACAATGGCCCTCTTAGACCTGGCCTCCTTTCTGTTGCCAAGTTCTCACCAACACTCATCCAGGGCCAGGTTTCGTTTGTCAGACAAATCAGACTTCAGTTGAACAGACTGCACCATACTAATAGAGACCAATGTGATCCTGTTTTATCCTGTGAAGGCTTATTTTCATTGATATTACCTACTTTCCTTGAAAACACTGTATGGACCCAGATTTTGTTTTTCCTATCCCCCCTTCTCCTCTCTCCCCCCCTCCCCCCCCCCCCCCCGTTTCCAAATAGGGGAAGACATTCTCTTCTTGCTTGTGCCATCCTTATGCACCATAATATTTACCATTATGGAGCATGGTATGTTTGTGCATTAATCTATACACAAATGACTACATTTAGCGGGGAGAAGTAAAATCCAATGGGTAAGAGGACTTTTACCACAGTCACAGTAGAGTTCTAAAACCTTGATTGATTTTTCCTTAACTTTCCAAAAATGGTGTCCTCTCCTAACAAAACAGGGCAAAATAAAACACACAATGACATCTTGATCCCCTCTGTATTCCTTAACTGCATTACTGTTGTGATGTTGATATCTATGGTGCAGTAGCAATACTTATTTCTCTGTAGTACTACTAAGAACTATCCATGGTGCTGATAAGATTACACTAAAACTATTCTTGAACAGGAACACAGTCTCAGATGGAATGAAACCTTTTGAAACTTTAGATTCCCTAATGAACCCAGGAACTCTCCCTCCTCTATCTGTTCTCTTAGTATCACATATCAGCTCTTTTCCAGACTTCTGCTTTGGTGGCATGCAGGACTGTGGAAAGCATCTCCCAACTCAGACAGAAGATTGGTTGGCAAACTAGAATGCTTCTGTGTGCCACTGAATGAGGCCCCAAACTCTATGAAGACAGATGCTCCTTTGTTCAGGACATTGCCCTGTGTCTTTTCATCTGGCTGCTGCACCTGTACAGTAACTTGCACACTGTAGTCAGAGTTGAGCCTCACAGGCAGCCAGCCTGACGGTCTATCCCACCCATGAACAGGCCAACAGCAATTAAGACCCATTCACAATAGGAGGGCCCACATAACCCACGCAAGGGACATTCCTAGGCATCAGGTCAGGAGATCAAGGAGACTGTACCACTGGGTCCCACCACTGGGTCCTACTAGATAAAGCCACTTTGCAAAGACTGGAGTTATAGCAGTTCTAACTAATACATAGAAACAAACACAAAGAGACAGCCACAATGGGGAGACAAAGAAATAGGCCCCAAATAAAACAATAGGAGGAATCTCCAGAAAAGGAGCTAAATGAAACGGAGGCAAGCAATTTATCAGATATAGAGTTCAAAAAATGGTTATAAGGAATTAGTGGAAACTATAACAGCATGTAAATGGATATAGAAACCACGAAAAAGAACCAATCAGAAATGAATAATACTATATCTGACATCAAAAATTCATTGGAAGTAATAAAGAGTAGGTTGTATGAAGCAGGGGATTGAATCAGAAATTTGTAAGACAAGGTAGAAGAAAACATCCAATCAGACCAGCAAAAATAATTAAAAAGAATGAGGTTAGTTTAAGGACCTTTGGGACAACATGAATCATAACAACATCCTCATCTTAAGTGTTCCAGAAGGAAAAGAGAGAGAGCAAGGGAAAAAGAACCTATTAGAAAAAAAAATGACCATAAACTTCCCTAACCTGGTAAAGGAAAAAGATACAAGTCCAGGAAGCACAGAGAGTCCCAAACAAGATGAACCCAAAGAGGCTCACATCAAGATGCATCATGATAAAGTGACAAAGGTAAAAAACAAAGAGAGAATCTTAAATGCAGCAAGAGAAAAGCAATTGATTACCTACAAAGGATTTCCTGTTACATTGTTAGCTAATTTCTCAACAGAAACATTTCAGGCCAGAATGAATTGGCATGAAATATTCAAAGTGATGAAAAGAAAGGACCTACAACTAATACTACTTTACCCAGTAAGGCTATCATTTAAAATTGAAGGAGAAAGAGCTTCCCGGAGAAGAAAAAGTTAAACGAGTTTGTTACCACCAATCTGGTACTATAAGAAATGTTAAAGGTCCTGCTTTAAGCAGTAGAAGAATACTAAGAAGAAACAAATAAACAAAAACAAAAAAGGAAACAGAAATAAAAGAATAAAATGGCAATAAATATGGGCCTATCTAAAATCACTTTAATTGTAAGTGACTTAAATGCTTCAATCAAAAGACATAGGATAGCTGAATGGATCAGAAAGCAAGACCCATATATATGCTGTATACAAGAGACCCACTTCAGAATGAAAATACACACAGGCTAAAATGAAAGGGATGGAAAAAGATATTTTATGCAAATAGAAATGAATAAAAAAGTTGGGGCAGCAGTACTTATATCTGACAAAATAGATTTTGAAACAAAGGCTACAATAAGAGACAAAGAAGGATACTAAATAATGATAAGAGGAGCAATGCAACAAGAGGATATTACCACAGTCACAGTAGAGTTCAAAAACCCTGATTTTTCCTTCAATACATGGTGTTGGGAAATTAGACAAGTACATGCAAAAAAATGAAACTAAACCACCAACTTACACCCTACACAAAAATAAACTCAAAGTGAATAAAAGACTTAAGTGTAAGTTGCAAAACTATAAAAATCCTAGAGGAAAACATAGGCAGTAAAATCTCAGACATCTGTCAGAGCAACATTTTTGCCGATATATCTACTAGGGCAAGGGAAATAAAGGGAAAATAAATAAATGGGACTACATTAAACTAAAAAGCTTCTGCACAGCAACAAAAACCAATAAAATGAAAAGGGACCCCCTTATATGGGAGAACATATTTGTCAATGATACATCTGATAAGGGGTTAATCCCCAAAACATATGAAGAACATATGCAACTCAACACCAAAACAAACAATCCAATTAAAAAAATGGGCATCCCAGGCCAGTTGGCTCAGTTGGTTGGAATATCACACAGTCATCCCATATACCAAAATGTTTCAGGTTCTTTTCCTCGTCAGAGAAGATACCTAGGTTGTGGGGTCAATCCCTGGTTGGGTCTCATATATGAGGCAACTAGTCAATGTTTCTCATATCAATGTTTCTCTCTCGCATCAATGTTTCTCTGTCTTTCTCTCCACACCCCCCTTTCCTCTCTCTCTCAAATAAAATAAACATGCCACTGTGGACCGAGAGGTCACCAGTTCTATTCCCCATCAGGGCACATGCCTGGGTTTCAGGCTCAATTCCTGGTACAAGGCATGCAGGAGTCGGCCAATCGATGTTTCTCTCTCTCTCCCCCTCTCTAAAACCAATAAAAACATACTTAAAATAATAAAAACAAACAAACTCCACCCCCCCCACACACACTTATTCTTGGGTGAGGATTACAAACACACACACACACACACACACACACACACACACACACACACGAAGAGTAAAGGTCCTGAATAGAAATTTCTCCAAAAAGGATATACAGATGGCTAATAGACATATGAAAAAAATGCTGAATGTCACTAATCATGTAAACTAAAACCTCAGTGAGATATTATCTCACACCTGCCAGATTAGCTACCATTAGTAAATTAACAACAAGTACTGGAGAAAAAAGGGAACCTTAGTGCACTATAGGTAGGAATGCAGAGTGGTGTAGACACTATGGAAAACAGTATGGAGGTTCTTCAAAAAATTGAAAATGAAACTGCCTTTTGACCCAGAATTCCAGTTCTGGGATTATATTCTAAGAATCCCAAAACACCAATTTGAAAGTCTATACACACCCCTATGTTCATAGCAGCGTTATTTACAATAGCCAAAATCTGGAAACAGCCCAAGTGCCCATCAGTAGATGAGTGGATAAAAAAGCAATGGTACATTTACATAATGGAATGCTATGCAGCCATAAAAAGAAGGAAATCTTACCTTTTGTGGATGGACCTGGAGATTATATTCTAAGTGAAATAAGCCAGTCAGAGCTTATTTGATCTCCATATGATCTGATTTATATGTGGAATTAAATGAACAAAATAAACTGATGAACAAAATAGGAACAGAGGCATGGATACATGGGACAGTCTGACAGCTGACAGGGGAGGGGTGGGATAGCACTGGATGAATCAGAAGGTGAAGGGATAGCCAAAGAACATATATGCATAACCCATGGACAACTGTGTGGTGATGGCCAGAGGGAAGGGGTAGGGAAAATAGGGACATCTGTAATTGCCGGGACTGACCAGCAGACCCTGAGTGACAGATGAATGGATTACTCTGACACAACGTTTGTTTTGAAAGAGAGGGCTAAGGAGTTGCCTGGCTCAAGGGACCAAGCAGTCCAGCTTGCCTGCCTCCTTAGGCTTGTATTGTAACAACAGCTTGAACTAAAATTAAGTATTAGATACTATCAGCAGGGTAAGCATCTTTGAGGAAACACATGTATCTGTAGTGTCTTTCAAACAAGGACGTTTTGAAGTCTAAATGTAAATATTTCAGTAAAACACCCGGGAGATCAGACTTGTTTGGAAAAGTCAAGGCAGGGTCTGCTGCCTTTGGCAAGGTTCCCCTAGAGGCCCCTGACCTTTCAGAGATTCCTCCTTACAGACTTTCCAACCAAGTCCCATGCTTCCCCACATGTAATAGTGTCAAAAACAACAACAAAAAAACCCCTCTGTTCAAACCTTTAAAAAAGCAAGTAAACTTTAGATTCCTATGGCTGGGTTTTGCCATGCTGAAAGAAGTAGCAAATTGAGGATAATTATTTTACTGGTTTGAGTAAAAGAATGGGTTTAGCTTTTAGTACATTGATATTTTGGGCCCAAGTTCTCTTGGTCTTAGATATTGGGAGAGTTTCTCACTTCTGGGCTGTTTCTGGAGATACGGCTCATGTTTTCATTTTTACTTTCTTGTAGCTACCCAGGAGGATCACAGAGCACATAGGGAATTGACAATTATTTTTAATGAGAGGTGTATATGAAGCAGCTTCCCATTCTGAATTCTCTGCACTGCTTTTTAGTGGAATCAGGGGGTTTGGAATATGCTTTTGGTGCTGTTTGCATTGACAGTGAATTCTATAATCACTTTCTGGCAGGACCAAATGGGCTTTGGTTTTGAGTTTTATCTCAGAAGCATACCTTATTTTGCTAAGCAAAGCAACTAGTTAATGACATTTGAGGAAAACACAAGCCTTCTAATATTTGTCTTTGGTTTGAATGAAGGTGAAAAACATGATAAGGTGGAAAGGGATTTAAAAGGTCAAATTTTTTTGACTTCTTTTTTTCTTAAAACTCAGCTGCACGGGTTTGCAGCTGTACTGGATCCGCAGGCTGCTGGGCTCTGAGGTTCTCAGGAAACAAGGGAGGCTCTCTTTCCCATCCACAGAACTGTGCTGCTTTGATACCAGCACCAGGATCAAAAGTGATACTCCATTTTATGTGTATTTTTGACTCATAGCTGGGCCCTCGTCAGAGGTAGCTGTGTGAGAAAACAGATAGAGGATAAATAATTGCCCAGGTACTAAGGATGCCATGTAAGCAAAGAGCAAAGCTATATATTTGCATCTGAAATGCTACTCATAGCAATACCATTGTAAGAACTATGTCCTGGGAATTGTTTTCTTTTATCAACTAAGAATTATTACATGAGTATTGGATGAGGCATGTTACCCATGAATATTATAGTCTCAAATATTAGGATGTCTGCTAGACACATCCAAATGGAAAAGGGGGAGATCTTCCAGAACTATTATGTTACAAATCTTGACCTCAAATCCACTCTTCTGATGTTCCTAAGTAGGCGATAGCCAACCCAAGTGGGAGAAAGAATACTAAATCACTTGGGATTCAATGAGCCCACCCTTTCAAAATGGCAACTCCATAATAACTTGGCAAAACATTCCACTTTTATTTTTTCTGTGCAACAATAAGCCAGCAGAATTGACACAAAAATTTCCTTGACTGAAAGCTCATCTAATGAGAATACCATTGTTGAGATAAAAACACACAGGTAGCACATAGTGGTGCGATTATGTTCTGCAAATGTAGGTCATTACATACTGGCTTATTTTTACAAACACATTTTCAAGGTTCTCCATTGGTTAGTGATCTAAAATGTGCACTTATTATAGTGTCTGAAGTTATTGAAACCTCTAGAACTAGGATATACATGCATATTTACTGACCGAAAAACTTACAGGACTTACTGAAGGGAACTCATATAAATGGATGAAGTAAATCAATGGATTCTGCTGGCAGCATTTCATACAAGCCAGAAATAATGTGCTGCAATAGGATTAAGATTTCCAATGGAGGCATAAAATGTACATGCAGGACCAAACACCCACTGAATGAGCTAAACCCATTTTTATTTCTACATAGATCAAAGGAAAGAGGTTTACCAAGATGAGGCTTGTTAAATATTCAAATGAGAACTAGATTTCAGTGGGTGTTGGTGGGAAAGCACATTAGCAGGATTAGCAAAGCTCTTTCACATTACTTTGAGGTAGAATTCAAGAGTCTGATTATGCTTAATGTAATTCCCCTGTGTTTATTGTCACTAAAAAAGGGAAGGAGAAAAGGAGGTGACAGATGTCCTACGAAATTGAATACGTTGTGGAAAGTATTGTAATAGCATTGTGCTCACCCCAAGATGGCTGCAGCCTGAGCTTGGGGCTACAGTGAAAATGTGTACTGTGAGAAGTTACTTTTTGAGAATTCTGCACTGTGTTGGAGCGCTTGTGGGAAGCGAGATGGAGTGGGTCACATGTGGATTCTGACTGCAGGAAGCAGGCGCAGAATAAGAACCATATGTAATCAGGAAGAGGGTGCTGTTCTGTTGTAGAATAAGGATCAAGGAGGGAGAGGGCCTAGTCCGGGGGGAGGAGTGGGGAGGGGAGGCTTTGTCAGAGACCTCAGAGCAGTGGGACCTTGAGCAGGAGAAGGCTGATGTCTTGCTGGGTGAGATTGAGCTGGCAGGGCAGGCCAGGTAGGTGAGTGAGAAGAGCGCAGAAGAGGGGTTACGAGTTGGGAGTGTATTTTATTAGTCCAGGTGGGAGAGGAAGAGCAGCACAATGGAGTGGAGGGGAAGATTCGAATGCACAGTCAAAATAGTATTGACAGCACCTGGCTGCTTGCAGTGTGGAGGGCTCGTGAGTAAGAGGGCCTATGATTTCAAGCCCAGGGAATGGGGAAGGCAGTGGTGCCATGATCAGGAACAGGGAGAGTAGGTTTGGGAGAAAAGCTGAAAGTTGTGGAGCTCAGGTCTGTCTATCTAACTTGCGGGGCCCAGTGTGACATTAAAATGCAAGGCCTGTTAAAAAGTTAGCCTTCCAAGATGATGACAGCGGAGTCTGGCCTCTCCAAGCCCACGGTCATGTGCGAATGCACAGGCTGCTCACCCACCAGTCCTCTGTATTAAACCAGAGGTGCTGACATGTGTGTGCAGGCTGGGTTCCTCCTGTGCTCTGTGCCCTGCCCCATGCCAGGGAGTACCAGCACAGAGGCACGCAGCAGGCTGCACACACTGGTGCCGGGTGCCACAGGGACTGTACCAAGGCTGAGAAGGACGGGAAGCACAGCCATCCTGAGTGTGACTGAACCCATTTTATCCCAGTTACTGATGATCAGCTCATTATCACCAGGAGTCATTCCTCAGAACAGGCAGGGAGCCAGGAGCCCTTAGCTATTTGCCTCACCTGCAATTCCAATGCAAACTATTAAAGCTGAAGAGCCTTTAGAAGGTTCCAGTCTTTATGCCCTTCCCCCATATCAACGTCTTACTCCCCTAGGGGTGTTGCTTGAAGATTCCTTGGCCGTTTTGCACTGAGGGAAGAAGATACTAACCTTTTTTATTTTTGGATACCTACTATGCGTGTGTCAGACACACTTAGAGAGTGTTTCTGAATGCTACCTTACTTCATTCTTTGATGTGGGTATTATTCCCTCATTTTCCAGATAAAGAAAGTTGAGCTTTAGAGAGGCAGGAGACTAAATCCTCCTAGCTCCTGGCTGGCAGTGTCTGTCTCTCCCTGGGATGCTGCCCTCTTTGCTGGCTGGGGAAACACAGGTAGGCTGCTCAAAATCTCACCCAGCACTTATATGGACAGACCTGAGCTCCACAACTGAAGCTACCTTCTGAGGGAACCACTGGGTTTTGAATGCAGGGCCTAGAGGAGCAGAGTGGAGTGGAGTGGGGGGAGGGGAGAGGGGAATGGGAGGGAGTGGGGAGGGAGGGTAGGGTAGGTGAGGCTAGTGGAGGCGGGGGCAGGGATGGGGGGAAGGCGAGACGAGGGGAGGGGAGCGGAGGGGAGGGGAGGTGAGGCGCTGAGAATTAGGGTCATGTGGTTCCCATCTCTAACAAACCGACGCAGGAGGGCCTGGGGTCTGCTGGAGGGACCGGGCTCTCTTTTCGTCTCACTGGGCAGAAGTTCTTGGGCCTTTGGGTCAGTTGAGGAATCATTTTCCATTTGTGGATGGTAACAGCCAGCAGGCTGGAGGGAGCACTGGGGTGAATGGTCCTCCACACATCCCGGGGGATTCTCCCTCAGGCCTTCTGAGCAGCTTCATGCCTGAGCAGGACCCAAGGAGGGAGGTCATAGGGAGGTGGTGGAAGGGAAGTTGGGTATCGGAATGGAAGGGGCTGTCGGTCTCTCTGGGCAACCGGCTGACAACTCAGTAGAAACCAGATCTCAGGCCAGAGTCCTGCTGCCCCTCAGACCTTCCACCCCTTCCAGGCCCTGCATTCTGAGTGGGGACCCTGCCTGACCTGAAGGGGAACATTGGGAGGGGGTAGAAAGTAGAGCAGCTGCCACATTCAGGAGGCGTTTATATAAGTGTCTGCTGAATATCTGAATGTCAGCACAACAGAGCACCTGATTATTTTGGAACCTGAAACTCGTCATTGAATTAATTCTAAATTAGCAGTTCAAATTGATAGGAAAAATAGGTTTTTAAATATACTGCTGTTTGAAAACTGAAAGTTCAAGGAAATCTCACTAGTAAAATTTAAAAACATGCCTGATTTTTTTTCACTCACACGAGCTTAGCTGTATTTGGGTTCTCTGTGGTAGTAGTGGTGAGTAGAAAGGGTCTGCTGAGTTCCAGCTGCCCTGGCCCAGGCACACAGGGCCCAGGTGGCCTCTGTAGGGGTTGCACTTCCTTGGAATTCTGTGCAGTTTTTCTCGCCCACGGGACCTGAAGAAACTGCCACATTTCGGATCAAATGAAGTTTGGAAGAAGGGGGCTGGGCCCTGCCTGTTCTCCAAGTGAGTGCTTCTCCATAGCACCAACAGGAGGTCAGGGTGGTTCTTAGTCAGGTGTTGGGTAACTTGTATTTATATTTTTAATATCAACACTTAAGGCAGATATGGGGAACGTCCTGCCCGTGGGCCATATAAGGTCCGAGAAATCATTTGGTCTGGCTCTGTCTGGGCATTAGGGATGAGTTAATTAAATGTTTGACCATATATAGTAGGCTAATTTTTAAGTTGATAATTTTATATGGCCCACTGAATGAAGTTATAAATATCCAAATGCTCTTTGGCAGGAAAGAAGTTCCCCAATCCTGGCTTAAGGTCTACTTGATGTTAGAGACTGAATGTGAGTATTAGGGAAAGCCAGGCACCAGGCCACTGGGCTTTTGAGCACAGCCAGGTTATATTATGTACCTCAGAGGTGGGCTGAATTCATGTAGGAATTGTCTGCAGGCATAGATAGAATCCTGGTCATTTCTCTTGCAGGTAGGGTGATAGGCTCACAGATGCCTGAATGGGTGGGTAGGATGATGTAAGGAGGTATTCCCCATCCCTGGACCTTAGATACCCGGGGTGGTGGTGGTGGTGCATATCACCTATGGGGTGATTTCAAGTCAGTACTCCATATACTGCCAAGCTTTGCTTGTATTACCTATATGTGTTAGTGGATGCTATTGATGTAATGCAATACCAGTTTATTTAAAAACCGCTCTGCATTACTGGTAGCTTTTTGTCACTGTGAACTTTTTAAAGATTTTTTTTTTATGTTTAAAGGAGTTTCCTTGTACAACCGAACAAAAAGCACCAATTAGAGGACCGCTGGCTCAGGGAAAAGCCACCATCCATGCTGTTGGCTGTGGCTGGGCCTGTGTATGTGATGACATGTTTCAGGGAGTGCTGTGATATTCCTTCAGTGCAGACAGTCTTCTCAGCTGTTGCCCTCTCCTTCTCTACATTAGACAAGAAGGAGTGATAAGCCTTCTGTTTATGAGAATCTACTTACAAGAATCATTACCACATTTATATACCCTGGATATGATCCAGAATTAATCACAATATCTAAGAAGTGGAAGCTACTCCAGTGTGCAACATCACATGAAAGGATAAACAAAATGTGGTCTATACATACAATGGGATAGTATTCAGTCTTAAAAAGGAAGGAAATCTGGCCTGGCTAGTGTCACTCAGTGCTTGAGTGTTGACCTATGAACCAGGAGATCATGGTTAGATTCCTGGTCAGGGCACATGCCCGGGTTGCGGGCTCAATCCCCAATGTGGGGCATCCAGGAAGCAGCTGATCAATGATTCTCTTTCATATTGATGTTTCTCTCTCTCTCCCTCCCTCTGAAATAAAAAATACATATTTTATAAAAAAAGGAAGGAAATCAGGACAAATACTACAATGCAGATGAAACTTGAGGACATTGTGCTAAGTGAAAGAAGCCAGTCACAAAAAAAGACAAGTACTGTATGATTCGCGGTGCCTAGAGTAGTCAAAGTGATACTGACAGAAAATAGGGTGGTGGTTGCCTGGAGCTGGGGGAGGAGAAACAGGGAGTTATTGTTTAATGGGAACAGAATTTCAGTTTGGCAAGATGAAAAGTTCTGGAGATCTGTTGGTTCATAATGTGAATGTACATAACACACTGAACTGTACACTTAAAAATAGTTAAGATGACAAGTATTAAAGTGTTTTTTTTGACCACAATGAATAAGAAACCATCACCTTTTCAGCCTCCAAGCCATCTGACCTGTGCCTGTCTTCAGTCTCTGCCCTCATGTTGGCACATTCGCAATTTTCTCTTACTGCGCCTCTCACACACGTTCCTCCGGTGGGATCCTCAGAACCCAGCTTAGACTTCTTTTGGGCCTCTCACCTCTCATCCTACAGAGATCAGAGGGAAGACTGACTTCCTCTTTGCCTTTCCCCCAACCCCCCAGTCTGTGGTGGTTTCTGCTCTGCATCACTGGGTACAACACTGATGTGTTTCTTCTCCGGGGATTCAAGCGCCATGGCATTTTCCTGTGCCTTGTTTATTAGTTGTATCACAGGGTTTGGTTTAATTGCAGTGACTTTTCTGTTAATAAATTTATACAAGGTACAGCAGAGGAAATGTCTTTGGGTACTTTCATATCCCCAAAAGGTAACATGTAACGATTTTCCTGCACAATTTGAATTTTTACTGCTAATAAATGCCTGGCGCTGCTTTTTGGTGTGATATTTAAGTCCAGAGGGATATTGTGGAGCCTGCGTATACATAATTTAATGTAGAACATAGAATTTTAGTTCTAGAAGGGATCTCTGGGAGTTTTTATTTCAACCTGACCATTTATTATAGAGGAGGAATTTGGGTCCTTATCAAGGAAGTGGTAATGGTGGAGCCAGAAGTAGACCTCCGTCCCAGTTTGTAATGGGGGCTCCTTGTATTCCTTGACACACCCTCTTGGAATTTATAAAACAATTTAGTGCCACATATTGAACACCATTCGTGCCAGAGCATAATATGTCTGTTAGCGTAAAGCTGAGTGTGTCAGGGGCAAGACGTGGCTGTTCACCAGATTTGCGGTCCGCTGTGGCCGCCTTCCCTTTACCCAGCAGGTATACTTCTGATGCCAAGTGCAGAAGTCAGCTTCTGAACTTAATGATTCCAAGGAGCTGGCCGCTTGAGCACTGCTGGCTTAAATGATTTTGAAAATGGAAAACTTCTATAACATGAAAAAATCATCCTTGAATTAACCTTTCTTGGAAAATAATGTTTGCATCCATTTTGACTTCCTCTTACCTTTGCTCACTCCAATGTGTTTGATATTATCTTTTAAAAATTGAATTTAGAGAGGAACGGAGATGGAGAGAGAGAGAAACATTGATTGGTTGCCTCCTGTATGCACCCCAACTGGGTATCGAACCACAACCTGGGTATGTGCTCTGACTGGGAATTGAATCTGAGCACTTTCAGTGTACAGGATGGGACAATGCTCCAACTGAGCCACACTAGCATGAGCTGTATGATATTCTTTAGAGACCTTCTAGGTTACTTCCTATAAGGTTATAAGCTTCCCGAGGCCCTCCTGCAGCCTCTAGCTCATGTCTAGCACACAGGAGGGGCCCTTTAAATCTGGTTGTACCAAGTTTAAGTAGACCATTCTCAGGGTTGATGAAAAAGTATGGTCACAAATAAAATGCAACTTCCTTAAGCAATGTGAGTAGTGTCTTGTAACCAGACAGAATTAGTCTGAAGAATGGGCAGAAAATTTATGAAGCAGCTCTAGCGAGGAAAACATATTTGACTTAGGAGGAGGGGAATGTAGAGAGATGAGGGGAAACACAAACTGTTCAGGGTGGAGATGGGCAATAGAGCTTCCTATTGCACTGCCTGTCTAACTCACAGTGAGCCCTGTCACTCCACCTCACTCCCCACCATTTGTCGTAGTGGACCCCTTAGGGACCACTCTGTCTTAAAGCATCCTACTCGTTATCTAAAGTTAATTGAGCCAAGGATGGGCTCTTGACCCAGTCAGAGCCTCATTTCTGAAAATTTGGACTAGGAACTGGGAGAGAAACTTGGGTCCCTGGGTCTGGGTCATGAACATGGGGGTTGGGAGGGAGACATCTGGTGCCTGCCTAGAGGAGGGGAGGAGGATGGTTAGCAGAAGGAGAGGAGAGAAATGAGAATAAATAGATTTTCCTGTCCTTGGGACCCAGCCCCATCCTAGAGCAGGTGACAGTCCTGCCTGCACACCCCCTGTAGCTCTCCTGTGGCTGCATCAGAGCTTCTCCTTTTCTCCTTGGGCCACCTCTGGGTGGAGTGAGGCTGCTGCTGCTATGTCCACCGGAGTGCTAAGGAAGGGAGGGGGCCTCAGGGAGAAGCTAGAGTTCTAGTTGCTTCTCACAGCTTGTTGGAGAGGTCTGAGTTTGATCTCCTTGGCCGCCAGGCTTGGTCCTAGTGTGCCTCTGCTGTGACGCAGAACCCCCATTCCATCTGGACTCAGAGCCAAGATGGGGAGTCTTTGGTTAGATGCTTACCTATTTATTTGGTGAACCTTGGATGCCTACACTGCATTCTGCACTAGGTACCCAAGTCCAGTAGCACACACAGGTGGAGCCCTTGTGACGAGTGCTCAGACAGAGGTGTTGAAGGCACTGGAGGGCATGGATAGGACATCACAGAGGAGATAACATGGAAGGGCAGCTGCAGGGACTTCCCTGGTAGACAGTGGGAGCAGAGGTAATGGCATGCAAGGTAGGGAAGAGAATGACACACTTGAGGATGTGGGAAAGTCTATAGGCTCGAGCAGGTGGTGTTTAAGAGAGAATGAGAGAGAAGACTTGTTCCCAGGCAGGAGCTACATCATGAAGGTCCTTGTGAAATTGGCTGAGGCTCAGCCTTCAGAGGTTGGGTGACTGTACTTCTCAGTTTCCTGGGATAGTCCCAGTTTATGCTGCTCACCTGGTATAATTATGAACAGTGGTCCTCTTTCATTCAACAAGTGTCCAGGTTTGATAATAAATGGTATCTTCATCCTACTTGTTGGTGATGAGACCCACTGTAGGATTTTAGTCATCAGAGAGACAGGGTGCGTTTTCAAGTTGGGGAGATGATTCAGGAAGCAGGGAGCATGACTAGAGGCAAGATGAGTGATAATGAACCTCAGTGGTAACAAAATTGGGGAAGAGAGTATTAATGGGAAAAACCGGCAAGAAGGTACAGAGTAAGAACAGGCTTGGTGGGGTGGTATTGAGATTGGTTTTAGACATATAGTTTAGGGCACCTGGGGCAGCCAGATAGGGAAGTGAAGTATCTGGAAATAATGGTCTGGGGTCCTGAAGAGAAGACTGGGCTTGACCCAGCCATTTGGGAGTCATTAGGCTGTGGGTGATCTTTGAAGTCATCAGCGTGGATGCGACAGACCAGAGAGAGTGTGTTAAAGCAGAAGAGGAAGTCAGCCCTACTGGTGTGACTCAGGGGTTGAGTGTTCAATTCTGGGTCTCATCAGGGCACATGCACAGGTTGAGGGCTCGGTCCCCAGTAGAAGGTGTGCAGGAGGCAGCCGATCAGTGATACTCTCTCATCACTGATGTTTCTATCTCTTCCTCTTTCTTCCTCTTTGAAATCAATAAAGATATATTAAAAGAAAGAGGAAGTGAAATATTAAGCTTTGGGGATTGCAGAGTTTAAGGGGGAGGCAAGAAAAGATTAGTCTACAAAGTACACAGAGAGGACTAGTAGGAGAGGCTGGAGGAAACCTGAGGGCATGGCCAGAGCAGCTGTTACCATCAAGGTAAGGTCTAGGATGACTGAGGCACTGTATTGGGAAATTCGTGTGGATGACTCCAAACCTGCAACAGCCTTGCAGGTGGGTGGCATTAGCCACAACTTATAGGCTCAGGTTTAAATAATATGGCCAAGGTTAGCCATCCAGCCACATGACAGATCTGCCTTTTTTCCTAAGCTCAGGTTCTTTTCTGTCACTGTGGTTGCAGTACAGAGGAAGGCACCCTCCTCCTTCAGGTGACCTCAGCAACTTGGGCAAATGCCAAGTTCAGGGAACTTGACTACTGCAGGTGCAAGTCTGAGGGCGTGCTGCTGACCCCCTTTCTCTGCTGGCCCCATGGAGCAGGCCACATAATGGAGACCTGGATAGGAAGCTGTTTAAATGGAACATGGAAAACAATGCCAGTGATTTAATTGCACCATGAATTGTGGCCAGAAAAGGAGCCTAGCAACAAACTCATTTTCTGTTGGGCACAAGACACAGAGGACCTACTATAATTAGTTCTGTTTTTTTTTTCCCCTTGTTGGCAAGTACATCTTTATATTTTCCTTCCTTGAGTGCATGTGGTGGATCAACTTTTATCTATGGCCCTGGTGTTATAATTGTCTCACTGCATTGAGAAGTGTTTGTGGGGTCATTAGTTTGTGTGAGTGTGGGTACACACCTGTGTCTAACATTTGCTGAGCACCTACTGTATGTAGGGTAATGTATTTGAGTATTATACATGTATTACATTATTTACTTCTTGGCACAACCCTGTTAGGTAATATTATCCTCTTCATTTTGCTGGTGGAGAAACTACTGAAGGAAATTAGCAACTTGCCAAGGATCCCTGGGTAATAAGTGACAAATGAAGGATTTGAACCCAATTCTCTTTGACCATCCCTAGTTATTCTCTACATCTTCCCTCATTTGCTGCAAGCTAGTATCTCAGCCCGTTAGAGTCTCGTTGGTCTGAGTTTATTTTGTGTGTGTGTGTGTGTGTGTATGTGTTTGTGTTTATGAGTAAACTATGATTGTCCTTAAACATGCTAGCAAGACTGTTTAAGAAGTAACTGGTTGAATGACCCCAGAGAGTTAAAGCCCCTTATGCAGAGGCTTTCCTATTCTGTAGGGAGTAGCTCAAGCCTGGGGATTAGCTGAGGCCCTAGGCACCGTGGATCCCAGTGTCAGGGACATCATCAGGAAGTGAGCACTCCAGACCCAGCACCCACAAAGCTTTGTTCTTCTATTTCTTTTGAGGTGATGAGGCTGTTCTTAGACAAAGGAAATTGTGATTCCATTGAACAGCCTGTGGCCTTTAGAAGAAGGGGCCCTTCCTTCCTGCAAGGACCATGCTCTCTGGCTCTGCTGGGAGCTCTGCACCTGCCTAGTTGTGAAAAGGTAACTGCTCATCCCGAGGGACTTGGAGTGAGTATCCTTTTAAAAGACAATGTCTTAGCACTGAGACTGAAACATTTTCTTTGTCTGAGGCTTCTTGCTCATGGATTTTCTTTTGTCACCAGGGTGGCTCTGTGCTTTCTTGCTAATGATCATTCAGGAGTCAATGGCCCATGCACAGTGTATTGGCATTGCCACCCATGCAGCATAAGACTCAGCTGCCTGCCTGCCTTGTGTGACTGAACCCGAGGTCAGGCCTCTGAGGTGATTCTGAAGCAATGCTGTTAGCCACTTCCCCGTATCCTTCCCGTACACAGGTCATCCTGCAGATGCACATTTGCTCACTGGCCTGTGCTGAGCAGTGGTTTTAAGCCTGGCAGCTGGCTAAGGCTGCTGATTGGATTTATCTTACTAAGTAGTGTGATTTGATAGAAGTTGGAATCACAGACTTTGGGAACTGAAAAGAATCTGGGTTCAACCCCTTGTCCTGTAAATGAGAAAGGCTGAAGAAAGGTGGTAATTTCCTTGGCTATGTCTTGAGGAGACTCAAAAGACAAAGCTGAGGCAGCCCCCTGCCTCAAACCCTGATTCTCCTGGGCTCCCACTTCAGATATCTCAGTGGCAAATGCTTCTAAGGCTTGTCCTTTTGGCCAAGAAAATTGGAAAAGAAGATTTTAAAGACACTGGAGAACGCTCATCACTCTTCTGTGGACATTGGGTGGGTTCCTTCTCAGAACTCTGATGCTGAACATTTGATTTTGCCTCACTTATTTCTATCCAGAATATTTGTGGTGAAGGCCCAACTACTTTCAGCCAAGTGAACGTGGATCAGTTGTCATGTTAGAAAGCCCCCTTGCTCTTCTGGTTATTACAGAACTATTAGTGCCCTCTGACAGGCATGCAATAAAGGGAGCCTCTGGAGCCTTGAATAGCAGTAATAAGTGCCTCGTTTGCACCCGAGGATTTGCTTGCTCACTCGGCAGGATCTGGTCAATAGACATTATTTTCATAAGAAATTCATCTTTCTTTTTCATATTAGGCAGTCTTGTTTTTTTCCTGGAATTTGCTTTTGGGGCCATAGGTTTTGGGGGAAAAATAAAAGTGGAAGATTATAAGAACGAATCTGGGATCATATTTAGGTATAAAAATAAATTGTAACTTCCAGGGATCCAAAGCACTACAGCATTTCCATTTATATCTGCACTTGACAATAATGAGGCTGGGATTCAAAATGCAATTCTGGGTTCTGTGGGGTGATTGTTCATGAGGAAAGGTGCAGCTAAGCCTACTAGATGGTACTCAGGGAGGATGGAGGGGTATTTAAAGAGAAGGTGAAGTGCAAGTGGGAGGAGTTAACCCCTGACAAATCAGAAAATTCTACATGTGAGAGTCCCAGTTACCTGATCATTCCTATCCATCTTGATTTTGCTCTTTGATGAACATTCTTCTAAAGTTAAGTGTACATATCTGCCCTATAATTATACTCATGGGCCATGTAAACTGCCCCTCCCTCCCTCCCCTGTCAATCCTCCTTCTACATGGACTAAATTGCATCTCTCCAGAACTCATGTGTTGAAGCCCTAACCCCAGTGAAACTGTATTTGGAGATAGGGCTTTTAAAAGGTAATTGAAATTAAATGAAGTCATAACGGTGGGTCCTAATTCAATAGCATTGGTGGTCTCAAAAGAAGAGGAAGAGAGATCTTTTTCTCTCTCGGCCCTGTGAGTACAGAGTGAGAAGACAGGCACCTGCAAGCCAGGAAGTGTCTCACCAGAAGCTGACCATGCTGGCACCCTAATCTTGGACGTTCAGCCTCTAGACCTGGGCAATACCTTCACATCATTCAAAATGAGTCTAAATGGAAAGTTCAATTCCCACCCCATCCCTTCTCCTTCCCATTCCTACTGTTGCCGCCCAGGAAACCATGTTTATTAGTTTGTATGTGTCCATCCTCCCAGAGTTCTAGTTCAAGAATGAAAAGCAGAAATTGATGTGTATCTTACTTCTCCCCACATTTCAGAAGAAAAGGTAGCCTGTTATAACATTATTTTGTCTCTTACTTTTTTCCCCACTTTGCAGTACATCTTGGATTTCCATACCGATACATGGGGAATGTCCTCGTTCTTTATTATAAATAGGTGCATAGTATCTCATCTTACAAATACACCATAATTTAATCAGGTAGCAAACCATGTTTACTTTTTTCTCTTCACAGCTTATTATTTTTTCTGGTGCTAATGATTGTATTGCCTTTTAAAATTTGTTTGGTTTTAAACATATTTATCTAATTTAGTCCCTGAACCTTTGTAGTGTACAAATCTTCTGAAGATACCCAGATGCAGCTGGGATTTCCATCAGTTCCCTTCTCCTGAGCAGACCTCTCCTGGAGCCTCTGGTCCATGGTCACCCTGAACTGGTCTCCTAGGCCTGGGGCATGGCTGTCATCCTGACCTTGCTTGACACTATCACCTTGGGGCTCCCTTTGGCTTATTTAGGAGAAGCTCCCAGGGGCTTCTTGACTCTTGATTCCCCCTCCCTCTTATGTCTTTCCTGTGTAATCTTCCCTCTCTCAGTTAATCAGGGTATCAATCTGGAGTATTCAAACCCATCAGCAAGTCCTGCCATGCTATCTTTAAATATAGTTTGTTAAGTCAAAGTGTGTGTGTGTGTGTGTGTATTTAAATATTTTTATTGATTTCAGAGAGGATGGGAGAGGGAGAAACGGAAACATCCATGATGAGAGAGAATCAGTGATTGGCTGCCTCCTGCGCACTCTACACTGGGGAGGGAGCCTGCAACTGCAACCCAGGCATGTGCCCTGACCTCATGTAAATGGAATCACACAATGTTTGTCTTTCTGGGACTGGCTTATTTCACTTAGCATAATGACCTCAAGGGGTATCCGTGGTGTCACATGTATCAGGATTGCCTCCCTTCTTAAGGCTGACTACCTGAAAAGCTTTTTTTAAAGGAAGAGGAGGGAGGGAGAGGTAAGGAGAGAAATAGAGAAGGAGGAAGACAAGCGGTTGGGAGGATCCCGCACTCGTCCCAGCAGATCACAGTGGCCTGCCCTGCAGCAGGGATGGGGAGGTGGAGAACAGTAGATGCATCATTCAAGTTATACTTTGGCTGCCCAGCCAACATGGCTCAGTGGTTGAGTGTCAGCCTATGAACCAGGAGGTCCAGGATGAACCTGGACCATCAAGCATCACATTCAGAGAGACAGAGAGTGGAACAGTGGTTGCCGAGGATAGAAAGGAGGGGAACAGAGTTTCAGTTTTGCGAGATAGGAATATTCCAGGGATTGGTTGCACAACAATGTTAACATAACACTACTGAACTGTAAACTTAGGAATAACTAAGGTAATACATTTTATGTTTTGTGTATTCTACCACAACTTTAAAAAAATCTTATAATGGCTATAGCTTTTCTTTTTTGGGGGGAGGTGGTACTTGCACAACTCTGTGCACTACAAACTGTAGAATTATACATGTTAACGGGTGAATTGTATGGCCGGTGGACGGCCTCTCAATACAATTGTCATCGCTTCTATTTCAAACCACCTTTTAAATACCCACTAGGGCTGACGCCATCCTGACTCAGTTCCAAAGGCTAATGTCATTCTGCTCAAAACTGAAGTTCCCTAGAAAGACCTTGGCTTGGTTTTGCCTACCCCTTGGGAGGGGGTAGAAGGTCAGAGTCAGGCATCGTGGGCAGAGTGTACCATGAGGGACAGAACTACCAGAAGTAGTTGTATGAATATTTTAGGATGATTTATTTTTCTTGAAAATATAAAGTTGATATTGAGCATGAGAGAACCATCATGGTGAGTCCGCTACATGGCCTAGCCAACGCAGGTCTTTAGCAACAAGGCTTTTGAACCCATTTGTTATCCCTACACCCATCCATCCATTCTGTTTTTTAAAAATATGTTTTATTGATTTTTTACAGAGAGGAAGGGAGAGGGATAGAAAGCTAGAAACATCGATGAGAGAGAAACATCAGTCAGCTGCCTCCTGCACACCCCCTACTGGGGATGTGCCCGCAACCAAAGTACATGCCCTTGACCGGAATCGAACCTGGGACCCTTCAGTCCACAGGCTGACGCTCTATCCACTGAGCCAAACCGGTGAAGGCCATCCCACCATTCTTGAAAGGTTGAGCCTCTCTGTCAGGCCCGGAAAGACAAGCATAATCTTTCATGATGTGGCATTGAAATTTGGGCAAATCATCTCAGACCTTCCCTGTTTGGTGAAATTTACTTAGGAGTGAAAATACATAAAACACACAGGAATAGCATAACAAGAATTGTTGCAGAATCCATATGAGGAAAATCACAAAAATTTGCTGACTGACATAAAAGAAGACTTGAATAAATGGGGTGTGTGCTGATACCTTCTCTTAGTGATAAAGATGCTATTTCTTTCCAAACCCCATTGCAAGCAGCATCTCAGCTGGGATGGGCGGGCTTCCTTCCTTCCTTCTTTTCTTTCTTTCTTTTTGGAATGTGTCAAATTATTCTCAAATTCTTGAAGAATAATCTGGCTGGAATTGCCAAGAAAATGATTATAATGATGTATAATCAGAGGAGATTTGCATTCCAGATATAGAATGTACTGAAACTATGATAATTAAGACCATGTTGTTATTAGTGCAGGAGCATACTGTTGAATGTGACAGAATAGTCTTGAAAAAGAGCTTACTAGAAAGAGGTTTTAGTGCATGGTGAAGGGAAAGGATGAGTTTTTTAATCCTAAATTAACTACTTGGAACAAATATGTTTACAGCGTTTCCTCATACAATATACCAAAATAAATTTTGGTTGCATTAAAGGGTTAAATGCAAAAATTACCATCATAAGAAATAAAAACTGAAAAATTATAGATGACTTGATATTAGGTTAGCCAACAGAGAGAAAACTTCAAAGGAGGCAGATGACTGAGTATATGAAGTTAACATTTCCAGAAGTCAAAAAACTTACCAAGAAAGTAAAATGCTGGTAAAAAATTGGAAAAGCACTCAACAAGGGTCTAATTTTGTTAATATATATGTGTGTGTGTGTGTGTGTGTGTGTGTGTGTGTGTGTGTGTATGCTAAAACCCTAGTAGGAAAATTGGCAAAGAATGTAAGCAGGTAATTAACAGCTAATTCATTATCTACTAAATAGCTGATAAACATGAAAAAGTATTCAACCTTTCAACACCTCTCCCTTTACTTCAGGAACCCTCAAACTACGGCCTGTGGGCCACATGTGGCCCGCCAAGGACATTTATCCAGTCCGCCAGGTGCCGCTGCCTGTCCTGCTTAGCAGCAGACTCGTCCCGGGCCCGCAGTGCGCATAGGAATTTGTTCATAGTTTTTTTTTTTTCAAACTATAGTCCGGCCCTCCAACGGTCTGTGGGGCAGTGAACTGGCCCCCTGTTTAAAAAGTTTGAGGACCCCTACTACTTAAAGAAATCCATGTCATATTATGTTCTGTATGTACGCATTAAGAGAATCCTGTTTTTAAAGAACCTTTAAGATTCTAATCCTAATTGTAATGTTAATAGAAAATGGGACAAAGTAGTATATAAAATTTTGTAAAAACGAAGAGAAACATACAGAAAACATTGGTAAGGCATCCACTGAACATTTAATAATGCTGTTAGAAAGAAAAAAATAGTTCTCAATTTGGGCTACTCATTAGTAGAAATGCAGATTGGTGTAACTTTGAGTTAAAGCAATTTGGCTGGTCTTATTAGGAACCTTAAAATGTCAATGAACAATGTCCCAGGAGTTTCTCAATCCCTGTGAAGGAATTAATCAGATATGCAAATATGGGTTTAGGTACAAGGATGTGTGTCAGTTTGTTGATGAAAGTCTTAAACTTGGGAAGAAGCTATAAGTTCAGAAATAGGGGATTGTTTAAAGAAATCACATTACATGTGCTTGATACAGTGTTTAATGATGAATCAGATACAAGATTACAACTACGTTCCCATTGTGATAAAATATATGTATGCTTAGAAAATACATGGGGAAGAAAGAGACCAAAATGTTAATCGTGGTTATGTGTGGTTGGTGGGATTGTTGGCAGTTTTAACTCTTTTCTTTTTTATACTTTTATGTGTTTTTTATGTTTCCTTCTTTGAGCATTAATATTAGTTTTATAATTAGAATCTTGTCCTTATGGAATACTTAGTATTTAAACAAGCAAGCCATTGATATTTCAGGAATTACAGAACTTTGTGAGACTATTAATATTTGACTGTTAGCATTCTTAAGAAATGGAGGCAGGAGATCTTTTCTCAACCACTTACAGATTTGTACCCACCTCCTTGAGATCTGATACGGTTTGGAAAGCAGTGAGGGAGTTTCCATTTATCCTGGAGATCTATCGAAGATCATTGGAACGGGGGATATGTTTTAGGAGTTGAAGTAAATTCTATTGTGAAGGACTGAAGATCAATATAGAGATATGTCTTTTTTTTTCAAATGACAGTTGAAGAAGATAGATCATTACTCACTGCCTGTTTGGAGGCTGTTCACGAACTGCTTTTAAAAAGCAGTGCATGGTTCGACACCTTTTCTTCAGATGGCCAGTTTTGGTGGATCTATTTAATTAGATTCCAGCACGGCCTTCATGGCCCCAGTAAACTCAAATCACTAAGCGTCATGATTTCTTGTGTTATAAATGTCACTAAAATTGCTGTGGCAAAACAGATCATTTCTTTGGTAATTGCAATTTCTGTCATGAATTGTTTCATCCTAGTAATTAAAACTTTGAAATAATTTCTTAAAATTGGACTCAATTGAATAATATTTTTTGGCGTGGGAGCGCCTAATTCATTTTTCTCATTCCCTGCCCCCCTCAATTATTTGTGCTAGTTTAATTGCCTTCAGTATAGAGAAGGACATGGGCACAGGCTCTCAAGAAGCAGATGACCAGATGTGGGGCTGTGCTCGGAGGAAGGTGGGCCAGTGCTCCTTTAAAAGGGCAGGCCTACTCTGTCTGGTGGGGTAGACCCCATCTGCGAGCATGTGTGATGAAGGCTTTTGGCAGGGGGTGGGATTGGAATGTGGAGTCCACCAGTAGGGGAAGGCCTTTTTTAAAAAAATTTTTTTTTTATTGTTTTAAGTATTACAAATAGTAGTACATATGTCTCCTTTTTTTTTCCCCCATTGACCTCCTCCCGACCTCTCCTACCCCCCAGTACATGCCTTCACCTGCCCGCGCTCCCCCACGCCCCAGTGTCTTGTATCCATTGGTTGTGCTTATATGCATGCATACAAGTCCTTCGGTTGGTCTCTTACAGCCCCCCTCGCCCAACCTCCCCTGTCTTCCCAATGTAGTTTGACAGTCTGTTCAATGCTTCTTTGCCTCTGTATCTTTTTCCCACCATTTCTTTCCTTTAAAAAGTTTTGCCTTTGCAGACTAGAAATAAACATATAATAACAAAACAAAACAAAACAAAAAAAATGTTTGTGTCCCAATTTCAATGTCCAACAGTTCTGAGTCCCTGTTTCAATGTCTAACAGTTCCTTATGTGTACATGTCAGCAATGATATCTGGATGGTGGGCACATGGTGGCAATGCAGGTCCGACCCTCTCTGGTTTGGTCCTAGGTACCCTGCAGCGGTGCACAGCTGCTGACTGCTCGCGTGGCAAGGCGTTGTCAGCGTGGGGAAGGCCGTTTGAAGGGTTTGTTGTGGTTCTTTGGCAGTAGCTCAGGTAACAGCAGCCTGCAGGGGGCAGTCTTGGCAGCTGCGTGGGGCCTGCCCACCCTGCTAACCAGTGCTGGAAGATGCCACAGTTTTTGGGAACTTGTGCTTAGACTAGTCTTAGATGCTATGGATTCAAACACACATCTTCATCTCTGTCCTCCTCTAGGACATAAAAATGCTACTCCCTTTCCCGTTGGGGATGGGCTTCACCTGGGTCTGGTCTTTCTTGCTCATCCCAGTGCATGATTCCTCCAACCAGACACGATGCTTTGCCATTGCAGCTCACACTGTGGTTATTGCCAGCCGGAAATATCTTTAAAATGCCCTGTGTTTCATTCTTTAGGTCTAGCTCCAGTGCCATCTCTTCTTTGGAACTTTCCTCGTCTTCCAAAGCCCAGAGCAGTGGCTCAGACCTCTGAAGAGGCTGCATTGTTCCTACCTCTCTGCAGCAGGTGTTAAGTTCTTCCTTGCAGAATGGCTGTTTGTGAATATCTTTTTCCTTTTTTAGGACAGAAGGCCATTTGACTCATGTTTGGTTTCTTAGACAAGCAAGCATGCCCTTTTGCTGCATGAATGAAATGCCCCTTAGATATGTTGGTTTGGGACAGAGCCACAGTGGGGCAAGCATTGCTGGACTTGAGGGGGTGGGGGTGGTCAGACAGTGGTGCAGTCTGACAGCCTATGAATTCATAAAGATGGTTTTCTTATTTGATTTCTAAATTACTTTAAAACTATTTTTATTAATTTTAAAAATTGTTTAAAAATTATGTTAAAGTATATATAACATAAAATTATCATTTTAACCATTTTAAGTATGTTTAGAGACATTAAGTAATAGTCACATTAGGAGAAGCCATCATAACCATCCATCTCCACAACTTTTTATCTAGTGAAATGGAACCACTGTTTCCTTCTTCCCCTAACCCCTGACAACCACCATTCTTCTTTCTGTGTCTATGAATTTGACTACTCTAAGTACCTCATATGAATAGAGTCATATGGTATTTGTCCTCTTGTGACTGTGTTATTTCACTTAGCATAATGTCTTCAAGCTTCTTCTGTGTTGTAGCATGGTTCAGAATTTCCTTCCTTTTGAAGGCTGAATCATGTTCCACCGTATTCCACTACATTGTGTTTACTCATTTATGCATTGATGGACACTTGGGTTGCCCCCACCTTTGGCTGTTGTGAATCATGCTGCTATGAGCATGGGTTTGCAAATCTCTTCAAGTTCCTGCTTTCAGTTTTGGGTACATACTTGGAAGTGGAATTGCTGCATCATATGGTAATTTAATGTTTAATTTTTTGAGAACCACCATAAAGGCTGCACCCTTTTTACATTCTTGCCAGCAGTTGTAGTAGCTTCATTTCATAGAAGATAGAGACAACTCCGAGGAATTAAATAAGTTGTCCAGACTCATGTAGCCAGTAAGTGAATGAGCTGGTCCATAGACCCAGGTATGTCTAGTTCAAAGGCATGTACTCAGCCATGCTCTGAGCTGTGTATTCCAGGGCTATGTGGCTGCAGGTTGAAACATCAGGGCTTGGTTTTTCTTACTTAGTAAATAGTCTGCAGAGATGTAGCTGCTGTCATTGTCTCAGCGGCTCTGCAGTGTCAACAGAACAACTCTGGGTCTTTTCCTCTGACTTGCTCACTGCCTCCTGTTTGCAAGATGGCCGTCACAGCTCCAAACATCACACGTACGTGATGTGAAGATTGAGAAAAAATAGGGCCAAGCTGCTGGGACTGTCTTCTCTTAAAATCAAAGCAAAAGCTCTCTTAGAAGTCCTGGAACAGATTCCTGCGCACATCGCAGTGGCTGGAAGTATGCAATGACCCCTCAGTGAGGAGACTGGCAAGTGGCTGACTATTCAGCTCCTGTCCTGAGAGGCAGGAAGGGAAAGGAGTTAGCAATGGCTTTTGAGCAGCCATTCAACAGCCCCCCACACTGTGCACTGCTCCAGGAGTCAAGATTCACTCCTCCCTATTTAGAATTCTAAAGCCCAAATGAGGGTAATTAAGTGCCTCTGTCTGATTTTAACTGGAAACAAATTTTACATCAGATTCTTCTTGGCCCAAGGAAGACAAATACACTAATAATAAAAATACCAGAAAAGTTGGGTACAGGCTTAAGTGAAATTGCTTAGTAGATTTTGAAATGCTGTACACATGTAGTTCACAGTGGGACAAACATTGAGTCTCATCCCTGCTGGACCCCAGGGCCTAGCATGGGGCCAGAAGAGTCATGGGCAGAAATATAGGTGCTTATGAAATTGGCTGAAATATCGCTTTAATATGCTAATGTGGAAAAGCTCCAGATACCAGACTTTTCTCCATGAAGCTGTGGCTCTCTGGGCATTGACGAAGTATGAGCTCCACGATGGATTATCTTTTTGCCCACGTGACACTATGAGTACATTCAAATCACAATTTAAATTTCTCATAAGTACGTGGCTGGCAGAAGCACATCTCTGTGGTAAGATCAGTATTGTGTTTATCACCTTTATTGAGTACTGCTTGTTGCTGCCTGATGGGAATTGAACACATGTCACAAGCTGTCCCAGGAACAACTTACGTCTCTAGCGAGATCCTACACCCATCATAGTAAACATGCTGCTGCGTTTAATGTCCACCCCAACCTTGTGCTGTTTAAGTGGCACATCCAGGATTTGAATGAAGCTCTTTGGTCCTTGGTCTCTATAGTGTAGGTTTTATTCTCTTCTTTGGATGGATTTCTTGGGGGGGGGGGAGGTGTGACTTAGATGTCTTTATGGGCTTAGAATTGAGCGGTGGATTAAGCCTTTGCTTTGACAAATATGGCTGGACTTTGGGAACGCTCATTCCCTTCCCTAGGCCTCTTTCTTCATCTATTACATGGGGAGGCTGACGGACTAGCCACATGAGACTTACTGAGTGCCCACGATGTACAGGGGTGTGTTGGGCCTGGTGGACTTAGCACCAAACAGCTGAGCTAGTTCCTGCCTTCACAGGGCTTGTGTTCCAGCAGAGGAAACAGCCATTAAACAAATGATTGCCCAGATAAGCATCTAATTACAGTTGTGATAAGTGCCACAAAGGAAAAGTACAATATAATGGAATTTTATCTACATATAATAATTTACATTTGCTCATACAGCATCTATTTACATACATTATGTTGTGTTCAAAGCACAATCTAATGTATATGATGTGTAACAAGAGAACTGACAGTAACGGGGTGGGGAGGGGGGTGGCTGGAAAGACTTCACTGGGAAAACTGTGCCCTGCCAAGGATGGAGGATGAGGGGGTGGGCGAAGCGAAAACGAGGGGCACAGTCACAAAGCTCTTCCCAGAGACAGTCTGAGAAAGTTAGAGGAGGTCAAAGGGGGAAAATGATGGACATGTATATAGTGCCAGCAATAAATTTAAAAAAGGAAACCATTCCAGATTTAAAGTCGAGAGAGCCATGGTCACGTGTAAATTTTCACAAGATCATTCTTGTTGCTTTATAGAAAACTAGAGGCCCCGTGCACAGATTCATGCATGGGTGGCGTCCCACTGGCCCCAATTGGCAGATCGGGCCTGGGCCTGTCAGAAGGAGGAGATGGTGGGAGGTGGTCTGGCTGGCCCTGCCTGAATTGGGATGGGGGTGGGGGCAATTGGGGGTGAGGCTGGCCATGGGGAATGGCTGTGGACAGTAGGTCAGCCACCCTGCCCCCAAATGGGGGGGGGGTTGGCCGGCTACCCTGCCCTCTTTTGGGGTGGGAGAGGCTGATCAGGGGTGGGGCCAGTTGCGGGGGAGGTGGCTGGCTGGCCCCACCCCCTGATCGGCAGGTTCGCTGGCTGCAGTGGAACCGGTTGTTTCTGCCGTTACTGCGTGCATATATATATACATATATATATATATATGTATATGTATGTATGTATATGTATGTATGTATATGTATGTATATGTATGTATGTGTATATATATGTGTGTATATATATGTGTATATATATCTTGGAGGGGAACAACAACAGGTATATGACCTCCAGGGTGGAGGGTATTCCATTGGTCAGGGTGAGAGAGTTGCTACTGGCTTGGATTATGGTGGCAGCAGAAGAGAAGGCGAGAAGTTGAAGACCCAAAGAGAAATTCAGGAGGTAGACTCAAATGGATTTGGTGTTTTGCTTCAAGGTAAGGGAATTAGTGTTAAAGAGGTATTGAGACAGTTCTTGCAGTTCTGATTGGTCATCTAAATGGGGGTATCAACTTAAAGACCTAAAAATAAAAAGAAAAAGAAAAAAAATGGCAGTAGGATGGGGTGGGCTAGGGGGCAGCGAGGAGAGGCAGAAGGGGAGCTGCAGGGCTGTTGACAGGACACAGAGGGAAAGACTTAATCTGACCGATGGCAGAACAGAACTCCCATTCAGTGAACAGATAGCCTAAACATTTTTCAGGGAAAGATGCAGAATGAGGATGATGAATGCAAACAGAGTTAAGGGATCTTAGATCCCATGAATCCCAACAAACCATCAGTAAATCTAGGAAACTTGAGAGAATTGCATGGAGGACTGGTTCCGAAGCCTCCATCTCTCCTCCCAGGTGGCTCCCTGCCTGTCCCCCCACCCCCTATGTGACTTTCCTAGTGAACACAATGTGATTGTATCTTAGAATCACCTTGCTTAACACCTCTGAAGGCACATTGTTATCTAAAGGTCCCAACCTACCTTCTCAACTTCACTTATACCACTGTCCTCCCACTTTCTCCCTCCTCCACATGTGCTAACCCATTTGTCAGCTGAATCCAGCCCAGGCATGAAGAGATTGGTGTGTCTGGTGATGGTCCCAGGGAGTGGCTTGTGGTAGGTCATGGCTTGGCTTGTCTATGGAAAGCCTTGAAGTGGGCAGAAGTGGAAAACTTCTGGGCTCTTCAGTGCAGGGATGTTACTCCTGGCACAGCAGTGATTTAGAACCTGGAACCTGTACTCTGGCCAGGGTGGTATAATGACTTGCTAAATAGCCCTAAGAGTTGCCTTTTAAGGTGGCTTAAGTTGATGATGGGCTCTGAGGTCGTTGGAGGTAATAATGAGACCACAGTTCTGAGATCCCTTGCTGTTTTCTTCAGAAAAAGCAAACCATATTTCTTTTTTTGGAAATGAATTTGGTCACAGAACTCCAGGTCATTCTCTTTTGCCAGGCAGGCTGGGAAGGATGTTTGCATGGCAGCACAGATGGGAAGATAGACATGTGAGCAGATGTTAGGCAGTGGGATATCTCTGTGTTGAATATTTCTGCTGTCTCCAGCATCATAGACTTGCCATATCAATGATTTCATGTGACTCTGAAAATAAACAACCAGGGAAGATCAATAAGTACATTAGTAATAAATGTGTCTCCACTAGGTAAGGCCATTCATTGTACTAAGCCCAATCTTAAGTGTTAGTTTAAAATATGACCCTCATGAAAGCATTGTAGAAATAGTCAATAGAAATGAGCAGCCAAGCATCTTCATATCTCTAAGTGTTATCTTTCATACTTATGAGTATAGACAGATCTTTTGGTAAACTTTTAGAATATAAAGCGCATATTCATAACATATTCTTTTTAAAAATCAATTTTATTGGGAAATAATTTGCGTACAACAAAATGAACTCATTTTAAGTTTCGGTTTTAACAACTAGTCTCCCAGCACCAGGAGACTTGTTCTATTTTCAGTCATTGTAGATAAGTATTGTCATATAAATGAAATCATTGAGTATGTAATCTTTCGTGTCTGGCTCTTTCTCTTAGTATATTTTTTATAGATTTGTTCACGTTATTGTGTGTATTATTTGTTTATTATTTTTTATTGTTGACTAGAATTCAGTTGTATTGATATAACCTAATTTGTTTATCCAGTTACTTGTTATGGGAAGTTTGGGTTGTTTCCAGCTTGGAACTATTATAAATAAGGTTGTCATGAGTATTTAGGTACAAATCTTTTGTGAGCACATTTTAATTTTTCTTGGGTAAAAACCTAGGAGTGGAATTGCTGCGTCATACTTGTAGATCAGTGGAACAGAAAAGAGTCCAAAAATAGGCTCCCACATGCATGGCCATTTGAGTTTTTTAAAATGAAAGTGCTTAGGTAGTGCAATGGGGTGAGGGTAAACTTTTCAGCAAACAATGCTGGAGCAACCAGATATCTGTATGGGGAAAAAATGCATTTTGACCTATGCCTCACACCATATTAAAAAAGCTTAAATGTATTACATACTTAAACATAAAAATAAAATATAAAACTATAAAGCTTCTAGAAGAAAACATAGGAGAACATCTTTATTACCTCGAGTTAGTCAAAGATGTTTTAGATAGGAGACAAAAAGTAATTATCATATCAGAAAAAATTTGGATTGTGTCACCATTAAAAAAACTTAGAGATCAATGGAACAGAACAGAGAATCCAGAAATCGACCCAAGCCATTATGCTCAATTAATATTTGACAAAGGAGGCAAGAGCACACAATGGAGTAAAGACAGTCTCTTCAATAAATGGTGTTAGGAAAATTGGACAGATATATGCAAAAAAATGAAACTAGACCACCAACTTACACCATACACAAGAATACACTCAAAATGGATAAAAGACATAAATGTAAGTCGTGAAACCATAAAAAATCCTAGAAGAAACCATAGGCAGCAAAATCTCAGACATCTCTCATATCAATATGTTTACCAATACATCTCCTAGGGCAAAGGAAACTAAGGAGAAAGTAAACAAATGGGACTACATCAAAATAAAAAGCTTCTGCACAGCAAAAGAAACTATTAACAAAATGAAAAAGAAACTCACAGTATGGGAGAACATATTTGGCAATGATACATCTGATAAAGGGTTAATATCCAAAATATATAAGGAATTCGTACAACTTAACAAAAGGAAGACAAATAATCCAATTGAAAAATAGGCAAAGGACCTTAATATGTCTCCAAAATGGACATATACAGAAGGCCAAGAGACATATGATAAAATGCTCAAAGTCACTGATCATCTGAGAGATGCAAATTAAAACAACAATGAGGTATCACCTCACATCAGTCAGAATGGCTACCATCAACAAATGAGGGCGTGGAGAAAAGGAAACCCTAGTGCACTGTTGGTGGGAATGCAGATTGGTGCAGCTACAGTAGAAAGCAGTATGAAATTATCTCAAAAAATTAAAAATGGAGCTGCCTTATTACTCAGCAATTCCACTTCTGGGAATATATCTGAAGAAGCTGGAAACGAATCCGAAGGAATATATGCTCCCCTATGTCCATTGCAGCACTATTTGCAATAGCCAAGATCTGGAAGCAGCCCCAGTGCCCATTAGTGGATGAATCGCTAACAGATCTATTTTTCCTCAGGCTGATTTTAAGATTTTTCTCTTTACCACCAGTTTTGAGCAATTGATTATGATGTGCTTTCACATAGTTTCTTTATGTTTCTTATACTGGGGTTCATTGAGGTTTTTAGATCTGTGAGTTTAGGAGAGTTAACAAGATGACCTGAGATTTTATATTTAGGAATATATGATTTCTCAGGGTTTCCAGAATAATAGTTAAGTGTGCTAGCTAATGTGTTTTCATACAATTGAATTAGCAGAGAAGTAAGTGGCTATGGCTCAGCCGAAGTTTTTCTTTTTTCTAGAAGCAAGGCAGGCTTGCTGCCAGACTCTGGGTTAAGAAAACAAATGATCTTAATTTTGATTCATTCAGGCAATGGAACTGTTAGAGGTTTCCTGCTGTGGCTTTCTGGCGGAGTGCTCATTGGAGCAGAGCTTCTGGGATGTGGTGAAGGACTTGTCTAGACCAAGGAATGATTGCCTGCTTATCCCGTTGTGGAGATCCAGGTGGTTTCCTTACAATGGAAGGAGAAGACCAGACCCCGCTGTCACCCTGACCCCATCCGAGAGGTCCCACCCTGCTGCCTTTGGTCATGTTACTCCACCTGGGCCCTTGGAGTTCACAGTTCCCCTCAGCCAGGAGCTTTTAACAGCCACACAAATATGAGTTGGTTTCTCCTCCTCTCTCACAAATTATATTTAAAAAGTCAGCCCAGAGGGTTACCGGTAGCACTGATTCAACTCAGAAGTGTCTGAGTGCTTGTAATCGGAAGGGACTGATTTCTATGAGAGAATTGCAAAACACTGGGACCTTCTCCACAGGTCTCATCCTCTTCCCTAGTACAGGATTTACTCATAAACGTATATCTACATACTTATTCTCAAATACCTTTTCTTCTTATGTACTTGAAATTAATCCCCCCCAAATGCCTCTTATCCTCTAATTAGGACTCAGAAATGTCACCCTGTATCTATCTTCTCTTCTGGTTTCCTTGTAACTGTGCTAGTTGCTAAATCGGAATGCTTCCCTGGTCCTATGTAAATGTTCACTTGTGGGTGGAGGCCAAATTCAGAACCCAGGTGGGACAGGCTTTGATCAGCAAAGCCACAGCACATGGGGGCAGGCTGTGAGACCCTCCTTTTAGTATAGTGGCGGGGGAAGAAATACTGGGGATCATCTGTACCAGAATATGCGCTATTTGAAGCTCTGAACCTCAGAGGTTAAAATATAAAGTCTTGGAAAATATTCTCTAACACCTCCCAGGAATATAGAGCGTTTACTGCAGGAATTACTGAAAATGTAAATCTCTTTTGTTGTTTTTCCCCCCAGTTGATGTAATTGATAGCTAGACGCATGGTCGCATCCCAATTTAATAAAATTTCTCCAGCACTAAATCATGACCTGGAGGGTTTTTTCGATGTTTCGCCACCAGCAAGAGAACGCCTCCCATTTAGTCGAGGGAAATGTAAACAGAGCAAGCATTCCCGTTTCTTCAGGTTTCAGAATCATTAATAAAGATGTCTTTGCTCTCGAAGGGAAGGGTGGTGAGTAGTCACATTTTTATTCTTCTCCTGAATAAGTGAATTTACCCAGCACATAAATTAGCAAATACATTTTCTCCCCGCAGCACATGTTGACATTTTTCCTGCAGATGGCTCAGCAGAAGGGGAGACGAGAAAGGTGGTTAGTGACAAAGGACAGGCATGTTTGGTCACTGTCTTTCGCCACCAGAGACACTGGCCTGCTCGCCCTCTCACCCAGCCCTGGGCTTGCCTGGAGGGGAGAGCTTGAGAGCGCACATACTGCTGTGAAGGACGGAGTAGGGCCGGGCAGGACGTCCAATCTGTCTGACCCCTTAGAATTAATTTTCCTTCCTCTGTATTAAATTTGCTCGTACAATTCTGAGTTGGACAAAATGTGTTCTGTGTTTTCATCCCATTTGGAGTTATTTCTCATCATTTTTCTGCAGATGACTTTTCCTTGAACCATTAGGTAGGGAGAGACTGTTGGACCTGCAAGGGCTCAAATTTTGGTTTCGGGCGAATTGGAGGCAGAACTTAGGGAGAACAGGTTTTCCCTAAGTAAGAGTGATCTCTGCAGAAAACAACAATAACAAGAAAACAGAGTGGGTGCAGAGACGAGTAAATGTAGCCTTTTGTCTGCTGCACACTTGTTGGACACGTGTGATTGACAGACTGGCTGTCTGTGGGCACAGGTGTAGGCTCAGTGTGAGTTGTTTGGTATTTCTGGATTGTGAGGGGTGAAGGTTTATTGAGGTATTTGGGACTGGAGTCGGTCTGGCAGCAGAAGATTTCTGTCTGGGACAGTGAAATCTGGGCATGATATGTCTCCTCCAGGGGCCATGGTTTTAGGGAAGCCAAGACTGCAGCTGAGGCCTCAGTGGGAGGGCAGCAATGTGTGCTCAGATGGGATGGAGCTCCGTCTAGGAGCTGGGCATGAGTAGGTGTGGCAGAGAAGAACCTTCTGGAAGGCAGGGCAAGATCTGCCGGAGCCACCCAGTAAGTGAATATAAATAACATCCTCTAGCCATTCACGCAGTATCAATTCATGTAATTGTTTTCTGATTCCTTGCTGTCTAAGTGGCAAATGTTGTTGGGAAAATATCCCCCTTTACTCAGCCATCTCCCATGAGCCACCTTTGCCAGGCTTGTGAGCTCTAGTATAGAAGTCCAGCTAATTTTTCACTCTGGCCCACCTCTGTAGGGCTGCCAGATATTTAGGCTGGTGCAAGCACCCAGCTGGCAGAAGTTGGATGGCAGCATCAGCTCTGCACCGACCGCTTGTCAGTGAGGTCCTGAGGTAGAATGGGCCCTCGGGGTGTTGGCCTGCGCTCTGATGGATTAGCAGCTGCCTCTGAGCAGAGTGGGTCTCTGTGGTTCTGGAAAATGATTGTGTGGTGAGAGAAGTAATATATGAGGTGGCTGTGGGCCTCGCACACTCCATCTTCACGACATACCGTTATTCCCTCAACTCGATTGCTGGGTAGATCTGGAGTCGGGGTCATCTGGAATCGGAGGGCTCTGCATCACAGAGGCCTGGAGTTCCTTTTTCCCGTGTTCCTCCTCCTTGGTTGTTGCGTTAACCTCTCTGACCTATTCTTTACTGCTGGGTGGGGGCTGGAGAAAGTGATGGAGACTTGGGTTCAACATTTTTTTTTTTTTGGGGGGGGGGTCTAAATAGATTTTTTTCCCCCTCTGGAGATGGTTACAGCCAGGGGGAGAAGCAAGACTTTAGTACTCTGGGAAATCGACATTTCCTGTTGCATTTGTTTGACTAGTTGCAGTTTGTGATGTTCTCATTTGCATGGCTGGAGCCTCCCAGCTTCTTTGTGAGAGCTGTAGGGCCTGGTGGTGGTTAGCCCCGTTTTATAGATGATGAAATGAGGCTCATGAGTGGAAGTGACTCATCCAGAAACACACAATTGGCGGTGGCAAAGCGGGGAGAAGCCCCAGTCTCCTTGTTCTGAGTCTAGGGTACATTCTAGGGCAGTGGTTGGCAAACTGCGGCTCGCGAGCTACATGCGGCTCTTTGGCCCCTTGAGTTTTTAGCAAAGGCCAGCTTAGGAGTACCCTAATTAAGTTAATAACAATGTACCTACCTATATAGTTTAAGTTTAAAAAATTTGGCTCTCAAAAGAAATTTCAATTGTTATACTGTTGATATTTGGCTCTGTTGACTAGTGAGTTTGCCGACCACTGTTCTAGGGCATCAGATTGGTTACCCAGAAGGAAGGTCTTAAAATGCCAATCTAACAAGGTCTTTCTTCTTCTTGAAATCTTTCAGGGCTCCTTTTTGCCTTTAACGTAAAGACCAAACTCCTCACAAGCCAAACAAGGCCCCTGCCTCCCTGTCTGTCCCTGTCACTCTCCCCCTGCCTCCTCATGGCCAGACTCCAGTCATAGGAATGTGCTCCATCTTGCTCCTGCCCTCTGAGCATGCTCACCCCTCTGCGTCAGTCAGCCTCTTTCTGTGGAAAATTGCAGCCGTCCTCAGGCCCCAGCTCCGATGCCCCTTTGCCTGGGAAGCCTTGGCTAAATCCCGATCTGGGTTAAATAGCTCTTCCAGCTCCTCACACAGCAGCCTGTTTCATTATGCTGCGCTTTGTGTGTCCCCCTTGGACATTGAGGGCAGGGACTGTGCTGTTCTGATCCTCAGTAGGCCAGGCACTGTGCGTGGCCCATGAAAAGGGGCCAGGTGCCTTCTCCTGGAATCCACATTGTCACTGGTACTGAGGAGCATAGACATCTGTGACTAGACTCTGTGTGTTATCCAAGGCAAGATGCTAGGAAACACTCTCTTCTGGGGTCCCCAGACTTGATATTCTCATCTTCTCAAGGTGGCATTTCTGCCTTTCCCACTGTGTGCACCCCTCGCCTCCCACCGCCAGTCACACACCTCATCGTAGCCTCTGTCTCCATCCAGGCCTCTGAGGAGGGAAAAGCACTCCTGGTGCAGCGGTATCTCTGACTGTGTGCTGGGCAGTGCCATGAGCACAGGCTAGGCACTGTCCCCTCCTCCTGTGAGCTTATGCGCAGGGCTGTGCCACCAGTGTGGGCGCCGAGCTTGCTGGCTGGCTCTTGGCAGTGTGCGCTGGGCTATGGCTGTGTGGGGCCCATTCTCATTTAGTACTTTTAGGCTCTGTTAAAATGCAGAGATGTCTTCTTGGCCAATTATCCAATGGACAGAAAAGGGAACTTGTTTGGGATAATGAAACTAATGACAGAACCGACTGTGATGATTGTGCAGCCGCCGAAACGGCCATCCAAAAGCAGCCTCCCCCCTGCCTCCTGGAGCCAGGCTGCTCATAACATCTTAAAAAGGCCAGATTGTCACAATAACCCTACGTGGCCATCAATTTCCAAAGGCTGGTTCTTCCTCACATCTTGATCAGTTCTTAAAATTAATTATCATCAGGACCAAGTGCGATGATACCTCGGAAATATCTCTTAAACACTAACAGGCACTGTGGTGGTTCCCAGATAAGGGAAAATATAGCAGCGGGAAGAAGTTGTAATAAACCAGCAGCGCACCTTGATTAAGTGCCCGTGCACGCTGAATAGCAGGAACATGATAATAAGGGTATAAAATAGGAAGACTTGAAAAGGCAATAAGGTCTTGGTGCAATGATTAGAGATGCCTTGGAGTCAAGGGGTGGGGGGTGGGGGTTGGGGAGGAGTGAAGTTTCCAGGAAGGGGGGAGGGAAGTTTCCAGGAAGGAGGAAGGGAAGTTTCCAGGAAGGGGGCGAGGGAAGTTCCCAGGAAGGGGGGAGGGAAGTTTTCAGGGCTTGAGGAGGCAGCTGGGGCCCAGATCTACTGTGTGATGGCATGAGGAGAGGTGACTCATGAGGGTCCAGACCTGGTTCACCCTGGTGTCCCTTCCTCCCACCCCAGTGCTTGGCCCTGGCCTGAGATGTAGGAGTGCCTGGTAAACGCTGAGCTGAGCTTACTGCATCTCCACTCAACCATAAGCTCCCAGGGCCAGGTTTCTGTTTTGCTCAGAACCTTGTACTGAGCTTTGCACTTTATAGATGTTGGATGATGGAGTGAATGGGATAATTGCATGTATTTCCTTCCAACTTTTTGATGAGGAAAATAAAAAAACAGAGAAAACTAACTTTACCAACCCACCGATTGCTAACTCAATAGTTAGTCTTCCACAAGCAGCTGCTATCCATGTAGTTTTTATTGTGTGCTAAGTGCTGTACATGCACTATCTCAACCCCCATGAGGTGGGTACTATTATTATTCCATTTTGCAGAAAGGGAAACGGGCTCACACAGCTAGCACATGGCAGACGTGGGAGGCTGCCTCCTCCAGCTGTCCTGTGCCTCAGCCCCGGCCTACACAGGTTGGGGAGCCTCGTGCCAGTGTTCTTGGTGCAGCCTCCTCTCCACCTGTGCTCTGCTTCCAGAGCTGGGATTTCCTGGAAGCCAGGGGTCTGTTCAGTCCTTCTCCCCTGGGTTATGAAGCACACACATATTGCCTATAAAGAGCATAACAACTAGGACTTGAGCATACCTCTTTCCAGGCTTTGAATGAGGAAAGGGAAAATTCTACTTGGAGGAATGGAGGTGGGGGGGCATGTCTGGCATTTCCTGCATGGAGGTGGCCGTGGGTTGTCATGGCACTTTGGAGATTGTATGGGGGTCTGGAGTTCCTCAGATTTGCAAGTTCCTATGCAGGAGTCTGATGGGCCATGTTCTAAGGCGTGTGTTTGGGAATGGGGTTGGGAGGGAGCTGGGATTGAACTTCAGGGGAAGGTCAATCCTATGATGGTGAGTGGGGATTGAGCGCTGGGGTACAGCAGTGAATGACACAGACGAAGATTTTATCCTCATGGGAATTATGGTTTAATAGCAAAAATAGACAAAAATGGGTCCCAGGTAGGTATAATTTCTATTGTAAGTCCTGTCCTTTCTCTGTCTCCTGTCTCTCCCCAAGGAAATAAAGTAAATTGACCTTCCCTCCCCCCTTCCTGGAAACTCCCCTCCCCCCTTCCTGGAAACTCCCCTCCCCCTGGGATCGCCTCAGTTATAGTTCTGGGATCTGTCCTCCTATCCAGGGTGGAAGGTGGAATTATCGTCCCCATTTTATAGTTGAGGAAGCTGAGGCTCAGAGAGGCTGACAAACATGGGCCAGGCCATACAGCTAGTAAGTGGTAAAGCTGGAGTGTCTGTCCTCAAGTCTGTCTTATGCCAGAATGCATGTTCCTGTCTTGACATCTTGTTCTACTTTCTCGGGGAGTCAGTCCTTCTTGGAGGCTGGTGTCCTTTATCCTGACATAAAATGAGAGAAGGATGGAGCTGCAAGTGACTTGAAAAGTCCTATCGTCTGAAAAGTAAAGTAAGTGGGGTCTAGAGGGAGTAAGTCTCTTCCTTACACTTTGGCCACAGCTGGGAGCTTAAGGCCTTTCCCCTCTGCCTTTTATTATTTTTTTTTCAATATATGTTGGAATCAAAGAGAAACTGTCCTTGAGGAAGAGAGCAAGGAGTGATGTGTTTCATGGTCAACACCACTTAGGAAGGATTGCATCCCAGAGGTGGGACTTACAAGGTGATAATGTCACAGCTGAGGGGTGTGGTTCCTTCTTCTTTGACATCAGTGGGCTGAGGATCCAGTTGAGATGTGTGAGAGGAAGCCCAGGCTCCCATCCATGTGTGTTCCGGTCTGTCTGTCTGCCTCCTCTCCTCAGCCTCACTCTCTTCCACTTGGTAACAGACCATACTATGATTGGTGGAGTGGGGACTGAGTGCTGGGGTACAGCACTGAACGACACAGACGAAGATTTTATCCTCATGGGACTTACGGTCTAGTAGCAAAAATAGACAATATGCCAGAAAACAAATAAATCATATGTTTTCAGACAGTGGTAAGTGCTAGGGAGGAAATAAATCAGGACAAAGTGAAATAACCTTAATGGGAGATAACACAACTTTTGCAAAGGTTCCAAGATAGCAAGAGCTTGGCCTGTGGGAGGGGAGGCAAGGAGGCCTGTGTGGCCGGAGCGGAGCTAGTGGTGGGCAAGGAGGTGAGCAGGCTCAGAGCCACAGCACCTTGTGCCCTGGCGGCAGGACTTTGGGTGTCCTATGCACAGGGATTTTAGGCTAGGGGGCGATACATGCTTCAGCTATTCTCATAGCCCCTTCCCCATTTTCTTCAATGCTAGTAGGTGACAATGTACTGTTTTCTTGCAAAGCAAAAGTGTTTGAGATCCAGTTTTGTGTTGGGCTGGTGATGAGGTTTTTTGGGTTAGCCGGGGTGATACGAGTTCTTTGTGTGGGTTAGCCTGGATCATTGGTATTTTATGTTGGGATTTGGACTCAAGAAAGTAGTGTTTGTGTTGTTTTGTTGTAGCTTTCCCCAGGAGTCCTAGAGGAGGAAGGGAAATGAGCCTAGATAGGATGTAGGCATCCTTGGGTCACCATCTAATGGGACCATCAAATGACTCTCTAACAATCACCACTTCCCTCTTCCATGCACAGCTGTAAGTGACTGCAGGAACCCTGGGGGCCTGGGTACCAGGTAGGTATAACTTCTAGTGTAAGTCCTGCCCTTTCTCTGTCTCCTGTCTCTTTCCAAAGTCCTCCCCAATTGTGAAATTTAGCTTAAAGTAAAAAAGCACAGTGTTGTCACTTTTCCCTAGAGAACAAAAGATCAATTGCTCTGAAATTGCCGGTTCTGCTTGGACAGGAGCTGGTTTAAAGTGACAGCTATGGAGTCGAAGGGAAGATCTTATATCTCTTTTTCCAGACCATGAAATTATGTCCTGCTGCAGTATGTATTTCACTGATATAATTAAGCTGTTAATTCTCTGTGCATTTATTTCAACCATATTTCAGCTGCATACCAGGATGCTGTTAATGTTTCACAGTGGTGAAAGGCGAGACCTCCGGTCAGGACCCAGCCCTGCCACTTGCTAGCTTTTCCCATTTTCTCTATGAGCTCCAGTGTCCTCAATGTAAAATTGATATAACAGCAGAAGCTGGGAGCTAACATTCACACTTAGGCTACTGAAGCACTTACTTGAATAATTCATTTAATCCTCTTTAACAACCCTACATGGCAAGCACCATCTTTATTTCCACGCCACAAACACACACACGAAGGCTCATTTCAGTCACTGGCCCTAGGTCACTCAGCCAGGAAGCAGCAGAGCCGGTACCTGCACTTGGCACTTAACTAAGCGCGCCCATGACCCTCACTGAGGGCCTTCAGTGGAGAAGGCACGTGTGCCCTTACACAGGGCCAGGCACACGGCCCATGACCTTCCTCCTGGCTCCCTAGTTCTGAAGGATTGTCTTCTTAGAAGCCTTCTGAGGAGAAGTCAGAAACTTGGACTCCAGATGGGTTTCTTGTCGATAGAGACCGTCCTTGGCACTCAGAGCTCACCATGGATTATGCGCTAAGCCTCAGGTGTTGACCAGGTATAGCTGCCAGAAAAGAGGTGTTCTCTGGGACCCTTCCCCCGCCTCTAATCCCCCTTCCCCCATCACGCCACTGCCTCCAGTTGTGGACTGGCATCCACTATGCCTAGCCTCACTGCTCCTGTTGGAGTCCTCGCTCACGGACAAGCACCTCAGCCCTGGAATTAGTATCTTCCTCCAGGTGTCTCTAGCACCCATGGCTTTGGCACAGGCATAGAGCACCAGTTTATGTGCCCCTGAGTGTGCCTGTCCTGGTAAGAGGCTGCCTTTGCAGGACGCCTGGCCCCTGGGCTGCACTGTCTGTCCATGCAAGTCTCCTTGGTAGGATACTGGCTCCCTGAGTGAGGGTTCCATGTCTTCTCCTTTGCCTTCCAGACTGTGGACATCCTGTCAGCAGGTCCGGGATGGGCCTGGAGAGCAGCAGCCTACCTGGGCACTGAACTGAGGGTTCTGCTTTCTCTCTCCTCTCAGCTGGCTGCCAGGTTGGTGAACCTAGGAGAGTCTGGGGCTCGGCCACTGCGGGAAGCCTGTGGGTGACGGCTTGCCTGGTGTGCGTTCCCAAATGTGTGCTGAGGCACCTGGTTGATCCGTATCACAACTGTGGGTTCCTGGCTTCCTGGCTTCCTTTCCAATGATGAGTAAAGACATGTCCTCTTAAATTAGGAATTTGAATTGGCTAAACTGGGAAAGGAATTAGCCAGACATTTCTCTTCCCTCTGCCCTCTGGAATCTGGGTGTTGTTAGCAAGCTTGTTCCTCTTGGTCTGTCCTCCTGGATAGCTGGGTTGGGGAGGGCGTGGCAGCCTGGGAGAGACAGAAGGAGCCTCCTGGGGCCCAGTGGGTATCAGGGCAGCTCTGTGGCTTGTTCATGGGGAGTGCGGTGGGACTCGGGCGGGGGAGTGTCTGTGGCTGGGACTGCCCCTTTGCTATCCCAAGAGTACCCTCCTTTCTGCCTGGAGACATGGGAGCGTGGTTGCCTCCTATGCTTTCTACCTCCCACCACTGGCCCTTCTCCAGCGAAGCACACCTTTCAGACACTTACTAACTTGCACTTCAGCTGATTTATGGGGCTAAGATAAGCTCATTATTCGAGTTGTCAGTAATTATATGAGGGGATTGATGAGGGGATTTCCCTGTTCCTTCCCCTATATCCTTGCAAAATCATTTCAGGTTGATTTTGCATTCTTGACCCACACAGTGATGGATTTAGGCATTAGCCTCTCTCAGTGCGGGATGACTTCTGATTGCTGCGCCCGTCACTTCGTAACAAGCTTGTCGCAGGTGGAGTTTCTGATGACGTTTTCCAGCACAACAGGTGACACAGACTCCCTGCATCTTGGATAAGGTTGTGTTATCATTATATTCCTAACTATTAAATATTTATCGAGAGCATCACCTGGAAGGACTTCAGCCTTCTGGCTCCTGTTGCTAAATGCTGGCTGCATTTGCAGCCAGGTTCAACATGAGTGCTGGGCATTCTTGAATATAAAAAAAACTATAAGCACCTGGAGACATAACCTGTGGATCATGCTGATGCAGTGCAACTCTTCTGATGTTAGTTGGCTAGTTTTTCAATGATTAATTAAACTGTTAGCATAGGTGCACCAGGGCTGAGAAACCCATGGGTTAAGTTCTGCCTGCAGATGTGTTTTGTTTGGTGTGGATAGTATGTTAAAAATGCTTTTGGAATTAGTTGTTAACATTAAAAAATTAGCTGTTATCCAAAAACTCGATCTACCTGGACTTTCTTTTCTCCTGGGAAGTCCTTAGACGCGTTTACTGGCCACAGGCCTTTATGGAGATGGTTGGCGGCGGCTGCTGCATAACGGCGGCCTGTCCAATGGGCACGCGTGTGCACTCTGTCTCACTCACCTCCATTTGAACCTGATCTGCTTTGTTCATTGGCTGTATCATTTGGCCCCATCTGGCATTTGACTCCAGGACCAGACTGGCAAGTGCTGGTAGTGCTCAGTGATTCACTGCTCACAACTGTGTTGCCCCTGCCCTGGCTCGAGCTGACAGCTCTGATAGGATTAGTGCAAACACCTCCCAGTTGGTCTGCCTGCATCTACCTTTGCATCCTCACTGCTTCGTCCATGTCCAGTCTCTGCCCAAACAGAAGGCAGATTGGTCCTTTTAAAACATGTCAGGTCATTTCACTCTGTTGGGAACCTTGCTATGGCTCCCCATTCTCTCAAAGCGCTCGCTGCCCTGTGCCCATCCTGATCTGGCTTCTGCTTACTTCTCTGAGTTGGGCACCTTGTCCTCTCCCTCTCTCTCTCTCTCTCAGTTACAGCCACATGGGCTGTTCCCTAAATACGCCAGACCTCAGGACCTTTGCCCAGTCTCCCTCAGGCTCTTCTAGACATTTGCTTCCTACAGGCCACGGTTCAAATCTCGCCTTATCTGTGAGGCCTCCCTTCACCTTATTATCGCAGTCTCCCCCCACCCTCCTCCTGTTTCTCATCCTCACTTACCTGGCTCTACATTTTCTTTTTTCTGTAGCACTTATTTCCTCCCAACACATTAGATGCTTTTATAATCGTGTTTATTGTTTGCCTTTTTTCTCTGCTGAAACATGAATTTGACAATGACAAAGCTCTTAGTTTTGTTCACCATTTTATCCAAAGCATCTAGAGCAATGCCTGGCACGTAGTAGACATTAATGAATGTCTGTTGTTGAAATCATGAAATGTATTTCAAGACTTTCAAGGTGCTTGAAACTTAGAATGGTGGAAATTGGAAGTTGTATTTCTGTCTCAGCATACACTGCCCAGAAGGTAAGCTCCCCAGAGGAAGGGGCAGTGTGAGTGCATCGAGCCTGAGATGCCAGGGCCAGATTGCTGTGTGGTCACCTCGCTCCTCTATCTTTCCTCTGCAACTGAAAATTAAGATAGCAGTGTTTTTATAAAACAGAGCGAAGAGGAAATGAAGATGAGGGGAAGGAGAAGGGACAAGTATAGGTGGCTCCAGTTCAGAGGTTATTTAGCTGTGTGACCGGACACATGTTTCTTGGAGTCAGTATTACCATCTTTGAAATGGGCCCGTTGTTTTAGATCATCTCTGAGGTCCTCACAGCTCTCTAGTGCTGTTGATGAATAGTTTCTACAGCTCTTGATACACATGACTGTATTTCATGTTTAGTAGGAGAACCTCCAGGTAAAAATATGCATGCCCTTCACCTGTACTGTAGGATTCAGAATTGTTTCCGAAATCTGGATTGATGCTATTAAAATACACATTTTCTTATTTTTCCTATTTCTATTAGAAATGCCTTTTGGGGTTCAGCCACTTCCCTGCCTCCACTCAGTGCAACACAGCATGGTTCAGAGTGCTGCCTAACTCAGCATGGTTTTAATGTCCCGGGGGCCAGGCTGAGTTCTGGCCTCGGGGCTGCCTTTGGGAGGTCAGCATTCACCTAGTGGTGTCTAATGTAGTCTTCCAGGTTTTCACCTCCATCCTCCTTACTAACACAAGATTAATCAAGGTCAAATATGAAACCATACAGGCCAACCATCACCTTGGCCAAGGGGCATAAAACACACCTCATTCCCACTCCAGATGGTTGTCAATAAAAAGTGACATTTAAAAATGCTGACTAAATTCAAACCTGAGAAATGCTTTCTTCCACAATTTAAATTCCTTTTTTGGGGGATATGTGCAGTATGTTTTGTTATCATGCCTATAAGCATAGTAATCTCACAAAACTAGAATATCTGCAGTGGTTGTACATTTTCCTAAAAGCTTTTCCAAGAGAAACCTAATAGCTTCTATTAAAACAAATGGAAATCCCTTTTGACTTAGGGGAACTGAAATAAACAGGCCTATTTTCTCTCAGACACGACAGCGTTGCACTTGTCACATCTTCCCTGAGTTTGGTGCCAGCCTCCAGGTGTAGTCTTCATGAGCAGATTGGGCTCCTCAGAGCTCCTTGGGAGGGAGCTAGAAATGCCTCTGAGATAACACTAATAAATGTGCTATTTCGAAGTGCCACTTTCTTCCCCCAGAAACCTGGCTCAAATCTTGAGATCTCAGGGGGAGTAGAAGCCTTCTCGAGTGCAGACACCCCAGGAGAGGCAGGCGAGAGTGCAGTGTGTGGGGAGAGGGTATGAAGAGTTTGTGCACATATATATATATACACATATGTATACATATATACATATATATGTATATATATATATATACACATATACACACACATATATATACACACACACACTAGTGACCCAGTGCATGAAATTCGTGCACATTAAAAGGGAATTAATTAGAGGAAATATTTTAATATTGCTATTTGCCCTTTCTCTATAATAGAAGTGTCAGAGATGAAAGAAAATTAATAAAATGCATATGAAAATCTTCCTCCTGTCAGAGTCTGGGGTGTGCCATGGGAACCACAGTCAAGTCCCTGCCCACCCATGTGCACCTTGAAATCGTGCAGGACCCAGACCCAGCCAGCCCCACCCCCATTGGGTTAGATCCAGACCTGGCCAGCCCCACTCCCATCAAGCCACACTGCGGAGGGTGTGGCCTCAGGTCGCCTGGCTCGGTGCCGGGGCGGAGGGCATGGCCTGAGGTCCCCAGCCCAGGCCAGGGGGTGCACCTTGAGGTCCTCTGGCCCAGGCCAGGGGGCACAGCCTGAGGTCCCCTGTCAAGCCCTGCCAGGCAGGGGGTGTGTCCTGAGGTCCCCCATCAAGCCCTGCTGGGAAGGGGGCACAGCCTGAGGTCCCCTGGCCTGGTGCTGGGGCAGGGGGTACAGCTTGAGGTCCCCGTCAAGCCCTGCCAGGTGGGGGGCATGGCCTGAGGTCCCCCAGCCTGGCGCTGGGGCGGGGGGCATGGCCTGAGGTTCCCTGTCAAGCCCTACCAGGTGGGGGGGGGGTGTAGCCTCAGGTCCCCTGCCCTAGCCCAATGCTACACAGCCTCAGTTCCCTGCTGATTGCTCGTTAAGGCTCCTTACAGGAACTCAGCCTCCGCTGTGGGTGCAGCCATCTTGTGTTCTTGTGTTACGGAATCCCTGCCTCCACTGTGGGTGCAGCCACGTTTGTGATGATGTGACAGTCAATTTGCATATTCACTCTTTATTAGATAAGATATATACACATCCATCTAGAAGCAGGTTTTTCTTGGTGCCAGCTATGTGATCTTCAGCAAGTTACATAACCTCTCTGAGCCTCCATTTCTCAACTTTAAGATGAGGACAATGTTAATGGTATCTGCTACACAGGATTATTCTGAGGACTAGATAGGATGATGTAGGTAAAGTCAGCACAAGGCTAGCTCTTAGTAAATCTTTGCCAAGTTCCTCCCTCTGCCTCCTGCATGAGACTGTGCCTCATCCTTGTTGGAACAACGAAAAGAGGTAAACTTCCTGAGCACTACTGCTTTTCCTCCATCCATAGTGTTTATAGTGTTTCTATGAATGGGACTTGGTGCACACCTCCCCTGATGACCAGTTCTGTTGGAACCATCGGGGGTGGCCCCTGGTTTCCAGCCCCTGGTTGCATGTGGGATTTGCTGCAAGGATGCTCTGCAGCCTCTGTTGAGAGACGGCCCTCTCTTTGCTCTACTCCACACCTGTGCACTGATTCTGGCTCCAGCAACATAAGGGGTGGCTGAGGGTTTCCAGTGGGCAATCTGCTGTAGGTCTGTGGTGGCTGAGGAAGGGCGTCCCTTTGGGCAGGGTGAAGCCCCCTGCTTGATCTGGAGCTGGACTTTCTCTCCTCTCTGATCCACACTTTTCCTCACTCCTTGTCAGTTGTTCTTAGGATCATCAGTGTTGGGAGTTTGCCCACAACACACAGCTCTTTGGCTGAAAGCAGTGCTTAAGTCTTCTCAAGAGCTCTTGAAAGTTCCGAGTGCTGTGCTGAGGGCCCTGCGGGGCCATGCTGATGACCACCATGGTGATCACCCACCACACTCTCTGTAAGCCTCTAAATACCAGTGGTTTTAAAAGCTCTTGCTCTTATAATCCCAAGGCTCCCTTTTCTGGGAAATGCAGTGTATCTTGCAGATTTGTTGTTCTGGTTGGACAGGGTGGGCAAAGAGGTCCAGGGACAGGTGGGGTTGGGATCTGCATAGCCTCCTTGAAGACCTCAGTGGTCTCCTGGTTCATTTGTGAGTCTTCCTGTCCAGAGCTGGCCTGAACCCCTTTTCATGGAGGCTCCAGGAGTAAGGAGCCCTGAGTCATTTGCACTTGTCACGGGGACCTTCAGGGTCTGCATAGACTGGCTGGGGTTATGGTGGGCTGGTTAGGTACAGCCTCAAGCTATGGGGACAGGCAACAAGAAGTGGCCTGTATTGGGGTTGCATTTGGAACACTGCTCCCTTCCACTCTGTGGCCTGCCACTGGAACCGGCCCGAGTCTGAAGGGTACATGCCACAGCCTTGTGATGCATGGATGCCCGCAAGGAGAGAGAGGACCACATATACACTGAGTGGCAAGATTATTATGATCTCTGAATGCATAATAATCTGGCCACTCAGTGTATATCCTATATAATAAAAGGCTAATATGCAAATTGTCCCCTCGACCAGGAGTTTGACCAGCAGGCAGGCCGGCCAACTGCCCATGTCCCCTCCCCCTGGCCAGGCTGGCCGGACCCCACCCATGCATGAATTCATGCACTGGGCCTCTAATATATATATATATATATGTACACTGAGTGGCCAGATTATTATGCATTCAGAGGTATAATAATCTGGCCACTCAGTGTATATACACACACATATATGCTTGTTCATTTTTAGTCGTCTTAAGAGCCCACCTGTGGAAACCAGGCCACTGCAGAGGAGTCGGCTCATTTGTAGTTCAGTGGATGAGAATTGCTTCAGGACAGACAATTTTGAGAGACTGAAAATAATTCTGTTGATATGCAGGGAGTGTTGACCTCAGAAATAGACTGGAGTTTAGCAAGCCTTGTGGTTTCTTTGTTCTTTATTAGAATCCATTTAAAAAGTAAAACCATTTACAGTTTGAAAAGGCTGATTTTTAATCCCTATGTGAAGTTTTCTCTGCTATTGGTGGGGTCTTCTCTTTACAGTGCAGAGGATGGGATATCCACCCCAGACCTCATTTGGCTGGGAGCTAAGGTGGTAGTGCTGGATTCCTCAGGGAATAAGCATTTGCAATCATGGAGGCAAAGTCACGGGCTTTTTGTTGGTTTGTTTGTTTCCGTGATACTTAAATACAGCCCAGCAGTGAAGAACCTGGGCTCTGGATACTCCCTGGTAGGTTTGCTAGAATTAAATGAGCTCTTGCTTGCAAAAGCTTGTTACACACATGCCCAGCTCTCAGTAAGTGTTAGTTACCACGACTACATTATACAGTCCTTCCTTGATGTCCCCACTCCTGGTATGTTTTAAACATTTTCTGACATTAATTTCACATCCTGTGTGGGCTACTGTGACTCAGAAAAATAGAACTTTCAGGAAAAGTGAGGAACTTAAGTGTACAGCTCTCACATGGTTTGCATCTTCTATTTGCCATCCATCCGCAGTGAACCCGTTAGGATGGTGGTGGTGGTTTGCAGACAGGCCTCTCCCACCCAGTTCCTCTGGCTAGAACCTCAGCCTCTCCTTCGGCTCCTCCAGCTGCCTGCAGTGCCAGGTGGTTGGGAAATCCGGCGGCTTGGTGCATGATGCCCCCCAGCTTGGCCTCTCTGCCCTTCTGTGGACTCCAGGCCACAGCAGGTCGGTTCATTAGGAGCCTTCCATGAAGTATTTTTCATGCTGCTTGTTCATTTTCAGGAATAAACAGGTGCTAAGGCATTAGATTTTATCTATCACTTAACTAAGAAAGAAATTATGGAAATATGATCCATAAAATCGTCTTTAAACCCTGTTTTATCTGCCAAATTCCCAAATTAGAGAATCAATTAGAATTGTTGAGTATTTGTTTAGCTGTGGTCTCCGGATGACTCCTACTTTATTTACTCTCATAATTTCCCCATAGGTTTGTTTCTGTCTTCCTGAGAGAAGAATGTGTTCTGCATATTCCATCAGAAGCTGCTGGAAGGGATAGGGCAGAGAGATAAATTAAGCAGATAGTTCAGATTTGTTACTGTAGCTTCGTGAGCTGTGTAGGTTAATGATCCAAGGCCAGACACATTGCCTAAGGCCAGACGCAATCACGCTAAGTGCTGCTTTTCCTGGGGGAGCCACGGATGGATCACAGTTCAGATTTCCCTGGCCTGTCTCCCACAGGTGATGGGGACCTGCCTCATGCCACTTTATCTTGGACCAAACACTTATTCTCTAGGTACCAATTATTTCAAAGGTAGGAGTTATTGTCATAGTGCCACCTTGTCGCGACCCATCAGCTAATGAGGCTGCTGCACTGAGGTTTGCACGTACCCAGAAATTGCAGGCAGGCAGGCTGGCCTCATTGAAAGTCTTATCAGCTGGCAGAGTGGGCCCACGCGTGGGTGATGTAGGCAGCCACCTCTATAATGTGAGAGGTCTCCTGGGCAGGTTCCCTGTTCTACCAAAGACTGACCCTACTATTGCCATTCCAGTAGTTCCCTTCCTACTTTTAGGTTCTGATGATTCTCTTCTCTTTGGAAAATTCTCATTAAATATCCACTTGAAAAATATTTAGTGAGTATTTACTGTGTGCTGGGCACAGTATCAGCCTCTGTGGACAGGAAGGTAGGTGTGTCCAAGAAAGCCTCCTGGAGGAGTAGTACCTGAGATGAGTCTTGAAGAATGTGTAAGAGAGCCAGGTGAAATGATTCATACTGACTAACTCAATTGAACCCCTTAGAGTCAGGTATTAATGAACCTCAGAGAGAGTAACTTGCCCAAGGTCGAGAACCAGTGTGTGGAATTTAGAAAGTGTCTCTCTAGAGCCCACATGCTCAATCACTGTAACTGAACAGTGAACAGACAGGCACCATCCACTCTGACCCAGGGTTGCCCAGGAAAAGAAGGAGGCATCTGTGATGAGCGAGAGGACAATGAAGGAACCTAACCTCCTTCAGGGCGACTCTGTGAGAAGGGCAGCTTGGGGTGAAGAGAGAGAGCAACTTGAAACCCTTCCTTAAGGAGTTCATGACCCAGTTGGAAAGACAAAGCTGGGAAAGCTCTTGTTGACAGAAATACGAGGTCACTACAGCTGTGTGTACAGCCTAGGTGTCAGTCTCCCGGAGATGGCAGTGAGCAATCCATAATTACAGGCATTAACACATGCGCTGTGTGGGGCTGCTGTTCTCAAATGTGGAGAGGGATGGCCAGTGCTCCCATCAACTCTTGGGCCAGTCCTCGCTGGGTGGAATGCCATTGCCATTTAGAGGTCACAGATGTCCATGGAGCTCCCTGATCCCATTCTCCAAAGGAGTTCCATGGAAAAGCTTGTCCCTTTGACCTGGCATCCTGGAGGGAGCTTGGAGTAGGATTTGAGTTTCTGGACCAAGAATCTGGAGACCTTAGTTCCTGATTCTATTGCTCACTTGCTGGGTGGCCTTGGGCAACTTGCTCAACATATCTGGGCTGGTTTCTTCATCTGTCAGATGAAAAAAGTGATGGACATGATGTTGATGGTAAGTAGATGTTGGATGGCTTGCAATCTGTCTGTAGATGGGTGATGTTGATGGTTATGAAAGTGTTTTCAAACTTCACAATATAAAAGGGTAAGGTTCTTTGTAGAGTACCTTCTTAATGTTATAATACTTTCTAATTCTGCTGGGTAGAAGGGACTAATTCACTGCCAAAGATGCCCTTTCTTGGGTGTCACTGAATCAGTTGAGCCATGTTTTAAGGCTGGGGAGCCACTTCACGCACATGGGATTAATAAGGGTGTTACTGCGGACGACTGCTTGCCTCTCCGTGTCTCCCCAGACTGTCCAGTGAGGGGACTGAGTTCTGCCTTGCAGGATCATCATGAAAACTAAACAAGGTGATGCATGAAAGGCTCCCGAAGCAGAGTAGCTGCCCTCCATGTGGTAACCCACCCCCACTTCGCTCCGTGTGCTCATAGGTGCAGCAGGTGTGGGTCTCTGAGCTCATGTCGAGTCCAGTGTCTCCCATCCCTGTGGGCACCACCATCCTGATTCCTGTCACATTGCTGAATACCTGAATTTATTTTAAAAAATATTTTTCTTTAAATCAATTCTCCTTTCCTTCCACCTTAATCTTAAGTAATAATACATGTGAAACCACAGGTTTAATACACATAACAAATTATTTAAATAAAAAAATTGTATATGTACCTTACTTTGAGAAACACTGTTCACTGGGCTTGTTTGAGGTACCTTCATGGCTGTTAGAAGTGTTTTCTCTGTTACTTTTCACAGATAAATGCTGGAGGCATTTGGAGGTTGTTTGGTAGAGAGGACATTTTTATCTGAGGGAGTTTGAGGAATAGGTCTGGCTGAATTGCTGTGGAGACCTCGAATCCAGTTTGGCATTTGGGTCCTGAGGTTCAAAATCTGGAACTCTCTCTAGATAATGGAACCCAAAAGTCTGATCCGAGTTAGTCCTTGACAAAGCTGCAAAAATTGAGGAGCGTTACAGGCAGCAGAGCAATGTAAGTGTGTTGGAGAGATTTTCAGAGCTCTGAACGGGTGCCACCAGCATGAAATCATGGCCCTCATGTTGGGGTTGAGGGTCCGAGGTCCTCTGGGAGTGACCTAAGTGAATGACCTTTGGCTGACATTTCTATTCAGGCTTTTCTTAGGGGATAAGTGACAGAATCCCACCCAGGGAGAGGGCAAAGAGTGGGTTTTGGGATTGGAACCCTCAGCTTGCCCCTCATCTCTCAGACATGCCACCCCACAGCCTTGCAGGGGCTGAGCTTGTGTCTCTTCCAAGCTGCATTGCAAGAATGTTCTGTCTGCTCCATCAACACCTCAACGCACCATACCGGCTTCTCCTTTTCGTCTGGTGCGCACACAGAGTAGCAGCTGCTTGCAGTCTGTCTGTAGATGGGTGATTGTTATAATTTTTAAATACCATCAATTGGGAAGGAGTCACCAGGCACTGAGTGCCAGATCTGGTGTGTGAGACTCGGGGAATGTGCATGCCTGGCTGGAGGGCCCTCCGGTTACCGCTTTTCTTCCTGACATAGACCTGCTCACTCCAGATCAATGAGCATGCATCCTGTTTGTGAAGGCTGCATTTTTATTCTCATCTTGAGGAGAAATGTGGTTTTAATTCCAGAGATCAGATGAGGTGAGTTGTGTTCATAGGGCTGATAAATCATTTCAAAGAACATTACTTTGGCACATCAGACTTTTGTATGGATTGTGGATGAATTAAAGGAATGGATCCAGATCATGTCAGAAATATTTAACCATTACAAAAAATTGTGGTCTGCAGAAAACAAAATCCAATAAAGCTATAAAGCCGTCTGACCATCCTTCTGAGCTGCAGAAATGCAGTGTTCTGAGACCTTGTCATTGGCATAAACAATGCCACATGGTGGGCCATTTATCAGAAGGAGAAGACCCCAGGATAGAAATGAGGATGAGAGGTCTGAGTGCTGGCCCAGCCCTGCCCATTGACCACCATTTTTCATGGGGCAGAAGTCATTTCATCTCACTGGGCCTCAGCTTAGCTGGGGCATTGACTCCAGCTTTGCCTCTCTCTGGAAAACATGGGCATATCGAAAAGGTATTTTCACACAATGCCAAGGGTTGATGGGCCTCTTGAAGCCCATCATGGGCCTCAGGTTAAGACGGCTAGATCCACTGATCGCTGAGGCCTCTCTGCTCAAAAGACTATCTGAAAACCCACTTGGCTTTGTAACACTTGTCTCTAGTGGAGGAGGCAGGAGAGCTGGCCCTTGGAGCAGAATTCCTCAGTTCCCATGGGCTCTGTCTCCTGGTTCAGCACAGTGAATATTTATTGAGCACCTTGAGTGAATATTTAGTGAGGCTTTGGGCCAGATGGGGGTGTGTGCAGATGAACAAGATGTGTACCCAGTTTCCTAAGGGCCCTGTGGTCATGGGCATTATTGGGGGAGAGCCAGGACTGAGTGTGATTCTAACCTTGGGATGAGTTCTAATTCTGTCCTTTGTGTTCCTAGACCATCTACCATGTCAGAGGTTTTTTTGTTTTGTTTTTTTGAGGGGTCAGTAATTCTAGGACTTTCTACCTCTCAGAACTGTTGCGAGGATTGGATATGTTCCCATATTAATTTTTATAAGAATGATCATTAACTGCTGTGGACTGTATTGTATAAAGGGATAAAATTGTAAAACTCCTGGTATCTACTAAGAGTTTTGCAATTCACTTACGGAAACAAGATATTTGCCAATAAAAAGGCAAATAAAAATATAAGAATGGATGACAGGCACACACCGAGAGTTTGGAGAAGGAGGGCACTGCCTGGATTCAGATGACTGAATGCAGGGATCTACACCTTGAAGGGTTTCTTTTTAACTTCTATTTAGTATATAAATCATCATGTTAACTGTAGAAAAATAGAAAATGCTATTTACCAAAAACAAAGAACAAAACTAAAACACATACTGTCTCTCATCTAAGCAATTGGAGGTAATCACTCTCGATCACGCGCTGTGTGTGAACATTGGGACCTTTGGATGCAGGCAAATGCATGGAAAGGCACTCATTTATTCATTTACCAGCATTTAGTCAGCGTATACAAGTGTTCCTGGCCTTGAGTTAGGCACTTCAGTCTGTAATGGTAAACGAAGCAGATGTGGTTTGTCAAGGACATAATCCTCTGGGTTGGGAGGCACTTCTTATATGAATATGCAATTGTAACTGTATCTTTCTGTGAATGTAAGTATGCACACACGAGTGTGTTCTCTCTCTCTCTCTTACCCCAACCCCCCTCTCTCCCCCTCAGCTGGAACTGTGCTCTATTTATTACTTTGCTGTTGGTCACTTTCCCTCCATTATGCACTGTGAACTTTTCTCCATCTTGGTTAGTACATGTATCAGTCATCAGTTGCCCATCAAACAACCAGAGTCTCACTGGCATACAAGGTAAACATTGATGTGTGGTAGAGCTGAGGTTAGCTCCTCTTGGCTGGTCTCTGGATGTCTGTGGGTCCTCTGGCTGCCAGGTGATCTAGGAGGATCTCATTTCCCAGTGTGTCTCATCTCCCAGCTGCCAGCTCAGGGTGCTCTCATGGCCACAGTCAAGGCACAAAAGTTGAAATGGAAAGTCCTGAGTATATTTCAAGCCTCTGCTTTTGTGGTGTCTGCTAACAAGTCACATGGCTGGGCCCAGTGACAGTTTGTGAGACGACAACTACAAGGTGATGTGGTGAAGGCTGCATATATAGGGAGGAGAGAAGAATTGGGGCTTTTAATGCAAGTTGTGCTCATTACCCTTCTTAGTTGCTGCACAAGATTCTACTATGTGCCTGTAGATGGGCGGGGTTTTAGACATGGAGGTGTTTTTTGGCAGGGGTGTGGAGACAGCACTGGATGGGTGGGGTTGGATCCCCCCATCTCCCAGGAGAAGAGAGTGGAGTGTTGTGTGTTGGGAGAGAGAGGCTGGACTTGACCTTGTTGGTAATTGAGGACAATATAATATAAACAGGTACTCAAAAGATAAATCTGAAAGTGATATTTGGCATGCATTTGGGTGAATACAGGCTGGAGAAAGGGAGACAAGTGTATAATGAATAATCCAAGTGTAAGTCAAGAGGTAGAAGGAAGTGGAAAAGGATTGGCTAAGACAATTATATTAATAATTGTGATTTTGATTAACTGAATTCTTGTTATGTGCTGCCAGGTATTGTGCCAAATGCTTTGTGTTGTTATCTGTAATCCTCACCACGGTCCTATGGACGACAATGGAAGCAGTGGCGAAGCAGTGTGCCTGCGGGGTCTGTCCACGGAAAGGAAATGTGAAGAGCAGGGAGGGATGGTGGTGGAGCCTGGAGGCCAGTTTTCATTTGGAATTAGGAGGAGGAAGTACAGCCGCTGAAGGAGTGATCTGACAGTGGGGTGGAAAACCCACTGCATTTGTTGTCTGGGTGGAACTTAGTTGTTCTGTCCAGACTAAAGGAAGAGAGTTTTAGGATGGAGAGATGATCTATAGTCAAGAGCGGGAAAGGCCATTCGGAGGTGGAAGGCTGAGAAGAGTTAAAGGATTTGGAGACATGGAGGGCAGTGTGGGTGCTGGGCAGAGCAATTTCAGGGAAGCTGTGGACACAGGAGTTAGGTTGTGTTGCCACCTGGACAGAATGGCTGAGAAGGACAGCACGTGAGTGTCAGCTCTAGAGCCTGTGCTCAGGGCGCCTGGCATCCAGGACTGTAGTGGCTGGGGGGCCAGGGGACATGTGCACTAGAAGTGGGAGGGAAACGGAGACAGTGGGGATGAGGCAGGACACCTAGAGAGGGGGTTGATTAAAGGGGCAAATCCGGAAGAAGCACATGAAGGATGACGAACAAGAACAGGGGAGGAGGAGGAATTAACCATAGATAGGAGGGAGAGCTGGGTGGAAGCGATCTGGAAAGACAGTGAGTGGTCGAGTTCAGGTGTGGCTGGGAGAAAGGAAGCCTCATTCAAATGCAGGACAGATCAGTCTCTGCTGTTACCTTCACTTCCTTAAACTTTCTCAGTTACCCACTTCCCACGCAGCAGGCAGAGGCTCTTTTGAAAAGTAAACCACTGAAGCTCTCCCTTGCCCTCAGGATAAAGCCTGCTCTCCTTACGGTGGTCTGCATGCTGGGTGCCCTTCCTGTTGGAGTTCCGGCTGGTCCTCAGCCCTATCCAGCCACACCCTTCCTCACTGCTCCCACCCCATCTGTTTCTTTGGCCTGAAGTGTTGGGTATTTGACCCCTCCTCTACCCCCACTTGCTCCTTCCTAACTCCAGGCCTCTGTTCAGACAGTTGACTTCAGGCTTCTCACATGCATTTGTCCTTTGGAAAGTGCCTTGGTCTCCACTGAATCCCCTGCAACACACGTGGCCCACAGAAGGGGCTCAGTGCAACTTTCCTGGAGGAACTCAAGACGTGTGGTGTTAACACACTAGAAGCAGCCTTGCTGGGCGGCCAAGAACATCTGTGGAGGTGGGATTTGTGTTTCTCTCAGCCTCTTTGCTGTGCTCACCAGGAGAAATACTGTGTGTTTTTCAAGCCCGAGCAACTGTCCTCTGCCCTGCAGTCCTCCTTTTCTCTTTCCTTTTTAAAAATGGAAATAGAATAGGCAAAGCAGACCTCACAAAGACCTTGTTCCTTTAGACAAATAGCTGGTATTCCTATTAAAATGGTAATTTTCTTTGTTTAAAAAGGCAGATGCGGTCAAATTAAACTAATCTAATTTGCAATTTTTCATTAAAAATATATGTGAGTTAGGCTGGGAGCTGATTTGGGTCCCAGGGGTCATTGTTGGCAGTCACGGGAACAGATGCCCTTTATTTGCTTATTGATACATACAGCTTCCAGGCAGGCTTCACTTCCTCACATTGACTTCTTTGTGACCTTGTTTCAGAGCATGGGGGATTTCTGTCTGCCAATTGGTCTTGCATTTTGCCCTTTTTATTAAATAAAAAATCCCTAAGTACCCTTGGTTTGCAGAGTCCCTTGTAGAGAGAAGAGGAGAAAGGGTCTCCTCTAACTAATAGGAAACACGGAACAAAGACATGGATTTTATATAAGAGGGAGGAAGAATGCAGAATCCTGGGTGAAGCTGGAGGATGTGGAGATATCCTCTGACCCAAATACATGGATCTGGGTGGGTAGCATGCTGGAGGGTGAAGTATGCGGCGGGGGGGCAGTGGTGTTCCTGCATGTTGAATGGGACCTTGACATCCTCACATCCCAGAATTTGTTGATACCATCTGTGGCCTAGGATTTCCCATGAAGTGCCGTTAAGCATGCCTGAAACCAACATGTCTCCATCTGAATCTTAGCAAGAGTTCAAGTGCTCTTGGCAGTTAGGACAACACAGCGTCCAGGTGGAGCCCAAGATGTTGTGATCAGCTGGTTTTTCTTTCACACTCTAGACCTGGGGGACTTGGGTGGAATCTGTTCCTTAGCAGCAGTGCTGGCATCTCAGAGACCTGGATTTGAGCTCCAGCCCTGCCTCTTGCAGCATTGTTGCTCCATGTCTGTGAAGTGGGGATGCTGCTGTGCTGAGGCCTGGCATTGCCTGCTCCTTGCAAGCTTGGTGCATAGCAGTTGTCATAAACGGTGGCCCATACCGTCACTTCCAGCTTTGAGGCTGCTTGTTGGCACCTTGCAAATTAAATCGAGAGTCTCGGATCCTTCCTGCTTCTGTGTTATCTCAGCAGTGACACCCTAGACCCCAATGAAGGGTGTGGTCCATTGACTCACTATGCTATCAGGACTTAAACCAAGTCAAAGCAATATTAGAGCACAGGATAGAAAGGTTTGGGATCCACAAAGGCAGGTGGTACCTCACAGAAGAGGCTAGAAGCTTCTGAGGGGCCAGCAGGATGGGACAAAGTGTTCTTTTTTTTTCAATAAGATTAATTTATTACATATGTATTATCCCCCCAATTCTTCCCCCTCCCCACCACTCATTCCCTCATCCCCCTGGTGTCTGTGTCCATTAGTTAGGCTTATATGTATGCATACAAGTCCTTTGGTTGATCTATATACCCTTTACCCCCGCCCTCCCCTACCTTCCCTCTGAGTTTTGACAGTCTGATCGATGCTTCTTTGTCTCTGGATCTGTTTTTGTTCATCAGTTTATGTTGTTTGTTATATTCCACAAATGAGTGAGATCATGTGATATTTATCTTTCTCTGACTGGCTTATTTTACTTAGCATAATGCTCTCCAGTTCTATCCATGCTGTTGCAAATGGTAAGAATTCCTTCTTTTTTTACAGTGTAGTATTCCATTGTGTAGTATTCCATTGTGTAGATGTACACAGTTTTTTAATCCACTCATCTGCTGATGGGCACTTAGGCTGTTGCCAAATCTTTGCTATTGTAAATTGTGCTGCTATGGACATAGGTATGTATATCCTTTCTGATTGGTGTTTCTAGTTTCTTGGGATATATTCCTATAAGTGGGATCACTGGGTCAAATGGGAGTTCCATTTTTAGTTTTTTGAGGAAACTCCATACTCTTCTCCACAGTGGCTGCACCAGTCTGCATTCCCACCAGCAGTGCACAAGGGTTCCTTTTTCTCCAAATCCTCGCCAGCACTTGCCATTTGTTGATTTGTTGATGATAGCCATTCTGACAGGTGTGAGATGGTACTTCATTGTCATTTTGATTTGCATCTTAACTAGTGACTTTGAGCATGTGTTCATATGCCTCTTGGCCTTCCTTATGTCCTCTTTTGAAAAGTATCTGTTTAGGTCCATTGCCCATTTTTTTATTGGATTGTTTACCTTCTTTTTGTTAAGCTGTATGAGTTCCCTGTAAATGTTGGAGACTAAACCCTTATTGGTGATAATATTGGCAAATATGTTCTCCCATGCAGTGTGCTTTCTTGTTGTTTTGTGGATGGTTTCTTTTGCTGTACAGAAGCTTTTTATTTTGATGTAGTCCCATTTGTTTATTTTCTCTCTAGTTTCCATTGCCCTAGGAGCAGTATTGGTGAAGATAATGCTTCGGCATATATCTGAGATTTTGCTGCCTGTGGATTCCTGTAATATTTTCATGGTTTCCCATCTTACGTTTAAGTCCTTTGTCCATTTTGAGTTTATTTTTGTGTATGGTGTAAGTTGGTGGTCTAGTTTCATTTTTATGCATGTTTCTGTCCAATTTCCCCAATATCATTTATTGAAGAGACTGTCTTGACTCCATTGTATGTTCTTGCCTCCTTTGTCAAATATTAATTGAGCATAGTGGTTTGGGTCGATTTCTGGGTTCTCTATTCTATTCTAATGGTCTATATGTCTTTTTTTGTGCTAGTACCAGGCTATTTTGAGAACAGTAGCTTTGTAATACAGCTTGATATCCGGTATTGAGATCCCAGCTACTTTGCTCTTCTTTCTCAGAATTTTTGCAGCTATTCGGGGTCTTTTTTTTTTTTTTATTCCAGATGGATTTTTGAAGAGTTCGTTCTAGGTCTGTGAAATATGCTGTTGGCATTTTAATGGGGAGTGCATTGAATCTGTAGATTGCTTTGGGTCTACCAATCCATGAACACAGTATGTTTTTCTATTTGTTTATGTCTTCCTCCATCTCTTTTTTTCAGTGTTCTGTAGTTTTCCAAGTACAGGTCTTTTACCTCCCTAGTTAAGTTTATTCCTAGGTATCTTAATTTTTTTTTTTTTTGGTGTGATGGTAAATGAGTTTTAAAAAAACCTCTCTTTCTGTAAGTACACTACTGGTGTATAAAAATGCCATAGATTTCTTGGTGCTAATTTTGTATCCTGTTACATTGCCGAATTCATTTATTAAGTCTAATAATTTTTTGATGGAGTCTTTAGGGGTTTCTATGTACAGTATCATGTCATCTGTGAATGATGGATGTTTTACGTCTACTTTTCCAATTTGGATACCTTTTATTTTTTCTTCTTATCTAATTGCTATGGCTAGTACTTCCAGTACTGTGTTGAACAGGAGTGGTGAAAGTGGACATCCCTGTCTCGTTCCTGTTCTTAGGTGAAATGGTTTTAGTTTTTGCTTACTAGGTATGATGTTGGCTGTAGATTTGTCATACAAGGCTTTTATTATGTTGAGGTATGATCCCTTTATTCCCATTTTGCTGAGGGTTTTTATCAAGAAAGGGTGTTGGATTTTGTCAAATGTTTTTTTCTGCATCACTTGATATGACTATGTGGTTTTTATCTCTCAATTTGTTTCTGTGATGTATCATGTTTATTGATTTGCAGATATTGTACCGGCCTTGCATCCTGGGATAAATCCTACTTGGTCATGGTGTATGATCTTTCTTATATAATGCTGGATCTGATTTGCTAGAATTTTGTTGAGGATTTTGGCATCTGTGTTCATGAGGGATATTGGCCTGTAATTCTCTTTCATTGTGTGGGGCAAAGTGTTCTTGAAAATCTAGGAATTCTTGGCCCTTCTCGTGGTCCTGTGTGATGCTAGGGCTGTGGAACAGAAGTGCTCTTGTGCTATTTTAAAGAGGCTGGTATTCTTGGAGCTACATGTTTTATTTGGATTATCATTTGTAAGCCTGTGATGAACCATCTCCCAGGAAGCGTGTGCCATATACTTGACATGGACCTTTTATTTCCCATCTTGATTGCTCTTTGTAATGAGCCAAAGGTATTTTGCTGTGGCTGGTCTATTTTCTTGCCTACTTAAATTATGCCAAGTCATGCAAAGCATGGCATACGATGACAAGTGAGCAGGCTGTGGTGGATTCTCTCTTCTGTAGCCCTGTCCTTGTCAGTGTCACAGCTGTGGGCATTGGCAAGTCCTCCCAAACACTTTCTTTTCCTCGTCAGCGCTTGTGAAAAATTAATTTTGACTGTTTTGAAGGGTTTGCCAAGCAGTTAGAGAGTTTTGCAGAACAGAATCTATAGCCTGGCAGAGGAGCCCAAAGCTTCATGTGACATGTGAGTGTCACAGCAATATGGGAACTGGGGTCCACACTGTATGGAGCTGGAGGGCAAGAGCAGCCATCATGCCACTGGGGAGACCCAGATGGAGCCCTGGCACTGAACCTTGAACGATGCACAGTGTGGGGGCTTTAAGGACAGGAGATCACAGGGGTCATTACAGGCCCACAAACATTAGGCATTTAGCTGTATGTCAGGAAAAATCGTAGTTTTTTTTTTAAGTTCTTTATTGTTGAAAGTATTACATATGTCCCCTTTCCTCCCATTGTCTTCTCCCAGCCTGTCCCCACCCCGTAGCCCCAGCCTTCAGCCGCCCCTTCCCCCACATTGACTGTGTCCATTGGTTATGCTTATATGCATACAAGTTTTTTGGTTAATCTCCTATCCCCCCACCCCCAATCATAGTTTTTTTAGAATATAATTATGTGACCTTGCTTTTGCTCTATGGGATGCTGTGAATTCATTGTTAACACACTCCCATCCCCCAGGCTCCTTACCCTGGAGATCACATCAGAAAGCCCAGGAGGAACTTGGCTCAGCATCTGAAAAGGATGCCAGTGTTTGGCGGGCTTCTCTGTACCCAGGGCTTGTGCAGTATGTGTGCCTTCAGTGAACGTGAGCACAGTGCTTTCCGGAGGTGAAGCTTGTCCGCTGGCTATGGTTCCAGGAGGGATGAGTCTGCTTACTCGTGTTCTATCCCTTCTGTGGAGCAGGGACCTGGCACACAGTAGGAACTCAAGGAATACTTTCAGAATGTGTGTATGAACAGACTTTTTATTTGTTGATTGAGTTTCATATTATAAATATTTCCTCTATGCCCGTGGTCGGCAAACCGTGGCTCACGAGCCACATGCGGCTCTTTGGCCCCTTGAGTGTGGCTCTTCCACAAAATACCACAGCCTGGGCGAGTCTATTTTGAAGAAGTGGCATTAGAAGAAGTTTACGTTTAAAAAATTTGACTCTCAAAAGAAATTTCGATCGTTGTACTGTTGATATCTGGCTCTGTTGACTAATGAGTTTGCCGACCGTTGCTTTATGACATTGACAAAAAGTTTTGGTTTAATTGCCCCTGTTTCCCCCTTTGTTTTAAATGTACTTTTAATCAATCCTGGTGGACAAGGTAGCACATAGTTCAACAGCCCGAGGGGAGTATGAGTCCTGGCTTCTGGTCTCAGCTTGTCCCATCCTCTCTGTGGGAAGGGATACTGAGTCTTGCTCATCTGTGTGTCCTCAAAAGCAGGGGTCACGCAAACTGCAGCCAAGCACCTGTTTTAATAAATAAATTGTCCTGGAACACAGCCATGCTCCTTCTTTGACACGTGGTCCAGAGGGGCTTCCGTTGCTGTTACAGTTGAGTAGTTGCGACGGAATCCATCTGACTCAAAAAGCCTAAAATGTCCACTGTCCGGCCCTTCACAGAAACCCACCCAAGCTCCAAGCAGTGGCTTTCGCATATGAATGGACTGCAGCTTAACCTAACAAACTTGCAGCCCGGGTCAGACAGCTCCAAAACCTCCAAACCCCCAGTAAAGAGGAGAAAACGGCAGCTCTCACTGTAGCTCCTGCTGGGTGGACTCAGACAATAGCTGACCTGCACCCCATTGGAGATCCAGAAGCCAGTGTACCTAGTGGTCAGTGTGAGAAACCAGATTTCAACTCCTCACATCCATAAGTGACACATTCAAGAGGCAGACTCAGCGAGCACCAAAGCCCCACTGAAACAAGTCCTGCACCATAAGCGTGTCTCCAGCACAGCAGTTCTTATAGACACAGCGAGTCCTCACAGCCGATTGGCCTGGAGGTCAATTCCTCCCAGCGTACCAACAGCAATTAAGGCTTAACTACACCAAGACTTTGCATTCAGCCCACAAAGGGGTGTACCAAGAGCGTCCACATCAGGTGATTGGGGAGGCTGAGCTACTGCTCCCTATAGGTCACCTACCACACAAAGCCACTCCATCAACATAGGGAAGCAGCCAAAATGTGGAAACAAAGAAACATGTCACGAATGAAAGAAATGGAGGAAAGCAAACTATTGGATGACATAGAGTTCAGAACCACATTTATAAGGTTACTCAAGAATCTTCTAAAAACCACCGAGAAACTTGATGACACTTCTGAGGAGCTTAGTGAGACCTTCAAGGACCTTAATGAGAATGCCAAAAAAATGGAAAAGGACCAGTCAGAAATGAAGCATACACTGTCTAAAATAAAGAATATACAGAAACTCAACTGTAGATCAACGTAACCCAAGAATCAAACCAAAGATCTGAAATATGAGGAAACAAAAAACACCCAACCAGGAAAACAAAAAGAAAAAAGAATCCAAAAATATGAACATAGTGTAAAGAGCCTCTGGGACAACTTCAAGCGTACCAACATCCGAATTTTTGGGGTGCCAGAAGAAGAGAGAGAGCAAAATACTGAAAACCTATTAGAAGAAATAATGACAGAAAACTTTCCCTACCTGGTGAAAGAAATAGACTTACAAGTCCAGGAAGTGCACAGAACCCCAAACAAAAGGAATACAAAGAGGACCACACCAAGACACATCATAATTAAAATGCCAAGGGCAAAAGACAAAGAGAGAATCTTGAAAGCAGCAAGAGAAAAACGGTTAGTTACCTACAAGGGAGTACCCATACGACTACTGTCAGCTGATTTCTCGGCAGAAACTATGCAGGCTAGAAGGGAGTGGGAAGAAATATTCAAAGTGATGAACAGCAAGAACCTACAACCAAGATTACTCTACCCAGCAAAGCTACCATTCAGAGTTGAAGGTCAGATAAAGAGCTTCACAGACAAGAAAAAGCTAAAGGAGTTCATCGCCACAAAACCAGGATTACATGAAATGCTGAAGGGTATTCTTTAAGAAGAGGAAGAAGAAGAAAAAGGTAAAGATAAAAATTATGAACAACAAAATGACATCAAATACATACCTACCAACAAGTGAATCTAAAAATCAAGTGAATAAAAATCTGAAGAACAGAATGGACTGGTGAATATAATAGAATCAGGGACATAGAAAGGGAGTGGACTGACGACTCTCAGGGGAAGCAGGTGTGAGGGGTGCGGGAAGAGATTGGACAAAAATCTTACTCCTATGGATGAAGACAGTGGCAGGGGGTAAGGACATGGGGTGGGGTGGGGAATCAGGTGGAAGGGAGCTATGGGGAAAAATAAAAGAGGAACACCTGTAATAATCTGAACAATAAAGATTTATTTAAAAAAAACAACTCAGAGGGAAGGTTGGGGAAGGTGGAGGAAGGGGGAGATCAACAAAAAAATTTATATGCATGCATATAAGCCTAACTTATGGACATAGACAACAGGGGGGTGAGGGCATGAGTGGGGGGGTCGGGGAAGGGGCAATGGGGCAATAAGGACACATATGTTATACCTTAATCAATAAAGAAAAAAAATAAAAAAACTGCAAAAAAAACACTTTGCTGATCTCTGCTAAGAGCGCCCAGTGGGTCCTTGGTGCAGGGTTGGTGCCTGGCAGAGGGTGTGGTCAGCAAACACCTGAAGAATGGATGGATGAAACAGTCCCTCAGTCTGTAGGTGGAGTGTTCGTGCCCAAGGACTGTGGAGGGGGTGAGGTTGTACACTCAAGGCCAGCACTGCCTCTGAGGGCCAGGGGTCTGCACAGAGGTATGGATGGTGGAGTGTGATGTGGCACCTTGATTGGATCGAGGTAAGGAGTGGTGGGTGGTGTTTATTTATTGAAGCAGACAATTGCTGAGCACCAACAATGAATCATTGTTCTAGTTATGGCGTGTGTGCTATTTGCTGCTTATTCTTTGCCATCTGTGTTGTCTGAGGTGTTTATCACATTCCTGGCAGCTGTAATATTCCTGTTCCTCTGACATTCATTCACACGTCCAAGGTCACATCATGAGCAAGTGGCAGAGCTGAGACGCAGGTCTCTCTCGTGGGAGCCCCTGTCACCACTCCTGATATTGCATTCCCTGCACTCCCAACAAGCGTCTTCCTTGCTGGTGCAGGGTTTGTAATCTGGAGGGGGATCTGAATGGTCTCAAGTGCTTTTTTGGAATGAGGAGTGAGGGGGGCTTCCTGGAGAAGCAGATAAAGTGACTGTGACAATAGTAACACGTTATTGTTCACTGTGTGCCTGACACCATGCAAAGCATGTCACAGACATTCCCTCTGTTATTCTGAATAACCCTGTGTGCTAGGCACTAGAGGGCTGAGCTGTGTCTCCCCAGAAGATAGGTCTAAATCCTAACTCCTGGTCCCTGTGAATGCAACCTGCTTTGGAAGTAGGGTCTTTGCAGGTGTAATTAATTTGAGGGTCTTTAGATGAGTCCATCTTGGATTTAGGGCACTAAATCTGATGATTGTGTCCTTAGAAGAGAAAGTGGGGGGGGTGTTGACACACAGGGGCGCAGAGCGCCTGAAGGCCCTGTGAAGACAGTGGCAGAGGCTGGAGTTATGCCACCCTAAGCCAAAGAATGCCCGGGACTTCCAGAAGTGGGAAAAGGCCAGGAGAATCCTCCCCTAGAGCCTTTGGAGGGAGCATGGCCCTGTGAACACTTTGATTTTGGACTTAGGGCCTCCAGAAACATAAAAAAACAAATTTAAGTCCCCAGGTCTGTGGTCACCTGTGACAGCAGCTGTAGGAAACGAATGCAGGCCCAATTGTCCTACTGAGAGATGCTGAGCTAGCTGCCCAGGTGGCATGCTGGTGAGTGGTGGAGCTGGCGCTCAGACCAGGTTGATCTGCTTTAGACAGCTGGGCAGGGATCGGGTCAAGGGCAGGGGGTAGAAACCCATGAGCAGACGGTGATGGGCAGAGCCCCACGGGCAGCTCGGGTGTCGATTCTAGGTGAGCATTGTGGTTATTTCTCTGAGGCCTTGTTCCCAGCCTCAAAGGGCAAGGTACCTACCTGTCTGCCTCCTGTGTCCCCACAGGGCGCTTCCTGGGCCATATGTTCTTGCTATGCTGACGGCTCATGGCCACGGCCCTCATTCCTGGAACAGAGCCCATGTGGTTTATGCCAGCTGGGGACACAGAAAGCAGCCTTGGGAAAGGTGGCCTGGATCCTGATCGGCCTCCTGAGGCACCGACCAGCACTCCAGGAGAGAGGGCAGGAGAAGGGGGCTTCGCTTGGTCCTTTCCTGGTCTTGGAAGGAGCTGAGCTTGGTTTGGCTGGCGTGGAGGGAGCTAGTTGCTGAGTGTCAGTGGGTGCTTTGAATGTTTAAGATTGCTACTCGGGAGGTGAGACGTGGAACACACCCCAGCGCCTGAAAGTTTGAAGGCATTTCCTGAGCAGGAGATGGTGGCTAACCCTCTCCCCAGGCTGCAGCCTCAGAGAGCCTGGCTAGGTGCCTGCTGTGCAGAGGCTGGACTGAACGGCACCTGCTGTCTGGCCTCAGGGCCTTCATGTTTTAGCTGTGGCTCAGACTCCCCCAGTCATCAGTTCCCTCTCACTCCGGCTGACCCAACTCAGGATGCTCCCCCTAGCTGCACCTGTGCCACTGTCCTCTTCAGCCTTAGACTGTGTTTCCCAGCGGCTGGGGGGAAGGAGGAGTCACCCTGACTAGATGGCGTTGGGAAGCCAGCCTGCATTCATGGGGGTAGGAGCGTGATTAGAGAACTTGCAAAGGTCCTTCTTCTTGGGCTGCTGATATTGTCAGAAAATGGATTAGTCAGAGCAGCTGTGGGAATGGAAGGCTCTATGGGGCAGAGCAGGGGAGGAAGAAAGACAATCGGAACTGTCATTGCGGGGCCCTATCCTGTGCCAGGCAGTGTGCTAAGGTTTAAAAAAAGGTTTGATGTTTTTTGTGTGTATGTTTTTATTTAAGGTGGGCATCACAGCAGCTCTTTCCGATGTTCTCCTATCCCCATCTATAGGAGGCTGAGGCCTAAGTGACTGAGCCAGGACTCACAGTGAATGGCCGAGCTGGGACTGGAGCCCAGGGTGTCTGTGGCTCAGAGGCTGTGCTCTGAATGGTGTTTCTGCAGCACAGGTGCTGTCTGGGAGGGCGGCCAGGTAGGCACTGTGGGCCACCTGGTGGGGCAGAAAGGCAAGGGGACCATCTATGCTTATTTCATAGTTTTAACCAGTCCTGACCCAGCAGGTAATCAAAATTCTGAGACCTCATCATGTCACATATTTTCATTTGAAGATGAACATGTGTCCCCTCCCCCACACCCCCTCCTGCTGCCACTGAGCAGGGCTACCCACCCTCTGTCCCCTGGAGTCCCTCTTCCTGTGCCACAGCCTCTTCCAGAAGCTCACTCTTGCATGTTAGACACACACACAGACCATTTGATTACCTGCTTAGGGACTGAACCCAGAAACTGTTGTGATGACTGTGCCAGTAAAGCAATCACACGAGTGGCTTTTCTGTTGTGTTGCCTCCATTTTTAGCTATGGGTGCTGTCTAACCTGTCACATGACCTCTCCCTGCATTTCCGCTCCCCCAGCCCCCACTCTCTCCATTCCCTCCTCGCTGCCCCTAGTGGATCCTCACGGAGCTGGGTGGATACATCACACCACAGATGGAGCGTGATTCATGCACATGGCATTTGCTCTACCACGTTCTCTGTCTGGTGAGTTTATTTGGTGTTGGTCTTAGGGAGCTGTTATGTGAATATCTTAGAGGAGAAAAAGGAGAATGATGAATGCTTGGAAAGCTCTTCCCTGACATTCTAATTCTCCCTCACTAAGTGTTAAAGTGGCAATATTTAGTCTGATGATGCCATCTGGGCCGGGAATTGGTTTAGTGCTCTCGCCATTGGGCTCATGAATTGATCCTCCACCGAGGTCTGAATTACCTGAGAGAGGAGTTTACTAGTATTTGGACTCTGGAAAGCGAAGATCGTCTTCAGTCCCACTCATCCCACAGTTTTTGTTGTCATGGCAAGCCCTGCCTTGTGACTTGCATGATGTGTCATTGAAAAATTTCACATTCGTATCAGATGTGGACTTACTGTTTGATTTGTAGTTATTAAGCTGAAGAAATGAGCAAAAAGTTAAGTCACTGGTTTGTCTTAGGTGGTTTTAAGTAGCACTATCTGTGGGTGAGAGATGCTGCCCAAAATACTTGCCGCTTGGGAAGCAATAATTATATTAAGAGACCTAGTCACTTGAACGGTGTTTTTTGAACATTAAACCCTCCTAGTTTGTTAGTCAAAGCTACAGGATGGCACAGAAACACATTTTCCTAAAAGGAGATTAAAATGATTCATTATGATGAAACTCTTTTCAAATGGTTAGTCTGTCTTTGTTGTGATGGAAAGCTAGAATGAGTTTTCATTCTAGTGACTTTAAAACACAATCCTGACAAGATTAGTCCCAGGAAGAGGAAGTGGGCTGGGAAGACTCCTTGCTGACCCTGACATAGATGGCACCCCAAGTGGGGAGGCATGCCTTTCCAGTTGGATGGTGCTGGGAGAGTGCTCTGGTCTCTCTTAAGTTTCTGGGAGCAGAGGCTTGCTCAGGTTCTTGCAGGAAAGCAGGGTACACTGCAGGGGCCCAGGCCCAGTTGTACAAAAGCCAAGCTATGGAGAACTGGGAGGTGGCCCTGGATACAATGGTCTCATGGCTCTGCCTCCATGGACCCCTCAAAGTAGAACACATTGTCTTCCTGGGGCCTCCAAATGCTGACTTTCCTCAGGGCTCACATTCACAAGGAACTGAGTGAGGTCTAGTATCACGGGTTGCTGGCTAGTCTGTAGAGGACAGCCTTTGCCTCAGGCACTGAGCCCTGGTTTGCTGAGGCCTGAAGGACTGCCTGGTAGCAAACACACTGGCCTGTGGTCATGGCACCCTGCCTGGCCTCTTTGCTACAAAAGGAGGCCATCAGCATGTAGCTGTTGGCAGCATCATCTCCTCTCTGGCTCCTACAGGGACTCTGACCTCACAGCCCCAAAGCACTGGGAACCCACGCATCTGCCTGTGACTGTCATGGTCTGGGTGTCCCTCAGGCAGCAGCTCCCATGAGGAACAAAGCTGTGATGTAGAAAGAGAAGAGGTGACTGTGTTGTATTTCTTCCAGCTCTTTCTCTTGAGTTTCCCTTAGTCTTGCCTGATTTCCTTCCCACCCTATCTGATTTCTCTTTAGGATAAGGACTCGCCCAGCTGTCATGACTCAGTGGTTGAGCGTTAACCTATGAACCAGGAGGTCATGATTCGATCCTGGTTAAGGCACTTGCCCAGGTTGCAGGGCTTGATCCTCAGTGAGGGGCTTTCAAGAGGCAGCCAATCAATGATTCTCTCTCATCATTGATGTTTCTATGTCTCCCTCTCCCTTTCTCTCTGAAATCAATAAAAAAAATATTTTTAAAAAAGGATAAGGAATCAATTTCAGCACTGATTTAGTTAGTTTGTTGACTTTGGAATCTGTCCATTGTAAAGACCATCAAGGGGTTTCTTCTGATAGAAGAAAATCCTGAATTCTGCTGTGGCTGGTGGTCATGCAGAAGCATAAGAAGCAGCCCCCCTCCCACGATTTATCTGTCAATTTATTTAATTGCTTATGTATTGCCTTGTTCCAAAAAATTTATTATTCCACAAGTAATACATGTTCCTTGTAGAAATTAAAAAAAAAAAGTAACAGGAACAAATTGTTTCTTGATACTTGGAGAACAAGACATCTTACATTAAAATTTTTTTCTTCATGTTAAATCCACTTTAAGCACACTTCCTGAGATAGATGGGAGGCCAGGCATTCCTCGAGGCTCCTTCCCTTGGGAGAGACTTAGGAGATTCAGGAGGAGGGAGGGGGCCCTGAGGCCCTGTGTTCCCTGGCACCGAATGCTCCCTTCTCCTGGGATCCACAGGAACTGTCCCACACAGGTTCCTCCCACACCAGGCTGTGTGGTCCAGAGGAGTCAGGCTCACCCTTGGAGGCCTCCACATGCTCATCCCTGCCCAGGCCTACAACCTGTGTGAAGCCACGCCCCGAGTGGGCGCGTGAGTGCCAGTCTCCATCTCCTACCCTCTGGAGATGTTCCTGCAGGTGATTTTCCTTGTCCGGCCAAGAAGTCAAAAACACAGAAATTGGAGTAGGCCTTCTCCTCTGCCTCTCAGTGCCTCCCTTCTCATTCTGAAGCCTTCAAACAATAGCATTCGCTCTTCTGTGGAGCAAGGACAACCCAGACTTTCGGAGTTCAAAGCTAGTCTCAGCTTGGTGGGTGAGGGAACCAAGGTGCCGTGTTGATGAGCATACTGCAGCAAAAACGAACAAATGAACAAAAGACACCTATCGAACTCTTAGTAATGTACCCTTTTCTGTACAAGGACAGAAGAAGAAGTCATAGCCAGTCATGGTTCTGTTACTCATGCTTCACGACTGTTGAACATTTTGTGTTGACCGTTTCTAGCCTTTTTAAATGCACATATACAGAGGTGAACCAGAAAGGTTGGGGACAGAGATCCAGTATAGAGCAATATTTTATAAAGGAAAAACTGATATGAGGGGAAAACAGAACATGGAAATAAAATCAATCCAGCAGTTACTTTCCCCATAAGTCTTATTTGCTTCCCCCACCACAGAAGGGGCATTCTCTGAAAAAGGACTCTTCTTCAAGGAGCTTTGAAGGGAAACCTGCTTGTATGGCGAGTCTAATTAGTTTTTGAAAAGGCCCCTCCCCTCAGATCCCAGGGGAGCTCCATGGCTGAGGCCCTAGTAATTGCTGAGCCACAATTCAAATCGGAGTGCGATTGCGATCAGACCCAGCCACTCTCATTACTCCTTTGCCTCTCACATCACAACTACTCACATCTGCAGCAGCAAAGCTGAACACACACGCTGGGCTGTGATTCTCGGAAGACCAACTCCACTTTTTTTTTGTTTGTTTTTTTAAGAAATTACATTTATTGAGGGAACATTGGCTGATAACATTATATAAATTTTAGGTGTACAATAAATTCAGTATCTGTATACTCTATGAGTGTCACCACCCAAAGTCTAGTTTTTTCTGTTACCATATATTTGACCCCCTTTACCCATTTTTTCCTTTCTCATACCCCTTTCCCCTCTGGTGAGCACCATACTGTTATCTATATCTGTGAGTTTGTTTTAGTTTTATGAGTTCGTTTGTTGATTTCAGAGAGGAAGGGAGAGGTAGAGAGAGAGAGAAACATCAATGATGAGAGAGAATCATTGATCAGCTGCCTCCTGCATGCCCCCTACTAGGAATCAAGCCCATAACCCAGGCATGTGCCCTGACTGAATTGAACCATGACCTCCTGGTTCATCGGTCGACACTCAGCAACTGAGCCACACTGGCCAGGCCATTTGTTACTTTTTTGTTTTATTTTCCATATATGTGTGAAACAAAAGAGTTTTTGTCCTTTTCCATCTGACCTGTTTCACTGAGCATAGCATTCTCAAGATCTGCCTGTGTTGTCACAGGTGTTGGAGAGGTTGTGCACAAAAGGCAACTCCATGCACTGTTGGTGGGTAATAAATTAGCACAGCCACTATGGGAAACAGTATGGAGGTTCTTAACAATTACGAATAGAACTAGAATTACCATAAGATCTAGCTTCACTTTTTAAAAAAAATTATTGAGAGAGAGAGAGAGAGAGAGAGAGAGAGAGAGATATTCGTTGTTCCACTTATTTTTATGCATTCATTGGTTGCTTCTTGTATGTGCCGTGACTGGAAATCGAACCTGCAACCTTGGCAAATCAGGACAAGACTTTAACCAACTAAGCACCCGGCAGGGCTCTAGCTTCACTTTTAATAAGCAAGGAATGCAGGAGAGAGGGGCGATGACCATCTGGCTGCCAGAGGAGGCGGGTGGCCAGGCCCCGTCTGTGCTGCTCTCATCCTGGGACCAGGAATACCCAGGGCCCTGGGTTGCTTTCCAGCCATAACTGGGCAGGTCCGAGGCTTTTATTCTAAGCCCAGCTTGTTCCCAGACCTGAAATAATTAGAAACAAGTATGTCCCATGTGTGAAAACTTGGTGGCCGCTGAGTTCCTTTTGTCACATATGCCCTTTTTACCTCATGTACTCAGTTGTGTTGCTGAGATGGCCAGAAACACTTCTATTGCATTGGGTGCTTTGGAGATTGCTTTTGAGTTTCTTGTGGTGCCTTCTGAAAAGGCCCCATGCTCCTGGGCGCAGAGGAAGGGAACAATCTTCCAAGTCCCTTTGAAGCTGCCGCTGTGGGCTTTGTGCTCTGTAGACATGTCTTTCTAAAATCAAATTGTGCGTCTCCCCAGCAGGAAGTGCTGGGGTAGCTGGAGGTCACATATGATCTGTGCAGAACTGGAGCACGAGACGCCTGCCAGCTAATTCCACTGCCTGGTGTTTTATTGTTAAGGCAGAAGTTTTGTTTTGGGGTTTCAAAAAGATCCTTGTTGTTTTTATTTTAACAGCCAAGATAGGCAATGGCCTTCTTTCTTAAATAAGTCTGGGTCAGGTTCTTACCTAAAGGCAGGATCCTGGATCAAATAACTTTTTTCTTGAATTTTGTTTTATATTTTTATCATGGTAGAATACAGAAAAAGTACACACCTTAATTGTATAGCTCAAAAAAAATGTTTCCCTCTAATATCCCCCTGGGCCCTGAGATATAAGAACATTTCCAGCACTCCCAAAGCCTCCTCCTGCCCTACGAAGCCAGTACACCCTACCGAGGGTAACACCATCCTACCTTTTATTCCACTGATTAATTTTGCCCGTATTTGAACTTGATATAAAAGGAATTCACCCAGTACATCTTACTCTGTATCTGTCTTCTTTCATTCACCATCTCTGGGAGATTACCACATTGTATCTACCAAGTAGTCCTTTTTCATTGCTGTGTTATATTCCAATATTTGAATTCATTACCACAATTTATTTCTCTATTTTACTGTTAATGGGCATTTGGCTTCTTTAGACTTGGCATAGGAGCCACCTTTTGATAATGGCCAACATTCATTCCAGTAATGTAAAAAAATTAGCAATGGTGCTTTCTTTTTTTCAAATGAAATTTCATATGGAGTCTATTCATAGTAAATAGATGGAATATGCACTGCTCCAATGAAGTTGGGGGTTGGTTGAGCCCCAGCTTCTCTGCCTTCCCTTCCCCCTGGCGTGGCCCTCGGTGAGGGTGGTGTAGCTCAAAGGTCGGGACCTGGCCTTTGGCGTTGGACTGCCTGCCTGCTTTCCCCTTACTGTGCATCCTTGGACAAATTATTTAACCTCAGTTTCCTTATCTGCAAAACGGAGGGTGGACAAAAGAGTGCTTACATCAGAGGGTTATTGAAATCATTGACTAAGACAGTGCATGGCACGCACTGCGCACAGCGTTGACATTTAGCAAGTGCTTCATAAGTGGGTGGTTGAGTGCTGCTGCCATCACCGTAGCCATGCTGTGTCCATCCCACAGAGCCCAGGGCTCCCTGGGGACCACTGCAGGCCCTGGACGCATGCCCATGGCATGATTGCAGCCCTTATTCTCCCTCCAGCCCATGCAGATGTTTGACCCCATGGTGCGTGGGAATGTGTCTGAGGCGCTTTCCCTGCTAATTTGCAAGCATTTTGGAGGCAGGCACATTGCACCTCATGGGGCCTGGCAGAAAGCAGGCACACCTCTGGTTAGTGGGTTTGAATCCCCTGCACCCACCTTGTGCCATGTACCTGGGCTTGGTGGGCTGTTGATCTTGCTAAATGAAGACTGTGTGGGGCTCCATCCTTGTGGCAGATGCCTCCTGGCACGAATCCAGAAAGATGTTTGGATGGAAAATGGAGCCCTTCCAGGCTGTCTCCCACCCTGGCTTCCAGCCAAATGGGACTTTTGGAGCCAGGCCCAGGCCCAGATGTAGCTGGAAGGATTAGATGTAACTATTATTACTGTTCATAATAACAATAGCTAATGTTTACTTAGTGCATACAATCTGCATTAGATGTGCTATTTAATTGAGTCCTCACAACAGCCCTGTGAGGTAGCTGCTGTTATTCTATTTGTTTATACGTGTCCATTTGCCCCTCTGGGCACCTCCTCCTCTAACTAGAATTAAGTTCCATGGGGGAGGAGTTTATTTTTCTTTTCTTAACTGCCGTATCTCCAGAAGCTAGAATAGTACAGACTCAACAAATATTTGTTAAATGACAAGTGGTCCTCTACTGAAGAAGAAGCAAGTGAGGCTCAGAGCAGTTAAATATCTCACCCAGGGTCACACTGGCAGTGAGAGGCAGAGCCAGGCCTGTGGGGTCCTATTGCCAACTGAGCCCCTCAACTGGAGCTGGAGGCCGCTCCCAAAGCACTGGGGTCATCTACTCTGCTGGAGTCTTCTCAGTGGCTGCACTGCCCAGGCTGTGAGGGACGTAATGCAAATGACAAGACCATGAGAGACCTTCCCAAGGAGAACACACAGAAGCAAAACCCACAGAGGTCCAGAGGAACCATGGCGGCCACATAGCAGCTCTCCACCCTCCCTGACCTGGGGGCACTGACTGCTTGTGCCACGTGGGGAAGCTTCTCAAGGTGGTCAAACGGAACTGGGGCCACTGTCTCAGTCAGCAGTCTGCTCAGGCCGCCCCACAACAGATGCGACAGGAGTTTATTTCTCACAATCCTGGGGGCTGGAAGTCCAAGATCCAGGTGGCAGGTGATTCGGCTCCCCAGTGAGGTCCTGCTTCCTATCTCGTAGGTGGCCACTTTCTCACTGTGTCCTCACTGGGCAGAGAGAGGGAAGTAGCAAGGTCTCTGGGGTCTCTTCTTTAAAGGACACTAATCCCATCCCGAGGGCCCCTCCCAAAGGCCCCACCTCCAAATACCATCATATCAGTGGTTAGGCCGCAGCATATGCATTCTGGAGAGGGATACAGTTCAGTCCATAGCAACCACCAACCTGACAGGACTAACTGGGCCCCATGACTACAGCTCTTAGCACAGAGTGGAGTAATGCCCTGCCATGGTGGCTCATTGCTAATCTGCTGGTTCTTCTGGCGACCAACACAGGGTGGTGCCCCGGGTGAATGGCAGGTGGAATGTCTCCCAGTCCCTAGCCTGCCTCCCGGTGCACGAGGACCTCCTCCAGCACCCGCCTCCCCTGGCCAAGCCAGAGCGTGACTTGGAATTGAACCTTTTCCCTCCAGGGGTATGAAAGGAAACTGAAAACACAAGAGACGTGATTAAATGCTAAGCTGGTCATCATGCCACCATCCGACAGTCACAAGTGGACCGAGTCCGGCTATTTTCCACCTCTTAATCACGTTCCTGCCAGATTTAAAATGCAGTGAACATCAATGAGAACAAATGCTAATAAGGCTATAACAGGCATCGGATGTCAAGAGGTGAGGAATAAGCCTTGCATATTTTGACTGAAAGGGGGTCAAAGAGGAAATAACCGGGATACTAAATAGAAATTTTTTATTCAAGGGAACAGCTCCCCTGAAAGGCAGCTGCTCCAATCAGTGACACGCACTCATTAAAGACCGTGTCCCACTCAGTGTCCTGTGGCAGCAGAAACACCCAGCTCCGTGACATGTATCTCTCCTGGCATTTGGCTAACGTGGTAAATGACCAGGAAATTTACATCCGGCCTAAAGGAAAGATGAGGTCCTTTTCTGACACACAAGGCCACTAGAGTTTTGGCTGTCATGAAATTTCTCCAAGAAAACACTGTGACCTTGGAAATGTCATGTCGAATACCTCCTTTAAGCAGCGCTGGTGAAGTTAATGCATTTGTCAAGTGTCTGGGCTGCATTTTTCTCTGCCTTTCTAGGATCTCAGGAAAGCCATCTTATGGATGGACTTCGAGTCCCTGAAAGAATTCCATAAAACTGCCTGGCTGAGATTACAGACAGAGTGGGACATATGCCCTCTCCAGTGTCTTAGATGTTCTGAAATACCCAGTCTGCTGCTGCTTGGGGTTTCCCAATTAAGAGAGAGATTTGTTTTGAGTGCTAATGAGGCAGCATAAATCATTAATTTTATAGTCAGACAGTCCTGGGTTCAAGGCCCAGTACCCCCACTTGCCGGCTATGAAACCTTGAACACGATTTGTATCCTAAACCCTGGCTGGCTCCATTGCAAACTGGGAGGCCAGTGCCACGGAAAGCACTTTACCTAAAGTGCGGGCCTGTGGAAAGCACTTCATAAAGGTTAGCAATTACAACTGGTTTCATAAAAAGTGTGGTTTCACTCCAATATAAAAGTCCAAGTAGCCGGGTAGATAAGGAAGCCTTGGGGCTTCTACAAAGCCGTTTGCAGTAAGCGGTCATCCCTTTAGGTGACAGGGTCTGTCATGAATTGTACAAACCTCCTATCATAAACACAACTGGGAAGCTGAGAGAAGCAAGACTCGCTGTAACACTAGAGACCCTGAAACCATACATAACCTCCTAGAAGGAAGATGAGTTTAGCTGCAACCCTAACCCAGACCCTTCCACAGCCCATGTCCTCCTCTCAGCTTAGGTTCCACCTGGTGACAAGACGGCGATGCCATGATTGTGACAGCCTCTAAGGTTCCTGAACCGCTTGCTACACACCAAGTACAAGCAAGCGCTTTTCATCGTTTCATCCTCCCAACAACTCACGAAGGGGCCATGGCCAGCCTCAGTCCAGGTCAGCACTGTCCAACAGAGAGATCATGCAAACCACAAATGTGAGCCATGTCTGTCAGTTTCCTTAAAAGGTAAAAAGAAAACAGGTGGGATTTAATGTTTTATTTAGCCCAACATATCTAAAATAGTATGTCAACATGTCATCAATATTTTAAAGTACTAATGGTATATTTTACCTTTCTCCCCACACTATTTTACACTCATAGAGCATCTCAATTCAGACTAGCCTTACTTTGAGTGCCCAGGAGCCATGTGTGGATGGTGGTCACTATCCTGGACCAAGCATGCGGGTCTAAAGAATGAGGACACACATGAGACTTGGCCAGGATGCCACACAGACCCAGGCAGTCTGCTCAGAGCTAAGTTCTTGGCTACTATGCTGTCCTGCCTCTCATTTGCTTAATCCATTAAACCCCACATGCCTGACGCCCAGGACCTGTCCCAGGAAATGGGCTCCATCCCTCATTCTAAGGCCTGCAGGCCAGTCCCTTCCTGTGTGTCCAGGGAAAGCGCAAGAGACACCTGTGACATCACTTTCAAAGACAAGATCCTGACAAGGCACCATCTCTAAAACCTTCTAACAATGATCCCAGGGCGAGGAGACAAGCACTTTTTAGTAGCATCCCACTGATGCCAGAGGGTAGTTTCAAAACTGTTAAAAAACAAAAAAGTCCAACTCAGTGTCAGGAATTCCCAGAAAGGGAAGAGTGTGTGCTAGAGATTAGTAATGACTGGGTAAGGACTCCATAGTGAAACAGCAGAAAATGACAATGCTAAGCACAGCAAGGGTGGAGCAAGTGAGGTAATAACACTTACATGGGAATGGGTAAACGTGTATGTAAGTGGAGACAGTGGGAAGTGGATAAGCAGCAGGCGAAGAGGCCACTCACCAGACTGCATCTCACCTCAGAGAATCTCGAGTGGTCTCCTCACAGGCACAGAAATTACTCAGGACTGAAAGTCTGCCGCTGTAAAGTGTGGTGTAATGGCATAATGGTAATTACTTACTGCAACTTGCACTGCAGTAAAAGTGCCTTCAAGAACCAATATGGCTCGAAAGGCCTCCATGAGATTGACACCATCAACAGAGAGTTTCCAGCCCAGGGACAGCTTCTGGGAGCAGCCAGAGCTCAAAGAGAAAGGGGCAAGCCCCCACCTGTGAACTGCTTTGTCTTGAACGAAGCACAAGGCTGACCTGGGTTTAGTTTCACCCCCTGGTGGGTGAAGGTGGGTTTCAGCTCTTGGCCCCCTCCCCACTCAGCCTCCCTGTAGAATGAGCCGGGACAGAAATGCCTGTCCTGTGCCTGCAGCACGTGAGTGAAGGGCCAAGCCTGAGGCCACCGCCCCCCTCTTACCTGCCAGGCCACCTGGGAGTAGTGAAGGCCTGGATCCATACAGGTGAGAGTCAGGAATGGCCCCTGCTTGCGCCGGGTGGCATGTCCTTGTTGAACCATGCTGGGTTCATGTTCATTTCCAAAGGGGTAACAAATGCTGAGCTCAGGGTACCCTCTCTCCATCCCACTGTGACTTAATGAATGGAATGAATGAATGAATGAATGAGTATGACAGCCTGGGATGGAAACCAACTGAGGAAAGAGGTGGATGGAGGGAACCACAAGTCACTTCCTCTTCCCTTCACACATGTCTTACGAACAAGGGTCCCCAGAGAAGTCTCCCCTGCAGCTGGCCTCCCCAGAGACCTTCCCCATTGGGGGGGGGGCATTGCCCTGGTCATCTGGAGCAATGCTGAGGGTGGGGGGTGTCCTGCATTGTCCTCCCCAATAAGGGCTCAGCTCAGCCCTCTTATCAGCTTGGCTGACACCACCCATGGGTGCCTAAACCTCTGCTTCTGCCCGAGTACCAAGCTAGATGGGAAAGAAGGGGCTAAAGCCTGCAAGTGTGGGTCTGTTGTACAGAGCAGCATCTAGGTCATTCCTCCGGCACAAAAGAAATGAAATAGAGCTAGCCCGCCTGCTGCATGAACCCTCCACTCTGTGCAGAGGAACACAGGGCTGGTGCCAGGCCATTTTAATACGATACAGCAGGATTAATAAGGGAGCAGAGCTCCTCCTGAACACGCAGTCCTGTGCATGGTTGTGGAGGGAGACTCCAGGGCAGAGGCAGAAGCAGTGGGCACAGAGGGCTGTGGGCGCAGGGATGTGGCACCAGGGCAGCAGCCCCAGATAAGTCTGGCTCCAGAGCTTCCTAGGAAGAAGGGTGGTGCATGGCAGGGCTGAAACCGGGGCCCAGCCTGAGTGTGGAGAGTGTGAGGACTCCCTGAGGCTGTGTGTGGAGTGGGTGCTCTGTAGTCCCCTGAGCCCTGCTTCCTAGTGGGCCGGCTTGGTTTTAGGTTGCGTGGGACCTTTGCATGTCTGTTCTCTCTGCCTTGATGGGTCTTTCCAGTCTCCACCTGGGTAGCTCCTGCTCTTCCTTCAGGTCCCATTTCTTGGGGGAAGCCTTCCCAGACCTCAGACTAGGTCACAGGTGCCCGTTGTCCACTCTCAGGACCCCACTATTCTCTCCTTCGTCGTACTTTGCCGAGTTGTAATTTTACCTTAAGTTGTGACATACCCCTTACCTCCCTCTTGGGTTTGCTTGGTTTATTTTCCTGTCTCTCTAGGTGAACTGAATTTCTCTGCTTGTGCGTTGGTATGTTCATGTCTAAAAACAAGTGTCCTGGCTCTGGCTCAGCATCAGCTTCTGGTTCAAAAGCCCACCATTAGCGGACGCCAGTTTCCGTAGCAATTAGGTACAGGCATTTGAGGGAGAGTTGGGTTGGGTTATTTCAGGCTGTTGAATGTGTTTTCTAGGATCAGGTGTTCATCCCATTTCAAACAGTGTTTTCAGAGGGTCATGAGGCAGTGAAGGTGCATTTGGGAGGTGGCAGGCATATGGGCTGATATCCCCACTGTGGTTTCCTAACCAGAGGTGGGGCATCGCCCCCTTTGTCCAGACCTCAGTTACAGCCCATTTTCTGCTGCCTCTACCTCCTACCCATGACTTCGAGGGCAGGGATGCGCCACGCTCTTTATCCGAGCATCCCAAGAACTCGGTACAGTTCCCAGCAGGTATGGGTCAAACAGTAGGAAAGAGGGGAGAAGATATAAAGGGGGTTTTCAAACTTCTTGAGCTGAGAAACTTTGTTGGGTTTATACAGGTTGGCATGAAGGACTGTGGGCAGATAACAATGGGGGGTTAGAAGGAGCTGAACAGTAATGGGACAGTAATGGTGATAATAGACGCATACGTGTCTGGGTACTTCTGATGTCCTCCTCACTGCTTTGGGCTGGGGAGGAGGGAGGCAAACCAAGAACCACAGGCAAACTCCCTTCTCGTGTATCCAGGCTTGATATAAGTAAGTGTGATCCAACTCATCTGACTTTACCTACTTTAAAACATCTAAGTAGGTGAGCAAATAGAACAAACAAGAACATTCGAAGCACAGCATCACGGCCATTTGACGCAAATTGTCACAGTGTGCTTGCGCCCTGGCTCAGCAGTTTAACCCGTCTAAGGTCTGGCATTTAAAAATTGCAACTACAGTTGTTTGCTATTCTCCTCATTTCCTGGGTCTGACTTTTTCTTGTTGCACTGACAACTGATGGCAGCTGGAGCACCTATCTCCCTTTCTCTCACCATTTCTTGGAGCCACGCTCTTTCCCTTCTGACTTGCCCCTGAATTTCACACCGCAGGCCTGGGATGGACTCTGCTGTCCAGCAGTCCCAAATGCAACTCCTGCTCAGTCACTTAGGTCTCAGCCCATCCGAAGGAGTTGTGCTGCTTTGACAAACAGTTGCCTGGTGGCAGGGGGCGAAAATTCCTTTCCAGAAGGTAGTCCCCACACCAGGGGGTTGGGAGGGGGGGAGGAGGCAGGACTCCAGCTTTGGCCCCGCTCCCAGCCCGGCTCTGCCACTTGTGGGTGGCATGGCCATGGCACGTTTGACACTGTTTTCTTGCTGAACAATGGAGGTGATAGTGCCTATCTCATAAGCTGCTGTGAAGGTTAGAGGCAATCTCATCTCTCTAGCACCACACCGGGTAGTGAGTGTTCAGAAAGTGGTAGCGGTTTGTGGTGTTATAGTCTAGCTTATAGATTTGGAGGATTCAGTTCCAAGTTTTCTCTTTTGAAAACATCAAAATTGTCCTGTTACCCATCCCAGAACTTAATAGGGTTGAAAAATGCTGCCTTGCCCCTGGAGCACTTGGAGAGTATTCTTGGAGAGAATTCAGTGAAATTCTTGATGAAAGTGTAAAATCTTTGTCTCTTTGCTCACTGAACTCTGCAAAGAGCTCTCTGGGGACCTGCCCCCATCTCTGCCTCTTTGGCATCGGCTGGGAGTCCTTCCCGTGCTCAGAGCTTCAGCTGCCTCCTTGGGGACAGTTGTGAGCATTCCCTCTCCCCAGTGCCGCCAGAAATTTGGGGACTGCACTTTTGTGTGCCGTTGTATGCGAGCACTGCTGTAGAAGATTTAATAAGGTCAAACCTAACACATGTTTGAAAACTGTATAAGAAAACAGCTTTAATTGCATGAGTAATATTTAAAGTGCCTGCTAAAAGTACAGTAACTTTTCTGTCAATAGTAGAAAACTTCTGAGCTACGGAGAAATGGTAAAGCATGATCCAGGGCTCTCGCCCATCTTAGTGCAAGTTTCCATGAAACAGATGATTCATGTAACGAGAGTGGAGTAATTAACATGAATTATGGGGAAATTATTCTAAGTCTTGAATGTCTGATTCATGAATGGATTAGGAAACAGATTGCTCCATAATTGGATTTTTTTAAAGGAAGAGTTTAGCTAAGATCCTCAAAAATGAGGTTTCCAATAATATTGATATATTTTTAAGGCGATGTCTTGGGGTCTCTTATTTAAAGAGGGGAAGCTTGTTGTTTTCAGGGCGGAGGGGTTACCCATTTCTGGCAATTTCAGAGTAGAATTCCTCCCAAACCTTCGTCAGTTAGTAGGGTGAGAAGGTCAGAACTCTGCCTTGAGAGGCAGACCTTTGAGTCCAGGGCCTGTGCAGAGGGCTGGGAAGAAACCAGATGAATACCTGTTGGCCAGAGACTCCTGTGTTGATGGAGGGAAAGGCTGAGGCTCTCCTTGCCTTTCCACCAGCCGCAGCACTACCCTTAGGGGGGTCTTAGCAGAGATCCCAGGCTGAGAATTACAACCAGGAAGAGAGGGGGTGGCTGAGCAGGGGAGCAGCTTCTGAAAGCTGGGTGTTCTGCAGTTGCAAACGTGGGTGAGTGTTCTCATCAGAAGCCCAACTTGAGGTCCTGCTGTGTGCTCAGACCTGTGCTGGGTGCTTGGACTCTAAGTGGAATCTCAGGTTATTCCACTCTGTGAGGAACTTGCGTTCCATTGGGGACTATAGGGAATGGATGACAATTAACAGTTAGCACTAATGAGCAGTTTGAATGCATCTAAGTACCTCATCCTAACGGGAGGCACCAGTATTATCCCATTTTGCAGATGAGGGGATTCAAGGCCAGCAGTAGGTGATTGAGCCACACCTTGAACCCAGCTCTACACAACTTTTAGCTTTGGCTCTTAAGTCCTGCTTGATTCTAGGTATAAAAGTATTGGGCACAGTCCCAATAATTTAGGCCGTGGAAGGGGGGAGTTTCAAATTTTGCTCTTCTTACATGTCATCATTATAGATGTTGTTTGACTAAGTGGGTGAATTTGCCCTGTTGTCTGTCAGGTATGAAGAGGCCTGTGGGACCTCTGCCTGAAAGCACTATAGCCTGTGCATGTCCATCCCCCATGAAAGTACTTTATTAAAACGACTCTTTTATTTGGTTTTGTGTGGCTTCTTTTTTTTAGGTCACTTTGGTAGCAATGACAGATAAACCAAAGTGGCAGTAGCACTAGAAATGACATGCATAGGTTCAGTCTGGAAACTGCAGGGTAGGGCTATGCTATAGTCTGGAAAGAATGGTGGGTGATTGTGTTCTTGCTCTTTGAGGACTTGACATGGTGGTAAATTGTGTGCACATGTGTACACATGTATGTGATTGTGTGAGTGTGTGTGTGTGTGTGCATTTGTGATTAATGTTTGTGCTAAACTCAAGGAAGATGATGTTTGGGCCTTCTGGAATGTCCAGAGAGTATGTGTGTATGTGTGGTGGTTACTTAGTTCATTCTTAGTAATGTAAAAGACAGACATAATTAGTGCCTTCCTGGAACCCGCTGTCCTGATTGGGAAACAAATCAGAAATGAATATTCATCCATCTTATTATTGGATCACAATCGCTATGAAGGAAAGACCCAGGGCCACAGTAAAGGAGAAACTGATGCAGGTAGAGGGTTAACCTAGACTCTTGTCAAGGTGGTGGCCAGGAAGACCCTTCTGAGCAAGTGACAACTGAGCTGAGAGCCACAGGTTGAATAGGCGTTAGCCAGGTAAAAAGAAGGGGTACAAACATTCAGGGAAGGGAAACGGAAGGTTCTTGGAATAGGAAAGAGGCCTCTGTAACTGGTGTGTAGTGGGCAAAGAGGAAGTGGGGCGAGATGGACATGGTGAGGGGGCTTGGGTACTGGATGAAGGTGGAGTGGACTCAAATGGAGCTGGATTTGCCTGCCCGTGGACTGATGACATAACCTCCTGACGAAGGACCTGTGCTCTTTTTAAAAATGTGCATGAAAACACCCACATCTCAAGGTAGCCATAAGGCTAAAATCACAGAATCTGAGTGTTTAGTCCCATGAACCCTGGAACACTACAGGTGCAAAAAATAATTTCTCTTCCTCACTCTCTCAGCCTTGGAGTTGAGGAAGCAGCCACAGGTATGCAGATGGTGGGTAGGCACCAGAGAAAACTGCTTACAAATCCTCCTTTAACCCTTGTCCTCTTCCAATTAGGAGGTCCCCAGAAAGGCCTGTGGAAGGGGAGTGTGGGGGAGGGGCAGGCTGGGTGTTCGCTCTCCTAATTGCTGGTGGTTAATAAGGTCAGAGTTTATTCTAGAGTGGGAAGCAGGAGGTGAGGGGCTAAGGGAAATAAAGGAATGGCAGGGGCTTGGGCTGGAGGTGGAGCCAGGGCTCAAATCTCAGGCCCTTTCTGTTGAGATGGGTCAACAGAATCCCTGCTGTGCACTGGCTGCTCACTTTGACTGCCATCCACAAGGGCCTCCGGGCTTACTCAGAAGGTGGATTTGTGCATCTGCAGGCTGGTCCCTGGTGCCTGGCATGCCTGCGCTGGCTTTGCAAGACAGCCATGCCTTGCTTCCGTAGCTGTTCTTCTTTATTGGAAAGTCATTCACAACATAAGTCCTAGTTTCTTGCTGACTTAGGTTATTTCAGAAACTCTCTATTTTAATTTAACTTTCTGTCCTTTATTTTGTATCTACTATGTGCCTGGTGCTGTGAATATGACAACGGACATGCAGTTCCTGACCCACATTGTCTCCTAACAGCCTTAGGACGGTAAGGATCCCTAGGTTTGTTTGTAGGGAGGTAGCTGAGGTCTAGGTCACATAAAGCTCAGACTTCCATCTGGGTCTGTTCTGTGCTCATAACCATGGAGTAAACTGTGACCCAGGACAGTGAGTGTCTGGCAGGGCTTCCTCATGCTCTGTGTCCCTGGCCTTCTGCACTCATACTGTGTACTAGTAGATGTACAAACCACCTTTTAAAAGCTCCAAGGGAACTCACTTCCCAGCGCCATCTGTGTGTAGAGGGTAAACCCTTCTGTAAAGGGGTTAGGTACATATGATGCATGTCTGTGCTGTGGGTGTTCCTGACACTTTTTTGCACTGGGACATGCTTGTTTTGGGGCTAGGGTGCCACAAGGGTACTTCATGGTGCAGAGGCCCATCGTAAACTATGAAATTCAGAAGGCCAGGTCTGGATCTTGCTCATCCTTTGTCCCCATCATCAGCATGATGACCTCATGGTAAAGAGTGGGCTAATCAGATATGGGGATGAGTCAAGCCTGGCCACTTTCAGATGACAGAGCCTGGTCAAGTGACTTAATCTCTCTGAGGCTCCCTGGGAATTCAGTTAGAGATTTAGCAATGCTGCCATGCTAAGTCAGGGGTTGGCAAACTATGGCCCTCAGGCTCAATTGGGCCTGCTGCCTGTTTTGTATACAGAGTTTTGTTTGAACACAGCAGTGCTCATTCTTTTATGTGTTACCTGTGACAGCCACAGAGTTGAGTAGTTTGGCAGAGGCTATAGAGCCTTCAGAGCTGGCATTTCTACCATCTGACCCCTTACACTAGACGTCTGCCATCCCCTGTCCCCTGTGTGAGACCCTGAACAATTGATAGCTGCAGTTGTCACAGTTGTTGTCTTCACCGATACCTTCAGCTCCTTCTTCTTACATAAGTTCCTGTTGGAGCAGTGATCTTCTTCTGTACCTTTGAGCTTCGGGAGAAACTTTTCACTTGCTTGGTTAACACGTTTGCGAGTCCCTTAGTTTTGATCTTCATGGCTCTCGAGATTTGGGTCAGGTTCCTTCCTAGCCTTTTCCTTCTCATCCGGTGATTCCTCAGAGTTTGTGGTCTGTCCTCAGAGGTGGCACTTCCTCCACCTCCATCTCTGAAGAGCTCTCCTTTCTGAATGGCTGAGGTTGAGAAACGCTTAACAGAGCCCCTGAAAAATCAGCTGCGTATAGGGGAGCTTGTGAGTAAGGATTCTTCGTGCTTCCAGAAAACCTGGAGGGATGTGGGCACCTGAACTCGGAGCACACAGACCCACCAAACCCTGACTGAGTCCTAGTGCCCTGCTTTTATGGGAGAAAATCTCCTAAAACATGGAGCTTTCCTTTTCTTACAATTTTTTAATGTAATTTCATTTTGGATCATAAATGTAATACATGTAATTTATGGAAACATGGGAAATGAAGGAAGCTGAAGAAATCAGTCCTAATCTTACCACCCACAGTTAACCATTATTAGCTTTTTTAGCATATTTCCTTCCAGATTCCTAATCATGTGTAAATGTTTACGTAATTGAAATCACATTGTTTATATAATTTTATTTCCTGCATTTTCACTTATTATGTCATAACCATTTCCTCCAACATTGACTGTACTTCAGAACCATCTGACTTTCATCTGTGCGTGTACACATGCACCCCTCCCCGCCACTCGCCTGCTCAGGCATCATCCATCATCCACTTATCTGTCCATCTAACAGATATTTCCTTAGTGCCTCTTACTTCCCAGACCTGGTGCTAGGTGCCAGGCATGCAGTGGTGAGCCAAAGAGGCCTTACCTCTCCCTTTACAGAGATCACAACCCAGGAAAAAGTCGAGAGAGATAATTATTATCACACTCTCCTATCTTAGACGGCTGTGATAAAATACCACAGACTAGGTGACTTAGACAATGGGTATTTATTCCTCACAGCTCTCCGAGGCTGGAAGTCTGAGGTCAGGCTGCCAGCAGCGTTGTGTCCTCCTGTGGTGCAGAGAGGAAACTCTGATGCCCCCTCTTCTTGTAAGGGCACTGACCTCATCATGGCGCTCCTCCCTCGTGACTTCATCTAAACCTCCTTACTTCCCAGAGGTCCCCTTGTTTTACCGCCACATTGGGGTTAGGGCTCCAACATTTGAATTTTGGGGAAACACAAACATTCAATTTATAACAAGCATCAGATGATAATGCGTTAATGTGGGGGAAATAAAGAATATGTTGGGTCATCTAGAGAAGGGACCCATCACTGCAGAGGAGCAGATAAGCTCCCCAGAGGAAGCTAGTCCCAGTCATGGTGGTCATCTCTGTGGAGGAAGTGCAGGAATCTTGATCTACAAGTTCTTGCTGTCAGGGTAGACAGTCTTCCAAGAAATGTGCACTTGAATGGGATGGAAGGAAAGGAAATTAGTAGTGACCCCAAATATTGCTGTACTATGTTGTTATCAAGACTGTCTTCCCAGCATGGAGCGCTTTAGAATAAAGGGGCACTGCAGAGATAAATGCAGCAGACTCATTGGGAGATGTTGAGCTTATTCCTGTTCCCCAGAGAATTCCTTTCAGCCTCAGCTGCCTCCCTGTAAACCAAGGCTAGGAACCTTTACTGTCTGTGGGCTGCTGGGAGACAACACAGGCGACAGGGACTTAGGGGCGCATCCTATGTGGGGAGGAGTTGGAGATGCTCTTGCTCTCTGAAGATTCAGCAGCACTGCCGAGAAGTCCTGGCTACAGCCTGCGTCCTGGTGACTTTGGAGATGATGGAGGTCCACGAGGGTCCAGACGGTCATTGGATTAATGTGCAGAAGGCTGCATGCCTTGTTTAGCAAGGGCAAAACTCAGACCCAGTCCGTTCCCAGGTTCCAAGCTCACAATGCCGCCTTCTTCTGCCTTTCATCTTGCTTTCTGCGTGTTTGTTTTCACGTGTTTCCCCGGAGGAACACGTTGTGAGAGAAGGCTGTTGTGACAAACTGATTGCACATTGAATTTGCTCATTTAGGTTTGACAGCTGAGCTGGGCCCTAGTGTGGTGCATCTGTAACAAGGGAGTAATGGCACCAATTGCTGGTTTTCTCAAATCCTACCTGAGTGATTGAAATGGAAGCTGGCCCTCTCTGTTCTGTGGCTGTTCAGGGATGGGACTGGTCAGGGATAACCTGCAGATACTTAGTGGTGCATTTGTCACCACGAGGATCTCTGAACTTATTGCAGGGTGAATGTGTGGGTCACAGCCACCTTCCAGAGCGGCAGGGCAGCCACACAGATGTACAAGGCACATAGGGAGAGCTCAGCACTATATTATGTCTGTCACACAGGGAAAAAGATAATTCAGGAAATGTATCTATCTGTATATTTCTTCTTGGCTTTTTACTTTTACCCATGTTGGGCAAGCATATAGATATGCTGACTGCATTTGCCCCTTAAATATGGAAGGCAGTGTTTTATAAAGATGCCTTTTCATTAACAAAAGCTACAAGCATGGTAGAATCTAACAAAATTTGCATTACCTCATCTTCATCTGTAAAATGTGGGAGTGATCACTGCCCTGTAGGGCTTACTGTTGGGGTTAAATTAGAGCGTCCATGCCTTTGACCTGTTGCCTGGTACACAATAAGTAGAAGCTATTATTTCTATTGCTCTAATAGCTAATTTTGATTCAGGGTTCAGAGTGGTTTCTGTATATTAACTCTGTTAGCTGATTTTGTATGCTCCGGAGCACCTATATTTTGGTCTCTAATCAGAGATGGGCTGTCGACGAGAGCACATGCCCGCCCCTTGCTCCCCTTCCTCGGGGCACCTGCTGTCCCGATGATGAAAACAATTTCATAACCAAATGAGAGTACCACTCAAATGTGTGTTTCCAGTTCAATTCCTAGATTGCTTTCTAAGATATAGTATTACTGCAATAACCCACAGTTTCATTCTTAAGAGGGTCCTGTGCCCCAGTTCGAGGGAGAATTCTGTTTTCATGTGGACACAATGCTCAAAGAGATTGCTGCTAATATAGGTTTCATACCACTGGCTCCCTACTGGGCTTGATTTATTTAGGCTTCCTTTGAGGCTAACTGGCTGTGATAGACAATTTTTAGCCTCCATTCCAGAGTGATACCTTAAGAGGCTGTCCTCTGTTCTCCCATGCTGCAGGCTTTGTGATGAGCTCATACTCTGAGTGCCACCCAAAAGTGTCTATTAAATTGGAGTTCATTGGTATCTATATTCTTGATTTGATTGTGTTAAGTTTTGAAATTATTTTCCAGGAGGCATAGAAAAACCCTTCAAAATTTTGATTGTATAATCTGTTTGAACAGAGTCTCAGAAAGGGTTTAACCAAAGAATATCAAACTCTGATATAAACAGTTTATCAAAAACCAACAGAAGATTTCTCTTTAACATACAACCACCTGGAGCATTCAAGTTTTGGAGGAAACAGTTGAAGATCTGTTAGCTAGATTGAATTTCTTATCATGGTTGGTGGAAACTTATGGCTGAGGAGATATTATTGGAGGAAAAAGAAGGTATCCATCTATTTGTCTGCCTACCTGCCTACCTACCTACCTGTAAAATTTGTCTCACGAAAGGGAACAGAGCTAAATGTATTGTACAGGTGAAGGACAAAAGAGTGATGCCAGTTGCGCAATGGTGTTGGCTGAACCTCACCTGGACACAGTGGCTTCTGCTGGACTCACTTGGCAGGTATGAAGGGAGGTAAACAGATGTTTTGCCTTGGGAAAATGACTGGTCTGATTCAGTCATTGCTCTGTGATATTGCTCATGGACATAGCCTGTACCCCAGAAAGCCCCTTCACTCCAGCCCTCCCTGCTAAGCAGGCCTATTTGGTTATGTGTTGCTCTCTGACTTCTGCGTAGGAAAACCTTCAGGAGTTGCAGTGGTTGGTACAGTCCTCAGGAAGTAAGTGGGGCTCCGGAAGTCTTGGTCAGAATGTGAAGCTTCTCTTCTTTTTTTCACATTTGTATCTGAGGATGAGGTGCATTTGACAATGATTCTTGGTTCCTAGAAAGATCCATAAAGCTTAAGTGGACTGGTACCTGAGAGTTATAATATTTCACTCTGATGGAGGATGAAGAGAGGAGACTGCAGGGTCCTAATTATTCTGTTGTGAAAGAATGAGAAAAATTCTTTTGCCTTCCAACTTCGCAAAGATTCTGTGAGAATCATTGGTCACACGAAGTGGAGACATGCTGGATTCTTTAAAGGGAGTAGCACAAGTATACCCGATCCTAGCAGTGCACTGGGGGTTGCATCATGCCCCCAAAAGTAGTTATGAATGCTATCCCATTTGTAGTTCACCGTATGTGCATGCAGTTACATGATGGGGGCCCTTTGCTTATGTTGGTCCTTCTTCTCAGAATAACTTTCTCCTTGTCTGCCTGGCAAACTCCTACTCATTCCTCAACAACAAGCTTAGGCATCTCTTTCCCTGTGCAGCCTGCCTTCCTTGACTTTTTCCCGCAAGGAGCAGGGCTGATCACAGACTCCTTTGCAAACCCACTGAACACGAACATACATTTGTTACATATAGTTCTCACCTCCTCAGACTGTGCCTGGAACAAAGAGGGCCTCGGGCTACTTTGTTTTGTAGTGGTTTGTTTGTGTGAGCACCACCCTCTGGTTTGTGAACATCCTAATCACAGAGAGTGTGTTCTCTTAATCTCTATGTCCTCAACAAATAGACAGTACCTTGATCATAGCAATAGGTGTTCAGTTGTGCTTGAGGGAATGGATGGACTTGGCACAGTGGCCTGTGAGAAGGATGTGCTAGTGCTGGATGGCAAACTCGAGGAATCGTCCCTCATTGGACTCCACGGTAGGCTCTTATCTCCTTTTCAGGAGAGCTCCCATTAGGAAGATTGAGCTGTGGGCCAGCGAGTCAGTTCTTTGTGTGGACTTGAGGGGAATAGTCTCTGCTAATTAGCAAGTTAGCAGTATGCGATGTTTCCCTTTGTGTTCTTGGGAGACCAGACAGACTCCATGATAAATGCACCCTGTGGCTGTGAAGGTGGGCCAGCTCACAGGGGTCTGGGTGGGAGCACAAACAGGCTGAGCACTAGCCCCAGGATGGACAGCCAGTGGTTTTAGGTGGAGGGAATGGAGTCCATCTGCTCGGGTCCTGGCAAATAAAACCCCAGCAACAACAGAGCAAGGGCTTTGCTTTCTGATGTGATTCTGGGCACATGCCCACTCCCCTTTTAAATGTCCCACCAAGTTCCCTATATGTCCAGATGGCAATTTGCGGGTGAATAATTTATAACAAGACATCTTATGCATTATGCAGGACAGATTTAAATTATAAATTGGCCTCACTTGGCAGTGTAGGTGGACTTTGTGGTGATAGGCTTGAAAGGCTAAATTGTGGCTGAGTTAGTGTCAGCGAGATGGAAATGAGATGGTTGGCCTGGTCCCACCTGCATGGACAAGATATAGTAAGTGGAGGAGGTCCCAGAGCTCAGGTGTGATGACTCAGTTGAGCCTCTTCTGTGGGTGTGAGTTCAGGGCAAACTGGCCCAGGCACCTCAGTTATTGTCTCTGCAGGGCACAGCTTCCTTCCCCCAGGAGGGGGTAGAAGGAGTCACAGCCAGAAATACTGAGCCTCTCCCTGAGCCTGTGGCTTTCCCAGGAGAGGCATGCTGCCCCCCTGTAGGTCGTGTTCCAGGTGGGTGTTCTAGACTCTCCAGTACTCTACCTGGGGGTGGGGCGTGATCTGAGCTAAGGGAATCAGAGGGACAGGAGGGCAAGGGATGCTGTCACAGAGGAGTGTGGAGGATGCTGGGGGCATAGTCTGCCATGTTTAAAGGTTCATTCCAGGGTCATATCTTTGAAACAAACTGGGGAGTGAAAGGCATGGCGGGACACTGCAGATTCCAGCACATGTCCAGGACTGTCATCACAAACATTTACTGTGACCATCCTCCTCAAGCCCTCACCAGCTCTTTGAGAATACACTACTGTTCTCCATTTTCAGAGGTGGGAATGAAGATGTAGACGGAATCATTTACCCAAGGAGACACAGTTAATAAGTGGCAGAGCTGAGAATTGAAAGTAAATTGCTCAATTACTAAAATATTCAGGAAGTGCCTCCTGGGGGCCAGACCCTCCCCTGGGTGCTGGGGTATAGTGGAGACCAGGTAGGTAGACTGTCCTCAGGAAGGTTGCCTCTGGCTATGGAGACAAAATAAAGCACCTGATATGTGCAGCCCAGGCCCTCTCTTTGAGCATTATGCTGTATTGATTAGACAGTAAGTTCAACACTAATCAAAAGCCCGTGGTGTGGCAAACTCTCTGTATCATGAGAGGCATGCACAGAGGTGAATAACAGTCCTCCCTTCAAGGAGCCTGGAGTTAGAAGATGTGGGGAGACGTAGGCACCCAATGAGGTGACACAGGGCAGGGAATCTTGGAGAGGCCTCCATGGGGAGGCAGCTCCAGGCAGCAGGTTAGAGGCCCATTCTAGGGTGTGTGTGGAGGCCTTGGGAAGCAGGAGGATCTTGGATCAGGGTGGTCTGGTTTCAGAGCTCTTGGATGTTTGCACTTGGGTGAAGATAGTGGGAGTGGGAAGAAAAGAACAGACACATGCGCTTCTTGGAGAAAGCGTCCTTAAAGCAGGCAGTGCAGGATGGGAGGGACAATGTGGCTCAGCTTGGCCACATGGTGTAGGCGAGGCCAGCAAGTGTCTGTGGAGTGGGCTGTGGACCAGCAATGAAAATTTGGGCATTCCCCACGCGGAAGTAGATGCCAGGGAGAGAGCCTGGGGACAGAGAACTGGAGAATGGGGGTCACGCTGCTGCCCCTGCTGAACCTCGAGCTAGCAAGGAGTTTTAGGTCATGAACTTGCGCTCACCGAGTAACTTGAGATCACAAAGTAATTCCCAGGAAGGATGTGGCAGTAGATACTGAGTTCTAATGGACTTAATAATCTGTGTCTAATAAACGGGCCGCCTTATCTGATAAGAGACATTTGTTTCTGATGTGTAAGAGAACCCAGCTGCTGAGGTGTTCCGTGGCCAGCAAAGGCTTGGTGATCAGCTGCCTTCTGGCTTACTGGGAAGAAGCCAGTGTGTTCACTTCTCATCCTGTGTTCCTTTTGGGGAAAGTGTTCCATATTTCATAGTTGCCCTCAGTCAGTCTGTCTTGTCTGACTTGACCAGAACTGCTGCAGTGTTGCATACATCCTGTTCGCTGTGTAAATGCCACCAGACAGCCTACAAAAGGATTCTCTGTTCTTTTGTAAATAGAGAAACTGGTAGGTGTGTGTGGGTGTAAAGAGAGAGGAGAGTCTAGAGATGGGTCACTGGAAGGCCCTGCCCCTCTACCTCACAGGGGAAAAACCACCCTCTACCTTTCTCTATCTTTGTTTTGAACTAGAAAAGCTACTTCACTTGTTTTATAAGAAATAACAAGCTCTCCTCGGCTACAGCCTCTAGGTGTGTGGTATGACTGCTTTTCTCAGAGAACTTCTGATTTGAACGTCCCCCTTCACTTCTTGCCCCCTCCCCCACTGCTGCTTGCTGAGCTCCTGTGTATGTTGTGCTGGGCACTGTTCTCACTCTGTAACACTGTGGTCTGGTCTATCCAGGGGATTTTCCTTTAGTGGAAGTCACAGGTCTAAACATAAATGATTAATTACAACTTGATGAAAAATATAGAAAATTCTTCACAAATCATGTGTCCAAGAATGGAGCATCTTCAGCAGTCATGACATATAACTGCCTTGAGGTGAGACGCCATGCATCCTATTTGTTTTTCTCCCCCCAAAATATTGACTATACTTGGGGCTCATTAAAAATTTCCTGAGTGATAAACAGAGATGTCTTTTTAGGTGGAATTTAGTTCTGTGTCTTAAAGAAAAAATCTAATTCATTGAAATATTTCCTAGCACAACAACAGTAATAGTATTTGTCATTTGTTGGGGGCCGGCCATGCATCTATTCTCATTCTAGATATTTCTCCCACCTGTACTCACACCTTCTCAACAACCAGCAGGGCTGGGTTTTAGCCATGAAGAGAGAAGGCACAGAGAAGTTAAGATACTTACTTCAGGTCACACCGGCAATAAATTGCAGAGAGGGTTCCAACTTGTTCTTTCTGATTCTAGAGCCTGAGCCCATCGTGTCTTTCCACATCGCCTTGCTATTGATTGACCTTTAGCACTTTCCAGAGCTTTTTGTTAGGAAGCTTCTCAAGCAGGTTCTTAGTATGTCTTGCAGAGAAATTTCTGATTAGAGTCTGAGTTAGGCTGTTGTTTCTCCATGGATGTTTTGTAATTATGACTTTGATGGGCCCTACTTATATCAGGGCTGTGTAGATATTCTGTGCATTTACATGATAAAATTATGTCATTTTAGTGTTTTCTTAATCATTTTTTATTTTTCAAATACAGTTGACATACAATATTATATTAGTCTCAGGTGCATATACTATTGATTGGACATTTATATAACTTACTAAATGATCATCCCAATAAATCTCATACCCATCTGAAACCATACAATGTTATTAGAATATTATCGACTATATTCCCTATGCTGTACTTGACATCTCCATGATTATTCTGTAACAACAATTTGTACTTCTTAATCCCTTCACCTTTTTCACTATCCTCCCAACCCCTCTCCCATCAGGCAACCATCAAAATGTTCTCTGTATCTATGAGTCTACTTCTGTTCTGCTTGTTCCTTCATTTTGTCTTTTTTAGATTCAACTGTTGATAGATATGTATTTATTGCCATTTTATTGTTTGTGTTTTTTATCTTTTTTTTTCTTCTTCTTAAAGAACATCCTTTAACATTTCATGTAATACTGGCTTGTTGGTGATGAACTCCTTTAGTGTTTTCTTGTCTGGGAAGCTCTTTACACGTCTTTTGGTTCTAAATGATAGCTTTGCTGGGTAGAGTAATCTTGATTGTAGGTCTTTTCTTTTCACCATTTTGAATATTGCTTGCCAATTCCTTCTGGCCTGCAACGTTTCTGTTGAAAAATCAGCTGACAGTCTTATGGGAGGTCTCTTGTAGGTAATTAACTACTTTTCTCTTGCTGCTTTTAAGATTCTCTCCTTGTTTTTAACTTGCATTTTAATTATGATGTGTCTTGGATTGGGCCTCTTCTTTGGGACTGTCTGCACTTCCTGTACACAAAGGCTGCTGACATTTGCCACGTTGGGGAGATATTTTATTTCTATATGATTGTGGCAATGTATGTGAACTTACTGCCCTCTGATGTGGTCACCTCTTTTTTTTTTTAAATGATTTCAGAGAGAAAGGAAGAGGGAGAGAGAGAAACATCAATGAAGGGGAGAATCATAGATCAGCTGCTTCCTGGATTCTCCCAAATGGGGATTGAGCCCACAACCCAGGCATGTGCCCTAACCTGGAATTGAACCATGACCGTCTGGTTCATAGGTCGATGCTCAGTCACTGAGCCACATTGGCCAGGCATGTGGTCACCTCTTGAATAGTCGTGGCTATGCATTCATATCACTGGATGTCAGGTGTTTTTGCAAAGAGGATGGCTGGTGATGAGACAGAACCAGGAGGGTGTTGAGGGCAAGATGCCAGAATTTCTTCTTCTCAGGGAATGGAGGATGTGATAGTTCCCAATCTGGATTGTGGCCCACCTAGTGTTCTCCTGTCAGGAGGAGGTGAACAGCAAGTGGATTGTGGTTTTAAGAAGGACCATGGAATAAAACAAAATGGCATGACAATGAGAATGTCTCCCATAGAGGTTGCTTTCCACAAACCAGCCTTATTGTCACAACCTCCTCCTGTGAAGAATCTGTTGTGTTTCCGTTTGATTGATGAGGAGACTGAGAGGTGAGCACCCTGTTCCAGCCCACAGCTGGCGGGTGACAGTGTCGATGGTCTGGCTGAGCTCTTTCATGGCTTGTCTGCTCTGCTGAGAGGGGGGGCATCCTTTTCTGGCCGTCCTGTTTCCATCCCCACATCATGCTTCGCGGATGCTCTTGTCTTCCTCTAGATTCCACTGACCCTTGGGTCATCTCAGGTGCTGTGGTCTTAGTCAGGTCAGACTTGTTTTTATACCTATTTTCTGGCACAGATGTGGCCACTTGGTGAGTCTGCCACTGAGTCTGAGTTTGAAATTATGACCTCCTTCACTTAACTGGGTCCTGATGGAATCAGCTGCCCTGACCTAGAATGAAATCCATTCTTCATATGGACTACAAGAAAGCATGCATCTTGGTAAAAGAGAAACATATGTTCCTGCCAAATGACTTGAAGACAGAACAAATGCTTTTAGTGTATTGGCTCTTTCATGCTCACTTTGATGCCAAGCTTTATATATATTTTTAATTTTGATTTAAAAAAATATTTAACATTTAATAATGTAAATGAATGTCAAATATATTTAAACACAAAACATGTAACTGCATGGTTCTAAATAGTATTTTAAGCCAATATGTTTAGGTAATGTGGATGCTATGAATAACAATAATGCCTAAATAAATTAAATTTCTTACCTCTAATACACTCAATAGCAGTGCTATTTCTCATAGTAAGAGCTGTTTCTTTTCAGAGAGAGAGTATACCATCCTCTAGTTAACTGGGAATTACAAATTTTCTCTAAGGTATTTATTGTCTTAACCATTTTAAAAACGCTTTATGATTTTTTAGGTTGATCAGGCTTATTCCCTAACTCCCTTTATGCCCAGCTCATCCCTGACATAGGAGAGTGCTGTTTTATAAAAATAGCTACCTACGTGCCTCTGGGGAGAGGGAAATGGATGTGTATATTGCTTTTCATAACAAGCCTTGTAGAACTGATTAAGTCGTAGCTACCATATAATGGATGGTTAATATGTGCCAGACTCTGTGCTGAGAGTTGTACTTAGATATTTTTTCATTTAATCTTTTTTTAAAAAATTGCTGTGAGAATACAACATGGAATCATCCTCTTAACAGATTCTTGTTTACAATATGCATATATATTTTTTTACTTTTAATGAGACATTTTCCTGTGTTTTTGTTTTGTTTTGTTTGTTTTGTTTTTGTACAAGAAGTCCCCATTTTCATTTTGCAACTGAAGATTGCTTCTGTTGAGAACAGGAGGATAACGAAGCATGAACCAGATAGAGCTGCCCCTTCGCTCTGTCCCCTGAGGCCACATGACATGCTTGAAGTCCATGTGTGGGCACTCTGCTTGGCAGTGGCCACTGAGTCCCACCATTTTCTGCCCCCACCTCCTGGGTGGCAGACACGTGAAAGAAGCAGTGTTGCAGCCCTGACCCATCCACCCTGAGGTGAACACTACCCAGTGTCTGTGGTTGGTGCCATGTGGTACCAATCATTGCTCAGCCAAATCCTGCCAACACTCCTGACCCACAGACCCATCGGGGACAACAGATGGTGTTGTTTAAACCAATAAGCTTTGGGTAGTTGGTTATGCAGTCATGGATACCCGGGACCCTTCCCTTCAGACCTCTCTTCCTCTTGGCCTCAGCAATGCCGCCCTCCTGGGGCTTCTCCCACCCTCAACAGCCCCCTCAGTCTCCTCTTCAAGTGCTTCTTCTCTTGTCTGTCCCTGAAGAGATGATGTCCTGAGGGTTCTCTCCTCAGTGCCCCTACTCTCCGAAGCACTGTAACGTCCCTTGAGGTGATCTCATTTACATCTGTGGCTTCAGCCATGCTGTTCTCACCCAGCACCTGAGCTTCAAACATGTTTCTCTTTCAGCTGATAAAAGAACACTGTCTCTTGACTCTATATTGCTTGGACACATTTTTCTTCTGATATTAGCCCCCATGCATGGGGATAGTGCACCCTCAGCGTGCTGACAGCTGGGCTTAGCATCTTCCCTTACTTCCATGTTAGAGGATGAATTGTGCCCCTCAAAAAAGACATGTTGAAGTTCTAACCCCTAGTACCTCAGAATGGGACCTTATTTGGAAACTAGAGGCCCGGTGCACGGATTTGTGTACCAGTGCGGTCCCTCAGTCTGGCCTGTGCCCTCTCGCAATCCAGGACCCCTCGGGGGATGTAGTAGTGTGCGAAGTGGCAGGTGGCCTGGGAGGAGCCCAGGCCGGGTGCCACTCCCGCTCATCCCGCTCATTCTGGCCTCGCTGCACCTGCTGCTGCTGCAGTACGGTAGCACGCTGCCCTGGAGGCGGGAGAGGCTTGCGGAGCTCGCCAGCCATGAGCCTGGCGTCTGGCGCCCGTCAGTCAGCTGAGCGGCACTTCCACTGTGGGAGCGCACTGACCACCAGGTGGCAGCTCCTGCATTGAGTGTGTGCTCCCTGGTGGTCAGTGCGCATCATAGCAACCGGTCACATGGTTGTTCGGTTGCTTAGGCCTTTATATAATGCAGATAGGGTCTTTGTAGAGGTAATCAAGTCAGATCATCAGGCTGGCCTCTCACTCCAGTATCACTAGTGTTCTTAGGAAGAGAGTGAATTTGGACACAGAGGTAGACATGCACAGAGGGAAGACTATGAGGAGAGACACAGGGAGAATGTCGTGTGAACATGAAGGTAGAGATTGGGGCTATGTGCCTACAAGCCAAGGAATTCCAAAGGCTGCCAGCAGACCATGGGAAGCTAGGAGAGAGGCCTGGAACAGGGCCTCCCTCAGCCCCCAGAAGGAACTAACCATGCCTAGGTGGGTTGGACGACCTCAGTCTTGGACTTCTGGCCTCCAGAGCTGTGAGGCCATACATTTCTGTTGTACAGCCACCCTGTCTGTGGTAATGGGTTACAGCAGCCAAGGAAACTAATATACTGCCCCCTCGACCACCCATGCTGTAAACTGGCTCCTTCTCCTACCGTCCAGTTCTCTGTGAATATCTCCCTCATCTCTGCCTATGCTCACGCCAGAAACCTGAAATCTCAGCTCCCAGGGACCTGGCTGGCTTGAAGCTGGTGCTCAATAATATCGGCTTTTTAAATAGATGCCCTCAAATATTGCAGGTCTCTTGGCAATTACAGATAATACCCCGAGGATGCGCAGAGTTGAAATTAAAAAGAGATACAAACCCCAAACATCTTTTATATCCGTCCCGTCCCTCTGTACTTCAGGTTTCTGAGAGAAACGATTGATTTCTTCTCTCAGCCATGGGGCAGGCACATATTGAGAGCCACATGTATGTAAATAAGGTCTCAGCAGCCTGCCTCCCTTTCTGTTCTTCAGAGAAATATCGATTTAGACTTGGGAGAGTTACCTAAAAATCCTCTTTTCACCAGTTTCTTCTTCATTGTGTACGACCTGGAACCAGCGCGTTCAGTGCATTGAGTTACATGTTGTGAGCTTTGTAAGGAGCATTGCAAGTTGGGCTGAGCTCTTTGTGAAGCTCAGGACGAGGCCAGTTCCAGAGCTGTGTTGATTTTAGCCAGTTATTGAAGTTGTTGCAGATGCTTACCTCCATTTTTCCCATTCAGTGACATTGAAATCGCTGGCCTGCAGAATTGAGTCAGGTTTCCAAAGAGATGTGGTGCTACTCTCCTCTTGATGGTATTTAAACAAGTTCCTGTGCCCCATCTTTTCAGAGCACCTGGCTTACTCTGGGCAAGGGGGGAGCAATAGGATTGTTGCAATTTTATTTTATATTGAAACTACTTCAATGTATTTCCTTTCCTTGGTCTGTGCAATTTGTTTCTTTTTCTTCTTCTTCTCCTTTTTTTGACAAAGAAATTATAGTTGTGTGTGGAAGCCCCAAGCAGGGCATGAAGACATCAAAGTCAGCCATAACCATAAAAAGCACATGCAAATCTTTCACATTAATAATTCACAGTTCAGTACAGGCACTGTGGCCCCTGACTGAGACGGCAGCAAGTAGCAATTTGTTTAGCTTTGGTAAAGGGCACAAAATCACCAAGTTCAGATGTTCTATTTTGGTCTTGCACTTGCTCTTTGGATTGAATTCAGGCAAATAATCAACTTTATAAATGGATATTTACATATTCATCAGGAAGGTATGATCTGTAAGGGACAGTACTAAATTTGTGAACATTGTCAGCATCATTATCTTCTGTGGCCTTAATGAAACTATTATCCAAACCCTGAATTCCTGAGTGTCTACCTTCATCCCCTCCACCTTCCTCATTTATTCATTCTGTAACAGTTTACTGAGGGCTAACTTGTGCTAGATTTGGGTTTGGTGTTAGGGATGTACAGTGAACAAGATGAGCATGGCTGCAGTGGTCCATCGTGGCCTAGTCGTGGCCCACAGCCCAGCAGCGGTAGCATCACCTGAGAGCTGGGTAGAAACTGGGCAGCACAGGCACCTGTGGGGCATTGTGAGTGTCTGTGCTAGAATGGGAGGGCCTTGGGGAAGGCTTTAGAAGGAAGAGACAGTTTCAGCTGAAATCAGAGAAAGAAGCATGAACCAGCAGAGACTGGGTGGGTGTGTGAGCTGTCAGGTCCCATGTGTGCTCACACTCTGCAGGCAGCGACAGTGGTCTTTGTGGCTGGAGCCCAGTGCCCAACAGGAGGCTGAGCAAAGAGCAGCTGTGACCTTTTGGAGAACTTTAGGCCCTAAAACAAGGAGTTTGAACTTTCCCTAGGAAGTTGCAGGGAGCCACCGAGGCATTTAAATGGGCTTGGATTTAAAAACATGATGGGCTGCAGTAAAATCACTTTCACTGCAGTTGTGGGAGATGGGTTGGTGTGGGGGAAGTGGTGTGCCACCCAGGCAAGAGATGACAGGCTAGGACCAAGACAGAACGGGGACAGGGGATGCCATGAGACATGCTTAGGAGGCAGAGCTGGAAGGGTCTGAGGAGGGGGAAGAATCAGGGAGCAGTCCGCCGGGAAGAGCTGTTCCCTGGGGCCCAGCACAAAGTCTGGGTAACCTTTCCTGACTCTCTCCTCTATAGACCATCCCACCCACAGGCCCATGCCATGTGAGCTGGGCTATTTCTCTCCTCCCCTCTGTCCCCGCTCATCCCCATCTTGAAGATAGGGCCATGCCTTGCACATTCCTGTTTTCCTGCTGAGCACAGGGCCTGGCACTCAGTGCTGTCTGGGTTCTCTTCTTGAGCTGTGACCCCCTTTTCCCAAGAATGTGTCCTTCGTAGGATGAAAGTGGTTCTTGGAGGAGCATTGGCGGGAGGGAGCTGTGTCTCCCTGTTGGTTTGTCTTTCATTTGAATGATGACTCCTGTCTGGGTGATGTTCCACACTTCAGGCAGCATTTTGGCAGCCACCGTCTCATTTGCATTCCTCCTGCCAGCCCTCTGTGCAGCGTTGGAAAAGGTTGTGTGTTCACAGCTCAGTGTTAATCAAGGGCTGATTGTCTGAGCCTCTCTCTCTGCCCTGTTCTGACATCCAGCCCTTTGACTTGGGAGTTGCAGCTGGAAGCAGGTGGGGTCCCCACAGTGCAGAGTTGAGTCAAATTGATTCTGCTTATTTAGGTGTTGGCCGTTCTGGAGCAGGACGGTGGAGGAAGAGGCTAAGTGAGGAGGGGGACAGGTTCCCACTCACTCTGTGGTTCAGGCTCCCAGGTAGGGATCACCAGGCAGGAGGAGACCACGGGAAACGCCAGCTCCCAGCCTTCCTGGGCTTCTCATTTGTTGGGATCTACACTGCTGTGACAGGAAACCCAAAATAGCCTGGTGCAGGAGAGAGGAAAGGGAGGCCTTACTAAATTGCCTCTCGCCTGTCTAAAGGAAGAAAGGGCATTGGGTAGAACAAACTTGGGTTTGAATCCTGCCTCTGCCACTCCCTAGCTCCATAGCCTCAACAGCTGTTAGCTTCTCCAAGTCCCTTCTTCATGATAAAGTGATGGGGACAATCTCTTTCACACAGGCGGATGAGCACCAGACAGAGATGAATGCTAATCAGTGAGATGCCCCAGTGTCTGGTGGAGCGCCTGGCACAATGCTAATACATTTGTGGCCCTCATCCTCCTGTTAGAGATGATGTTTCCATCAGACAAGGGAGGGCATCATGCTATAAGTTTTTTTCATATAGACAGAAAGAATTCTCAACCTTATTATGTAAAAGAAACATCAGGAGTTTGTTAAAATATACATTCCTGGGCTCAGCCCCCAAAGGGTCTGATGATGTGTAATGGCACCCAGTTGATTCTCATACGGATCACATTTTGGAAAAGTTTGGGATGGAGCCAGAGCTAAAGAGCCACTTAGCCTAGGTCAGTGGTCAGCAAACTCATTAGTCAACAGAGCCAAATATCAACAGTACAACGATTGAAATTTCTTTTGAGAGCCAAATGTCTGGTGTTTGCATTCCTTTTTAATGTTGCACTATATTATGTGAGTTTATGCCTTTTCTGTATTTAATCCATGTTGCTACTTAACTCTGATAGTATTTTTGTGAGGAAATATAGCCGGTATGTGGTCCATGAGACTGCCTAAGAACTTTATTTAAAGCGTTTGTTACCAAGTCAACATCACTGCTACCTGGTGGCAGCTTCCGGAATTGCAAGAGGAAATAGTAAAAACCTATATGAAAACGGAAGGGGGAAAGGTCTTTTGTTTGCTTTTTTCCTCCCCCCTGCCCCCCCCCCCCCCCCCCCCACTTAACACGTTAAGCGCCATGTCAATCACTGGTGACTGACACTATACTTTCTGCCTGGAAGACAAAACAGGCTGGGCGCTTAACGTGTTAAAGCACATTTCCACTCTAGACCAGCTGAAAAGGAATGGCTGGGGTTGGGATGCAGAAACTTGCATTTATAGTAAATCCTTCATGTAAACCTTATGCCTATGGTCGTTTGAAAACCTATTACTCTCTATAGCAGGGTCTCTTAACCTCAGCAACATTGGCACTTTGGACTGGAAAATTCCTTGTTGTGGGGGGCTGTCCTGAGCAGTGTAGGATGTTTAGCAGCATCCCTGGCCTCTACCCACTAAATGCCAGTAGCACCTCTCCTTCCTATTTGTGACAATTAAAATTATCTCCAGACAGTGCCAGTGCCCCTGTGCCTATGGGGGTGGGGTGGGGGGAGGACACACAAAATTACTCCTGCTTAAGCACCACTGCTCTGACTGTGCTATGAGCATCTAGCCCATTTCAATGACAGTGCATGTCACAGGGTCACTAAAAGCTAAGATATGTTAACTGTCTTCACAGGAGGTTATTAATGCAAATGTAAGTGACTTCTGACTTGTGGAATAAACATCTGGCTTTATGACCTTTGTTTTGTTTTTTAAATAATTATAAAGAGAGTCCTGGAGGTAGATTGGCATTAACGATTCCCCACATGGATGGGCATCTGATCATCCACACGGAGGCTACACATGTGCCTTCCTCTGGTCACACGTCAGCTGCACACTGCTGGGGCCTGGGAGCCTGCAGAGCCAGTGGGGGAAGTGTAACCTCTTTTCTCTGAGAAATACTGGAGTTTTGTTCTGTTTAGTGTGTGAAATATGCTTCTGTATAGCAAACACATACGTGAAAAGTGTTACAGAAGGGAGTCACTGTGGGCAAGACAGCGTACTGGCATCTGTGTGGACCACAGTGTGGTTAGGTGAACACTGCTAAGCCTGTTCCATCAGGTGGAGAGGACTGTGTACCAGGCCAGTCTCTCCCAGAGGTGAACCTGGGACTTAGCACCTCCAGGGAGAGTCAGTTGACTGGGAGGCACCTTGTGCTTCCTATAGCAGGGAGAGTGGGGCCTCCGGTGTTATTCAGGGACAGAGGCAGACAGGAGAACCTGTCCAGGATGAATGACTGGGCATTGTAGAAGGGAGGGTTGGGACTGATGCTAAAGAGGATTTGTGTGAGTGGGCCTCCTGTTTGAGGTGGGCTTTCCTGTGCCAGGGCTGAGGCCTGGAGCCTCCCGGGGGGAGGGGAGTTTAAGTAGAGGCATTTGAGTGGGTTGGAAAGAACGAGACACTTTCCTAAGGCTTGTCCACCAGCCCTCCATGCGACCCTGGGGAAGCCCCTACCCTTTGGCCTCGCTTCGTCTGCTGTCGAATGGGTGTGCTGAGCATGGGCGTCTCCAAGGCACTTCCAACTCAAAGAGAGTCACCCACCAATCTCTGATGCCTGAAAACCTGTGTCAGGAATGAAGTTGTTTTGGTTTATTACTTGGTCTGGCATCAAATCATTTATCGAATATTAGTTATTATATTTTTGTGTGAATGAAGTTCAGCTCATTTCCTCAGACCAGATTTTTCTGAGAGAGGGGCCTATAGACACGGCGCTTCTGAGAGGGTCAGATAAGAACCAAGAGTGGAACAAAAAGGAGGGACAGAAAGGGCATGACACTTGTAGGCCAGAGATGATAAAAGAAACTTCTCCTGCCTAGTCTTGCCAAAGGGCAAGGTTCTGAGTCCTTTCGGCCATAGTTCTGTCTTGTCTGTGAAGAGCCAAGCATCTTCCATTTCAACCCACTCTTCTTCTTGGAAACTCTAGAAACATTTCTTTATTTTGAATAATTGGTGAGGATCCTCATTCCCCTCCAGGGGCCTCCTGGCTCTATTGTTCTCACTTCTGCTGACGTTCCTCTACCGGGCAGCCACGTTACTTGCTCCTGAATGGGAGAAGGGAGGTCACAAAAGTGCCTCTTGAGATGGTTACCAATCATTACCACACTCAGTGGACACGACAGAGATGAGCTGGGCCACTAAATGAATTTTTTTACTTACTTTTTCAAGTATTCATGGTGATCAAGATATTTCTTAGCGGTATAAAGAATAAAATGCTTTTCAGAGTCTCAGTTTTATTTTCTCCCATGGAGAGCAATTCTTATTCTGAGAAAAACATAGGTGGGAGTCAATATAGGCAAATGGAGAGATGGCATGCACAGGTGAGGAGGATCTACCTCAGCCACTGTCCTCGATGGCAGCGCTTTGCAGTGCTTTCTGTGGAACGCAGGTCCCTCAGAATGTTCTCTGGATAAGAGTTTGCCTGGTCACTTACATTTATTCAAACCTTCGGCCACCGCACAGGGTTGGCCAGGCCCTATGTGCCCGCCTGCTGCAGCCCTGGCTCCACCTTGGCGAGTCACCGAGGCCGTTTTCAAGGTAAAGGAGGGGAGAAGGTCAGCAGTAAAGAAACTAGCGGTCCAGTTTTCAAACCAGTCATTCTCAACTAATTTGGCCACAAAAGCCTTTTGTTTTCTTCCCTTGACATCTTATTAGAAGGAACACATTTTTAGAAACGTCGCTCCCTGAAATGGTTTTCTCCTGCGGTTAGCTGCTAGCACATCCTGTGAATGTGGGGTTTTTAACCAGTTAGCTACCACGCGCCCAAAACGGAAACCATCCCCACTCACCACGATGTTTTGAACTTAATTAAAAAAATAAATTTGCAATGAATATTATAAAAATAAATATATTACTCACAATTCGGGTGTTCTTGAATATTTTCAGCTGGAAACTCTCACGAAAAATGATTTTAAAGTTGGTCAGGGCTGCCACTTAGGGAAAACGTGTGGTTTTTTTTATAGACGCGTGTGGCGTGTGGGGAGGGTCAGCAGCTTGTGTCTACAGAAGCTTACGGTATACAATGGGTTGAACCTGTTGGAGCCACCGGGTGGGGATGCGGGGCCCTGGGAAGTGTTAGCTCTTCTTCGAGCAGGAGAGCGAGGCTGTGCTGGCACATTCATGGTCGGAGGGCCTGCCACAGGGCCTTGCGTAGGAGCTCAGTGAAAACGTATGGAGCAAGTGAATAAAAGAAGGTTTATTTTAAAATTCTGAAAATCTTATAAAACTCTGATGGTTCACCCCCAAAACCGGAGAGTTGGCACATTTCCTTTTTATTTTTGGCCATGGTTTTTTCAAAGCTGAGACCTGAGGATGGCACCCCCCCGAGGCCTAAGCTGTCTTCCCCGCAGCATCCTAAGGGCCCTGGTGTGCTGAGACACCTGTTTGACCGCTGGGGCATCTTGACACTTATGAAGAGTAAAGGCCCTGGGAACAGGTTTTGTTTATCCTGAGCAGACCTTAAAATACTGCTGCATGGATAGCAGGCCTGCACGGCACCGAGCACGCACACGTTAGGAGAAGACAGACCTTGCGTTTGTCGCTGAGACCTTGCCTCCAGAAGCATGGTGTTTCTGCCAGGTGTGAGCAGAACATAATGTTGGGAGTTGTCCCCCTCGAGGAGCCTGGATGTCACAGCAAGTGCATGAGTAGAGCATCACACAGGTAGCCAGACACCCTGACTGTCATAGTCATTGGTTGCCCCGGGGCTAGGCTTCAGTCCTGAGGAGAGTGCAATGGGCACAGACTCTAGTGTCTCACCTGGACATAAGGCTCAAATCCTGGGACCTTGGGTAAGTCACTCGACCCCTCCGAACTTGGTGGTCTTGCTGTAGAATTAGGTTAAGACCTGCAGCCCATCCAGTTCCTCACTACCTCACACAGCCTGTGAGAAGGAGGATGTAGGATGTTAGTGGTATTTTGCACATGAGGAAACTGAGACTCAGCTAAAATGACCTGCTCGGGTCCTAGTCAGTAAGCAGCAGAGCCAGGAATCCAGTGCCAGTTCTGCTGACGCTCCAGCGTGGCACCAGCCACCCTCCTATGTTGCCTCTTACTAAGGACCTGCTGAGGGGGGAACAACCAGCGGGCCAGAGGGGTCATCCAGAGTCAGAGACTGGATGTTGGGAGGATGACCCTGCTCCTGTGCGGGAGAAGGCGCTCCATACCAAGTGTTCCCAAGGCCTTTCTTCTTGTAACGAGCGATGCAGGGTAAGATCTCTTTCAGCAGTGACAGCTGCGGATTGAAAGTCCCTTAACTGTCTGCCTTCTCCTGTGTGTGTTTTAACTGAGTATTGTTGTTTTCAGTTAAAGCAGTCAGTAAAGGAGAATTTACGAGGAGCTTCTGTGTGCTGCCTAGAACGTGGCCCTTGTAAATGCTATGGCTCCTGTCACCTGGGATTCCAAATGTACTGCATGCAGGGACGCTTTGCACATCAAACCTGAGCTGCACCTCATCGCAGACCTCAGGTTTGCGGCTTAGAGAGGACCGCCCTCAGCTTAGCCACACATCCCAGGACTTTGGGATTTGCTGTTTGTCAGGCCCAATCGCTTCCTCAGGGCATCATTTCCCGGCCCAGAGTGGATCTGGGCTCACAGCCTAGAAGCAGAATCATGGTTCTCCCCGAGTGTAATGTGGGCATAGCCGCCCACTCCTCTGCCTCTGACCAGTCCCAACACTCTCACACCATTTCTCAGGACTCTCCCAGTCTCGTGAGACAGAACTCTTATTGGAAAAAGGAAACAAGAACTTGAAGACAAAACCAAGAATTCCAGAGGTAGTTCTGGCTTGCTTTAGGGTCACCTCGATGTGGGGGCTCCCACACGTCATGAGGCCTGGCTCCCACTTTCCGTCTCTGATCTCCGTTCCCATATGCACTGGGCAGTTCTTGGGCAGCCCGGGCCCTCTAGAGGCTGAGGTGGCTGCGGCGGTTCCAGGCTCAGAGCCTCTCACATCTACATTAAAAATGCCTTCCAGTCGTCCTGGCAAAGGTCTCATTGCATTTCATTGTCTCGATTACATCCTGTGCCCATCCATAAACCAGTCGCTGTGGCCAGGAAAATGCAATGCATTGGTTGGCTCTTATCTGGGTCACATGCTCCATCCTGGAGCTGGGGTGCAATTTGGCCCAAACCCAAGAACTAAATGTCTAGGAGAGCTGGTTCTGCAAAGGAAAGAAGGGGAAATGGATGCTGGTGGCATGATGGAAAAGTGGTCACTGCACTTGCTGTTCTGCTAGCTCTTGTTGGTCCCCTGGTCACTGGCCTACTCTGGGGTTGCGTGTACCACTGGAGGAGGGTCTGTGTGCCATCTGACCATAGTCCAAATGCAGCTATGCAGTTGTGCCCTGGCTGCGTAATGCTAGGAGAGAGAATACTTGGGTCAGAGGCCTGCCCACAGCCCCGGCAGCTATGGTCTGAGTGGGATGGAGGGTTCGACAGTCAAACCAGACTGCAGGCCCATCCCTGTGACAGCCGAGTGGCACTTCTTGGAAAAATGCTGACAAGCTGAGGATTCACCCTCCAGGTTTCCTACTGGGTCAGGTCAAGGAAACCTGTTGTTTGCCTCAGTGTAGGAACCTCTTCAAACCAGCAAACTGAAGGAGTGGCCTCACCTGACCCTGGTCCTCAGTCTTAGCATATGATGGAGAAACTCCTGTGTTAGCATCGCACGCAGTATTTATCATTTTAGAAAATTCTGTATCAGCAAAGTACCTAGAGATCCAGTGTCCGGTATTAATTCTGAAGGTTGGAAAATCATTAATTGGGGCCAGGAAGTCCTCTGTTATAGTAGGACTGTGTACTCCAAGAAGATAAAGAGCTCATCTCCCAGGGAAACAGGGTACAGCTATGCCTCTCCTGGGCTGGGACTGGGCACCGCAGGACCCGTGCTGCCACTGCCACTCCAGCTTCTCGTGCCCACACTGAATTGAATCATATGAATTGGAATTTGTGCCACAGTATTAACAGGAAGCAGATGAACATGTGTGTAATATATGGCTTAATTAACATTTGGACCCACTGAGGAGAGGGGTGTGCCCACTTGAAAAGGGTGGCCTTAGCTCTTTCAGGCCCCCGAGTTTCAGCATCGGCTGGGGAGTTAGGAATCTGCTCAGTCACTGGGGCCAGAAGGGCTGTGCTTTCATCCACTGCAACGAGCTCTCCAGTTATGTGCCTGGGCCAGTGACTTCATGGATGCACTACTGAATACATTTCATTTCTTAATTGTGAAAGCAGTACATGTTCATGATCAAACTTTGGAGCACACAGAGATATAAAGGCGAACATTAAAATCACCCACAATCATTTTAGTATGTTTCTCTCTTGTTCTCTGATGCCTGTGTGGGCCACTATGTGTATTGAGTAAATTAGGAGCATGTGACTTGATATCTAGCATTCTGTTTTGTTGTTTTTTCTACTTAACCATGTTTCCCATATCATTAACTACTCGGTGAAAACACTTTTATTTTATTGCTGTATAATTTCATATCATAACATTAGCCATTTTAATATCTGTAAAATTTTAGAATTGAGCAGCTACCATCACAATCATCTGAGAACATTTCCTTCACCTCTTCCTCCCCCACATCCACCCACATCTTTGTCTCTATAAGATATCCTTTATGGACGACATCCCATATAAATGGAGCCATCCCACATTCCGTCTTTTGCATCTGGCTTTCCCCCTGAGCTTCATGATGGTACCCTGTCACTGAGGGGGTTCCTTTGGAGGCAACACTGAAGTGCCGCTGGCATCGCACCAGAGTTTGGTTTGAGCGGGCCCTGCAGCCTGCATGTTGTAGGCGTCTCTCTCCCAGAGAAGGCAGGATGGAACAGTGTCTATCTTGAGAATGGGGTTGGATTCCTGCCTAAGGGCCAGGAGGGCAGCGATTACAAATGTTAACACAGTTGTGAGGAGAAAATGAGGTGTCTGAGTCAGCATCTCGTTGACCTCAACAGGGCACCTCATTTTAGGGCCAGGGTTATTGCTTCATTCTGAACCAAGATTATGCTACAGCTATTGATTTTCGCCAGGAAGGTTATTTTTGAAACCAGAAGGGCCAGAAAAACATTGTCTGCTTTGGAGAGAATGGGTGGTGACCGAGCAAGGAGCACAGGGACCTAGTTCTGTGACAGAATCCTCCCATGCGCCTGGAATTTAAACATTTTTGCCCTTTCTTTGCACTCACTGAATTGGAGAGACCTTCTCAAACTGTTCCCTTTCTTACGCGGAGCTTAAAGGACTCCGCCCAAGTCTTGCTGGCATGTGTACAGCCTGTCTGCCTTCAGACAAGTGGAAGTGATGGCGTTTCTTTCGGCTGGAACCTTGTTCCTGCATTTCACAGAGGGAAGCTTTCTAAAAGTCACCTCTCCCATTTATCTCAGCAGAAAAGAAAGTTGTGTGGATATTCACACAGTTTATCATTTTGAATCCAAGTTATGTATCTATATTGTTTGGAGGCAAGTCCCCCTCTCAGAATCCATCTGCTCTTGTGAAGACAATAAATTTTGTGTAACTCACAGTGTGCAAGGCATGTAGACATGGGGAGGGTGGGAAAAAGGCGGGGCTCCCTTGGCAGAGGCCCCGTAGAGTGTGGCCCTATGGGCTCTAAAGGGGCATCTTTTAAACTCCCCAATTAGGATAGAAGCTATTCCCTACTTCACTTTAATCGTGATGCTTTGCATGTGATGTTTATATATCCTCCCAGTCCTGGTTGGTTGGTTACTTTATTTTTTAACTGAATAGTAGAGGCTGTTTGGATTTCCTCACAAATAGATGCATCTATTGAGAAAATATCACACTTGCACTTAGTGTGCATGGAGACCTGTGCATTTACCAATGCAGCATGCATGTGCTGGCTTTCCCCAAGAAGCAGGCCTTGGCTTTGATGCGATCACGGTTACTGCGGGCGCCTGGCATACTGCACGAACCTGCCAGTACCAGGGTTTGAGCATTGGAATTCTGAAGGATCTCTGCTCTCCTGGCCCACAGATAAGGTTTTCTCACTTGTGCTTTGAGATCCTTTGTTTAACCAGCGCCTCGGGTGACCACTGATGCTGGTGGGCAGAGGCCTCATATCAGCTGCTCCACCTGCTGACCTCTGTGAGTCCATGCTGCTTTTAGAGCCGGGCTGAGGTCCCGTCTCCCTGGGAAACCTTTCCTGCAACCTCTTGCACGTTCTCACCCTCATTTTTTGTGGTGTTCGTTATTTGTGATGCTTACTTTGCACTTACCATACTCTGCCTTGGACCATGATTTAAATGTTTGTCATAGTATTTGCACACCAGTTATATGTTTACAAAAGAACCACCTTCTATTTGTATGACAGTTTCTAGTTTGGGAATACTCTGTGTGGTCTCTTAGCTCCTACAGAGCGCAGACCCTACCTTCTGCACAGGTCTCAGCACCACCTCCCCCTCCTACCCAGCCAGTCCACTGTGGCTGAGAAGGCCTGTGAGGTTGGCTGGCCAGTTGCTGTAGCAAATGGATAGGACTTATCAGGATAAGCAGTGTTCTCTCAGACATCCAGGGGGTCTTTACTGAGTGCTGGTGGGTGTCCTTAGCACTCTGCTGGGTGCAGATGGTGAGTGAAGCCAAGTCCTCAGCAGGGGAGATGGGCCACACACGGACCTCTGCAGAGTGTGATAACTGGTGGCTGCTGCGAGGGACTGAGCTGAGGGACTGGACATGGGAGGAAATGGGACTGCCCAGTGGGAAGCCTCTCAGGCAAGGGAGCCTGTAACCCGGTCTGAAGGACATAGGCCAGTCCTGTGGAGAGAGGAAGAGTGTTGCTGAGAGAGGAGGTAGAGGGGATGAAGGAATGAACATCTGTAAGGTTGGAGGGGAGCCTGGGGGCCAGAGAGGGGTCTAGGCGGGGAGAGCCCCTGGGGCTGGAAGGCTGTGCTCAGGAATTTCCATAACCAGCAATTGGGGGATGCTGCCTTTAATGTGGGGAGTAATGTGACCAGAGTATGTCCAACTCTCTCGTATACAAAACAGCCCTGTATCAACAAGGAAGGTTAATGGGGAGGAGCCCAAAAGGCGGTGTGGGCTTAGTGTGGGGGTTTATGTCTGACTGGTATGTGGCTGAGGCAGATCTTTGGAAGCCAGTTTACCTCCGTGGGGCCTGGCTATGGGGCTGTGTGCCCAGAGAATGAGCTGGAACTTCATGGCCAGCCCTGGCTAGGTCCTTCAGTGGCAGGAATTCAGATCCTGAGGCTGGAAGACATCCTTTGGTTCTCCTTGTTCAACTTCCTCATCTGAGGATGACATGAAGGGAAGCAGTTCTCCGGGCCCCGTAGCCACAGCCTCACCCTCACCTCAGACAGAGGACTGAGCAGGCCTGTATTCTCAGACACGTGGAGTGAAAGTGACTGCCTAGCTGAGCGGGGAGCCTCTTTTGAACCCTTCAGGAACCATAATGGATGTCTAGGAAGACCAGAGCTTTGCCTTCTGTCAGATTAGGAATCCTGACTCTACCACCATTTGCTGGTTATGTGACTTTGGACAAGTCCTTGAATCTCTAGCCCTCACCTGTAAAATAATAGTATGGATAGCCACCTTGCAGAGATGTCAGGTGAATTCAGTGTATAATGTGCAGAGTTCTTTTCATAGTTCCTCATGTAATGGGTGCTCAGTACACGGAATGATGGCCATGTGTATGGCTGAGTTGTACTAGTAATGAGACTCCCTTAGATGAAGGCTGTAATCGTCAGGGTGAATGTTGGGCTGAGCAGGTCTCTGCAAAGATTTACAGACCCTTCCTCCACAAATTGAGGGGGTCTGGTGGAGTTCACTGGTAGACGGTGAGCTCTCACAGGCCTCACCTCCATCTCTGTGTCTCCATGGCCCATGCCTGGCATGCAGCAATCATTCAGCATGTGCTTGTTGAAGTGTTGCATAGATGAATGCTTCTATTAAGAACTTAAAATAGGCTACATACCCAAGTACCAGCCCTGCATTCACATTCATTTTTTATTTCTGCTTCTCGTTTCCCATGTGAATTTTTCACATGCATCTGAGGGTAGGTTTGGAGCAGGTTCACGTCTTGAGATCTGAGAGAGATGTGGCTTTAAAAGAAGTGTCAATGTATTTAAGGAGTGAGTTCCATTGGCTTCATCCTAATCTGACCACAGAGGCAGTGCCAGTTTGCATTTTGGTTGAAACTGCTGGAAGGCGCTGGGAAACCCAGGAGGATGTGGGTATACGGCCCTCATCTTAAAAGTTACCCACAACTGGGAATTGCAATTGCAGTTCCATTCCCACAATGTCTGGGATCTCTGACTCAGCCAGCCAGCCAGCCAGCCAGCCAGCCAGCCAGCCAAACGTACCGGGAGCAGAGATAGAGGGCAGGGAGGTGGCAGGAACATAAATATTATGAATTGGGCCCATAGGTTATCTCCTGGCTCCTGCACTTTGGGCAGCTCATCGTGATGAAGGAGCTAATTTTCAAAGCAGCGGCCTGGCGGGAGGCCTCGCCAAGTGGGTGATGCCTCAGCCCTGCTTTCCAGGCAACACGCAGTAATGGCTGATCCGGCTCCAGCCCCATGGCAGATTCACCCTCACTGAGCCTCTCCTATAAACAGAGAGATGGGAGCTACAACAATGATTTGCCCTCCTACCACTTGTTCAGCCTCTTCCCAACCCTGCTGTGGCGTCAGGAAGATGAGAGAGCTGCTGGGATCCTCTGAGTGAGCCATGGTGAGGACCTCGCAACATGAACTGTGGGGTGGGGTTTGTGCTCAGAGGGATGCGCTGTGTTAGAGGAGCCAAGAAGGCACTCCTTGTGGAAAGTGCTGCAGGGCATGCAAGCACACTGCTGCCCTGTGACCCCTCGCCCCCCAGTTCCCCTTTTATTTTTAAAGAAGCATTTCTTCAGGTCACACATTCCCCTAAGGTTAGTTTTAAAAACTGGCTGTTGATGCCTAATGTCTAAATAACGCATGAGAAGGTGCATTGCTAGTGAGGGCTTTAGCTGGACGACACTTGGCAGCTGTATTAGTCAGGGTTCTCCAGAGAAACAGGACCAATAGGACGGAGATATCGCCATCTCTATTCATAAAATAAGGAATTGGCTCAGGAAATTGTGGCAGCTGAGAAGTCCCAGGGTCTGCAGTTGGCAAGCTGGAGACCCAGGAGAGCTGATGGTGCAATCCAGTCTGAGTCTGAAGCCTGCGACCCCGTGGTGTGAGTCCTGTCCAAGAGCTGGCAGGCTTGAGATCCAAGGAGATCCCATTGTCCACTTTAAGTGCAAAGGTGATAAAAGACCCATATCCCACCTCAAGTAGTAGGGCAGAAGGAATTCCTTCTTATTGAGCCCTTTGTTCTATTCAGATCTTCAACTGATTGGATGAGACCCACCCTCCTTAGGGAGGGTAATCTGCTTTACTCAGTCCACTGATTCAGATGTTTATTTTGTCCAGAATACCCTCACAGACATACCCAAGTGGCTGGACACCCCGTGGCCCAGTCAAGCTGATACATAAAGTAAAATAAACCATTACAGCATCCAAAGGTTGGTCTGGGGGCAGCCTGCCAGCTTAGAGGATATTTATGACTTCATATGTCATCTTCAATTCCCCAAATACTTTCAAGTAACAAAATAATTTTTTGAAAGTCCTCTGGCATATGGAGGTGATATAGCTTAGAGGTAGTGATGCAGAAGGCTTGGGTTAGTGTTAGTACTATTGGCTTGCAAAACGTGTTCTCAATTGGCTTGCAAAACCTGTTCACATTTATGTGATCCTGGCAAGTCTTGTAGCCTCTCTAAACTTCATTTATCTCAGCTGGAAGTGCACATGATAATAGCACCTACTCCTTGGTGTTAGGAGTAAATAAAGTAACATACAGAGAGCGCGGTGCCATGGCCCGTGGCATGCTGACTGTTGTTCCAGCTGTGTTCTGCACTGAGGAGGGGGGTAAGGACCAGAGTCAGTATTTATGAAGGGAACACGGTGTACCTGATGTGGTGACAAATGCTTTTCTCTGAGATACTCCCTTGTGGCCTGTCTATTCAGGAACTAGGTTCAGGTCTTAGTATCAGATCTCTTCTGTGCCCTACAGACCACATGGATCAGGTTTGCTCTTCTGAGATTTGTGTTGGTCATTTACATGAGATGAGATTTATTCATTTTTTGTGGAGGAGATAGGTCATTCTTGGGATGGCCTTGGCCAATCGCCACTGTTCCCAGGCCTGTTCTTATCTTGCTATCCCTGTCTTAAGAGTGCAGAGGAGCCCTAACCGGTTTGGCTCAGTGGATAGAGCATTGGCCTGCGGACTCAAGGGTTCCAGGTTTGATTCCAGTTGGGGGCATGTACCTTGGTTGCAGGCACATGCCCAGTAGGGAGTGTGCAGGAGGCAGCTGAATGATATTTCTCTCTCATTGATGTTTCTAACTCTCTATCCCTTTCTTTTCCTCTCTGTAAAAAATCAATAAAATATATTGAAAAAAATTAAAAAAAGAGTGCAGAGGAATATGAGGGTTAGAAGCAAGGGGCTTAAGGATGACGTGGCCTAGGGATCGAGGTCCCTGACTGAGGGACTCTAGCACTTTTGCCCTCCTGCTGGGCTCAGTGTACAGATTCCGAAAAATTTCATATTCACTGGTCACTTCAGTCTCATTTCACAACTGGTTCTCTGGTTGCCTGAAAAGAGGAGTACAGCTATCAGTTGGATATCAGGCAGCAGGAAAGGCTATGATGAGTTGCTTCTGTTTCCACCTTAAATGGCATCATAGATGGACATGGACAATGGATGGTCAGTTCCAAGTTGTGATCTTAAGAATCTGAGCAGTCCTTGCAGGAGCAATACACTCATGTTCTTTTTCTCTTGCCAAGGCATTTGCTCCTGTTTCATTACCTCAAGAATCTCGACTACGTATTGCCCAAGTAGGAAGACCCACGATAGAAAAGTCCTGTGGACGTGGCTTCCCAGAAGCTCATGCAGGCAAATGCTATATGCATATGTGGCAGGACTTGTCTATTCTGATATTTTAGTTCATTTTCTTCCAAGCACCTGTGGGAACCTGGTAATTTCATTATTCCCCACCTTGCAGATGTGGAAATTTAGGCACAGAATAGTTATTGGACTTACCCAAAGTTATACATCTTCTGGAAAATTAAGACTTGTATTTGAAAAATATACTGGCCTATTGGGATAGTTACCATCTTCCATCCTTCGTGTTTCCTTCCTCTTTCCTGGGAGATTGAGAACAGGTTTTTCAAGTTGTGGTGTCTCAATTCCTCATGGCAAAATGGGTATAGTTGTGTTGGCTTTTGCCAGTGTTATGGGGGTATTTAACTTCATTATGTTATATTTAAGATTTATTTTCTTATTCTCTGGGTTGTTAAGATGATAAAAAAATCTATATTATTATATTAGAAAAATAAAAGATTACTAGAAAGTTTTAGTAACAGATTTTGGCTAATATCAGTTTGCATTCTTGGGAAAACCATAATTATTACATCTGACACTTACTAAGCACTTACTCTGGGCCAGGAAGCATATTAGGTGATTAACTAATGAAATCTTTAAAACCACCCTGCATGGTCGGCACTTCTGTGGCCCTCACTTTGCAATTGGGAAGTGGTGGAGCTGGGACAGGAAATCACCCTGATTTTGGGGATGTGTGTTCTTAACCATGGTACCCCGTCCTTCCCACGACAGAAAGCATAACTCTCGGGCTTTTGAAAAGTTCGACTGAGTCAATGATGAATGCAAATGATTATTTTTTAGAATGTAGGTGAGGTGTATTCAGAGTGAGCCTCTTTTAAACAATACATCATCCAAAATAATGAAGCTTAACGCAATATGTATTTAAATGCACCCCATTTGAGGACACCCCAAGATAAATTACTTGGTTGATTTTTACAATGGGCATGAACACAATGGAATGATAGATGAGACAAACTCAGGTAATCTCTAGATTAAAATTCTGAGCAAAGAGCATCTTTGGAGAAAGGTTGAATCTCCTGATAAGCTCCAAAGTATATTTCCACCATACTTAAGAATATGTGTTGGCAGCTTTAACAAGATCTTGGCACATTCTAATTTGAAATTTATTACAAGATGTGTGCATGTTTAATAGGGGCTTAATTATTCATATCCACAGCTTTCTGACAGTAACTTACTTCAGCTGTGGATAAATTCCTGGTGCATTGGGAAATACCGGCTTCTACTGTTGATAAAATCTAGTGAAAGGAAAATGAAATGCATATGCAAGAAATTACCCAGGACAACCAGCTCCACTTAGGCAGGAGGCCTGGTTTCCCTTGTATGGGATTGCCAGCAGAACTCTTCTGTGCCCCTGGCCTGGGAGGCAGCCCGTCCTGCGAAGAGCCCAGGCTCTGAAGTCAGGCTTACCTGAGGCCAATCCAGTTATGTCCCAAGGGTTGAATTCCCTTGAGATGATTTCTTAAAGCCTCTAGGCCTCAAGCTCTTTTGCATGAAAAAGAGAGTCCCTAATGCCTCTCTTGAAAAGTTGATGCAAGGCATACTGGCCAGTATGCTCAATGGTTGAGCGTCCACCCATGAACTAGGAGGTCATGGTTTGATTCCTGGTCAGGGCACATGCCTGTGTTGTGGGCTCAGTCCCCAGTAGGAGATGTGCAGGAGGCAGCTGATTAATAATTCTCATTCATTATTGATGTTTCTGTCTCTCTCTTTCTCTCCCTTTCCCTTCCTTTCTCTGAAATCAATAATAAATAAATAAATAAGCAGTTAAAAAAATAAAATTGATGTGAAGCTGAATTGAAACATCTATAAAGTAAGGAGCCAGTACCTGGTATAGGAAGCACTGAAGGGAAGCTCCCTTTCCTTTCCTCTTCTCTCACCATCTGTTCCTTTGAGTCCATCTGTCCAAAGCTCTTGAAGAAAACACAGTGGTAATTATTTTCTATGGAAAGGAACTATGAATCAGTGAGCTGCTGATGAAATGTAGGGAAATAGGCATGCCCAGATGCTGCTGATAAGTCTGAATTGGCACAGCCCTTTTAGAGGTCAACTTGTTGATAACCAATGGAATAAAAGGGCTCAGGGCCTTTGTACTTCTCTCGTCTCTGTGTGGAACACCTTACTCACACTGGTCCGAATGGCTGGTTCACTCTCTATTTCAGTCTTTGACTCAAATGTAGACTTGCAACACTCATCACTCTATAGATTCTTCACCCGCTTGGTTTTCTCCATAGCCCTCAGTATTCCCTGACATTGTTACATGTCCATGTATGAGTTTATGTGCCCATCTCTCCCTCAAATGTCAGTTCCAAGAAGGCAGGGTCTTTGAGTTGTTTCTCGCTGCACATCCAGTACTGAGAGTGCTGCTGTGTCTGGCACAGAGTGGGAGATTGATAAATCGTTGTCGAATAATGTAAGTACAAGGTACTGCCTTGAAGTTCTGTTTGTGAGACCTCCATAGAGCTGGGCTGGTAGCTCTCAGGAACCACATATGCACTATTAGTTTGAGCAAAGGTATAGGTGCTCTGAAGGAAGTGTCTGAACACAATATCTGGCTCCCTTGAAAAGGAGGGGGTAGGGTGCTTTGTCCTGGTTCAAAGAACAAAGGACAGTGAACTCATGTGCTTGACATCCCAATGGCTTGTCTATGAGAGAAAGGTGAAATTGTTCTGACTTGAGAGTTTCATACAAGGGAGGGCTTGTGTGTTTTTATATAGCAAAAATATACTGAGAGATAATACCTTGACTGATTGGTAAATAGATTTTTCTAAATTAAGACATTTTATTTTCACTATTTTAAATTACATAAATTACTGAAATTTTAAAAAAGATTCTAATATTGCTCATAAGCTAAAGTATCTTTACCACCTTTTATCCCAGTTGCCCCACCATCTCCTGCCAGTACTGTTACCAATTTGCTGTATGACACGCTTTTGTGTGCTTCCATACATACATGTCAAAGTCAAGGTCTGAAAATGAACTGGAAAACATTTAGCTTTCTCGATGAGTGCTGACCCTTCATGCTGCTTCAGCTTTGAGCCATCAAACTTTTCTTTCCTTTTTATTGAATTTACTAGTGGCATGGATTTGTGCACATTGAAAGGAAATTAATTAGAAGAAAGATTCAGGTGATAATTACATTACTGCAAAAAATTGCATGTCAAAATCCTATATAATAAAAGGCTAATATGCAAATCGACCAAACGGTTACTATGACACACACTGACCACCAGGGAGCAGACACTTAATGTAGGAGCTGTTGCCTGGTGGTCAGTGCACTCCCACGGGTGGGTACCGCTCAGCCAGAAGTCAGGCTCACAGTGAGCACAGCTGCAGTGGTGGGAGTCTCTCCTGCCTCCGTGGCAGTGCTAAAGATGTCCAACTGCCAGTCCCCACAAGGAGCGGGCCTAAGCTGGCAGTCAGACATCCCTTGAGGACTCCTAGATTGTGAGAGGGTGCAGGCCAGGCTGAGGGAACCCTGTCCCCAGTGCACAAATTTTGTGCACCGGACCTCTAGTAGTATATATAATATAGTATTATAGAGTTAAAACACACATGCGATTGGCACCAGCGAGAGCTTTATATGTATCATGCATGCGTGAGTCAATGTTTATTTTTGAATTACCAGTGTGCATCATATGTATTGGATGGTTGGTTGGTCAGATTGTTGGTCACTTAGCCTTTTATATATAGATAGATTGGAGTTACACTGGTTAACAAAATTATACAGGTTTCAGGTGCACAATTCCACAACACATGATCTGTACCCTATATTGTGTTCAGCACCCCAAATCAAGTCTCTGTCTGTCACCACACTTGTCCATGTCTGTATTTTATCTTTTATTTCTTTTTGCTCAATCTCTTCAACCTATCCACCCAGGCACCCATCCCCTGCTGTCAGCCTGTGTTGCTATTTTGCTTGTTAGTTCATTTTGTTCATTAGATTCACATTTCTATATGGTTTAATGATGATGGTGCTTTCCGAATCCGATGGGTTTTCCTTTTTATTTTGCCTAATTCCTCTGGCTAGGACTCCCAGTACTATATTGAATGGAAGTGCTGAGGCTGGGTATCCTTATCTTGTGTATTATCTTAGAGGAAAAGCTTTCAATTTTTTACTATTTACCATATAGTTCTGGACTTTTCATATATGGCCTTTCTTATGTTGAGGTAATTTCTTATGTGTTTTTATCCATGAAAGGGTGTTGAATTTTGTCAAATGCTTTTTTTTGCATCAATTGAGATAGTCCTGTGATTTTAATTCTTTATTCTGTCAGTCACATTGGTTGAATTACAACAGTTGTACCCTTGCATGTGAGGGATAAATTCCACTTGGTCTATGATCCCTTTAATGTGCTGTTTAATTCAGGTTGCTAGTATTTTGCTTAGGGTTTTTGCATCTATAATGAATAGATATATCCAATAACATCATGGATATTGGCCTGTAGCTTCCTTTTCTCTCTCTCTCCCTCCCTCCCTCCCTTTCTTCTTTCCTTCCTGACAAGGTAAGTCTGCTCTTTATTAGCTACTTGGGAGGGATGAAGCGGGAGGAGTGGGTGGCTCTGATGCCAGGCCTGCCATGCTTCACTGGCTTGTAGGTGATGGAGAACTCACCCAGGTAGTGGCTAATCATCTTAGACTTGATTTCCACCTGATTGATGGTCTTGCTATTGTATATGCCCACCATGTAGCTTTCTTTTCTTATAGTATCTTTGTCTGACTTTGGTTTCAGGATAATGCTGACCTCATAAAATGAGTTTGAAAGTGTTCCTTTTCAAAATGTTGGGAGAGTTTGAGAAGGATTTGGGTTAATTCTTCTTTAAATGTTTAGAATTCTCTAGGGAAACCATCTGTTCTTGGGCTTTTCTCTTTTTTGGGGGAGGCTTTTGATTACTGATTCAATCTTGTTACTCATGATAGGTTTGTTCAGATTTTCTATTTCCTCATGATTCACTCTTGGTCTGTTGCATGTTTCCAGGAATTTGTTCATTTCATTTAAGTTATCAATTTGTTTGCTTACAGTTATTCACAGTACTCTTTTATAATCATTTTTACTTAAATAAAATCAGTGATAATGTCCCCACTTTCATTTCTAAATTGAGTCTTTTAAAAAATTTCTTTATTGTTGAAAGTATTGCAGATGTCTCCCTTTCCCCCCATTGACCCATTCTAGCTCTCTTCCCCTGCCCCCTCTCATTCTAGGCCTTCACCATACTATTGTCTGCGTCCATGGGTTATGCATATATGCATATAAGTTTTTTGGTTAATTTTTCTTGGTCTAGCTAAAGCAAGCATGTCAAATTCATGACCTGCGGGCCACATGCGACCCACAACGAATATTTTTTGTGGCCCAACCAATATAACGATAGCTAAGAAATGTTTTAATAAAAATGTAACTTAATTTTTACAATATCCTGTTATACATAATTATTAATAATGAACTACAACATTCAATAATGACTGATTACTATAATCGTGTTGCATTCATTTCTCTTACATGCCTTACATGCAGGTGCACCATTTCTCTCCACTAATACTAGCAGCGAATATTTTAGCAGCCGATTGCCATGTCATTAGTCTTGTACTGACTTGTTTGGTGTGTGCAACGGGAAATATTTCACTTTCAGAGAACAAGAAAAATAGGTTTATTTGCATTAGACTTATTAATTTGTGCAGTTAGAGTCTGGTAAGTTAATGTTCAAGAAAAAGTATTAATTTTTATTAAAATGTTCTATTATTATGTGTTAACAACTACTCATTTATATCAGCCCTTTGTGTTCAGCATGTATCTTTCTAAATAAACCTGCGTTTCTATGAAAATTGAAGCTTTTTTTTTTGCTGCCCACATAAACTTAAACCTTGTTTATTTGTCCCGTGTTAGCCTTTCTTTGAGTTTGACATGCTTGAGCTAAAGGTTTGCCTTTGAAAAACCTGACTCTTAGTTTTGTTGACTTTTATTTTTTTTACTTGTCTATTTTATTTCTGCTCTAATCTTTATTATTTTCTTCCTTCTGCTAACTTCCTTAGTTTGTTCTTTTTCTAGTTCTTTGAGGTGAATGTTAGGTTGTTTGAGCTCTTTCTTTTCAATATAGACATTTACTGCTTTTGCTGCATCCCATAAGTTTTGTTGTATTGTGTTTTCTTTGTCTTAAGATATTTTTTAATTTCTCTTTTGATTTCTTCTTTTTGAAAAAAGTATATCTTATTGAATTTTTACAGAGAGGAAGGGAGAGGGAGAGAGAGTTAGAAACATCTATGAGAAACATTGATCAGCTGTTCCTGCACACCCCCTACTGGGGATGTGCCCGCAACCAAGGTACATGCCCTTGACTGGAATCGAACCTAGGACCCTTGAGTCCACAGGCCACTGAGCCAAACCGGTTAGGGCTTGATTTCTTCTTGACCCATTGTTTGCTCAACAGTATGTTTAGTATTCTCATATTTTAAAAAATTCATTTTTTCTTTCTGCTATTAATTTCTAGTTTAATTCCATTGTGGTTGCAAAGATACTTGGTATGATTTCAGACTTCTTAAATTTGTTAAAACTTGTTTTATGACCTAACATGTGATCTACCCTTGAGAATATCCTGTGTATACTTCAGAAGAGTATATATTCTGTTGCAGTTGGGTAGGATATTCTTATATGTCTGTTAGGTACATATGGTTGATAGTGCTTAATTCCTCTGTTTTCTTATTAATGTTTTTTTTTTTTTTGGGGTGGTCTATTAATTACTAAAAGTGGAGGATTGAATTGATATCTGTTGCTATTATTGTGTTGTTATTTCTCTCTTCAGTTCTGTCAATGTTTCTTTCATTTATTTGATTTCTAAGATATTGGATGCATATAAATTCATAACTATTTCTTTAGTAAATTGACCCTTTTATTGTTATATAATGTTCTTCTTTGTCTCTTGTAGCTTTTGATATAAAGTCAGTTTTGTCTGAGTACAACCATCCCAGCTCTTTTTGTTTACCATTTGCATAGAATATGTTTTAATATTCTTTCATTTTCAGTGTTTGTTCTAAAGTGAGTCTCCTTTAGATAGCATATGGTTGGATTAAAAAATACACTTAGAGACTGTCTTTGGGGAATTTAATCTGTTTACATTTAAAATAATTTCTCATAGGGAAAGGCTTATTGTTGCCATTTAAAAATTGTTTTATGTCTGTCTTGTAGCTTTTGTGCCTCTCTTTTTCTCTCTTGTATCTTGTATTTGTTTTATTATTTTTTGTTTTTGTTCTTTTGTAGACATGCTTTTCCATTCTCATTTTCTTTTGTGTATCTTGTATTGGTATATCTTTGTGTTTACCATATGACTTAAATAAAACATAATTATAATAATTATTTTGAGCTGCTAACAACTTCAACCATATGCAAAAACTATACTCTTTTATTCTTCCCATATGCTTTGTAATTGATTAGAGGCCTGTGCACAAATTCGTGCACGAATGGAGTCCCTCAGCCTAGCCTGAGGGATTGGACCAAAACCAGCTCTCTGATATCCCCTGAGGGGTCCCAGATTGCGAGAGGGCAAAGGCCAGGCCGAGGGACCCCACTGGTGTGCGATTGGGGCTGGGGAGGGATGCGGGAGGTTGGCCAGCCGGGGAGGGACCACTGGGAGGGCTCCAGAAGGTCTTGCTCAGTCCCAATCGGCCAGACCCCAGCAGCAAGCTCACCTGCTGTTCGGAGCATCTGTCCCCTGGTGGTCAGTGCACATCATAGCAACTGGTCGATTGGTCGACTGTCTGCCCCCTGGTGTTCAGTGCACATCAAAGTGAGTTGTTGAGTGGCCTTAGCATATAATTAGCATATTATACTTTGATTAGTTGAATGGCTGACTGGACAACTGGACACTTAGCATATTAGGCTTTTATTATATAGGATGGTACAAATTACTTTTTTCATATTATGCATTTATTAACTTATTTTTATAGTTACTTTTGTACTTTTATTTTTAATTCCTATACCACAATTAAAGGTGATTTATGCATCACCATCACAGTAGTATAGTATTCTATATTTTTGTCATATTTACTTTATTGGTGAGCTTTATACTTTCATATGTTTTTGTGTTGTGGTCTAGCATCCTTTCATTTCAACTCCTTTAGCTTTTCTTGTAATGTAAGTCTAATGGTAGAATACTTGCTTAGCTTTTGTTTGTCTGACAAAGTCTTCATTTCTTTAATTTGAAAGAGTTCTGCTGGATATAGTATTCTTGGTTAGAAGTTTCAGCATTTGGAATGTATCACTTCAATGCCTTCTGGCCTGCAAGCTTTCAATGGATAAATCTACTGATGATTTCATTGTTGTTTCCTTTTACATGATGAGTCACTTTTGGTGTTTTTAAAATTCTTTCTTTGTCTGCCTTTTGACAATTTGATTATAATCTATCTTGATGTGGACTCCTTTGGATTCACCTTAATTGGAATCTCTTGGACTTCTTGAATCTGGATGTTTTTAGCCATTATTCCTTCAAATAAGCTTTTGTCCATTTCTCTCTCTTTTCTTCTTTTGAGAATCCTGCAGTGTGTGTATTGGTTTCTTCATGGTATTCCATAAATCCTTTAGGCTTTTTTCACTCATTTTCATTGTGTGTGTTTTTCTCCGTTAACTAGATCATTTCAGATGACCTCTCCTTGGCTTCTTTAATTCTTTTATTTGCTTAAGTCAGCTGTCGAGTCCTTCTACTAAATTTTTCAATTTATTTATTGTGTTCTTCAACTCCAGAATTTTTATTTGGTTCTTCTTGAAATTCTCTATTTCTTTGTTGATATTCTCATTTTGTTCATGCATCATTTTCCTGAGCTGGTTGAGTTTCTTTATTAGGGTTAAATTCTTGGTCAGGTAATTCATATATCTATTTATTGAGGGATGCTTTCTAGATATTTATTTTATTCATTTGATTGGGCCATGTTTCCTTTTTTCTTTGTGTGTCTTAAAACTGTGTGTTGGGATATATGCATTTGAAAAAAAGCACTATTTCTTTCAGTCCTTACAAACTTGTATCATACAGGGAAAGAACTTCATCAATCAGTGGTGCTAGAGATTCTGGGAGTCTCAAACCTTTCCTGGAAGTAGGTAATCTCTGGGCTCATGCATATAATTTCCCAATTAGAGAGGTTTAACAGTTTTTTAAGGTGCTTTTTGTCTCTTGATTTCCTCTGGTGTCTGTCTGTAGCACTGCAGGTTCTCTGGGTCTGCCAAAAGCCACTAAGATCTCTTTTGTTCTCTGTGGCTCCCAGGTACTCAATGTATGCCAGTTTTTTTTTTTTTTTTCTGTGCTCTGAATCATATGAGATGGAAACCAGTCCCTCAGGCAGCCCTCCAAACATTTGGAATATTTTATGCATGTTTCACTGTTTATTTTTTCACAAGGGAAAAGCCACAAGCTGGGCATTTTATCCCAATTTCAGTGAGCTGTGTCAGTTTCTGTTTGCAATATTACAAGTTCTCTGGTGTTTCCATGAGCTTCTGAGCTCTTTTATGTTCTCTGAAGCCCCCAGGCACACAAGGTATACTGTTCCTCATCAGTGTTCTGATACAGGTGAGACAGAAATCACTCCTATAGGCAGCCCCCTAAAAAGTCAGAGCATTGATATATATTCCATTCTTCTCTCTCCCTCCCCAGGGAGAAGCTACAAGTTGGGTCTTTCTTCCTAATTGGGAACAGTATCAGGTTGAGGGGGAGCGCCTGACATGGTTGGAATGAAATGACTTCTCTTACCTTTTCAATGCAGCTGTTCTTGGCTTTGGAGTACTGAGATTTTCTAATTGGTTTCTAGAGTGCTAATAAAGGCTTTTTGGACTGTACATTAAGTTGGTATTTCTGTGGGGGAATGAAGTTAGGGGGTTCCTGTTTTTCTAAAATGCTGATAGCATTCAAACACAAAGTATTGTTTTATGGCATTTCCTAAAATTGTAGCCCAGCATCACTCTGGTGGTGGTAGAGCTAGTTTCATAATTGATATTGTTCAAGAAACCATTTTACAAATTTTAAAAGACTTTCTTTTTAAGGGACGTCAATTTATTATGATTAGTAATAAACATATTGGAAGAATGTGTTGCATGAAAGAAAGGGGTGATGAATGGCTTTAAATTAATAGGGATTTTATCCAGTGCTAGGCATGTACTAGTGTTGCTTGCAAATCAATGAAAGGTTAGAGGAAAGTTCAATCATTGTAGTCTCTCTGGGATTTTTCCTTACCGAGAGATATTCTTCCAGATACAATTGTGATGGGAACCCATGAATCCTGAGTTATTTTGGGGAGAGGCAGCTTAAAATTCATCTGGGTAGTTTTCATGATGTTTCAAACAGGCTCCATCAATTTTGTTATCTATGGCCTTGGAATTTGTCTGCATGCACTTTCTCCTTTCTCTGAGGAAGAGATTGGAGAATGTTGAACTGCTGAAGTGGAGAACGTGACTTATACTATTTAGCCAACTGCATTGGCTGGCAAATTTTATGCCCATGGCAGAACGGTATCCCATGAAACCTCCCCTGTGACTAAACAGTCTGTAAATAAATGAAGCTTTATTTCCTGCAGAGAGGCAGGTGACTCAGTCAACAAAACCACATTATTGAGTGTCTCTCTCTACCCTTGGCAGCATGTCTTGGGGTTAGGAAAAATTTTATCTCAACCAGGTGAAGTGTCCAAAATTGGCCCACTCTGTGCTTTCCCAAGCATGTTCTGATTTTTAGAGTCCTAGTTTTCAGCTTAAGCATACTACCTGTAGCAGAAGGAGAATTCAGTAATAGGCAATGTTTTTTTCGTCTTTGAATTCCTTTGTCGTCAGGGATGGTTTTCTTAGTGACATCCAGAATCTGTTTCTCTTCCCACTTCAGATCCAGTTGGCCATCTAAACAATTATCTGGTTCACCACTCACCAGAAACCTAATTATAGAGAGAACCACCTGGAATGCTCATAGCTATTCTCAAGGTATGGAGAGTGGTTCCCAGGAGAGAGAGCTGAGAAGACAAAGCCCGTCATGGTGATCAGGTGGCCCCTGGAAATAGGAATTCTGCTTGACATTCTAGACAATAGAGCCATACTTTTTTATTATTTAAAGACAGCTTTTTCCTTTCTTCTCAGTTAGTTGACAGCTAGCAATTTAAATGAGCTAGGTTTATGGCTGGCTGCAGAAATTCTCCTCACTCAAACCCTGTATCTATCCATCAGGTACCATGCAGCACTCTACGGTGGAGGCAGCAAGGGGACAGCTCATCAGAATCACCCCAGTGGAATGTGATGATAGAAAAGGAGAGGAATAGATTACATATTTATGTAGTCTTTGACAATGCAGTGGGACAGGAAGATTGCTTGTAACGTATGCAGTTACATTAAAGGACCATTAACCTTCACTGGTAAAATATCTGGCGAATACGTTTATGCCTGTGCATGTTGTGTGGCTTGAAAAATTAATGAGACTTTTAAAATAATCAAATGGAAAGTATTTGTTACCCCAGGTTATGGTGAGCTATCAAAACAAAATAGGGAATAACTCACAAAAATAAAGTGTCTGCCAAGAGAAATAAAAATATAAATTGTGGGGTGGGGGAATTAAGATATGCAGATCTTGGAAGTGAGTTTCATCTGATGGAGTAAAAGGAGAGAATGTGCCTATTGTAACTCAGTTTCGTTTGTAGATTATGGCTGGAAAATTACTCTTTTGTCATAGATGTATCATATTCTGGAGAAAAGAGGCAGCCTTTTTTGCAGAGATGTTTTATTTCTGTAGATGTCAGACTTTTCTCCAACCTGCTGACCTGTAGGGTTGGTTTGCCAGGTGTGGTAATGAATGGACCTTCTGAACTGAGCCTTCACTTCCTGAAACAGGATGTTTCAAAGATGCTCTTTTGACAAGGAGAGTTTGACTGTGCTGAAGGTTTAGTCAGTCACACCATTAAACTTAAAAAAAAATTTTAAAAATTGATTTTTGAGAAAAAAGGAAGGGAGATAAGAGGGAGGGAGGAAGAGAGAGACAGAGATAGAGAGAGAGAGAGAGAGGTGAGAGAGAAACATTAATTGATTGCTTCCCACACCTGCCCCAATTGGGGATCAAACCCACAACCTGGGTATGTGCCCTGACGGAATCGAACCTGTGATCCTTCAGTGCATGGGAGGATACTCCAGCCAATTGAGCCACACTGGTCAGGGCACACCATTAAACTTTTTTTTTTAACATTCTCACCTGACTTTCATGAAACCACCCCCATCAATTTTTGAAACTCACCCATTCTTGATATGCTGGAGTCCACATTCTACTCAATATCCTGCACCAAAGCAGCATTTATGAACATCAGGGATGAAACATTGGAGCCCCTGAAGGTTGGAGACTCATTTCATGGCCACCAGATAGGAGGGACAGGAGATAAGGGGCTCAGCAATTTCACTGTGTGAGTGAGGAACAAAGGTCTTTTTTGCCCCCAATTTTAACATTTTTTTATATAGCCCTTTTGCCTTTATCTAGCTGTAGTGCGTGGTGGGGAGAGAGACAAGGGCTATAGATTGGTGACCAGGGATTTCGTCTCTAGGACATCAACATCCAACTCTGCCAACAGAGATACTCTACTGTCCCAGCCAAGCAGTGCAGTGAAGGAGCAGTCATGTTGTACCCAGAGCCCTCTGAAAAGAGTGGGCCACTTGGTTTTCCTGGCTGAGTGACCATTCAAAGCCCTTATCAACTTGGAGAAAAGAGTAATCCTCTGAAGGATCCACCGTGTCACCCTCTTATACAACATGACACTGGTGTGTGTGTGTGTGTGTGTCTGGCTCTTTAATGAATCTCCTTCAAAGGCAGGTGGATTTATTCATTGGCAGACATGCAGCAGGCCCACACGGAACACAACACCATCTTATCCTAATTGTTAAATAAGAAAATGACATGTTGTGAGTTTGGCCAATTGATCTGCAGAATTTTAGTTTCCTGCAATTTAAGACTCTGTCCTGGGGATGAATGAAATATTCAGAGGGCAGAGGAGTGAGAGATGGAACCAGCAGGGAAGAAAGTAGTTAGAATCAAATTAGGCAGGCACAGTCCTGCATTCCAGGGGTTTCGAAGCAGATGCCGGTTGGTAGTGATGGACTGTGTGAGTCCTGGTCCTGGTCATAGTCCTGGCCCTGGTCGTGGCCCTGGCAGTGAGCAGGGAGGGAGTAAACCTACAGGGTCCTCCAGTTTCAGCTCTTCAGGACTGAAGCTTTTCTCTGAATTTCCATGATATCAAGAGCTAGGAGGAAGGACTCAGGACATAGTCGAAGAAAAGAAGATTGGCTCTAGTTAACTGAGCCTCCAGGGATTCCGGTCTCACCTGTGAGAAGGTGATCCCCTTTCCAGCAGCCTTGACATCATCAGAGCTTATGAGAAGTGCTGACTCTTGGGGTTCCACCCCAGCCCCACTGAATCAGAATCTGCATTTGAACTAGAGGCCCCGGGGATCCAGAGCAGAGTAAAGTCTGAGAGACACAGAGGGACAGGTGGCTATCTGCATTCTTGCAGCAGATCTTCCTGGGCCATAGCCTGGCTGCCCTGCTGGTTCTGGACACAACAAGAGGACACAGACTCTGCCTGATCTTAGGGAGCTTACCGTCTAGAAAACAGGAAGACAAATAATCATAAAATGAGATAAACTGATCTCATAGGTGTGTTCCTGAGAGCCTGAAGCTGCCAGTGCTTCGGGAGGACACCTGGTGTACTCTGGTGGCACGTGTCTTGGCGTGGGGGTCTCCTTTTCTTCCTGAATGAAGCAGAGGGGATCCTAGGTAAAGTTTTCAGACTCTCTCAGCTTCTGTTTCCTTTTCTTTGTTAATCCTCACCTGAGGATATTTTTTCCCATTGATAATTAGAGAGTGGAAGGGAGGGAGGGGAAAGAGAGTGAGAGAGAGAGAGAGAGTGAGAGGGGCGGGGAGAGAGAAGCATTAATGTGAGAGAGACACAAGACACAATTATTGGTTGCCTCCCACACCTGCTCCAACCAGGGTTGGGGATCTCACCTGCAACCCAGGGACATGCCCTTGACTAAGCATCGAACCCGTGACCCTGCGGTGCATAGGCTGATGCTCTATCCACTGAACCACACTGGCCAGGGTGGCTTCTGTTTCCTTTTATACAAAATGCAGGGAGAAAATAATGTCTGCTTCATAGGACTAAGATCATTCAAGAAGTTTGTGAACATCTGTTTTCTACCCCAAACTGTACTTGGTGTGGAGTTGAAGACATGTCACAGCTCACAGCCTCATGGGAATGACAAAGGGGATGAAGAGAGAATTACAGTCCCATGGCGTATGGAGTGGGGGCTTGGGAGGTGGAATTCTGTCCAGGGTGGATCCTGGAAGGCCTCCTAGTGGAGAGCGATGGGTTTTTAGCTTGGACAATGCAACTGTTCATGGGCATAGCTCCAGCTCTAGCTCTTGTGATTCTTTGTTCCTCTTGGAGCTGCGTGTGGCCTTGATAAACTCCTGCTGAGGGAGTAGGGGAAGATGGACTTGGCGGGGTGAGCAGGCCAATGAGGCTCTGATTTTAGAGGAGCCGCAGGGTTTCGCCAGCAGCTGGGTTTGGTGCATATAGCACCTCTTTCCTGTGTTCTGAAGATAGCTCATTTTTGTTGGGCATTGGGACCAAGCTGGGAGACAGTTTTAAATGTGCTGACCTCACAAAAGCCAGGTAAAGATGGGGGGCTGACTGGGGTGACCTGGGAGCCTCATTGATGGAGCAGTGCTTGGTGCTGAGCCCAGGAGGAGATGGGCTTGGGGAGAAAAAAGGAAATGGAAAAGGCGGTCCATGTGCTCTAAAACTTAGAGCCGGGCTACAAAACCAATAGCCAGAGATTCTATCTGGGGATTAACAACAGACATGTGAGAGATTAATACTAACCACCTTTCACAGAGAACAGCATGTGTGTGTCAGGCATTGTGCGGGGTGCTTTATATATGGCATTTCTAATTAATTTTTCAAAATCCTTGCCAAAGCAGCTTTTATTATCCTTATTGTACCTCATGTGAGGAAAGTGAGGCTGAGACTCAGAAGGGCCATGAGGGCAGAGCTGGGATTCAGAGGCAGGTTTGTCAGACAGCAAGTTCCGTCCTCTTTTTCCTTTGCTGTGTGCCAGCTTTACATCCAACCCGGAGAGGCCCTGCGGTTATGGAGTGCAAAGGTGGGAGTGTTGGTGAGGAGAGATTTTGGAGTTCTTTGAACTGTTATCATGGAAATTAGGGTTATCCCAATATCCCATGAGGGAATGATGTTTCCTTGTCCTAGTCACCCCTGATCAGGGAGGGGACTGGGGGCCTCGCTGAGCAGAGGAAATGAGGTGCGGGCTGCTTGTCTGCAGAGGCTGTGGGGAGCAGAGAGGCCCTCCCAGGGCTCTCCATGCAGGCTCTGGAGGGGCTGAGGAGAATAGCAGAAATAGGATCAAGCCCCAGGGCAGGGAAGCCTGAGGCCAGAATGAATTGAGATGACCCTGAGACCAGCTTCCTCTGAGAGAGGCTTTATGTCTGCAGGGGATAGGACAGGATCCACCTGGAAGGACTTGCCAGTTCCATCTCTCCCTGTGGGGAGCCCCTGACGATCCTGCGTCTCCCATGGGACACCTTGGCAAAGAGGCTCTTCATTTCCCCCAGGATGTGGAACCACTGAGCCCTGCAGCGAAGGCCTGGGAGCAGCAGGAAAGCTGTTCCTGCTCCTGGGGGGCTGCAGGGAGCAGCCTGTAGGGCATGGTGGGCTCAGATTTGAACCATTGTTTCCCAGAGCATCAGTGTTTGTGAGGTGTGGCAATGTATTCCAGGAGCTTGGAGGAATGGACTCAGGTTCATTTTGAGGGGACAGAAGGCTGGCTGCAGCCCGTGATTCTCTTCCTGAGGTGGGTTGGGTGACTCAAGTGCCCAGCCTGCTCTCTTATTTCCAGAGACTATGACTTGCAGCAGGTGAGGCACCAGGGTACTCAGCAATAAGCCATAGTTGGGCTCTGCTCGTTCTCTCTTCCCCTTCATTCCCCTACTGAGAATGGATGGCAGGGGCACATTTTGGTCCAAGATAGTTAGGCCCCACCTTCTGTTATCTCATGTAGGTAGGACTTTGTTCTATTGCTCTGTCAAGCTTTGCTCTTAGTCTAAGAAGCTTCAAGGGGAAGATAGTAACCCAGGGTCTCCTGGGTTGGGATTCATGTTTAGCTGACAACAACAACAATGACAAAAGGTCTGGCCCAGCTTCACTGGTGCCTGGTGGTAGTTCTGCCTTTCAGATCCACCCGTAAGTGGACATTTCTGCTTCCGGGGCATTTACTCATCAAAGAGGGCCTCCTACCATAGGTATAACTCCTGTTGGAGTATTTACCAGGTGGGGATGGGAAAGAAAGATGGGCTAGATTTTGGAGCAAAGAAAGCGTTTCTCCTCAAATCCTCAAGACTTTGAGCTCTGGTGGGCTCCTTCACTGTTCCCTGCACCCCATTCCCTGGCGGCCAGGAGCCCGGGCCATGCTGCTTCTGAAAGAGCACAGATTCCCACCCTGCACCATCGGACAGCCCTGGCGGGTGTGGGCTCCGGCGCAGGCACTTCTTGGTAGAGTCTATTCTATAACAAAATCTCTGAACTTGAGTTAAGGAAAAGAAAACAACAAAATCTTGCTCCTTCCTCACTGGTGTGGTGTAAAGGGCCTTGAGTGTTCATGGCATGGTTTTGCCCAGGGGTTCAGCGATTTTCTGCTTTATTCTCAAACTGTCCTGTAGGAGGCGCTGACTGGCGGAAGAGTGATGCTGTCATTTGAGTGTTGCAAGGATGAAATCCAGCGGATACGTGGATACATGACCTTCTGAGGTCATGAGCCGAATCAGACCAGAGTCAGGGCCAGACCTTGTCTCTGGAACCTGTGGTCTTCTCTGGCCACTCACAGCTCTGTCAGGATACTGCCCGGAGCTTGGCTGCTGGGATGTAAGGAAGCCGGGTTTGGATACTAAGCCATATCCTAGGGGTTTTCTAGGCACTTTTTGAAATGACATGTGTCTAGGATCCCTTTAAAATAGAAGCACCCACAAGAATAGGGATATTAATGCAGCTACATGTCAAGCAGTGAAAGGGGATCCACATTTTCAAATAACTGATCACCTGCTTTTTCTGGTTTGGGCACAGCAATGGGAGACTCACTTTCGTCAGAGAGTAACACTTAATGAATTCAGACGAACTAAGTAAATTAGGGCACAGACGTACATGGTGATACTAGGCAGTCACCAAAATGATGCTGTAGAATATTTTAATGCCATGGGGAAGGTTCATGCTTTATTACGTGTAAAAAGCAGGTTACTAGAGTGGGTGAAAAATTATCTTATTTTTTCTTGTCATTGAAAAAAAGTCCAGGAAAAGACAGACAGGGCAGGTATCAAAATGTTAACAGTGGTTCTTCCTGGAGTTCAGTTTGCAGGTAATTGCTATAATTTCTTATTTTTATATATTTGTTATTTTTAGTATACATGTGGCATTTCTCAAATAATAGGGGGAAACAGCAATAAAAGTGTGTGTGTGTGTAAAGCTTAGATTTGTGAAAAAGAGGGAAGAGTAGATACTTTGAACTTATTTGGAAGTATAGGGACTAATTACTTATGCTTACAGATTCAGCGAAGTGTGAATAACCCTATCTTTTCTACAGGATGGTTGTAATTACCAAATGAGAACATTCTGCGTGAAAACTCTAAGACCTCAGCCTTTTTTGATACTCTCCAGGTATCTAGGTAGCTTTAATATACGGCCAGGACTGAAAAACCAGTCTTTAGCATGGGGCTCAGGAAGAGACATCAATATGGAGTCATCCTCCTCCTCTCCCACCCCCACCACCAAGCCGAGAGAGAGGGAGGGAGGGAGAGAGAGAGAAAGAGAGAGAGAAAATATCTAGGGTGGGCTTAGCATGTAGGTACTTAGAAAATGGCCAGCCATATTTTTCTGAAATCAGTGTTGTACTTCTGGTTACAATAAAACCATGACATTCTGAAGTAAATAAGACAAAGAAATGACTTTGAACCTATCCCCTTCAGACGAGCTGTGTTTGTTAAAACCAACATCAGAGGTACTGTGAGAGGCCTGAGAGATTAGTACCCACTTTGAAACATGTGCTTTTTAAGATTTTTAGACCAGTGTGTAGGAGGGTTGCCCTTGGGTGAGAGGAGGCTCCCCGAGGCCCCTCCACTCCTGAGCAGTGCTGCTTGGGAACACAGCCATCATGGTACCTTCTTATAGGCGCCCAGTTGATCTCACTGTCGTGTCTCACCTGCATCCGGCCGGGGGAGGCAGCTTTTCTCCTGTTCAGTGTCGCAGCCTCTCATTTCTTGGGTTGCTCTTGCAGTATTTCATGGACATTACTTAGTAGAAAATAGCCGTAAATGTTCGCTGAATTACTAGTTCTTTAATAAATTCATTAAACTCTTGGTGCTTTGTAGTGATTGACGATGGGGGCCCGTCCCCCATTGGAACCCTCGTTCTTAGGCACAGATCCCCACTGCTGTGCAGTGGAGCGGGCAGGGAGGGGGATGCTGATGGAGGGTGGGATGGCATAGCTATAGATTTTTGTGCAAATTCTCCTTTCGTCACAGGAAGAAAGCTCCACGGAGGCCAGTTCATTGAATGTGCGTTACTGTTTTGATGATTAATGATTCTGGCGTGTTGATCCACCCTCTTTTCTTGAAAACAATTATTTCAACTATAATCTCCCCTGCGGAATTGCTTCTTCTGGTTAATAAATCAGCAGGCAACATAAAATTCTTAAATGAAGACGACACCAGCATGGCTCCACCTGGGTGCCGCTGTGCTGTGCTGTTTATAATTGCAGTGAGGTTTGCGTGCCTTTTTTCCTGAGCTGAGAAAAGACTTGATGTCATTCATTTGAATGGGAGGATGACAGTTACTATTTGTAGAGCCCTCCCATGCCAGGAGCTGTGTTAAGCATGCTGGATACATTTTCTCATTTAATCTCCATAAGAACCCTCTTAAGGAAAGTAGTATCAGCTCCATACAGACTTGGATCGGCGAGGTTCAGTGGCTGCTTACCTGAGGCACAGAGCTGGGCAGTGCAGCTGCACTCAACACACAGGGCAAAGTCTGTGCTCTTTCTAGGCCTTTGTGTCTCTCAGGTTATTGTGCAAAGAGGCAGGCATTTTCATGTCAGGGTTCCTTCACGACCAGTTTGGTGACATCTATGTATAAAAAGGGACATTGAACAACCTGTTTACCTAATTGCCTTCAATGTGTGAGCCCCTCTACTGAAGGCTGGACCATGAATGGTGGGGAGACCCCACTCTCTGAGTCCCTACTTACTTGGCAGGCATGATACTAGATACTTTTCTGGAGGTTTTATTTAATCTTCACAATAATCAGTGTGATAGCCTCAACTCACAGTTCAGTGAAGGGGAGGGATCTGCTTGAGGACACAGAGTTTAAGTGGCAGAGCCAGGATTTGGATTTATGTTTGAGCTTCTCATAAACAGATAGTTACCATCAGTGGGGATCACGCCACAGCATGCTCTGCCCATGGTGGAGGACAGTTCATTTAGCAGGCACTGTGCTGCCTACGTGTGCCAAGAAGGGAGCAGACGCATTCGGGAAAACAGCAGAAGGCTGGGAAGGGTGGGAGCTTCTGGAGGAGGTGATTGATTTGCTTCCTGACTGGAGGGAGGGGGCGGAGAAGTGGGTGATGAGAACAAAGCTCTCAAGACCAGTGTGGAGTGACCAAGAGGGGCCTGTTCCCCGGGCAGGAGTTCTGGCCACTCTGCGGTGTTCCACCTCATCTTTCTGTGGGCTCCTCGCTTCACCCTTCCCTTCTGCCAGGAGCAAGGTCAGAAGGCCTTCTCCACTAGGAGTCTCTGTGTTATGCAGAGAGACAGTGGGATGCCAGTGGAGTAGCTGATCCATCACTTCTTCCTGGAGATCGATCTCTTTTTAGATGACATTTTCCCCCAGAATAGAATGGACTTTTTTTTTGCTATTCTGATATAAAAGTAATTCATACTTATTACAAAGGAATCAAACTCTTCAGAAAAGCACAAAGAAATAAAAAAAATCCATAATCTTACCACCTGGAGATAACTTGTCAAAATTTCATGTATATTCCTACAGTCATTTTTTAGCATATATATGAACATCCCTCTCCCTGTCTTTTTCTGAGTATGATACTGTTTTACAGTCTACTTGTTCCCTTAACCATCACTCTCAGTCATCTTACTATGTCAGTACATTCACCACTTTTCTAATGGCTGCTGAGTGCTCCATCGAGTGGTTGTATAACAATTTTTCTCTAGATGGTGTATTGGTCAGGGTCCAGTTAGGGAAACAGAAACCACTTGAAGTGTTTTCAATGGAGAAATTTAATACAGAGAGTTGGTTACAGTGGTGGAAGAGGAGAGAAGAGCAGGAAATTGTTCCTCTCCTGGGCTGGGGGCACACGGAAGGCAGTGGTGGTACGAGAGGTCAGAAGCCAGGACTGTGGTGAGGGTGGCCCTGGGTGAGCGAGGACCACAGCATGGCTGTCCACAGGACTGGAGTCATGCTGAGATGCCATCTCAGCAGGGAGAGGTGGGCAGAAGCACCCTGGCGCATCCCTGTTCCCTGCTCTCGAACATCCCACCTGGGTCTCCCATTGGACAAAAGGGCCTTGCTGCAGCCAAGGTCAAGAGAGTTGAGAAATGTCTTCCCCTCTGACACAGAGCGGAGGCAGAGCAAGGAGTTGTTCTGAGATCAGACAGGCAAGTGACTGGCACAGATGGGCATTGAGTAACTTAGTCCAAAGGTTTTACTAACCACCAGCACTGTGCTTAGCACTGTGTGTATTATCATTTTCATCTTCATGGCTCAGGGAGCAGCATCCCATTTCTTCTTTTTAAAAAATATTTTTATTGATTTCAGAGAGGAAGGGAGAGGGAGAGAGAGCTAGAGACATCAATGATGAGAGACAATCACTGATGGGCTGCCTCCTGCATGCCCTCTACTGGGGATCTAGCCCGCAACCTGGGCATGTGCCCTTACTGGGAATCAAGCCCTGACCTCCTGGTTCATAGGTTGACACTCACCCACTGAGCTACACTGGTGAGGCTCCATTGCTTCTAACACTTACCCTGTCATTCTGTAAATACATACCTTGTGTAGTGCAGAATGTGTTTCTGGGGATGCATGTACTCACTGAGTGAGCACTCTGCAAGGGTAGTACCTGAGTCGCCGCAGAGATGTGTTCTAGTCTTCAGATGCTGGCTCACCCCTCAGTGCAGTCTCTGGGGCTGTGCCGGGCCTCGGCTGCGTTTACTGCACTCCCGGTTTCTGACCGCTGTGGGCTAATCTACCAGGCTGCAGCGGTCCCATGTGTCCTCCCCAGTTACCAAGGTGTCATTGATCCTGAAGGGTCCGCTCATCTTTGCTTCTTGTGTCCTGGAAGTTTTCATCCATAAAACTTGCATTTTATCATCATGTGCCAGATTCTTCCTTTGCTGTATACCTTTTGCCAACCATTATGGATGTAACCCATCATGAGTGAAAACTGTCGACGAGATCAGCTCACAAACTCCATGGTGGACAGGGAGGCTACAGCCTACTCGTGATTGCATTTCTAGCTCTTAGCACGGGACTTGGGAGAAGTGATAAATATTTATTAACAGGCTGTGGGGTGGAGCCCCTTGAGGTGGGGAGGCTGAGCACTGGCCTGTGGGTTCAGTGGTACAGAGTGTGCTGTACCTGGCTGGGAGCAGAAGTAGCTCTTGGAGGAAAAGAGGTTTATTAAAACTGCCCAGTTGAGGCTTGTGTGAATATGTGATTTCGGTTGTTAGAAAGATTTCAGAGGCAGTGGTTAAATGGATGGACGCTTGTTCCCATCAGCAAAGTCACACTCCCCCTCCAGTCTGTGTGCCCATGACAGCGGGGACCTCATCTATGTCAGTTTTGCTCATGGTTGTATTTCTAGCTCTTAGCACAGGACTCGGGAGAAGCGACAAATATTTATTTGGGACTGAGGATACAAACTGGCCTATAAGCTAATTCCATTTTACAGCCAAGTTAGATAACCATGACGTGACAGAGTTGGACAAGGATGAGGCCTCTCTTGGCACCTGAGGGGTCCTGCTGAGGAGTGTGTGTGCCCTGTGCATTTCAAGGGCTCCTCACTTTTCCAGGTTTTGTGGGGCCTGGAGCTAATACAGCAGAGGGGCCCTCCTTATGAAAAAGGACACACATTACATATACAACCTTAGGAGTAGAATTATTTGTTGTTTAGGCTGAGAAAATTAATCATCAGAAAATTACAAATTTAAAAAGAAGCTGATAGACATGACAAACATGATCCAGTCTGGAAAAGAACAGATTTATATTATAAATTAACCACTGACACGCCTCGTAACCAATTTCTCCTGTATGATGGTTTGTTTGTTTGTTTGTTTTCTGCATGCTCTTTGGTTGTCTCTTTATATAACATTAATTTCATAATATTTTCTACAGAGAGATTAAAAAGATAATTCAGTCTTCCCTCTAGCATGGCTGATGAAATTTGTTTTTTTATTTTTGATGATTGCATGAACAAAGCAACTGATTTCTCACACAGATATATGCTACTCACTGTTGTAATGTATCCCTCACACTCAGGGATTCCGAATAACCCTAGGTCATGTGACTCCCACCAAGATGTAAAGGAATGAAGCATGCGCGTTTGGTAATTAATTGCTCATGCTTCATTCTCGAGGGTGCTCCTGGTGGAGAGAACTTGCATTCTGAACAGGCATTAACAAGCACTGTTTTCCGTGGCTGATGTCTAGCTGTCTCGAATTTGTCTCCGTATGTTTAAGACTTTTTTCTTCTCTACCCACATACTTCGGTGCTGAGCACTGAGGGATATGTTTCTATCTTGACATGACTTTTGGCCCTGTTCTTGTGTGTCATCAGGACACCATGTGCATAGTAACACTCCTGAAAGCCATTCTCAGACCACTATACTGGTACATAGATGTGTCCTCAAACTACCTAACTCATCCCAGTAACTTCTCCCTGCACATATCTCCATTGATTCCTCTTAGCAGGGTTCCAGTGCTAGCTGGAGCAAGGTAGAATGTGACAGAGTGGAATTTGGCATGGGAGGGAGGATAGAGTCTTAATGATTGTGGTAAAATCTTACTTTTGCCCATTTTATGCAAATGTATGTCCACGTGAGCACATGGCTAGATCCGACCCAAGGTTTTGGAAGCAGAGTATTTGAGAAGGGTCCCTGAGGCTTATTACTTTCCCAGCACACCTGGCTTGAGCCTAGGGGCTCTCTAGGTCCTTTGGGCTGCTTTGGCTGAAGTTGTCATGGAGCAATTAGATTTGAGCTGGGCACTAACAATATAGGACTGGGAGCAGCCTACAGGGAGGAGCCCTGTTTTTATAGAAGGTAATGACTAAGCAGTCAGTAATCAGCACAGACAATGAGGTGGAATAGCATAGAGGACAGGAGTGGCCATCTTGAGACCTGTCCATGTCACCAATACCAGTTAATAAGCTGCTGACACTGAGTACCTCCTGTGGCTGGTACTGTACTAAGAGCTGCTCAGCCCTATCTTGGTGAATCTCCCTGTGATGCATTGAATTGTGGCCTCCAGAAGGATCTGTTGAAGTCCTAACCCCTGGTATCTCTGAATGTGATCTAACTCAGAGTGTTTTTGCAGATGTAATCAGGTTAAGATAATTATTCCTTTCCTACCTTCAGTGTCAGGTGTGGATTCAAGCCTTTGAACATCAAGGTCATTAGAGTAGACCCTGATCCAATATAGCTGGTGTTCTTGTAAGGATATAAGAGACACAGAGACAAAGGAGGGTAAATGCTGTATATGGCAGAAGCAGAGACTGTGGTGCTGCAGCCACAACCCAAAGAATGCCAGGATTTCCGTCAAACACAAGTGGCAAGGAAGGAGTCCCCTCTACAGGTTTTAGGGAGAGCATGGCTCTGCCGACACCTTGATTTTAGAGTTCTAGCCCCCCAAACTGTGAGATAATAAGCTTCTATTGTTCTCAGGCATCCAGTCTGTGGTATTGTGTTGTAGCATCCCTAGGAAACTGATTCACTCCCCAGCAACCAAGAGCTAGATGACATTATAGTCCCTGCTGGCTGAGAGGGAGCTGAGGCACAGACAGGGTAAGTCACTTGTTGAGGTCACACAGCCAGTCATGGTAGAGCCTGGTCAGCATCTCTCCCCTCTTCTCTAGAGAGAGGCTATCCTGGTGGAACCTGTGTGACCAATGGGTCACTGGCCAGAGCAGCATACAGACTTTGCTCCTTGGTGAATCAAGACAACCTGCCTGCTCACCCATCAAGCTGGAAGCTGCTTCCCTCATCAGCTCTGCTGGTTCCCAACATCACAGGCCTCACCTCAGTGCCTTCTGGCGGGGGGTGGGGGGGCATTCCTAATTTGTTGTCACTATAAAAATCCTATTCCTGTCCCACACATTCTGCAGCACACATAAAACAGCTGCACACACAAAACTGCTGAACTTGTCAAAGCACGTGCCTTCCCTGTGATGAGAGTCTTCTAGAAGTCTATGGAGCCTACGAGGAAATGCAGCTGCTGCAGGGCTTGTGTACCCCTGTTAACAAGTTTATGGCAAACCTGCTGGGCCAGGGCCCGGGAGAGGTGCTGTGGGAGGTGCCAAGATAAACAAAATATCATTTCTTTCCTACCTTCAGTGTCAGGTGTGGATTCAAGCCTTTGAACATCAAAATCTAGTTTCTCATGAATAAAAATACTTTGATTTTTTTTTTATTGTCAATAATGGTGTCTTTTCCATTTCCAGTTGGTAAAGGCTTTAAGGTTTAAATTTTATTCTCTTTGGTCTTGTTTACAGTTCTTGTTTCATGATTCAATAACAGTATTTTCACCCACTGTATTTATTGAGCACCTACTCTGAACCAGCCCTGTATCTGTTCTGAAAATAGAGAGGTGGAAGTGTGCGGAACTGTTGGCCTTATAACTCCCCCACTTTTATGCACTGGGACACGTGACAAGGTAGGAAATGGAGATGCGCTATTGAGCTCTTTAACCTGAGTCATGAACTCCTAATGAATGTGAGTTTATGGACACATTAGATGGTGTACAAACCCCTGAAACTATTTGTGATGCATTTGTATAAATATATGCTTTTTATTTTTCTTGGAAGGGAACATAAAGTTTAATTAGACTTTCAATGGGATCTAAAATGGATTTAAAGGAACCTTAAGGTTAACTCCTTTTGTAAAGTGATCTTCTACAATATGTATGCCCTCCCACAATTTATTCAAAACTATTAAAAATCTAATTTTATTTTCCCCTTTGCCTTCACATTGGTTGTAAAAGGTCCATTTCCATGAGGTAGGGCTAGCCTGAATTTCTGCTAGTCTGTTAATAGATCCTGCAATGATTTAGTAGTAAGTTCAGGTGATTTGTAGGATGCCTCTTAAAGAGCTCATTCAATGTTATAACAGTTGGAAGCACATTGTTTTAGAATCATCATGATCCCAGCACATGGGCCACCTATAGTGTGCGCATGGATGTCAGTCACCACTTACAGCCCTTGCCACCTTCTCAGCATTTGAAATATTTACCTATGACTCTGAAACCATACTGCTTAGAGAAAATTTATGACTCTGGACTTGTCAAAATCCAAACTTGAAATCAGGCGGTGGCGGCAGCTTCCTCCTCCTCCTCCTCCTCCTCCTCCTCCTCCTCCTCCTCCTCCTCTTCATCCTCCCCCCACCCCCCACGGATATTTTCCCATTGATTTTTACAGAGGTTGGAAGGAAGGGAGAGAGAGAAACGTTGAGGTGAGAGAGATGCCTCAGTTGGTTGCCTCCTACACATGCCCCAACCTGGGGCCTGGGATTGAGTCTGCAACCCACATATGTGTCCTTGACCAGAATTGAACCTGGGACCCTTTGATTCGTGGGCCAATGCTCTATCCACCGAGCCAAACCAGCTAGGGCAGACAGATTTCTTTTATTCTCTAGATTGTCTTTGCTTATGTACAGGAGATTGCTAGTAAATTGTGTGATTCTTCTTCCTTCTGTGCCTTGAGTAGTCCTTGCCAAAAATGAGAACACACTTAGAACAATAATGATGAAATATTTGAGTGTGCTTGCTGACAAAGCTCCTAATGGTCTCAACCAGACTTTATGCCTAAGAAAAAGGAAATGAGGAGATATTGCTTTAGTATTTACTATTGTTCCAGAATAGACCAGGGGGAATTGATGGTGGAGGTGGAAGGGAGGCTCATATGGAGCTATTCCTATTTCTGAAAGCGCTCAAAACTGGTGTTGGCAGAGAACATTGCTACTTATAATCCTGCCCCAAATAGTACCCCCCGTGGCTGCCCCTGGTGTACATTGTAGGATTGTCATGAATGCCTCTTAGTTCATACATTTTTTTGAATAACACAATCACTAATGGGTCATGGACATCCATGGGCAGCTTTGGGACCTGCTGTTTGATAGATATCTAACGGCAGATCCTGAAAGTGTGAGTAGAGATGAGCCATTTACCTTTATTGGTGGTAAAGGAGAGGTGAACATTCCAGGTGGGGGTTCCAAGGTGGTATCAGAGTCCACGGGAGGCATGGATAAGAGAACAAGGGGTCAGTTAATGGACTGGAAGTTTCTCAAGGATATGTCTCTCTTCCCTGTTTGGTTGAAGATGAGCCTATTCTCTTATCAAGACCTCGTAGTTTTAGACTAGACTCCTAAAGAAGTTTCTTCTCTCTGAGAAACAAAGCCATTGGCTTAGGTGTGCCAGAAGAAACTAGAAGGGAATTGGTCCTTGAAAGAAGATACTGCAGCTGTAAAGTTTGTATTTTTTGCTTAAGGGAACTCCCTAGTTACTGGAGCATGGGGTAGTTAGAAGTCAAGCAGAACAAAAGAAAACAAAAAGCCTGTGCTATTAGTGAGTTGAGAAGTTGGAGGACAGAGTTCAGAGTTGCCATAACAACAGGAAAATGAAGGAGGAAATTTTAGAAATGAGGGCAACCATAGAAGGGGGAACATGAAAATCATTGTTAACTTTGCTCAAATCATTCACTGACTTCTGAGCTCACATAGAAGAAATAGGAATGTATAAACTGTGGCTAAGAGACAAGACAAAGAAAATGACCCAGAGATGATCCAGATGTTGGAATTAGGAGATAAATGCTTTAAAGCAACCATTATAAATATTTTCAAAGTTTTAAAGGACAAGGCAGTCTTAATGAATAAACAGATTGAGGAATCTAAACAGAGAAATGAAAACTACTTAAAAAATGAAAATTCCGGTTTTGAAATGTATCTGAAATTAATAGTTTATTAGATGGAGTTAACAGCATATTAAAAATAGTAGAAGAAAGAGTCGTTGAACCTGAGGTTAGATCAAGTGAAAATATATCCAATCTGAAAAACAGAAAAAAAGATAGGAAAAATTTAACGTAGCATTAGGGATAGTGGAACAATATAAAATGCCCTAATATGTGTGTAATTGGAATCTAAGAAGGAGACAAGAGAGAGAGAATGGGGCAGAAAAAATATTTGGAGAAATAATGACCTACTATTCCCAAAATTGGTGGGGGAAAAAATCAACTTACAGAGACAGCAAGTTCAGCAAACCCAAAGCAGGATAAATACAAAGAAAGCTGCCCTTTACATAAGAAAGATAAGTTTTGAAAGCAGCCAGAAAGGTTAAAATGACATAATATGTATGGTGTAAATAATGATATTGAAAGACTGAGACCTTATTATAAGTAATGGAGACCAGATGACAATGGCATAACATTTAAAATACTAAAAAAGAAAAAACACTTAAGATCTGTATTCAACAATCCTATATAATAAAAGCCTAATATGCTAAGTGTCTGGTTGTCTGGTCATCTGTTCAACCAATCAAAGCATAATATACTAATGATATGCTAAGGCCGCTCAACCACTCACTATGATGCACACTGACCACCAAGGGGCAGACAGTCGACTGGTCGACCAGTCGCCATAATGTGCACTGACAACCAGGGGGCAGACGCTCCAACTGGTAGGTGAGCTTGCTGCTGGGGTCCGGCAGATAGGGACTGAGCGAGATGGGCTGGACATGCCCTGGAGCCCTCCTGAAGTCCCTTCCTGGCTGGCCAACCTCCCGAGTCACTCCATAGCCCTGATCATGCACCACTGGGGTCCCGTGGCCTGGCCTGAGCCCTCTTGCAATCCAGGACTCCTCAGGGGCTGTCAGAGAGCCAGTTTCTCACAGGCCAGGTCAAGGGATCCCACTGGTGCATGGATTCATGCACAGGCCTCTAGTAATATACATAAAAATGAAAGTGAAATATTTTCAGAGAAGTCAAAGCAGAAAAATGTGTCAACAGCATAATTGTATCATAGGATATGCTAAATGAAGTTCTTCAAGTTGAATGGAAGTGGCACCAACTGACAGCATAGATATACAGGAATGAATTTATACATACACACACACACACACACACACACACACACACACACACACACACGAAATATAGCTATTTAAAACAAAAAGTAAACCACTGTTTTGGTTTATAATATATGTCCTTTTAGGCTATTGCACATAGAGTGTGTGCCTTTGTCATAAAATAAGACTCTAATTTCAAAAGATTGAAATCTTAGAGTTTGTTCTCAGACCACAATGGAATTGAATTAGAAGTCAGTGTTTAGAAAATCCCAACTAAATGGAATTTAAACCATGCTGTGTCTGCAGTCTCCACAGGAGGTCTGGGAAGGCCCCTTTTTGGTGTCCAAAGCCACAGGATACCCTGCACTCAGGGTTGGTTAGTTCATCACAGTGAGAAGGGAAGACAGTGGCATTCACCAAGTTCTCACTTTTTACAAAGTATCTTAGATGCCTAATTCATGTAATCCTTACAGGGCTATCCCAGTGTGAGAGCTAGGATCAAGTGACTTGCCCAGCATTTCATAGGTAGGTGGGAGAGCTGAGGTGGGGCCAGGTCAGTCTGACTCCAGAGGCCCTTCCCTGGGCCACATTAAAGTGTGCTTTCCTTCATCATATTTGTATAGTTGCATTTTGTTTCCTGGTGAGATTTTGGATAAACAGATAAAAATCTGAGGAATGCCCCCCCACCCGTGCAGGAATTTCATGCACCGGGCCTCTAATATATCCTATATAATAAAAATCTGTTGTCTACCTTTACATCTTACATCTGTACTTTTTCCACTTCATATAATTATTATGTTTTCATTAATATTAAGTATTCACAGAAATCTTTCTTTCACACCTCAAATGAAGGGACCTGCTGATCTCCTAGATTTAGGTGAGAAGACCGCTGAAACACATGTATATGTGTGTGTGTGTGTATGCACATATGTGTACATCTGTGTGTATGCACATGGGTATATGTGCATGTATAGATGCATGCACATACATGTATTTATGTATATTTTATACAAATAACATACAAATTATATCTATACTAATAAAAGGGTACTATGCTAATTAGACCAGGTCGACCAGACATCTTCTGAATGTCTGACCTCCTTCTAGACAGTTAGGGGGCAACCAGGCTGGCAGGGGAACAGTTAGGGGGAGATCAGGCCAGCAAGCAGAGGCAGTTAGGGGCAATCAGGCAGGTAGGCGAGTGGTTAGGGGTGATCAGGTAGCAGGCAGGCAGGCAGGCAGGTGAGCAGTTAGGAGCCAACAGTCCCGGATTGTAAGAGGGATGTCTGACTGCCAGTGTGGACATCCCCTGAGGGGTCCTGGATTGGAGAGGGTGCAGGCCAGGCTGAGGGACCCCCCCACCCATGCAGAAATTTCATGCACCAGGCCTTTAGTATATCCTATATAATAAAAGCCTAATATCCTAAGTGTCCGGTCATCCGGTCAACCAATCAAAGCATAATATGCTAATGATATGCTAAGGCTGCTCAACCACTCATTATGACATGCACTGAGCACCAAGGGGCAGGTGCTCTGACTGGTAGGTTAGCTTGCTGCTGGGGTCTGGCCCATTGGGACTGAGCGAGATGGGCTGGACACACCCTGGAGCCCTCCTGCGGTCCCTCCCCTGCTGGCCAACCTTCTGCATCTCTCCCCAGCCCTGATTGTGTACCAGTGGGGTCACTTGGCCTGGCCTGTACCCTCTCATAATCCAGGATCCTTTGGGGGATGTCGGAGAGGCGGTTTTGGCCCAATCCCACATGCCAGGCCGAAGGACCCACTGGTTCACGAATTCGTGCACTGGGCCTCTAGTAATATATATTTTTGTCTCTTCTTTGGTCTTTCCTTGAGGTTTTCTCAGGTTAACATTCTTTAAGCAGGTTAACCCTGCCACTCTCCCTTTCGCTGGAGGGCTCAGCTACCTCCAGTCAAAGCCTGGCGGGGAGGTCTGTGTTCTTCAGCCTGTGTGCTTCATCAAGGCCAGGTCCCAGTCCCTGCTGTATGTGACTGTGTCAAGTTCCTGCCTGGTGTTGAGTGCACCTTTTAACCTGTTTCCCTGGGATAATGAATGGTACTTGTGGAGCGTCAGACACCTCCACTAGAGGAGAGCCCTAAACTGGGATTTATCTGTGCTTGTCATAGATGAGTGCTGTGCACACAGGAGGCCTGCATTAGTGGTGGGCCAGTTGGAAAGCCTTTCCATCTACAGTTCACCGGGCAGCACTTGTCAAACAGTACTGCTCACAGCCCGGATGCACATTTAGTGCACATCAGCCAGTGGTGCCACCCTCTAACTACCCATTGCAACTTCATTGTTGCCTGGACACCTTTCCTGACTGCTTTGCTCATAACTCTTATAACTAGAGATTGTGTCCTTCAACTCAGCATAGGCTCAGATTTGAATCCTGGCTTGACCTCCATCTGCCTACCTGATGTAGCATTTGAGAGATCATATTGCCTTTCTGTGATTTAGTTTCTTTGCCTTCTTAACAGGAATAATAATAAAGCCCACCTTCTGAGTTGTTCAGGGATTCAGTAAGGTGATACATGAGGGAAATCCCTGTGTAAAAGGAAGCCATATCATTGTGCCTTTGTTGCTTTATATCTGATTCAACCCCACTGATATTTGATTGATATAAACCAGAGGCTGCTTGCGTTCAACAATACCTTTTAATTTATCAGTAAAAATGCATTACCTAAGCATGCTTGGTTGGTGAAGTAGAGTGTACCCCCAATTCCCTGATGCCAGCATTATAAATAATGTTTGCAGTTGGCCTTTATTGGTGGGGGGAGTATAGCTACTTTGGAAAGTACTGTGAGTTTTCATCTTTAGCCTCTGCTGCAATTGTAAAATTGTCAGAAATAATGGAGTTATATTTCTTAAATGAAAGAAGTTTAGTATGAGTCATTGGCTGGCCCTGTGGTGGAGTTCCTTGGATCCAGGAGTTGTGAGGAAATACAGACATGGCCATCTCTGTTTGAAGGGGTATTAGCTCTGTGAAGGGTAGAGAGTAGGGGCAGATATAATACTTTGTGGAGGTGATGCTATTAGGGCTACATAGTGACAACTGAGTAGGTTTATGTAAAGAACATTTATTGATTTACTAGAGGCCCAATGCATGAAGATTCGTGCAAGAATGGGGCTTCCTTCCCCTGGCTGCTGTTACCATCTTCGCTCCAGCCGGGAGCTGCCTTTCCGCCTTCCCATGCTGCCCAGAGGCATGGAGCAGCCGGGGGCAGTGTGGAATGCCTATGTTGGCACCTGTGTATGCAAATTAACCTGACACCTTTGTTGGGTTAATTTGCATATTCACTCCTGATTGGCTGGTGGGCATCACGAAGGTATGGTTAATTTGCATCTTACTCTTTTATTAGTGTAGATAACTGCAAGGAATATAGATGTGTATTGTAAAGTATTGGGGAACTTTTGCTGTATATCTATGTACTAATTCAGAGTATTTTTACTGCATGTTTCCTTTGGGCCAGGCATGGAATAGTATCAGTAAACAGGATAGTATTCTTGTCCTCATGCAGCTTAAGTCCCAAGAAGAGCAGAGGCAGACAGTTAACATCTGATAAATACTACAGTGAAAAGGAAAGGGAGGGAATCAGTACCAAGAGTAGTGGCTTGTGGGGGTAAAAGAAGAGTTTATAAAAAGGTGATAGTGAAGGAAGGACTCATTTATAAAGGATAATTGAGCAGAAATATCAAGAAAGAGAGACTAAGCCATGTCAATATCTGAAGAAAGAACATTTCGGGTTAGAAAATAGCTAGTGCAAAGGTCCTAAGGCAGGAGAGTGCTATATTGCTGTAACAGAAGGAGCAGAGTGAACACAAGGGGTTGCTGGAGAGTAGGAGAAGCAATGAGGGCCAAGTTCTGCAGTGTGTGGTTGGCCCTGGAACCTTTATCTTTCTCTGTGATGCTGGGTTTCTTTATCTATGGAACCCTACATAGGGATGCCAATTGATATGTAAAAAGTCATTACAATTTTAGGAGCTTAGGGTGAGGGAGTTTATAATTCTGTTACCTTTTCTTTGTGTTTTAAGTCGAGCTCATTTATTGTGGAGGTTGCATATTGTAACGGAAACAACATGGTGTTGACATTGTAGGATGTGTGTTCAAATCTTGACTCTGTCCTATGTAGTCCTATGACTTGGACTTTGGGCACATCATTTAGCCTCTTTGAACCTCAGTTTCCTCATCCATAAAACTTACCTGATAGAATTTTTGAGAATGGTAAGCACTGACCATCCATATATACATATATATTTGAGAGGGTATGGGGAGGGGGAGAGAGAGGATAATTGCTAAGAAGCCAAAGGTGAAAAGGAATATGGTCTAATCTAATCCAATTAACTTCCAATTTTTTCCTTAAATGCTGCTGTTCCATTTAGAGCTGCATGATTCAATAAATAAACCAATAGACATGTGTGGCCACTTAAGTTAAAATTAATTGAAGCAAAATAAGATTAAATATTTAATGCCTCAGTCATACCAGTTATATTTCAAGTGCTCATTACCCACATGTGGCCACTGCGCTGGGCAGTGCAGACGACAGATCATTTCCATCGTCACCAAAAGGTCTATTGGACAGTGCCGCTCTGGGGCAGGGCAGACCCCTGTTTCTCCTGGGCTCTTGTCCAGGTATGTGGTGAGGTGCAATTGCCTTTCCTTGTGCTGGTGTTTCATAATGCTGTCTCTGCACCTCTGTGAGCTGATCACAGCCACTGAGGAGTGGATGGGATGGGATTTCTAAGCCCTGGGACAGAGTTTCTAAGTCAGACTTTTCGAAGGCAAGGCCACGGATCATTCTTAACCATTTCCTCTGCAATTCCATAGCAGGCTAAAGTTTTCAATTTGGGTCTCTAATGGGCATTGTCAGAATTAATTAGGGCACGCTGAACATCCTAAGAAGCTTTGATGATGAGAATTTCAGAATAATATTACTAATTGCATATTGCTTTGGCGAGTCTGTTGCCTTCCTCCCGGTCCACTTGAAATGAGACTAATCTGTTGGGTTGTTAGATCCTCTCCAGATGCATTCCATGTACACTCATGGTACTAGCTGGTTTGGCTCAGTGGATAGAGCATTGGCCTGGGGACTGAAGGGTCCCAGGTTCGATTCTGGTCAAGGGCACATGCCCGGGTTGCAGTCTCGGTGCAGCCAATCAATGATTCTCTCTCATCATTGATGTTTCTATCTCTCTTTCTCTCTCTCCTCCTTCCTCTCTGAAATCAATAAAAATATATTTAAAAAAAGTTGTCTACATGGTATTTTTTTTTCAACATATTCCTGAAATGAATAGCCCTCTGTGTTGGCTTATTAGATTTGTTTATGACAAATAAGCCTAATACCCAACGGCCTATAGTAGACACTGAAAAAACAACCCACAAGCCAATCAGAGAATTCAGTTAAATAACAGTGGCCACAGTTTCCTTACAGGATTGTGCCAGATGGGCAGTGGCCACAGGGGATACCTACACCAAGAAGATAAACAAGATTACAATGAAATTATTTCTCATTCCAAGTCTGGATTTTCTACTGTGTTTGCAGCAGCGACTCTGGGGAAACAGCCTGCGAGGAGTTCACTGTCGCTGCCCGCTGTGTGTGTGCGTGTGTGCAGCGATAAATCAGTGGATTTATGGATTTAATTTCCTCTTCCTATCTGAAGATGGGGATTTAAAAGTTAAGGTGTGTATCTACAGGTAGTAAAATGCCATTTTGTTCTTCCTTACTGGCTGAGTCTTGCACAGAATTAAAATTGCAGGAAAATCTCGTTAAAGATGGGTCAACATTCATTACGCCGTGGAGATTCAGTTGCAGTGGAGAGGCCTGGCTGTGCATTCAGCTTTGCCAGGGAAGGGCTGCGTTCTGACAGCAGTTTGCACTGGAAGAGGATGGGTGGCTCAATTGCTTCCGGTCATGTCTGCACCCTGGTAGCTGCCCCAGCATTTTGATTAGGCTCCCTTCCCCCTTTACCTGTCCCAGTGAGTGGGGACAGCACAGTTTTCTCACGGAACATACTGCCTTTCTTTCCTGGAAGCTGAGCAAGGGTTGAGGGCGTTAGCTTAAAATTGGTTCCTACTTGAAACCCTCTTTAGAGATAAATTCAGACTGCTTGGCCTAATCAATCCCCCCCCCCCCCCCCCCCCCCCCCAGTTTGCCTTCACTTGTTTTGGAAAATGTCCCTACATGGTCCCGTATTCAGAGACCTCTGCTGTGGTAGACACTTAAGGCTGCAAGGGAACATAACCCAATTCAGACTAGCTTAAGGAAAGCCGAGTTCTGTTCCACATAACCTGAATCAGGCAGGGCTGCATCCAGGGCACGGTCCCGCTTTCTCTCCACCTCTTGGCTGCAAGCTCCTTGACATGCTGGCTGCATTCTCAGACATGGTTTTCCCATGTGTCTGGGAAGATGTTCTGGGGATGTTCCCAGCCAGCTCTTCCTAATAGAGTCATGCGGAGAGAACAGATCGGTGCCCTGTGTGAGCCGACCCCAGTTCATTCATTTGGCTATTGCTGCACATTTGAGTTGCTTCAAGTGAGGGTCCTTTTGAGTGTTGCTGCTTATGAACATTGTTGTTTGTGTCTTTTTGTAAATCTGTACTCATTTCTGTTGGGTGTGTTCCTGGCGGTGGAGTCTCTGGGTCAGGAGGTATCTGTCGAGCAGTTTTCTGAAGTGTCAGTGAATCCGAGTTCAGGTCCTTAGCCACTTTTCCTACCCTGGGTCTGGTCATCGTTTAACACAGAGAGGCTTACAGTTGCTCATGTGGAAGATCATACAATAATTAAAAAGTAACAATACAAGAATAAACTCTGTGCTTCACGTACTCATAACTGTAAACCTACATGTAAATTAGCCCTTCTGGTGGAATATTTCAGCCTAGGGGTATCCTATTGTGTGAAATGCCTGTTCAACTCTCTTGTCCCTTTGAATTGGACTGTTGTCTTTTTCTTATCAATTTGTATACAGTCTGTATATATTCTAGGTGTAAGCCATTTGTTGGTTTTAACTCATGCCCATACCTTCTCTCACTCTGTGGTTTGTTTCCTTCACTCTCCTTATGGTGTTTCTTGATGAGGACGATGCTTTATGAGTTTTCTCCTTTGCTTAACCATTTCCCTCACAACATCTAGGAAATAGGATTTCCTGCTTCTGTTGAGCAGAGTGTACAGCTCTCTGTGGCTTTGTTCTGGCTTCAACCAACACATCTCCAGCTGGGAACCCTGTGGTCTTTCTTCCTGAATTGCTTTTTAAATGATAAAACAGAAATACCTGCCCTACCTTTGCCTCTGGCTTACATGTTAGAGTTTTTGTTTTTTTCTCTTCTTTTTTAAAGACTCTAAGTGCCTGACTGTTTAGACCTGTTTTAAGACTGTGGAACCAGAGAATTCTGTGTTTTAAAGAAAAGCAACAGGCCAATCAAACATTCCCTTTTTTTTTTTCCTCCCAAAATGTTAATATGATGGGAAGGCTTTGAAAAAGAAGATGAATTGAAGGTTAAAAATGCACGTAAATGAGAATCATTTATTAAAAAATAATTCTACTTAAAATGGCTACTCATTATGAGCACTAGTCAGTCTTTTTGCTAAGCACTTTCCACAGATTATCTCATTTAGACTCTGTAAAATCTATGAAGTTGCCTCATTAACAACCTTATTTTATAGATTGGAAAGTGAGGTTCTGTACCTCCAAGGTCACACAGTCAATAAAATTGGAGCCGAGATTCAAAGTGGGCTCTGTTGGGCTCAGAGCTCAGTGTTCTGTCCGACTGCCCTGCTGGCAAAGATGCATCCTTGCTCTTTACAAATTGGATCAAGCCAGTCAAACCACATTTCAGGCCTCCTCCTACCAATAGTTCAGTACTGGTGAAAAATTGGGTAGCTTCTCCTTTCCCATTTATCCATCTCAGAACTAAATCAGTAAGGCTGACTGTCTCCTTTTAAAGTTGTGCAATATCTCCTCATTCTAGAAGGCATCGCATCTTGTTCCCTGGCGCCATCAGGAGGACCTACAAGTTTTGGGTAAAATATGGTGGTTTCAAGGCTTAGCAACAACTCGGCCTAGACTTATATCATGTGTCCCGGTTTCCCTGTTCAGTGTAGCCTGATGTCCAAGCCGAGCAGCAAACCCGGGAGAGGTCAGTGATTAGATTCTCAGCTTCCAGATCCTTTCTCTACTCATTGGTTGAAGACTCTTCCTTTCTAATCCACCGACCAATCCTCACAGCTATGAGAGTGGGAGATGGCCCTGGTTGGGGAGATAGGACACTCATTGGGGAAGCACTGAGTGGGACTCAGGCCTCTGTGCTGGGCTTTTTATGTTGTGGGCAGCTTATTATCAAGACTTGGGACAAAGTTAGGGTGGGATATGTCCAAGGGCTCCCAAGTCTCTTAGATTCCTGGTTTATGGCTGGAAGGGAGTAACAGCTGCCATTACCTGTTCTTTCAGAGTGTCAATAGCACTGTACTTTGAGTAGCACCATTTACCACAGTTGATTTAGAAGCTACCTGTACATTGTGGAGCCTCGTTCATGAAAGGAGAAAAGCACACAGAGGATAGGGGCTGGGCCTGGCTCCCTCTCGTTGTGTGATGGAGACCCCTTCTGTGCTCCGAGGGCCATAGCAGTGGTGAATTCAGTCTCTCAGGGACTGGTGTAGCTCAGTGCCTTGTCATTTGTGGGTGACTCTTGCCACTTTCCTTTTCTCCTTAACCAGCGGGTCTTGCCTTCCTGTGCTTCTCAATTTTATGGCTTGTGACTTCCACCCGTCCATTGCTTCTCTCCCCTATGTAGGTAACGCCTAAAGCATAAACAGCTGTTTTCTGGGTAATCTTCCACATTGCCTTTTGAACAATTTAGCAGTTGGAAGGGCCATGGGAATGACTGCCCTAGCCTGAGCCAGCCGTCCGTAGACATAACTGCAGTGGCAGCATGAAGATGGGCTGTTCAGGGAGTTCAGAGCTTAGTAATTGCTGAGAGCAATTTGCTTTCTCTTCTCATTAGTGTCTGTCTAGAGAAAGTGCAGAATCTTTAAGGGGCAACTGAGAACAATCTTGTCCTTAGAGTTGGAGGTGCAAAAAGGAGGGGAAAAAACAGTTTCGTTCACTGGTTAACTAGTCTCTAAAAATTTAACTAAGTTTTTGCCCACTGAAGTCTTGGGAAGACACAGATAAGTGTATTTTTTTTCCAGTTGGGTAGGGTGTAAGAGAAAGGAAGTCTTATGGGCCCCCTTTCCCAGTGCTGTCTCTCATGGAAGTGTCGCCAAGCGCTGAGGCAGAGCCAGTCCCTGTGTTGCAGGACCTTCTGCAGCATGTGGCTCAGCTTGCCTCTTGCAAGTTTTGACCACGAAGTCTGTGCCCAGGAGGTGGAGTGTGGGGCATGGCACACTTGGGCAGTCTTAGGGCTGGGCCCAGCCATCTTCTGCTGGGGACTCTGGGCAGAAATAGTTTACATCACGACATCTGTAAGTCTCCTGATGATTGGGGGGTGGGGAGGGTTGATGGCCTAGGAGGCATAGGTCAGGGTAACTGTTGGGGGAGGAGCCAGCAGGAGCCCCTGAAGAGCAGTCACACTGGGTCTTGCCCATTTTGCTTTCTGGATAAGAGTCTCTTTTTGTTGAGGCTGGAACCTATACCATATAAACCTCAAGATGTTAGGGAAATTCTCCAGCTGCTCCTGGCTTCCTTTAATAAACTCTTAGGTAAGTGATCGCTAAGAGAGTCAATGAATGTCCATTGAACCAAATCTTCCTTTAAAATACCCATTTTCCACCATTACCACCTTTTGGAGTAATGAAGCCCACTAATTCATACTATGTGTAAAACAGTGGTCTTTCTTTCTCCTTACTGCACAACTCCATCCTGAGACTTGGGGGTGGTGGCAAGTTTGGTTTTCCTTCATGACTGATGTTTGGTGCCCGTGTGCCTGTCACTGGCTGCCTTGCCACCTTCCTGCTCTGTGAGTCTACACACTTGACTCTATTCTGTCTCCACTGTTCCCGGCTGCAGGCTCCTCCCACATCCTGCCCCATCCCCAGGAGTTACCCAGCAGGCCTGCTGCAGCCACCCTGGGGAATTAGTGAGAAACAAGGAGGAGTCCTCTCTGGTGGGTGCAGCCCTGCTCCCGGGTGTGGTTGATGTAGCAGTGCACGCGGGATTTCAGCCCCCTCCCTTCCTAACCAGGCATTCTGTACAGTGAGCAGGTTGTGTGACCATCCATGGCAAATCCATGAGCTCTCACATGTGAAGTCCATGGCTAGGGCTCCATACACAATAGACATCCAACAGATATTGGTTCCTTTGGCATCCCTTTTTACCCATCCTAGAAATTCACTCTAGGCTGAAAAGAGCATTGCTGGGTTTAGAGTGTTTCTGGGGCATGAGATATAGTGGGAGGTATATGATCTTTGAAAACCAGTGGGCCGAGGCTTCAATCCTGCCTGGCTTTGCAAAGTGTGTAATCCCTAACATCTCATCACCTCATTCCCTTTGTCTTTAAAATGGGACGACAAACAGCATCCACCACGTAGGATGCGGGAAAGCATGAGAAGTGCTCTGCTCAGAGCAGGGCAGTGAACAGCCTGCAGGCAAACCCAGCTGAGTTCAGTAGTTTAGAATATTCTGTGCATTTTTAAAGAAGGGAGGAGAATGTGTGACAGAGTCTGTATGGGCCCACAAAGCCAAAAATATTTACTCTTTGGCTCTTTATAGACAGGTTTGCCGACCCCTAGTTTGGAGGGTTGAGCCCCACCTGGCACTGGGTGGCAGCTCTACACAGGTGGTTCCTTCTTCACCTGTTACAGCTCTTTCCCCAAGGTTCCTCCTGTCTGAGCACTTGGTGCGAAAGGATCTATCACCAAGATCAGCTAGGAAGGCTAAGGCGGGCCTCCAGTGGACACTAGCTCAGCAGGGAAATCGGTAGCAGTTCTGTGGTTTTTAAGGTAGCTTTGCCCGCCTTTCAGTATATAACCCATTGAGGACCACGGGTGCTTATGATTACCCCAGGTGTGAGCAGCTTTCGATAATTTCTAATAAATCATTGTGTTTAAGCTGAGTATTGGTGGGGCATTTTTCTGACAGTCTTTATACCAGTTATTTATTTTCTTGGAGAAACATAACCCAAACGGCTTGGTAATGAACTGCCACTGTTGTTACGGGACTTGCTCCCATTATGGTGGGAAGATTTATGTTCCCAGGTAGATGGTGGTTGCGGGAGATGTAAGAATAATGTGGTCCTCTAAGAGCAGAGACAGCATGAATAAGCACAAAAGGTCTGGGGAGCTGTGGTCCAGGATGTGTCCATAACTTACTCAATATTCTCTCCAGTCCAGCCATTCAGGTATAATTGTGTGGGATAATGCAAGGACCAGCAAGAAGGCAAGCAGGGACCGAAAACGTATTTGTACCTGATTTAGTAAGGTGGACCCGGGTTTGTTACAGTGTGTGCTCACTCAGACGAGTGCCGAGGAGCCGCCATGGGGCTCACGCTGCTGCTGGGGGAGGAGGCATATTAGTCGGGGTGACTCACAGGTCACACGGCAGACTGGTGCCCTCAGCAGGCGGGCTCACTTAGAATGCCAATGACGTCTCATTGGTGAGACTCCTGCTTCATCCTCTGTCCTCCAGTCCAGCTCCACCCTGGTCACCACGCAGAGGTCTGGTGTAGTATGTTCCTCCTGGGATCTCACTTCCTTTCTCCTCTCTTTCTATACTCTGGCTTCACCCATTTCTTAGCCCTAAAGGCATTGTCAAGGGTGGGCCTTTTCCTTCAAAAGAATGAAGTTACCAGTTGCCAAGAGAAGTCATAATTTCTTCACATACCAGATCTGATTCAACCATAGCTGGTCTGAGCTGGTGCTGCAAGGCTCCTCCTTCGGGAGATGATGGTCCAGGACATGGGAAGGTGCTTGGGCAACTTGGGGGCTGGGCAATTATGGCGTGGAAAGAGGCCAGTGCTCTGCAGTCTAACAGAGCTGGATTTGAATCTCTGCTCTACTGCTTTCTGCTCTGTGACCTGGAACCATTTGTTTAACCTCTCTGAACCATAGCCGCCTCAATGGTAAACTATAGAGGACACTGCCATCCTTGCAAAGCCGTTGTGATGATTTTGAGGGATATTCAACATAAAGCTGAGAGCACAATGCTTGACCAGGGGTAGATGCTCAAAAGACCTTCACTGCTTCCCATCGTAGGTTCAACACAGGCTTGAGTTGCTGTCTTTTGAACTCCATTTAGAAAATGATGGGGACCAGCACCCCCCTAAGACCCGAGTCCTTGCTTTACTGCCCTTTGAGTCCGTTGCAGCTCTGTAATCGAGCATGTTCTTACATCATCCATGTTCATTTTCCTGGTCACTGTATCTCTTCCCTTCAAGACTATTTGCAGACTCTTCTCATTCCCTTTTTCCCTCTCCACCAGTTCTTAATCCTCCTCACCTTTCATCCTTGCCTGGACCTGAGCTGACAGGTGTATCATAAATTCAGGGGTCAACCAAAGCCCTCTCCCCAAATGTTTCTCACCTTTTCTATTGTCGGAATTCTGTCACCTCAGACTTGGATCCTTTAATGGATGTGAGTGACTTGGGAGCTGGCATGGCCCACTTTACCTGGCTCTGAAGGAAGGGTCCAGGAGCAAGTATTGATGAGTGAGTGTAGGGGAGACAACCACGAGGGCACAGAAGCCCTGGTGGGCTGGAAGGGCTGAGTCTCTGAGGACAAACCTTGCATTAGTCAGAGTACCTGTGTGTAGGGAGCTCTGCCCCACGGAAAGGCAGTAGGTGCCTCGTTGAACCTTGATTTAACACTGAGAACTGGCCCTTATATCCTTCCTGGGGTTACTTCAGTCTGTGCCCTGCAGATGCCCACGTCTGTGAAGGGCACTTGCAGCTGAATTCTGAAGGGGCTTTTCTAGAGCTTCTGCATTTATCCAGAGCATGAGTGGTCGAAGGACCTAGCGTATCCCTGGTTAATTATTGGCACTTCTCACAGTGGCTATAGTCAGTGGAAACTCCTGGGATTTCAGAGTCTGGTCCTCCCAAAAGGAAGTGGATTTGGTGCAGCATTACCTTTGGTGCTTGGTCTGGTACTGAACACTACCCAGGCAAAAGTAGGCTGCAACAGCATCTGAGAGGCATCATCCCTACCTGGCAAGGAACCCTGTGAGGTGAGGAAAGGACTTTTTTAAAAAATTGATTTGAGAGAGAGAGAAAGGGACACACACACACACACACACACACACACACACACACACACACAGAGAGAGAGAGAGAGAGAGAGAGAGAGAGAGAGAGAGAGAGAGAGAGAGAAACAGTGATTTGTTGTTCCACTTACTATTTATACATTCACTGGTTGCTTCTTGTATGTGCCCTGACCTGGGATCAAACTAGCAACCTTGACGTATTGTGAGGATGTTCTAACCCAGTGATCGGCAAACTCATTAGTCAACAGAGCCAAATATCAACAGGACAACGATTGAAATTTATTTTGCGAGCCAAATTTTTTAAACTTAAACTTCTTCAACGCCACTTCTTCAAAATAGACTCTCCCAGGCCGTGGTATTTTGTGGAAGAGCCACACTCAGGGGCCAAAGAGCCACATGTGGCTCGCAAGCCTCAGTTTGCCGACCACGGTTCTAACCAACCGAGCTACCCAGCCAGAGCAGGAAGGGACCTTCAATGGCTGACTTAGAACGTGGCAGCTCTTCCGCAGGTAAACGTGTGAGTTTGTGTTACCACCTTATTACGAAGGCACCAGCTCCTGCTTGTGGAGTCTGTCCCCACTAACAGCAGGGGTGTGTGTCCCATCGGGCGCTGGTGTAGATGTTCCCGCCAGCACACTCAGCTGGTTGGATGGACTGCAGTGGCAGCCACAGGTAATGAGAAATCCATCACACACGCTGTTGCTTGAAGCTCTGGATCACATGCCTGAGCTGTGAGTAATGTGATTACTTAAGTGGCATTTTATTTACGCTTTCACACAGAGCAGTGGCTGCTGCTTTTCCAAAGCAGCCATCACCCAGGTTTGATTTCTTAAAAGTCTCTGCAGAGTCCGGATGGCAGCATCACAAATATCCTAATCCAGATGACACTAGTGGTCTGTGCTTAAAACTCTGTTATCAGCTTAGAGCAGGAGATACTAGTGCACTGAGGTCAGTTTAAAAATACAGTTTCCATTTTTGGTGCATACTGCATGCTGGGCATTTTGCATATATGTCTCAAATAATCTTCCCAGTAATCCCAGTAAAGTAGGCACCGTGGCTCTCATATTACAGATGAGAAGCTTGCAGAGATGCAATTGCTCGCCCAGAATCACTTAAGCAATGGCAGTGCCGATGTCAAGAGACGTTACCAGTTAAAAAACTGCCATAGGCATTTATGTTTTTTTATGTTTCAGACTGGGAAGCAGAACCATTGATTTCAGCTCCAAGCTGGGTTAAGAGCTGAGTTTTGTGAAAAGAGCTGTGTGAGAAATGGGCATCTGAGGCTTTGATGGGCAACACCAAAGTAACCCATGCAGTGTTGTTCCCAGATAATTTCAGCAGGCAGCCCTGACAAGGTGTCTGCAGTTCTAGGCCTGATTTGTGTCTCCTGCTGGTAAATCAGATGAGGTATCTGAGCCTCGATGCCTTATTAAATGGAGCCACAATTTGGGTTTGTTGCAGGAGCTGTCACCGCCTTGTAGACAAATGTATGATTTCTACTGTAAGCTCTGGGCCCTTCTCCTGCATGATTGTGGCAGGGGCCATGGCTGTGCGTGGGTGAGTCAGCTGAAGATCATCCCCTGCTTACTCCAAATCGCTCATTTCTTACTAGGGTAGCAGCACTGTCAGGAGAAAAGGAATAAATAATGGTGACCTTGTGTGCCAGCCCATAAACAGGTTAATAATAATGGTTTGTGGTTCCATCCAGCTGCCTGGAAATGTTTCTAGGTCAGTGGTCGGCAAACTGCAGCTCACGAGCCACATGCGGCTCTTTGGCCCCTTGAGTGTGGCTCTTCCACAAAATACCACGTGCTGGTGTGCACGTACAGTGCGATTGAAACTTCATGGCCCATGCGCAGAAGTCGGTTTTCAGCTCTCAAAAGAAATTTCATTCGTTGTACTGTTGATATTTGGCTCTGTTGACTAATGAGTTTGCCAACCACTGTCCTAGGTCATGGCTCAGGGAGCTCTTCCTTTTCACTTCCCACTTGCTTCAGTCTAAGCTGTTAGTGTGCACCTTACTGCAGATTTTGGTGCTGTGTATTCGCGTGTAAAAATGATTGTACCTCCCTGGTCTAGTGTTTCCCTAATACAATGTTAGGGTAATGCTGTCTTCATGTTCCCTATTTCATAGGACTTCCAATGAATGGGTGAATGAATTAATATGAATGAGTAAATGGATGAGACAACATACAAATACATGAAATAATCCATGTCAATTTTTTAAAGGTTGAAAAATAATAAAAAAGCTAGAAGCAGGAAGAAAATTCTCATATCCTCCCAACTGTTGATAACCGTTACCATTTTGACTTTTCTATAATCCTTTTCTGCACTGTTTCTCTTTTCTTCTTACATTGTTGGGTCAAGGGCAATATTTAAGGATAGTTGAGGTACCTAGAAGATGTGACCATGCAACTGACTAAATAGGAAGAACAGTTTTAATGAATAGCCTCACGCTCTCCTGGGTAGCCATGCTGTCCTGGCTCCGTGCGTGGTGGTGGCTGTGGCAGCTCCCTCTTTCCTTGTGGGTCTCTGGGGAGGTGGCTGGGCACAGAGAGTGTGGTTATGGAGTGGATGAAGCAGTCATTAGGCATCTTTGGTTCTCTTTATACTTCTTGATTTTCTGTTTTCTTCCCATGTTTTTGTACATGGCCTTTTCTAGGAGTCTCTAATGCTTATGATAAGCTAATTTGACTAAAGAATTTGACTTAAGGAACTTTTCCCAAGAAACTCACTCTTAGTAGCTCTGGACATCATGTGCAAAAACCCAGCTGGACTCTTTCTTTAATGTTTGTAGGTTAGTTAATAGGAAAGGGACATAAAGATCTAGGACCTAGTTACGGTTTTTGTTCCTATTAAGGTGCTCACATTTAAAGCAAAAGCAGCTTATTGCTTCTGTCTACCTTGGTTTCTTCCAGCACATTCTAGTCTTGCTAGTCTGTGAAATTTGTTCCTACTTTATTTACACAGAGCTTTCTGGCACATTTGATTTATTCTTTGACATATTTAGAGTCATTGAATTTTAGAGCTGGCTGGGACTTCCATTATTAACATTCCTGTTATTCCCCCAAATAATAAATGACAAGAAAGTGTAACAATAAAAGTATTACATGGCTTCTGCTGGCTGTATGCTCCTCCACAAGATATAAGTATATCCTTCTTCATGTGTGTTTTGTTACCATATAAATGATCTCACCTGATAATTTCCCTCTGGGGGGTTTTGATCTTAAATGATGGGTACCAGGGAATTCTGGCTATTTATCTCCACTCCCTACACCTATTCCCTGCAAAGAATGGGGCTTTCAAAGGCTCAGTGAAAACAGGAGGTGATTAGTTGTTACCAGTGAACAGACGTTGGAAGGGGGACCTCTAGGGTCCTGCTTCCCAGGCATGGTCACAGGGCATGGCCCTTGTTCTCAGGGAGCCAGCTGAGAACAATTGAAAGATGTTTAATTATTTAACGAAGTAAAGGTGCGGCAAGCATATGTCCCTGTAGGATGGAGAGAGGGACAGACACACAGACTAGCTTGTTCCACTTGTGGTCCCTAATGACTCACACATGTCCTTCATAGGTGGCATGGCAACCCCTGCCGATGGGGTCTCATCCCTGGCATGTTACATACGGGTCAGTGTGGCTGCCCTAGACATAGTGGCATTGTTCAGCCATCCAGCCAGAGTGGACAGTTTGTAATGATGCCAATGTCCAGCTACAGTAGCTGTGGAGCTTCCTAGTCCCAGAGCAAAGGGCAGACTGAGTGCTGTGCTAATGGAGTGTTGGAAGATCCTGAGCAGAGTTGGCCGGTGTCTCCTGTCATCTTGTCTCTGTGGCTACACCTGGACTTAGGTTTCTTTGCTTTTAGCTTGAGCTGAGGGCTGTCTCAGCAAAGACTAGGCTCATGAGCTGCCGGTGCTGGTTCCTCCACCTGCAGGGCCCTGTCCCCTCCACCACACGTTCCTGGAAAACTCCGTTCCTCAGGACCAGCTGAATCCCACTTCCTCAATAGAATCTCAGTAGAATCTGCCCCGGCTTCCTCCTCTGTGTTCCTGTAAATTTTATTTTTTGTAATGACCACATTGCCAAGTAATATTATGCTTCATCGGCTTGTGTTCCGGGGTCTCTCTCCCCTAGTCAGACTGTGGATCCCAGAGTGTAAGGGCTGGGTGCTACTTGTATCTTTGTCTAGCACAGGGCAGATATATAACAAAGGTTCCATCAGTGATCGTTGTGCACCTGTAGACTGAACTTCTTCACTGTGTCCGTGGCTGCATGTGGCTTCCTCTAATCTGTGCCATACTCAGCCTAGAGTCCTTCAGAAAATACCAATTGATAGTGTCAACCTCCACGTAAGCCCTCCAGTGACTCCTCAGTGCTTATAGATAAGTCAGCCTGGCTCATGGGCCATTAAGATCCTCAAGCCTCTTGGCAGCTTCAGCCTTGCACTCTCTCTGGGTGCCCCAGGCCATAAATGACCACGTCCAGATTGTAGAAATTCCCTTGAAGGGGGGAGGACAGCCAGATGTTCGTGGAGTCTCCTGGTATGGGGACAGAACTACCAGTAAGGGATTCACACACATTATTCTTTGCATGAAGACAGTTCCTTTGTTCCTCTGGGCTCTCTGTCTAGTCACATGACGTAAGTATATCATCTCTTGGACCAAGGGGCCATGCTGGGGTCTTATCCGCAGCTGCAAGGGTTTAGGAATCTGGAGAAGGGATGAGATGTAAATGAATTGAGAGACTAGACATGAAATATAAATTTGGGAGGCATGGGGGAGCCAGGGGAGGCTCCACTTTCTAGTGAAGTGGGCTCTGTGAATCTCCGGACCCAGGGCCTTTTATTCACACATTTTTCTCTTTAGTAAAGCAGATATACATATCAAAGGTAAGGTTTGGTAAACAGTAAAGGACCATCAGATTGGGGGAATTGCCAGCAGCAGGTAATAACATGCAGACTTTCAGCTCTGCTGAAAGAGTCCATTCAATCTTTTGAGGACTTCTCACATTTATTATGGCCTGCTGGACTTAGCCTTCAGCAGGGCCAGGTGAGCAACTTCCCAAGTGTGGACCCTTGTGGTAGTCTCTCCAAGTCTCCTGAGTCCACCAGGCATCTCTCTGGCAGTGCTGGGAGTGAGAGACTGTTATGTCAATCACTGAGTTGCACAAATGAGAGTGGGGTGAGAGGAAAGGCAGCTCATTGCCATGGCCCAGTGCTCCTCGGCCCAGAAGCCTGTGGGTGTGGGATGTGTGAAAAGTGTTCAGTCAGCTTCCGAGGAGTGTTTGGCTCCTGTGGTTTTCACCATGGCTATGCCTCAGAGAGGGGTGCCCACTGCTCTCCATGGAAGCCTCGCTGGTGATTGTAGAGGTGGGTTGTGGCTAGGGAGTGTTCCCTGCACTGGCTACCTCTCACTAAGGGGGACATGTCAAATGAGCACTTTCCAATCCTGACACCATTGGCTTGAAGTGGACAAAAGACCTTAAGCAGATTTATTCCCAGGGCTTGGGAGGAGAGCATCTGCTGTGTGAGTGATACAAGGGCAGGGCCTCAGCATGCAGGGGAGGGCAGGCAGGGTGGCTGCTAGGATACTTTCAGAGACATAGTGAAGCGAGTCTTTATTGCTACCCCTCCCAGATGTTCCCTTGAAGCAGCGGCTGAATGACAGAGCTGGGAGGACCTGAAGCAGGCCTAGCTGTGCAGCTAATGAAAATTTCATGCAGAGTCTGTGGCTGTAGTTCCCAGAGCGGCAGCTGGTGCCAAAGCTACCACTTCCCCCTGCTGTGCCTTGATGTCAGCATTGAATGTTCTACTTTGAATGGCGCTTTAGGAAGTGCTGGTGGTGGACCGGTGAGTGCTCAGCCAGGAGCACATGAAGGCAGAGGGCTCCTGGGGCCACTGCCACAGGGCTGAGGGCCATGTTCTGAAGTCCCAGAAGTCACCTGGGTCTGGGTGGATTAGAGTCAGGTGTCTTGCCTGCTTTCCAAGACCCAGGCACGTGACAGGTGGTTTAGCTGTTTAGTCTCACACAGACTTTGTGAGGCAGGTGTTGCTGTCCCCCATTTCACAGATCAGAAAGCTAAGGCGAGATACTAAGTCATGGCAGTGTTAGAGAGGACCTCTTGGGAGGTCTCTGGTCTATGTTCTCATCTCCTGTCGTCCCATGGCATCTCTTGCCAGCGTCATCACAGGGCAGCCGACCCATATCCTCTCCAGGGAATGCAGTCTCGCTGCTCCTCTCTTCATTGAGTGCCACGGAGGCTGTGTGTGGTGTTTGGCGCCTGATCTTTGGATTTGGACAAAACTGAGAGTTCAAATCCCTGTCCTGCTTCTCATTAGTGATTTCTTCTCTCAGCCTCACTTTCCCAGCTACTTCACAGGGTGCTGTTTGTGCCTATCTCAGAAGGTCATTGCAAGGGTTCAAGGAAATAAAACAGTCTGGACTTAGCACAGTGCCTGGCACACTTTGAGCATTCAAAAATGGTAACTGCTATTATTACCATATGATTTATTGCTATTATTATTATGATTTACCATATGATTAGTATTAATGTTACTACTACTTTGATTATTTAGTTTGATTTCAACTTTTTTATTTGAACCGGAACTTGATGTAAGTCCTGAATCTTGCATCAGATTCCAACTCAGCTATGGAGAGCCAGGTCATAGAGCCTGCTTGTTCCTTGGGGGCTGAGGGCCCTAGTGGATGTGGGGTGAGGATGTTGAGCCGAGGTCTGCTGGTCCTCCTCCTGCACACCTTGGTCAGTTCTTCCAAGACCTTCCAGCTTCATCCCGGCTGGTCCCAGGTTCTTGTTCCTGCTGGACTTGAGGTCAGTCTAAGGGAGTCATCCATCCCTTTCCTCAGAAACCTCCAGGTCACAGAGGACTAAGGTTTCCACTCGGAGAGGAAGTAGTTGGGGAGTTGCAGCCCAAGACACTGGCATAAAAAAGCAGCAGAGCTTGAACTGTTTTCTTTGCTCACTGAGTACCAGTTGACAGTGGGCATTGTGTTGGGCCCCGGGGGGTTGATGGTGAAGATGCCCAGCCCCTGGCCTTCTGTGTGGTGAGTTGCAGAAGTGCTGTGCCTGAGCAGTGGGTGGGCCAGTGTTCTGTGGGGGAAACCACAGGGGCTGTGGACAGCACAGCAGAGCTGCCCCAGGCAGTAGGGAGTGGGGACAGGGAGGCTGCCCCTGAGAAGCACTATATGAATCAGGATTTGGTAGAGCAGTGAGTGTTTAATTACTAAAGGAGGCCGAGGAAGGGAGATTCAGGCAGAGGAGGAGCAGCAGGTGCAGAGTCTCAGAGGCCTGAGAGAGCCTGTGAGCTGGCCTGTGGGTGCAGGGACCCGGGGAGGCTCAGCAGAGACTGTACCTCCCAGGGTCCTGGGAGCTGCTACTGGGCTTGGCCTTAGTCTGGGAGCTGGGGAGACAACTCGACAACTCTAGTGTTTTAGTGGGGGTGGAGGGGCGAGGGTGTGATGTGATATGGGCAGACTGTCACCGTGGGAGCAGTGTGAACAGCCGGGCAGGGCTGGAGGGAGGCAGAGGCTGGTTCAGGCACATGGCAGTAGCCCGAGGGGAAGCTGTGGAGGCCTGACCTTAGGGAGAGGCTGTGGATACAAACCAGGGGAGACGTGAGGTCCAGGAGGGAGAGGACTTGGTCATTGTCTGGGTGGCAGAGGGAAGGAAGAGGAAGGATCAGCCTGAGATGTGGGTTCTTGTTGGTCAGCTGGGTGGACTGAGCTGGGGAAACCTGGGTGGGGTTGGGGGTGGAGGATGGCAGGCCTGGGAGTGGAAGATGGAGACAACTCTGGAAGCTCTGGGAGCTGGGGGAAAGGCCTCTGATGGGCTGCACCTGGTCTGCTGTTGTGGTGGGTCTGAATCCCACCCCCCACCCCCCATCACCTCTAAGTCACTCTGACTAGTTTAGTGTGTGGCTTCCTTTAGCCAGTGAGGCTACACAGTAGAATCATTTGGGAGTTTTAAAAAACCCCACTATGGAGATCACAGCCAGACCACTGAGTCAGCCTCTCCTGGGTGGGGCCTTGGTGTTGACCCCCGTGACAGCCAAGGATGAGAACCACTGCTCTCCCAGTCTTGCATTCATGCCTTCTGCTAATGAGGTCAGGGGTATGGGCTTTTAGTCTGGGGAGATACCCCTGGTCTCAGTCAGTGGACAACTAGAGCATCTTATACCCATTCATGTTTCCGGGAGAAAAAGCCACATGCAAAGCATACTTTGGGAAAGAAAACTCAGACTTAGTTTTTCTCCTGGAGAAAAGAACAAGTCAGTGGGTCACTCCCCAACCCCCATCATAGATGGACAGACAGGGACAGACAGACAGTCCCCAGGAAGGGGAACTCTTTGTGATGATTATAATCTTTAAATTGGCTGGAGGTGCCATGACAGTCTCATTTATTTACGTAAAGGGTGTCGCCCTAAAATGTGTGCACACTTGACCAGCTGATAGCTCAATTTTGAAAATGAAATGTATGTCAGTAAACACTTTATAATTATTCAAAGTGTGTGTATACATTTTGGGGGATACCGTATATTTTTGAGACCATAAATCTGTGTCTTTCTCAGGTTTTAGACCTCTATGAACTATTTTGGAGCTTCAAGGCAAAGGAATTTATTTGCCGAAATGTAGAAGGTCTATTACTGTTGACCTCTGATGTCATTTGGGGTTTTTTATTGAATATCACTCTATGTCACAGGAAATTGTTCATTTGGAACTCTCATAGACACTAATCATGGATTAACCATAAATCTGGTAGCTGTTTTACGGTGATGACATAGTCATCAGAGCACACTCAGATTTCTCCCCACTTCCGGTCTTCCACCCCATAACCTAATGTTCTTTCCCAGGGACATAGTGAGTGATAGGACCTTTTCAAGGGAATGATGGTCAGTGACTTAAGGAAAATATCTGCCTATGACTTCTCTAATGTTATGATAACATGACAATTTAATGCATTTATAAAAATGTTCACATTCCTTCCTATTGTTTGATGTGATTCTCTTTTTTTTCTCTCATTTATAATGCTTTCGTACTCAGGAAGTTGAGGTATGTTTTTGACTTTTCAAATGTATGTAGCATAGTATCCAAATGGTTGCTGAATAAAATGTAAATTTTATTCTAAATCCTAAATCTCAGTGGTAAATATTTGTTTTAGTTCAGTGAGCCAGCACGCATGTATTTATTTTTCATTGGTGTATCCAGGGACTGCAATTTATCAAATGCACATAAACAGTCCATTTGCTGCTTTATCTTTTCTCATTAGTTACAGTACAAGTATGATTGTCAGTTATTATCCGTGTTTTACTGGTGGGTTATTTATTGAGAGAGCAGAGCAACTGACATTGTTATTTTCAGAATCAGTTTGTCAGAGGCCTGCAGGACTTTATACCAAATGTCAGAACAATTCATCACAGAATCACTCTACTCAGGAGGAGAGTGATTTAGGGTGTGTGTACAGCATATGCCCACCTGTATGGACACACACCCAGTAATAGCTATGGGACTTCCCAGGGATACAGAGGTGCTAAAGCTGGCACAGCTTACTTATATTTTATACAATTTGGCCAGGACTTGCTGTGTGCTTGTCACTCCCTCCCGGTTGAGACAAATGAGGTTCCCATTTATTTTCTAGGCTGGTATTTTGTATTATCTCAGGTAATATTCAGATGAAACTGCAGGGTTCAAAAAACTTAGCTAAAATATTTATGAAGGAGAAATAATGTTTCATGTGAGCTAAGCATCTTTGACTTATAGTATCTGAAGGAGTAAGGTAGATGATATATTACATCACCTTCAGAAGAAGCAAGAGTAAAGCAGCTGGACTTCAAAAATGGCTTCCGTTTGGTTCTGTCACCCCATCTCTTCCTCAGAGGCGGCTTTGACAATCTCTGAGCTGCGATAAGCACCCCTCGAAAGGCAAGGCCCTGGGGAATGTTCGAACTGAATGGCATCAGCCATTTGGGCTGTGGGACAGTGGGAGATAAATCCAGGCTCCCTTTCAAAATAGGCTGGAACCATAGACTTCCCATTGGGCATGAGCATCTATGATAAAGGGACTAATCACCCAAATTATAGCAGGAATGTTTTTGCCTCATTTGGTGTTAGGGAGGCTTAAAGGTTTTATTGCAAAAGGCTTTATAGAATAGAATGTTCTTTGGCATACATGAATAGTTATGTACATGCACCTATTAAACTATGTATTGATAAACATTCTTATTAATATAATATAGTAAAATATAATGTGTTACATATGTATATATTTTAAACAGATTTCCTTCCCATGAATGCTTATCAAAATGAATTCTCTCTCAAGTAGTTGAAAACCCAGAGTTACTGGATACCAACAATTTCACAGGGTTCAATACTATGTCAGAAATACGTTTATTTAGCAAAATAAATGGAGAAATATGGCTTTATCTATATCAATCAGTTGTGAAAGATTAACCGAAAAATTGGGGCCTGGATCATTCCCAGTTTGCCATTCTCCCACCACCAGAACCACCTCCTTTTGCCTCATCTAGACATGGAATGATTTGTCACTTTCTTACTGTGACTTTATTTTAAAACATATATTGATTGAATTTAGAGAGAGGAAGAGAGAGAGAGAGAGAGATCTATTTATTGCTCCACTCATTTATGCATTCATTGGTTGATTTTTGTATGTGCCCTGACAGGGGATTGAACCAGAAACCTTGGAGTGCCGGGACGATGTTCCAACTAACTGAGCTACCTGGCCAGGGCCTTCATGCTGACCTTTTATGCCTTCTTACTGCAGCGTTATGTTGCCCTGAGCTATTTGACAATGTCAGACATAAGTCACTGTGCTCAAGTTTGGGACTGCTTACATGTATAGGTTCTCCCAGATTTTAACATTTGGCAATTTCCATCGATGCAGTGGCACCAGGAAGTGGGATCAGCCTTTCCTCGTATGGGTCGGATTTGGTGGGAGGCCGCTCTCTGCCTTCCCAGTAGAGGCGTGACCTAGGGACTGTGCGGGGAAGCCCCCAGGATGCCCAGGTGCAGCGGCACTGCCAGCCCTCAGTCCCGCCGGCCCTCGCTAATAGGAGTAATTGAACTGAAGAAATTACTGTACGTAGATTTGCATCTTTCTATTTAGGCTCATGTTTTAAAAATGAACTGTTGCTGAGGTCCTTGCAAGTCATTTTTAAAAGCTTCATTACCAGGTGATAAAATCACCAGTTAAGAGGTCAACTCAGACAGGAACACATTTCCTGGCAAGTTTGATCTAACACATCTGACACGCTTTTTAGCTCGTCTGCATTTTTACAGGCCATAACATTATTGGGCTGGAAGGCGGATCAGATGCCAGGGCCCCTTCAGCCCTGCATTTTTTTAGGATCCGATTGGACTTTGGGGTTCATATAGCAGGAACACATGGTGATACAGTACAGCATTGAGATGGTGTGCGGGCAGGCACGCTCCTTCCCAGGGTGGGAATTGTCCCTGTCAGAAAACTGATAGAACTTTCAACCGGGTGGGAAGTCATGGCTCTGTTTTAGGAAAATGTAAAATATACACTATATATTTTTATTTAGATAGAAACTAAGAAAAAGGCTGGGTGGTGCCTCTGGGTGTTAGGTCTTGGGGAAACTACCAGCCCTGGCAGGTCAGAGTGTTGGTTCAGGCCACAGGCAGCTGTCCTTGAGTCCTTTGAGCATTTGATTGCTAAGTTGGACTCAGGGATGGATACATTCTCAGGAGGCGAAGCCCTGGAAGAGGAATTCTTTTATCCTTGGCCTTTTCCACATGGGTTTGGAAGCTGCCTCACCAGAAATACCCCCATGTAGAGTGAATTGATGGATAGAGCCCTGGCCTGCTTGGACTTGCCCTATGTGCAGGCCGGTCAGACCGGCTAGTGCAGTGTGGAAGGGTGCTTCGTGTGTCCAGTCTTCTCATACTCAGGCCTGGGCAGAATACCCACTAAGAAGCCCCTCCTCCATGCTCACTGACCACGCCCCAAGAGGGCTCGGTACCCCAGAGTGCTTCCCACATGTCCATTCCCGTGGCCCCCGCATGGGGTCTCTCCGCTGTAGCCGAAGCAGTTACACCAAGGGTTTCATCAGCTCCTGGCTCATTGGTTTTTGCTTTGGCAATCCACTTTCCGAAGGCAGCGCAAAAGCAATCAGATGCAGGGCATCACTTTCTCTCCCTGCGTGGCCTTGCCGAGCAGGGGCTGTTTGAAGGACTCACTTTGCATAATGAGCTTTCACTCAAGGTGCACTTTCACATTTTGGCAGCAATTAGGCAGTGTTATTACATTTCAATGGGTTTCAAATGCTCTAATGCAGATACCTGCTTTCACAGCCTTTATATTTAAAACTATGACTTTTCCCAAGAAATGTGTAAAAATGGCAATTATGGTTAACCTGGAAAAGTGACAAGGTCCGGAAGCATGCTTCACAATCCACCCAAGTTACAAAGTGTGTTGAAATCAGTAGGGAATATTCAGTTTTTGAGACTTTCTCAAACCTTCCTTCGACATTAGAGAGAATGTGACATGTCGGACACACGCCCTAAGTTCCCAAGGACTTGCGTGTATTAGAACAGCGTATTCAAGTAGGAAGCATTCACAGATTCCACATTGCCATTGGACACCTACCTCTGGGTGTGAAGGGGCATTGACGGACCACCGTCGGAGAGATGGACGTTTTGTTATTTTTGCCTTCAGTGTGAAGATGAGTTCATCTTGGCTGTCTCTCTTCCTCCCTGTGAGCAGCAGAACGTGTTGGCACCATGTGCTAGGGCTCAGAGCACACTGGCCATCACACGGAGAAATGAGGTGCTACATTTTCCACTTACCATCCAGCCCTTACCTTAGAATCAGTTAACACTGGCTGCTGCGTTTCAAACCACACAGTTCCAAAGATTCAGAATCACCGGTGGAGAGAAGTGGCAGGGAGGCTGCTTTCAGCTTTCTCGGTGATGTGTCAGGGTGCAGCCTGAGAGACTCCATAACCAGATGGGTGAGGTGGCCAGTGATGCTACAAAGTACAGTCAGAGGAAAAGGGACCGATTCCTTGGAGTTAAAAAATAATTTAATAGTGAGTCACCAGGATCCAGAGGACCCTGTTCATGTTTATTCATGCTCTGGAAAATGGAATCACTGCCCATGAAGCAATATGTTCTGGTTTTACTCTAAATCCAGTTTCCTAAAATCTATTTAAGGGCTTAGGTGAACTCAACTAGGATCTAATAAGGCCAGGTAATTGCACAGCACAGAGGCCAGTACAATTCACCGGAGATGGTGCCAGAGATAAACTGCAGCAGGAGACAGCATGGACAATAATTTAAACTAATTGTGCACTTTGATGTAAATTAACTTATCTGGAAGAGAAATTGAGGCCTCGTTTTGGACCACTTGCTGAAAAATGTCTGCAGAATTCAGAGTACCTTCCAAAAACACATACGGCAAATACTTTTGGGTACTGTCAGGAGGAAATTAACTGAAAGGGGGCTATGCCCTAAAAATTGTGTGAGGAAATTGGAAGGAAAGGGTTATTAGATGTGGGGAATAGATATGTGTAAATATGAAGAAGTGAGTGACCCAGACCCTTGCAATTTTAAAGGAATGGAGTGTCTATCCTCGGAGCACAGACTGATGCCAGCTGCATGCAAGGAAGACATGGTTATGAATCAGCCAGATTAACCGGCCTTTGTTTTTATTATCTTAACATACTGAGAACAAATGGTGTTAAGCTACAGGTATGCCTGTGGTTAATCCTGGCATTTGAATGGCTCTGTTTTTAGGTTTTGTGAGTGCTGCAAAACTGGAACTGCACACAAGTTACATGTCTCCCTGTAAAAGAAATGTTGACAGTTGAATTATCAGCTCTTACAAACAAAGAGGCTTAGTCCATCAGGAGCGCAGCAGGGCTGTACCTGCGGTGTAACTGATAGCAAACACACCTTGTGCTTTTGGAAGGTTTCTCAGTTTATCTGTCACACCGAGGAGAGCGTTGCTGTTTCCATACGAGGCTGAGATGCGTTTGCTCTTCCCAGAATTGCATCCATACAGTTGGAAAGACAAGAATTGGAAAAGTAAATTGATATCATTGATTGCACGTTAATGTCTGTTTGGGGAAAGGTTTCTAAGCCTATTGTTTTCCTTTGTGTTTTGGGAGGTGTGGAGAAAGACAGTTTTTAATGCAGTTATGTGAGCAGCTTCCTGAAATCTGACCTTTTTCTTTCTTTCTATTTTTTCCCTTATATAGGATGATTATTTCAGAAACTGGAATCCCAGCAAGCCCTTTGACCAAGGTAAAGGATGCACTATTTCTTGCTGTCTATTTCATGGAACACCGTCTCATTTTCCTTGCTTGCCCAGTTACAGTTTCTACCAGGCCAGCTGGCTGTCTTACTTCACTGACTTTGGGAACTGAATTGACTGGGGTGATGAAAATTGTTTCTATCAAATTTGTTGTTTGTTTGAAATTGCCTAAGACAGACTAAAAAAAGATTGTAATGGAATTGACCCAAATAATCATTGGTTGCTTTTGTTTAAAAAAATAGTAAAATGGGTATCAGGCTAATGGTGCGTTGTTGGTCTGAATCCAGTGATTTTGTTCATGGGAGAGACTGTGCCTGAAGACGCTGCTAATTCGCAGGAGCCATAAAATGAAACCTTCTTTTTACGAACAGGTTAATCCTGAGAGGCATTCAATGGCACTAGTATTTTTATTTGTTAAAAAAAAGTCATCATAGTTTCTAAATAGAAGCCTGTGTCTGCGTTGGCTCACCACTTGGGGTTAAGCCTGGTCCTCAGAGGGCTCTCCCACTCACACCAGAGAGCCAGTCTCCTGATGGCATTGTAACCATCCCTGAGTCCTCCAGGGGGTTAAGACTGAGTCCTCCTGAGGTTAAGACATAGTGAATCACCTCTCTGTTCCTGTCCTTCCATGCGTGGCTGCTGCTGGCACAGACCCTGCTTGCTGAAAATGGTGGTAGCTTATTCTTTAAGTACATACATACTATTGAAGCTGAAACTTGGAGGATGAGTTCCAGTTTTGTAGTTTGAGTATTTGATGTCATCATGATGGTCAACATGAAACAATTAAAGGAAGGCATTGACATGTAACAGGGTAGGAGGTGCTGCCTTCACTTTTGTCATTTTGATCTCTCCTCCTCCTCCTCCTCCTCCTCCTCCTTCTTCTTCTTCTTCTTCTTCTTCTTCTTCTTCTTCTTCTTCTTCTCTCTCTCTCTCTCTCTCTCTCTCTCTCTCTCCCTCTCTCTCAGCTCTGGTTTTCTTATAAGCAAAATTGGTATTAAAATTGCCATATATGTATTTTCAAGAGGGTAGGGCCACATTTTATTTATTCATATATATATATATATATATATATATATATATATATATATATATATGTGTGTGTGTGTGTATACACACACACACACACACACACACACACACACTAGTGGCCTGGTGCATGAAAATTGTGCACATTAAAAGGGAATTAATTAGAGGAAATATTTTAATATTGCTATTGCTCTTTCTCTATAATAGAAGTGTTTGGGCAGCCCCCTCCCCCCCCCCATTGGGAAACACCAAGACCTGGCTGGCCCCACCCCTGCCAAGCCCTACCAGGTGGGGGACACAGCCTCATATCCCGGCACCGGGGTGGGGGGTGCGGCCTCAGGTCCCCCGGAGCCAGTGTCACGGTGTGATGACATTTGCATATTAGTCTTTTATTATTAAGACTAGAGGCCCGGTGCACAAAATTCACGCACGGGGGCAGGGGGTGTCCCTCAGCCCAGCCTGCACCCTCTCCAATCTGGGACTCCTCGAGGGATGTCCGGTGGGATCGGGCCTAAATGGGCAGTTGGACATCCCTCTCACAATCCAGGACTGCTGGCCCCCAACTGCTCACCTGCTGCCTTCCTGATTGCCCCTAACCGCTTCTGTCTGCCAGCCTGATCAACCCCTAGCGACTCTCCTGCCAGCCTGTTTGCCCCTAACTTCCCTCCTCTGCTGGCCTGGTCACCCCTAACTGCCCTCCTCTGCAGGCTTGATTGCCCCCAACTGTCCTCCCTTGCAGGCCTGGTCCCTCTCAACTGCCCTCCCCTGCTGGCCTGATTGCCCACAACTGCCCTCCCTTGCAGGCCTGGTCCCTCCCAACTGCCCTCCTCTGCTGGCCATCTTGTGTCCACATGGGGGCAGCCATCTTGTGTGTTGGAGTGATGGTCAATCTGCATATTACTCTTTTATTAGATAGGGTAGCGGCCTGGTGCATGGGTGGGAGCCAAATGGTTTGCCCTGAAGGGTGTCCTGGATCAGGGTGGAGGTTCCCTTGGGGCATGGGGTGGCCTGGGTGAGGGGCCTGTGGTGGTTTGCAGGCCGGCCACATCCCCTGGCAACCCAAGCAGAGGCCCTGGTATCTGGGATTTATTTATCTTCTATAATTGAAACTTTGTAGCCTTGAGTGGAGCCAAGCCTTCTGCTCACTCTGTGGTGGCAGCCATTTCTGTTGGGATTTATGTATCTCTTATAATTGAAACTTTGTAGCCTTAAGCGGAGGCCAAAGCAGGCCAGGGCTGTGGAAACTTGGCTTCTTCCATTGCTGAGGGCAACCCTAGCCTTCTGCTCTCTCCAGCTTTGTGACTGCTGCCATTTCTGTTGGGATTAATTTATCTTCTATAATTGAAACTTTATAGCCTTAAGCAGAGCCCTGGGCCAGCCAGAGTGTGCAGAAAGCTTGGCTTCCTCCATCGCCAGGGAAACCCAAGTCTCCCTCCTGCTCTCTCTGTGGCCGCAGCCATCTTGGTAGGGTTAATTTGCATACTTGCTCCTGATTGGCTTGTGGGTGTAGCAGAGTGATGGTTAATTTGCATATTACTCTTTTATTGGATAGGATATTAGAGGCCTGGTGCACGACATTCCTGCACTGTGGGGGGGGGGTTGTCCCTCAGTCCAGCCTGCACCCTCTCGCAGTCCAGGACCCCTTGCTCCTTACCACCTACCCCTTACTGCTCCTTACCACTCGGCTTGCTTCTCCTTAGCCCTGCCACAGAGGCAGGAGAGGCTCCTGCCACCATCATTGCACTTGCCAGTAATGAGCCTGACTTCTGGCTGAGTGGCACTCCTCCTGTGGGAGTGCACTGACCAGCAGCGGGCAGCTCCTGCATTTAGCATCTGCCCCCTGGTGGTCAGTGTGCATCATAGTGACTGGTCATTCTGGTTGTTCCACCGTACCAGTCACTTAGGCTTTTGTTATATAGATATACACATTCATTCATTCTCAAACATTGATTGAAGTATTACTGGGTCCATAAACACCATGCCAGTTAATGGCTGGGATGTAGGTGGGTGTGGGGAAGCATTGGGTCTATAGGTGAGGGATTTTGTGTGTGTGTGTGTGTGTGTGTAGGGAATGGATACCAAGGAAGACTTTCTTTGGAGGAGCTGTCAGAGCTTATACATATCTCAGCAACCTCCATTGGCCTCACTCCTCTCACTTTGAGTAATGACTGAATCATCACAGTAAATCACATTAGAGCACTTGAAAGTATTTGTAATTTAGTTTAGAAATTTTCCATAAAAAATGGTCAAAATTTCTAAACAGGCCCCTTTGTAAGGATGTACCTTCATTTTGGAATAACACTCAGATGCAGAGAGAGCAGCATGTGATCTGTCTGATGGCCATGCCCCTCTATCAACATCCTTGCCAGGACTTTGCTTCTGCAGCTCCCTCCACAGACAGCGCATGCAGTGCACTGGTTCTTTCCAGCCCAGAACCAGAAATGTGTTCTTGTCCTGTAAGGATCAGTATTGCCTAAGTCACTGCCAGATTTACACTTCCCAAGGCTGCAAACAAATACAAAAACTTTGCCCAGGGAACATATTCTTACTGTTACTGATACACATCAGAAAAGTAATATGTGAAGGTGGTTCTCACTTGCCCCTTGGGGATAGAAATGATCGCTTCCCTTGACTTGGGGTGAACACAGAAACCGAGCACCAGAAAGAACATGGTATTTCAATCTGTTTAACCAAAAAAACAAAACAAAAGGATGATGGCAACTATTTCCGGCTGAGCCCTGCCCCCTGCTCCAGCTTTTTCTAGCTTTGTGGGCTTGAGAGCCAGATCTGCTTATATAAATCCTCCTGGAAAACCTCGTGACTTTATGGGGTATAATTGAGGACTTCAGCCGAGAAGCCCCACTTTGTACCTCAGGTATAGCTGCTGTTGGCTATTTATATACAGAGCCGTGGGGAGAGGAGGCAGATCTGAGAATAGCCTTTGCTTAAAATATCAGCCCCAGTGGTTGTCATCAATTACATTGTATGCTGCTCAATAAAAGTGGGTGGTCACTATATCAGCGCTGACACCCCTTGCTGAAATATAAACCACAGGCATGGAAAATGCGGAGCGTTTCATCTTCCAGAAAACAGGAGGACTGCTGAACTCCAGGGGAAGGTGCCCGTGCCCCTCCTAAGCTAAAAAAGAAAGAAACGTGGTCACGGTGGCTTCGTGGTTGGGTAGAACTTCCAGTTTGTAGAAGTGGAGCTTGTTGGAAAGCGTTTCAGAGTTTTAGAGGATACATGTGGGCAGGGATGGAGGTGGAAGGGGCCTCACGATGGAGGTGGGTGAGGAGTAGGCTTGAAATGAAAGGGAAGGAAAGGGGAAGGGAGACTGCGTGGGGAATTCTGGTGGAGCGCAGTCAGAAAGGTAGAGTCGAGGCAGGTTATGATGAACGTACCAATCATGAAGTCTGGACTTTGTTTTCTTGGCACTGGGGAGCCATAGCATGTTTGTGAGCAGAGGAGTGACATGATGAGGGCAATATTTTGGAGGACTTAGTCTGATGACTCAACAGTTGTGAATAGGGACTCAAGACATGCCTGCTAAGTGATGTCCCTCGTACAGGACTCTGAGGAAACTTCTCCACTGCATCATGCATTACCTCTGGAATGTGGTTTATTCCAAGGTGGTCCGACTTACCATTCATTGTTCAGATTGACCTGTGAAATGCCCATGTACCTCCTGATTGCCTGAGGTGTTGGTGTGAATAGTGAGGACACTCATTGTAATGGTATTCAAGAGGATTTGACTTTGGGTGGTGGAATATGCAGATGATGTGTCATGTAATTGTACACTTGAAACCCCTGTAATTTTGTTAATCAGTGTCACCCCAGTACATTTAATAAAAAAGAAATAGTTACCTGTACTTGCATTCTCTGCTTAAGGATGTTTACTGAACTCTGAACTGCAGGGCTTCATAGAATGAGCACTTGTCATGTAATCGACTCCAAGGCAGTCAGCAGAAAAGTGCCTCCGCTGCCAGGCTCCGTCCAGAGACTGAGCATGTCTTTAAGTTATTACCTTTAAGCAGATCATCACTGCTTCTGTCAGTGGCCGGCAACAGCCATCGACTCAGGCTTCTCTAAGAAGAATTCTTTCTGAGATTTGGGTAGAGTGGGATACCCTTTTTGATTGTAATGATTTCATGAATCTCACAGAAGGGACAGACAGGAGTTGGGAAATGAAGGGAGCAATTAACTCAGGTGAGGACTTTCCTTTGTGAAATCCACGACAGAAGCCTGCAGAGCGAGTGGGACAGGCTGCACAGTTTGAGAGGGCAATGGTCCGGTGCAGTGGAAGTGGGTGTTGAGCAGACACAAGGCTTATGCTGCTGAAAGTGGCTTTTATTGACCTCCCCAAGCAAAAGCCCCTGGTCAAGTAAGTGTGGGCCATACCCTGCTCTGTTCTTCCCTTGGAGATTCACAGTGCAACATTAGCAATTCAAAAGCTCTCACAAGTCTTTTAGTAAAAAAGCCCATTTAACTTGCCATTTTCCAAATTTGCCTTTGACCACATGTTTTTATTTTTTCACTCCACACATCTCAGGCACCCAGAGAAGTCAGTGTATTCTGTGGTATACACTCTTGTAAGTGCAGGAGGGGGTTTTGGGATGTACAGCCAGATTCCCCAAGTTTAGAACTTCACCGTGCCAGTTACTAGCTGTGTGATTCTAGGCAAGTTGCTTAACTTCTCTGGTTCTAAACCTTCCCATTTGGAAATGCAACAATGAAAGCATTATGAGGGTTAAATGAGTCATCAGTATGTCTGGCATATAGGACATGCTCTCGATAAGTGCTGTTTTAGCAAGTAATTGGTCTTTATACCACCCCCCCCATCCCGCCCTTCCTACCAGCTGCCCCTCCTTGGTGCTTCCCTCCCTTCCCACTCAGGGGTTTCCTTTCTTCCTTTATTCTCCCTGAGGCCTTCAGAGTTGTCATGCTCTGAAGCTCTCAGGGCCAAATTGGAGTTGGCCTGTTTTATATTAGGCAGGTCACTGTAGTGGTGTACCCCAGTTCCTCATTATAGGGGTTCAAGAGGTTCAGGCTATTAGTGTGCTCATTCATTTATTCCTCAAAGTTACCAAACGCTCAATATGTAAGCCCACTGTGAGCCATTCCAGGTTATTGATCATGTCATCTGTCTAAGGTCTCACACAGGCTTCATGTGTATAAGTACAGAAGTCCCTCCTATCCAAGACCCCCATGGATGCCTGAAACTTAGGATTGTACCAACCTTATATATACTATGTTATTTCCTATACCTACAAGCCTATGATAAAGTTTAATTTATAAATGAGGCACAGTAAAAGATTAATAACAGTAACTAATAATAAGTAGAACAATTACATACTGTAATAAAAGTTATGTGAGTGTCCTCTCTCTCTCTCTCTCTTGATAACTGATCTCATAACTGACACAGCTAGTGGGCAGGTAGTGTGCACAGCATGGATACGCTGATAAAAGGATGATTTATGTCCTGGGAAGGACAGAGTGGGGTGATGCAATATTTCACCACTCTACTCAGAACAGCATTAAATTTAAAACTTATGAATTGTTTATTTCTGGCATTTTCTATTTAATATTTTCAGATTTTGGTTGACTGTGAGTAACTGAAACCATGGGAAGCTAAACCACGGATAAGGGGCAATGGGGCAGGAACAAGAACTAGTGGGGAAGCAAAGTGGGGTTGGTCTGGTAAATGCATAAAGTGACAAGTGTTTACATAGTGACACAGGTCAGTTTTAGCTGAGGTGCCAGGTTTTGCAACAACGCGGCCTCACTCATTCTGTGCTTCTGACTCTTTCCACTGAGCCAAACCGGCTAGGGTTAAATTCCTCTTGATGTGGAATTTAACCTCTCTCAAAAGGAGCCTCTGAGTTGCAAATATACAGCCTTGACAAGGATCTGTTCACGGCATCTGGTCCCTTGAACTGTTGATTTTCAGAGGCAGCTGGCCTGGTTTGTGGGAATCATCTTAATAATTTTCCCCTGGCTCCATCATGTTTGGTCTGGTTGGTTTCTCTCTCTTACCATTCTTTCCACATAGTTTAAGGACTGTTCTTTCTTCTATAGCAACAGGTCCTCTTACTCAACCCATTCATGCTCCAGACAATCCCACCCCACTCTAGCCTCTCTTCTTCTGTCTTGATTATGACAATGAAATAGTATCCTATATCATAAAAGCCTAATATGCTAAGTATCCGGTTGACTGGTTATCTGTTCAATCCAAGTGTAATATGCTAATGATATGCTAAGGCTGCTCAACTCTCACTATGATGGGCACTGACCACCAGGGGCAGATGCTCCAACCAGTAGGTTAGCTTGCTGCTGGGGTCTGGCCGATGGGGACCGAGTGAGATGGGCCAGACATGCCCTGGAGCCCTCCCACGGTCCCTCCCCAGCTGGCCAGCCTCCCACATCCCTCCCTGGCCCCAATCATGCTGGTGGGGTCCCTCAGCCTGGCCTGTGCCTTCTTGCAATCTGGGACCCCTCAGGGGATGTCAGAGAGCCAGTTTTGGTCCAATCCCGCAGGCCAGACCGAGGGAACCCACTGGTGCATGAATTCATTCACTGGGCCTCTAGTTTAAAAATAATTCTCGAGTATTGGCTTTTAAATATTCCAACTCAATTGTGCTTGGAAAGAAACAGAAACCATATGAATTCAAATGTGGGTGTGCTCCTGCTTTAACTCAGTCTGTCCGCTTTGAAGTTAGATCACGTTGAAAGTTTCATCTTTCATCTCTGGCTGCCTTTGCCTGTTTGCTTATTTTAAGAAAAGAAAATATCAGCTTTAAGGTTGAAATCCCATGGGTGCCCTTCCTTTAATCGATTTCCCACTTTCTTTTTCCTAAAGGTGACTGTATCATTAACATGCTTTTCTGTCCATGGTTTTCTATTTTCATGCCATACAGGCACGTCTACAAACAATATATTACATTATATGTTGTGCAATAGAAATCAATGTTCTTTTACTCTAACATGTTTATCTTACTGAAAATTGTTTTAGTGGGTTTTTTTTTTTTTTGATAGTTGTAGATCTGGTTAATTCCTTTACACTGTAATATTCCTTTATGCTACAGCGTATCCACTTACTTTAGCCTGGGCAGACATTGGTGTTGTCTCCATTCCTTTTGCTGGTTGGGGCTGCTTTTTTGCAACATTCCTGACACAGTGGTGGATTCTTCCATCAAGCCACTGGGCCTGGAGAGTGCGGTGCCCAGCTGGGGCTGAGGTGGGACAGGACTCTGCCACTGTTAAAATGCTCAACTTCAGGCAATCATGTGGCCTTCTCCTACTTGTTTGCCCATCTCTGAAATAAAATGGGTGGACTGAATGGTTCCTGAGGTCCTTCCCATCTGTGATAGTGGAGCTGTCGTGGTTGCAGGCAGCATAGAGACTGTTTATGTTTTCCTCATGAAAGAAGGAGAAATGAAAAATTTGAAGCCTGAAGCTCTTATTTCAAAGGTTACAGTTTAACCAATGAGGTATGAATATAACTTCAATAAAACCAATGGAATTAAATGGGCCTTTTGACCATCGGGAGTGGGGAGGGAGCAGCAGCTCAGAATCAGAGCAAAAAAGGCCAAGTTGAGAGGTACTTTCTCTTCTCTCTGAGTCCAGTGGGCACTGCCCGGTGTGGACTGAGCAGGGTTCAAATCTTGGGCCTCACATGAACTTGCTGCAGACATTTGAGTAATGTGCCTAATCTAGCCTTCATTTCTCATCTGTCAAGTGGGGCTACTGAATCCGTCTTGCAGGGCATTTGTGAGGACAGGATGAGATCATGTTATCTGTGAAGAGCCAGGAGTTGGCCTGTGGCGTGGGCTCAGGAAACCTCGGTTTCTTCCCAGGTCCGTCAGGTCGCCTGCAGGCTCCTGTTCCTCAGGGGGTGCCGAGGGCTGTGTCATGTCATGTTCTGCTTCCCCTGGCCTCTCTAGGAGCTCCCAGTGCCTCCGGAACCAAGAAGCAAAAGCTGCCCTGGGTTGTGTTGCCATGCTTTGGGTGGAATAATAGGATGTCGTGACAGGTAGTAAAATTCTCCTTGTAATTACGGGGCACTGCGGCCTTCTATTACTGTGTTTAAGAGGTTCTTCCGGCATGAACAGATCCATTTTAAAGACATGTTTATTACCTTTCCCCCAACGCACAAACTGTAGTGTTAGTTTTATAAAAAAGGAAAAAAAATCCTCCCTGTTATTCCACCTGCTAGAACAACAGCCCCCGAATTAATTATATTGTATTGGTTGAGTCCTAATGAAACAGCCTTGGTTTGAGGAAATTCTCAGTGGGGAAAAACTGTCAGTTGAATTTTAAAGCCAATCAATAACACTGTTTAAATTTTTCTCATTTGAGACTGTTGGGTGGATTAGAGCATTTTCACAATAGCAAGATGGCTGCTTGGAGAAACTTGCCGGAATCACCTATGTCCCCATAGCTCGTTTGTCTGAGGTGGAGTTTTCTTTGTTAAGGTCTTCAGCTGTGCTAGGTAGCAGTTCATTGCTGGAGGCCTAGGCCTAGCAAATGTTTGTTCTGCCCTCGTAACCTTGCGTGCTGAGCTGCAGTATGATAAATTGGAAAGGCTCTGGGCTTTGCAGTCTCAAAGATGGGGTTCAATTCCAAGCTCTTCCCTTGCATAGCTGTGTGTACTTAGGCAAGTGCTTAACTTCTCTAAGCCTCAATTTCCTTATCTAAAAATAGAAATGCTGGCATTTATTTCACCTATGACATGGGTGTAATGCCTGATCTAATCTTACTGTAATGAACATGATAAAGTCAGTAAGCTTTGTTTTTGTTTTTAACCCTCACCCAAGGATATTTTTTCCATTGATTTTTAGAGAGAGTGGGAGGGAGGGAATGGGGGGGGAGAGAGATAGTGAGAGAGAGAGAGAGACAGAGACAGAGACAAAGATGTGAGAGAGACACATTGATTGGTTGCCTCCCTCACGTGCCCTGACTGGGGCTAGGATTGGAACCTACAATCCAGGTGCATGCCCTTGATCAGAATAGAACCTGAGAGCCTTTGGTATGTGGACTGATGCTCTAACCATTATGCAACACAGCCAGGGCAAAGGCAGCAAAGCTTTGGTCAAAGATGGAGGACTAATGCTTTGTTTTGGATTTTCAGGTTTGGAAGGATCTTAGAGGAAGTTTCTGTTGTGTCCACTTACCCATCCCTGTGTGAGCTGATTGATTAGTGAGTTGTTCACTCAAGTGCTTATGACCTAGTAGGTGCTGAATTGGTTACATGGAGGAACCAGGAGGGGGAATATGGCAAAGGCTTTCCTAAGGATACTCACTGTCTATGTAGCTGAGAGAGATAGAGAAAGAGATATAGAGATAGAGAGGGTGTGTTTGAGGTACCGCACAGAACCTTGTAGACTAGGGTTCAGTTGAGGGCCGTCAGTCTTTCCTGGGTAAGGGTCAGGAAAAGGTGCTTAGAGGACGTTGACCTGGGAGCCTTTCTAAGGATGGGTAGATGTTTGGACAGTCAAGCCAATTTAGAGCTTCAGTGCCATGCATTTGAAACTAACCTAGTCCTCTGAGTGGGTTCTATTATCTTTGGCAAGAATGGCCGGGGGATAAATGGCCCTCATGCCATGTTTTATCTTGCCAGAGCCGCAGATGCAGGCATAAGTTTCCAAATGCAGTGCGATTTCTCAGTGTCGCTTATGGAGAAAGAAGTGTTAATGCCTTACATGCGGATGCTGGACTAAAGGGGGACCAATGGGGAAGGACACGGAACCTTTGTCTTCACACAGAAGCCCCTGGGGGCCTGGAGGACCAGATTAGGCTGGTCCCTGCTCATGAGGAGAGCCCAGTTCCAACATGAGCACTGTTGTCCAGCTTCCAAGGCTAGAGCCACATCCATGGATCCCTTACCACAGCCCCAAAGGGCATGCTTGTCCAACTTCCTGTCATCTACAGCTGTGTTGTTGGGGAAATCTGAGTGCATGCAGGATTAAATGTGGTTTTGTTAACACATCAAATAATGACTCCCTAGATGTTTAGGACATCATGCTATATCACCCCAAAGAAAAGACTCTGCAACTGTCAGATAAAGCGGGATTGTTATGTGTTTGGAGGGTGTGTGGCTAGCGTTCACATCTGGTCAACATTGGGCAGTTTTGCCCAGGAAGAGAAAGAGGAGGGACCATCTCTGCCTCCATGGACATTAGGGCTGAACGTCAGACCACTAGGCTGGGGTCATGGTCAGAAATAATAATGCTGGCTGTTGGCATAGTCATGGTATTGGAGTTATTTTTTTTTTATAGACTATTCTCAGTAACTGCTGTGTCTGTTATTCACATTTTTCTTCTTTGCTCAGCATGTTTCCATTTTTCTTAGAACCATGCTTTCCTATATGAGTTTGATTCTTTAAATACACAAAATAGAAAGTTGTCTGGGTGGTAATTAAGAGAATGAATTGGAGTTATCTCTTAGCTATTTGACTGCTCCTTTAAAAGTATGTTATAATGTTATAATAGTTAGCAAATAGCTTGCACATACTCTGTTTCCTCCACTTTATGTATTCCTGGCCTCTCCACATGGCTGGTCCAACTCATCCTTGAGGTCTCAGTTTGTATGTCACTTACTTAAGGAAACCATCTCTTACTCCTAGACTAGATTAGTTTGGCCTAATAGTCTCTCCTAATAGTCTGTGTTTTTCATTGCCACACAGTTATAGTTTAATAATTTTAAGACTTATTTACTGTTTGTTTCCCTGGCCAGACTCTGTACTTCTGTATTTCCAAGGCCTAGTGTAGGATCATACACAAAGTACTGAGTTAATATGTGTTGAAAAATTGCCCTAACCGGTTTGGCTCAGTGGATAGAGCGTTGGCCTACAGACTCAAGGGTCCCAGGTTCGATTCCAGTCAAGTGCATATACCTTGGTTGCGGGCACATCCCCAGTAGGGAGTATGCAAGAGGCAGCTGAATCGATGTTTCTAACTCTCTATCCCTCTCCTTTCCTCTCTGTAAAAAAATCAATGAAATATATTTTTAAAAAATATGTCTTGAAAAATCATAATCACTATTATTACTCTTTTAAAAACTGTGTATGTATGCACACGTAATCTTTGTTAATACTGACAACATCTCTATAAAGAAAACTTGGTCACTCCCATTTTACAACTGGGAAACTGGGTTCAATGTTAAGTGTAAGAATGTTCAGCAGCTTTTAATGTTCAGGATATTCATACCTAGTCATCTGGAAAAATATCTTAAAGATAAAGAGGCTGAAAGATGAGAACATTTTCTCCTTGTGTGGGCAAGGTTGAGTAAGGTTTGCTTCAGGGAGCAGGAGGTAGGGGAAAATGATGAGGAATGAGAGCTTTCCTTTATTTTTTTTAAAAATAATTCTTTATTGTTGAAAGTATTACATATGTTCCCCCACTTCCCCCATTGATCCCCTCCAGCGCCCCCATCCCCACCCCAGGCCTTCACCGCCCCATGTCTATGTCCATGAGACATGCACATATGCATACAAGATCCTTCGTTGTTTAATTCCCACCCACCCACCCTCCCCTGCCTTCCCTCTGAGTTTCTGCACTCTGTTCCATGCTTCCATGTCTCTGGATCCACCCCATTCATCAGCTTATTTTGTTACTAGATTCCACATATGAGTGAGATCTTCATAGGATACTTGTGTTTCTCTGACTGACATTTCTCTTAGCATGATACTCTCCAGGTCCCTCCATGCTGTCTCAAAGGGTAAGAGATCCTTCTGTTTTACTGCTACATAGTATTCCATGGTATAAATGCACCACAGCTTTTTTCATCTACTGATGGTTACTTGGGCTGTTTCCAGATCTTAGCTATTGTAAATTGTGTGAGAGCTTTACTTTTCCAATGGCTCAGTAGTGTATAGGTCAGTGGTTCTCAAAGTGTGGCCCCAGACAAACTGCATGGCATCACTTGAGAACAGTCCAGAAATGCAAATTCTCCAGCCTCACCTCAGAATTACCAAATGGGAAACTTCAGGTATGGGATCCAGCAACCTGGGTCACCCAGAAACAGCCCACTGGGGGATTCTAATGCACACTCTAGTTTGAGAAACTTCGGTGGAAAAGAAAGAAGATGGGACTTTGCTTTCTCATGTTGCCATTCCATTAGTTGGGAACTGTGATATGTCACCTGATGTCTCTGGGCCTCAGCTTCATTGTCTATAGGATGGGGAAAGTGACACCTAACCTACAGAGTTGTGAAGAATCAGTAAGCTAATGTAGGTGAGTGTGATTTGTACAGCATTGACCAAATAATCAAGTTGAGGTATGCGTTTGCTGTGATCCTCTTGAGCTGGTAAATATCACTATCACTCTCTCTTAGGGTGGGCCTGTGAGGCTACTTTGGTTCTTCTTTCCCTTTCCCTAAAGAATAATAGTCTATTCTTGACTGTTGAGGCCCTTCCATGCACCTCCCCGAGGAATTCTCAGCTTCCCAAGGCTCTGTACATGGCAGCAAGAAGCCCATGTTGGCTGGAGAAGGGCGAGGATTGTGGCTAAGGGAACAGCCTGGAAGGCTGTGCTATGAAACTGATCCAGGGTCTATGCAAAAGATCTGGAAGGCTGTTTTGAGACAGCAGGTAGTCATTACAGGTGACAGGTGACCACAACCTGAGTGTGGAGACTTATCAGTAAAGGTAATGATCATTGTGATTATAGCTAAAAAATTTGGTGACTAACATGTGACAGGCTTAGTCTTTCATATAATTTCAGATCGTATTAATTGGCCCACATCCATTCCTTGCCCGGACCATTGCAATGGTTTCTAGCTATCTTCCTGCTTTCAATCTTGTCTCTCTTCAGTCTATTTTCAACACAGCTGCCAGAGGGAGCCTGTTAAAATAAAAGTCAGAGGAGAGTATTTCTCTGTCTAAAACCACCCATTGTTCTCTTATCTCAGAGTCAAAGTCAAGGTCCTCAGAATATCCTGGGAGGCTTGACAACATCTTTCCCACTTACCTTTCTGCCCACATTTCCTGCCAGTTTTCTGCTCACTTACTCTACTCCTTGAACATTCATGCCTCCTCCCACCTCAGGCCCTAGCTATTCCTGGCCCTACTGCACAAAATATATTCTATAGAGATGCATAAGGCTTTTTCTTTTCTCTGTTTTAGAATTTTACTGAAATTCATATTCTAAATTGAAGTAGGAAGTTATTTGTTTGGATCTACCAATATTTTGTTTTTTTAAATGAATATTTAATGGATGTAGCTCAAAGCCAAATGTGGCTTATTTTTATCCTAATGACTTCTGCAAAATAGCCACCCTTTATTCATTGAGTAAATGGACATAGTCTAGCCAGGGCAGGCTGCCACTCTAAAGGAGGCTTCCTCAGCCTCAGCACTGCTGACATTGGTTGGGTGACTGTGGGGGTGTCCGGCGCAGCGCAGGATGTTAGCCGCATCCCTGGCCTCAGTTCATTAGATGCCAGCAGCACCCGCCCCAGTAAGAAAGCCAAAAAAAGCTACAGACATTGCCAAATGCCCCACAGGGGGAAAATTACTTTAGCCACATGAAGGGTGTCATGAACAAAATCCAGGCTTCAGAACCAGACAGGCTGGGATTCAAATCCCTGCTCAGCCACCTCACCACCTAGGCAACCTTGGGCAATGAAGAAGGTGAGAAATGGGCTCAGGCTTTGCTGACAAATTGGATGCATCAAGGAAGCCTTCATGGTTCTGTTCTGAAAACTAGAAGCCTTTAACCATTTCTGAAAGAGGGAGGATTGCTGGAGAGACATCTCAATCATGAGCATACTGAATTTTAAATGTCAGTCTCCATTGTAGAATGTCTTTTTAAAGCTAAATATTGCCTGACTCTCTTAACAACAACAACAAAACACATCAGTGTAAATTTGCAAGTAGCAGAAGCAAAAGACTCTGCCTCTTGACTTGGTCTTATCTAAGATTCTGACCACGCAGTCAGATTGAGTCACTCTCCTACTTAACACTATTAATGGTTTCCCATTGAATTTAGAATAAAATCTAATAATTTCTGACCACACTCTCCAAGGTCCTTCCTATACGTCCTACCTGCCCAACTTACCTTGTAACACCTCCTCCTCGTACATTATACTACTTCTATGGGGGCCTTATGTCTGTGTTGTGAACATGCGAAGACCATTTAAGTGTTAGGGACTTGCTACTACTGTTGTCTCTTTCTGGAATACTCTTCCCACTGGTTTTCTTCTGTACCAGAGACTGTGTGTGATCAGTCAGATTGTAGCCTTCCTGTTATTTCCTCAGAAAGTTCTTTTGTAACCATCATTATCTTCTTAGCCTTTCTCATCCTCTGAAGTTGCTCATTCATTTATTTACACATTCATTGACTGTCTCCCCCTTCCTGCCCCATGAGCTATCTTATCTAATTAGTTTGCCACTGTATTCTCGGCATCTAATACAGTGGTACACATTAGGCACTTAGTAAATATTTGTTAAATAGTTAAGCAGAGATAGGAAGAAAAGGATGAGGTGGAGAGAGAAAATCCTGTTCTCTCTTATAATCAAACTAGTGGCCTGGTGCACGAAATTCGTGCACGGTGGGGTGGGGGAGGGGTGTCCCTCAGCCCAGCCTGCACCCTCTCCAATCTGGGACCCCTTGGGAGATAACCTGCAGTCAGACATCCCTCTCACAGTCCAGAACTGCTGGTTCCTAACTGCTCCCCTGCTGGCTTGATTGCCCCTAACCACCTATGCCTCAGCCCCGCACCTGGGACCCAGGATTCCCTTATCCAGCAACCACAGGCACCTGGGATCCAGGCTTCCCTCTCTCTGGTCAGCCATAGGTGCCTGAGCCAGCTACAGACGCAGGGGATGGTGGGCAGGTGGCTTCGCCTGGGCTGCAGTGGCAAATGCTAGTGCCCGGGACCACGGGGTGGGTGGCTTCTCCATCTACCAGGCTGTAGCCAGCTTCAGGCACTGGCACCCAGTTTCTTAGTCTCCCCCAGGATGTGGGGCAGGTGGACGTGAGGCTTCTGCAGCTGGCTGGGGCCTGGGATCACCAGGCAGGCAGCTTCTTTGTCTCCCCGGCTGTAGCCAGCCTCAGGCACTGGGGCCCGGTTTCTCAGTCTCCCCCAGGATGTGAGGCTTCTGCAGCTGGCTGCAGCCTGGGATCACAGGGCAGGTGGCTTCTTTGTCTCCCTGGCCGCAGCCAGCCTTAGGCGCTGCTGCCTGACTTCTCTGATTCCCATAGGCCCGGAGCAGCTGGGGGGGCGGGACCGACACCATCTTTGTCAGGTTAATTTGCATACTTACTCCTGATTGGCAGCTGGTGAATATAGCGGAGGTATGGTCAATTTGCATCTTTCTCTTTTATTATTGTAGATATGTCCTAATGTTGGCTAAAATTTTGCCTCCATTGATGAGTGCATTTCACACATTGCAAAGTAATTCATGTGGTATTTTTGTATTAACAGTACAAAATCAATAGGTCAGACCATCCCCATTTTACATAAGAAAATGAGGCTCATAGAGACCAGGTAACTTCCTTGTGCTTACTCTGCTTTTAAGTGACAGTCTGATCTAACCTTGAATCCGTGTCTCCTGACTGAATCTGGTATTCTTTCTGTATACTGCGGTGGTAGTTCTCTGTTATACCACTGGCACTGCTATCATCTCAAGAAGCAGCATGTAACCAAACGGGTCAGATTAAATGAAAAGTAGTCTCAAATTTTGCTGAGTCTTTATCTAATTTTAGAACCATAATCAGATTTATCAATATCTTCTGGCTCTGGTATGTTTAAATAACTTTCTTTAATTTAAATACATATTTCTCAGACTGACTACTGGCAGTATAACTTGGAATACAAAAAAATCTTCCAGGGACTATGTTCCTCTTAAAATTTTTGCCTTATTTTCCAGTCTCTGGGGGCTTTATAATCATTGAGAAGCCTGGATTAACGTTAGTTCCAGTATGTTCACCTACCACAGCACCTTCCACATAGTACTCAGAGCAAGGTGAGGGATTGTGAGTTGTTTCCACCAGGGATTGGGCAGAGCTGTACAGAAGGGGACCCGCTACACAGGCTCTTTCTACAAGTCTGCTTCCTGTCAGTCTCCCCAGGGGCAAACAGTGCACATTTAACATAGGTGGGGCTTCAGGGCGGGGGTGGGGGTGGGGGTGGGGATTCAGGACTTCCCAGAGCCTTGACATTGACACTTCAGAATTCTTTGCCTTTACTTATGTCACTTCCACAAACATTGTGCACAAAACTGTGTGTGTGTTATTGTGGGGGATGTCCAGAGATGCAAAATCTAGTCTTTGTTCTAAGAAGTGTATAGTTTAGCAGGGAGATACAAAACTTACTCTCAAACAACCATAAATCAAAGTTGAATTTGGAGTAAATGCAGCCTAGAATGTATGGTTAACAGCTGCTCCTTGGAGTCAGACAGTCGGAGTTTGTGTGTAACTCTACTGCTTGTTAGTTAAGTTGATTTAGACAAGGTTCTTAACTTCCCTAAGACTTGGTTCCCCCATATGTAGCATCAGAGTAACAATACCTGTGATTGCTTTCATGATATATCTATGTAAACGGGTTAACAGTTTTGGACCCATAGTAAATGTTCCGTAAATGTTAGCCTTTATAATTATTATATGTCTCTCTATATTTTTTAATGGTTTCAGTTCTCCCTCTGCTCTTAATAAGTGACTGCATTTTACATTGAGGAAATACCATTAATAAAATTGTGAAGTGGACAAAGTTCAGGATGTATGGGGATGTGGCCAGTCCCATTTTGTCCAGAGTCTGGGATCTGTGTGAAGTCCTGAAATATAAGGGATAAATCTGGATGGGTCAATTAAGGTGAAGCTTGAAGAGTTTTGATTGGTAAATTGAGGAGTGTATTTATTTTATTTTATTTAAAAAATATATATTTTATTGACTTTTTACAGAGAGGAAGGGAGAGAGGTAGAGAGTTAGAAACATCGAAGAGAGAAATATCGATCAGCTGCCTCCTGCATACCTCCTGCTGGGGATGTGCCCACAACCAAAGCACATGCCCTTGACCAGAATCGAACCTGGGACCTTTCAGTCCGCAGGCCGACACTCTATCCACTGAGCCAAACTGGTTAGGGTGAGGAGTGTATTTAAATCAATAGGTGTGGGCAGGTGGTGAAGGATGGTGTGCTGTTTAAACAGGGAGTTCTGGAGCCACACACCCTAGTCTCGCTGTCTATTGCTGCACGATGCTGGGCAAATTCCATAATGTCTCTGCCTCAGTTTCCTCATGTGTCATGATATAACCAACATCATAGGCTCATAGTGAGCATATGAGATATTACATGGTCATTATTAGCTGAGAGCCTGGCAAAACACTAAATAAATGGTAGCTTTTGTCATTATTATTACAGAACTGGGTAGTTGATTTGCAAGTAGCAGAAGCAAAAGACTGTTTTTTTTCAGTGATATTTTACAGCCATAAAAAGGTGACATTTTATACCTCTTCTCCAGCCCCCAGAGATTGTTTTTCTCCAAGTTTCCTGACCATTTATGCAGTTAACTTCTGGCTGGAGGTGACTTTAAGGCTTTCTATGCAAAGTGGTCTGTGCAGGTGCAATTTACATCTCAGACATGACATTGGCAGCTGGTAGTTTGTGATATATCGATGTAGTGTATAAAGTAAATCTGTCCCTGAAAAGTTGGGTGTACATTAGTTTATGTACATTGAATGTTTTAGGCAAAAAACAAACAAACAAAACAACACACAAGCTTTTATTTAGAGAAATATCATAAGAACACCCCCTCCCCCGATTTATCATCTTTCTAAACCAACTGTTCATTTGTTTGGGTGGGCAAAGTCTGCATAACTTCTAACTACTAAACACCATGAAGGAGACAGCTACCAAAAGGCAAATCAAAGTTCATTTTGATGTTTTTTTCTTTTCTGCTTTTTCAGAAAATCCACAATTATTTCAACCTACCATTATTTATGTTCAGTGTGTCAGTTTTCTGTAGGTGCAAACAGTGGACAGGTGGCTTTAATGCTTGTCATGAAAACTGAAAGCGGATAAGTAATACAATGGAATGTCACTTAGAAAAAACTGAAAGAGCAGGAGTGCTCACCTTTGATTAGTACAGACAAGGGTGATCTTTGTCATCTGCAGTCTCATAGGTGAGCTTCTCAGCGGATTCAAGGGGGTTCAACCAGATCACAAAGAATCATTCCACTGAGTTCTTTGGATTTCAGAGAGATAATGAGTCTCATGTCAGAAACCTTCATGGAACATCGTGCTGGAAAAGACAGGCAACCGGATCCTGCTATGTTAGGCAAGCCTGGGGCAGAGGCTGAGTGTAGGGAAGTTCCATCTGTCTCTATCTACCTCTCACTCTGTGATCAGAGCATGATCAGAGATGGAAGTACCTGCATGGAAGTACATGCAGGTATTTCCATCTCGTTTTGTCCTGTTTCTCTTCCTCCAAGCCTCCCTGCTCACACTCTCTTTTCCTTCCTCACTGTGAGTTGATGTCTCCAGTATTAGTAACTCATTTAGTCAGTGACCAATAGGAGCACAATAGGTCATTTCTCTGACCTATTATTTAAAGCCACACCTGCTTGGAGCAATTTCTAATTCCCTTAATAAAGGGGTATTATAATTCAGATGTATCCATTTGAAGAGATCGCCGGCTATATTCAAGATAGTTTATGCTTTAAGACCCATAGTTGTCTCACAATGTCCCACATTGAACCCCCTTTCATTGTCATGTTTATCCCCAAACCAGCATGCTTTCTCCTCCTATGCCACCAGTTACAGATAGAGCCATATCTATCAGCATCACATACTTATGTAATAGTTAATTATATATTATGGATAGATACCCCATATATCACTTCTCTTCTAGCCATGTAATATTGGAATCTGGGTGTCAGTAAACATCAGTTATGACAATCCTCATCATCTATAAAAATAGTGAGGGTACTATAATTAATGCCCTATCAGGGACTATGATGCTTTATGTGTTCTTGTATCTTCTCCATCCCCAGAACTGTGACTCGCACAAAGCAGGTACTTTACACAAGTTTGCTCATCAAACTGATTGCCTATTTATCAAGTTTATTTTCTCCTTCAAAAATAAGAAACAACTTTGTGTAATTTTATATTTGGAACCACCCTTCCCTTCTTTTTGTTCAAAAATGAACTTGTTGCAGACCTTTGGATATAAAAAATAACTGAATCATTTTTTTGTTTGTTTTTAAAGAGGACTATTTGGGCATCCTCTGTAGTTTTCTAAAGATGTTACACTTGTTGAGTGGTGAGGGACTAATAACAGGCTTTTCCTCTACTAAAAATGTGTCTTTTATTACAATTTGAGATCATGGCTGTTTAAAGGTACTTGACCCTAGAGATTAAATGCCTCTAAGAGAGAGGTAAAATCATATATCAAGACCAAATGAAATGCTAATGAAACCTGGAAGTATGGTATTTTCCTATAAAGGTTCCTGGATGTGTTTTTTCAGGGATTAAAAAAAGGATTGTTATCTGCTATGTTTTTACCAAATCACCATTACATTATTTCCTACATGGGACTTAAAAGCAGGCGGCCGATTATGGGTGTCTCTAGGATAACAACTTGTTGTATATTGACCCGTGTATCTGAGGCCTGGGTAGGTCTCTGGAAAAAACCAATCTGGTTGGCAAATGCCTACCCTAACACTCACTATATTATCTGGAAATCACTTTCCTTGAGATTGAGCAAAACCTGGAAAGTCAAACAAAAGACATTCTTTTTCCTCATTTTTAATGTATTTAGTCTTGCCCCAAGGAATTTCTGATGTTTAGTGAAGAGGCCAAATCAACTTTAACTTTGGGAAAAATGTAGTACCAACATGTACCAAAGAAGAAATTCTAAACCAATCATAGGATTTTGAGCAAGTATAATTCCTATAAAATGTTGGACTCTTTTACTGATGAGAAAAAGTTACTAAGCATAGTAGTATGAGGATAGTCCATGGGTAAGCAGGTTAGACATGAATATAGATGCTGCCTGATCAGTATCACATTGAGATGCTGTTCTAAACAAATGGTGAATCTATTTCCTTTTTCATAGTTCCGGCAAGATTTTGAGGCCATATTACATGTAGGAGTCTCTGAGACAATTTATAGAACCAGTAGCTGGATGCCAAGATGTGCCCATTTGAAGACCTTGTAACGAGCCCCCTATATATATCCTACACCTGTCTATTTGAATTGTGCACATATGAGTGACCAAAAAAATGAGTATTTCCATTTGTTTGGATTCATCCTTTATAGTGTAAAGAGAAAGATGTATTTTCTTAGCATGTGTAGTATAACATGCTTTACAATCAGTGATTGTTCAATAAAGTTTGGTGTTGACTGAGTAGATGATAGTTATGGTACCCTGAGTTGCTTTCTTTCAACACCCTCGGGCTCTTTCAAATCAAACAAAACACAAAGGTGCCCTATCAAAAACTAGAGAAAACCCTGCAGACATCAAAAAGCCACTTAATTTGAAATGCCAAACATTTTTTTTATAATAACCTAGTCACTCTTTAGGATGCCTTGCCTAGAGTCATTTAGTGGTTCAACTGTTTTCTCCTATGTTATAATGTTTAATACTATATTGTCAGGTGATGAATCAGAGGGACAGGAGTTTACAAATCAGTCCCTAGTGACTTTGCATTCCATCTTTCCAGGCAGCCTGGAGTGATAGGCCTCCCTTAAGAAAACTAGTTCAAAAGCTGAGAAAACTTTGGCATAAAAAGAGGAAATATGAGCTAGGGCACTCAGCAGCCAAGAAGTAGAATGGCCCCATGGCATTTCCATAGGTCATGTATGAGGAGACAAGAATTCCTGAGTCCTAGGGCTGGATGTGGGCAACCTCTCCTGTGGCTCCATGTGTGGTATTCATCTAACCAGAACCTTGGCTGTGGTCTAGGAAACACCCAGTAATGAGCTGGTGTGTGCTCATGGACACATGCAGGATTGGACCTGGGAAGAATGCAACCTTGCATGGCCTCTGAGCAGCAAGAAGGGGCCCTGCCACCTCCTGAGGAAGAAGAGATTTTGGAGGTAAAGCAGGTAAAGAAAATCCCAGGAGATACGATGAACAGAAAAGAGCATCAAGGTCTGAAGGAGCAGTTCCTAGGACTGGTCTGGATCCATTGAAAGGGTCAAGGAGCTCAGTCCTCATTCAGGAAGAGCCAGGCACAGAAAAGCAAAAAAAAAAAAAAAAAAAAAAAAATCCTTCTTACTCCTGAGAACAAGTAGTAAAATGACTTATTGCCCTCCTCCCTCCCGAACTAAGCAAATTACAAGGTCAAGAAAAACATAAAAAAGCTATATGCTCATTTGGGCACATCACAAGCATATAACTGATGTAGCATATTGATAGCCTGTTTCTTTTTTTTTAAGCTTGGCTTTTGGTTTGACACTTTTACATTCCATGTCTTATCTTTGAGTATGCATTTACCTTGCTGAAAGGGATCATTATGCTAAGAAATGATCTATTCTATTGGTATTATTTATTAAGCAACTACTAATACCACTTTTTCTAAATGGATACAATTAAGTCATAGACTGGCAGCTTTTGCTGAAATTCTCCCTTCTCCTTTCTGAGCTTATTCTAATCTCTGACTGGAACTTGTGAACAGCTGTCTAGAATTGATGAGATGACCCCGTTTGGGTCCCAATCAGCTCAGCAGGAGAGACTGTCATGCTTAGGAGCCGAGTGTCACTGATGTAGGTAAAAGTAACAAACTAAAGTGCAGTCGAGGGAAAAGCTCACAGGCTAATCCCTCTAAAGATTCCCTTTACACAGAGCTGAGACTTTAGGAAGGAAATGTTGAAGGAAAGTAATTACTAGAATAATAACGTATACATGTGGTTAAAACACTTAATGTACTGAAAGTAGGGAGCTTTCTTTGAAGATTAGTTTGAAACATAATGTGCCAGGCTCCCCCTAAGTGTCCCCAAGCCTGCCTGCTCCCTCTCTGCCTCCGTAAAGGGTAGAATTTGCCCCAAAATATTACCTTACCCTTTGTACCCATGCAGAATTCTTCCATCCAGAGGCTTCAGTGTTTTCACAAATGTAAGTCAGTAAGCCTCAGCATCACTCCTGTCCACAGAGATGGTTCATTTAAGGAACACAGAAATTCACATAAATGGCCTACTCAGGGTCACCTGACAAGTCCTTTGTGTCATCTGGTATTAGACAAACTGTAAAAATACCTTGCAGCCTCAATACAGTTCCAAATTTATTGCATCCTTAGCAAGTACCACTGGAAGGACGAATCATCTTCCTTCATCTTTACAGCAAGGCTCCTACCACTTGGCCTTCCTCAGTCTCACCGAGCGACCACATGCCTGGGAACCCAGACTTCAGCCCTCCTCTTTCCTATCTTATCTGCCCCCAAACCTAAGTGAGGACAGAACATGACTGTTTTTTAAGATGTTTTAGGAATCGCTTTGATTAAATAAATAGTTGGTCATATTTTCTTTTGTTCCCCAAACTGGTTATTAATCTAGTAAACAAATATTGACTAAATACTTAGTGTGTTGCCTGCCACTCACTGTGTTAGACACAGGGAACACTACAGTCATGCTCCTTCCTTCATGGGAAGGACAGACAGTAAACAAGAATCAGCCACACTGTGGTCAGTGCTATAAAGATGACAAACGTGATGGGCTGGGTGAGGCAGGTAGGAATGGATGGACCAGGGAAGCTCACTTAAGCAGGTGATATTTGAACTCAGACCTGGAGCATGAGAATAAGTCAGACTTTTCTTCCTTCCTTCCTTCCTTCCTTCCTTCCTTCCTTCCTTCCTTCCTTCCAGATTTTCATTTCTAATAAAGTAAACATCAACCTTTAATATTCTACATTTTTAAAAAGCTCCTTGGTAGTCATTTTTTTTTTTTTTTTTTACCAGAGTATAAGGATCATGGGACCAAACAGTGAGAAAACCACTGTGGTTCATCCCCAGCCAAGATTGGCCATTTCTTGCTCTGACCTCATAAGGCGCCATTGTGATCTGATTGCAAACCACTCCTGTATAAGCTGCTGGCTGAGCCCAGGAAGCTGATTGGTAGTGAGTGGTTGGTTGGACGTGGACTAGTGGATTGATTGGCTATTGCTTTTTACCTTTTCCTTCTCCTTCTCATTTGCCTCTTCCCGTCATCATCATCCTCCTCCCCCTCCTCCTCACCCTCCTTCTCCTCCCCTCCTCCCACTGATCCCCTTCAGTGGGAACAGATATCAGATACTATATTTTTATATCACCATGTGTGATTTATTTGAAGACACATCTGCCAATGTGGAGTGGCACATTGGCAACTATACCATCTCAAAGAAAATCGGGAAGGGCTCCTTTGGCGAGGTTAGACTTGCCCGGCACATCATGACCAGCACGGAGGTGGCCGTGAAAATCTTGAACTATGAATATCCTTCAGATGTAGCCAAAGAGATTTATTCACTTAAAGAACTTAACCATCCGAACATAACGAAACTATTTGAAGTAATTAAGACCAACCACCAATTCTACATCTTCATGGAGCACGTCTGTGAGGGGACGTTGCATGAGTACATAAAAAGATGTGGTCCTCTGTCGGAGAAGACAGCGCAAGTTCCATTTCGTCAGATCATATCAGCAGTTCATTACTGCCATCAGAAAAATATTGTCCACCGGGACATAAAACCCGAGAACATCCTTCTAGACGTGGGGTTGAATATAAAACTGGCTGACTTCGGACTGAGTGAAGTATTGGTGGAGGGCAAACTGACCACCTTCTGTGGCACTCACCCCTATATGGCCCCAGAATTGTTCCGGCTTGAACCGTTCGAGGGCCGGAAGGCGGACGTCTGGAGCGTGGGGATCGTGCTATACAAGATGTTGACGGGGGTTCTTCCGTTTGTGGGCAGAAACTTAGAACAACTCACAGACTACATATTGAGTGGGAGCTTTTATATCCCGTATTCTCTATCTGTGCCGTGCCACAAACTATTACGGAAAATGATAAACATCGACGCCGACCGAAGACCCACCCTAGAAGTTATTATGCAAGATCGCTGGGTCAATATTGGGCAGGCAGTGGTAATGACACCGTATATTGAACCACCCTGGACTGAATTAGACCCCCAGGTAGCCCAAATCATGAGGACTTTGGGCTACGAGAAGGAAGAAATAGAAGAATCCCTGACTGGGAGAAAATTCAATAACATCATGGGGACTTATAGGATTTTAAACATGAAAATGAATATCGGAGGTCGGAAGGTAAAGGTAAGGCCCTGCTCCTCCTCTGACCCCAACATGAGACTTTCTAGAGCCCAGGGGTTTGGGGCCTCAGGGAAGAAGAGCAGAGACCCTGTGACTCCACCACCGACCCCAGAGTCCAATGTGTCCACGCCCCCAGGCATCCTTGAATGGAATAGCAACAAGTCCTCAGGCAGCATGCGAGGGCAGACCACCATGCCCTCAGGCAGCGTGCGAGGGCAGACCACCATGCCCTCAGGCAGCGTGCGAGGGCAGACCACCATGCCCTCAGGCAGCGTGCGAGGGCAGACCACCATGCCCTCAGGCAGCGTGCGAGGGCAGACCACCATGCCCTCAGGCAGCGTGCGAGGGCAGACCACCATGCCCTCAGGCAGCGTGCGAGGGCAGACCACCATGCCCTCAGGCAGCGTGCGAGGGCAGACCACCATGCCCTCAGGCAGCGTGCGAGGGCAGACCACCATGCCCTCAGGCAGCGTGCGAGGGCAGACCACCATGCCCTCACGCAGCGTGCGAGGGCAGACCACCATGCCCTCAGGCAGCGTGCGAGGGCAGACCACCATGCCCTCAGGAAGTGTGCGAGCGAAGACCACCAGTTCCCCAGTGAGCCTGAAATGGAGCACTGACACTCCACCGATTAGAGTGCAGGTGAGGAAGATCATGGTCCAGCTGGGCAGCGCACAACTGGGAAGGACCAGCCAGCCAGGAAGCACTTGTGGGGAGAGGACCAGCCACCGAGGAAGTGCTCCCCTGGAGAGGACCAGCCAGCCAGGAAGTGCATACCTGGAGAGGACTAACCAGCCGGGCAGCTCACAATGGGAGAGGACCAGCCAGCCAGGAAGTGCACGTCGGGAGACGGCCAGCCAGCCGGGCAGCAGGGAATTGAGTCAGATACTAAGAACAGCATTCCATCGTGACAATAAGGTTTTCCCTGCCACCCAGAGCAGCAGCAGCCCCAGAAGTTGTGGGGGAGCCCCAGAGGGGAGAAATAATGACAATTGTCAAGCTGGCCCATCTTATGAGGGGACCCCAGCCTCTTCTTCTGGCCAGAGCCAGGGCCGGCAAGGGGTGGCAAGAAGGGTCTTTGGATTTTTTTTAAAATTCTTGTGTTGCACAGCAGGACCTAGAAAGCAACACATAAAAATTACACAGGTGGCACCTATGTAATATTCATGAGTGGACAGTGGTTGGCCCGATCCAGGCAGAATTCAAAAGAGGAGGACAGTTTACCAGTCCAGAGTGCAAGGGGAAGACAGTTCACTTGACAAGAGAAGGAGAGTGCAATTAACGAGGCCAGAGCACTAGGGGGCTAGAGTTCACAGTTCACCTGGCCAGTACGTGCGGAGTACAGTTTACCACATTTGACCCAGCCAGAGGATGAGGTGAAGACAGTTCACTCCGGCCAGAATGCTGGGAACAGTTCACTCAGCCAGAGCGCGAGGAGAGGGCAGTTCACCACAATTCACTTGGCCAGAGCACTGGAAACAGTTCACTCGGCCAGAGAACGAGGCGAAGACAATACACTTGGCCAGAGTGCTGGGAACAGTTCACTGGGCCAGAGAACGAGGGGAGGACAGTTCACCATAGTTCACTCAGCCAGAGCACAAGCGGAAGACAGTTCACGTGTCCAGAAGACTGGGAACAGTTCACTTGGCCAGAACACTGGGAACAGTTCACTTGGCCAGAGAATAAGGCGAAGACAGTACATTTGGCAGAGCACTGGAAACAGTTCACTTGGCCAGAGCACAAGGCGAAGACAGTTTACTTGGCCAGACACTGGGGACAGTTCATTCAGCCAGAGCGCGAGGAGAAGGCAGTTCACCACAGTTCACTTGGCCAGAGCACTGGAAACAGTTCACTCGGCCAGAGAACAAGGCGAAGACAGTACACTTGGCCAGAGTGCTAGGAACAGTTCACTGGGCCAGAGAACTAGGGGAGGACAGTTCACCACAGTTCACTTGGCCAGAGCACGAGCAGAAGACAGTTCACGTGTCCAGAAGACTGGGAACAGTTCACTTGGCCAGAACACTGGGAATAGTTCACTCGGCCAGAGAATGAGTTGAAGACAGTACATTTGGCAGAGCACTGGAAACAGTTCACTTGGCCAGAGCACAAGGCGAAGACAGTTTACTCGCCAGAATGCTGGGAACAGTTCACTCAGCCAGAGCGCTAGGAGAGGGCAGTTCACCACAGTTCACTTGGCCAGAACCCTGGGAACAGTTCACTTGGCCAGAACCCTGGGAACAGTTCACTTGGCCAGAACCCTGGGAACAGTTCACTTGGCCAGAGCATGAGGCTAAGGCAGTTCACTCGGCCAGAACGCTGGGAACAGTTCACTCAGCCAGAGCGCTAGGATAGGGCAGTTCACCACAGTTCACTTGGCCAGAGCACTGGAAACAGTTCACTCGGCCAGAGAACGAGGCGAAGACAATACACTTGGCCAGAGTGCCGGTAACAGTTCACTGGGCCAGAGAATGAGGGGAGGACAGTTCACCACAGTTCACTCGGCCAGAGCACAAGTGGAAGACAGACCACTTGGCCAGAACACTGGGAACAGTTCACTTGGCCAGAGCACACTGTGAAGACAGTTCACTTGGCCAGAACACAAGCGGAAGACAGTTTACTTGTCCAGAGCACTGGGAACAGTTCACTCAGCCAGAATGTGAGGGGAGGACAGTTCACCACAGTTCCCTCAACCAGAGGATGAGGCGAAGACAGTTCACTCAGCCAAAGTGCTGGGAACAGTTCACTCTGTTAGAGTTCAAGGAGAGGACCGTTCACCACAGTTCAGTTGGCCAGAGCACTGGAAACAGTTCTCTCGGCCAGAGCACAAGCAGAAGACAGATCACTTGGCCAGAACACTGGGGACAGTTCATTCAGCCAGAGCACAGAGTGAAAGCAGTTCACTTGGCTGAAGCACAAGGTGAAGACTGTTTACTCGGCCAGAATTCTGGGAACATTTCACTGGGCCAGAGTGTGAGGGGAGGACAGTTCACCACAGTTCACTCAGCCAGAGCACAAGGGGAAGATAGTTCACTCGGCCGAAGCACAAGGGGAAGACAGTTCCCTAGGCAAGAGTGCTGGGAACAGTTCACTCAGCCAGAGCTCTCGGAGCAGTTCAATCGGCTAGATGCAAGGGGAGGACAGTTCACCACAGTTCACTCAGCCAGAGCGGGAACAGAAGACAATTCACTTGGCCAGGGCACTGGGAACAGTTCACCTGTCCAGAGCATGAATGGATGGCAATTCACTCAGCTAGAGTGCTGGGAATAGTTCACCCAGCAAGAGCACAATGGGAAGACAGTTCACTCAGCCAGAGTGTGAGGGGAAGACAGTTCACCACAGTTCACTGGCCAGAGCATGAGGAGAAGACAGTTCACCTGGCCAGAGCATGAGGGGAAGATAGTTCACCACAGTTCACTTGGCCAGAGCATGAGGGATGACAGTTTACCCAGCCAGTGAATGAGAGAGGAAGGGGTTTTGGGTGGCTGAGTGAAAAAGGTGAAGGGGTTAAGAAGTAAAAATTAGTAGTTACAAATATTCATGGGTATGGAAAGTATAGCAAAGGGAATAGAGTCACTAATAACTACGTATGGTACCAGGTGGTTACTGGATATATTGCAGGAAACACTTTGTAAAGTATATGATTGTCTGACCTATACTGTATACCTGAAACTAATAAAAAATAATACTGAACATAAACGATAATTTATAATAATAAAAGTATAATATGCTAATTAGACTGGACAGCTGAATGACCTTTTGGATGTCATTTCGGGCATCCTTCCGGACGAAACCACTGTGGCAGGGGCGGAGGCAGTTAGGGGCAATCAGGCAGGCAGGAGAGAAGTTAGGGGCAATTAGGCAGGCAGGCAGAGGCGGTTAGGAGTGATTGAGCAGGCAGGCAGAGTGGTTAGGGGTGATCAGGCAGGCAGGCAGAGGTGGTTAGGAGCGATCAGGCAGGCAGACAGGGTGGTTAGGGGTGATCAGGCAGGCAGGCAAGCAGTTAGGGGCCACTAGGCAGGCAGATGAGTGGTTAGGGGCTATCAGGCAGGCAGGAAGAGTGGTTAGGGATGATCAGACAGGCAGGCAAGCGAGTGGTTAGGGCCAGCAGTCCTGGATTGTGAGAGGGATGTCTGACTGCCGGTTTTGGCCTGATCTCACGCAGGATCGGGCTTAAACTGGCATCGATATCCCCTGAGGGGTTTCATATTGTGAGAGGGTGCAGGCCGGGCTGAGGCCCCCCCCACCACCAAGCATTAATTTCCTGCACCAGGCCTCTAGTCTGCACTAATAAAAGAGTAAGATGCAAATTGACTGTACCTTTGCAACACCCACCAGCTAATCAGGGGTGAGTATGCAAATTAAGCCAACAAATTATCCCTTTATATGGATAATTTGCATATAAGGCATCGAGCAGCCAGGGATGGGGTGGGACGCAGGCGTTAACGCACTGCCTCAGCCACTCAGGGCCTCTGGGCAGTGTGGGAAGGAGGAAAGGCGGCTCCGGGCTAGAGCGGAAAGGCGACTCCGGCTGGAGCGAAGGTGGTGCCAGCAGCCAGGGGAAGGAAGGCCCATTCTTGCATGAATCTTTGTGCATTGGGCCTCTAGTTTAATAAATAAAAGAATAAAAAGTAAAATTTAAAAAAGAAAGATATTTTATGTATCATGAAAAAAATACCTCTACCTAATCAAATTGACATGCCATAGGTTATTTTTAAAAATCCTGATTTCATTGTTAAAATGTGAAAAACAACATAAACAATAGCAAATTCTGAGTGCTGTTCACATATTATTACAGTCAATTTTCATAACTGTCCTATACAATTGGGACTACTAATGAATGCATCTATTTTATAGTTAACGAAACTGAGGTTCACTTAAGTTGGTTGTATAGGGCAGGGTCAGCAAGTGTGTTTTTTAAATTCAATATTTTAGGCTTATGGTCTTTTTCAGTACAACTCACTCTGCCTTGTAGTATGAAAGCAAATGATGATATGAAATTAATAGGTGTGGTTGTGTAAGGGCAGTGGGCAGTGTAAGGGCAGCAGGAGTGATTGTAGGGACAGTGTAAGGACAGCTTACCCCAGCCCCAGCAGTGACAGGATGCTTGCTTATCTATAATCAGTCTAGCCCTTGCTTGCTACACCATGCAGACCTACATACTAGAACAATAAGTTTGCAGAGGTTTTGAACTGAAACCAAGTCCCTAGGTGCTGGCAGCTGGTGTCAGCTAGGGGACAGTTATAACATACTTTTAAGCAAAATAGCTTTTAGAAAAACCCCCACATAGACCTGGAAGCAAGAAACAGAATCTGCTATATATATAAATGGGTTCAGCAGAATAGATTTTTCTCAACTTTGTTTACTGATCCCCTGAGCCAGCAGTGCTGCTTTTGGAATAAAGGTGAATTTCTGCATCTCCCGAGTGCTTTGTGTTCTGTTTTCCTGTCTTTGGTTACTTTGCCATAGCAGTTGTGTTCTAATAAAACTTTATGATCACTGACATTTGAATTTCACAAAATGTTCATGTGTTGTGAAATATTAGTTTAAAGTTGTCAGCCATTTCAGTATGTAAAAATTATTGTTAGCTTGTAGGTCATATGAAAACTGGTGACAGTTCATACTGGCCTTAGATTTCGCCCTTGAGCCATAGGCCTTAGCCCTGGTTTAGAGTCATCTGGAGTCAGGGTTTTAATCCAGGTATGTTTCCACAGACAGCTTTTAATCTCCACCATATTGTGCTGTGTAGAATAAGGAGAGCTAACTGATTGTTAACTTATTTTAAATACAACAAACCCCCTGCAAACCCCCCACCCCACAAAAACAACCTTGTACTAAAAGTACTATGTGCCTTAATTATGAAGTTTATCAAGTTTTTCAAGGAAGGTATAATTTTAATTTTCTCTGAACTTGCTTCTTCTTTAGCTCAGTGTTAATTATAACTTGAGGAGGCATTTTGGCTTTTGAACTGACAGCTTGAAAATGTAGTTTTAAAAAATGAAACAAACATGCACATGGTGTAAAGAATTGACTTAAGAAGTGTATAAAATCAAAAGTGAAGTCTTTTGGTTCCCTTATTCCTTTTTATCCCATAATTCTTCCCACAGATCACTACTCTTAGCAGCTGCTTGGGCCTCCTCCTGACGTGGACTATGTGATTACAACAGTGCGTTTGTCCTGGTCCATTTTTCTCTGCATTCTTGCTTTTTCAGTAAGATCTTAGAGAACTCTTATTATCAATTCATCTGTCAAAACATTATTTTTAGTGGATGCATAGTATTCTATTGTGTATGTACTCCTGAAGTGCTGCTATTTATTTAACCATGTTCCCATTTTTGGATTTGAGTTATTTCCAGGTTTTTTAGTTATTGCTCAAGGTAGTTCATTGAATAGTGCTGTCAGTCTATCATACTTCTTCTGTATTTCTGCAGGATAAGTTCATAGAGATGAAGTCACTGCATCAAAGGAAATGTGCATTTTTGATGCATTAATGTTTTTCTTTCATGAAATTTCAAACAAATTATGTGCTGGAGTCAAGAATATCCACAGAGAACAGCATTACTAGAGGGGAAAATGGATTCCATCTGCTCCCTGTAATTTTCCACTTATTTGTTGTTTTTTGTTTGGTGAGGGAAGTCATGTTTCATCTTCAAAAGAGTTGGTAGAGAATTTATACATTGTGACAGTGAGGTTTGGGGCTCCAGCTCTTCTTTGACTTCATTTAAAGAACAGTCATCTTTTCCTTAAAAATGTAAGAAATGTGCTTGAGACCTGGCTAGATCTGTGATGGGAAGCAACAGTGATTTGGGAAAACTGTAGTTAATCTCCATGAATTTTTCTTGAAGTCTAAGGGAGGATACTTAATAACATATACATTAATTGATGCCAGTAGTTTTGAGTATTGACTGTGTTCTAGCTTCTGTACTAAGCGTTTTATATGAATTATCTTTTTGAATGTGCAGTGGCCTTAGAAAGCTGGGATTATTCTCATCCCTATATTCAGATGAAGAAACTGAGGTTCAGAGAGGCCCAGAATCACATAGCAAGTGGTCAGGCTAGACTTTGAACCCAGCACTGATTGCAAAACTCCCGTCTTTCTTTTTTTAAATATATTTTTATTGATTTCAGAGAGGAAGGGAGAGAGAGAAACATTATTGATGAAAGAGAACATCATTGATTGACTGCCTTCTGCATGCCCCCCACTGGGGATGGAGTCCGCAACCCAAGCATATGCCCTGACTGAGTATCGAACCGTGACCTCCTGGTTCATAGGTCAATACTCAACCACTGAGCCATGCTTGCTGGGCCAAATATCCCATTCTTGATCACCACATACACTATTTTCTATCACTAGTCATCTAAAATTATTATATGTATCCTGTACTTCATCATAGAGGTTGGTCAGTCAGTAGTTATGAGGGAGCCCAGGGAAGTAGATGTTGCTTCTGCCTCATTCTTCATAGTTGATGATGGAAACAGGAGTTTCTGCTAGACTGAATACATAGGACAGCCAACCTCCCAGAGCCGGCCAACCTCCTGCAGTCCCTCCCCCCAGCCCAGCTGGCCCCGATCGACCCTGATCAGGACTGGGCGAGATGGCCCCAATCAGTCCCTGGTCAGGCCAAGGGACCCAACCCATGCACAAATTTGTGCATTGAGCCTCTAGTATAAGGATAAACCTCAATCCCCATGTATGAGATGCTGTGCAGGGGCTGCCCCCAAAGGCGGAGTTGTTCCCTGCTATTCCCAGCAGGGTCTGGTACTTCCCGGAATTCCTTTTGCTGTGTCAGTTGTGTGGCTAGTTGTGTCGAGCTCTACTGTGGTCTGAAGCCCACAACTGGTTGTGTTGGTTCTGGTCCACTTGGGCCTGGTTCAGGTACAGGTAGATGTCAGATGTTGTGTGTAACCAGTCTTGGACTATCTGTCTGGAGCTACCACACTGTTCACTGTTTGTGGCTGCGTCTGCTGGGCCTGGGTGTACGTGGGAAGGGTCAATCTGCATGTAAGGATTGGCTTCCTTCACGTTAGAGCTGGGGCACATCTTTAGAAGGACCGAGGCTCCCTGAGATCAGCCTCCACCTGTCAGCTACTTTTCCTCCCCCTGAAGTTGCCTTATCTTCCTCCAGAGCCTTCTGAAGAAAGACTGTCGAGTGGGCCCAGACTGGCTGGACCCCTCAGACCCTTATACAAACTGTGAACTCGGTAGGGCAGGGCAGCTAGGGTTGGAAGGATAGCGCTAATAGATCCCCCACTTGGGAGTCATACGATCAGGCACTCAGTGAGGGGAGAGTTGCCCTTACTCCAGAGCCAAACTCTCTGTCAGAGTTTCCACCTCTATATCTCCCAGTTTGGCTGTGGCCAGTTGTCCCCTCTGCAAGAGCAATTTCGGCTTGGCGGAGCAACAGGATTCAGGAGGACAGATAAAATAATCTCCCTTTGGGATAACGACAGCCCAGCCTATAGAAGGGGGTCTAAACACTTCATCTGGGTCGCAAACAGTATAGTGTCTGAAGGACTCACACTTTGAATCTTTCAGCTCTGAGCTGATCTCCCTTCTCCCACAGGACTGAGTCTAGCAGGGCAGGGTATCTGGGACTTGGCAGGGCAGATCCAGTCTCCCAGTGGAGGTGGTGCCCAAAAGCTTGTAGGAGGGGGTTGGGCACTTCTTCCCCTTCCTAGGATAGGATGGACTGAGCTGACAGGGGAGATAGAAGTGCCTGCAATCTAGCTACATACTCCAGCTCCTGTCCATCTGGTTCCCAGAGAAAAGCTTGCCTGGGAGACACTTTCCAAAAGTCCCAGCTCTGCATGGTACTCTGGTCCCCTGTGCAGTTGAACTCAGCAGAACAGGGCCAGCCAAGTGATTCAATATATAGAGGTGTGGGCTGGGGGATGCCCGCTGTGTTTCTGAGGTGGGGGAGACCAGCCTTCTCTCCAAAACCACACAGTTTAGTTACTGTCTGACTTACTGCCAAGAGCCTCCCCAGAAAAAGAAGACCCCCAAAGTCACTAGTGGGTGTAGCCAGCAGACTCTTCTTCAGGACTGAGCAGGCAGAATGGCCTCACTAGCAGTTGGGGACAGTGCACTCCCCAGGGTGGTGCTGTAACAATAAGGGTGCTTGTCCCCTGGAAGGTGGGTCTTTCAGGGGGAATGAATCCCCACGAAATTTCACCATCAGATGCAATACGGGCTTCTCTTCCTGTCTCATTTGCTCTGGGGTTGGGGATCCCTGTGTGGGGTTAAGAATCCATGATTCTGGAGGGAGAGAGGTTTGCTGTTATGCTATCCCTCTGGCTTCTCAGCCACCACATGGGGGTGTGGTGGATAGCCCTTTCCACTTCTCTGCTGTTTTTGCCAGTCTGTCTGTGGTGTCTTCTGTAAACCCTTGATTATAATATTTCAGTTCAGCTAGCCTTCAGTTGGTTATTCAGGTTGATTGCTTTATAGTTTAACTGTAAATCCAGTTTGGGGCCTGGAACAGGTGAGTAGTTTCCACCTAGTCTACAGCCATCCTGGACTCTCCAAGTTTTCTTTTTTTTAAATTCTTTGAGGATTATTTTGATTTGCTCAGAGTTTATAAAATCATACCATTAACATTGTTACCCTTTTTTACCAGTCATTTTCTTTTATTAGACGCAGGTAAACTTCTGTGGTATGGGTAAGCTATAAAATTCGTGTTTAAAAAATAAATTGTCGAAGTTCTTTGCTTGAAAGAATGTGACTCCTCCATTTGGTAGAAGGTTGATCTTTAGTTCCCATGTTGGAGGGCACCAGGTCAGGGTGACAGGTACTGGCAGGGAGCCCCTGGTGCGGACAAACCTGCCCAGGTGCTAGCAGTTGCACTGAGCCTTGCCCAGTGCAATCATTTGCAGTCATAAATGTAGGTCTAGCAGCACCAATTTCTTTCTTCTGGGTGCCTTCCCTTAAGGATGGAACAAAACCTTGATGACCAGGGTCAGGTACAACTCTCTCTTCTGGCAGGACACTTCTAAATTAAGACCCACTGCTCAGTTGGTTGGAGTGTTGTCCGATACACCAGGGGGTGGCAGGTTCGATTCCCGGTCAGCATACATACTCAGGTTGCGGTTCAATCCCCTGGTCGGGCATGTGTAGAAGGCAATCTATCTTGATGTTTCTCTCTCACATGGGTGTGTTTTTTTTTTTCTTTCTCTCTCTCTAAAAATCAATTTTAGCCCTGCCAACATGGCTCAGTGGTTGAGCATCAACCTATGAACAAGGAGGTCTTGGGTTCGATTTTCAGTCAGGGCACATGCCCAGGTTTCAGGCTCAATCCCCAGTGCGGGGCATGCAGGAGGCAGCCAGTCAATGATTCTCTCTCATCATTGATGCTTCTGTCTCTCTCTCCCTCTCTCTTCCTCTCTGAAATCAATAAAAATATATCTTAAAAAAATCAATTTAAAAAAGTTTAACACAAACAAATAAATAAATAAAAACCCACTCACTTGACTTTCTTGTCATTTTAAACTTCAGACTGCTCACCCTATTTTTGGTAGTTTTCTCCAAAGTCCATTTATCCATTTTGGTGCAATGGCTTTGGGAAGACACCTAGACATCAGCTCTAATTTATGCTTATTTAAAAAAATACCTTACAATTTTTTAATACTTCTTTTATGTGTTTTTCCTCTTTCCATCCTTCATTTGATAAATCCCATAGTGGGTGCTACAGGCTCGCAGTTACCCAAAGAACGGTGTGTTTCCTGGGGCTCTCTCTCTCCTGGTCCCAGCCTAAATCTGAATTTTGTAGATGTTGAATTTTGGTGTTCATTTTCTGTGTTTACCTGTGTGACTAGCAGTCTCTTTAGGTCCGTTGCTTTGTGCTTTTGCATACCTGTATCGAACGCAATAAGGTGTATAGTCTCTTTATAGCCACCATGTTATTTTTATACACCTTATTTTATTACACATGAAATGAAACCATCTCTGACTTTTTTTATACTCACTGAATTTTTATTAGAGTTATATCTGTCATCAATAATTACATAAGCTGCAACACCCTTCTCTGGAATATTTCCCAAGATTGCTGCCACTGTGTGGAAAGAGGGCTGTTGCCACTTCTTAGAATTGGTTTCATCTCCATTGCTTTCATCTCCTTAGATAATCCTTTAATCCCTGTTCATTGCCCACAGATTCTGACTCTCCTTGCCGGTGCCGTTGCTACAGCCCACAGAACTGGGTGGTGGGTAAGGCTGGCCTGCCAGTGTATCAGTTTTGAGTCATTACAGAATCATTAGTTCTGGTGGCTGCAGTGATGAGAACTGGAGGTCTCTTACCTGAGGCCAGCTGTGTTCATTCAGAGTGAAGGACTTAGCAGCTATGTATGCAACCAGAAAATTGAATCAGCAGCACCATCAGGGCATTAAATCATGGCATTTCATGCAGAATTTCTGTAAAAAATGTAACAGTCAATTTGGCCAGAACCATTTCTTATCCAGATTATTTTAGGGTCTTTTGGCAACAGTGGGAAATAGGATGTTTTCTCCATGAATAAGGCTTCCATTATCAGAGACTTTTAAACCACTTGGTTCTGATTGGTACCCACATATGAATGTGGCAGTCCATGTTTAGATACTGATATTTTTTGTTTGTTCCAATTTTGGAAAATCACCTTCTTGATGATGTCTTTAGTCTTAGGAAAATGAGAGTGAAAAACACAAAAAATACATTAAAAGTATGAAACATCAGCCTGCCTTTGACGTTTGGATGGTTTCACTGTAATTTTGAGAGAGTAAAATCACTTCCAATTATGTGGTATCCTAAGATCTCCACATGCTTCCCTCAGCTGCTAGCTCTTGTGAAAATGGAAACACGGCTCAGGAAGCATCATGGGAGACCTCTGGGAGCACCAAGGCACACCTCCGGGACTCATTTGTAAGTGGGATGAGGCACCTTCCAGGACATGTTTGGATAACAGTTTCTAAAAGACAATCCCACACAGAAAATGAATAAAAGATCATCCCACAAAAGATGATCGAATTCTTTCTTATTTTGTTTTTTTAAACTTCAAAAAAATTTAAGTATAGTTTGCATATAATTATATTGGTTATATTATTTTCAAGTGTACAATATAGTGATCAGGAGACACACGAAACAAAAAGATCTGACGTTACATCAAAAGCATAAGGAGTGGAGGGGGGGATAAAAATGTCGTGTTTTCAGAATGTGATTGAACTTTAGTGCCTGACAGCTTAGAATAGATGCTGTAGATATGATGAATATATAGGAACCTCATGATTAACCATAAACTAAAACTTACAAAAATTTAATTTTAAATAAAGTTTTTAAGTAGGGGATACATTCAGATGGTTCAGAAATGAAATAAAGTAGGAAAGAATACACTAAAAAGGCTCCTTGTTCTTCTTTCTCAGGATTGCTGTGGCTATTTGGGGTCATTTTTTATTCCAGATGAATTTTTGGAGAGTTCTTTCTAGGTCTGTGAAATATTCCGTTGGTATTTTAATGGGGAGTGCACTAAATCTATAGATTGCTTTGGGTAGTATGGACATTTTAATAATGTTGATTCTACCAATCCATGAACATGGTATGTTCTTCCATCTGTTTACGTCTTCCTCTATCTCTTTTTTCAGTGTCCTGTAGTTTTCCACATATAGGTCTTTTACCTCCTTAGTTAAGTTTATTCCTAGGTATTTTAATTTTTTTTGTGCAATGGTAAATGGGATTGCTTTTTTAGTCTCTCTTTCTGTAAGTTCACTAATGGTGTATAGAAATGCCATAGATTTCTTGGCATTAATTTTGTATCCTGCTACATTGCCGAATTCATTTATTAAGTCTAATAGCTTTTTGATAGAGTCTTTTGGTTTTTTTATGTACAGTATCATGTCATCTGCAAATAAGGACAGCTTTACTTCTTCTTTTCCAATTTGGATGCCTTTTATTTCTTCTTCTTGTCTAATAGCAATGGCTAATACTTCCAGTACTGTGTTGACAACCGGAGTGGTGAGAGTGGGCATCCCTGTCTTGTTCCTGTTCTTAGAGGAAATAGTTTTAGTTTTTGCCTATTGAGTAGATGTTAGCTGTGGGTTTATCATTTATGGCTCTTATTATGTTGAGGTATGATCCTTCTATTCCCACTTTGTTGAGAGTTTTTATCAAGAAAGGGTGTTGGATTTTGTGAAATGCTTTTTCTGCATCAATTGATATGACTATGTGATTTTTATCTCTCTATTTGTTTATGTGATGTATCACGTTTATTGATTTGCGGATATTGTACCATCCTTGCATCCCTGGGATATATCCTACTTGGTCATGGTGTATGATCTTTCTGATGTACTGCTGGATCCGATTTGCTAGAATTTTGTTGAGGATTTTGGCATCTATGTTCATGAGGGATATTGGCCTGTAATTCTCTTTCGTTGTGTTGTCTTTATCTGGTTTTGGTATGAGGGTGATGCTGGCTTCATAGAAGGAGCTTGGAAGTGTTCCTTCCTCTTGAATATTTTTGGAATAGTCTGAGGAGGATAGGTTTTAGTTCTTCCTTGAATGTTTGGTAAAACTCCCCTGTGAAGCTTGTGGCCCCAGGCTTTTGTGTGCTGGAAGCTTTTTGATGACTGTTTCAATTTCTTCCATAGTTATTGGCCTATTGAGACGTTTAGATTCTTCCTGATTGAGTTTTGGAAGGTTGTATTTTTCTAGGAATATGTCTATTTCCTCCAGGTTGTCCAGTTTGTTGGAATAGAGTTGTTCATAGTATTTTTTTTTAACTATTCTTTGTATTCCTATGGGTTCTGTTGTTATTTTCTTTCTTGGTAAGCCTGGCTAGAGGTTCATCAATCTTGTTTATCCTTTCAAAGAACCAGCTCTTGGTTTTGTTGATCTTTTGTATTGTTTTTTTGGTCTCAATGTCGTTTATCTCTGCTCTAATCTTTATTATTTCCTTCCTTCTGCTTACACTGGGCTTTTCTTGTTGCTGTCTTTCTAACTCTTTGAGTTGTAAGGTTAGGTAATTTATTACCATTGTTTCTTGTTTTTTGCAGTATGCTTGTAGAGCTATGAACTTTCCTCTCAAGACTGCTTTCATTGTGTCCCATACATTTTGGATTGTTGTGTTTTCATTGTCATTTGTTGCCATGATGTTTTTTATTTTTCTTTGATCTCTCTGGTAACCCAGTCATTGTTTAATAGCATGCTGTTTAGTCTCCACGTGTTTAGTTTTTTGGATTGTTTTTATGGTAGTTGATTGCCAGTTTTATGCCATTGTGATCTGTGAAGATGCTTGATATGATTTCTATTTTCTTGAATTTGAAGATACTTTGCCTGTGACCCAATATATGGTCTGTCTTTGAAATGACCCATGTGCACTTGAGAAGAATGTATATTTTGTGGCTTTGGAATTAAATGTTCTGAAGATGTCAATTAATTCCATCTGGTCTAGTGATTCATTTAGAATTGATTTTTCTGAGCTGATTTTTTGTTTAGAGGATTTGTCCAGTGGTGATTGTGGGGTATTAAAGTCTCCTACTATGATCTATTACTGTCAATCTCTCCCTTGGAGTTTTTTTATGTATTTGGGTGTTCCTGTATTGGGTGTTTATATGTTTAACCAGAGTTATTTCTTCTTGTTGGAAGAAATACTAAAGTTATTTCTTCCAACAAGAAGAAATAACTTTAGTATTATGAAGTGGCCTTCCTTATCTCTTGTTATGTCCTTCACTTTGAGATCTAATTTGTCAGATATAAGTATTGCTACCCCAGCTTATTTTTCATTTCCATTCACCTGAAAAACCTTTTTTCATCCCTTCACCCTCAGTCTGTGTGTGTCTTTTTTCCTGAGGAGGGTTTCTTGTATACAACAGATATATGGGTCATGTTTTCTTATCCAGTCCATTACTCTATGTCTTTTGATTGGGGAATTTAATCCATTTGCATTTAAAGTTATTATTGATAGGTACTTATTTGTCACCATTTTTATTCTTTACCCCTGTGTTCCTTCTTCGCTTCCTATTTCTTTTTTCTTTTCTTTCTTTTTTTTTTATAGCAGACCCTTTAGCATTTCTTGAATTGCTGGTTTGGTGGTAATAAACTCCCTTGGTCCTTTTTTTGTCTGTGAAGCTACTGATTTCACCTTCAATTTTGATTGATAGCCTTGCTGGGTACAGTATTCTTGGATTCATATCCTTCTTTTGCATGACTTTGTATATTTCATTCCATTCTCTTCTGGCCTGATGAGTTTCTGTTGAGAAATCACTTGCTAATCTGATAGGGGTTCCTTTGTTGGTAACTTTCTGTCTCTCTCTGGCCGCTTTTAAGATTCTTACTTTGTCATTGATGTTTGCCAATTTAATTATAATGTGCTTTGGCATCGGTCTTTTGGGGTTCATTTTGCTTGGGACTCTGTGAGCTTCTTGGATTTGTGTGGGTTTTTTCTTCCCTATATCAGGGAAGTTTTCTGTCACTATTTCTCCAAACAGGTTTATATTCCTTGCTCAGTTTCCTCTCCTTCTGGAACCCCTATTATGCAGATTTTTGTTTGTTTGTTTGTTTCGTGTTGTCCCAAAGTTTCCTTAGGCTCTCCTCCTGCTTTTTAATTTTTTTTTTCTAGAAGCTGCTCTCAATACCAGATTTCAAGCTGTATTACAAAGCCACTGTTCTCAAAACAGCCTGGTACTGGCACAAGAACAGACATATAGATCAGTGGAATAGAATAGAGAATCCAGATATTGACCCAAACCACCATGATCAATTAATATTTGACAAAGGAGGCATGAACATACAATGGAGTCAAGACAGTCTCTTCAATAAATGGTGTTGGGAAAATTGGACAGATACATGCAAAAAAAATGAAACTAGACCACCAACTTACACCATATACAAAAATAAACTCAAAATGGATAAAGGACTTAAACATATGATAGGAAATCATAAAAGTACTAGAGGAATACACAGGCAGAGGAATCTAAGACATAAGCCGAAAGAACTTCTTCACTGATACTGCTCCTAGAGCAATGGAAACTAAAGAGAAAATAAACAAATGTGACTACATCAAAATAAAAAGCTTTTGTACAGCAAAAGAAACCATCAACAAAACAACAAGAAAGCCCACTGTATGGGAGAACATATTTGCAAATGTTATCACTTTTTAAGGTGGTCCCCCCATAGCTGCTCTCTCCTGCAGGCTGGCCCCCACCAACTGCCCTCCCCTGCAGGCCTGGTTCCCCCCAACTTCCCTCCCCTGCAGGCCTTGGTCCCCCTCAACTGTCCTCCCCTGCAGGCCCAGTCCCCCCAACTGCCCTCCCCTGCTGGCCTGGTCACCCCTAAATACCCTCCTCGGCCAGCCCCATCACCCCTAACTGTCCTTCGTGCTGGCCTGATCACCCACAACTGCCTTCCCCTGCATTCCTGGTCCCCCCCCAACTGCCCTCCCCTGCAGGCCTGGTCACCCCTAACTGCCCACAACTGCCCTCCCCTGCAAGCCATCTTGTGGCAGCCATCTTGTGTCCACATGAGGGCAGTCATCTTTGACCACATGGGGGTGGCCATCTTGTGTCTTGGAGTGATGGTCAATTTGCATATTACTCTTTTATTAGATAGGACTAGAGACCTGATGCATGAAATTCATGCAAGAATAGGCCTTCCTTCCCCTGGCTGCCAGCACCGGCTTCCCTCTGGCACCTGGGACCCGAGCTTCCTTCCAGCTGCTGGCAGGCACCCAGCATCTGGGCTTCCCTCTGGCACCTGGGATCCAGGCTTCCCTCTAGCCACTGGCAGGCATCTGGGACCCGGGCTTCCCTCGCAGCCCTGGTGTCATCTGGAAGGTTGTCTGGAAGGCTATCCAGAAGGACATCCAGTCTAATTAGCATATTAAGCTTTTATTATTTTATAGATTATATTCCCTGGTGGGGCTATCTTTTCTTGTTAATTTTCTTTTTCAGGGTTATTTCCCTTTCCTTGATAGTATTATGTATTTATTTTTTTAATATACTTAAGGATAAACATATATAATTCACAATCTAAAAGCAATGTTTTCATTAGGAAAGCATTATACTTATAAATTACCTTAAGAAAAATGCATGTATCTATGAATATGTCTTCCTGTCCATGAATATGGTATGTCTTCCAGTTTGTTCAAGTCTTCCTTTGTGTCCTTTGGAAGGGTTTTACATTTTCTTCTTAAAGGACCTACACATTTCTTATTTAGTCAATTCCTTAATATTTTATTTCATGTGTGCCATAATAAATGGAATTTTTTCTTGGAGTAGGCCTCCGAGTTGGTACATAAGGAAGCTATGGATATCTGCAAGTTAATTTCATATCTTTCTGAATATCTGATTTGTCTTGTGGTTTATGATAGGTTTTTTTTTGGAGGGTCTTTCCAATTTATAATCAGCTTGTCTTTTAATAGTCCTAGTTTTATCTAGTCCTTTGTAATTTTTATACTTTAGGCTTTCCTTGGTTCCCCCTCATATAATGTGAAATAACAGTGGTGATAGTTAGCACTCTTGTCTTGGTCCTGATTCTTGTTGGCTTCTAGCCTAGTGTTGCCCTATTAAATATGATTCTAGCTTTGAGGTTCAGATGACTATATTTTATCATGTCAAAGAAGTATACATCTATTTTTGTTTGATTGATTTTTATTGTTGTTGTAAGGAATGGTTGTTGAATTTTGCTCAATATTTTTTCAGTGTCTATGAGATGGTTACATGATTTTACTCTCTTTTTTTAAATATATTTTATTGATTTTTTTTTTTTTACAGAGAGGAAGGGAGAGAGAGAGAGAGAGAGTTAGAAACATCAATGAGAGAGAAACATCGATCAGCTGCCTCCTGCATGCCCCCCACCGGGGATGTGCCCACAACCCAGGTACATGCCCTTGACCGGAATCGAACCTGGGACCTTTCAGTCCACAGGCTGACACTCTATCCACTGAGCCAAACTGGTTTCGGCATGAATTTACTCTTGAGCTCTGTTTATAGGATAAACTAGTTTGATGGACTGACTAATATTAGGCAATCTTTATATTTATGTATACATTGATTTCAGAGAGGAAGAGAAAGGGAGAGATAGAAACATTGATGATGAGAGAGAATCATTAATCAGCTGCCTCCTGCATACTTCCTACTGGGTATTGAGCCCACAGCCCAAGCATGTTCCCTGTCTATGAATCAAACTGTGACCTGATCATAGGTCAACCCTGAACCACTGAGCCGCTCCAGCCACGCAATATTGGGCAATCTTTGCATTCCTTGCTTAAACTCCATTTGGTCATGATGTAATATTCTTTTATTATGCTTCTTAATTGTGTGTGCTAATTTTTTTTGCATTGGTATTTATAAAATGAGATTTGTCTTAAGTTTTCTTTTATGTATAATAGCTATGAGGTTTCACACTTACTTTTAAAAGGTTACCTTTACTTTTCTAAATACTTTTATGTTGTGGACAAGATTTTAGGAAGCATGTTTGGCTTGAAAGGAACACATAGTTTCAAGGATTGCTTAAAAGTATGTTCATATATGTGGACACAAATTTAAACTGTTAATGAAGATAAGGTTTGTCTCCTTGGGGAGACAAAGTATGGAAAATAATTGCTTAACATTTTATTCATATTAATACAAATTAAGAATAATTATTAGTTAACTAGTTGAACTAATTAGTTAGTTTAATATGTAATAAATTGGCTTTATGTATATTAGCTCATTTTAATTATCTAAACAGTCCTGTGAGGAATTGTTTTTAACTTATAGAAAACTGACTTTGAAGAAGTGAAGATGATTTGCCCAAGGTCATGCAGCTAGTAAATGGAATCATATTTTTAATCTAGAATTGTTTCACCCCAGAGTCCACATTCTCACTCACCAAGCTGTATTGATTTTTTTTTGTTTGTTTTGTTAATCCTCACTCAAGGATATTTTTTTGTTGATTTTTTTGAGAGAGTAGAAGGGAGGGAAAGAGGGAAGAGGAAAGAGAAAGAGAGAGAGAGAGAGAGAAACACATCGATCAGTTGCTTCCTGCACTTGCCCCAATTGGGTCTGAGGATCAAACCTGCAACCCAGGCATGTGCCCTTGACCAGCAATCGAACACATGACCCTTGGGTGTGCAGGATAGTGTTCTAATCACTGAGTAACACTGGCCAGGGATGTATTGCTTTTTAATAAATTTGAGTTCTTATAAATAATAGAGGTAAGAACACCATTTTCTAAAGTAGTGGCCTCAAAGTGTGGTCTCCAGACCAGCAGCATCTGCATTCCTGGAGAACTTGTCAGAAATGCAGATTATCAAGCTGCACCCACATTTCCTGAGAGAGAAACTTCTGGGAGGAGGCCCAGCACTGTTTCATTAAGGCCTCCAGGTGATTCCAGGTACATACACTAAATTTTGAGAAGCCCTTCCTTCAAAATTGTATGCTGTTCTTCTCTCCTTCAATCTGAATGTTAGGAGTTGTTAACTTGTTGACTCTATGAATAAGGGCAAATGTTCTTTATTCCCTCCATTTACTCTCCAGAAATGAAGGCTAATTGTTTGTTTAACTCCTTAGGGCTTGTTCACAGAAGGGAATGTTTGCTGAGCTTAGCTCCCTGTGAAACCTGTGAAAATTAAACACTCTGGTGAAGTGTCAATAGAGCATCATTGACTCACAGGCTCTGTCCAGGCAGAGGTCTTAAGCAAACCAGTTAGACTTCATTTTAGGAGCGTGAGCAGTTCACAGAGCAGCATATTTTTTACATGTGTCCTCTGTGCATGATGCGTCTTCCTGGGACTGACTAGATGGGGGAGGCAGGCCTGAGGGCAGGCACCCAGCAGCCTCTATAGAGCCCCTCAGATAGGCATGTGAATGAGCGAATGCCAGGAGGAAGGTGAAACCAGGTGGGCTACCCACTTTGTTCTGTTTCCTTGAATGAGCGAATGCCAGGAGGAAGGTGAAACCAGGTGGGCTACCCACTTTGTTCTGTTTCCTTGAATGAGCGAATGCCAGGAAGAAGGTGAAACCATGGTTGGCTACCCACTTGACCTCATCTCCGCACAATGCCACCAAACTAAGGAAATCATGATAATCTACTTCACCTAAAAGGCTCCAGCTAGTTAATGCCTTCCATGTAATAACCAGTTGCAAGCTCTTCCCTTCTGGGTGCAGAATTCATTTCACTGGCATCACTGATTTATAAAAGGCAGGCTGCTTGCCAAGTAATTGGGTCAAGTCATTGTAGAGGCAACTTGGCTGTGAGCTAGAGCAGTGCTGAAGTGGTTTCCTAACGTGCCCCTTGTCCGGCATTGGTTGTCACCTCAGACTAATTCGATCTGCATGGAGTCCTTTTGGGGCCGTGAGGATGCTGTGGTTTTCCAGTGACTACATACAGTTTGCTGCAGCTAGCTCTTAAAGTATCTTCACGTACCTTGTCAACGACTAGGAACTTCCAGATTGATATACTTCTGTGCTTAGTAGATATTTCTCTGGTGTGTGTGTGTGTGTGTGTGTGTGTGTGTGTGTGTGTGTGTGTGAACGCGCATGTGGTGAGTTAGGATTGATGTGCTAAATAAAACATTTCCTAGAGACTGCAAGATGTGCACATCTGTGTGAGCTGACTATTAAGTAAACCACTCCGCCTCCCAGCCCCCACCCTAGGTCAGAAATGACCTCACCGCAGTCCATGTCTCCACTGACAAGAGATCTGAGGGCTGGAGACTGGGATGGCTGCACATTCATGCATTTGTGCCCTTGCTGGATCTAACATTTGTGGGACCTATGGCAAGAGTATTAATGGAGGCTCACATACCATAAATAAGTTATATAAAACCAAGCAAGCACACTGTGAGATTGTAGCCTTCATAATGACCTGGGATGTGACACAATGGAGAGGGCACCCCTTTTCTTTCCAATCTCAGCTTCGTTCTTCTCCACCAAGGGCCTCGCTTGCTTGCAGACACCCAGCCCTCTTGTTCGAACTCTGATCATAACCCCCCTCCTCACTGCAAACCTTTTAGACCTAGAAAGCCCTCACTGGCAGCCTAGGCACCTTGAAAGGAGAGATCTGGAGAAAAGTCCCAGATAGGCGCTGGAAGTTGGCTCAAGGCCAGTTGGGCAGCAATTTCTGATTCCAGGGACTGAGGACCTGGCCAAGAAAGGGGAAGCCAGCGTCTTGCAGGAACTTCTTTAAGCCCCCAGAGCCCCCACCCCACAACAGGTACAGCCAGGTGAGGGCTAGAGTAAGGGCCTGCTCTGCCTGTGGCTAAGGATAGTACTGACCTTGTGAAATGTTAGTTGCATTTCATTTATCTTAGGCTGATCTGTTACATTCCCCCCACTCTGACATTTACTTTCCTGATGATCACAAACTGAACCATCTGTGTGAGCTTCATATGATGCTTACATGTTCCATCTTACACACTCATACTGACACTCCTCGCAGTCATATCCACATTCTCTTATACATACACTCGGAAATTGTCACTGTCATTGGCCTGTCCTACTGTGGCATCCATATACCTGTCATAAGTCTTTATGCACATAGGTATATTCACACAGATACATGTACCTACCTGCCTTGCACACGTACACACACACACACACACACACACACACACAAACATTTGCTTGCACACATGCCTCCAAACCTAGCCTTCTTTCTGCCCATACTTACTTCTCTAATGCGTAGTTGCACTTGCTTCATCTGGGATATTTTTCTGTCCGCTGTCATCATTGGCGTTACCAAGGATCTGGTTGAAACTAGCAGCTAAAATGAGTCTTTAGGGTTTTAGATGCAGTTATTTGATTAAGTGGATACTGATCACATTGCATTTACTGATGACTGTGCGGTGACCTGGACGCAAACCCCCACACGCCTGCTGTGTTCTGTAGGTGATGCCCGTCCCCCAGAATGCTTGGCCATGGCTCTCTTGTCTGGATGTTTTAGGAGAAGCATTCAGGATTGCTCCTAGAATCCCATGTCATAGTCCCCTTGACACAGAGAGGCTCATGCCGAGAAGACTGAGTGACCGTGGCCTCAGCTCCCAGGGGCCAGTGATTCAGCCCTGAATGCCTGATTCCGGGTCACCAACCACTGCAAGGCCGATACAGGTGGCTTCCTCCTTCATTCACTTCCATGGCAGTACTGTCCCTGTGATGGAGCAGCGTGTGCAGAGTGGGACACTTCCAGATCCTCAGTATTTGGGCAGAAACCCTTCACTTTCAATGTCGTTAATGTCAAAGTAAAGGCTGTCCAATTGTGTGGTGAGAAATTCTTGTTGGAAATATGTTTGGGATTTAGTAGTAAAATCATATTTTATTTGATTTAACTTTTAAAAAATGAACTTTTATATAAAAATAATCTTGGATTTACAGAAAAGATGCAAAGATACACATACAGAGAGTTTTCATTTGCCCATTCCCCAGTTTCACCCATTGATGGCATTGTATTAATCAGAACTGGAAACTGGTCCTGGGACCTGTCTGCTCAGTAAGCTCCGGCGTCATCACTTGGTAGAAGTAAGATGTTCCAGACTCCTCCTGCAAAGCTACTCTTTCCCTTTCCCTGCTCTCTTTTTGGAAGCAAGTCATACATCTAGCCCCCCTCAAATGGGAGGGGGAGCCAGGAGTTAAGCTTCTTTCCAGCAGAGAGTGATGTAGTACTTGGAATTCTACTAAAAAGAGTTTTCACTCACTCCAACTTTTAGCAAGATATAAAGGTATTTCATGCAACTTCTGGTTGGGACAAAATGGCATAGAGTTGTTCCTCCTGCTAAGTGTGACAATACATCCTGGAAACAGAACAAGAGTTAAGAAGAGGAGAACTCTGAAAGGTGGTGAGAGGAAGATGAGTGGGTTGGGAACTCCAGAATGGAAGAACAGCACAGCAGCAGAACATCTTACACCATGTCCCCACAAAGCCTACCAGAAGAAGGTGACTCAAGCATTATTTCCCGACCTACAACTTAGGATCAGAAAGCAACCCAGGTTCCCAAGGCTTAGCCCTCCCATGACAACACAGGATTTTACCACACTAAGTAAACCCCAAACCAGCACCTTGGTTCCACTAACAGTGGGGCAAGGAAAATATTCTCCTTCCCTGCTGGCCCTGAAATTGCTATTGCCACTGGGGATACCAGCTTCACTGGGGCCCACCCATCAAAAAGGCCCCTCCACATTAAGTGACCTGGTCTGAGAAGCTTTTTGAGCCCTGTGAGCCTTAATCACTGTGAGATGTGCTTCCCCTACGCAGAGACACCTGGCGGCTGAGGGATGCCCACAACAGTACTTAGTCAGGGATGTCTCTTCATCTTCATTGGCCCAACACCCCTTCCCAATCAAGAGAGATCAGTTGTCCTGGACTGGGAAACCCTTTGCCTGAGGAATGAGATAGACAAGTCAGTTCTCCCCACTTTTATTTCAACATAGTACTAGAAATTCTAGCCATTGCAATAAGGTGAGAAAAATAAATGGAAGACATTGGAAAGGAATGCCATACTTCCACTGTGCCTATTTGTAGATGGTATGGTTATCTGTATAGAAAATCCCCCGAACTAATTTTTAAAAACCTCCTAGAATTAGTAAGTGAGCTCAGGTTGCAGGATTCAAGATAAACAAAAAAAAAATCAATCACATTTCTGTATACTAACAAGGAATAGTTGAAAACTGAAATAAAAACACAAAGCTACTTATGATCATTCCAAAGAAAATTAAATATTTATGTGTACTTATTTATAGGATCTATATGATGATGAAAGAAAGCAAAGTAGACTTAAGAGACATATCTTATTCATGGATTAGAAGATTCAAGATACTAAGCATGTCCATTCTCCAGAAACTGATACACAGCTTTAAAGAAATTTTAATTAAAATTCCAGCAAGTGCTTTTGTAGGCATAGATAAGGTTATTCTAAAATTTATATGGAAAGGCATAGGCCTTAGAATAGCTAAAATGGTCTTGACAATGAAGAATAAAATAGCATGGTTCTCTCTATCTTATATTAAGGCTTATTCTATGGCTATGGTATTCAAGACAGAGGGCTAGACACATGGGTCAATGGAACAGAATAGAGAACCTAGATAGAACCAGACAAACAGGCTGACCTTATTTTTGACAAGGTGTAAAGTATTTCAATGGAGCAACAGTAGCCTTTTCAACAGATGGTGCTTCAGCAGTTGGATATCCATAGGCAGAAACATGGACATCAGTCTAAATCTCATGCCTAATATAAGCTTTGACTCAAGAAAAGGACCAGTGACTTAAATGTAAAATTATAAAACTTTTAGGGGAAAAACAGGAGAAGATGTTCAGGATCTAGGGCAAGGCAAAGAATTCTTAGACTTGACAACAAACGCATGATCCATAAAAGGACAATTTGATAAATTGGACTTCATCAAAATATTAAAAACTTGTTATCTGTAAATGACCCTGTTGGGAAGATAAAAAGAAGAGTTATAGACTAGAAATATTTACAAACTATGTACCTGATAAAGGACTAGTATCTGGAAGACTTAAAGAACTCTCAAAACTCGAGTGAAAAAAAAGCCAATTAGAAAATGGGCAAAAGACATGAAGAGTATTTGCCCCCAGCGGACTTACAGAAAGCAAAGAACCCCCTGAAATGATGTTCAACATCATTAGTCATCAGGGAAATACAAACTGAAATAACAATGAGATATCACTTCACACCAATCACAATGGCTAAAATAAGACGTATTGCCAACCCCAAATGCTGGTGAGGGCTGAAAAAACCTAATCACTCACAGTTATTGGTGGGAATGTGAAATGGTATAGTCACACTGGGATGCAAGTACTGTATAACAATTGCACTCTTGAGCATTTATCCTAGAAAAATAAAAAGTTATGCTCATACATAAAGCCTGTACACAATAGCTTTTTAAACATAAGAGATTGTTTTATGTGAATGACCAAGACTGAATATATAGGATATAATCAAAGTCAAATGAATTCTGTAATCATTGACTTTATAAGCACAATAAAAATACACACCTCACATACAGAAAAAAAAAATAACAGATTCCAAATGGCCAGATAAATCCTGCCAATTTTTTGGATACTCTTTTTTTTCCTCCCCAGTGTTACTGAGATATAATTGACTTATAACATTGTGTAAGTTTAAGATATGCACATGAATATTTATAGCAGCTCTCTTTGTGATAGCCAAAAACTGGAATCAGGCCAGAATTCCTTGCGTGGGTGAATTCAGTTATACTCTGGTACAACCAGACCTGGGAATATACTTGGCAATAAAGTAGGAGTGCACTAGTAATATATGCAATGATCTGGATGAATCTCCAGGAAATTTCCAAAGAGAGATTATAAACCATTATAAAATGTATGGTTTCATTTATATAACATTTTCAAAATGCCAAAAGTTTAGAAATGAAGGGAAGATTAGTTGTCCTCAGTGGTGGGGATACTAAGTGAGGTCAGGAAGGAGAGCATGACTATACATGGCGATACTAGGAATCCTTGTGATGTTAGAACTGCTTTGTGTTTTGACTGTGTATTTGGTAGATATATGAACGTATGCATGATGAAATTAAAGGACTAAACACAGACACATATGCACATACACACACACATAGTATAAGTAAAATTCGTAAAATCCAAATAAGATTGATGGATTGTATCAATGTGAAGGTCTGGTTGTGATCTTGTTCTATAGTTTTGCAAGATGTAGGTGAGATTTTATTCAGAGTATATGGGATTTCTCTGGAATATTTTTTACAACTGCTTGTGAATCTGTAATGATTTCACTAAAAATTCCAAAGGAAAAAAGTATGTGCAATCAGGTTTAACATATTTTGAAAGCACTAAAAATGATTAAGTAGACCCCTACTATGATATTTTCAGAAAACATACAGAAAAGGACTGAGCTATATGCCATCTAAAATTTCTGTCCCAAAGTTGATAGGTTGATAGAAACTAATATATATATATATATCTATTTTGTTGTGATTTAGTGATTAGACAATGATATTTTTAAATACAGTTTTAGAAATGAAGCAACTTTTATTTTCCTTCTTACAAAGTACTAAAGGTTCATTGTATTTGGAATTTACAAATAAGCCCAAAGAATAAAATCCACATTACTGTGTATTTCCTTTTTAATAGACAGATCAGAATGCGGCTTTTTCTTTTGCTCTCACTGGTTCCTCCTCTCATTCATTTTTCTGTGAGTGGTGGGTGACCTTTCTTTCCAAGGAGAATCTAACTGAGCTGGGCCTATCTTTCTTTGGGGATGCTAATGGTTTGAGACAAGTCTCTTTCACAAAATTATGAAAGCTAACTGCTCATAAGACACAACCCAGTATGCTTCCTGCATGCCCTCAGCAGCTCAGAGCTGATATTGGGGTACCTCCAGGGGTGCCAGTAGATACTTGTATGTAAAGAAAGGCAGGGAGAGCTTAGGGTCCAGTGTATCCAGTCCTATCTTTGAGTAGTCCCTCTTGTTACAAGAGCTTCTCCCTTCCTTCTTAGGAGTGGAGCACTGGGGAGTCTTGGATTGCCTTTCCCTCAGAAGTCACTCTACCGTGGTGACAAGCTGCTTTCAGCCTAACATGCCTATCCTCTGAGCTGTCTGTCCTGGACATCTGGTATTTTGTCTTCTCAGAGAAGTTGCCATTTCCTTTTCCAAATTTGCCTCTCCACTTCTGCAACCTTGTGATTAAAATTCGAGTGTAATTTTCTCACAGAATTGATGCCCCTTGATGACACAGGGGCCTGACAGCTGTCAAAGGTTACACTTCCATGACTTTGTAGTGGACCAGCCCCTGGCCATCACCCCCAAGAACAGCCACTCTTTAAGCTGTTCATTTGTATGAGCTGGTGAGGTGTGTTCCTTGGTTTAGCTCATATGTTGAGTTTTCCTCATATGCTTTCAAGTGTCCTGATTCATATTCTCCCCGAGATCGGTATCCATTGTTTCCTTCCTTTATTCCCCCCGATATCCACTGTTCTTAGCTATGGAAGAGAGGGCAAAACAAGCACATCATTTCATTTTGTTCTTTCCATTCCCTGCTGTGTCCTAGACAAGATCAGTTGAAGGTTCCCTTTGTGTGTCTAGCGGGATCAGGAGCTTCTCCAGGAACCATCTCATCAAGTCTCCCCCTTAATCACAACTTAAAAGGCCCGGAGTAGTGCAGCCCCGGTGGCTCCCAGTGCCTTTACTTGCCACGTAGGAACTTCTCTTGTTGCTAAAGGGATTGCTGTCATCACCCAGACTCACTCCTCACAAACTCACGGATCCAGACCGATGAGTGATTGCAGAGCCATATTGAGATTGTCCCTAAATTCTGACATTGCTCGGAGATAAAAGCCATTATCCAGGGAAGAGCTGCTTTATAGTAATTAACTTGAATATTATATTTGCAAATGCTTTCTCTCCCCACCACCCCAAATATATGGAACTGTTCATAGAGGTGATTTTTAAAATTTTTGCACTTTTGTATTGTAATTCCACTTGAGTCATGCCAAGTGTATTCTGAAGATGCTTAGTGTTTCTGCTAAGTACTGGGTGGGTCTTAAAGAGGTGCTTCTGTGGTGTGTGCAGGCAGAGGTCTGGGTGGCCAGCCACAGAGCCACCTCTATAGCCGCACCCTCAGTCAGGGATTGTGGGTCAGGGACATCAGTCAGGGGTGTCGGCTGAAGCCCTATCTGCACTGTACCAGTCATGGGCCATTGGTTAAAGTCCCGAAGGTTCTTGGAGTCATTCAGTCTTCTCACATCAACTGGCAATGGTCAGCGAGCCCCACATTGCTCTCTGCTAAGTGAAGGGGAGAGAATGAAAAGAAAAAAAATAGGCTGGTTTGCTCACCATGCATTTTGATCTCAGCAGCTTTGTTAAGGAATTGGAATTGATGCTTTTTCTGGGTTGGTTGGGGATGGGAAAAAGTCCAGATTGCAGAATTTGGTGGTTCCTGTTCATAGGTATGGCTGCCTCCTAACACCCTGTGGAGCAGGGCGACAGAGACCCAGAGCGTGAAGGGTTGAGAGGCATGCTCCTATGCACAGATCTACCTCAGTGGGCTTTATTCTAGGGTGGATGCTAGTATTGGCTGTTACTTCACTCCTAGCCCCATGATAACTTGCCCTCATCTCTGTTTGCAAAACCCAGAAATCTGCTCTTAGGTCTTTATCCTACAAGTGTCGTGGGTTTGGATCTTTGCCTGGCTCCCTCACTCTACAGAGATTGCGATATTGCTAGCAGGCTTTTTTTTTCTTTTCTCTTAAACCAAAATGGAAGGCCCTCAGGCTTCTTTGCAAATCTCAATGCCTGATACCGAGTTGGACAATAGATGCCAATTTCCCCAATATTCTTATTCTATTTTGATGATACCCGAGCCAGAGGATCATCAGGATTTTAAGACCCAATGAAATCATCTGGGTTAAATTATAATGTGGTAAATCATTCAACTCTCTATCCTTAGATAGCTTTTTTTCCTGGGGACAAGGCCCACTGATGGGGCTAACACTCTAGAAAACAACCATGACTCCCTGGTCTCTTTTTGTGTTTTGATTTTTGGTAAGCAGGACAATCACTTCATTTCTCTTTAATGAAATCTCACCTGGAACATACAACAAATTAAAGCAGCATTTCTAAGGTTAGCTAACTTCTTGCCTTCTGTGCTAGGTTCTGGGGCACTTCCTTGGGAATCCCAGGGTTTCAGGGTTCCTGTTTTGAGGGTTGCTGGATTTGAGGCCATCTGCACTGCCAAGGGCTGAGGAGCTCACACAGCACAGAGGTGGCCTGGAGCAGGGTCTCACGACACCCTGCATGTGCTAGGAACTTCATTTCTTGCAGCTGCTCTGGAGCCTCTGCTGTGTTCTCTGGTCACAAATCTTGAAAGAAGTCCTCAAAATGCCTCATTTAGCAGATGGACAAAGGCAGGCTGGGGCAGAGGCAGGGCGTTGCTCAGGGTTAGCTGTTCACTCATTTTTTATTTCCTTTGTTCATTAATTCATAAATATTTTCTGAGCACCTATTTCACCACTTCACAATATTCTGGAGAGAGTGTGTCTTTAAGTCACAAAGCTTACAATCTGGATACAAATAATTATCAGAAACGTGCATGCTTTGATGGGGAGGTACGGGAGCACTATATTAGTCAGCTCAGGCTCCTACAACAACACACCATAGACTCAGCCGATTAACAACAGACACTTATATCTCCCAGGTCTAGAGGTGGCTGGCAGTCCCAGATCAGGGTTCTGGCAGATTTGGTTCCTAGTGAGAGCTCTCTTCCTGGCTTGCAGGTGGCCACCTTCTTGCTGTGCTCTCTTATGCCAGAGACAGAGCTCCAGTGTCTGCTCCTCTTTGTATAGTGGCATTAATCCCATCCTGGGGGTCCCACCCTTATGACCTCTTCTAAATCTACCAAAGGCCCCCTCTACTTTGGGGGTTAGAACTTCAACGCATGAATTTGTGGGGGCACAATTTGGTACATAGTAGGCGCTATGGGGCAGAAAGTAGTGATACTTAAACTGATACCAGAAGTATCAGTAGGAGTTAAACACACAGAGAAGGCAGGAGAGGCAGTCTTCCAGGCAGAGGAAACAGCCTGTGTTGAGGTTTAAGAGACAGAGGAGTAATGAGCCCTTGGGTGCAAGTGCCCAGAGCATGAGCATGGAGGCTGTGGAAGCTCTGGAGGTGCATGATTATACAGGGCTCATATGCCATGTTAGAGTGTCTGGACATGCCCTGGGGAAGGGGGGAGCCTTTGAAAGGGTAAAGCAGCCTGTAGTAGAGACAGCCCTCTGTGCTGCTTCCACAGCATCAGGGACCCTGCCTGTGTATGTGGCATTTCTTACTGAGAACAAATGTGGATGCCTCTGCAGCACACACTTCAGCCCTCGGGGCAAGAAGAGCAAGCCACATGAATGGGGTAAACAGATTAATTTGGTCAATAGTTTAATTCTGGTAGCGTCTGAATGACATTATAAAGAATGCAGTGGCATTTCTACTGGAAATGTCTGCCATCATTTTCTCCTTGATGTGAGGAAAACAGGAGCTTCCCCGTCCCAGAACGAATTAGCCTGAAATATGCCCATCAGTGTCCCTGAGAAGGAGCACTGGGCTGCGGGACTGTGTTAACAAGGAAGGGGAGACGATCCCTGAGCAGGGGGTGTGCAGCCCCTGGTAATCTTGTTTCCAGAAACCACCTGGATGTCCTTGTTGTGCTGTGGCCTTGGGTCATTCCCACAGTGTAAGTTACAGGAGCCGGCCGGGCTGCCTCCAGGTAAGATGCCTGCCACAGGCATTCTTGAGGACCACCTGGGTGCCGGTCCCTGGCTCATCAGGCGGTGGGCTCCCTTTGGTTCTGTGCTTTTCAAAGGTAACTTCTGCATCCATGTGTCCTGTCTTAAATTCTGAAGCTTGTCTCCTGTTTCTCTTTCCTTTAGCACAGTGGTTCTCAAAGTGTGGTCTGTGGACCAGCACATCCAGTCTGAAAATTCTTGAGTCCCATCTCTTAACATACTGACTCAGCTTCTTTTAGGAGGGGCCCAGAAGCCTTGCAGGTGATTTGGATGCGGGGTCAGTCTGGGAGCCCCTGCTTCAGCGGATGCACGTGCTGGGACATCGCGCTCCAGGCCATAGCAGCAGAGGAGGCTGAGGAGGATCTCGGTTTGTGTTGGAGTGGGGTGCACATGTCTGAGCCATCCAGGGAAGGTTCTGTGCAGGGAAGTAACTACAGTGAGCACCTGGGTGGGGGCTGAGTGAGGATTAAGGGTTCTTCAGACCTATTAGTACCCAATAGTGATGCTGATGGTAGCTAACTGAGCATGCACTGAATCCTGTCACTCTGCCAAGGAGTGTGTGTATTATCCCATTTTATTCTCACAGTAACCTCTAGGAGGTAGTCACTTTTACTGTCCCCCTTTATAACGAGTGGAAGTGAGGCTTGTAACATGTAACTAACTCTTTCGGTATCACCAAAGTAGAAGGTGGCAGAGATGTCACCCGAGCACAGGTCTGCGCTGTCTCTGAAGCCTTCGCTCTTGCTGGCAGAGGGCCAACCCGCCTCGCTGTGCTCACATCCCTGCAGCCCTGGGACAGCCACCTTCAGAAATGCCCAGTTTCCTTGCTTGGCTCTTGGGCTGGTTTGGCTGATGTGTTTCACCGTAGAGCTTGTGAAGGGATTTGAAGTACATTATCTCCATTCTGAGAGTAACTTTAAAAGCACAAACAAGAACCAAGAAAATGAAGACAACTGTATTACACATGAAATGACCATGTGTGAACAAGTGTCTGTTTAAATAGGCACTAACCTGCAGGGGGAAGGCTAGCTGATTGTCCTCTCTGGCTTGGCAGCATCCTTCCAGAGAGACAGGCTCATGCGACCTGCACATCTCAGTGGACTTACCTCTTGTTAAACAGGCAGAGGTAGTGATTTTATTGTATGTAAGGGGAAAACCCTGGGCTGAGATTTGGAAGCCTTTGTGAGGCATGTGAGTGAGGCTGCTGTTTTATTTGGCTCAGCACACACAGTTTCTGGATCTCCCTTTGCTGCCTCCAGGGTGAACTGGGAGGCTTCTTTCAAGTTGCTCACTGGCTCTTAAGTCTGTAGGTAGGTGAGTGCTTTGGGACTCAGATATGAACTGGCCTTTTGATTTTGCACCAGCTTCCTTTTCCCGCTGACATTCTTTAAGGATATTTATTTGGCTATTTCCTCCTTACAGACCACAATTTTGCAACCTGCTCCTCTAAAGCATGCCACTTATTCCAAGGAAGAATCTGGTTAAATGCACAGTAAACCACAGGTACCCATCCATCCTGCCTACGTGGTACTCAAATCTCTGACCACTGAGCAGTTCACCATTTCCAGGTTTGTATTGGAGACATCCAGCAATGAACTGCATTTCCCTGTGATTTCTCTTTCCCAATTAGCATGTAGCCAAGTTCCAATAATATATTAAGCAGAGAACTGTGCTTGTTAATTTCCCCATAGAAAAGCAGAGGCAAAGCTACAGGGAGGCTGAGCTTCGCTTAGGAACAGTGCTGAGCTATGCTGTTCTTTCTTTCAAATCATCAGCTGCTCCCTTGGCGGATAACTTGGGCATCTGTAAAGCTGCTGGAGTGTTACAGGAAGTGGGAAACTTTGTAGCAGCTTAGGTAAGGGAAACTGTCTCTTGAGTAAACCTGATGAAGTACATCTTGAAATTTCTCTTATTACCCAGTAGGTGGGTACATTAAGGTGGTTTGGCTTTTTCAGATTCAACTTTTGCATAAATCTCACTTTAGTATAAATGGATTCCCACGATGTCCTTATACTCACTAGTTTCATATCATTCATTGTTCAGCTGTTCCCTGGCAGACAGACATTCTGAGCTCCGGCAGGGCCTGCCAGCCACGAGTTCATGTTCTTGATAAAATCATTACCTTTGCTTTTACAGCCTTACATATTTAAGCAATTCTTTGAACTTTCAGTGCATTTTATTTTGCTCATTATTTCATAAGCATGTGTGATAAAATGAGAATAAGTGTGTTGAGGCTTAGGGCTCATAAAGATGGAGATAACATTGGGAATCATTAAGCATGCCCCAAATGGCAAACCATTTGTCTCAAATGGATGGACATTGGAATTAGGACAGTCAACTGGGTATTCAATTGTAAGAAAAGAGGAAATTAAAGGGCACATATGCACTGCTGACAATATGTCATCAACGGTGGTATTTTAAAATGGTGTCATTAGGAATTTCACGATGATTTCCAATACTTGGAATTGGACCACTCCTTTTCCCTTATAATATACAGATCTGTTGTTTGACCGTCACACTTTTTATCCCCTCTCCATATTGTAGCTGTCCTGGGTTGTAGGACTGTCCTTTTAATTTGTCATCAGATTCCATTTTTCTCATATTGGGGTCACAGATTTCATTACCAGTCACATCAGGAGGAAAATTGAGAAATTAATAGAAATGGTGTTTTCCTCCTGTTTCCATCATCTTTCTCTTTCTGGCTAGTGTTTACTCCCTTTTCTAACTTCATTTTCTCCACCACGCCATACCTAATAAATGACACATTTCACTTTTTGCTTATTGTCTGTCTGCTACCAGTAGAATATCAGCTCATGAGGCTAAGAATTATTGTCTATTCATTGCTCTAGACCAGTGTTTCTCAACTCATTATTCTATTATGACTCTTTTAAAGATGCATCTTAGACATGTTTTTCCTAAATTCCCCCTCCATGAAATGTTAATACCAACAATATACCTTATATCTGTTTATGTGCTATATGTATATCTGTGCTTTATGCATAAAAAGAGAAAGAAGTTTTTCATCCATCAAAAACCAGTTTTCACCCTGAGAAACAATGTGCCCCCCTTGAGGGTGGGCGCTCTGGACCTAGTGTCAGCATGGGCACCTGGGCCCAGCAGATGCTCAGCAATAGCCTCCAAGTACCTAGTCCTAAAATTTCACAGTTTTTTGTATGTTTTGTAGGTTTTTTTTGTTTATTTGTTTGTTTTTGCAGTAGAGGCCGAACAGATGGGTGAAGGGAGTTCTTCCCACAGTTGTATCAAGTCCTCATTCTTTCTGTGATCACCCAGGAGGTGGAAAAGCTTTATTGAAGGTCTTACTTAAGCCTATAGACAGTTATCCTTGACTAACAATGCAGAAACAAAAAGGCAATGAACCAATTTAACAACTGCTCTTAACTAGCTGCTGGCATTAGCCTGGGTTCCCACTTAAGCTGTTAAGCTGTAATGCTGAAACTGACCTGTTTGGTGACAGAGTCCCCAGTGGTGGCCTTACCCAAACAGGTGTTTTCACAGCAGGGTGGAGCCACACAGAGGCACTTCACCAAATCTGCTTAGTATGCTCTTGTTTACCCCGGCCCCATGCATGTCTCCAGATGACTCAATAATCTGCAGCTTCTCTGTCCTTCCCAATGCCTATGGATATGGCATGATAAAAGCCAGCAATTTCTGTTGCATTAGATAAAACAAAAAAAATGGAGGCTCCATGCTGCGTGATGGGAATAGTAATAGAAGCAAGACAATTGGTGTGTATCCTTTATGGTGCCAGAGACCAGGATGACCCTACCCTCTCAAAGCGGAGTCTGACCAAGGCTCTCCCATCACACAGGCAGACCCAGTGCCCGAAGCCTTAGGCAGGGGTGGGTGTTTCCTTGAGATGCCTCAGGAGAAACATCGTGTGTGCATTCCCAGGAAGGGCAGCATTCACTCAGCCTTTTAAATAGCCTTGTTTCTCCATAGAAATATTTCAGATGCTAATTTCTTTGGGGGAGGAGATCAACATTCAGACTTACTTTTATACTAACAATTACAGGAAAATGTGAATATCCATATCAAAATGAATTTAATTACAATCTAAGCAGATATCATAATGAATGGTTCCAATAGTCTGACCCTCGTGGCTATAATAATAATGTTACGTTCCTAAATTTAGGATCTATTATCATCTCCGTCATTGGCTGAAAGTGAAAAGACTTTAAAAATTTTAATTTGCTTTGTTGGGGCAGATTCCTTGAAATGAGTGTGTCATATAATACTGCTTTGTAATTCTCATTTCGGTGGGGTCAGGAATGTTTTTACACCTTCCAGAGCTTTGTCATAGCCAGATGCACCTGCAAGTTTCTGATGTTAACCTGGACTTTTATAACATGAAGCCCTATACTTTTCTTAGTAACTACAGGCATTATTTAGAGAAATAGTGGGTTTGGATCCAGACCACTGCAATAAAGCAAATATTGCAATAAGCACATCACATGAATTTTTTGGTTTCCCAGTGAATTTAAAAGTTATGTTTCCACTATACTTAGTCTATTAAGTATGTAATAGAAGAATGTCTAAAAAGAGCAATGAAAATATCTTACTTGAAAAATAGTTGGTTGCTAAAAGTGCTAACCATCATCTGAGCCTTTTGCAAATATGGCACCAATATATGGCTCAACGCAGGGTTGCTACAAACCTCAGTTTGTAAAAGTGCCATGTCTGTGAGGCGCAACAAAACGAGATATGCCTGTATAACTGATTGGCCATATTCCTTAGGATGGACAGAAGTTAAAAAGATGTGTTTATTGGAAGGCGTTGAAATCAGGCATTTAAAGTGGAAATTTCCAAGGCAACAAGCTATTTAGAGGAACCTTATGGTGAATCCTTTTTATATCTGAATGCCTCTCCCTATATATGTTTCCACATAGATATTAGGGCTTTATATACCAGTTTTTCTTCAAGTGAGACACACCTGTCTGAGTAGATGTGTTTCTGTTGCCTGTGTCTCTGTGGCTGTTGTTTTATTGTAGTGGGGTGTTAACTTCAGTGAGTCCTTTTAAAGGAGAATAATTATAAAATGCTTTGATAAAACATAGATCTTAAGTCAAACATCTTGACTTAAAAGTTGGGAGTATCCTTCACTTGAATTTCATTTGGATGTTACATTTTTCTACTCTGTCTGGAACTGTCTTTGATGGTTGAGGAGTCAGCATCGAGACCAGCAGCCTTCATTTACTCGCTGACTTATTTGCTCACACATTCATGTGGTGACCACTTGCTAAGCGCCTACTGTGTGCTGGTCTCTCTGCAAAGCACGGGGAAGCAGAGATGAATGGAACTCAGTCCTGGTCTTCAGTGTCCTCACAGTAGAATGGAGACTCGTGTAGCCCACACATACATCAGGCAGTGGAGGTCACTGTGATTAGAGACCAGCTTTAGGTGTCAGCCCTGGGTGACCTTAGCCAAATGGCTCATATCCTCTGGGACTTAGTTTGTGGGGTTACAAATAGTACCAACCTTACAGGGTTCTTCAAGGATTAAATCATCTAAATCCATTCAAACTATAGTGCCTGGCACCTGGCAATGTCATTTCTGTACATCTGTCAAATGACCCATTTGATAGATGTATAGAAATATGCTATGGAGAATGACTCACAATGCATCCAGGGACATGCCATCAGGTAGGGCAACTCAAGTGAAAGAGTCACTTGCATGCCCATAGAAAAAAGATGGAAAGAGCATTGTCTTTTTCCACAGACTTATTGAAATAGTACTTTGGGGGAATGAAGAATTGTCAGTATGGGATATGTGGGATGTGATTTTCAAAAATTTATTTTTGTATTGATTTAGTGTGTGTGTGTGAGAGAGAGAGGGAGAGAGAGAGAGAGAGAGAGAACAGAGACAGAGATCATTTTGTTGTTCTACTTTACTTATGCATTCATTTGTTGATTCTTGTGTGTGCCCTGACTGGGGATCAAACCTACAACCATGCCTTATTGAAATGACACTCTAACCAACTGAGCTACCCGGCCAGGGCTAGGATGTGATTTTGAAGTTGTTTGATTTTGTCCTTCATTGCTCTGTCTTTGCACCCCTCTTCTTCCCCTTTCCACCCCCCAACATTAGCTCTTACTGCTTTGCCCAGAAACACTGCCTGCTTGCTTACCACCCTGCATATAATTTTGGATGAGTGATTTTTATACTCTTAGCATCATTATTCCTGTTCACACAAAGAACACAGTGTATTTGCATAAACAGGCCACTGGACAAATTGGTAGGGTGATATAGCCTTTCCTGGATGCCAATTTGTCAGTAGTCATCTATTTTGGAGAGATTCCAGGTAAGCTTCCAGGGAAGGAAGCTTTGCATCATATAGGTTCCTTCTGATGTGCCCCCTTAAGAGTCCCTTCACCCAGGGCGGGGGGCGAAAAGGAGTGCCTTGGAGGGAACCCTGGATTTCTGCCCCCTAGGAGCCCACCTGGGCACTGCTTTCTTCCTTGTCAATGATCCTTCATATCTCTATGCATGCCCTGCTCAGGCACCTGGCAGCTGGTAACACTTTGGGTGGTGCTGTCTGGGCTTCCCACCACCACCTCTGATGAGGTGTAATGAGGAGGCACTCCTGGGAGGGTCTGGGACCCCTTGTCCTGCACGCTGTGGGGGAGAGGGAAGAGTTTGGCTGGTTCCTACCAAACCTGGTTATGGAAACTCATTTCTGCTGTGTCCGGGAATGGCTGGCTGGCTCCTCCTTTTGATGTAGCTGAGTCATATAACTTGTCAAAGAGAAAGAAGAAAGTCTAGTCCTCCCAAAAGGAATTAAATGAGAAGTGTGATTGTTCTTTTGTTTAGTTAAGGAAATGTCTGGGATTTTCAGTTCAAATATTCGTTAGCATGACGTAGAAGTTAACTTGTCAGCTTTACAAAGTACTCATTTCAATTAGAAGTAAGCAGAAATGCTGTTCTGTAATGGGCTTCTTGTCGGATAGGAAAAATTCTGTGATTGATTAGCCATGTCTGCCACAGGAAAGGAAAGGCTGAGTGGTGGCATAGCTGAGCCAGGCAATGTCAGAGCCCCTTCTGCTTCTCACGCTCTCTCCTGTATAGTAGCATCAGAAAGGTGGGGTTGTGCAAGTGCAATAGGACAACACAGAGGCTGGAGTGCGGTTGGAGCCGTGCAGCCTGATTTCCATCCCAGCTCAGCCACTTATTAACTAGGATACCTTGGATAAGGTACTTATCAGCAGCTTTAAGGGGCAATTTCCTCATCAGCAAAAGGAGAATGCTATAGTTGTTACCTCTTAAGGGTGTCAAGAGGGTTGAGTCAGGCATTTTTAAGTGCTCTGCATAGTAGGTGATCAATAAAAGTGTGATTGGGCTGTTATTACTAATGTAAGAAGCATTGTTAGGACTTCCTCTGGTAAGAGGTAAGAGTGGCCAACCGCCAGGCAGTCTTTGTTTCTCTTTGTTTCTAAACTGCCGTGGATTTGCCCACATTGTGGGTGTGGATGACACCTTCAGAGCAGTGTGGAGGTGTCCTGGCCAACCTTGGAAGGGGAGTCCCATCTTTACATGACACATGTGCACTAGAAAGGCTCACAGAGGCCATGCTTTTTAGGTGGGAACCTGGAGGGGGCGGGTCTTGTCCTAGGACACCTGGTGAAGTGCAGGCCAACTGGGTCCTGGCCCTCTGTCCCTCTCTCCTCAGCTCCGTGGCCCAGCAGGGAGAGGAGCGGACACCTCTGTGCGATGGGTGCTCACTCAGGGCTCGTGCAACCACTGGCTCCAGGGAACAATTTAAAGGGAAGCCACATGCTGCTTTGTAGTCATTGGAAGCATATTTACTTATTCATTATGTTTGAGAAGAGCCTCCAGTGCTGGAAAGAAATGTTTCAGTCAACTGAGTTTTATTTTCATTGTCGATTTATCTTGATTCCCTGTGGCTTTCCACAGGCCTTCTGTCTCTTGTCTGTTCCCAGTGTCAAATCTCAACTCTTCTTCAGGGTGACACTTTCAGAACCTTGCCTTTAACCCACCTCCCACCACCTGGGCTCCCTCTCCCTGCCCTTAAGCCCCCAAACTCCTGCCTGATGCCTATTTTAAAAACACATCTGACCACATGTGCTTAAAACTTGGCTCCTGTGGCCTCCTGCACTCTCCCCCTCCCAACCTCCCCGCAAGCCATCCCTACCAAGCTACATTCTCCAGGGTCTGGGGAATGCCTTCCTCTCCCTTTGGAGTGCCTTTTCCCTGCTCCTTTCCTTGTGATTTCCTGTTTATCCTGAAAGAGAGCTCAAATGTCCCCTCTTTTAATCCTTTCCCAGTGATGGCTTCACAGACCAGCCCCAACCCGGCCCTTCCAGGCAGCATTGGGTGGGGTTTTGGTCTGCTTTGCTCTCTGCTTTCATTTCATATTTGCTTTTTTGTTTGTTTTTAAACTAATGTATTCCATGATCTTTAAAGAAAACAATGCTATATTATACAATTCTTTATTCACTATCATTTTTATAGTGGCTGTCCTGGAACAAGTATTTAATAAATGTGTGAATGTCTAACTTATGAACTATAATAGCTACTGCTGGGCCATCTACCAATATCTCATCTGACTATTTGGAGATCCTCGTGTGGTTGTGTCCATTAGGGTCTCCATTTGAAAAATGAGAAAACTGAGACTGGAGATCATAATAAGTTGTCTATAGAACACTGCTAGTAAGGAGCTGAATGCAGGATGTGAGATTTCAGATCTCCTACTCCTTATTTTATGGTGAATGAAAGTCACAAGTGGTGACTGATCTTTGTCCAGCATGATCTTCACCTGCCAAATGTATTGCCATTCTCCTCACCTGTCTGAGTCCTTCCTGTCATTTAGGGTTGACTTCAGTGCCCCATCCCCCTGCCATGCCTTGGGTTGCCCTACACTCACCACTCATTGGATAGGGAGCATTTTGTGCTGAGTCATCTTTTCATGTGCATTTCAGTGTACTGCCTGGCTCATTTGCTCCTACAAGAAAGAGGCCATATTTTGAGTTTGAATGTGGATTAAGTCCCTGCTCTGCCACTTGGGCCAGCTGCTGACCTTTTAAAATCTCAGTTGTTCTATTTCTAGATTAGGGAGTTATGTGTTCCCAAGAACTTGAAGCTAGCCTAGTGTCTGGGATTCACTTCCAAAAGGAACCTCATGAGTCAGATCAGAAATGTGCTGTCATTCCAAAGATTCCTTGTTTTCAGATCTGCAAAATTTCACTGACCCAGATCCCTGCAGAACTTCCCACCACAAATGCTTCATGGTAAGCGGAACATGAGCCACATCACTGGGAAGTTGAGGAGTGTGGCTGGAGTGGTCTTCCACAAACCTTTGAAGTCTTAGTTTTATCTTAAAAAATTCATACACATTTTGAATTCTGTTCCTTAATGTGTCTGTGTTTATTTTGGTGTGAACATGTGTAACATTACCACCCACTAACCTTACATTGTGGAAGGCACTCATCAGAGCTGCTCTCTTTGCTCTGCACACTGGGGAGGGTTGAGCCCTGGCTTTCTCTTTTGTCCCCAAGAGCTTGTTTGATGTGAGTCTTCTCTGGGTGAGTGGGGGAGTCTGATCTCAGGGCACTGTGGAGAATGGGTCTCCCTTGGCTGGCTCAAGGCCTAACCTTGATGGAGGGTGAAGTCACCAAAGGGATGAGGCTGCTTAGAAAATGATTTACCTCTTTGCCCAGCAGGAAACCAGTTGTAGGTCCGAGATGAAAAAGCCTATGCAAAGCTCGGTTCTTGGCACATAATAACTGTTCAAAGATGTTGTTTTCTCTCATTGAAATTACAGACCCTCCCGCCCATCCTCCACCCCCAGCTCATAAGTCCTCCATCTCTTCAGTGGGCAAGGCTTTGTCTTTCAGTTGCATGAGTCATAGTGCTTGTTACTGGTAATGCTTAGGACGTGGTATTCCTTTGGTCTGTACCTAATTAAGGAATAAATATTTATTTTTCCCTTGGAATGGAAACATTGAGTTGTGTTGTTTTTTTAATTGGGGAAGGACTTGCTAATTAAAATACATATTTGCGTTGGAATGGAATATTTTTACAACATAATGATCATGATTTAACATTCTGTGAATTCTGCCTCATATCATCTCTTATTCAGATACTGACTTCCTTCAAAATTCAGGTCCAGTGTACTTCCTACTCAGGCCCAATAATCTTTTCCTCCACTGACTGACACCTGCACTCGGTGTGTGAGGCATTGTTTATGTTCATCTTTTTATGCCTTATTTTTTGTCCTAATTGGTTTGAGGGTATAGACCGCAGCCAACTATACATGCTCATTTGGTCATTGGACATTTTGTTATTGAGCGATTGCAATGTGCCCAAAGTGTTCCAGACTCTGGGAAATGGTGACCTAGATAAATATGACCCCTCCATTCCTTCTGAATGAGAAAATCATGCCCATCTGAAGGCACTTGCAGTCCTCTAAGGATGACAAATCTTTCTGGTGTTCGAATAGTTCTGGTGTGGTAGAAGTGGAGAAGGGCTCTGGGTTTGATTCTGACAGACTTGGGTCTGGGGGGACAGAAGCAAGACAATGAGAAGATGAATGCTGTGACAAGGGGCCCTGGGCAAACCCCTCTATCCTGGTTGCCTTGCCGGTGGTGACTGGGTCCCCTAGAACATGAAAGCCCTGGGACTCACAATGATGACTTATTGCAAAAGCTTACTTGACCTCTCCAGATGCCCCCGCCCCAGATTGGATGCCCAGCCTGGACTAGAAATATGCTTTTGGTTCTGTGTTCTCTCTCATACCTCCCTGAGTTAATAAATAGAGTTGCTAGGAGGCTCTAAACAATATAATGCTTCGACTCTTAAAACAGATCATCTGAAAGCATTTTAGGAACCGGTGCATGTGGCTTGGTTCTAACTCACCACGTCTAAGATGTGATATTGCTCCAAGAGCCCCCAGCTAGTTTACTCAGCTCGAGCCTAGAAGTAACAGCAAGCTGGGAGCTCAGCTTCTTTAGACCATCCCATTTCCAGTATTTCTTTGAGATGGGTTCATATAAAACTTGGGCCAGTTCTTTTGCTTAGTGTGTATGTACACATATCTATGTGTGAAAGAAGGGAAGGTCACAGAGCATAGAATGAAACTGAAACTCACTTAACTGATTCATACAACTGATAGCTCCCATCCCTTTGCTTAATTGTCTATGTAGAACACGGTGGAAGTGCCACCCTGAAATTCTGTAGAATTGGAAAGGCATGGCAGAAATGAGCTATCCTGGATCTTGTATTTGGTTCCAAGCTCTTTCAGTTCCTAGCTTTGGAACACATACTATCAAATCTAGTTGTGTTGGCAAATACACAAATTTGAAAAGGCTACAGTGGAACATAGAAAGAGTGAAGGTACTTGTGTCTGAATGCCCAAGGCCATACAGGATGGACTTATTACAGTTAGCATTTGGAAGAGTTCACATTTCCCTGCATTTCTTGTGGTTTTATGTTTATGTGCAAAGTGTATTAAGTGAATCTTTTTCAACTTGATCCCAGGCACCATATGCTAATAGGCTGTTTGAATCAATTTCCTACCTTCTACTATCACATAACTTTGCTGGCCATTCTCAGGCTAGAAGGCTCGGTTCTTGTTTTGTATCTGATTTGACTGACACTGGGACTGAACTCTCAGGGGGCTCGTAATGGAAGCAAAGCAATATGTGGTTAGTCTGATTCAATCAAGCCCAGTGCCTTCTCATCTGTCACACAAGCCACTCTTGCGGTTCTCGGCTCAACAAATTATTATGAAAATGGTTTCACATTTGCTGCCAATGGTAAAGTTGCCTGCCTCCAACTTTGGGGAGAATATTTACAGTGTTCCTATCAGTTTGAGTCATATCGGAGCAAAATCAAAGTGCCTCCAGATCTACTTACATTGAGAAGCAATTCATTTAGCGTGTGTGGGTCATGCAATGCTGGCTCTGGTGCGGCCTGGTTATTTAGGGCTTTGGCAGCCTTAATAGCTTTGAATTACCTAATGGAAAAATGTATTTGGGAAATAGGAAATAGTAAGCAGTCTTTACAAGTAATTCTTACATTGGGATGGTATTTGATATTGAAAGGGAGAAAAAGTTGTTGCTGTCACATTGAGGTGGCTCTGTATAGAATTTTTTTTTAAGCCAGCTCATCAGGTTGAAGGGATGAAATGACATGTATTACATGTGCCCTTTGAATTCTCACAGCAGCCTTATGAAATGGGTATTATGATTCCAGGTTTGTTAATGAGGAAATGGAGGTGGGAGGGGTCAGGAAATTAGATGATAGACTGACACCCCATTGGGAAGGAATGAAGCTGGGTTTTCCACTCCCAAGAGCTACCTCCACACCCTGTTCCTTCACACAGGTAGAATTCTGTGGAGTTTATCTCATCTTTTAGAGAAGCAGCATGGAGTTGTGAAAAAGCTGAGTCTCTCCCCTGTATGAGTGTGTGGCCTGGGCACTGTTTTTTCTTGTTACTTTTTAAAATTAAATTTATTGGGGTAACATTGGTTAATAACATTATATACCGTAAATTTCAGGTGTACTTGATAACATGATAACTGTTTATTGTGTGCTCACTGCCTGAAGTCTGGTCTCCTTCCATTACCATTTATTTGACCCCCTTTACCGTCTTCCTTTTTTTCTTGTTTTTTAAGATGTTTTTATTGATCTTAGAGAGAAAGGAAGGGAGAGGGAGAGAGAGCAACATCCCGGAGACATCTATCAGTTGCTTCTGCATGCCCCCTACTGGCCATGGAGCTCACAAGCCAGGCATGTGCCCTGACAGGGAATCAAACCTGTGACCTCTTGGTTCATGGGTTGACGCCCAACCAGTCAAGCCTCTTCCTCTTTTCTTAATCTCTCTTAGGCTTCATCTCTGCAGCCATGAAAATGGGGACAATATCCCCAATTCACTTTGTCGTCCGTGTTAGCGATACTAGGATAGGACAAATGATTAACATGGGCATGTCCATAGAGCAGCCTATTCTGCCAGCCACCAAAGAGAGTCCTGTAATTGCTGACTCCATTTTTTCTCTCCATTTGCCTTAAATGGGGTGGGGGTGGGATCTTTTTCTGGTTAAGGAAGAGACTAACCCAGTCAAAATAATTAGGGGCAAAGAAAATAAGGCATTTAGATTAGGAGTGGGTAAGGGCATTGCGGGGTGGGGGTGGGGGTGCATGTAGCAAGGCTGGCTCTTCTGGGAGAGTGAGGGGAATGCATGGGAAAGGAAAGGGTTTGATCAGTGTTGCTGGGGACTGAATATGCCCATCCTTTTAAAATGCCTTTCTGAAACATGAAAGGGTGGAATTCCTTATTTTAAGTTAAATGAATCAGCTATGCTCTGATTTAAAACCCTGTAGGATTTGGGATTCATAGGGTGTGATAATAATTAAAGATAGTAATCACAGGAGTAAATCACAGAAGCTACAATCAGTGTTGGTGGGGCGTGTGCTGTGTGGGCCCTGCGCTGAGGCCTTCACCTGCATTATCTGTTGGATTCTCAGCCCAGGAAGCACCTAGTTCCGGGCCCAGCACTTCCCGTGCTCAGGAATGTTCACCCCTGCCACCTTCCTTCAATCCCTAAGTCACAACATAGGCTAGCCACCCCTCCTCTGTCCCTGCTCCTGCTGCAGGCTGTCCTGAACTCAGCACCGGAGGTGTCCCATTTATGCGCCACACAGGGAGAGAAGGAACCAGGTGACGTGCGGTAAGCCGGGCTAGTCTGTGACATTCTCTAATGGAAGCCTGCACTCTTTCCTGAGAGTTAAAAAAAGTTTGGTTGAAGGGTTCATGGCTCTCAGTTTCTCCATTTGTGCATCTGTAAACCACGCATCACCATCCCATAGATGTAGCAGTAAATCAAGAGAACGTTGGTGCTACTATTTTGGTCCCAACATGGAATAGCCCCATTGGAAAGGTCCTCATGCCGTGGGACTGCTCCAGGCCTGTGGGTGCCCTTCGTAGGGAGTGTGGGTACAGAATAATAGCTCTGCTGGCCTATGACAGGCATGGAAGGGACTCATCCACAGGCTACTCAGAGTCCCCCAGCTGAATACCAAGACCCTGGACGAGAAGACTCTGAGATGTGGGACTGGACCTGCAGATCAGGGTCACTTAGGACAAAGGACTGAAAAAAAAAAAAAAGCAGATATGTATGTCCAGGGACAGCACCCAGATTCTCATAACCCTGATAGGCTAGTCCGTGTCCCGCTCTGCCTGCTTAGTCATTGTGTCCCTTTGGCAAGTTCTTGACTCTGGCTCTCAGTTTCCCCACTTGTGAAATGGGGTTGATAGTCTTGTATTCATGGGGCATTTGAGGATTAACTAGAACAGCCTATTCTGGAAGATGCTGTCTGGCACATAGTTAATGCTAACACATGCCAGCTATGATGATATTTACATGACGTTTCTCCTGCTTATATTAATTATGCGGGTTGTAACATATTAAAAACAACTTTAATTTGTAGGATTATATTAGCATTTTCTAAATATATGTGCTAACTTGTATCTCATAACAGCCCTAAGAGGCAGTTGGTAATACAGCCGAGGAGCAGAGGCCCAGAAGGGCAGGTTCCTCTGGTGGCCGCCACTCCTCCCACTCTCTGTGCCTCTGAATTAATGTCCCCTGCTTGGCTTTTCCACACAGCAGGACTCCCACCTGCCTCTTGGTGTGCCTGGCAGCTTATGCAGTTGGGGAGCCCTTGGGGGATGGCAAGTGAGCACAGCATGGTTGTCTGCAAGGCCAGTGCAGCCTTGGATACAAGTTTGCAGGCTGCTGCCCAGCTCTGAGTTCTTGGGAGCCCCTTCCAATAGCCTAACTCAGTGTGCTCCCACTTAGGCTCTGACTTGGGGCTTCTTCTTGGCTTCTCGGAATTCAAAGCTGTCTGGCAACCTTACAGGGAAGCTTAGGGGGGTTTTGAACACCGCTAGTGGTTCTTCTAGAGCAGCAGTCACCAACTTTTCGGAACTCACAGACCACCAGTGGTCCGCGGACGACCGGTTGGCGACCGCTGCTCCAAAGGTTTCTTTAAACCACAGTTGCCAGCCTTTCAGACCTCATGGACCACCGGTTGGTGACCACTATTCTAGAGGATCTGAAAGGGTGATGCTTGCCAAATCTTGCTTTTCCAGGTCATGTGCTGCAGGCTAATGTTGGGCATTTTCAGGTCTGCCTTCCTGGGTCCTCGTCAGAGCTTTGCCATTTGTGGAATGTTTGACCTTGGGCATTGTGCACTGACTCCTGTTGGTGTCTTAACATTCTCCACTCATTGGTGGCAGCAATAATCCCTCTCTCATAGGGCTCTGGGGAGGCCTGGATGAGTTAATGCAGGAGGAGTGCTTAGAACCATGCCAGGCACAGCCAGTGATCTGTGCAGCTTAGTTGTTCATTTCTTCTCTTACTTCACTGTTTCTCTTTCAGAGGCTAATGTAGGCCAGCCTGGCACAGGGGCGTCCTAGTCTGTGTTTGCTAAACAAGGGTGCAGGTCTCAGCAGTGGCTGTGGCTTGATCGTGCATCTTCTCTAAAAGTGAGGGCAGGAAGCCAGGTGGTGGGATCGGGGGGGGGGGGGGTGGGTGGGCAGTGGGACACCTGCAGTCACAGCTCCAGGGACAATCGCTGAGGTGAGAGCCACCTGCCAGGTTGTGCAGTTGGCCCATCGTCTCCTATGAACACTCTCAGGGACCGGTGCCTCCTACTCACAGGGCAGCAGCTCTTTTGAGACACTGAGAGGTGTCGACTGCCTCATGGTTCCACTCATAGGGTTCTTCTCTTGATTCTGAGTCATGCAGAATAAAGTCCAAATCTCTCTGCCCCATGACAACACTTGAATAATCCATCCTTTCCCAAGTCACTCCTGCAGGTAGGATACATGCTCAGTGCAGACAGTGAGTGAAGAGGGATTGCTCACTGCTCCGTGAAGCCTGCAGTTGGGTGGAGAGACATAGGCAAACCAGCCAAAGCAGCATTAAACTGGAGAAAACTGTTGTAAAGAAACAAATGGGTACTGTGGCTGGCATAAGTCATCTCTTTGGAGTTGTTGGGATTCTCACTTCTTAGGAAGAAATGTTTCAGCCGTATCCTGATGATAAGGAGGGAGCCGGCCAAGCACAGGGCCAGGGAGTTGCCTGTCGTGCAGAGGAGTCAGCCTGCACATGGGCCTAGGGGTGGAACAGTAGAGTGTGTTTGAGGAACAGAGGTGGTGCTCCTGAGGTGTGCTGAACCAGGGGATAGTGGTGGGATGTCCCCTCCCACAGGGGCTAGCAGAGGCCTCTTTGGGATTTGGGCTTTACTCCAAAGGCCATGGGAGCCATCAAAGGCTTTAAGCAGACATGTCTGCTATGGGACGGAACTTGGTTTTGATGGGGCTGGAGAGTGACACAGGACAGGAAGTGAGACTAGTTGCAAGGTGAGCTGCAAGATCGCAAGTGAGTGGGTCAAAGGCAGCCCAGGGCAACGTGGGGCCCGCGGGGTATGTTTTAAAGGTAGACTCCCTGATGCAGAGTAATGCGTTGAGCGAAGGGATGAGAGAAAAGAGGTGAAATTAAGGATGGCTCCTAGAGTTCTACCTTGACCACCTTGACCATGAGGTGGGGGATGGTGCATTTATCGGTGACTCTTGGAAAACGATTGATGTGGTTCCCTTGCATCAACCTGCTTCCTTCTTCCCAGCAGAGCAGAGCCCCATCTGGTGGGATAGTGCTTTCTCCCAGACAGTGTGGGGGTGCACACAAATCTCGGAGTTTTGTTTGATCAAGTTTACAAAAACCTCTGCTCTTGTGAAAATTGTTATGCAATTAGATAGACATTATTAAGAATAGTAAGAATACATTTAAAAATAATAGCTTCTAATGTTTATCAAGCCAGTGTTGAAGACTTTGTAGGCATGATATTAACTGATGCCTTATCACCAACCAAGCGCTAGTGGTCACAATTTTCATTTTAGAGAGGAGCAGATCACCTAATTAACCAACCCAACACCACCTAACAAATGTATCAAATGAAATCGAAGCCTCAGCTCGTACCCACTAGCCAGAGCTATTCCCCCTGCTACTGTCATCCCATGTTTCGGAAGAATTTGCTCCTCCCCCACCTCCACACACTTTAGAAGTTGTAGCACATCATTAATCACATCACTTATGAGGGATTTTCCATAATGTTCCTCCAATCAGCCTGATTAATTTCTAAAGGAGAGACAGTTAGGCAAGAGTGACATACTTCTGATCTATGCAGTTTCTTGTTTACACATGCAACGTTAAAAGTGCCTTATAAATCAGGAGTTGTAAGCCAGGTAGAGTAAATACTTTTTGTTGATGAATCGGTGAGATACTTTAAATTCATTTAAGCAGCATCATATGCAAAATTCTTAAGAATTAGAGAGACTGATTGATTTTCTCATTTAGCTAAAGTGTGCATTACCCTTTGGGTAAACATGGTAATGTCATCCTGAGGAAAAAAAGGTAGATTAGCAGTAATGATAAAGAAATCAGACACTGAACATCAGTAATTAGAAGCAACTCATGGACTTCCCTGGGAAGGTAATGGTAAGATGCTCAGGCCTGGAATCTGTTGGGTGCCCTTTTTACTTCAAGAAAGTAGGTCTCATGCCTTTAGTTTTGCCACCTTGATTTTGAGAAATGTTCTCATCCCAACTGGACAATGATACTGAAGCTGTCATAGCCGCATCAGGCACCACTGTCCTTCTATCATGAGGCTGAGCAATCATTTTTGGGCGAGGAGCATTCAATCATCCTTTTCTGTCAAGCCCAGAAAAGTGTTCAGAGTTTATCAGCCATGTCCACAGTGTCAGTTATCAAAGTTAGGGCATTCAGAGACAGAATGTCATCAGTTAGTTATTTGTTAAACCAAGGTAATCATGAGCCTAAATGAAGTTTCATTAAGGGTAATGCACTCATTAGGCATAAAATGGCTTGAAAAAGCTTAACTATCATCGTTTCTTAGAATAACTCAAACCTTGCCTAGGAGTTGACTTTCACCCTTGTGCAGCAAGCAATCAGCATTTAATTAGTTGAGCACTTTGATTTGTTGATTACAGCACATCCAGGACCTGAATATGGATGGCATTCCCCCAGCAGTGTGTTCAGCACAGCAATGCTTTCCTGAAGCTGCTTGTCCAGCGAGTTGCAAAGGCTCCCAATGAATGTGAATGTTTGTGATTATGTACAGAATAACTCTTCTGTTCCCATCCTTAGCCTTTACAGAGTTATTTTTGAATTTACGGCGGCGTGATTTTTAAATCCAGGAAAAGAATGCTTTGCTGTTATTTTCCTTTTCACAACCTGAACTCTTCCAATGGACACATCTCACCTGTGAAAATCTAGCTCATGTACAAATAGAAGAAAGGGTTTTTGAACTCAAAGCCTCTAAATGCTGTTCCACCCAATTTTTACTCATTGCTTCTCCTGGAGGCATTTACATATACTGGAAACACCAAGAAATTGACATGTCATGTGATTTGTATATGCATATTTTTGTATCATCCATATCAGGATGCATAAAAGTAGGTCTCAAACGTAACAGAAAACCAGCTTGTCCTGAGCTTTGGCTTTGCTGGTTTGCTATATTGCATAATGCCTCTGGTTTCCCCTTTTATTTCCGTTACAAAAAATAACATTTTTTTCTAATTCTCACCTGAGGATATGTTTCTATTAATTTTAAAGAGAGAGAACAGGAGAGGGAGAGAGAGAGGGAAAGAGAGAGAAAGAGAAAGAAACAACGATGTGGGGGAGAAACATTGATCTGTGGCTTCCCATACACATCCCAACTGGGATCGAACCCACAACCTAGGTATGTGCCCTGACCGGGAGTCAAACCTGCGACCCTTCGGTGCATGGGATGATGCTCCAACCAACTGAGCCACAGCAGCCAAGAAGAATGTTTTTAAAATTAAATATATATTAGCAGTATATTCACACTACAAGCATTTTGTCTGGATGGTGGACAACCAAACATCCATACCTTTCCTCATTTCATTTTCTCCTTTACTTCATTTCATTTTCTCCTTTTCACCTGCCGTTACCTGCTTCTCTTGTGTTGTGGTTGGAAGTCGTGAGGGTTTACTGCAGCTACTAGAGTCTGGGCTGACATTAGAGGCTCAGTCACAAGAGTGGGATCTGGTTAACTTGGAAGTGATGCATCCAGTGCCTCAGAGCCTCATGCTGCTCACATGATTGGCAGCATTGTGCCTGGAAGCCAGTAGGGTCCCTGTGCCATGCAGTGTCAGGCACAGAGAGAAGCTGCTGATCAGGGAGCAAGGCACGGGAGCCACGTCTGGCCTCTGTTGGGTTGAGGGCTGCGTGGCCTGCTGCAATGCAATTTCAATCTATTTGTAAGTCATATGGGTTTCTCTTTTAATGTTCCCCTCCATGGAATCAAAATGGCTATATTTATAACAGGTTGGTTAGAGCTGAGGGAGAGTTGATGCTATGAAAATAATGAAGAAAAGGAGATGGTATGTATCACTCACCATAGCCTTTGTCTACATTAAGATTAGCCTTTCTCATTGGGGTACCGAATTGCCTTTTGTTTTCTTTCCACTTTCTCGGGGAAAGCTCATACAGCCTTACTTGTTCAAACGAAGTGTACACAAGGTATTTTCAAATGTCAACATCAGAATTGGCACCGGGTCTAGAGTACATCACAAATGTGACATCTCTGGGACTTAGTTAATAAGGTTCTGTTTATATTAGCAGGGAGAATATTAAAATTCTCCCCCAAACAGCTTGGAATGTTATAGTAGCTTTATTTGTGAGGCATAACAGGGATGAAGCACATTAGTAGTGTAGAAACAGCTATGTGGAGCGGTCTTCCTCCCCCCTTAGAATTCAGTGATGAGAATGGACATTTGTGAAATTGAAGGAATGCTCTTTGGGGGCTGCTTATTAAAATTCTAACACCGCTCCAGAGTTTTGTAGTGAATTCAATATCAGCTGTAATCCTATTAGGCCTGTTTTGTTTTTTAATCAGCATTCTATCCAGGGGGTCCCTCCTTGTGCATCCTGTTATTCTGCTGGGCCAGCCCTCTGCTCTCTTTTATTCTGATGAATTGTCTGTCAATCATATCTCTCACTTGCTCTCTCACTCACTGTTGGGCATTGTCTTGCTGATTCCTTTTTCCCTTCCTGGGCCAACTCAATAGGACAGTTGCCTTGATGTCTACATCTCCCTTCCCCCGTCCCCCCGAAACCTACGGTGGCTAACTTGTGTGCTGCATTGGCTGCACTGTAAAACAGAATGGGCTTACTAAATAGATCCAATTTTCATTCATAGTGTCACCATCTTCACCCCTTAATTCATACTGACAGTGTTATAAACAGAGGCCTTCTTATAGAAATAGTTCCAGATTCAAATTCCAACCTGAGAAACTTTCTAACTCCTCTAAGCCTCTGGCTTTTTTATTGTAAATGAGGAATTTGTTTATCCATCCATCTGTGCATCCATTTATTCAGTGAGTAGCTAAGTACCTATTACATGCCAAACACCATGCTTGTAGTAGAGATGTGACAGAAAACAGATAAAAATACCTGCCTTCATGGAGTCTAGTTTCTGGTGAGGAAATAGTCAACAGTCAAGCTAAGTAAGTACAGTCTAAAGCCTGTTAGTACGAGTGCCAAAAGGAAAAGAAAAGAAGCCAGGGAAAGGCAGATATAAAGTCAGGAGTTGATATTTTATTTATTTTGGCTGGATTGACATTTTAGATAGGGCCAGGGAAGGTGTCACTGAGAAGGTGACACGAGCAAAGACCAGATGGAAGTGAGGAGTCACACAAAAGGACCACTGGGAGATGGAGCAGCAGGCACAGTGGGATAAGGGCTCCTGGTTTGTCTGAGGAATCACAGGGCACAGAATATTGGGAATGAGAATATGGGCCATACAAGCATGGTAAGGACTTTGACTTGACTCTGAGGAGGATCAAAGGCAGACGCAGGAGCCCACTTAGGAGACTGGTTCTGGCACAGGCTAGTGGATGGTGGCTCGGACCAGGATGGTGGTGTGATGGCGGTAATGTGCAGTTGAACTCTGGCTGTATTTTGGTGGGTTTGCTGAGGGACTCTGATGGGGAAGACTGAGGGAGGAGATATTCTGCCAGGAAAGGACAGGAGTTCACCCTGGGACGTGTTAGAAGTTTAACTGTTGATTGTTGGATATATTGATCTGTTAGGGGAGGGAGTGCAGGCAGGAAGGCAAAGAGGTCTGGTGACTAAGTCTAATGACTCAGACCTCCAGCATTCATAAGTAGGGACAATGAGGAGGAAGCCCTAAAAGAGGCTAAGAGAACATTTCTATAAAGAAGGAAAACCCAAAGAGTGTGCTGTTCTGGACCCAGGAAGAAAGTATTGAAGGAAGAAGGAGAGAGCAACTGGGTTAAATGTGGTTGGGGGAGCAAGTAAAATAAGGACCTGCTGAGTTTAGGTAGTGGCCCCAGAGAGCTGAGAACCATCCTGGACACTTGTCAACATTTTGGTCAGCAAATTAGCTCTGTGGTGACCCAGGCACCCAGCAGGCTCTTTCCTGACCAGAGAACAAAACGAACTATGGTTTGGGTGAATATCAGTGAGTGAGGTGCTGGGCCCAAATGGTCTTAATGATGCCAAAGACATGTCTCAGGTTGGCATCATGTTTTCGGCTGCACTGGGGTCTTCCTATTAAGGCCCAGCCTGGTTCTGTGACAGGAGTTGTCCAAAGGAAGGCAGCAGTAGCACATGCCTTCCGGGCACAATGGGACAGCATCCTCTGTCTCAGGTTGAAGATGGTCTCTCCCCACCCAGCTCAGTGTGAATGATGTAAATTTCAATATAACAGTGGACTAGAATCCACAAGTCAGAGATAAATCCTGATCACCATTGGTGGGTCTTCGGCATGTGGCTATAGCAGCAGCACAAAAAGTATTATTCTGTAGATGATGCTGGGAGATTTTGCAGAACACTTTAAAATAGGCAGTTATCTCACTCCAACCACTAAAACAAATTTACTTAGATTGTTTACTATTTATTGAGAAGAATTATGTATAAAAATTAGAACACACAAGAGTTAGAAGAAGACATAGTTGAGTTTTTATTTAATTCTAAGAATAGTAGAGCTTACAAGTAAAATCAGAAGGTTTGGCTACACTAACATTAAAATATTACCTTTGTCAAAAATAAAACAAGACACAAAGCAAATTAAGAAAAATATTGCCACAAGCAAGTCAAAGAGATGCTAGCCTTAGTATATAAAAAGCATTTATAAATTAATAAAAATACTAAAACTTTGCTGAAAAAGGCACGAGTACAAAATTCTATAAAATAAATTAGAAAAATAATGAACATGTAAAAATATTCAACTTAATTAGCATTCAAAAATGTAAAATAAAAGAAGATACAGTATTTTTATTAAGTTAGTCTATATATTTTTTAAAAGATAATACTCTCTTTTCTCTCTTTGACACCTCTTTCTTTATCCAGTCTCTCAATCTGCTAAGCACTGTGTCAGGTACCATAGTAAGTTCTGGAAGCAACCTATTATATATAGAGAATTTAAAATGAAAATCCATGTGCTCTGTCAAACAATAATTCACTTGTAGAACTATGTCCTAAAGAAATAATTTGAAATGAGGACAAAGGTATATGCAGAAATACATTTATTGCAGCATTATTTATAAGACGAACATTTGTCTAAAAATGATTATGATGGATTAATTTTGGTATGGTCATATAATGAAATATTACATCAGGTTCTAAGTAATTATGAGATAAGAAAAGTAAAAACATCAAAATACAGCAAAGTTTGTATTATATAAACCTTCATTTATAAAAGAAAAATATTGGCATGATTATTAGGCCAATACACTAAAATGTTTTAAGTGGTTATTTATGGATAGTGGCATTACAAATTATTTTACCTTCCCTATTTTTGTATCTTTCTGATTTTAAAATGTCTCAACAATAGCAGTGATGATGACGACTGAAATGACGTTTTCTGCGCCCTCACAAGGTGTTTGGTGCTGCATCAAGAACTTCCCATGATTAACTCACTTCATTTCCACATGCAGGCTATGAGCTGGGAAATACCATCTCCATTTCATGAATGTGGAGACTGAACTCTGGGAAGTTGAGGAGCTTGCCCCAAGCCAGACAGCTATAAGGAGGTGGTGCCGGATTTGGAATCATTTACTGCATGTTGGGATGTACTACTCCAGACTGCTCTCAAGGAAAATGTGTTATTGTGATCATCAGAAAAGTTTTAAAAAATACGGTGCACTCCCAGATTTGATTTGAAGCTTGTGTATTTTTGTGGAGAAATAGTATCAGGATTTTTTATCTCCTAATGGAAACTGGAATTTGAGTATCTACTCTGTGCCAGGCATGCCAACACATTCCCTCATTCATCTTTCCAGCAGCCTTGGAAGGTAGATACTCTGATTCTTATCCTGCTTCATGTGTGAGAAACGGACCCACAGGCCCAGCAACTTGTCCATGTCGTATAGCTGATGCTCAGCGTCCCCGGGCCCAAAGTCATTCTGCTTCCTTTCCAAGCAGGTGCTGTCATGCCTCATCCTGCAGAGGGCCAGGATCTCTCTGAGAGTGTTTTCTGAGCGAGATCTCCTTAATGGCGCGAAGTCAAGCAGGTGTCAGCAGTGCACTCAGGACAGCCACTCATTCTGATGCTTGGGGCCTGGAGCTGCTATACCTTCAGGGTCCCGAGTAGGTTTGGGTAGGTGGTTGGGTAGATCCATGCCTCAGTGGGTTCCAGCAGTTTCACAAATCAGTGAGCTTCCCACGGTGGTCCAAAGGGCGCAGCTGTTGCAAACCCCTGGAGGCCAACAGTCTTTGACGCAACAAATTGCACGGAGCTCATAGTGTGTGCTGGGCACCCGGTAATGACGGAAACAAGCCCAGCGCTTGTTCTCCTGGAGCTTCCAGCTTGTGTAGCTGTTAAATAGGAATAAGTGCCAAGTAGGTACACCATGCTGCAAAAGGCTATGATAGGAACAGGTGGCCTATCTAGAGGTGATCCTGGAGGGCTTCCCTGAGGAAGTTGCACTCACCTTGAGACTTAGAGGAGCCGAATAGGTAAAACAGGGAAGGAAGGGCATCACAGTCAGATTAACAGCATGTTTACATGCCCAGGGTAAGTAACGGGTTGAGTGAAGGCCACAGTGCAGAGAGCATGGGAAGCGTGGCAGGAGGTGAGGCTGAGGGGCCCCCTGGAGCCAGACCACCTGGGGCTGTGCAGGCATGTGAAGGAGTGCTGTCACTATGCTGGCTGCAGTGGGCGCCCACTGAGAGGTGTTCAGGTGGCTGTGGAGGGTCAGATGAAAGATTTGTACTTTGATAAAGCTCTCACTGCCTGGTAGGGGTGCGGCGATGTTAGGGCTGGATCTCAGCTAGTTTCAGGGACACCTGGATGCTTTGGCAAGATATCTTTAAAAAGAAATTGACATTAGGCAAAGCCAGAGCATAGCAAATTTACCTTTTTTAGTGTCTGTGAAATTGATGTTAATTAGTAAAAATAAAAAATTGCTAATGGCCTCTATGGAGGCAAGTTGGCAGAGTGGTACCTGACTTGAGAAAGCCTTCCCTGGAATCCGAGCCATGTAAATGGTAGAGAATCACTCAAGCTGGAGAGATACGTAGTTGTAACTCAGTTCTCACTCAGGGCATAGTGGGAACCTACGCCCAGGTGGGCGTGCTTTCTGTGAAGGGGGACTAAAAGAAGAGGCCACATGGGCTTATTTACTTCAGTTTTCTAAGAGGGTCATTTTACATTGTTAGAGTGAGAAGAAAACAAAAGAAGTGATGGATGGCTTTGCTACGCGGAGGATTTAATCACAGGCTGCTGCCAGCCGTTCTGTCTTCCTAACGCCCGTGCTGGTCGTGGTGGGCGTGGGAGTCGCACGGGAGAGTGTGGCTGCTCTTAGCACGTTGTTTCCACTGTGGTTAAGCCTGTCGATGCTGACCAGGCAGTGCTGGGCCTTCAGGCTGCCATAGACACTATTAGAAAGCCCTGACTAGAAATGGGGAGTGATCTGCTGTGGATGGATCTGGTGGGATCCCTCTTTCCATGGAGTGCTGATTTTTCTGGGAGGACAGTGGTCAGCAGGGGCCCGAAAGTAGAGGGAAGAGCTACCCTCCTAGAGGGAAGAGAAGTGAGGCCAGGATTAAGAAGCAGGACTCCGAGACTGGGGGGGGGGGGGGGGGGGAAGACTGGAGCAAGGAGGGAGGAGGGAGGAAGACTTGGTTCTGCTCTGTGAATTCCCAGAGGGCAGACTGTCCACATCTCTCCATCTGCCCAGTTCACGGCAACACAGGCCTGAGTCTGGAGAGAGTAGATCAGTGCCCTTGCACACTCCTCCATCCTCCTCTCTGCTTCCACAAAACAGAATTTGCTACAGTTCCACCAACAGGCCACGTGTTCTCTTACTCGTTGCACATGCTGTTCCCTCTGCCTGAGCCACTCTTCCACTCTCTCCATCTGGCTAGTGCCCTCTGGTCCTTCATGTCTCAGCTTCCATTGGATGTGGGTGTCTCCCTGTGCTGTAGCCCTTCTCACACTGCTCTGAGGCCAGTCCCCTGCACCTTGAGAGGGACTCAGTGCTGGGCACAGCCAATAACTAACACTCATGAACAAATGAGGGTGACCAAGGCCTCGATGCTGCTTTTCTCCCTTTGGAGATAACAAGAGGATTATTATTATGTTTTTTCAAGGCATCCAAAATTTAGGTTGCCTCAAAAAAACAAATGGGAGAGAGAGTACGACAAGAGGGTTATTAATTCCAGCACACGAAGGGAAAGAAGTCGCTGTTGCATCCATCTCCTTTCCCATCCCTCGGTGAGACTGTGTGGAGTGGCAGGCCAGACTCTGTCCCTGCCTGCTGGGAATATGCGGTCTGAAGCGGGCACATTAGCATATCAGATACACTGAAAACCAAAACCTTGAGCAGCCTGTGAATGCAGTGAGCAATTAAACACTTTGCCAGTCTGCCCAATAGAGTGAGGTGTGCACAGGGTAGGGATGGAGGCTGTGCCAGGGCTCAGAGCTGACTGTGGGTGAGGGACTCAGAGCCCAGGCTGTTTGGGGACTGGGGGAGCCTGAGGTTATCAACATGAGTGCAATGTCATCTCTCACCCATTCTCTTTCCCACACTATTAAAACTGCCTTTCCTAACATATCCTTAAAGGGGAAATAAATTACCAGCATCCTGTACCTATAGCCGCCGTGTTATTACCGCTAATGTAACTTCTCAGGGCAGCCAGGCACTGTTCATATTTCATAGTCATTTGCACCCCCAAAGCTATATTGAGCTATCAAGTATTCATTTACACCATGTACACCTCCCACTTTTTTTCTGCTGGTTATACCCAAAGGTTTGGGGGCAGAATTAAGCATGGGCTGCATTACTACTTGGGGCTGTAGCTCTGTCCTTTCTTAATTGGACTATTTCATCAAAGGCAGGTGCCAGGCATGGCTTATGAAAGAATTCTCAGGATATTCTACATTGATGACCCGTATGGATCTGGGAGAGGTCTGTGTTTCACTTCATTTGCTAGGGAACAGTGCTGGGGCGGTTGGTTTTGCATGTCCTGATGTTGGCCAGATGTGTCTCCTCCACTGCCCTCTGCCTACTCCAGTTACTCTAAGCAGGAAACTGGGCATCACAATGCCTTCTCTACATCCATCCACTCCCACCATCCTAAACATCCCATCCACCCAGGGCCTGTTGGGCACCTCCAAGACCTACTCAGAATCCATCCACTTCTCCTTATCTCCCTGCCACCCCTCTTTCCTGCCTCTTTCCTGGACTATGCAGTGACCTCCTGTTCCTGTCCTGGCCCCTCCAGTCCATTTTCTGCATTGAATCAGAATTACACTTTCTTTTTTGTAACTGATATATTTTAAAATATACCTCCGTATCTGCCTATCAGCTTTAACACAGCCATATTGGCTTCAGACTATCTATCTATCTATCTATCTATCTATCTATCTATCTATCTATCTATCTATGAAAGCCCAGCAACCGAACTGTGGGACAACCAGAACGACTGGTCGACCAGTCACTATGACGTGCACTGACCACCAGGGGGCAGATACTCAATGCAGGAGCTGCTCCCTGGTGGTCAGTGTGCTCCCACAGTGGGAGCGCTGTTTGGCTGACCAGGATGAGTGGCTGCTCCCACAGAGGGAGCAGCCTCTCAGAGGGCAGGTCCACAGCCACTCGGCTGGCCGGGATGAGCGGAGCTCCCACAGAGGGCCGATCCCCACAGGCCATGTCCCCCACCAGTGCACGAATCCTATGCATTGGGCCTCTAGTTTACTTAAAGAAACAACAGCATAGGTGTGTTAGTGAAGGCCCCAGATCCCATTCCCTTCTTTTCTCTCCAGAGGTAACTATACTCCTGGATTTTTCATGCCCCTGCATATATTTTTACTATATTCATACCTATAAGTAAACATAGATACTGTTGTTTTGCATGTTCTACACCTCAATTAAGTGGTATCACACTGTGCTTTTCTTCATCTCAACATATTTTTGAGGTTTATTCATGGTTATTCATATAGTTCTAACTCATTCACTTTAGCTGCTGGTCTATTTTGTTCATCCTTCTGTTAATGGATATTGAGTCATCTTTTCTAAGTATATATTTTAAAATTAATTTTTAAATAGAGAGGAAAGGAGAGGGAAGAGAGAGAGAAACATTGACGTGAAAGTGCAACATCGATCATCTGCCTCTTCCATTTCCCCTACCAGGGATGGAGCCTGAAACTGGGCAGGTGTCCTGACAGAGGGAATTGAGTAAACGACCTTCCTGTCAGAGGACAATGCTCAACCAACGCTCAACCTGAGCCACACTGGCCAGGGCTTGAGTCATCTTTTCAAAGCACAAATCAGATAGTGTTTCTGCCTTGCTTACAACCCTGCAGTGCCCCCAGAGGAGGCTGTCCCAGGCTGCATGGCCTCATTTGTCTGTGCCCACTAGTTACTGAACAGCCCAGCACAGGCAGACACTGGGAGGAGAGGCAACCTCAGGAAGCAGAGAAATCCTTTTAACCTAGGCCAGTGGTCGGCAAACTCATTAGTCAAAAGAGCCAAATATCAACAGTACAACGATTGAAATTTCTTTTGAGAGCCGAAAACCAACTTCTGCGCATGGGCCACAAAGTGTCAATCGCACTGTATGTGCGCGCCCGCATGTGGTATTTTGTGGAAGAGCCACACTCAAGGGGCCAAAGAGCCGCATGTGGCTCGCGAGCTGCAGTTTGTCGACCACTGACCTAGGCTAACTCTAAACCTGATTTTATTCCTTTCTGGCAGTGGCTCCTGGTGACTACCAGGTAACTGTTGCCATGGCTTTGGGTCTAGAGAGCTGGGTTTATGCTCCTTAGATGCCTCTCTCACAGGACTCCTTCTTCCTCAGTCCCTCCACCCTTAGATGCCTCTCTCACAGGACTCCTTCTTCCTCAGTCCCTCCACGCCAGATGAAGCCCTGGGCAGGAGTCTCTCTGGGCTTGTTTTTATACTATTTGCTTTATGATTACCCCTTTCCTCTGTTTCTTCCATAGGGGCAGATGGTGAGTGTGTTGCAAAGGCACACACTAGGGAGTTTCTGGAGCCAAGTGCCTTAGCTTTAAGACTCGTGGACCTTAGGGACTAACTACTCCCCCAAATCCCTGCACCCCCGCATTGTTTCAGGGACCTTGTCTAAAGGCAGTCAGTGGTTCAGCAGCTCGTAGCCTGGAGCTCAGTGGAGGGGATGGGCCTGGAGAACTGTGTGGGAGCCCCTAGCATGAAGGGGCATTTGAAGGGTTGAGTGTTGCTATGCCCTTTCATGGAGAGCATGCGGGGTGGGGAGGGACTCGAGGAGAGAACCCCAAGAAGAGCAACATGGAAGGAATACAAAGCAGGAGGAGCACTCACAGGAAGCCAAGGTGTCAGAGGTGGCAAGCTGACTTGGAAGGGCAGAATCACTGTACTGTGGAAACCTGTTTAGGAATAAAGGCAGACACATTTGGGGGCCAGTAAGGGCCAAACCAGATGAGGACTTAGATGTGGCCTTTGGAATTAGTAGCCAGGAGGTCTTGGCCCCTGGTAAGAGCAGCTTTTGAGGAATGAGGTGATAGGGAAGAAAGCATGAATGGGGGGCCAAGGCAGTGGAGACGGGAGGACTGGACAAGGCAGAGACGACGACCTGGCTCAGAGCCGTGTCCCTCCCCACACTGGATGCCTGGGATTCGGAGGTCGCTGAAGGAAATGCGGAGAACACTTGGCCCATAGATAGGGTGTCTGCTTGACCTCATGTGTGTCAGATAGGCCTGACCCAGCCACTGAGCCTCCATATAGTTTCTAACAACCATGACACCCTACCCACCCCCAGGCCTCCCCTTTGCCTGTTGTCCTGTGGGGCTGGAGGAAAGTTACTGATGTTCTCTTGTGCAATTGGTCCAAGGCTTTGAAGATGTTTTCTTGGAGTAGAATTGAATCCTTCCAAAACACTGCTGGGGACAGTAGGGACAATCCAGACCATTGGAGTAGAGCAGAGATGGCCATTATGTAGCTGCTGCTCCCCAGGAGGCCCTGGGGAAGGGTGGCTCACGAGGTGTCCTGCCCGACTCGCCAGCCTCTGCGTGCTCATCAGTGTCACTCCCCACACACTCCTCAGGAAGGGTGGCCGTGAGGAAAGGGGCTGAGGGGCATGGTTCCAAGGGTGGTTTTGTTGAGGGTGGGGGGACTTGAGCCTCTTCAGCGGCCCTGACTGTGGATCTGGACTGAGGAAGGTGGGCATGTGCCTGCGAGGACAGTGACATTTTGGATCCCCCCAAATCACCTATATTCTGCGGTGCAGATAAATGTGTCCCCAAAGGGAATTGGCTTCCACACACCATCCCCACTTCTGCCCCTTCGGCAGACTTTGTTTTCCATGACTTATCAGGATGGAGCACTGCGTTTTGTGAGTGCCTGCCTTGTGGCAATCCCACATTCATTTTGTTTTCAATTACCAGTCAGGCCTGGAAGGGCCTTATCTAGTGGAGACACCCTGCCATTTTCCCTGTGCAGCACTTCCCTGTGGTCCCGCGGGGGCCTGCAGAGGTCTGTCCCCTGCGTGATATGGCCTCCCCTGGGCAACCAGCACCACCAGGCCCATCACCTCGTCCCACGCCAATCCCCACGCAGAGTCCAGCTCATTTCTCTCTGAAAATGGTGTTTATTTCTTCATTTTATCAAGGCCTAAGAGCCTCCCAGGGCCATGGGCCGAAAAATGATTGTTACAGAACTGTCAGGTATTGAAGTCATACAAGTGTAGCTAATTTGTCTGCTTCTATTTTCTGAATTAAAAATAGAAGCTCAACAAATTAAAATAATTGCTAAGACTCTGTCAGTGCTGGAGTCGGTGCCATCTGCTGAGAAATTTCAGGTCTGGCCATGGCCTGGGGCCCGTGGTTTCCTCCTGGGGGTGGCCAGGTGGCGGGGGCAGCCAGTGGCAGGGACTGGAGAGAAGGTGGCCTTGGCCCTGGAGCAAGTACGTTTTGAAATGGATGGAGTGGAACTTATGTAATGCCTGCTGAGGCCTCCGAGGCAAATAAAACAAGAAATAAAAATATCCCTGACCACAAGGACACAAGAACTGCAGTTTCTCTTCGGTTCTGTTTCAGCCTCTCCATGGCTTCTCTCCTTTCCCTCTCCTAATAGCCTTTCACCTCCTCCTCCTTTCTGCCCTGCCCGCTGCCTCCGCTCTGCTGGGTCCTGGAGATGCAGTGGTCAACAAAATAGACAAAAACAGACAGAATAATCACCAGAGAGAGAGAGAGCACACTCACACAACTTTTATTCTAGTGTATTGTTGTACTTGTTCTATTTTATTATCAGTTATTGCGGTTAATCGCTCACTGTGCTTAATTTATAAAGTAAACTTGATGGGCATGTGTGCATAGGAAGAAACAGTATATAGAGGGTCCGGTGCTATGCATGGTTTCAGGCATTCACTGGGGTCTTAGAACGTACCCCGTGCAGATAAGGGCATCCTGCTGAATGTGTGTTTACCATGATGGAGAATGAAGGAGACTGAGCGGCATCTCTGGGATGGGGTATTTATGACAGGGCCAGGGGTGTGACAAGGATGTGGCATGATAACATCTCTAGGGACAGGGCTGTGAGAGGGAGCAGCATCTCAAGGCCTCCGAGCAGGAAAGATATGGAATCCTCTGGAAACCAAAGAGAGGCACTGAGGGTGAGGCTGGGGGAGGGGAAAGGTGAGGTGCAGGAGGCTGGTGCCAACAGGCTTGCTTCTCGACTCTAAGCAAGAAGTAAGCCCACTGCCATAGCGCTGTCCGCCTTCCATCCTCAGCCTGAGCTGGGTTTTGGTGCGGCCGCCCTAATAATTCTGTGCTGGGCTGTGAGGGGCGGGAGCCTCTTGTTTGGTTTCATTGGTTATAGACATGGGGGTTGACTTTATTTGAAGCCCTGCCGAGCTCCAGCCCACAGCTTCGGGAGGGAGCCCCTCACCCTGCCCAAGTGTGCCAGGCTGGATGGCAGATGCCAGGAGCTGATGGGTATTCCGGAGCCGGGAAAGGGAGGGAACATGTTTGGTCAGGTGCAGCGTCTGTGGGGCCAGAAAGAAGAGGGCTTTCTGTGGCTGTACATGAGGTTCAACGAAGGGCAGAGACATAAATGTCCCTGCACCAGCCTGTGCCTGCCTCAGGGGCACCCTTGAACTCTGGCTCACTGAACGGTATCTTCCTGTGACCTTATTTTGCAGACTTCCTAACCACAGGCGTGTCCCCATGGGAGAAAGCTAAACCCCAGACACTTACTAGAGAATGCACACTCTCCATAGCACTTAAAGAAAGTAAAGCTGTGTTATAAAGCTCTGATAAAGTTTGCTTGTCCTAGGGACACCTTCTGTTGGTGGTCATGGGACTGAATCTTAGGGCCATACTGCCATTCCATGGTAAGGACATCACAGTAGCAGATAGGCATTCAGTAAACACCAGGTGCCAGCCACTGTGTAGGGCATGTGGTAGATTCATCTCATTCCTAGGTAGATAATGTTCATAGTGCATGTTATGCTAGGTCAGTGGTCGGCAAACTGCGGCTTGCGAGCCACATGAGGCTCTTTGGCCCCTTGAGTGTGGCTCTTCCACAAAATACCACGGCCTTGGTGAGTCTATTTTGAAGAAGTGGCATTAGAAGAAGTTTAAATTTAAAAAATTCGACTCTCAAAAGAAATTTCAATCGTACTGTTGATATTTGGCTCTGTTGACTAATGAGTTTGCCGACCACTGTACTAGGTGTACCAGTTAATAATAGCAGATTTTGTAATAAAAAAAAAAAACCCACAATAATTTCAAGAGAAACATCAAAAGTGCTTTATTCAAAGTAATGTCCATCTAGCTACACATTTTCCCCATCCTTCAGGTAATTTGTGGATACCATCCCAATAGAACTTTTCTTGTTTGGAGGCAAACCATTCAGAGACCAAATATTCCACTTCTTCGTACATTTTGAAGTGCTGCTCAGAAAGTGTGGGTGCTATCGATCGGAACAAGTGGTAATCTGAAGGAGCCAGGTCTGGTGAATATGGCGGGTGGGTTAATACTTCACAGGCAAGATCTTTTAACGTGTCTTTAACTGGTTTTGAAGTGTGTGATGGTGTGTCATCATGAAGCAAAATTACTTTGCCGTGTCTTCTGGAACATTTTGGTCATTTCACGATCAAAGTGTTGTTCAAATTAATTATTTGTTGTGGGTAGTGATCAGTATTAATGGTTTCACCTGGTTTTAGAAGCTCATAATACACCACACCTTCCTGATCCCACCAAACGCAGAGCATTGTCTTCTTTCCGAAGCGATTTGGCCTTGTAGTCGATGTTGATGGTGGACCTAGATTAACCCATGATTTTGTGCATTTGGGATTCTCAAAATAAATCCACTTTTCATCGCCAGTCACAATTCGATGCAAAAAAGACTTCCTTTCGTGCCGTTGAAGCAGCATTTTACTGATGACTTTTCGGTTTTCCATTTGTCGTTCATTCAGTTGATGTGGCACCCATTTTCCTTCCTTTAAAATTTTTCCCATTGCTTGTAATCTATCGGAAATTGTTTGCTGAGCAACATTTAATCTTTCTGCAAGTTGTTTTTGAGTTTGACATGCATCTTCATCCAATAATGCTTGTAATTGTTGGTTTTCAAACTTTTTAGGTTGACCTGGACATTGTTTGTCTTTCACATAGAAATAATCACCTTTAAAGTGTTTAAACCAGCGTTCACAAGTATCGTGAGATGGAGCATGTTCACCATAAGCTTCCCAAAGTATTCAGCAGCACTTTTCTTCAAAATAAAGTAGTGAATTAAAACTTCCTGCAAATGCTCTTTTTTTTTTGCATGAAATTCAACATTTTTAAGCTTAAAATATCTATGATGTTAACACCTCCAGCATATTTGACATATGAAGTTTTGAAGCCCTTTGTCAATACAACAAAATAGCATACATATCAAATTGCATCTATATCAACATATTCGTAACTCCATCTATTGAAAAAAATCTGCATTATTAACTGGTACACCTAGTACATACAGAAGCTAAAGCACAGAGAGGAGATGAGTGACCTGCTCAGTCAGCCGCTGGAGAATGGGAGAGCTGGGGTTTTCACCTACACAATCTGATCCCTCTTTGAACCTTCCTGCCCGCTGGTGAGGATGGGCTTCTGAGGGGTAAGTGATTTGCCTTTGTCTACACAGGCAGCAAAAGCTGGAGACTGGACTTCAGTGCAAGTCTGAGGCTTTCAGCCTTTCCAGTGCTACACAGAATGCAAAAGACTCACCTGAGAACTTAGAAGTGCAGACTCTTAGGCATTGCCGCCGATTTGGATTCCAGCAAGTGAGGTCTGGGACTCCACACTGTCCTGCAGCCAGATTTGGGAACAGGGACCCAGATACTTGCTCTGTGAGTGATGGTTTTCAGTCCAGGATGCCTTCCATGTCTCTTTTCCTGATGTGCATCCATGTAGAATTGGCGATTCCTCCACATGTGACCCCAGGCAGGTCACTGTCACACCACGTGTAGGCTTTCACACCTGCTCCCTCTCCTGTCAGATGCTCACTGAAGGCAGGTGCTGGGTCTTATCTTTTATACGTCATCTCTGCCACATGTTGAACACTACATGAGGTTTGTGGCATTACGGGACTACATGAGGTTTGTGGCATTACGGGATGTTCCACAGGATGTATTCATTCGGGACAAAATGTCATGTGTTTACATGGAGAGTTGCCTGTTCCTTCCTTGTCAAGGCGATGGGGGATCTTAATGGGGTTTCATGTCATTCATACCAAGAACACAAGTGCTGGCACCTTGCACATAATAAATATACTAGGAGTTATGTCTGAGATTGTGGGAGTGGCCCTACTAAACCATTCACATTCCTTGAAAATTGATGACATGGCCTGGAAGGTGGTTAGCCAGCATCCCGGTGTGTGGGTCTACAGAGGAGAGCCTCTGGAGCTAGGCTCTTAGCCTGATGGTGCCACAGTCGGCTGTACTAGCCATCTGGGGACCTGAAGCTCAGGGACTCTCAGCTGAGCTCCTGTAGCAGACTAGCATCCCTGCACTGCACAGAAGGGTAGTCAGGCCACTCTGCCCTCTTTTGAGAAACACAGACTGAGAGGAGAAATGTCGATGCAGAGGTTACGAGTGACCAGGGAGGTCATTCAGAAAAGTGCTGGAAATCCATACTGGAGTGAGGGTGAATCCAGACTGTGTCTCCAGTCTCCAGCAGGTTCGCCTCATGAGTCTCCCTTGTAGTAAAGCAGGGATGGTGATAGTGCTTGTCATACACATGCAGTAACCCTGATGAATCCTTGTTGAGTGACTGAAAGCTGAGGTCTGATCAGGAAGAGTTTCCCAGAGGAGATTCTGAGTTGTGCTTCAAAGGACAAAAGAGATTTAGGCAGGAGAAGAGGGCACTTCAGGTGGAGGGTGGTGTGTGGCACATGAGGGAGGTGCAGGCAGTTCACTGGTTACTGGGCCTTAAGGTTTTGGGTGATGCTGGAGAGACAGCCCTGCTGAGCGTTTTGAACTTGACTCCAGGTTTGATGGTGTCTATGGGAAGATGTTACACAAAGGAGTGCTGTAATGGGGCCTGTGTTTATATATGGCCTCTATAGAGAGCGGTGTTGAACTCTTTAACTCTGTTGTTAATCAAGCTGTGGGTCTCTTTCCATGACCACTCCCTTGCAAAATTATTTACAGATTGTTGCCCTCATGTCCCTTCTAGCTGACAGAGGAGGTTTGGCAGATGAGTGCTTGGGGACTAGAATACTTCGTGACTAGGTCTGGACTGCCATGTCCCACGGTTTCCTGGAGGATGAAAGGGACTCATCAGGCAAATCCTAATCAGATTTCCCAGGCAGGCATCTGGCCAGCTTATCTAGATTATCATACATTAGCCTCAGCTCAGAGGACTTGCGATGGCGGCAAGATTAGCTCACACTTTGCATTTGCTCTGGGAGTTGATGCACCAGCAAAGTGTGTTTGTCAGCTAATGCTCCCAAGTTTCCAGCCTCCATGGGGACGAGGCCTCCAGCTCCGCTGAATATATCATTCAAATGCAGCCAAAGAAGGGCACAAGCTGATGGCAAATTGGACGCTCCTAGGATTGGGAAGTAGCATCGAGGCCCTTCTCAGTCTTGCCCTGTGACTGTGGCTCTCATTTTCTGAAACCAGCTCAGAATGTTCATTTCTGAGGCTGGGGTTAGAGGGAGCCCCACTCTATGAGCTGCACCTCAGCACCCTGAGGCCTGGTGCTCCTCATCCACCCTGACCCCAGGGGCAGATACAGTGAAAGACCTAGAGCTGATCCCCCTCCTCAAACCCTCCCCAGCAACTCAGGGTGGCTCTTGCTGAGCGTGGAGCAAAGCCCAGACTTATAGCTCCGTGTTCACAGTTCTGTTCTCCTTCCAGACTAGTCCACCCTCACGTACACCCTGACTAGAATATTCAACACCATGTCTTCAGTTCCTCTCCTGCCCATGTTGACCATGCTGCTTCTGAGAAGAATGCCTAGTTTCTGCCTGCTAGAAAACCCACGTACTCCTTAGTGCCTGACACGATACTGTTCCTCCATGGAGCCTTCCACTTCTGCTGCTTGGCATCGCGTTCCCACTCACTGTTTGTAGACTTGCGTTAGAGTCATGGTGAAGTTGGCACTTGAAGTAGAAGATCCTTGGACCTAGGACCTTGAGGTCCCCTTGACTCCCATCTCTTCCCCCAGTGCCCAGCCCAAGACCTCATGTGTGTATAGGGTTGGAGTCCATTCCAAGCCCAACCTGACCATGCCATCCACAGGATCACACATTATTTCAGCTTTTCCTTTCAGGGATCAGGAGAGTGAGCAGGTCGTTCTTGGCCCTTTTGTGATTTTCCATTATCCCACTGCCTGGTCTCTGGGGCTTTGTGAGGGAGTGAGGAGAGCCAGGAGGGGGAGAAGCCCTTAACAGGTCTGACCTGAATATCCCAGCTCACCTGGTTTCCCTTCAGCGAGACAGTGAAGTGGTGGTCCTAGCTGGAGGCATCAGTGGTGGCCAGGGGAATGGGGCTGGGAATCAGATAGCCCCTGGGAGCAGGGACTTTGGCAAATAACCCTCACACCCAGACTCAGGCTTAGGAAGCTGGAGATTTCTATGAGTTTGATGTCCCCTATAAAATGAGAGTCATAATATGTAACCCAGAGTCACTGAGGAATAAGATGATAATTCAGCTAAGTTACTTCAGAGTCAAATATCTCTACTTCCTCCCTACCTCACCCGAGCCCTCACCTCCTATTTAAACTGGTCCAGGAAGGACTTACAAGCATTATTACAAAAGGTGGCATTAATTAATAGCAGCATCTTACGCTTGCATCTTGCTCGCTGCTTTACAGAGTGTGTTATGCTCAACTCTCTGCGTGCTCCCCTGTGCTGGATGCCCGGGTCTGGGCCAGCCATGCGGGAGGGTGAGAGGGGGCAGAGCGGGAGCTCTAGCTGCTGCAGGATCCTGTGGATCCCAGCTCAGGTGCTCAGTGGCTCTGTGGCCTTGGGCAAGTGATTTAACCCTTCTCAGCCTCAGTTTCTTCACTGTAGAATCGAGATGCATGCGGTCATTCTGCAGCATTATTCTGAGGATGAAAGCAGCCAGTTCCTGTAAGGAATTGATGTCTGGCATCTAGTAAGGACACTGTCCATGGCAGTGAGGGATGTGGAGGAGGAGGCAAGGCATAAGGCCTCCAGGAGCGTGGGGCATAAGGCGGTAGAGGGCCTCACCCACAAAAACCATGTGAGGTCGAGCCAGTCCTGGTCATCCCGCCTTCCAGCAAAGCCAGGGACCTGCTCTGACTCACAGATGCCAAATGGTTGCCGCACATTCCTGCTGCCCAACCTGGGCAATGTACTTCCGTCTGTCTCTGCTGGGGCAGGAGCAAGCGGGTAATCTGCTATAGTGCCATGCAGAAATTGGCTATGAGGAGGCATTTGGGTTATACCAGCGATTAGAAACAGGTGTCATGAGAAGGTACCCACCCTCGGAGGGAGCAGGACACCCCTGCATGTTGTATTTGGAAGGATGTTGGGGGGCTGGGCCAAGCAGGCCTGCAGGCCTGCAGCCCTGTGTGCCTGTGATTCACCCTGTGTGACCACTTAAATGTGTCCATTCACTAATTGGTGGCATGTGCCCTATTAAAGGGAGCAAATGGCTGTGCCTTTTCTGAGACAGAATCAGGGCTTAGATCAGGTGCTCTCTCAGGAAGTTAGAGTCGGGCCTTTATTTTTAGATCAAATGGGGGAACGGGGACAGATATCTTTTTTTCTCTCCACTGGGTATGGATGGAAAACTGGTTTCTTTAAATATTCTTAACCCATATGAATGTGGTTCTTAGCAGACTGGGGATGGAGTCTGCCTTTTCTTCACAGTCTCATTTTTATGATAGAAAACTACTTTTAATATTGAAGGAGAAAAAATAATACTGGAGTTTAAACAGCCTGCATGACTGTAGACATGCTTCATAGCTGGTCACCATTCCCTACCCAACGTGTCATCATTTCTCTGCGTCTGTCTTCTGGTCCAGGCTCTGGGCCACTCCTTGGGGTACTCAGTCCTTTGTTAAGGTTACACTGGACTCTGGGGATATCATGGTTCACACAACAGAAACTGCTCTCCTGAGCATACATTCTACTGGGAGAGACAAAATGCTACAAAGGCGAGTTAGATGGTCTGGCAGAAGTGGCTTCTTTAGAGGATCCTTAGGAGACAGGGAGAGGGGAGTGACAGGAAGGGCCAGCCATGCAGTGACCCTGGGAGAGTGCTTCAGGCACAGCCGAGGCTCTAAGGCTGGAGCCAGTGTCCTGGCATAGGGGCAGGAGGAAGGATGTTGGGGGGCTGGGCCAAGCGGGCCAGGGGTCAGAGGTGAGGGCACTGCCCAAATCGTATAGGGTTTTTAGGCCCTGGTAGAAGCTTTCCAAGTCACTGCAGAGATTTCACTCTGGAGAGGGCTAGAATGGGATTCACGTTTCTAAATGATGACTGGCTGATGTGCGGCGGGATCACGGGACCCACGGGGAGTCCACGTAGGAGGCTGCTGCAGGTGTCAGAGAGCGAGAGGGATGGAGAGAATCGCCATGTGTAGGGCATGCTTAGGAGGAGGGCCGCGAGATGGATAGATGGCGTGGTGGTAGAAGGTGAAGGGAAGGGAGGAATCAAGGTGGTCTCCTAGGGGTCTGCCTTCAGGGCCTGTGGGTGCTGCTGTCCTTGACTGAGATGGAAAAGACAGAATGAACAACAGGTTTTATGGAATAAAAAAATGTATTTGGTGGTTAAGTATAAGCTCCCTACTGGACAAGTGGAGCTGTCAGATCAGCCGCCAGGCACACAGTTGGGTGCTGGGAGAGGTCAGGAGACAGACAGGAGGTGCAGCTCTGCCCTCAAGGAGCCCGGTCTGCTCCATAAAGCCAGTGCTCTTCCTTCCCTTTCCTAAGCAATGAAGCACTAAGGCGCTGCCCATTTCCCCTCCCACAAGCTCAAGTGTCCTGAGGCACTTGCCTTGGTTCCAGAATTCACTGGTGCATCCACAGGGGTGGGAATCTTGAGGGCACAGGACCCATATGGGGATGGCTCCAGCTCTGCTCTCTCAGAAGGCGAGCTGGTTAGGCTGGTCCTAGACTCTGTCTCCTCCAAACTGTAGAGAAAGGACCTTGGGCTTCTGAGTTTGATTCTTGCTCTGCTACTGAGTTATGCAAAAACCCAAGGCCCTTGACCTCCCTGAGCCTAGTTTCTTAAATGTCCTATGTGCAAATGGGAGGTGGGATGGCTTGGTGCACCACAGATATCACCAACATCACCCTCAGGGAATGGTGCGGGAGGCGGGCTCTTGTGACAAATAATTGGAACAGTGCAGAAATTCTTTTGTTTGTCCATAAAGAGTGTGTTTTCTGTGTGCTAAGCACAGGGGATAGAGAGGTAAACAGATAAAGTCCTGTTCTTGCTGAACTTGTGTTCTAGGAAGGGAATCAATGGTAAATAATCAAACAGATGAGCCAATTTCTGGGCAGTTTCATCAAAGCAGCTGGGCGGCTGGCGGCTTCTTGGGGGAGTCATCCTGGCTGCCTGTTGGGCAGTGATGTGGGCTGACCAGTCTGAGGGAATGGGGTGAAATGGCCCCAGAGATTGCTCTCTCCAAAGTGCTGCCTCCTCGCTCTGCTCACCTGCAAGGGGTGTGCAGGTGGTGCCCCGAGGGAGCCGTGGTGCAGGCGCATTTCCCTCAACCTGTGCTCCTTGAGGTTGTTTCATGTCCTTGGCCTGATGGCCACACCTGGTCTCACCTGTATGGCTCCATGTCAGACTTTCTTCTTTAAACCCCCATTTGGAAGGCATTTTGTTTGCTGCTCCCCTTCCCCGGGCCCCTCCCTTGCACTCTCCGCAGACATCTCCATTCCCTCTCTCCTCCTCCTTTCTCTGCTGGCTGACACCAAAGATGTTTTTTATTTTTTAAAGGCTCTTCAAAGTGAATGCTTGGGGCTCCCCATATTCTTATCTTGGAGTCCAATAGCATTTTTGTGGAAACTATTTTTTGAGGTGCATTCATGTGAAAGGGAATTTTAAACTTTATCTTACAAGCAGTCCATTTTCTCTGCCCTCCTTCCCAAACCCTTACATTTCTCCCCTCCCACCCTCCTTAAGGCTCTTTCCCCTGAGTATGTTGGTCTGTTCTTTCCTTATCTGTTTTTCTCCTCTCCTCTTTGTCACTCCCTCCTGATACCCACCTCTTTCCCTCTGAGTTCCTCCCAGGTTTTCTCTTATCCTTACTTTCTCTCCCTCCAAGCTGGACACACGGAGCTCCTTCACCCAGCTGCTGCCAGGAGCTGTTTCCCAGTGAAGGGGTCTCTGGCCCCCCGCTGCCCGCACCGCTTTGAAGATGCCTTTGATAGTGTAGGGATGGCCCCTGGCACACCTGCTCCACAGGACACCTGATTTGCCTGCTGGAGGAAGTTGCCCTGATTTCAAAGAAAGCAAATGTTGTTTTTAACTCCTCATGGTGGATTTTCTCTGGGAGGAATTTTTTCAGATACTAAGAAAAGTGCACACCCAACATTCAGTTATGGAGGGGCAGACACTGGTCTAGGATCCCATTCATTCACCACCGCCGCTTCACTGGGCACACTGTCCAGTCTTCTGCTAATTACTTCCTTCAGTCTCTGGGGATTTACTCCTTCCTATAAGGGGCAGTCCAAGGCGTTGGGGGCCACTGAAAAGTTCCTGGCAGAAGAGGACATGATCTGAACCTACAAAAAAGGAAAGCAAAGGAGTGGTGGCTATACTCTGATGTTGTCAGACCGATCACTACCCCTGACCACTCCCCCCCACCCCAACCTGGAATGTCCCTGAGGAGAGTGTCGCAGGAAGGGGATGCATAGTCCTTAGGATTGCATCAACGATTGTTGCATTTGATTGATCACAGATTGTTAATTAGCTCCAGGTGCAGTGTGTTAGCATCATTTTTCTTTTGTAGCCACACCAGCCTCCGCCTGCCCTTCAGCTGTGGCTGATCTGTATTGATGAGAACATCACTTTGGTTATTATTACCTTTTCTGATGAAGGCATCATCTTTCTGAGGGCTCAGGTGATGGGCTCTTATAGTCAATTTTAATTATTGATGAAAAAGGTGTTTATATATGCAAATGTGTGCACATATACAGAGTGAGGGCAAAAACAGGTTCACAGTTCATATAGACAATAATAAAATGATGAATAAATAATAATACAAGGATAAACTCTGTTCTGCATACTCACAACTTTAAGTCTACTTGCCCCACCCTATGTGTACGCTAACTCCCGATGGGCTGTGGTAAGGGAGGCTCTGTCATCACCAGGAAGCCCAGCAGGATTCGGAGCCCTTCGGTTACAGCATCTCAAGTTCATCCTACCAGAGTCCAGATGTCCGTGGAGACACGCAAGGATCTTCCCAGCCTCCAGGGCTTTTGCTAAGTCATATCACACCACACTTGCTATTGTGTTCACTGCCAAGCGGGGAGCAGGGCTCCTTCCCCCAGGGGTTGAGGAACCAGAGGAGAGCCCTTGCTCTGATCCCATTCAAGATGCCCTAAGTGCCTAAGACAACTGAGGACATGCTGGCCATTTTTGTGATGAAGGAACAGGATCTTTCTCCCCGATGACAAGTGAAACATCACTGTGGGATTTGCTGGGTGCTTTTCATTTTATGAGCTTATAAAGCAAGATAGGTTGGTGATTTTAATAGTTGTTGCCTTAGATTTAATGCAGTCATTAGGAAGACTGGGTGAAAGTCTAATGCTCTTGGCTGTCCCCTGGGGTTGATATCCAGGTCTGGAAGTTTCTTTCTATGGCATTAGAGTCAGCATCAATTAGATGGGCAGTGCATGCCTCTTGCCTCTACTAATATTGCAAATACATTTTAATTTCATTGTGAGTTTTGAACCAGTTATGCATTTTCCCCAAAGGAGCCACTGATTATTGCTCGCCATAAACAAATGTGTGTGGGCGGGGGGGGGGGGGGGGAGCGGAAAGGGGGAAGGCGTGTGCACATGCATGCGCTGAGGTATATCCCCATTCCCATACACAGATCTAAATCATGGTCATACAGATGCGTGGTCATTGGAGAACTGATGGGGCAGGAAGGGAGAGTTTAGGAGCTTTTTTTGAACCTATTCCATGTGCCAGGAACCTCTGCACCTCTGTCCCTCTGGTACAGCTACCTGAGTCAGGACAAGATGATAGGCAAGCCCTGTCCCAGGGCGCAACACCACGTGTCAGGACCACTAACTGCAAAGGACAGCTAGGACGTGGTTCAAAAGAGTGCAACAGATCTGACTGTGCAGTTGGGAATTAGGACATATATGAAAAATAATTAGGACTTGTAGCCTCAGGAAAGGAAGCCTGCAGGGAGACCTAGTAATTGTCTTGAAGCATATGAAAGCCAATTATACCACAGAGTTAGGTCAGCTTGTCTCTTTCCCGTGGAGCAAGGAGAAATATGTTTAAGCTTGAAGATGAAGGTTTCAGCTAAATGTGGATTGTTACCTGCTGGCATGAGCTGCTGTGGAAGAGCTGGCATCAAAGTGGGAGAAGGTGCCCCCTTTCTAGGGGGAAGCCTAGACAGGAAATGGGAGTTGACTTGGGAACAGTTTAGTTTCTTTTTTTGTCGCTGGCACTTAGGATTCAAAAGGTGCCATAATATATGCCTGAGAGTAATTATGAGGTGGCATAACTTGGTGGCTAGGTTGGACACAGAAGCTCCTGTATTTCTTAGAGTAGGTTCAGATCTTACCTCTGTCTTTTACTCGCTAGGTAAATAGGGCCAGTTACTCATCTCCTGGGCCTCCATTCCCTTCACTATAAAATGGTAATAATCATGCTCACTTTGGTAACAGGCATACACAGAATTTAGGAACCACCTAACACAGGGATGGTGCTACATATGTGGTAGCTAGATATTTGCAACAAGAAATGTTGCTTAGCCTTTACCTTAAAGGAGTCAGTAACCTAGTTAAGGAGATTTGATAAATGCGCAGATATTTGTTCAATAAGTAGAGCCAGGCTAGAATTTCGAGGAGCCACATGTAATTCAAAATACAAACAATGCTAACCTACAAATAAATGCAAAAAGACCAGGATAGTTCTGATGTTTACCATGACTCTGTGCCACAGCCTGGTGGTGTTGAGTTGTTTTTCTCATTGGAATTGCAGTCTTATAAAACATTGGTATCCTAAGCACATGCACAGTCGGCTGGTGGGATAACCCAGCCCCAGTGATGAGATGGAGTAGCAAGTGTATTGCATCTTCAATCTCTCTGTCAACAAACAGCTCTCTAGTGCTTGATCAGGCCACGTCATGGTTGTAAGAAGGAGACACCAACTCTGTTGACTTAAGAAAGCTTAAGAAAGAGGTGATTTATTAGAATGATGGCAGCAGCTCAAAGAACGGCTGGGGCTGGGAGTGGACATTGGGTGGAACCTGAGGGCTCTGTAGAGAGTCGAGCATTGGAAATGGTCAGGTCCACGTGCTGTCACCTTCGCTGAGGTGAATTTGATCTTTGGATTTTATCTGAATCATTCTCTGAGGACTCTGTGCTCAGGGAAAAGAAGTGCCCCATTCCTTCACCCACAGGTGAGAGGCAAACATCAATGGAAGCTTTATTCCCACTCATACTGCACACAGTTGGGAGACTAGGTGCTAGGAGGACGGGAGTGAGACATTGGACAGAGAGAAGGGATCCATCATGCCTTTCTTCGGCCGGGTCCTGTGCACCACCATCGTGATAGTCAGCCATGGACTCCGCTGGTTTGCAGTCTCCACTGGTTTACCTGTCCATGTGTTTTCATCTTGTCTCCTCAGGGGCCTCTAGGCTCCATGAGGGCAATGACTCCAGTCTGTAGGCTTTGTATCCCCCAGTGTGGCACTCAGTGAAGTTCTGGTGATCTGCTAATCAATCGCATCACTGTTTATTGGATTCTGAAGTGAGTTCACTTCTGTCAGCACAAATAGATTATAATTGGATGTCCCTGGGGTAGGAATAAATATTAGACATTGGGAGTGTGTACTTAAAACTAGAAATAGCTCCCTGGCCTCAAAAAATCAGCACATACATCTGCATGATTGCCAGCTGAGCTCCAGCATCAGGTACTGTAGACCTGGGTCTCCAGTGGAAAGGTTGAAAAATAAAATAAACTCATCCCCTCGATTGCTTTGTGAAATAATGCACAGATGACAGTGCATGAAATATTGATGCACAGAAAACTCGTCCTCCTGCAGGGAGAGGGGCCTCTAGATAATTGTTTTTTCCTACATGGGAGCTGAGACAGTTTCTGTTTCCCTCACTGCATCTAGCCCTGTCTATTAATGGAAGGATGGACCCAGGTGGGTCTTGTTTTGTAAATCCTAATTATGCTGCCATCACAGAGGCATCCAATGAATGGAAGGGCACAGTGAAGTATACACATTTTCACATAAGACAGCTGCTCTACCTATGGGTTAAGTTTGACAGTCACTCTGATCATCTTTTGGAAATTGGTAGAATGTTATTTTGTTTTTTGATTCATCTGGAACATTTAGAAGTGATTTGGGTTGGTGTTGAAGGCTAGGGCTGCATTAGGGGTGGTCAGGGTTTAAATGAAATCATCATTGAGTTCCTTGAGAAGGAAGGTGTGTGTTTTTTAGTACAAGTGAAGTATAAAGTCCTGCACTTCAACCACTGGATGCTCAGGCCACTTGCTGGCCAGGGTGGCTGACTATCTGGGTGATTTAACATGTGAGATGTGTGCAGCACACCGGCAGCTGCTCTGGTGCTCTTAATGTGATTTTAAGTCGCAATGACCTCTATAATTGGAGGCACCAGACAACATATGTTTACCAGAAAGGCACCCGGTTGTCACGTGGCCCTCTCAGATGGGAATAGCAGTTCACGCTGTGGCTAGGAGGTGGTCCGCTGCTAAGTCCATCAAGTCCAAGACCACTACTGAATGCTTACTGTGTGCCAGCCTGGCATTTTCCTCTTGTCTTCATTTTTATGAACTTTTCCTCACTTGTAATGTTTTTGACAACTATTTTTGTCTAAGACTGAGTTAAAGCTGGATGTAAATATGGACAGCTTAAGGTTGCCCAAAACCATGCATGGATTTTCCTTTATTCAGCAAACATTTACAGAGCACTCGTCATGAGCTAGGGACTGACCCTTCACATCACGTAGCCTTATAGCAATGCCTGCCCTTTGTATGCTGTGCTGGTTTCAGGAATGTTGCCTCACAGTTAAGCTCAGCAAACAGTTACTGAGTGCCTGCTCTGCAGCGGGCATGTGGAGGCAGTGGGAGCACAGACTTGTTTTCTGCCCTCAGGGAGCTCACACTCTGGGAGAAAGATATGTGGAATGGTAACAGTATGACCATGCAACTCCCTGGCATGGTGAACTGAATGTGGGCCACAGGAGGTTGTCCAGAGGAGGTTGTCCAGGGAAGAGCAGGTTGTGGAGCACAGCTGGGCAATGCCCATGTGGTGGTGCCCACAGGAGGATGCCCGTTCATTCCATAGGATACTTCACCCTTGGTTCCCTAGAACACATACATTTATATCCCTGTGGCTGTGACAGTCCCGTGGATGGTTCCCTGTTTGTGTGTATGTGTGTGTTAGAGCACAGTTAGTGGTAAGGGTTCTGCAGTCTGAATAAGTTATTAAGACCCATAGGAGGGTCTGAATAAGTTTATTACTCTATACACTTAAGGGCCTTTCATAGCCTCTCTGCACTTTTCTTATCTTTAAAACTAGAGGCCTGGTGCATGAAAATTCATGCACTGGAAGGGGGGTCCCTCAGCCTGGCCTGCCCCCTCTCACAGTCTGGGAACCCTCAGAGGCGGGAGGTGACCCAGCGATCAGGGGAAGGTGATGCCCCATCACATTTCTGCTGCTGCCACTGCTGGCAGCACAAGCCTCAGCCAGCCCTGGTTACCTGAGCCTTGGGCAGCCCTGGGTGGCTGGGCAGCTGCCATCTGAGGCTTGCCTGTGCCTCGGGCTGGCCCTGAATGGCTACGCAGCCGCCATCTGAGGCTTGTCTGCGCCTTGGGCTGGCCCTGGGCAGCTGGGGGGCTAAAGGGATTGGGGGACTATGGAGGCAGGTGTGCAGAGCAGCTGGGCCTGCTGGCTGGGCCCATCTGCCACCCCAGTGGGGCTGAGGGGACTGGGCGTTACCATCTTGTGGCTGTGGGCACTGCCATCTTTGAGGGCGGGACAGTCAATTAGCATATTCACTCCTTATTGGCTGTGGGCGCCACCATCTTTATGATGGAGTGAGGGTCAATTAGCATATTCCCTCTTTATTAGATAGAATGGTGATAGTCATAGCACCTGTATTAGTCAGCCCAGGTTACCATAATAAAATACTGTAGACTCGATGGCTCGAACAACAGAAGTTTATTTTCTCACAGTTCCTGGGTTGGAAATCAGAAATCAAGGCGCAAGTATGATCAGGTTCTGGTGAGAGCCTCTTCCTGTCATCACATGGCCTCCTCTCTGAGCGCACGGGGAACAAGTGTGAGCTGGGGAGCTCTCTTGTTCCACCTATCAAGGGCACTAATCCCATAGTGAGGCCCCCCACTGTGACTTCGTCTAATTCAAATTACTCCCCAAGGTCCCATCTCCAAATACCATGATGCTGGATGTTAGACCTTCAACATGGGAATTTGGAGAGGGACACAATTGAGTCGATAGCAACACCTACTTCACTTGGTGGCTGTTGGGTAGTGTTTGCAGAGAGCCCAGTCAAGTGCCTGGTATATGGTACTATTCTATATATGTTAACTTCTGCATTGCCTGGGTACATCTCTTCCCCTATAAAATCTTAAGCACCTCAAGGCCAGAGCTTTCTTAAATGATTGGTGAAATGGGACTATCAGTGAAAGGAGAGAAAGAATGAACAACTTGGACTGAGAACAAAAGGTTTGAATCTTGGCCTGGTCATGTTCCCACTACATGACCCAGGGCAGTGGTTAGTCGAGCCTCAGTTCTTTTCTGATTAGTGAGATGAGAGAAGTACCTCTTGCTTCCCAGACTTCTGGTGAGGTTTACATGAGACAAATCATGCGAAAGCATGTACTTTCTGATACATGGCATGTGTTCCATAGATGTTGGCTGAATGAGATGCTCCCACATTCATTCAGGAAGTGCTCATAGAGCCAGCAGAGTTGGTCAACTTGTGGTCTGACTCTCAGGCTGTTCTGATTGTACTGCTCTTCATGTGGGCTTTCTTGGGTGTGTGCCTGAGACATTTCATGAGATTCTTGACAAGGCCTAAAAAAATATAAAGATAAACTTAATCTGGTAGAGAAGTAATGACTTAGATCCAATATTCACTGAGTAAAATGGGTTTTTGTGAATGTTCTTGGTTCCATTAACAAAATTTAATCTAGTGGTGAAAATTTATGGGGCAGCAAGCCATCTGTCTTGCCTGATGGTGTTCAAATGAATACTTCATGTAACCTCCCCTGCTTTTCAGAGTTTAACAGTGTTAGAACATTTACATTTCAAACAAGGTGGTCCTCACACCAGAGTGTCTTTTTATGGTCTGTAAGAAATGCGTGAGTTTGAAATATATGGGCTGTTGACAACTTAAAATTTCTGAGAAGCCACATTGAACAGGAAGACATATAATCTATATTAATGAGGATAGTGGTTTGGTATAGACCTTATGGATAAACTCCAGGCATGCCATTTAGCCCCATGGTAGAGAAACTTGAGTCATGGCAGGAAGTGAGTCACACATTGGCATTGATTGGCCACCCTGCTGACCAGTAGGTCTTAGCACTGAAAGCTTAGAAAGTCTTGATGCTATAAGCCTAGTCGTTAAGAGCATAGAGTTTTGAGGTAGACAGACCTGGGTGTGAATTCTTTTAGCTATGTGACCTTGGACTAGTTATTTTACATTATTGAACCCACATTTTTATATCTATAAATGGAGGTACTAACACCTAATCACAGGTAGTTATGAAGATTTAATGAGATTGGAAAGTGCCGGGCACAGTGTTCTACACCTATATCTATGTCAGTATTGGTCATTATTACTATTACTATTGTATTACCTAGTGATGCATTACTGGGTACATACTGGGTAGTGAAATAGTTAGTGACCTATGTAAGTTTTAGGACCTGAAGCAAAAATGTTGCCTCATCCTAAAACATCCTTTCTAAAGGTACTTAAGGAGCTTGCCTTCTTGTAGGTGCTTGAGCCCTAGAGAGCATGTTAGGGTTTCAGACTTACCTTCAAATTCTTCTTATCTTTGGCCTTAGCTCTTTGCCTTCCCCTGGTGGCCATTCCTGCCACTCTTGCAGGCATCTCTAGGAAGTAAGTCACATGGCAGAAGGCACTTTGACTCTCCCATTCACTATTTCCAGCACTTAAACCAGTGCCTGGCACATGGTAGGCACTAAATACATATTTGTTCTTGAATATGTCTATTGCCTTCTAATCTTCAGATTGTGCATCTGGTTCACTCTTGGAACAGAAAGGTCTCTTCTAGCTTCCATCTCTCTTAACAAAGTTGAAGACCAGTGATAGTTTGGGACCTATGCTTCCTTTTCTCTTTTTCATTTAGATCAGCATGGCTGAGTAGATGGAACAATGGGGCTAGGGTATGAGTCCAGGTTTCTGGTTTCAGCTGTGCAGCTAGTTAGTTTATGAACATTAGAAAAGTTGGCCTTCCCTCTCTGGACCCAGTTCCTCAAGAGCACCATGGGAAGACTGGTTTTTATAATTTCTAGAGAACCCTTCCCATGCTGACCTGGGATAGATAAGCTCTCTGGAGGTTCTTTAGGGACAAAGCCCACTCTCTTCTTCCCTCTTCCTTGTGTCTCCAGGTCCAGTCAGACTTACTGACTTCCCATCCCTCATATAGAAATGGTTGAAGCATCAAAGAATGCTGTAAACAATGGCTCCTCCCAACATGCCTTGTATATCTAAGCTAGAGTATCACAACATTTTGGCCCAGATGATTCTTTGTTGTGTGGGCTGTCCTGTAGATAGTAGAAAGATTAACATCATCCCTGACTTCTACCCACTAAATGCCAGGAGCATCCTTCCCCCCTTCCCACATCAGTTGTGACAAGCAGATGGTCCCCAGACACTGCCAGATGTCTCCTGAAAAGGCAGGGGGATATAACCCCTGATCTAAGCATATATTCTTCCTCAGTCTGACTTCAGATGCCATTTTACAAAGCCAGAAGGTTTCCTCAAGAGACTAGAGAAATGGGAATATATATTGATCAGAGTCTTCTTTTCCCCTAGGGATGGGGCAAAAGAGAAAGAAAACAACTTTCTACCCACCTTCAAAGAAAAAAATATAAAGCTAGCTTAAACTATTGTGCCAGGGCCTGGATTTACACAGAAAATTCCATGTATTATATATCACTGACGATGAGGCTAGGAAACAACAGCTCTTAGATATTAGACTATGACAGCGATTAGATCTTATTCTTACATCATGGAAATTGGGGAGCTGTGGCACTGAATACTTGATGGAAGAGATAGGCTTTTAAAATTTCCTGTCTTGCTTACATCGTAGTTGTTGGCACGTCTTAAGGATTTTGAATATGTAAACAGTTTGGAGAAAATAGCATTTTCCATGCTGCCAGGATATTATAAACAATGTGCTTATTATAAACTTTTTGATAATATTTTGTCAACAAAAGTGTGATACTCGCTGCTCTGAGAGAAGTAAAAAATATAAGACAGGAGCTTACAATTTGGTAGGTGACACAAGACAAAAACTGGTAGAAACATAAATCAGGATATAAATCATAACTAAATTTACAAATGGAAGCCATTATGATTTTACAACATAAGCAATAATTGCCATTGGAGTACAAAGAAATACACGTGTGAGCACGGGTTGATGGGATAGGAGTTTTGCCTTTGTCTAGGGCTGTGGTCAGCAAACTGCAGCTCACGAGCCACATGTGGCTCTTTGGCCCCTTGAGTGTGGCTCTTCCACAAAACACCACAGCCTGGGCGAGTCTATTTTGAAGAAGTGGCATTAGAAGAAGTTTAAGTTTAAAAAATTTGGCTCTCAAAAGAAATTCCAATCGTTGTACTGTTGAAGTTGGCTCTGTTGACTAATGAGTTTGCCGACCACTGGTCTAGGGGAGAGTGTAGGGGCTCCAGAGGAGCACGGGATGCCTGATGTACTTTGTCTGAAACTTTGGGAGGTTGAGCATGAACCTGGTCAGCTGTATTTGGAGACTGCTGAAATAATAGTCACTTGACATCAAGTGTCAACTCTAAGGGATTTCTTCTAGTGGCTCCAACTATTCAAAGCAGAGGTGGTCCCATTTAAAGAGGTCCTTATTTTCTTGTCTCATATAACACCTGAGGTTGATATTCTTTGAGGTATCTTTCCCAATGAAAACTAGGCATTCTTTAGGAATAGTGTATCTCCATCAAAAAAAGTAGAAGGGTCCTCTGGGTTGGCCCCTTGTGGCCATGTTTGCTCTCTAAGAGCTTCCCCCACACTCAGACCACAGTTGGTTGGGTCAAGGTGGACACCTGATTCCAGCTGGACTGGATTCTAGGCTGAGAACTTGGATTTAGGATGGAGAGACACGTCAGTCTGCTTATGTGACCTGGAGCTGTGTCTGCTAATCCGAGAGCCTCTGCCACCATTGTTCCCTTGTGAAGCCCAGAGAAGCTGCTCGAGAGGTTGGTGGTTGCCTTCTCTGAATTAGGCCCCAGGTGTTCTGGTCACTGATCCCCCTAAAGTAATCATCACAGGGCTGCCTGATGAAGGATGGGGTTTACCCAGGAGTCTTCTCCTTTTTGGTGGGAAATGGGCAGCCCTGCTTCGCCTATGCCCCGTGGGGAGAAGATTCCATGTAAAGAAACAGGGTACTATTAAGAGGGGGGATGCAAGGATTGAAAGTAAACATCATTCTGGGTCTCACATCACAGAAATGCACATAACATTTTAGGTGCAGGTTTTAGACCCTCTGAAGCCTGTCCTTTTACCCAAAGGAATTTCTATTTATTCAAATGGTTTCCAATGTTAGTGCCCAGGGAATGGACGCCTGTGGGCTGTGATGGTGACAGGGCATTGTTGCAGACCTAGCAACAAACAGGAACCTCTGCAGAGAGGGAAGCCTGTGGAAGGTGTCCTCCTCTGCCACATGGGATACTTGATGGTGCCAGCCCCACCTGGGAAAACCAGGGGAAGAGGTCCCTCTGGCGCCCCTGCCATAGAGTCACCTCTGGGACCTGACAGCATGAAGACAGATGCTCAGCACAGTCAGGACTCTAAGAGAAAGGCAGAGTCAAACCTATTAGGAGGGGAAATTCTCCAGGGCAGAGCTTGCTAAGTTAATCACATTTCATCCCAGTTGTCTTGGGAGTCTTTGCTAAGTGATGCAGGTATAGAATTTGAATGGTGCGGTTGTTTATTTTGTGAAGAAAAACTATGTTCCTGTGGAGCCATGAGTGGTAGAAACAGCAGTGCCTTTAGGGAGCAGGCAGGCAATTAATGTAGGAGAGAAGGAGAGAGGAAGGGACTCAAGCCAGACAGGTGCACAGAGAGAAGAGAAGATGATGATGAGGCAAAGGGAGCAGCCGTGTGGAACATGGGAACACAAGCCCACGTGTGGCTAGCACTTGCAATTAAAGTAATCCAGAAATGTGTACTGGATTTTTCTGAGATATTTTCTCACTTTTTTTATTTTTATTTCTAGCAACTTGCTCAAAACTTTATTTTTTAAATTTTTTAAAGATGCTCTACTACTTTATTTATTTTTTTATTGTTTAAAGTATTACATATAGTAGTACATATATCTCCTTTTTTCCCCATTGACCTTCCCCCAGCCTCCCCTACCCCCTGTCGCATGCACTCATCCCACCCTCCCAGTGTCTTGTGTCCATTGGTGTGCTTATATGCATGCATACAAGTCCTTTGGTTGATCTATTTCCCTCCCTCCCCAACACTCCCCAGCCTTCCCGCTGTAATTTGACAAAACTTTAAAAGCACTGTCAGAGTGCACCTGTTGGAGATGGGGCCTGGGCCCGGGCTCTGTGGCCTCAGGTGCAGAATGGCTCTGGTTCCACTTCTGAGTTCTTGCTCCGCCCCTTCCGGCTCTAGATGCTGCACAGGTGCCTTGTCCTGTCTTTACAAGTTCCTCCATCATCTTGGCTGTACAACAACCCTGAGAGTAACATCTGCCCCACGGGGTTGCAGTAAGGATGCCATGCAATCAGATGTGGCAGGTACCTAGCAAGTCTCATGGGTCTGTAAACATCACTAGACAGGCTAGGGCAGTTGTCGGCAAACTCATTAGTCAACAGAGTCAAATATCAACAGTACAATGATTGAAATTTCTTTTGAGAGCTACATTTTTTAAACTTAAACTTCTTCTAATGCCACTTTTTCAGAATAGACTCGCCCAGGCCGTGGCATTTTGTGGAAGAGCCACACTCAAGGGGCCAAAGAGCCACATGTGGCTCGTGAGCTGCAGTTTGCTGACCATGGGGCTAGGGGATAGGCCCCCTCTTGTTCAGCATCCAAAATGATGCCTGGCACTGGCACGTAATAGAGCTCAATGAGAGCCTGTGCTTAACAAATAGATGAATTATTGGATGTCAGACTGCTTTAGAGTAAAATCTGTTCTATTGATTTCCTTTTTGAAGTCAAGGGAGAAAGTTGCTAAGGAGATGGGTTCCCATAAGGAATTATCCCCTGAGAGATGAATATGCAAATTGTGAGGGAAGGCATGAGCTGAGATGATATTTTTGACCCTGGAAGCCCACAGTAGCAGGTCCCAGCTGAGCACGTGAGACCATGTCCAACATGTCACTTCATTTTTGCAATAACACTTGTTGGCCATTCTGCCACAGGCCTTCCCTGCTTCTCAGGATATAAAGTTGCTTCTCCTGCCTCCCCATGCATATAGTTCTGGGGTTCCTTACTTATGGCTCTGGGAATTTCTGCCTTATCTGATGAAGCTCTGCCATACTCTATTTGTTAATGCCATTGCTTGAAACAGTAGGAAACTTCATCTAAAATGTGGTCAACTTGCAATTCAGAAATAACTTAAAAATTATTGGGCTGCTTCATCAGTCTGAGTTCAAAATCCTGGATTTGGTCTCGGCCCTCAATAAGGGCAACCTGTTTGGAGGGAGGGAGATGGCCCGACGGGGGTGCCTTTGTGATGGGCACTTTGACTTGGCATCAGGGTCCTCTTGCCCTTGTTGACTGGGCAGGGCCCACAAAGCAACCAGACGGAGTTGTTGTTTGTCAGAGGAAGGAACACACCAGGGAGATTTGTTGCCCATTTAAAAAACGATTGGGCATGAAATGGAGACTGTTTGAATTACACAGAAACACATCCTCTCATTAGCTTTTCAAGACCACAAAAGGCCTGATGGCGTTTCAGTCCCAGCCAGTGGGATCTGATGCCAAAAGTTTCTGTTACACATTTGCATAGGGAAGCAGTGTTTCGGGGAAAAAGGGATCTCCTTTATTTCAATGTGTTTTTTTCTCCTTTCATCCTGTTCTGTACATTTCAGAGTGCCAGGTATCCATTTCTAGCGTGACCTCACTGAATGGAGGGGCAGCCTGAGTGATGATGAAGGCTTAGTGTAGCAAGCAGGTTTCTGAGGCAGAGCACGGTGAGGGTGCAGTCCAAGCTGACTGGGGAGCGATGGGGACCATCACTGGAGGGGCTGCTGCAGAGAACAGGACCCTGTTGGCAACAGAGGCGGATCACTAGCAGTCTTCTGGGAAGTAGAGATTCAAGGCAAGATTATTTCAAGGCTGTGCCTTGGCTCAAAGATGCCCTGGGAGTGAAACCTGGAGAAGAAAAGGGGTCCAGTTTGCATGGGGGCAACTGTAAGGAATGTTTAAGGAGAATCCTGTGAGAAAGAATGGAATTAACAGTTAGTGAGTACTTGCTAAGATCAATGTTCAGCATGTGACACATTTTTTCATCCTAACCACCATGTAAGGGAGATGCTGGCACTCACCTTCACAGGCCAGAGAGGCTGCATTATATGCCCAAGCTCACACAGCACCCAAGGAGCTGAGCTCAGCTGTGGAACTAGATTTGTCTGGAGCACTAAGTTCATGCTCCTTTGACCTTTCCATATAATGCATATCACACACATTGGTGGTTTGTTTACATGAGCAAAGACAGTGTCGAGGAAGCCTGAGATCTTGGTTATCTCCAGCTGTTCACTTTTAGCTTCTGAAACCTGAGCAATAGTTAGTCAAGAACACTGCTTTTAAGCAGAGTCCCTGGCCTGCCATGGTGTGGTAGTTTCATGAAAGTGAGACCAGGCCGGGGCAAGGCCAGCATGTGGTTGCTGATGCACCTCAATTAGACCTCCACATGTTGCTCAGCTATCTGGGAATTATTGCTCTAAGGACACACATCTAAGAATTGGCCTTTCTAGAGGTTAAGTCCTGGTCCTACACCAGCTGTGTGTCCTTAGAGAAGTCATGCAATCTGTCCAGACCTGTTCCTTTGCCTAATACTCCAGGGTCACTTCCCACTTTGGGCCTTTGCAGTCTCTCTACTGGAATATTTCTCAACCGACCTTCAAAAGTTCTCCCTTCTTGTCAGATCATGGTTTAAATGTCACCTCCTCAGAGAGGTCTTCCCTGACTACTCAATCCAATATGACCACTCAGGAGCTGTCTACTGTGTAACTCTTTTAAAATTAGCTGCCTAGCTCTCATACCTATATCATGTATCTTCCTAATTCCCTCCCTTCTTCATTTCTTTTTCCATCTTCTGTCTGCCTTCCTGCCTGTCTGCCTTCTTCCACTCCTCCTTTTCTCCCTCCTTTCCCTTTCTTCTCTTGTTATCCCCCCTACTAGAATGTCAGTTGCTTAAGAGAAAGGGCTTCTCTTTTACCCATCTTTTGAATGCCCAGTGCTTAGTATAGTACTTGGCATGTAAAATTAGTTTCATAAATGTTTGCTGAATTGGTGGGTTAAAGTCTTTCCTATGTTAAATATGAATGTGTTAGTCTGGGGGCAGATGCTCCAGGGACCCTTCTAGCTCTGAATCTCTGTGACCTAGAAATTCCAACTTAAAACATTCATCCAGAGAACTCCTTGCACAGGCAGTTTATTTTGCATTTACTGAACATATCTCTCAGAGCAGACACATGTCTGGGGACTTGGAGTTCAGCAATGATGAGCCACATTTGTTTCCTGGCTTCACAGAGAAGGATAGAGGATTGACTAAGTTCATGGGCCAGGGGCCATACGCACACTCATTCAACAACTGTCATTGAGCCCCATGATATTCCAGACACTGTTTAGGAGCTGAGCAATTCAAGGTTAAAACTGTGAATTGCTCAGCTTATTTGAAGGCACATGGAAAAGTATTTTAGCAATGATTGAACAGTGTGGGACACAAGCAAACAGAGGAACAAAATGAATACAAGAGACTTTACTGCTTAGGTGATGTGCAGGCAGTGGTGAGGAGCACAGGCACTGTCTTTGGTCACCTGGGGCTTCTATTGGATTTCGACAGACTTGGAGTCACATTCCAGCTTTGCCACTTATTGTTTGCATGATCTTTGGCAAGTTCTAATTTTTCCCCTCATCTTTCAAGTGGAGATAATATTGGCCTTATAAGGGTGATCATAAGAATGGACTGATTCTTTGTATTGGACAATGAAGTCCAGGCTCTAGAGGCATGAAAGCACAGCAGCTGTTTGAGGTTTATGAGTTGTTCAATGTAACTAAAGGCAGGGCAAATATTGGAGGAGGAGGAAAATATAGGCTGGGAAAGGAAACTCAATTCTGGCAGGGACGTTTCTGGTAGACATAGTCATGAAACTCTTCTTAAAAATTAGAACTTATAATTTTAACAAAAACAAGAACACCAATTTACCTTCTTAAGTGAAAAAAAATTTACAGCCATTATGGTATTTGAAGATGACTATCTCCCTGCTCCATCTTACCTGCTGGGTTCTCAGTATATATTGCTAAAGAATGAAAATGAGATGTTTTACTCTTTGTGCTTATTCTATGTTTTAGGAAACCTCACTGGCATTTGCCCATTGTTTGTTTTTGCCTCTGTCTTCCATGCACAGTTAAGACCTGATTTATATTTTGTATTAGCACTCTACGCCTTATCTTAGAGTAGTATAAGGGAGGCAATTGGCCATTGAGTGGCATGTTGGTGAAGAGACAGACAGGAAAGAGAGCTGGTTGTATGCAAGGTTAAAACTGTGAATTGCTCAGCTTATTTAGATGCACATATGAAAGTATTTTAGCAATGAGTGAACAGTGTGGGATACAAGCAAACGGAGGAACAACATGAATTCAGGAGACTTCAGTGATACAGCACAAACTCAACCCTTCAGTAGGCAATGCAGCCATTCTTCTCTCAGCTTGAAGCAGTTTCTAGCAGCTTAGAAGGTACCCCAGGAAACCCAAGGTCCAATCAGCACTAACTTTGTCATAATTGCTTTAATGGTATCAGTTAAGGAATGGAATTTAATAACCTTGGGAACCATCCCGAGGAAGCAGAAATGACCCTTCCCTGATTGGAGAAAGAAAGAACTTGGAAATTAATAGTCTCCAATTACCCATTTATAAATCCAGAGCCAAATGTTTCTGAAAAATTAACAGTAGGAAGGATGAAAGAAAGAGCAGCTCTAATTTTGATATTCATACCTGGGGAGCCACGAACACTCTGTAACTCATTAGTAAACCTCACCCAGTGCTTGGCACATTGAAGGCTCTCAAAAAGCTCTGAATTATGCAAGGTCAATTTGCTAAAAAACCCAGGGTTGGGCCTGAGGTCCCTGGGAACAGATGGCATGGGGATTCTGTTCCAGGGCACAGGATACATTTTTTATTAACCAGCTTTAACTGGAGCTGCATTCTGGTCCCGCATGAATGAACAATTTGCTTCTGAGGGTTCTTTGTATGTAGTTTTACTGCTATTGATTTTCCATTTTAGATATCAGTACCCCGGAGAGTTCCCTCATTTTAGGGCAGTGATTTTCAACTGCTGTGCCACAAGAATTTTTGAAACATGCAATATCTGACTGTTGAGTCAGGGCACTAACTTCTCTTCCTTTAGATTGTCAAATCAAAAAATGACAACAGCCAACACAACAATAGCTGTCCAGTGTGAATGCCCTGTCTTGAATCATTTATACATCATATAGTAGAGTTGCATCTTATTGGTCATGTTGTTTAATATGGTTGCATCTGATTGGTTAATTCTTGATACCAGAAATCCTTACATATAAGTATAGGCATCTGATTTTTTTAAAAAGTCACTTTGGAGCAAAAAGGGTAGGCAATTACTTTTTTCATTTTTGTAGATCAATCAAAATTATGCCTATTTTTGTCAGATTGGTAAAACATATATATTTTTTCATATGCTGCATAATTTTAGTAATGAGTTTATGTGTGCCATGGGATGAAAAGTTTGAAAATTTCTGTTCTAAGATCCTTTAAACTTGGTAAATGCTTTAAACACTTCTTAAACTTTTCTACCAAAGAACCCCTAAGGATAACTAAGAGCAAGCACCTCCTTTGAGGCCCAGGGGGGCATAACCCACTGTGAGCACATACCTTTTTGAAGTCTCTTTTAGACAGATTTATATGAATTTTGAAGTCTATTCCATAATAGTTTTAAGTTACCTACCATCCAGTAAAACAGATGCTGCAGAGAGATCCATGGTAGATTTGCATTGTCCTTGGCTCACCACAATCTGAGAAGCAGGATTAGGTTAGACTGTGGAAAATGGGAAAGGAGACCTGGCTGTGGAAGATACCTGGGGTGGGACTAACTCTATCCCCACTTTCGCCGATTTTTGACTTGTTGGGCAGGAGGCTGGTGAATGAGCAGCACGATGCCTCTTCACTGAGGCTCCACGCCTATGGATGCTGCACTGTGGGAGTGACAGCCTCATCCAAGACTCTGAGAAGTCACGTGAACATCCCTGTCTCCAGCCTGGTCCAGGCTTCCCCTGCCGACTTCACTGTTCCAGTTTCACTCCGCACCTACCCCCTCGGGCTCTGCAGGACAAGGCAGAAGGCAGTCCCATGGACAGGCTCTGACTGAGGATTGGAACACCCCAGCCTTGTATACCAAACCTGCCCTGCAGAGCCTTGCCTGCCCTTTGTCCCCAACGTGCCCCACATTACCAACCTCCCTGGACTCAAGCCCTTGTCTTGTCTCCCAAGTGTTTGCCAGATTCCTTTTTCTTAATTATTCTCTCTTTTTTTTCCCCCTGGATTACAAATGGTGCCTGAATGTAGGCCCTTAGGATACCTTCACACTCGCACTTCATGACTCTCCAAGAGAGGCTTTCAAAGCCCAAAGACGTTCTTTCAAAACAAATAAACAAAAAATCAAACAAACATATATAACCTGTAGGCTTGTGTATAGGTTCTGTTGTATGAGCTCTTAGTGCATGGTATTTGGGGGTGGGAAGGGGTTGTTAATTCTTCATTCCCAGACTTTATAACCTGAGATGAGACACGGTGGAGCACAGTTCTGCTAGAGATGTACGAACTTCTTAGTTTTCACAAAATGATTTTAGCAGTGGTGTAGATCTAGTTAATCAGCAAAAGTTGTCTGGGTAAAGTGGACCCTGATATTCAAAGTGAAACTTGAATATTTCTTCTTGTGCAGATGAGTCTACCATCTGGAGTCTGTGAAATGTCCAGGGGTCCTTGCCCTTCATGCACATCCACTTCCTTAATTGGAGAGCCAGCTAAAAACAGCTGGTCAGAGTGATGGGGATGATAACTGACATACATTATGTGCCAGGCCCATGCTAGGCAATGCTCAGACATTATTTGATCAGATCCTTACAATAGTCAGTGCAGAAGGGCTGTCTGTCTGCACCTGTGTGAATCCTGAGGCCTGAGTAATCTATCAAGGTTACATCGGCAGGAGGTGATTCAGCTGTGCATCTCCCATACCACATCTCTCTGACCCACACCTGTGGGCTTGTTTCTTCTAGGTGCACTTAACCTTTTTCTTGAAGTTTGTGGAGTGGCTGAGTTTCTCCATTCTCGCATGATCAACAACCATGGCTGCTAAATAATGGCAGAATTATGCTCATCGGCACCAAAGGAGTTAGTTCTCAGGATGCCTTTGGTCTGGGAAAAGCTCTGTGTTTTATAATAATTTTAATCACATTGAAGTGAAGCACAGATAGAAGAGATGGACTTTATGAGCTACAACATGTTTAAGTATACCTTTTCCCTGGAAATATTTTATTTTTACTGGGCTATTAATGTCCTCTATAGAACTGGTTCTTAAGTAATTCTCCCTTTCTCCTTTATTCGTAAATGTCTTATGAATAATTTCTGTCAATTAGAATGAGATAGAATCTAAGCATCTTCACTGTTATAACATTTTAATAATTCCTGGCCACTTTGATGAATGAGAAGGTTCAGACTTATCTGTGGGTGGTGTCTTATTCCTGTACTGAGAATAGAGGCAGTTCTCAGGCCCTGCTGGTCATACTGCTCTGCCCCATCTGATGCTGGGAATTGTGTAGCTCCCATTAGTGTGGCCCTATGCACGCCTCATAACACTCTTCACAGAGGAGCCTCCTGGGCTACCCTGTCCCTGGCAGGTGTGCTTTCCTCAGCCGAGGAGGGACTACGTTCCCTGGGCATCAGGATTGCCCTGAAGAGAATTTTTGACTTTTGTATTCAGTAGAAAAGTCATGTAATTTTATTCAAATATCCAACATCTAGCTTTGAGTTTGGATAGTGCCATGCTTTCTTCACAGTAAGGGGTCATTTCTGGGATGCTGTGGGTGACATGATTCTTTGGGGAGGTGACAGAAGGGTTCAGTATGCTACTGCTTGGTACTGTAGTCATCACCTTTATCCCTCTCATAAGCTGTGTTCATGACTGGCCAAGTGGCTCTGAACATCAGTTTTTACCCAGATTGAAATCCAGATTTACCAGCTGTGTGACCACAGACACGTTACTTAACATCTCTGTGTTGATCTCCTCCTTCGTAAGTCAATAATAAATGAATCCATTTCCTCACTGGTAAATTAGAATAATAGTACATTATTCTGCAAGTTGATAGATGTCACTGTCTCCTTTGTCAGCTCTCTAATTAAGTGATACATTATGTAATAAAATGTTCCATCCTTCCCCACCTATCCACTTAGTTCTTCTCCCCTCTTGTTCTTTTTCCTCCTGTCCCCCATCCCACTTTGAAAGGGAAGTTGGTTTATTGATGAAAACATGGAGTGAGGCCCCTTGTCTTCACTGTCCCAGAGCAGCTGGGAACAGGGGAAGGTGTGAGATGACAGCATGGAGAAGCAGGGATTGGCTGGCCGAGCTAGTAAAGTTTTGTGGTCTGTGATTTTATGGAGTGTGTTCCCTCAGCTATTCTCATAAACCTGTCTTAATATGTTCTTTTCTAACGATCGGGAAGGGTGAATTAGCCATGTTTTATAATGTCTTGTTTTGCATGTGAGCAGAGGGACACAGCTCTTCCTGGCTGCTGCCTTTAGTTTCACCAGGCATGAGTGTCCTGAACTCATAGCTCAGAGACAGATGCCGGCATCTCACAGGGCTGGACACTTGCTCTTGCCCCTGGTGGACGTGACTTGTCATTGTCTCCCTGTGTCAGACAAGATTCTCCAGGAAGCAGGAGACTCATGTTCCTAGAGGAGTCCGGGGCAGGCAGCATTGGTGTTGGCGGGGGATGGGGAGTCTGAATTCACTCTCAAGGCTTTGCAGGGTAGGCCCAGGAGACAGAGGACAAGCAGGAGGGGAGGGCACTGGTGTGTGAGTGTGGGGAGGCCGGAGCTGCACTTCTTTTCAGAGCAGCACAGTAGGAAACGGAAAGGACATCTTCAGAAGTAAACAGACCTGGCTTTGCCATGTGGAGTCAGAAAGTTTCTTTGCCATTTCAAATCAGTTTTCTCATCTTTAACTCGCTTTTTTCATGCATTGTAAATATCTACTTGTGTTATACTATACAGACCGACTTTCTTCGTTATAGCAGCTGGATAATACAGGGCATCCCAAAAAATGTATACACACTTTGAATGATTATAAAGTCAGTATTTATTAACATATAGTTCATTTTCAAAATTAAGCTGTTAAAGTGTGTATACATTTTTTGGGGACACCCTATATTTTATAAGCACATGTCTTGTAATCAAGGTAACCATTTCCCTATAGATGGTGTATGGACTGAATTGAATGGTTGTGTTGAATCTTTAACCCTCTCTGTGACTATACTTGGAGTTGAGGTCTCTAAGGAAGTCACTGAGATTAAATGAGGTCATAAGGGTGGGGCCCTGGTGATAGGAGAGGAGTCCTTGTAAGAAGAGACATCAGAGAGCTCACTTGCTCTCCTAGCGCACCTAGAAGAGGCCATCTGAGGGCACAGCAAGAAGGTGGCTATCTGCAAGCCACGAAGAGAGCTCTCATCAGAAAGTGACCACACTGACACCCTAATCTCAGCCTTCTAGCCTCCAAAACTGTAAGGAAATACATTTCTGTTATTCAGTCCACCCCATCTGTGGTATTTTATTATGAAAGGCTAAACAGTCTAATACGGATGGACATTCAAGTTGTTTAAATTTTCCCTTATTATAGACCATTAAGATGCACAATTTTGCCTAAAATCATTCACTTGGTGAGTCATAGGATATTTCCTACCCTTATTTCCTTTTGTTATTAAAATTTTTAAATATACCCAAAAGTTGAAGGAATAATATCATAAACTCCCACACACCCACACCCATCCAACTATATTTAACATTAAAAGCATGGTTGAAAAATTGACCTACGAAAAAGGCTGTTAATAGTTGATATCACTCTATGAAACACACACACATGTGCGTAGCACTCTTAGTTTTAACACAGAAAGAAATGGGTCCTCAGGCCCTTGTTTTAAAGGGAAAGGAAAGGTCTCGTCACAGGGGGGGTATCTTTGGTCAGATGTGTAATTCCATCCTGTGTCCCTTTGTCCTTGTCTGTCCCAGGTCCTCACGCATTCCCATCCCCCACTCCCTGGGCACACATGCTCAGCCATCCATATCACTTAACTGTATGTCCTATTTAGATGCATGGCGAATAGGCCCCTTTGTTCAGCCTCAGAGAACTTGGCTCACCCCTTGGTTTGAAAGCTGAGAACAGTGACGGGCTTTCCACACTGCCATTATTCTCTGGTTCCAGCAAAATACTATGGGTGGAATCTTCTATTTTTTATGCTGTGAGGCTCTATGGAATCAGCTAGTAAATAAGACCCTCTGGAGGGTGTGTGTTTTGGGGGTGTGGTGGAAACGAGATGCATGCACAGGTTACCATGGGGATAGACAAGCTGTAATAAATGTTTGAGATCTGAGCTTGCCGAGGTTTTAACAGGTTAGGGTAATTTTGTTGTCAGTCATCCATTAAGTCACTCCTAATGGGTCACTGGAAGTGTCTTTGCTCTTCACACGAACTTCAGATGAGCTTGATTCGGGCAGAGAGCAACCTTAAAAGCAATAAGGAGACAACAGACAGTCATTAATTTGTCAACTGTTCGCAAATCGAGTGGCCTTTTGTCTGAGCAAGTTTCCAGGGGTCTTCAGAGTGGACCACACGTTGACAGGGCTGTTTTAGGCTAAGTCTTGGCTGATCGGTCTTACCATCTAGACTTGTTGCCTCCCAGAATTCTGTGCAGCTAATGTTCCCAGAGAGGAAGCATGGAGGTCCCTCAGAGGAGGAAAGTGGGCAATAGGGGCTGAGCACTGGAACCTCCACTCTGACCCCTGTCTCATTTGGAGGGTGAGGGTGTGAGCATATAAATTCTTAGCAAAGGGCCACTTTCCACATAAAATGTGTGTAAAGGGTTCTCCCTTCCTACCCCTTCTACCACAGAGCAGGTGCCCACAGATACCTAGCATGGGAGGGTGTCGTCACAGTGGGGCTTGGGAGCGGGGCTCCAGTGTCCTCACTGATTTTGAGGCCCTCTGCCATGAGGCTGCCACGCTTTCCAGCCTTCTCACTCACCCTCCTACCCCCTGCTCTGAAATGCTGCAGGTCCCAAGTCTGCTATGGTTTCTCTTGCGTCTGGAAGGGGAGCTTCTTTTTATCCAGAAGTTTCTTCCTCAGTCTATTATGAGGGTTAAGCCCACTTCTCCATAGATGTCAATCTCCCCAGGAAGTCTCCCCGGACCCCTGGGAAGGCTGGATCCTGCCTGCCAAAATGTGCCTGCACAGAATGGAGGTTCTGCAAATGTTAATGGAATAAACACAAGCATGCGTCACTCCCCCCGGTGGCTCTCAGGGACCCTAGGGCAAAGCACAAAATGGAACATCCTCTCCTCTCGGCATCTCTGAGGGGGTCCCTGCTCCGCTGCGACCGCTGGGGTGGCCTTTGCCTGTGAGCTTGCAGGATGTGCCCAAGGACAGCGAAAAGGCTTGAGTCAGGGTTTTAAAAGCAATGTAGCTAATTAAAAAATAACTCGAACTGAAAACAAGTTCGGAAACAATTAGGATAATTAAAATACCACTACAGTGCCTTAATTGAGACCAAGCAGTGAGCTTAAAGAATAAAATTAATTTTAAAATTACATGTAACCTATAATTAATTGGCTTTTGAATTCAATGTTTGCCTGCTCAACAAATCTCTCCTTAAATTAATTTGTGTGTTTTTTCCTCTGAGAAAAGCTTTTGTAAAAAATATTTAAAAAATTAATTGGACATGTATCACGTGCCAGTTGACACTTGTTCATGGGCAGGAAAGATGGCATTGACCTCCTGTTGGTATCTGCTCTGTGCTAGGCTCAGTGTCCTGTTTAGGTCCTGCAGGTTATTGAGACAGAAGAGGCACAGCTTTGCCGACTTACGGGGATTGCTGCATCCCAACACGAGGCACGTGCTCGATGAGCAAACATTGGAGCGCAGTCTCCGGAAATCATTAGCACCTGGACAAGGAGCTGGCTGGTCGGGTGTATCCCTGACACTCGGCTGGTCTCGCCCCTTCCCTCTGCACCTGCACCATTTCCCGGCACCTTATTAAAGAACCTCTCCCACTTACTATTCTGATGTCTTATCATTCCCTTTAGAAGTGGAGCCACATGGCTCTGTCCAAAACGTGTGCTGGGTGCTTTTCATAAGTGTCACCTTTCAGGAGTGTCACCTGAGCCTTGGGGCTGCTGGGAAAGCTTATTGAGGCCGCATTTAAATGGAATTGACACACTCCTTTCACCACCCACATCCCCTTTAAATTCCAATGTTGCTGTTTTTCAAAACAAGACGAATCCTGGTGATTAAATAAACTCTGACAGCTTGACCTGTTACTGTTTTGTTGTTCTGTAAAGTTCATTTAAATAATTCACATACGTGTTTGAAGTATTCAATCCCCGATAATTAATTTTAGCCTACTTGACTTTTATATGCAAATTGTTAAGGAAGTATGCATAGAGAGTTAAATAGCTGATGATTTTTATTTAGTATTTTTGGTTGGAGTTTTTTGTTTATTTGTTTTAGTAGTGCTAGCATCAAGCATGGGGCCGGGGTGGGGTGGGGGGGTGACCTACAGTACTAGTAGCCTAATGGTAGGGTGACAGATGGCAAGGCTGCAGAAAGAAAATGGAACAGCCCACTGGTCAGTTGACTCATTTGGGTGGTGGCTGCATTCAGAGGGAGTATTCAGAGGGCGCACTTGCCCAGAGCTGGCACCCCACCTTCTGGGGTGGTGCGTGAGCAGCCCAGCCAAGGCAGCCCAAGGCCCCTGGCTGCCCCTGCTTTTACCCCTTACGGCTCATTCTGCCGGAAGGCCTCTCAGGAACGTGGAGCATCTGGCTTCATATTTGTTGTGAGGTGAGGGCCACAGCAGCTTTCAAAAGGAGATCCTAGCTCTGATTGCTGTGGCTCAGTTGATTGGACATTGTCCTGAGCACAGAAAGGTTGCTGGTTGGATTCCTGGTCAGGGCCCATGCCCAAGTTGCAAATTTGATCCCCGGTTGGGGTGCATGTGGGAGGCAATCAATCAATGTTTCTCTTTCAAGTCTCTTTCTCTCTTCCTCCCTCCCTCCATCTTTTCCTCTCCCTTCCTCTCTTTAAAAATCAATAAAAACATTAAAAAAAAAAAAAAAAAAGAGATCTCAGGTGATCCTCTGCTGCTGGCTTGTGGTGGTAAGAGTATGGGTCCTGGAGTCCCCTATCAGGTGTCAGATGCCCTCTGCTCCTCTCACCAGGGACTTCTCTTTTAGACCTTTATTTGTAAAGTGGGCATGTTAGCAGCAGCTACCTTCTTGGGTGTTGTGAGAATGAAATATGGTAATCCAATTAGAGGGCTTAGTTCACTGTCTGTATGTCAAAAGCACAGGGCAAGTGTTAGCTATTGTTCTTGTTATTATGGAGGCTTATTATTCACTCTGAGAACAAAAGACAGACACACACTAAATTAACAAACACTTAAGATGTCTGTGCTAAGCACTTACATGTACCAGGTCTTTTCTAAATACTTACAAATATTAACTCATTCAATCCTCGTGATAACCAAAAGCAACAGTAAGTACAGTTATTACCCCATTTAACAGGAGAAGCACTGAGGAAGGGAAAGGTTGGTAAGCAGCAGAGCCAGCATTCAAACTCAGAAACACTGGGCTGAGAGTCTGTGTTCTTCCCCATGATGTCAGCTGACGGACAGGCCTTGGGACTGCATGGTCCAGTGAGGCCCTGCAGGCTGCCGTGCTGACATGGCATGCTTGTGAAGTTGGCTGCAGAAGCAGAAAGAAGCTCGAATTGGGCCATAAAGCTTGTCACGTAGTATTGCAGGTTGTGGCACCGACCCTCTAGGCCAGCCTGTTAGTCTCCATCTCTGAGCTCTTCTCCAGTGAAAACACCAGGGTTATGTGGCGCCTGCCAGGGAAGCCTTGGCTGGCACCTGTGGCCTGGCTGCCAGTGGTCTGGCCCCAAGTTTCTTGAGATCCATAAGTGTACTTCATCTTGACATGGTTGGAGTGTGAGAGGGGGCAGCTAAGGGCCAGCGTGGTCCTCATTAATTGTCACCTGGTCGTCAGTCTTCATTGTGGGTTCAAGTTTGGATGTGTCTTGGAAAGTAATCAAAGTTGGTTGGACTGCCACCTGGATTGGTGGGTGGGGGACAGGGCGACCTGAGACACACCAGCATTTGGGCTTCTTGTATGGAAGTCCCCAGGACCAAGAGGGATCCACCCAGAAAGCCCAGCCCCAGAGGACCCTGGGGCAGACCCAGAGTGCAGGAGGCAGCTCTCCGCTCAGGAGCTCAGAGCGAGCCCTCTTTCCAGGAGTTCCATGCAGCCTCTCTGGTATCTGGCAACGCATTTCCTCCTGCTGAGCTCCAGCAGATTCCTTGGGAAGTAAGCTCTGCCAGGTGGCTCCCCTGGGACCAACCAGGACACAGCCTTGTTGCTGACCTGACTGGCCTAACAACTCACCTGGCTTCTGTTTCCAGCGCTGAGGCTGCTGCGCAGAGGGCGCACCCTGAGCAGTGCAAGCGGCAGAAATGCCTTTGGATGTTTGTGTTCAGGTCCCTGGAGACACTCCCAGCAGCCATCGGAGGAAAATGGTACTGAGATTCTAGGCCTGGGCCAGCTGAGGAGCAATGACTGTCTGCGTGCAGGGAGATGGTGAGGGTGAGGGACCCATGGTAGAGGAAGGATGGCATTTCTCCTGGCAGTTTTGCTATTCCTGCTCTGGAAGCTGATTTGTTTAACCAAATGTTTGGTGGAGAGGACGCGGGGAAACTCACCTCCCTGGCCCAGGAGAGCAGTCATGAGAGAGCTACAGCCTCACAGGCATCGGGCCCTGGAGCCGGGAGGTGGCACAATTGTTTTTGCTTTGCAGAGACTCCCCTGTGGTCACTCTTCTGCCTTGATGAGGAGCCACCTGAGCAGGTGGGTGCTGATGCGCTGGGGCCTGCTGCTCTGCCTGTTCTAGGAAGTGTTGCATTGTAGGAACTGCTATCCTTGGAAACCCTTTCTCCAGTGGCTTGGTTGAGTCAGCTCTCCTCGCTGTCATTATTCCCATGCATAAAGCTCACTTACCAGTCAGATGGAATATCTTATGATTGCCCAGACATGCTTCCCTTCATTGGCGGATGTGGCCACCCAGCTTCGGGTGTCTTTTCTCTCTTTGCTTTTCAAAATCCTGCCCATCCTTCAAAATCCAATTCACATATTAATGCTTCATTAATCCTTGCCCCAGAAATTGATCTCTGTTTTTCTCTCCAGCTCTGTTATCACTTTTACATGCCCGTCATGGCCCTTATCTAATTCTCCCTGCACAATAAATATTTATGGGGAAGCTTTCCCCCCCTCCCTATTGCATTGTAACTGTGTGTGGCACAGAACTGTCTTGTGCTTCTGGAACTTCTTCACAAAACTTAAAATAGGCTTATTTATGCACAGCATCCATTGGATTGAACTGAAGTCCCTGAAGAAATAAGAACAAAAACTCTGTCCTCAAGGACTTTTTCTGTTGTAGGAAATAAGTAAAATTAGGCATGGATGAAGTCATAAAAAGCAATGGCAGACAAATAACCAAAGAGGGAAAATAGCTCTTGGTCCTTAGAGCATGTAGGATTTAGAGGATTTTAAAAGTAATTTCTGCCAACGATGAAGATGCTGCGGGTCCCCATGGCACAATGGAATCACTTTCCTGATGTGAAGAAAACACGTGCAATAGACACAGAATTCCCCCGTGTCGGTTCCATTCCAATCTCCTCCAGTCTAAGAAAACAGCGCAGAGTGCAAACGCATGGTGTGTTTACATCCCACTCATCTATTTGAGTAGAAATAGAAATTAGATGTTCCCTGGAGGTCCTAACCACCTGTTTCTGTTCTTTTTTGCCTTAGCCCTGGACGCGTCCAAAGACCCCTGCCTGAAGGTGAAGTGCAGCCCTCACAAGGTGTGTGTGACCCAGGACTACCAGACGGCCCTGTGTGTCAGCCGCAAGCACCTGCTTCCCAGGTAAGGCAGGAGGTCCGTGGATCCACCTGGTGGATCTGGGGGTGCGCCATCGCTGACGAGGGCGGGGACAGGAGACAGAGGCAGAGCGGGTGTTTGTGCTGTGGTTTGATATGGTATTTGGTGCCTGTATTTCTGCTGTGGTTCTCAGACACAGATTTGCAAAGAATGTCAATATCTTTATTTCCTTTACATCAACTTTACTTGACTCTGAGCCCTTATCTGAGCAGAGGAACAGAAACCCTTTCTTGGTCATTATTGGCACTGCCCCTCCTCCCAGAATGACCCCAGGACCCAGGAAGCTTGTAGCTAAGAAAACACTGGTGGAACCTTTAGTCTCCTGGTTGCCACTGACATGACCACCAGGGACTGTCTGTGTCATGATCATATAGAAAGTGGCATCTTTGTCTGGCTGGGTGTCCAGCACACCACCATTCCTTCTGATAACGTGTTTTGCTCTTCCCACAGGGGGCAGCGTCTGATAGTCTCTCTTCCCCAGCCCAGGGGACATTTCCCCACTGTTCTTCAGGGTCCGCAAAGCCTTTGCCTCCCCCCACCCACTCCCAGCATTATCCAGCCAGTGGGTGTAGGCTTTTACAAGTGATAGTCTTTGATTTCAGGCTACTTCTGCCTTCAGTCCTGCAAAAGTACTCACAGCAAGAAAGCAGACACACAGACCCAAAAAGCAGGCTTTTTAAAAGAGTGGGGTTGGACGTGTGTGGTGGGGGGAGAAAGGTGATTTCAGTGCCTATGCCGCCCCTTTCTTCACACTGCCTGGGCAGCAGAGAGTTGTGCGACGGCCCAGGAGTTACGACTCCTGGTTCTAGATTCAGCAACTCGTGAGGAAGATGTTTTAATTTCCCTCAACCCTCTCCTCGGTTTCCTCTGATCCTGCCTGAGGAGCTCTGTCCTCGGAAACAGGGTCCATCAGAGTGACAATAAGAGCAGAGCCTCCCCGCCCTGGGCCTCTACAAGCATGGTACCTGCAGCAGCAGGCCTAGCCTGATGTTCATCTAACAGTAGTCAACCTTTGTGTCAGTGAGACCTGGATGCTTTGCTGTTCCCTCAGACAGGAGTACTCCCCCTGGAAGTAAAGAGATCTCACCCCAACGCCCAAGCATGTGGCCGGCATTGTGCTCAGCACCCCCATCCTTGAATTCTCCCAGCCATTTTGCCAAGTGGGTGTTTATTTTTGTCTTCATTCTAAAAAATGAGAGAACTGAGGCAGAGAGAGGCATTGGTGATTTGCTTGCTGTCGAGCTCCACAGCTTATATTTTTTATCACTACTTTGTGTTGGCCTCTCCGTGGACCTGTCCTTGTCTACCCTCATTCATTGTCCTCCTACAGAACAGCACGAAGTACCTATTGTGTGCCAGGTTCACGTTAGGCCCTGAGGCCAGAGAGGTCAACAGGAGACCCTGTTTCTACCCTCAATGAAAATCAATTTTGCTGTGGAATGGGATATAAAAAATAAGTTTTTATTAGAAATTCCTTGTAAGACATACATACTCTGAGAAGACTATCCTAGACTCTCCTGCCACACTTGATTTCTTCTTTCTCTGAAGGAGGGATGATATGTCCTCTTTTGCTGCAAATACCAAATACACTTTGGGCTAGTGCTCTGGGTTGTTGAGCCACCTGGTTGTGTGTGTGTGTATACGTGTGTGTGTATATATATATCTATATGTGTGCATGTGTGTATATGTGTATGTTTGTTTGTTTGTATATGTGGGTGTTTGTATGTGTATGTGTGCATGTGTGTGTATGTGTGGGGTGTGGAGAGCCCATTACCTGTTTCCTCCTGGAATACAGCCCTTTCTGGAAGTTCCAGATAAGAGATTTTTAGTTTTAAGCTCAAATCTCTTTGAGACAGAGGCAGGAGTCTCATTGGCATTCAGGTATATCCAGGTGTAAATAGTGGTTTTCTGGGCACACCACGTGTCTGTGTTGGAAGCACCAGCACATTCTTGCTGTGTTGAAAGTGTAATCCTCATCTCCCACATCTCCTGGTGACCACAGACTTGCAGTGGCTAAAGCATGGATTTGGGGAGGAGACCAACCTGGGCTCCATTCCAAGGTTGGCTGCTTCCTAGCTATGTGACCTTAATTAATTACTTTACCTTCCTGAATCTGTACTTCCTCATCTGTAAAATGGGTTTAATGAAAGTATTTACTCCACCCCTCTTTTTTATTTGCTGGAATACATCCTCTAGTAATTCTTGCAGAGAGGATTTATGGGCAGTAAATTTTACTAATCCTTGCATAGGGTATTTTGTGTATATGTTTGTGTGAGAGTTCAATAAGGTAAAGGTATATAAAGCACATAGTGTCACATAATGTAGTTATCTTCCAGTTACTAAAATGGTTATGATTAATAGTTGTTATTATTATCTGATTCATTCTGGAAGGTCATCCAGAAAACCCCAAAGTTGCATGCTCACTCCAAGTGCCTTGCCCCTTCCCAGTCTGATTGGAAACCTGTAAGGTTTAGCATGAGGATCCCAGTGTCCTTTCTGCTGCTCCTTTTGTGACTCACAGGAGGTAAGGACTAAGAAGATGACTTCATTTCTGATAACATTGCCTATTTGTCCATTGGAAAAACAGCCCAAAGAAGAGGCCAACTGAGGAGGCATGCCACTCCATTCATAGCATTTCGGAGGTGGCCTGAACCCGGGAGGCCCTGCGATGGTGTTGGCTGTGGCTGTGGGTCCAGCTTCCCTCCTCTCCCCCTCAGAGCCTGAATTACTCCACCCGCCATATCTGCCAAATGCATACCTCTTCTTAGGGTCTTGGACACCTTCCCAGATGAAACATCTGTCTTTCCACATTATACTTTAGGGGTCCCCTCTGACCATCGAGACCATGTTGACAACTCTATCTATTCATCAACCAGGGAAGTAATCTTTCTCTCTGAGAAACATCTGTAGGCAATTCCATCAGCCAATCTGGCCTCTGCAGCAGCTCAAGAGGCAAATCCCGCCGCCAGACAGGCAGGAGTGCACACACACACACACACACACACAGAGGTGGCTGGACCAGCCGTGGGCTGATTATGAGGCTGCAGACTTAGACTGCCTTTGCAAGCAGATTGAGATAAAAGGATGGTGAGCACATCAGGGAGAGAATTTCATTAGCTTTCCTAGCTGGCGGAGCTAGAGTGAGTGAAGCTAGCGGTTTGGTACACAGGTCTGTGACTGCAGAACTCAGGGCAAGCAATTTGGGGGGTGGAGCAAGCCAGGCAAGCAGTCTTCCCTCTGCTGTGATTCTTTCTTTATCAGGGTTGTGTTTGGTTTTGTCTTTGGTTTCTCCTAGCGGCTTCAGCTAAGCTCACATTCTCTTTGGAGACTTTTCTTTGGAAATTCTTTATTACATCTCTTCCTGCCATTAAGCTTGGGAAAGAGTGATTCCTGGCAGTGTGCTTACCTTTCTGGTTCTTCAAAAGGGGCCATTCATGCACTAAAGAGCATTGTGAAGGCGGCTTTGAATCAGGAAACATTCACTTAAATGATTTTTTTTACAATATTGCAATTTTTTATAATGATAGATGATGCTTATTACAGAAAACATAGAAAAGTAAACAAACAAACAAACAAAACACACACACACACACACACACACACACAGGAAATAAACCATGGTCATATAATCTTAAAGTAGGAATCAAGACATTTCAACATATTTCCTTCCATTCATAGTTTTTGCCCAGTGGTTTGTTTCTGTCAAAGCTTGATTATCAGGTGGTGACTATATAAAAATTCATATTGTTATTATTTAATTCTCTTCAGTTAATATTTATAAATGAGTATTTATATGATTCTACAAACTAATGAATCATAAATATAAGAGCCAAGGCTGTAAGACGTTTAGAAGAAAACAAAAGTAGTAACCTCAGATTTGGCAAAGATTTCTTAAATAAGACAAAAACCATGAACTATAAATGCCAAAATAAATGCGATCAACAAATTAGATATAATCAAAATTAAAAACTTTGAGACTCAGAAGACACTGCTATGAAAGTAGAAAGATAAGACACACTGGGAAGAAATATTTGTGAAACATATGTCCAACAAAAGATCCGTGCCTAGAATGTGCGATGAAAGCATAGGTCCTTTCAAAGACTCACTCATGAATGTCCATAGCAGCTTTATTTGCTGTAGCAAAGAGCTGGAAACAACCCAAATATCCATCAACAGATGAATGGATAAGCCAAATGTGGTCTCTCTATTATAATGGAACACTATTCAGCAATAAAAAGAAGTAGGCTATTGATACCTGTGGCAGCATGAATGGATGTCATAAGTGTGCTGAGTGAAAGAAGACAGACCAATTTTAAAAAGGAGTATATATTCTATGATTTCTATTTACAAGAACGTCTGGAGAATGCAAGCTAATCGGTGGTGACAGGAAGCCTGTCATTGGTTGTCTGGGGTACCTACACATTCTCTAAGGCTTGATAATGGGAAATGGGTCCTTAGGGAGACAGTTAAATCAAACTCTAGTCTTTGATGCCAAAGATCCCCCTGGAAAATGGGTTTGTTTGGAGAAGAAGAGGTTTTTAACACAGCCATATGTTATTTTCACTGACTAAAGTTTAAAAAATATTCTCTTGGGTCTTCTTAAATAAAACACCCTTGTAAGGGACAGAGGGTGGACAGAAAGTCACGAGACCTGCAGAGGGCTCTGCTCTCGGGGATTTGCTGCCAGTCAGGATGGCGAGGTCTGATTTACTGTTCTGTGGGCAAGAGATGGGATGGGGGTGGGGGGGAAGGGACTTCTCCCTACAGAGCGCTAAACATTGATTTTACCTCTCCGTTGCCATTGATTTTTATTTGGAGAATAGAAAATTGAAGCATTTGTGGTATGCCTTGAGGACAAGCCATATTCTCAAATTCTGCAGATATATTGTGAATAGAAGGAAAGGATGTCAAGATGGGACTTTCAATACCTGAGTGTACCCTGGAAAGCCTTCTGGGAACGGTGGGAACTGACCTGTTTTTAAATAAGGAGCCAAAGTCTCTGAGGGCTAGGCCTCTCTAACGGAATGGCTCTTTATCTCTACTTTCTAATTATCTGGAATAACAACGAATTCTCTATACCAGCAATGAATTCAGATTCAGTGGAGGTTGGTGGTATAGTAGACCAAACTGAGCCCCCTCTGTCTTTTATGTGAACTTGAAAAAACGAATCAAAGTGTTTGAGGTCAGAGAGAAGTACATCACAGGATGTGCCTCAAATACCAAGCTCTCAGAGGATATTTGAAAGGATGATGGCTATTTCATCTCAGTTTTGTTTTACAACAGAGCACTGCCTCCTGCTTTGGGAGCTTTGAATGGGCTGATTATACATACACATATCTGTCTCGGTGTGGAAGACACATGGCCACGTGTATGATCCCTAGGTGCCTGGATGGCTTTCTGGTGCTTCACGGCTCAAGGCATTGGTGATTACCTCAGTGTGATGGTGCCCCCATCTAGTGAGGTTTTATAATTTTGTAGCTTGCACCCTTTCTCCAAAGGGCTCATGCATTGCCTTGTGTTCTCCTAACCTCTGTGAATCTTCATCTGCCGTGCTGTGAGTCCGAGTGCTAATGAATGTGTGGTGCTATTTCTAGGCTGTGTGTGGAGGTTCAGATTAGGGTTGGACCCCACTTTTGAATCAGTCGCCTTTATAAGCAGAAAAATCATCACCGTGGTCTCTTTTATAAATACCTGCCCCTGGGCACTGTGGAAAACAAAGGGAGGGTAGGTGATTCAAAAGATGCCACTTACTGACCACCCACCGTGTTAGGCACACATGGCAGCAGGGGTCTTCCGACTTTCCACAACAGTTAGGTCTGCATTATGATCCCCGTTTTTCAGATGAGGCTACTGAGGTCTTGAAAACACTCCCGGATGCACAGGACAAGTAAAGGGCAGATCTGGAACCAAAGCGGAGGCATGCCACTAGCCTCCCTGCCTTTGGGAGTGCTGGGCACGAACTCTCACTGGCTGGTTTAGTGTTCCCTGCCCTGCTGAAGCCCCCCAGCCACTGGCCTCTGGGCTCCTGGTTCTAGGGGTGCCACTGCACACAGGCTTGGGCCCCTCTCCCACCCAGCTCCTGCTCCTCAGGGAACAGTGGGTGGGGGCCTGGGTAGTAAACCTGTTTCCTCCTTTCGGTGCCAAAGCAATAATTCTGGGTTCATTATTCCCCTTTGAGAGTGTTTTTTTCTTTTTAAAGCAACCATTCAAACCACATGTCACTTAAACATAGAGTGTTTAATTACGTTAGACTCCAGCTTTATTTTTTTAAACAAGGAAGCACTATATGTATCTGCCTGCAAGGACCCAGCTGCTACTGGGGCCTCACTCAGCAGGATTTTTTAACTCCAGCAAGCCATTACTTTCTCTGTTCCTTTGTGTGGTTTTTTTCTGAAACTGAGGGTATTGATTAGAGAATCTTGATGACAAGAGCAGCAGAGAGTAAAAAGCAATTCATAATGGAGATGGGAATAATTGTGTGGAATTTCTAGTCCCTTGGAGCAGGGGCAGAGTGAGAGGCAGATCCTGCATTGTGAGGCAAACTTAATATGCAAATTTTGCAAATGCATTTAAAAATATATCAAAATTATGCCTGCTGGTAAAATGTACCAGATCCATACCTTGCCTGCCTTGTTTTTCTTTTCTTTCTTTATCTAAAAACAAACAAACAGACAAACAAAAACTGAGGAGGTCTCTCAGTAAGTCTAATGGCCTTCTGCCCAACTGGGCAGTTTCTGGGTGTGGCTCCCCAGGACCGAGCCTTTGCCCTCCCCGAGCCCTCTCCTGAACCCCTCCAGGCTGTCATCTCCCCCTCCCAGGCTGCACTGCAGAAGAAGGCCCCCCCACAAAGGGGGGTTCCTATTTCCAATGGATCCCAGAGGACTGAACCATTTTCTTTTGAGCCACGTTCTATCTGGAGGAGATTGAGTTGTTATGGTGGAATTCCCAGAACGTACGTGTGCCCAGGTGCCAAGGTGCAGGGAGCTAGAAAACCAGGTGTCTGTGGTCTGGGAATGGCTGTCTCCAGGGCCTGGGACTGATTTAGCACCCTCCCTTGATCTCTAGAAAGCACTGAGTATGGGCCCTGCTCAGTGGTTCTGCCCACAGTGACAGGGCTGCTGTTTCTCTGTTTGTAAATGTCTTGTATATTAAGGGATGTAAGAGGCATCAGATTTCAGTGGATTAGGAAGAGGAGGTTGAGGTGGGTGTGCCAGTTTTGAAGAGATAATCACTAGGGTGATTTCCACCAGGGCTCAGGGCTGGCTGGGCAGCACACGGGTGTGAATCATTATGTTAGCACACCCATCCCTGAACAGTAAGAAACAGTCAAGCACAAGCCTCCTTGCAACTCACTGAAGAGTGTAAGGCGCCTACACATTCTGGGAGGAAGTCAGAGCATCCGAGGTCCAGGTGGAGCAAGGCCCATGTGCTCATGAAACACATCATCATCTTTTACTAAAGTGATCAGATTGTATTCTCCCTCTTTCACTGATTTCTGTTTTAATTTTTCGAATCCTCTTTCCTTGGCCTTTGTTATTAATAAATCCACTGTGGCCTGCTTGCGGCTCTGCCTAAACTCATTAAGATCCCAACACTCAGGGTTTCATTTATATCAGATTAATTCAACCAATGAACCGTGAAAGGCATTCTTTATGGGTAGCAGGCACTACAGTAGGGCCCATTTGGGGCACTGACCGGGCGGGTTCTGGGCCAGAAAATGGACTCAGGATGATTTAGACGGACATCCAAGGCTATCTTTAGAGTACTTTTGTTTTAAATGGAATGTTCTTAAACTAATGTCCTGCCTTTAATGTTCCTCCTAGAGAGAGTGGGCAAAGGGCAAGGCCTTCACACACACAGGGAAGCAGAGATGAAAATTAATTAGTTTGGGGACCTTGGTACCTTTCTGAGGCATTCTCTTAAATGACAATGTTCGTGGGCACACACTGAAAGGGATGTGGCTCTGGAGCTGAGGAGTGAGAGGCCTCCTCCGGCTGCCTTGGCCTGGCCGTGACTCTGCCTCAGCTGGAAGGGCTGGTGTGTCCTGCTGCCCGACTGGGCAATTTCTGGGTGTGGCTCCTCAAGGTGTGCCAACCCCCCTTTACCTGAGGGGGGGTGGAACCTGGCTCAAGCCGCACATGCCTATGAGGAACTCCTAAGTGGAAGGCAAAGGGGTAGGACCCCCCTCCGGTCTAGAGCCAGAGTCCTTCTCTTGGCAGAAGCCAGGTGAGGCCATCTGTCAAGACTGGTGATGACGAAGTCCTTGGGCGCTTAAGTCCCTCCTGCCATCATTTGGGCAGGACTAGCTCTCAGAAAACAGCTCATGTACATCAGTGATGTTGGGTTAAAGATCATTAACTCAGAGTCCACTCAGTTGGAATCTGGTATTTTCTTTATTTCACAAGTATCTCTGGTGCCTTCCACTTGCCAGACGCTGCTCTATGTTTGGAATTCTGTGATGAATGGACTAGGTCTACCTGGGTGGACATTAAAGTGTGTTGGAAAAGACAGATAAAAAGAAACTAAGTATCTAATATTGTGATAAGCATTAGGCAGGATAAAAGCAGAGTGCCGTAAGAGTCACTTTAGGTTCATTGAATGGGGGAGGCCTGTAGAGGAGGGGGAAGGTGACAGGTGCCCACTGAGCAAAGGGCCAGGATAAGTGTTCTCAGAGGAGGGAACAGCCTTTGCACAGGGCTTGAGTCAGGGAAGAGGAAGGGACTTGGCGTCCTGAGGAGGTGGGAGGAGAGGCCAGTGCTGCAGGGACACAGTGATTGAGAGGATGTGGCTGCATGAGCTGGAGAGGGGGCAGGGCCAGGTCCTGCAGAGCCCTGTGAGTCATGGGACAGGTTTGTCTCTCAGGCCAGTCACAGGGGGACATCTTGTGTGACTTTAAGCAGGAAAGGGACAGAATTATGTAGTTTAGGATGGACTGTATTTTCTTGAATAATTGCTCTCTAAGCCAAATGGTGTGCTATGTGAAAGAAGCAGGAGGGCTTTAAAAACTGCACTGTGGGGTTGTGATAAGAAAAGCAGTAGGCATAGTGCTGGCAGATAGTAGGTGCTTAATAAAGTTAGCTTCCCATCTGAGCCTCTAGTTCCCCAAAGAACAATTAGTTGGGGGAGCAACCCCTGCCGGCCTCATGGGGTTGTTCAGGCTACATGGGCTCGAGTGTGCAAACCCTGCTGGTTTCACTGTCCGGGGTGGTGTCGGTTGTCATGACTGCTAAGTTCTTTAGGGACAGAGTGCACACTCCCCTCCTTGTTCTGCTTCTCCAGTTACTTATAGTGCCCAGATGCCCTCTGGAGTGCAAGCTTGGTTCTTGGCAAACTGTAGGGGCTCACAACATTTTAGTGGATGTATGAGTCAGTCAAGTCAAGAAAGGAACTGGAGGTGCAGGGGTGGTGGATGCACTTAATTAGGAGCTCTGATGGCTCAGCTGCGGCACCGAGCAACACTCCGAGTAAGGGTCAGGTTGTTCATATGAGGGTCGAGGTGTGCCCCATTTTCCTTTGTTTTTCTCATAGGACCTACCACATTTCTGAACGCCCAGAAATGCTCAGAAAGTGCCTGTGAACTTCACGGGGAAAGTGGAGGTAACTTGTCAGTCTGGTGTGAAAGTGGCCCTGTGTTTAGGAGAGAGCAACATATTTTAGGCTCTGCCCTGACCTGGGGGCCTCATTCTCTGGGACCTTGTCTCTCTGCCCGCCCTCTCTGTGTGCTAAGTGACTGGACACATCTGAAGGTCGGCTGTCAGGGGCCACAGGCATGGCCTTGGTGGTGACAAGTTGTCATCTGTTTCATTGACCCCTGAATCTCTCAAAGCTGAAGGTCTGTGTTGCTCAGAATGGCGCAGAATGGCCTTTGAATCTGCCTTCAGGAGGAGGAAGGAAAAGGACACATGCTGGGCACCTCTCTCCTGGCCAAGGGGCACAGTGTTCCACTGCTCCCCAAGCCTCTGAGACCAGCTAAATCCCCCCTCCCGCTTCATGAAGGACACTTGCAGCCTCCAGATCTCTTCTCTCTGAGGCCTAACTCCTCTGCCCTGTGGCCCATGGGACCGGCCCTTCCTGCCCTTCAGACTAAGACATAACAGGACTGCCTGTAGCCAGCACAGGACCACTCAGCCAGGAGGAAGTCTGGGAGGGCAGCGGGCAGAATTCTTATGGACCCATCGTCTCTGTCCTGGGGAGAACCCCGGTGCAGAGGGGCTGGGTGATGAGCTGCCCTCCCCCTTGGGCTCACAGCTGCTGTCTCCCGTGTGTGATTATACCTGAGGAATATACTTGCAAACTGATCAGAACATGCAGAGGTGACATTTGAAGTCCTACTAATCTACTTATTCTCCAACGTGAGCAGTTTCCCCATGTGCCTTTTTACTCCCACTTCTGTGATGGGGCAGAGTTGGTGAGCTGCTCTAACCGGCTCTGTTGGTTACTTACAGACCTTCAGCAGTGTATCCAAACACTGCTTCAGAGCAGCTCCCGGAGCCATGCCAGTGGACATCTGCAGAGTGGGGGGTTGGGAAGTGGAGCAGGGCTCCTTGCTGGGTGCTGCCGATGGGCGCATACGTTGGCACAGCATTTCTGGTGGGCATTTTGGCCCCATTGGCGCCGTTTTGGAGAATCTGTCCCAGGGGAGTGAATGCCGATGCACAGAAAGACTTACATGCCAGGACATTCATTGCACTTGACCCACTACTAAGAAGTGGGAACTCCCTCCATAGGACACAGCCACAGGAGAACGCCTGCACCAAACACAGCGTGCCTTCTGTAGAGCCCCCTCCTCGGGAACTAGGCTTGGACTCACAGCACTGGGCGAGCCAATGCCCTTATTCTGAGTCAGAAGGTTTTCTGCGGGTAACTTCTACACATCGGACCTTGGCCTGGTCCAGAAAGTTCCCCCCAGTGAAGACACAGAGGGGAGCGGGAGCTTCTCTCCTCCAACACTGAGTATGAAGGGAGAGTCCTGAGCAGGGAAGAGGCAGGATGCGCTGTGGCTGCACTGCCTTCTGCACTGCTGCTGCTGCTGAAAGGCCCAGGGTGGATGGCTTGTGGGTGCTGCTTTCAGCTGCATCTCCTGGAATGCCATAGCTCTGCCAGCCCTCCGCTTGTCTCTGGACCTGTCCGGGGAGCAGCGTTGCCCCGACGCTGTCTGTGTGCTTCTGCTTCACGTTGCTGGCTTGTCTCCCTACAGGAGATGGTGTGCAGCCCTCTCAGAATGGGCGCTTTGCTGCTGGTGGCGAGAAAACAAATGTGCCTCTTTTTTCTCTCATGCACACATCCCATAATAATGAATTGACCCCCAGCCATGCAAGCACACGTTTTCTCAGATTATAGCAGCCGAGCCCCTGGTGGAAAGGCATGTGCCGGCCCTCAGCACTGTGTGTGCACCTGAGCTTACACACAATTAGCCGGAGGCTGTGTTAGCAAAACCCTCAGTCTTCCAGCCCTCCTGGGAAGAGGCAGGATTATGGATACTCTGAAGGGAGGCGAGATGAAATTCTTAGTGTTGGGCTTGCTTGATTATCATTTGCTTTTCCCCCCAATTAGCATGTCCATTGTTAATTCTTTTAAGGTCTCAGGGTTACAAAGGGACTTTCTTTCTTGGGCTAGAAAACAAAGATGAAGCAAGAAACCAAACAGGGATGCCAAAGATCGGTGGACAATAGTAACAGTGTCATTCCTGGCTTCTTTTAGGAAGTAATGGATTTTAAAACAGAATACACTACCCTAACCGGTTTGGCTCAGTGGATAGAGCATCAGCATGTGGACTGAAGGGTCCCAGGTTCGATTCCGGTCAGGGGCATGTACCTGGGTTGCAGGCACATCCCCGGTGGGGGGCATGCAGGAGGCAGCTGATCGATGTCTCTCTCATCGGTGTTTCTAGCTTTCTATCCCTCTCTCTTCCTCTCTGTAAAAAATCAATAAAATATTAAAAAAATAAAATAAAACAGAGTACACTGCTTTCCATTATCCTCAGGGAATAAAGGAAACTCCACTGTTCACTAGCATTTCCCTAATAGCTTGCTATTACCCTGCTGGCTTGGCACTTTCCTTTAGCAAAGCAGGATTCTAGTTGGTGTGTGTGTGTGCAGACTGTTTTCACATGTGGCCCCGGTGGCCATGCTCATTCCACCAGCTGAACTTTGGGAGCCTCTGGTGCCATTGGCCTGATCTGCCACTCTCTTAATGGAAGGTGACTGCGAAGGACACAGAGTCTCCAACCAGTTAGTGGAATTTACATCATCACATCAGCCTGCTAATCTTCATGGGCTGCTCAGGGAACACAGAGAGCTTTGTGAGTTGAGGCTAGAAGTCAGTTTGGGTAGGATCCCTGGACATATATATCTCATTTCAAGTATAAGGAAACCTGGATTCAAGTAATGTTCAGAAATGCGTGCGACACTGAAGAGCTGGGCCTGTGGTCTGGCAAGTTTATGTTCTTGTCCTTTGCCCATTGGTTACACAGCTTTTCAATGTAAAATGGTTTAGGGCAGTGGTTGGCAAACTCATTAGTCAACAGAGCCAAATATCAACAGTACAACGATGGAAATTTCTTTTGAGAGCCAAATTTTTAAAACTTAAACTTCTTCTAACGCCACTTCTTCAAAATAGACTCGCCCAGGCCGTGGTATTTTGTGGAAGAGCCACACTCAAGGGGCCAAAGAGCTGCATGTGGCTCGTGAGCCACAGTTTGCCAACCACTGGTTTAGGGGGTCCTGAAATTAATAGAAGCTCTCTTGCCATGTAGAGATTTTCTTGGATAACTTTGCCATCTATGAGAATTTCTGGTGTCTCAATATGTGAATACTAATAAAAACAGTTTAGGTAACATCTACCCTGAATAAATTCAGCCAGAGTAATATGATCATATGCTTAGGAATAATTGTTCTATGTAATGTAGACCACAGGAAGCACATTTCATACAGTGCTACTGGCATTCTTTTGCATTCTTTACCTAATTTCTGGCAAATAATAGGTACTTAATAAGTGTTTGTTGAAATACAGAGATTATCTCTAGAATCCTAACCACATTCGGATTATTTAGACGTTCTATTTTGATAGCTTTGCTTAAACAGACCCTTAAAATATAGTTACATGGAAAGTTAGTTCCAATTGGTTGATCTGACCCCTTGGTCTTCAATGAAACCTGTGAGGATTGGTTGGAGAGCTCTTCTCTGGGTGGACTCCCCTCTTTCCAGCCCCGTTCCTGTGCCCGGGAGGTCTTTCTTCTGTTCCAGCCACTGTGGCTTCATAAGCACTACAGGAGAAACAGGGCCTGGCACACAGCTGTGGGTGGGGCAACATGCATTTCTTTAAAAATTCTGAAAATGCATTTTTTATTAGACTGTAATAAATAAGTCCAGCAATATATGGCTGTAAGAGAGTTAAATGATAGAGACACACAGCGTCACAAAGCGGAAGTTCCCTTTAGCATAGCCTCAGTCCTGCTTCACCTAGGGTGCCTTCCATGTTTGGTGTGTGCCTTCTTCATCCTTTCCAACTCATTACACATGCGCACACAGGGCTTCTGGAAACTCTCACCTGACCATTGCATCCTCTCATCTGTGAAGAGTGGGTGCTTCCCCAGCTGACTTGGCCATTGCCCAGCTTTGGTGAAAGGTGGTTGGTCACAAGGCTCAAGTTGAAATGAACCTTAGCCTGGAGGTTGACATTCCCATACAACAAAGAGATGTTCATGCTCTTGGAATTGCATTCATACTCGGCACATATCTTTTTGGTGGCCCCAATTCTTCCTAAAATTTTAAAAACATGCACTTGTCCTGTGGGTTTGAAGGTGCTTTAGAAACCTGGCTTGCTGATGGTTGGGAAGCATGTCTGAGGGCTTTCTGGTCCCTTCTGATATGTTTGAGCCTTAACCTGGAACATATCATGAGCCTCACCCACCTGACCTGGGGCGGGTCTGACGGGGTGAAGCACATGAAGATGCTGGTTTTCCTGTGGTTGAAATGCCACCTCGAATCAGTGGATGAGTTAATATTCCACCCTGATAACCTTGGGAGTGTGTCCTCTCCCATCCCCATAGGTCTGCTTTGCTCATGAAGTCTGAGGAGTAAATGAGACACTTAGTGTAAAGAGCTTAAAACAATGCCTGGAACATGGTTAAGAGCTCAAAAAGTGTTTGTTGTTATTGGTGGTAGTAATAGTACTAATATCAGCAGAATAGTTAATTCCTCAATGCAAGTTTAGCTGCTATTATCATTACTACATATTTCTCCTTTGAAATTCCAAGCTTCTCTAGACAATGTGTCTCATCCCAGCTGCGTGCCTGGAAGCAGTGAGGACACTCCTGGGAACTGCATGGAAAACAGTGGCTCTTTCTCCAGATGTTCTCTAATAAACATCTGTTTGTTAGGAAAGTTGGATTCTCTTTGGACAGGATCTCGTGTCTGGGACCTTCATTTGGAAAAGGAAGGAATCATGAGCCTATAGCTACTAGGATGGAGAATGTCTCATGTGGGGGTTTGTCTCTCACCAAAGCAGCTTTGTAAATGACAGAGGCCATTATGCTCTTCCTGTGTAATTTTATGACTTAGTATAATGACTCCAATAACCCTAACAACGGAGGAATTATAGCATCATTTTACTATTCCAATGGCTAACATGTTTTTCATTTCAATTAACATTCATTATTTTGTCTCCAGTTCCAAAGAGCCACCATGTCAACTAAGTATCTTCCATCCTTGTTTTAGAGCAATTACTTCTGATTTTGCAAACAAATTCAATCTTGTTTTTGAATGGACAGCTTGATACTAACAGGCAAATAACATGCAGATCATGCTGGCTGCCAGCAGACGACACTGTGGGTGCAGGAGAGAGTTCTTGGGTGGGTTCCCCCTGCTTTTGAGCTGAGAGAGCAGAGCAGGTCCTGGGACTGGTTACGGAAGCGGGTTTTTCCTCCTGGAAATGGGGATGATATGAGCGTTGCATGTGAGGAGTCAGAGGTGTGTTTAGGGCACTTGGACTGGCATGCAGTAGTCATACAAAACAGCTGGAATGCTGCTGTTGCTATTCATGATCTGGAATCGCTCTACTCTTTCACCAGCTGTTCCTATCCAGAGAAAACTGTCCTATTTAAACTTACCCAAACATGTTAGAATGTCCAATGTATTGAGTAAAATGAAAGGCTCTTCTTCAATAAATGAAGGGGGAAAGTCAATAATTCTACTATATATAATCTGCAGCTTCAGCCCCACCACATCATTAAATATTATTGACACAGATTAATTTCATCCTGTGAGATTAATGTCAGGAAATTTACACCTGCATATGTATTTGTTACTGGAAAAATTGCTCTGACATCTCTGTCCTGCCACCGTTTTGCTGTGGGCCCTGACTGTGGTCCTACTTTGCCCACGGCCAAGTGAAATACTGGGTCACAACTGATGTCATCAAAGACTCTCTTGATGGGAAGAGGTAGACTGCGGCACTTGCCCTGGTGGGTGAGAGTAGGAGCTCTGAGTGAGGAGCGGCAGGGTCCAGTGGAGACAAGAACAGGAAACACTGCTGTGTGGGCTTGAAGGTTAATGCTGACAAGTCTAGGGACGAGGACAGGAGCACCTTGGGAAGAGCAGTCATGATCTGGTCAGTCTTGCTTGTTGCTGTTGCCATCTTATTAGTGTGTGTGTGGTCCAGTCTGCTGCCAGTGATGAATTGCTCTTGTAAATAAAATGAATATTAATGCATTTATTTGCATACTATAGGAATCCTCTGTGTGGTATTCCAGAGAACAGTGTTAGAACAAAGTAAGTCTTTAAATTGACAATATCAACATGTGATTCTGTGCAATGCTGTTAACTTGCTAGAAAATCCAAATGTCACATTATTTGAGTATGATCCAATAATGCTTGCTGACAATTTCCAGGGTTTGACTTCTCACTCTAGGCTATATTTCTTTATAAATACTTCTAAATGTAATATTTGTTATAAAGACATAAATAAAAGATTGTGAAGAATGCAGAAAAACTTATTATTTTAGTAATTCTTTGGAATTCCAAGGAATTCAGATTTCTTATTCTTGAATACAAAAACGTTAGTACCTGTTGGCAGTTTGGAACCTGCAGCTTTGGAGGCAGCCTGATGTCTAGGGTGTAGGGAAGGCTCCGTCAGCTCTGGGATGCATGGGGGAGCCCCTCCACCACTTCTCAGTTGTCTTTAGAAACTTTGCTAATTGTTGTTTTAAGTCTGAGTTAGGATTTCTGGAAACAAGAGCCTGTTGAATTCTTGTTACTTAACATTCTATTTTTGCCCTCTAGTCAGTGCTAATGATTTGCAGAAATGAAAGGAGAAGTTCTAAAGTCCAAGTGAATAAATTCACTTATTTCACTGAGCAAAGCCTTGTGTCTCAAGGGTCAATCTTGTTCCCAAGTACCAGGAGCACAAAAATGATTATGGCCCAGCTGCTACCCTTGAGAAGTGCACAGTATATTGATGAAAATAGACATGAAAAGAACTGCTTTGTGCTGTAGTGAATGCCAGTTGGGTCTGAACGTGGTGCACTGTTGAACAAATAATGTCATGGTTAATTCTACTTGGGATAGGGCTCACAAGATCAGGAGAGATTGCGTGGAAGACAGTCGATTTGAAACTAGAACAAGGGACAGGCTTTGTTATGTAGATAGAGAACATTTGCTGAGTTTTATAGACTTGAATTTGCATGGCACGTGTAAGAGACATGTAAGTGGTTGATACTTCACTCTTCATTGACTCAAGTGTGCATGTGTCTGTGTGTGTATTTGTGTGTGTGTGTGTGTGTGTGTGTGTGTGTGTGTGTGTGTGTTGGAGAACAAGGCAGAGCATTCAGTGACCCTACGAAAGTAGGCTCAGTCAGTTTAACACCAAAATTAGGAGCTTAGCCTATGCCCCAGGAGCTGGGGAGAAGATGAAGGTTTTGAGCGAGGGAGTCACATTAGCAGATTTGTATTTAAGAATCATCACTCTGCTTCACAATCATAAATGCTGGTTATTTTGATAGACTTTTAAAAAAGATTGAAAATAAGCAGCTAAGCCAAAGAGAATAAGAAATGCTGGTGATCGCTGATTGTCTTCTCTCCATCTTGGGGAGCTGGTAGGTTGGGAGTTCTGTGCAGTGCCGTCAGCAAGGTGGGAGGTGTGGCTGCTCCCAGCACCAGCCAGGCTGGGGTGGAGTTAGAGCTCCATGGCCGGTGGAAAGATGGCGGAACCTTCCTCCTAGACCAAATTGTTTGTGTCACTCCCACTGATGAATGTCTGTGACATTGGGAATAGCAATCCCATCAAGATACTTTTATCGGATTTCACTCTTCATTGACTCAAGAAGTGAAATATCTCAGAGTCAGAAGTCTGAGTCCCTTGCCTCAACTGGGTTGGTTATTTTTTATGGTTCACACTGAATTGTGGAGATTGGAATATATACATAATAACCAGGGAAGTTGTACTCCATGGGCTCACGTGTACTTGATTATAATGTTACATAACTTGGCCTCTGGACAGAGACCACAGGTTTGGTTGCCATCTCTACTAGGGTTCTAGTGAGGTAAGGAACACCTGGGTTTGCCCTGCTAGAGCAGTTATGCTTGTTTTATTAAATCTGGGCAAATTCCGAATGGCTTGGCCCAGATTTAATAAAACAAGCATAACTGTTCTAGCAGGGCAAACCCAGTCAAGCATGATTCCTCTGGCATAGTTCACGAACACTTGACCTTAGATATGGGAGCTTATTGCTCTACTGATGTAGTGCCAGGACAGTGTTTCAAAAACACTTACTTACAAAATGGAGCCCTGGTGATGAAAGTACAGATGCCAAAATAGGGAGTTAACAGTCTCAGAGGACCTTGACCGGTGTGGCTCAGTTGGTTGGACTTTGTCCTGTGCACTGAAAGATTGCTGGTTCAATTCCTGGTCAGGGCACATGCCCAGGTTGTAGGCTTGATCCCAGGTGGGAAGCATGTAGGAGGCAGCCGATCAATGTTTCACTCTTTTACTCTCACATCTCTCTCCCTTTCTCTCTCTCCTCCTCTCTCTCTCAAAATCATTTTTAAACTCTTAAAAAACAGTCCCAGAGAAGCACAGTCATTTCCAGGATACCTTCAGTCTGACATCTAGAAAGTAACTTTGCCATATTTCTGTGTGATACCAGGCAAGTCACTCCCCAGCTATGTCTCTGATTTTTCAGGTATAAAATACAGTTGCTGCACTGGATTAGTTTTAAGGTATTTTCTGGTCCCAACAGGCTGTGATTTGGTCATTAACTGCTGAGTAGCCACATAGGGTGAGCATTCAAGGACCCACACATTCACCCAACAGCGATATATTGAGTATCCAGGATGTACTAGGCCCATTAGTAAGCATTGGCCAGTAAACTTAATGGTGAGGTTCAGGTCCAAGACAGGGATGACCTATCATTAACTGGTGATTAATAGCTGGTTCCATCTTTCCTCCAAGCTGTTGGCTCAGTGTCCACTTCTCTCTCTACTGCCTTTGGCTAAGCTCCTTCAGGCGTCTTTCCTCCAGGGCATCATTGCACATGACTATGTCTGCTCCAGCAAAGCTGCCCCCTCTTTGGACTTTATAGCCCATTCCTGGGAGTTCATAACAAGAATTGCTTTAGCTGTGGACTTGTAAGCTCGGGACTGACCCAGGAGAGGGCTGCTAGATGCCACAGCTTCTGCCTGTATTTCTGATTCATTATCCATGTCAGACAATCTGCTGTGAGAATGATGACAAATGTGTGGTGTTCTGCCAAGGGAATCGTGTCCTCTAAGATTAACCTATGCTGACAGCCTACTTGGCTGCTGCTCGGAGTCCCATCACCCACCCTGCCTTCTTCAGTAGTCCAGAACAAACCTGAAAGTCTACATAGTGTTTGGCAAAGGATAATAGGAAACCTCATATCAATTTAGAAATGCAAATAATAGATGTATTTATTTCAGACAGAGAGGTGTTTTCTAACTCCAGAGCCCAAGCATTGAGTCATTTAGGACTATCAATGTAAAGCACTTCAAGGGTGTGCCTGACAGTCCACAGACACTTGTCCTCTATCCAGAACACAGGCCCACAGTGATGAGAGTCACTCCTAGAAGTTTGCTGGGAGAGCAGCTTCAAGTAAGAGAACCAGGATGGCGGTTCCTGCAGCCTTTCTTCCAGTGGTTTGTGCTAAGGGATGGGGTTCCTTCCATGGACACAAGCCATCCTACTAGCACCATGTATCATTATGACGAAGGTGAGGATGGGAGGCTGGAACTGGCATGAAAGACTAGAGTTGCGGTTATTTTTGTAGTTGAAAGTGACATCATCTCAGAGCCTCTATCAAATGGAAAATTGGAAGCTGGACTAAAATTGCTTCAAAATGTATCCAGAGATGGTTTTCTACAGCTGTGATGAAGACATTGGTTGCATTTGGACATGCATTTCTAGCGGAGATGCTTGCTGAGTCACCTGTGTGTCATCCCACTTGAAAGCCGCTGGTCAGCCCCGGAGGAGTCCAAGGCTTTGGGTGCTGTTTCCAGCACCTGTGATACACCCTGCACTGGGGGCTGGTGAGCAGATGGAACCATACTCCTTCCTTGTTCTTTGCGATGTATTGCGAGTGGCTTTTCACATCAGGAAGTGATGTTTTACAGCATTTTAATGGCCACATGGCCTTCCCGGTCCATCTGGTGGGTTGAACCTAGGCTTTTGGAGCAGTCTCCTGCCCCCACCAGTGAGTTGGAACAAATGGATGTGCTGGCTTCTTGACCATCCCTTTTAGTTATTTGGCCTTTATCCAGGTACTTGGAGGAGAGAGCCATGGGTATGAGAGCTTTCCTTTACTTATGTCCCCTTTTTTCCATCCTCAGGCAAAAGAAGGGGACCGTGGCCCACAAACACTGGGCGGGACCTTCGAATCTGGTCAAGTGCAAGCCCTGTCCCATGGCACAGTCGGCCATGGTCTGCGGCTCCGATGGCCACACCTACACATCCAAGGTCAGTCACCTTTGTCTCCTTTGTTGTGAGAAATACTCCAAGTCTGCTGGTTCTGACAGGTCTCTGCGCCCAGACTGGCCCCGCCATGTGAAGCTCCATGCGGCGTGGGGCTCTGTCCTTTAGAGGCTACCGCATGAACAGACTGTCAAAGAGACAGTGAGATAGAAATGTTACCTCCTATGTCCTGGTGTGAGGGAGACGGGGTCAAGGGCCAAGGGGAAGGGTATTCTGAGAGTGGATGTGATCCTGAGGTTAATCCAGGGGAGCTTCCTGGAAAAGGTGAGAGAGAGCAAGCTGTGCCAAAAATGCAAGTCATGCAGCTCGGCTGATGAGAGCAAAGACATGCGGGCAGCCGGGATGCTGCCCAGAGGACAGCACAGTGACGGGAGGGGTGTGACGTCAGCACACACTTCTGCTGCGTCTCCTGCACATCTAGATGGCATCCAGCCCTGCACCAGGCCCTGAGGCTCCGGCCATTGTTCCTTTCTCAGAACCTCAGGGCCTTGCAGTCTAATGCGGAGGGCACATGTGGGACAGGTCATTGTAACTCAGACCTATGGAAACAAAAGGTGGTTTCATAGAAAAGGGAATTGGGGATCCAGTGGATCTATTTGTTCTTCTGGGAAGGACGGGGAAAGTCTCACAGACAAGGGGCATTTCATTTGGGCTCCAGCAATAGGCCCTCTGAGCAGCTGGGGGAAGGGATGTTATCAGGAGAAAGGAGGAAGGAAGCAACACTTCCTTCTCAGAACTTCAGACTCTCTCCTTGGGGTAAAGTTGTCTGTTTGTGTGGGGAATGGGTAGTCTCACTGGGATACTGAGTTAAAGAAAAGGAAACTACAGAATGGACAAGAGTTTGCTTATTTGTTCTCGTATTCAACAAACATAAGTCAGCACCGCCTTAGTCCCCGACACCATGCGAGGCAGGAGGAGTTGGTGTATGGATGTCTCTGGCCCCAGCCTCACCACTGTTCTCTCTCCTCCTGTTTTCCTGTGTGATATTCCCTTGCAGAATGGAGTCTAGGGCTAGGGAGAGTTGCTACAGGAGACACCCTGTTCACTTATGGCCACATCACCATGTGGTTCTTGGGCTCAGGGATGCAGGCCATTCTGCAGGGCCCCCTTCTGTTCTGACCCACTGCACACACAGCTGACAGCATTGTTCTCTGTGACCTCATCCGCATCCCAACCCTGGTGCACCCTCCTACCTGCTGCCCTCACAGGCTTATTTCCAGGCTGGGCCATGCTTTCTTACTGATTTTGTGTTGCACAGGTCAAATATTTTCATTCCTGAGTATAAAGTTTTATCCTCTCAGATTTCCACATTTTTCTAACCAAAGGGAATGTATTTAACCAAACAGGCATCCGTTGAAGGGATGTATCCTTGTACCCACCCACATAATCTGCTTTAAGACCCCCCCCACCCTATACACACACACACACACACACACACACACACACACACACACACACACACACACACCTTCCCCCACTCTCCCTGACCTCTGATAGAATCTAAATTTGAAAGTTTGTAAAAATGGGGCTTTCTTCTGACCATGTGACCCCTTCTGGAATAGTTGATTTACGAGGGGCATTGACTGGATTTACAGGGGGCATTGATGAATCAGTTCTGTCCCCCACTCCAAAGACAGCTCAGGCCACCATTGTCTCTCACCTGCAGCCCAGCTCCCAGGTGTGCACAGCCTCCTGGAGCCACTGCTGAAGTGCAATGACAATGCAGTAGGGCTGGCATGCGGCCTGAGGGCCTGCATTTCTACCACACTCTAGGAAATGTCCATGCTGCTGTTACAGGAACTACACTGGGTAGGGAGGACTTCAGTTTTCACAGGTGCCTCCTAATAAATCTGTTTATCTCTAGTTTGCCCTTCCCCTGCCCCCAAAGTCCATTTCCACATGATCGAAGGGGCTGTGTAATTCTGTAATAAATGTCTGTCATGTGTCTCCCCCACTTAACATGCTTGGATGGCTTTCCTCTTGCTGCTAGAACTAAGCAGACCCTTTGTCGTTACTAACAAAGCCCTCAAGCCTGTGGCCTTTCTATTCCATAATCACTTACCATAGAAAAAACCCTTCCTTCATTTGTTCAGTAGTGAGCACTTCAAGTTGTTCTAGGCACTGTGGAGACCATGGTGAGGGGCAATGGGAATGAGACAGATACCGTTGGAGGTTATAGTCTGGTAGAGGAGACATAAAAGATAAGTCAGCAAACAAGCACATGTGTAATTTCAAATTTGGGTTAGTACTGAAAAGGAAATGAGCATGGTGCAAAGAGTGAGAGCAAGAGAGGCCTGTGTTATAAGGGATGGCGAGGGAAGGCCTCTCTGAGGGGATGTCCTTAAAACCGAGGTGAGGGGGGGCTAGAATGTTCCAGATAGAGAAATAGCATGAGTCAAAGCTCTCAGGCAGGATGATGTGCTTGAAGAACTGAGAGGATGCCCACGTGACTAACAGTGAGGCTCTGGAGAGGCACATGAGGTGAGGGTGGACAGGGAGGAGATATTTAGCCACAGCTGAAGGGTGAGCAGTTGAGTAATCCCAGGCTCATGTAACACTTACTACTGTATAAGTGCCTTCTTGTCCATGTCTGCCTTAAGAACCCGAGATCCTAAAGGGAGACACCATGTCAGTTACCACCTTAACCAGACACAGGATACAGCACATAGTGGGTGCTTCACAAGACACAGCACACAGTGGGTGCTTAATAAGATCATGGACAAGACTGTACCATCAGGGACACTAGCTGAGAAGGAAAAGAAAGATTCTGATCTGTGCAACCCATTAGGGATTTGAGTAAACGGACTGATGAGAGCTTAGCGATTGAGAAAAATAAGCCATCCCCATCAAGGAGCCAAGTTGCTTAGCTAAACACCCAGCCTGGGGTTCAAGCAGAGTGTCAGAGGCTCCTTGCAGTGGTTCTCTCTGTGAAGATCCAGCATGTGCTGCTCAAATTATTCCCTCCAGCTCCGGAGTAAACTGTCTGATCCTCGAGCCTATGATTGGGGACGAGCCATGAAATGTCAGTGAATGATGAGGGCTGTTTGGGCAAGCGGCATGTCGCACATCAAGCCCCAGCAAAATCCTGCCCACTTATGTGTCCCTCATGCACAGAAGGAGCTTAGAATGCCAGCGCCCCATGGCCCCTGAGCTACAAGGAGCAGTGGTAACCCATTAGACATGGAACCCATCAGACATGGCTTCAAATGCTGTCAGTTGCCCAGAGAATGTCTTTGGAAAGTCTCACTGGTCAGGGCCCCCTGCAGTCTGGGCTGGAAAGTTGGCTTTTTGTGTTTGAGAGGCTGCCTATTTACAGATACTGTTAAATGGCTTGTGTAAGAGGCAGGTCAGGATGTGGAAGAGTCCTTTGCAGTGACTCCTGAATCTTTGGAAGAGCAGTGACTTCTAAACACCACTGGGCAGAGCCCTTAAAGGCCCTCCCTGCATAGCCTGCTGTTCCTCTAGTGTCCTTGAATTCCTACACCAGCCTGAGTCCTCAAATTCTAAGACCTGCTCACCGTCTGTTCCTGGAGCAAAAGAAGAAACCTAAAGCCTTCTCACCAAAAACTGTAGTGTCCTTCTCCCCATTCTCCATATGGGTATACTGAGGCCCAAAGAGCCAAAGACAGTGGCAGGGTTTGACATCCATATCTCCTGTTTGGATCTCACCCACTTCTGTTTGAAGTTAAAAAGTGGGGGAGGGTGGCAGAAGGAAGGCATTACAGTGGAAAATGCTGTTGGTGTTGGGTTTTGGCATTAGTCTCCTAGTTTCTGTCTTTTAAGAACTTCTAGAAGGTTGGCATTCTCTTTTACCTAAAGTAAAGAATCAAATACGACTTCATCAAAAGCCATCCACTGACTGCTCAAGACTTCGGAAGCCCAGGACAATTCTAACTCCCATGGCATCCAACGTGGCTTCCTTCCAAGGGGAAGGGTTTCCGTCTGGTTGGGTTTCTTATTGGGTAATTTCGTTATTGCCCCTAAATCCATGCCCACTTAGCTATGGAAGTTTGAGGGGACATTTTAATCTCACAGACAAAGCTTTTGCGGACCACCAGTCAGTGGTCAGTTAAAAGAGTAAATGAGTTAACTATCAATGAAAAAATACCTTTTCATCCTCTGCAGTTAGGGCCTTTTCTGTGTCAGTGGGGTCAAGAAGCAAAGGACAGATGAGACCATGACGCATGGCGATTTGATATTATGTCAGTTTCACAAGAGGTAGTGTTTGCAGAAGTATATTGCAGCCTAGACCCATCAGCAAGGACCTGGCGCCTGTAATAAATGATCATAGTTCCCAGATGATGTGTTTGACCTTTCACAGATGGTCCAGAGGCTGCGGGAGCACCATCAGGAGTAGGAGGGAGCCTGAGCTCCAGCTCTGTCCTTGATGCCACTGTTTGTCCTTGGGTCTCATCAGAATAGCTTTCCTTCTGCTCCTAAAACTGGAGGATGTGTTTAGGACTCTCTGTAAGTACCAGGGTTCTTCCAGGGCCGGTACCGGCCACCACTCAGAACCCCGTTACTCCCCCAGGACCAGAGGTAAAGTGGATCAGAACACACAGTCCTGAGATGAAGGGGTATAACATGTTACATGGCAATAAATGTTTATTGAGACTCTATAAAGTATAACCCATAAAAGATAAGGAACAGAAACCCCCCGTTGGGAATAGAGAAGTGGAGGCTAGTGCCGCAGCAGGCCCGAGAATGTGACAGAGATGCTGCCCCTTGGCGTTGATTCTTGGCAGTAAGGATCACTCCGGTCGTTTAACTGTCCCTGATGTCACATTCTCCTGCCAGGGAAAATGAAGTAGGTAGTCCAGACTCTGGACTGAGTCTGGCCTTACTCTGGGTCACGCATTGCACTGAGTACTGAGGTTGTGACAAGGGGCAAAAGAGAGAAAGTCCCCATTTCATGGAACTTACAGGGAAGGTGGACAAGTTGAAAGGCAATATCTTTTCATTAGAATAGGGGCACTTGGGGTGCTGCAGGACACAGAGCAGGGCCCCTCAACTCCCGTGGTCTTCCTAGAGGAAGTGATGATTCTTCCTAGAGGAAGTGATGAGTCAGTCGAGATCTTAGGGCTGGAAGGAGTCAACCAGAGGAAGAGTTGGGCAGAGGGTAGGGTAGCTCATTCATCCCAGGAAAAAGGGGGCTGATGAGATGAAAGGAAGCATGTCCACTTGAGGGAACCATGACAGTGTCATTGTGGTGGGGTCACGTGTGGATTGGGGGCAGGTGGTTGACTAGCTACAGAAATGAGGCTAGAAAAGAAATCAGGATCCCTTTCTACAGGGCCTCGAAAGCCACATGAAGAGTTGGACTTGACACTAAGAGCTTGAGGGATGCTATTAGGCATTTATATTTTTTAATGGACCTACACTGACTGCACAGAGGCCGAGGTTGGGGGCAGGACTGGAGGCAGGGTGACTGTGAGGAGCCTGCGGGGGGGAACCAGGCCTGGATTTGCATCATGTTTGCAGAGATGGATTGAAAACAGTCTAAAGAGGCACTCAGGAAATCGGAGCTGATCTCGGTGGCTGAATTTAAATATAGAAAGTTATGTCATCTCTGAGCTCAGCAGAAGGGCTTCTTCACCGTCCCAGTCCTGGTGGGACTTGCGAATCCGCTTGCCGACAGCTTGTGGCCTCCATGGGAACCAGCTGGGACCTGTCATCTGGGAACGCCTTTCCTTTCCCTCCCATTAGCCACACGGAAAGATGGAAGCTATGGGGTCCTGGCTGCCAACTTCTAATTTTGCCTGTAAGCAGCGGAAGTTGCTGTTGCTGACTAGAATCTGGCCAGCCCAGACTTCAGGTGGGCAACTTTAGCCTTCTCTCCAGAGGGAAAGCTGTTCTGGCAAGTGTGAGCAGATCAGGAGAGGCGTTAGGGTCCTGGAAGCTCAGAGGGAGCAGGGGTGGAGGTCCTCGCTGCTCCAGCCCCAGCCCCACTGGTCTCCCACTGCCAGGTCTCTTTCAAGAGGACTTCATTGCCTTCTCCCCATCTGCACCCACCCAACTACAGCTCAGGTGTAAGGGCCAGGATTCTCATTTTCCACCCAGAAGCCCGCGGTGCCCAGCCCGACCTCTGAAGAAGGGGGCTCTCAGAGGACAGCTGGAGCCCTGAGAACCAGCCCTGTTCTCCGGCATTAGCCTGGCTGCTGGTAATTGGAAAATAAACAAGCAAATACCCATCTTCTCTGGCCCCTCCTCACAATGTTTACTTCCTTAATCGCCGTTAAACAATTAGCAAATGGCTCATTTGTGTCTAGACACAGAGGAGAGATGCAGTTAAGAACTGCTGTGGAGGAAAATGCTCTTCTGCGCATGCACGCAGCGGGCGAGGGGCGCGGGGGTGGGGCGGGGGGACTCACTCTACAGGGCTGGCATTTCTTTCGACATATTGTCGCTGCAAATTATATTATTTTCAGAGTCATCTTAATAGTTTCCAACAATTGCTACCAAGTAAAGGTCATGTTTGAAGTTCTTGGCAAACGGAGTCTCTGTTGGCCGCATTTCCCATGAGCAGGCTTACAAATCCAGAGCCGCATTTCCCATGAGCAGGCTTACAAATCCATGCTCTGGTCAGAGCAAGTCCAGGGCATGGATTTGTAAGACATCTTGAGATAGATTCCAGCTCAGTATGATTTCCCCATCCCCCGCCCCCAGACTTTCAGGGCCCTGTGACTGTGACAGGCGTGGGAGAGCTTTATCTGTGGCTGCTCTTTGCTTTTTTTGGCAGAGTTGAGGCTGTCAGTATATTTCCAGGGATATTTGTAGACAGCTCTGCCTCCATAGAACCTGCTGGGTGAGAATTGTCTCCACTTGCAAATGGCTCATGGATGGGGGGCTGGCTTCTGAGAAGCAGGAAGTGAAGTGGCTGTAAAGTGTAGGTGGGAGGCTTGCATTTGCTCATGTGCTCAGGAGACCGGGGCACAATGGCAATAGTAATCCCCCAGGATTGAGAGGACTAGCAGTGATTAGGGAAGTCACTGGTGCTCTCATCTGAGGGACAGATGAGGGACAGGATGTAGCAAAAGTCCCAATGCATCCCTGTGCTCTCAGGCAGTATGAGAAGGGCGTCCTGTGTCCACAGAGCACATGGCGGGAGGAGTCAGGTAGTAGATTTCATTCTTTTGATTTTCTGTTATTTAGAAAAAGCCAACAAAAGAGGTATTAGGACTTTGGGGAAATACTTAGTGTCATCTAACCAATGCTAAGCACTTTTGTTTTATACATTAAACAGTTTGGGATTTGTGGACAAATCTCCCATGGCTGATGCCCCAACCTTGCCTTTTCCCCTGAGGGCTTGTTCATTTTCAACCTCCTTCCCTCAGCCTGGGGCAGCCAAATATCATTCGATAGTGAGAGCTAGTAGTCATACCATGAAAACCCTCAACTATTAGTTTCAACAGAGTTATTAACCTAGTTTCATTATTATCCTTTTATTCTTCACAGGGTTTTTGGAAAGAACTAGTATAAATAATATTTAAAATGTTAATTGTGTGTTAATATAGGTTCTGTTTGCTATAACAAAAACCCAAATGAAACAGAGTCTTAAGTAGGATAAAGTTTTATTTATCTCTCACGTAGATATTCCAAAGACAAGCAGCCCGGAGCAGACACGCTGCCTGGAGACTGTCAGTGACCAGGATCCTTTCAGCTCCGATCACTCTCAGCAATTGGAATTGTGAAGCTTCTGTGTCTGGGTCCAAGATGGCTGTTTTTCTCCACCAGCGGGAAGGGAGGGAGAGAGGGACCGGGGGAGGGAGGGAGGGAAAAGGCACTGTCCAGAAGTCACCATCGGCACTTCGGCCCACATCTTACTGAGTACAACTTAATCACAAGGCTACCCCAAGCTGCAAGGGAAGCTGGAAAATGTAGTTTTTATACTGGGAACCTATGTGCCCAGCTAAATTTGAGAGTTATGTTATTAAAGGAAGGATAGAGTGGATATTGGGGATATTTAGCAGTCCCCACCATAATAATATTTTTAATGATAACAACAGCAATAACAAATGACAATACTTAATTACTGAACACACATTAGGTACTATGACAGTGTGCTAAGTGCCAAGTGTATTTTATTTCCTCTCTCCCATCTAATTCTCACAACAAAGCCATGAGGTAGGTCTGTCATTAGTCCTAAGGATGAGGAAACCGAAGATAGAAAGCCTTTCCAAGGTCAATGCAGCTTGTGAGTAGCAGAACAGCTGCTTGAACCAGGTCTGTCTGGTTTAGAATCACAGCCTTTCCTTCCATGAGTGAAAAGCCGTCTGAAGAGGAATGTAACATGCCAGCTGTGTCATCAGGATGCTTTTGATTTCAAGTGACAGAAATATAACCCAAACTTAGCTGAATCCCAAAGCGAAGATTTACTGGCACATAAAGCTAGAAAGCACACTGGGGAAGGCAGGTCCCCGGGAAAGAAGGGGGGCATTCAGTGTTGACAACACTCCATTCCTTCTGTCTCTCATTTCTCTGTCTCTGCTTAGTGCGTGCCTTGCTTCTGCAAAGAGGCTTTCTCCCCTTAGTGGAGAATATGGATTTTGACAGCACCACATTCATGTGCTCCTAACCTAGAAACTCCAAAGAGATTTGCCAGGGTCTGTGTTTCAATGCCAGGAATGGATTCCAATGGTCTCTTTTTGAATCATGTGTTAATCCTTTAATCAAAGACCATGGTCACCCTCTTAACCCTTATCCTTTACTGTGATTCAGGGTAGTATTTTTTACCAGCATAAGAGGGAGGGAAAGAGTATTTACTGGACTGAGGAGAATTTTAAAAACATAATCACCTAAAACATAAAATACTGTTGATTAGCCTCATGAAAGACTCGAAGGCAAATGATGCTGGCTTGGACCTGGGAAACTGTATAAGGCATGCTGTTTCTCCAAATGACAGGCATAGAGGGGCATGTGTGACCAGTGTGTAGCAGATGTATTAGTTACCTATTTAAAGAGAAAGTTCATCTAAAATACAGTAGATTCAGCATCGTTTGAATTCCGAATTTTTAAAAAGCATTTGGATGTTGAAATATTTCCTTCTGATCATGGGGCACATCTGTCATTGTTTCTATTAAGCATTTATTTCTTCTTGGAACATAGTCTTTTTGGCTCCCAAGGATAAACTTTCAGGCAAAATGGTTATTGTGACATTTTCAGAAAGCACAGATGTTCAAACACCGTCCATGGTGAAAATGCAGAATTTATACAGACCTCTTTCAACATGCAGATTAGCTATGAAGTTAGAGCAGCAGAAAGCAATTCAGCTAATTATTCTACCACTTATTTCTATGTCCTATATGCAAACATGCATTTAACCAAGATTTGAAGAATAGGTTTTCATTTCGTTTTCTTAAATGCCCTGAGTAGAATGCCATGTAATTAGTTAGCGCTTTTGTTAAAAACACATTAGGAAGAATAACCTTCTTGCTGTCGGTTCTGTTGAATGCACAATTAAACCATTTGATAAAGCAATTACCTGAGCACAATGATGCTCATCCTCACCTCATCAGGAGATGAAATTAAGGATCAGGTGAAATTGCAATGCACACGAGATCTCTCCTACCAATGTTGTAGAAGACAGAGAGGTCCCTGGCCAGAAAGAATATGCACAGTGCTAAAAATCTAATTAAGTCATTACAAACAGGTTTCATTAAGCTCATGATCATGTTGCTTCTGTTTTTCTTTAAAAGAAACAAATAGAATATTCCCTCTTGCCACACTGCTCAAAAGGGCACAATCAGACTTCCTCATGACATTTTCCAAGAGAACCTTTCATCACCAGATATGGGCAGTGCTCACAGAAGCTGATCTCATTTTATGGGTGCAAGACTAGGATCTGTATGTTATGTGAGGGAGTGAGGGAATATTAGGTGAGTTCACATTTACCAGGAATTGACATAGAAACTGCGTAGTGAGAGAAATGGCTTTAATGATCCTCTCGCTTTTACCAGAGCAAGTTGTCATTTTTGTTGTTGTTTTTTCTTTATAAACCAAATGAAACATTTTGGAATCTTTACATGGAACCGAAATGCCGTTTGTCCAAGGGAGGCTTTCCTCCAATGCTGGGCTCTGTGCAGGAGTTACTCAGAACAGCGGACCTTCAGCAGCAGGGAAGATGCTGTGTCTGAAAGAGCAACTTTTTCCAAGTTCTCACCCAAAGGCACTGAGGACGGCTTTGGAATCCGCACATCCCCGAGGGCAGGCTGCACTTGGCGGCCAGACAAGAGACCAGAGCTGTGGGAACCGGGGAGCCTGACCAGAGTGATCATACGGAGCTCACTCTCCGGTTTTATTTCATTTCTCCTCTCCCGGTAGTGAGACCAATAGGTGATACTTTGTAAGTGGGGGTGGGTTGCCCCCAAAGTGGTTCTGAGCACGATCAGCTCCAAGTCTCACATTGTCTTGCACGTTTCCTGCTGGACACTCTCCAGACCAGCCACGTGGCCCCTGGTACCACACCAGCACAGCCCATCTCCCTGGCACCAAATCACGGTAGAGGTGGAGTGGAGAGGACACACTGCTTTTTGTGCATTTTTTTAAAAATATATTTTTATTGATTTCAGAGAGGAAGGGAGAGGGAGAGAGAGATAAAAACATCAAGGATGAGGGAGAATCATTGATCAGCTTCCTCCTGCACGCCCCCTACTGGGGATCGAGCCTGCAACCCAGGCATATGCCCTTGACCGGGATCAAACCCATGACCCTTCAGTCCACAGGCTGACACTCTATCCACTGAGCCAAGTCGGCTAGGGCTTGTGCATTTTAATGCCCAAAACTGGGTAGAATGGATTGAGCCTCTTACCCACATCCACCCCCACCCCCACCCCCACCTAAAAGGAGTATTCCTGGAATTTCAACTTCAAGGCTCAGCCTCCATGAGCTCTTCGTGCCCAGTGAGGCCATTTCTTCCCCCTGAGCTGCAGTAGCACCGGGTTACGTAGTTCTGCTGAGGCTTTATTGTACCACATTGGAATTGTCTGTGGATAAACTCTGTGATATAAAACTCCTATATACAATAAACATCCTTTCAAATAGCTGAGCTTGTGATATAAGGGAGGACCCTGGTTGGGGGATGGGGAGAAGGAAAACCAGGGTGGATACTGATCACAGATGGGGGATGGAGAAGGAGAGGGTGGGCTGCTCTAACTAGTAGACTTTGGGCTAACAGCTGCCTGCACACTGGAGACAATGCTGCAAGTCCTTACGGGTGGGCATTTGGAGCTGAGACCCCACACATAAGCCATCTTGTTCACCCTGAGTTAAAGGGTGGGCTTGGTTTTTTTTAAAAGAAAATCTGCCAGTTAGTAAAGAAAGCTGTCAAGAATGCTTGTCAATTTCAGCTTGGACTCTGGTTAGAGAGAGAAATGTCATCTATAAAATGTTTTAATGGAGAACCTGTACTCTTTCATATAGGACAGTGGTCAGCAAACTCATTAGTCAACAGAGCCAAATATCAACAGAACAACGATTGAAATTTCTTGTGAGAGCCAAATTTTTTAAACTTAAACTTCTTCTAACGCCACTTCTTCAAAATAGACTCACCCAGCCTATGGTATTTTGTGGAAGAGCCACACTCAAGGGGCCAAAGAGCCGCATGTGGCTCGCGAGCCGCAGTTTGCCGACCACTGATATAGGATAAAGGTGGTACACGAAACATTTAATGACCTATGTAGGACACAGATGTAAGTCAATCAGAACAGGTAGCGGCTCTATGCTGTGCTATGAACTACTATGTGGTTCTGGTTTATAGTCTTTGTATGGTCCAGGAAACCTGAAGTTGGTTAAGGGACCTAGAGTGGTCCTGGGTGGGGGACACAGTAGGCTACTTGGAAGAAGAAAGTGTAAATCCTCTTTGAAGGCCTGAACAGTTAACTCAAGCTTCAAAGGTTTCCCTCAAAATCCTGACAAAATGACTCATAATTCCTTAAAGCACAGAAGGAAATAAGCCACCATGAGCAAGAGAAGCACAGACAGTAAACAGCACAATGAGACCCCCAAGAACTTGAGATGGATTTTCAGGTACAGAATTTAAATTAGTCAAATGTTCAAAATGTTTATTAAAATGACACTTTAAAACTTAAATAATGAATGAACGATATACTATCAGAAATACCAGATCCATCTGAAATTTCTAGAACTGAGAAATAGAATCATTAACAGTGCATTTTAATGGAAAAAAACACATGTACACCCTTCACCACAGGACACAAACCAGAGCTCCAACTCCTTATCCTAAATTTTGCAATTAAAACCAAGTAAACACATATGTCTGTTCAAACCATATTTCTGGGTAACCCAAAGCCCTGTTCAATAGGGGAATTCTTTACAGGAGTGTAGCTAACAGTGCAGAAGCAATGATAGAATTGGGGAATCACCATTGTCAGCCTCTAATGATGTAGCTGATGGAGGTAACAATCACACATGGATGAAGTCATTAGACAAAAGGTTGATGAACTTCAGGCTGTTGGCGCCTGAGCCCCCCGATGAATCTTAGAATTGCTTAAGTGGGCAACAGGTATTATTTGTCCTCTGGTGTCATGGGCGGGAAGCACACAGCGATTCGTGTGCTTCGTAGATGTGTGAAGTAGTTTTGCCAGGAGTCAAACCTACACCTAGTCAAGCCTACAGCTCTAATTTCCATTTACAGGATGTGCAGGGGTAGAGAAATACATTACAGGAGGCCACACAGAGGCAAACAGAGAAATTCAGAATGGAATGTATTGGGGGTAGGGGGGTGCAGAAAATGAACCCCATTTCTGCATGGGAAGTGCAGTAGGAGACATGGCCACTAGGGGGGTTTTGAACACTGGTTGAGTCCAAATTGAAACCAAGCAACCAAAGTTTAAAAAGAAAAAGGTGTTTGGGGACTTTCAGGAAAATTGATTATGGACTGACATTAGATATGGTAATAGCATTGTAGCTGAATAAGAAAGATACATTCTTAAAGAGATATATTATGAAGAACATAGGGGATTTGCTTTAAAATAATTTAGCAAAGAGTGAAAGCATACAATCAAGCAAATCTGGCAAAATACTGAAATTGTTGAACTGATGTTATGGAGATTCATTGTACTAATTTCTCTGTTTGACATGTATTCAAAAATTTTCCTAAATAAAAAGTTATGCTTATTGAGTAGAGAAACTAGTTCCTGTTAACCTTATCTCCAATGCTGAAAGCATAAAATGAGTACTAGTGGAAAGAAGGAAGGAAGCTATATTTGCAGGAAAAACAAAGGTGATAAATTTGTAAAGCTATAAAAATATATACCTCATAAACTAAAATATAAAACCTAAAACTGTAAAACTCCCAGAAAACAAACAAACACAAAACAGTAGAAAGTCTTTGTGACCTTGGTTTAGGCCAGTGGTTCTCAACCTTTCTAATGCCACACCCTTTAATACAGTTCCTCATGTTGTGGCGACCCCCAACCATAAAATTATTTTCGTTGCTACTTCATAACTGTAATTTTGCTAATGTTATGAATCATAATGTAAATATCTTAGGCTCTACAAGCAGCGGTTCTCAACCCGTGGGTTGTGACCTGGTTGTGACCCACGGGTTGAAAACCACTAGCCACGTCGCCTAAGACCATCGGAAAACATAGATATTTACATTATGATTCATAACATTAGCAAAATTACAGTTATGCAGTAGCAACGAAAATAATTTTATGGTTGGGGGTCGCCACAACATGAGGAACTGTATTAAAGGGTGTGGCATTAGAAAGGTTCAGAACCACTGGTTTAGGCAAATATTTCTTATATACAACACCAAAAACATGATGCATAAAATAATAAAAAAGATACTTATTTTTCAATTTTGCCCTTGAAAGATACTGTTAAGAGAATGAAAAATGAAGCCTAGGAGAAAATATTTGAAAATCATATATTTAATACAGGACTCTTGTGCAGAATATATAGAGAACTCTCTAAATTAAGTAATAAGTAAACAACCCAATAAACATGGGCAGGATATTTGAGCAGACGTTTGGCTAAAGATGGTATGTGGATGGTAAATAAGCACATAAAAATTCTCAGCATTGTTTGTCATTGAGGAAATGCAAATGATAACCACTACACTAGAATGTCTAAATTCTAAAAGACGGATCACATTAGGTGTTGGCCAAGATGTGGAAGAACTGGAACTCTCACAGACTGCTGGTGGGGATGTAAAATGGTCCAAACATTGTGAAAACAGTTTAGAAATTTCTTTAAAATTAGCATATGATGAAGTCATACTAATTCTAGGCCCCTGCCCAAGAGAAGTGAAAGTCCACGTCCACAGGAATAGTTGTTCATCAATGCTCACAGCAGCTTTATTTGTGATATCTCAACACTGCAAACAACCCAAGTACCCACCAGGTGAATGAATGCACAAATGTGGTGTATTCATATAACTGACTACTCCCCAAAATAAAAAGGAGTGGACTGCTAAGGCATGTAACAACATGAATATTAAAATAACTATGCTGAGTGAAAGCCAGACAAAAATAGTACATATATTTTGTTGACCTTGGTATAAAACTTTAGAAAAATGTAAGCTAATCTGTAGCAATGGAAAGAGAAAGCAGACCAGTGGTTTGCTTGGGGGCCGTGGGCCTGTAGGGGGCAGGATTGCAAAGGGGCATGAAGAAGCTTATCAGGATGGTAGTATGTTAGTTATCTGGATCATAGTGATGGTTTTATGAATGCGTGGGTATTTATGTTTATCAAAGCTTTATGAAATTGTACCCTTCAAATATGTATAGTTCTGTGTAATGCAAATGTAACTCAATACAGCTGCTTAAAAAGTTTTTTAAAAAGACCAGATCTGTAGAGTGTCTCAAGGCTAACACATTCTCCATTACCCACATTTGTCCCCAGGTTTCTCTTTTTTGATGCCAGTGTTCTCCATCACTTAGGAAGATCCTACTTTGTAGCCTCAACTAGGTCAAGTAATGTCAGAACATAGAGTAGATGTTTTTCAAAGATTTTTTCCATAAACATACATTGAAAGACAAAAAGATGAAGTTACCTTGAACACTCAATCACTTTAGAGTATCCTTTCTAGAGAATCCTCTGCACTTGAATTGTGTCCTGGATTTTAATATCCCTTTAGGTACAGAACCTGTTTTCATCTGTTGCAATTGCTCTTCTGCATCTCTTCGAGAAGCAGAGGTCTCAGGTGACTGGGCAGCAGTCAGAAGAGCCACCCAGAGAGTGGCTGGGATGGCAGAGGACTCCTGGGGTGACCAGTGACTTCATGGCCTTTCAAAGGCTGCTTGGGTGGGAGGGATGGATAAGGTTCACTGTGCAAACCATATAAGTACCTGGGAGACAAAAATCAGTGGTCAGGGCTGGTGAGGGAAGAGTGGCATGTTTGATATGGCCCCTGGGACTGATGTGACAGGGAACAAGGGGGATGGCACCTCTGAAGGCCACGTGGTTGGCAGAGGCTGCTTCACCTTTTGGCTCTGCATGTGTCAGTTCCACTCGCTGATTCCCATTTAGACCTCCAAGTCCGCAGAGTTGGGGGAGGCCTCAGCATTCCTGGTGCCTGCCTTGGAACCTCTCAGATCATCAGGCACACCCTCCATATACCAGGGCCACATCAGACTCTGGTCCCGTCCCTACCTTGTTCCCTGATTCTGGGGAAGACAGATGTGTAAACATAGGCAGTCTCCTAGGCCAGCCAGGTAAGGAGTGTGGTAGAGGCATGGACAAGGTGAATGCTGTGGTGGACGACAGAGGAAGGATGACCCTTCAGTGTCATGGCTGAGAGCTTGTCCAATGGAGCTGGAGGGCATCGCCTCAAATCCCTGAGCAGCCTCTAAGCTAAGTGATCTTGAACAGGTCAGGAAGCCCCTTGGTGCCCCGGTTTCCTTATCTGTACAGTGGGGATGCTGCTGCCTAACTCAAAGAGTTTTTACAAAAGTTATGTTAGTGATTATATATTAAACTGGAGGCCCGGTGCACAAAAATCGTGCACTCGGGGGGTCCCTCAACCTGGCCTGCACCCTCTCACAGTCCAGGTGCCCTCGGATGATGTCCCACTGCTGCAGAGGTGGGAGAAGCTCCCGCCACCACTGCTGTGCTTGCCAGCCATGAGCCTGGCTTCTGGCTGAGTGGTGCTCCCCCTGTGGGAGCACACTGACCATCAGGGGGCAGCTCCTGTGTTGATTGTCTGGCCCCTGGTGGTCATTGCACGTCATAGCAACCGGTTGTTCTGCCATTCGGTCAATTTGCATATTAGCCTTTTATTATATAGGACTCTTAGAATAGCATCTAGCACATAGAAAAGCCATCTGTAAATATTATTGCCTTCTCCTCAGGCATCTGAGGGACCTCTTCTAGAAAACCAGTTCTTACCCAGCCGGCATGGCTCAGTAGTTGAGTGTTGACCTATGAACCAGTAGGTCACAATTCAGTTCCTGTTCAGGGCACATGCTCAGGTTGTGGGCTTGATCTCCAGTGTAGGGCATGCAGAGAGAGAACTGGTTTTCCATATATATATATATGGAAAACCAGTTCTCTCTCTGGCCCCAGTGGCCCAACTTTTTCATTACTTTCCATTTTCTTCCTGCTGTCATGTCTGCCTCCTTCTCCTGGGCAGGTGGATTATTCCACATTCTCAATAGAGGGTAGAATGGTGACAGTGACAGTGGCATCTTCAGTGGAGGACATACTCTGTAGCAGGCACAGCTGGCATAAGGATCTGCTTACTTGCTCCTAATCCCATGGCAGCACCAATGGGGTAGATGCTCAACCTATTGGTGTGACATGGTACTCAGGGCCATTACCATTCATCCCACTAAAGCATAGTGAACATTAGGCCACAGGTATTCAAGTGTGGCTGAGATCCTGCTGGTGAAATCAGGTGGGCCTGAGCAGAACGGTCTTGCAGAGATGGCGAGGAGGGGCAGGACAAGGACACTGCAGGTGGGAATGTTTTTGAATGCTCACCTTTTACCTGACTCATCCTGACATCACTTCACCCTCACTCCACTATTCATTCACCCATCAAATGCTTGTGAGCCTCTTTGACATGCTTGGTAGATGAATAGGCACTGAGGCAGGTGCACTGAGCTGGCTCCCTCTCTAGAGCATAAGTAGCTTTGTTAGGATGTCAGGCCAGGGTGCACACACCACTGGGACAGAGCCCTGTTGGAGGACTAAGTGATCAGCTTTGCTGCTGGCTTGAGCACTTTTGGGCTGGAGGGAATGTGATCCTAACCAAGTCCACCAGGTGTGCAGGGGCGACAGATAACTGGGCTTAGGTCTGCTCCTTCCCGGACAGGCAGCTCCTCTAATCATATGGCCAGAGACCAGGACCAGCTCCAGGGCCCCTCTCAGGGGCCAGTCTGTGTCTCCTGACCTGGGCTCATACCCAGCCCCCATCTATGGGCCACTGTTAGATGTGATCCACACCAACACCAGTACTGACACCACATCGCACATTTACCTTGTGCCACCCGCTGTGCTATGCCATGGCATGACAAGGCCTTGCTTACTTCTCACGCACATCTGTAAAATGGACACTTAGTATTAAATCCCTTCTTGAAATAATGAAGAAAGAGAGACTCAGCTCCTAAGTGGAGGAGCCAGACTTCACCATAACATCACCCTGATGACTTAAAAAGTTCACAGTCAAACCCCAACACGGCAAAGTTGATGTGACAACCACCCGATTCAGATTAACCTGGGAGGGGTTGCATTCAGTTAAATTGGTGAGAAAATGGGAATTTAATGATTAATAATTTTAAAGAATTTTTTTTTCTTAACTTTCAAGAAATCCTGTGGCTGCAGTCTGCAGGTCCTTCCTTGGACCAGCTCGTCCATTTCCTAGCTGCAATGTGCTGCTGTGATGATTGTTTCACAAGTGTCATGAGCAGCCCTTCCCCAGGTAGTTGAAATGTCCTTTCTGAAGTTGTGTCTGTGTCAATTTCCTCTCCTCTGGCAGACACTTTCTTTCCCAAACTGGAAAGTGGATTACCCCAGGCTCAGCTCTGCATGGCCTGGGGGGCTTGGTATCCAGTAGGTGACAACTGACCCTGTTGGCACCACCTCTTTGTGGTGCTTCCTGCCAAAACCTCATTCAGAGTGTTTGTTATGGAAACCTGGTTTAATTTTCTGTCTTTTATAAATTTAATTTTGTCAATCCTCACCCCAGGAAATTTTTTCCCATTGATTTTTAGAGAGTGGAAGGTAGGTGAGAGGAGAGTGAAAGAGAGAGAGGGAGAGAGAAACAATTAAATGAGAAAGACACATTGATTGGTTGCCTTTGGCAGGCACCCGGACTGGGACTTGATCAGAAATCAAACTCTCGACCCTTCGGTGGGTGGCCCAAACGCTCTAACCACTGCTCAGTTTTTGTTTTTTCTATCTTGAGCAGCACTCACTGTTTTATTTCAGCCATGTGAAAAGACTGGTGTGTTCAACCATGGAAAATGAGCAAAGCGTGTGACTGAGCAATTTCAGGGCCACTGCAGACAGGTGGGGGCTGAGATGGGGCAGGCCTGGGCACCCCCATTTTTGTATTATATAAACAAAGCTGACTTGTCACAGCCCTGGGTGCCAACAGCCTCCCAAAGTCTGGTCTTCTGGGTGACTCCACCTCCTCAATGGGAGCAGCTCCTGCTCCCTCCTGCCCTCCCACCGCCCACCCATGTTCTCTGTACTGTTGGGAGCTGGTGCGGTGGGAGGGAGGAAAGGTTCCTGAGGTTACTTGGTTTTCACAGCTCACAGGTTTTCTTGATTGCATGTTTCATAGAGCCACATTTTTATCCCTGTAGCTGTCATTTTTCTTGACCTGCTATTTGAGTCACTCAAAACAGTATTACTCTATTGCTTTGGAATTTCTCAGGCTTTTTTCCTTCATAAAGTTTCCATCAACCTATGGAGAATAATAGCTAATGATAAGAATGGGGAGCCACAGCTGACTCTACCTGGCTCCTGGCCAGCAGGCTCTCAGGAATGGGGCCAATCAGTGCAAGCACAGTGCCTACCCTGTGCCTGGTGCCATCCTTGGCTGGTGCTGCTCACCACCAAGTCTGGTTCTGACAACCAGGGTGAAATAACTCTGTCCTCATTTTTACAGATGAAGAATTGACACTTACAAAACAGGTTATTCTTTGAAAATCCTTACCTTTGTAAGTGTCACAGGTGGATCTGAATCTAGATTTTGCTGCATTGTTTGGTTTCAGTCTTTTGTCAAGAAGTATTCAGCTTTCCTGTTTTAATGGCAGTGAATAATAATAGCATGGTGCATTTATACCATGGCTTCTGAATGGCCTGCTGGAATCATTCACTCAGCTGCCTGATTGGCATCTCACCTTCCTCATGGCCAACCAGCTTCTGATTCCCCTCATCCCCCAGGGCCACTCAGGCCAAAACCTGGGAGTTGACCTGGACTTCTCACTTTCTCTCATGCCCTCCAGCTCCCCATCAGCAAGACTCTTTGTCTTTACCTCAACACTATGTCCGATTTGACCTTTCATCACCATTGCTGTTCCCATGACACTGGAGCCACTGTTTTCTTGCACCTGGACCACTTCTTGGCCCCTCCCTGGTCTCCCTGCTTCTCTCAATGCTCCCTATAGGTGGTCCTCACAGAGCAGCTTGCACAATGCTTGGCACAGAGAAACGAATCAGTAAACACTTAGCTATTGGAAGGTAGGGGGTGGAGGTGGGGGAGCTCTGAGGTGAGCCGCGACAGATCGTGAAGGTCTCTGTAACCGATCGAGGAACTTGACAGAACATGGGAATGTGAGTTTATGGTGTCTCTAGGCATTGGCATGATTGAGCACTTTGGGGGTTTGTTTTGTCTTGGTGGATGGAATAGCTTTGTGAGTAAATATAATAAAGAATCCCTAAGGTCAAATGAATCCCCATATGTAAAGATTTTTCAGTCTTGGAGAAAGGGATTGATATACTTCAGTTCTCCAGCAGTGCTGAGATGGCAGGAGGCTCAATTAAATTAAAGGTTGCTGTCCAAAGGATACTATTTTTCTGTGTCCTTACCCATAAACCAAGAATGGAGAGGCTGCCAGGGGCACATCTCTCAGCAGGTGTGCACAGGCCCTTTCCAAGTACAGCCCAGGGCACTTAGCTGCCTGGTATTGATGCTTTTTATGAAGGAACTATCCCTCAGCTTCAGCTGCAGTGAGGCTTTGTCATTTCAGTTTCATATAACCACTGTGAGTATCTTCTCATCCTGACGTGGCACTGTTTTGCTAGAGCCATTACTCTATGTCCACAGCACCGGCTACAGTGCCTTGCAGCTAATAGGTGCTCAGTAAATATTGGTGGAAGGAAGGGATGGAGAAGAGAAGAGATGGCCCTTGGAATGACTGTCAAACTGCCAAGTTTAAAGTCACAGTTCCCACACTTGTAAGGAAACTGGTTTGTTAATTTTGCATCTTGGCACCCATTTGGCCAACTTCACCAGGCCTTTCCCCTGTGTACTTCTGCTCCTGCTTGCCACTGAGCACTGAGGGGTGGGAAGGGAACCTGTGGCTCCATGTTCATTGCTCCTGTGTTGCCTTTCCTCCCTGGGTCTTAGCTCAGTTCCAGGTCTGGATAGGCATAGAAGGAGATGGGGAAGGAAGGCTAGAATCTGAGCCTGAGCCAGAGAGTACTGTCAGAATGAGACACTGCTGCATGACTCCAGGTGCCTGAGAGTTTCCGGAGAATCAAGTTGCATCTTGTCAAACCCCTTGCTTTAAAGCCCAGGGGACAAAGGGATTTTTCTTTTACAAAATCTGCCTATTCTGTATGTGTCATGACCCTCTTTCCCTCCCGGCTCAGAGACAGTGGAGCACTTGAGAGATGCCTCATGCTTTCAAGATGAAACTCTGCATAGCATTCAAACTTGGCTGGATCTGCCCTTTCCTTAACTTCTGCCAGCAAAAGTGCTTGCTGTGTTCTGGTCCCTGAGTTTGACTGTGCCGTGGGGAGTGGGGAGCCAGGCTGGGCATGGCACCTGCCCTTGAGGAGCTGGTAGTCTTGGCTGCCACTTGTGTCTGCTGACTGCATAACTAGCTGCACTGGATGGAAGCTCAAGGATCCTGAAGCTGTCTACATCTGTGTGCCACATGCTTGCCATGCCTAAGGGAGCAAGGCCTGGATGTGCCAGCGGCAGCCCAGCTGGTAAAACTCCCTGGGGTAGAGTGTGCTCTGAGGTGGAGAACAACTTAGGGATGCTTCTCCCTCTCCTATGTGTTTCGACTATGGATGTCATTCTTGCCTAATTATTTTCTGTGAGAAGCTTGGAAATTATACAGCAATTTTGTTGACAAAAGAATGAACTTCAAATTGCTGTTTTGCACAAAATTGTTTGTTCTTGAGGCAAGCTCAACCCTTTCTCATTGAAATACAACCTAAAACTAGCAGCTTGTCTCACCTGGGCTTTGTAGCTTCGTTAGAGAAAGTATTGCTGTTTCTATTGTAAAATGATGGACCATCTCCAAGTTGACTCATTTCTCCTTGGAGTCCCAACCAAGTCAGAGAGCAAGGCATGCCCATGTCCAGGTGTTAATCCTGCGCTTACCCCCAGCCCGTCACCTGGGAACGGGGTTCTCCCAGCCACTGGGGACCTGTCACAGTCCTGGCACACCTCCAGGTGTATTCCGGAAGGGTCCCCTTTGCTCATTCCAGCTCTAACTGTGGAGCTGTCTCATTGTTACAAAGCCCCCAAACTCAGGGCTTTACAAAGTGAGCTTGGAAACATGAGTTTCTAAAAGCTTGCTCTCAACTCTAGTCCCTTTATTTTTAGTAAAAATTGGTGCATATTTTGATGTTTTTGTCTCAGAATTTGATGGATCTGATGGGACTTTGAAGCTGAGTGGACATTGGCATTTAGCAGAGAATATTTCCTATTTCCTCATCTGCTTCCTGTGGCTTCAAGCAGGCTGGCTGGGCGGGGCACTGTGGTGGCGCCTGAGGCAGCACAGCTCTCCAGGTCGGGTGAAGGAGACCTGGCGGTGTCCCACTGCCCTGGGTCACAGGCACCAAGGCGTCTGCCATCATGCTGTGGCGGGGGTGGGAAAAGGCAAAGGTACAAATTAACCTGCCAGCCACTAGGATCCTCAATCTGAGACATGAGCTATCACCACAGTTTAGAGCCTGGGGCCCTAAAGGCGACTTGATGCACCTTTGCCAGCAGTGCTAACCAGAAAATTAGAAGATGCTATTGAGACAGGGTGGCTCTGAGGGTTTTCTTCCACTCTGATTCAGAGGGAGTGTCAAAGACTTTACCTCAAGAGCAGGGCAAGGAGGGCGATGGGAAGCTAGGACAGCAGTGTGCAGGCACGTGTGTGAAGCGCGCCTCCACTCTGTACCCCTCTCCCCACTGCCCGCCCCCCCCTCCCCCCGCCACCGTTCTCCAGGGCATCCTCTGGCTGCAGTCACATTCCTCCCTGGCCTCCTCTCTTGCACACTGACTGTGTGTCTCCTCGCTTGGAGCACTTCTGCTCTCCTCTCCGAGACTCCGGCTTGGATTCTGAGCCTCTTTCCTAATCTCTGTTTTGCTCCTGGACTCCCCAGTGCTGCATTCCTTCCCAACCCTCAGAACCTTGCACCAAGTTGCAGGGCTGCCTGGTAGACGCCTCCCCACAGGGTTTTCTGTCTCTCAACCCCAATAAAGCTTAAGGTCAAGGCGGTGCTCCACCACATAACTTGGCCAGTCCTGCAGAATGTGCCGCCGATCCACAGGTTAATCTACTTGAAAATCATTGAAGGCAGGGACCGACCTGGCCACTTCTTTGTGTATCTCTCAACCTCCAATCTCCACCTAAACAAAGGTGACTGGCATGAAAAGCTAATGACATCCAGAGGGGTAGGGGTGATGGTGGGAGAGCAGAGAGCAGCAAACTTTCTCTAAGAGGTTGATAGATTTACATCCTGATGTCACTCTTTCTCTCTCTCTCTCTCTGTTTTTTTTTTCCCTAATGCCTTGGAGCAAGCTGATCAGATGATTTGAATCTAAAAGTAGAAACAAGCCCACTTGGGAGACAGATATTGCTCATCGTTCAAATCTGCGAGAGATTGCTGAGCAAATAAAAAACATACAAGAAACTCACATTGACAAAATCAATGGGGTTCGAAGTTAACTTTACCCAATGAATATGCAGGAGGCAGGGATGTGGCTTTAGGTCCATGACTGCCCCCTGAGACTTCGGTCACATTCCCTGGGAGGCCCTGCAGGGATAGGTGTAGCCCCTCCCTGGAGAGGAGCCCAGGTCCGTCTTGAGGTAGGATGTTCTGTTTGAATTGGAGGGAAGCCCGGTGCCTAACTAGTCCAGTCTCTCCTGGCCCCCGCTCCCCGACCCCAACATGTGGAAACTGAGACCTGAGACCTGACAAGTCAGGTTGTCGTCTAAGCAGAGACTAGAACCTGAGTCTCCTGACTTCTCCCTAAGAGCTCTCCATGGGAGGGTGGTAGACGCTTCCGGGCACCAGTAACTTATAACGGTGGCAGCAGCCCCAGGTTATAGAAGTCCGTGGTGGGAGGTTCCAGTAGATAGAGCTACCCATGCATTTCTCCTGGATCACATTCTCCCCCCCCCTTTTTTTTTTTTTTCTTTTTTCTGCTGCTTCTTGACTTTCTTTCTAAGGCTCTTCAGTATTCTCTCTCCCATGAAGTTTGGCGAACCCTCTCTGGGTCCCCTGAAGCTGATGCTGTGCTTCTGACTCCCGCGTCTCCTGCATGTCACGGTCACAGTGCTCCCAGGTCCCTGGCCCTGGCACCCATGCTGTGCCATTCACTGGGAGAGAGGCTGTGGCTCCAGCCACACACAGAGGCCCAAGGATGGAGGCATTTTGAGGGTTGGAGGTCTTGAGGAAATAACTCTTATGATGAACCTGATGACATAAATTCAGTATTGATAATACTAATGAGAAATATAAAATATCCTCTGTGGGAGTGCTCCACTGTGCCAGGAGCTCAGCATTCCTACTTCCCAGAGGGAGACGTGGAAGCTCAGAGAAGTTGGTGGTGCATCTGCGTTCTGCAGCGGGACTCCACCCAGACCTGGTGGGGCCTCTGGGGAAGGGCCACGGGCTGAGGGGAGGGGCACTGTGGCAGTCAGCCCCTCAGATGCAGCCTTGGACGTGGCCTTCAGCATTGGCGCAGGAGGGCGGTCACTCAGTGACCCCTCTGCCCTCAGTTCTTCAGTTGGGAGGGAAAGAAAGATGGGCGGTGCCCTGCTCCCTTCATCTTTCTCTTTAGGTGGCTTTTCCTGTCTCCTCGTTATTGTATTGATTCAATTCATTTCAACAACTACCCATAAGGACTCCCCCAGCAGCAGGGAAGTGACAGCGTGTTTCATAAGAGCAGCGCTTGGTTAGGACCCAGAAAGCATTGGTGAAGTCGAAGCTTTACGTGGAATCATCCTGTGACCTTGGGCAAATCACATGTTTTCTCTGAGTCCCAGTTTCTTCATCCATCATGTGACGCTGAGGATGACAGGGGCACTGTGACTGTCCTTGCTCAGTGTCTGCACCTGGGTGGGGCTGGTAGGGCATCTTGTAACCTTCGGAGTGGCCTATTTTGTCCCCAACAAAGAAAATTGGGGGTTGGGCAGAGTGTGGGATGGGGGAGAGAGATGGTGTGAGGAGCAGAGGGAAGGAGCCGGGAGTCCAGGCAGAAGCTCTCTGGGTCCCTAGCCGCCCAGGTGCCCTCAGCTGTCCTGCACCCAGTTAACAACGCCGGGGTGGGGCAGGAAGATGAGGGCCCTTCTTAGCGAGGAAAGGAGGAGGGCAGATGGGGAGTCCTCGCACCAGACACTTGATGAGTTTGTAATTTCATTTGCCTTAGACGTACCAGCCCTGGGAGTAGGTGTTATAACCAGACTCACGTGGTGAGTGGCAGAACTGGGACCCGCCGAGGTCTGACCGCAGAGTCCGGGCCCCAGCCCTGAAGGCACTGCCGGTGGAGCAGGAAGGGGGGTTACGTTGGCTCACACGTGGCGAGTGCAGTTCCCCACCCATGTGATTGCCAAGTCTTTTAAGAACCAAGCGTGTATGCCGTGGAGGTTTATGGTGAGGACCGAATAAGCTAATGGACGGGAAGCTCTGCTGTTAGCGGTCGCCCTCGTCAGTCCCGTCGCTGTCGCCAGCACTGGGTTGTCACTGCAGTCCTGATGGAACAGGGGTGCGTTGGCCCTTTTCTCCTGTGTGGGTGGGTGCCTGGCTCACCATTCTTCCCTCCTCTGGGAATGGTGAGGCTCTTCCTCCCCAGCGTAGAGAGCAAAACTGTTCTTAGAGTTCACCCGGGCACCAGTCGTGGCCTCAAAAGCCATCTGGTCTCTACCCAGCCTCCCCATCAGTAGCCTCCTCCCTCCTTCTAGGGTGGGAAAGTCAGAGGGAGGCCGTCAGCAGCTTGACACCCTCACAGATGGTGAGTGGGCCCATCTCTCCGGAGCTGAGCTTCTGCTGGGGAATGTCACCCTCCCGCTCTTGCTCTCAAATGCCTCAAAGCTGTGGCTTGGAGTGGCCCTACATTTAAATCTTGGTGTTTCCTTTACATATGCCCCAGGCACGCCGGGCACAGTCTCAGAAGTAGAATAGAGGCATCCTTACAGCTGCAGCTTCCTGAGTCAGCATGGGGAGACGGTGGGGTTGGCAGAGCAGAACAAACACTTACCTTGTGCCAGGCCCAGGGCTGAGCCCAAACTAGCGCCCTGGCTGCTCGTCACAATGCAACGAGGCAGGTGCAGACCTGAGCCTCAGAGGGTGAGGGCCACTCTTCAGGTCAGAGAGCCAGCAGGGAAGAGTTGGGATTTGAGTCCGGGTTTGCCTGTCTCCACCTCCTGCCCTCCAGGACACTGCCTCACTCCTACCTCAGTAGGATTGTTATCTTATCACGGTTCCCTCCTGTCACCCTGCAGGGACAGAAGTCCAGCAGTGTCCCAAGACGAAGGCAGAAGAAATGCCGTTCTTGGTCCTCATCCCCATGCTCTCCATGGCAGGCATGGTGGGGAGGTGTGTACCCCGAAGGTATCCTGTATGTCCCAGCTCCCAAGGAGCCCCTGCTCGGAGCTTGGCACTTTCCCAAGTGCTTTATGTATTCCATTTCATTTACTATTGATTGTTTTCTAGTATAGGCATATCTCAGAACTATTGTGGGTCTCATTCCAGACCACCACAGTGAAGCGAGTATCATAATACAGCAAGCCATAGTCTTCTACCTGGTGGAGGACCTTGCCTTTAATTTGTAAAAAATAAAAAATTAAAAAATTACATTTATAAAGCACAGTAATGCAGAACACGATAACACAAGCTCTGCCTGCATCTGGCTTCCTCATCTAGAATGTGAGCCTGGCCTGTTTTGTTTACCACTATATCCCTGGTAACTAGCACACTGCTTGGCACATAGTAGGTGCTCAAGAAATACCTGTATGAGCTAAATGGAGCACAACAGTCCACGGAGGCAGGTGTTATTATTTCACCCCATTTTACAGATGAGCAAACCAAGGCATAGAAAGGTTCATTAATCCTCCCCATAGCTGGGAGGTCGAGCACCAGGGTGGATCTGCACCGGTCAGATGACGTGAGCTCCTGCTCTTCTGGGAAGTCAGCAGTACGGCTCCCGAGGATCTGAGTGGCTGATGTATTATTACTGGCTTCCCTGTGGGCTTCACCAGTGGCATCCTCCTTACGCAGCAAAGAGGCGGTAATTGATGAGCTTAATTATCTGTGGCAACCACACGAGGAGGGGCGCCACGGCGTGAGCGCTCCTTATTGCTTTGCAGCGCCGGAGTCCCTGACACGGGAGGGAGCACACACAAGGTAACAGGCACCACAACACACAAGCTGTACCCCTGGGTCCATGGGGTCCCCCCAGAGTGTGGTGTTACAGTGTTTGAAAAACCACTCAGATGTATGAAACACAAATTATATCAGATGGAGAGCAGCTAGCTTCCTGGAGATCACAGCCGGCCTCCGTTAATGAATTTTGGCCTGATTAACACAGGTTCTGGACTGACATCAAAATATGCAAGTAGAAACGTGGTAGGAGTAGGAGAATAGCCTCAACTGTCTGACTTTGAAATCAGGGGAAGGGAAGGCTGTGAGAGGCTTGCATCTGAGTACTGAATGTGTAATGAGCTCACCATCTTTGAAGCTGCACCTCTGCTCAGACCTCTGTAGAAGGGGCCCAGCCCGGACCCTGGGGCCTGCCTGGCCCCTTCTTGCCCAAGGACACACAACAGGGTGGAAACTGAGGGCTGATCGACTCTGAAAACCCTCACCAGTGGCTCCTCTTTTGTCTGTGTCCTCGGTACCTAGGTAACCGTCATGTGTCTTCATTGAACCTCATCGTCCTCTGCAGTCTTCACAAGGACTTCTGGTGGCTTCTGTCCCCAGGGCCTGCCTTCTTATAATGGGGCTTCTATTCTGGCCCCTCTTCTCAGGGCCCATGCCAATGCTTCCCCCTCCGATCTATCTACATAACCGTCCCTCCTCTCCTGGTCGGGGGCTTGGCATTTCATTAAGAGACTGAGCTTTTGTGGGTGCTGGACACATCTTTTGCAAGTGGTCCCTTTGTCCCCATGACAGACCTGGTTTCGTGCCTGCATTTTCCTGTACGTGCCCAGAAGTTGCCCAGGTACCTGCATCCCGACATTAGATACCTGACCCTCAGGAGTCTCATACGTTTGCCTGTGTCAAGTCAAGGCCATTTCAGGGTCACTGGGGTTTCTAATTTTGGCCCCAAGAGAAAGTACAAGAGGACAGGGGTTCCCATGAATGATAAGACTTAGACTTTTCTGGCCATGGGATGAGCAGTCAGAACCATGAACTCCTACTTGCCTCCTGGGGCAGAATGGTCACAAGGTCAGCCTCGTGGGGCACGTGGTCTAGCTGGCTCACATTTCATCGGGGTCTAGGAGAAATGAGATGAGAGCTATTTGGGGGCAAACAGCTTAATTAGAAGGAAGGAAGCTCGGCTGGTATGGCTCAGTGATTGAACCTCCACCTATGAACCAGGAGGTCACGGTTTGATTCCCGGTTGGGACACATGCCCAGGTTACAGGCTCGATCCCTGGGTGTGGGGGTTGTGCAGGAGGCAGCCGATCAGTGCTTCTCTCTCATCATCGATGTTTCTATCTCTCCTTCTCCCTTCCTCTCTGAAATCAATAAAAATATATGTTTGTTAAAAAGGATGGAAAATGTGAGTCAGCTCAGCCCTCACCAGCTTCGCAACTCGGCTCCATCAGGGAGTGAAACCTTGGAAGGGTGTTTTACTACTTAAATGTGTTTTTCACAGAGGTGATGCCAAGCAAAGAAGATCCGCTTTGAGTTGTATGGCTTCTCTGTTCAGCACCACAGGGTCTTTCATCTCTATGTAGGAAAATCAGGCAGGAATTCAAAGTTTAAGCTACTGTTTCATTTTTTAAAGATCGCCCTACTCTTGTTGCATTTGGTCAAAAGTCTGCTTTGGCATTTTTGGTCACCTGTATCCATCGCTTCACCTTGTTTTGTGCTTATGAACACATGCAGGCTTTGTTCAGAAAGGTTTGTTTTCTAGAGAAAGGAGAGAGGAGAGAGGAAGAGCAGACAGAGTGAAGCTGAATGCTGCGATGGTTATCTTATGTCAGGCTGTGGGGAGATGTTAATGGCTTTTTTTGACCTTCGAGGTGTTAGCTTTGGATAGGAGTTGGTGGAGATGCTTAGCTGGCATCTGTTCTCTCGTTTTTCAGAATGTCAGGGGCTGCCGGGATCAGCATGCATCCTGTCACTCTAGAAACTGCTGCTCCTCTTTCTCCATCCATGTTTCCTCCTGCTTCTTTGTGGAGTCTCTGGATTTAAGGGGAGCGTGGGGTTTCCATGCCCAGGCTCTCAGAGGGGTCACCAGGTCAGAAAACAGGAACCAGGAGCCTGTCTCTGCAGCCTGTGAGGGGCAAGGAATGCAGACAGCATGAGGAAGGCGACCGCTCATCCTCAGGGCCACTCCGGGACACAGCAGCAAGCCCTCCTGCCGAGGGACCAGAGCAGAGGTGGCATCACCTTTGTCTGAGCTCCAAATGATTAACCACCTGGGAAGCCTGATCCTTAGGGGTTCAGAACCAGGAGAAAATTTGTTTGAATGAAGCCACTGAGTGGCCTGGCTGGGCTGTTTGGAGAGGTCATGGTTGGTATAGCCTTCTGTTTGCTCTGACCTTCTTTCTCATTAGTGGCCTGGTCACCCCCCCCCCCCCCCCGCCCCCTTGGTGGTTGTGAAGTGCTCTCTGCTGTGGCCACTTAGAATGTCTGTGGTTCTCTCCCCACATTTCTCCAAGGAACTCATTCTTTCTTTCGTGGTCAGTCTGGTAGTCTTCTGGGGGCTTTTTCCTAGCTCATTTATTTATTCTTTCACTGAACAACTAAGGGTGCCTACTTATGTGCTGGGCACTGTTCTAGGTGCCTGAGATGCATTGATGAATGAAAAGACCAAGACCCCTGCCCTCATGGAGCCCTTGTTCCCATGGGACCATGACAGTAGCCCTACCGGACAGCTGGGAGGGGCATTGCCTCTCCACCTTGCCAGATGCAGAACAGGGTAGCCCCGAGGGCATGCAGCCTTGGTACACGGAGTGTCCCCCACGGTTTGTGTGACTTGGCTTTATTGATAAGAGAGTAGTTCCCGCAGGTACCATGGGCTGACCGGAGGACCATTGTCTGAGCCTGGTAAACATCTTGACATATAATTAATCTCTAAGAGCCCGGGCTTTTGGGGCAGGTAGCCTGGGTTTGAGTCCTGGCTGCACCTCAGAGCTGGCTCTCACTGGGCAGACGGGCCTGGGCCCGAGTTCTTCACATGTAAGTTCCTATAATAGTTATAATAGTTCCTACGGCGTAGCAGCCGGGGTGACAATTAAAGGAGGCAGTATGGTAGAGCTTTCAACACAGAGCACGGTGCCGTGATGACTAGTTGTTGCAAACAATTAATATATTTAATTAATTATATGCTATTAAGCCATTTCTACCAGCACCATGGAGGATGCAGACATGCCTAGTGCTTGTGGCTTTACTCTCCAGATGTATTACACAAGAGCCCAGAGCCCAGCAGCTCCATTATAAATGGAGGGACACCAGGGCATGAGAGGGAACAGAGGGGTGGGCTGTGGTGGTGGGGAGCTGGAAGTTGGAAGTGAGTCTGGAGCCAGGGCGCCCCAAGGAGCAGCAGGCATCCTCCCAGAGGGCTTGGGAAGGGAAAAGGAAAGGTGCTCTTCAGGTGAAGAGCATCAGACTGAAGCAGGGACTGGGAGGAGGGTGGAGCTCAGCTGGGAGGATGGGGCAGTGTTGCTGGGGAAGTGCAGTTAGGACCAGAGGTGATGGTCTCAAAGACGAGGACTTAAGCTTTAATCCGACCAGTGAGGAAAGAGGTGGCATTTGGGGATCTTTGCTCTGACCTCCCAAAAGCAGGGAGCATCACCTTGGGTAGTAGGAGGGACCATCCATGCTTTGCCTCTGGGAGACAGTGTACCGGATGCCATTCACGGGCCAAGGGGTATCATAGCCCGGAGTTGTGTGATGAGAGATGAGTTTGTTGAGCAGGTTGACTGGGAATGAGTACCCCAGGCCCAGGAGGAGTCGCTCAGCAGACAGGGAGCTAGGTGGGACTGTGTGCATCAGTCTATCTGCCCAAGCATCTTGTTTGTCCATCAACGCTTATTCAGTCCCCGCTCTTTTCAGATGCTTTGCTAGGCATTGGGTCTGAACAAGTGAATTAAAACAGTGTGTTTGTGGAGCTCATAAGAGAGCCAGGCAAGAAAGCAGTCACTGCAATACTGGGTAAGTGTCAGAGCGAGGTAGGCATAGGCTGGGAGCCCTCTGGGACACCAACCACAGGCTCCCTGGGGGCTGCAGACACAGGTGTCAGGAAGGAGGGGGCCAAGGTGGAGCATGTGTCACTGCTTGGGGCTCTGTACTCTGGAGCAGAGTAGGTGTGTGTTTGGGAGAGAAGCAAAGAAATAAGGGTAGGGGGACATGTGGCCATGGATCACCAGGGGCCTTTTCTGCTGGGCTCAAAAGCTTTATTTGAGGGTGAAGGGAATGGGTGTAAAGGGGGTGAGTATCACTCACAAATCTGCATTTCACAGAGCTCACTCATGTGGAGAGCTGTGGGAGGAAGAGAGGCATGAAGGCAGGGTTGGGAGCCCTGGAGGGAGGAACTAAGATGCATTGTCTACCCTATGCCAGGAGCTGCCGGCAGGCACTAGGGATCTCTTCCTCATCCTGCTATTCCCTGGCAGCTGCAGGAGGGGGATTATCTTTATTTAGTGATAAGGAAAGGCTGCCTGGGCAGGTTATGCAAATTGCTCAGGTCCTCACCTCTAGTAAGCAGTGGAGCCTGGATACCCTTCTAGGTTTGCAGGGAGAGGCAAGCAGGGCCTGAGCAGAAAGCCTCTCTCCTTCCATTATCACAGTTGGAGAGGTGAGAGTCAGAAAGATAGGAGGTGCCACCTCCACTTGCCTGCCCCCTCCTGTGCATCCTCTTTGTAGGAGAAACTGCCCTGCCTTGGGGGGCCGGGGGGGTGGACACTGGGGTCGGTGGCTTCTTGGGGGCGGGCCTCCCAGCCCCCTCCTGTGCATCCTCTTTGTAGGAGAAACTGCCCTGCCTTGGGGGGGCAGGGGGGTGGACACTGGGGTCGGTGGCTTCTTGGGGGCGGGCCTCCCAGCCCCCTCCTGTGCATCCTCTTTGTAGGAGAAACTGCCCTGCCTTGTGGGGGCAGAGGGGGGGGTGGACACTGGGGTCGGTGGCTTCTTGGGGGCGGGCCTCCCAGGAAGCAGGGACAGCTGGAGAGACAGGCATCCCGGGGGCATTTATAGCGACAGAGACATTAGCAGGTGCCAGCATCTCGGAACAGCCTCTTCCTTCTCCCCAAGCTGCCTGAGCCCACACAGCCAAGTGGGCAGGAGACTTGTGAGGGGGGCCCTGCCCTCATTGCACCTGCCTCACACACCTTCTGGCATCTCTCCTGGGGGGTTTCTGCTTCTCCTTACACATGCAGCATGTCCTTCATTCTCTTCCTTGTCTTCCTCCTTACTTTTCTCCCCTTCTCTCCTGCCCTGCCTCCCCACTGCTTTCTGATCCTCCTCTCTCCTCTGTCATTCTCCTCTCCCTCCCCTCCACTCTTCTTCCCTTCCCTTGCTCTCCTCATCTGTGAAATGGGAGTGGAGGTCCCTAGCTTCCTGGAGTTGCTGGGTGGTGATGAGTTAATTTCAGTATGCCCCTTCTGCCCACTTTGGAGGTGCGGGGCTTGCTGGTCCCGGGGGGTGTGAACATGGACAGCGTCCAGTTCTTGCTCTCAAGGAGCTTACCACTAGGTGGAAGTCAAGTTCAGACGCCCGATGATCTTTTCTGAGGGCCTGGCTGGGCCACCCTGGACTGTCAGTTCCTGAAATGCTTTGCTCAGGAGAGCCCATTATGATATGTGACAGGTATTCTCTCAGCCCCAGCAGCAGCAGGCCCTATGCCTCCGGAGGCGCTGAGGCTGGCGCCATCGGAGCACAAAGGGAAGCTGCCCACATCATCTTAGCCATGTCTGTTGGCTAATCAGCCTGACTTCAGCAGGTGACTTTCGCTAACTCAACAACTTACAGTGCTTTTGAATAACATCATTATCACTAGTGCAGTTGACATACAACGGGTTCATTTGCCATCATTTAAGAAGAGGCCAGGCAGCTTCAGTTCCCAGCTGTTGCTCAGCCTCACGGCTGCCTTCAGGAGGGGCTGCCCTTCCTTCCTGCATCTCCTGAGATGCCCCAGAGGCTCTGCCAGGTCCCTCGCTGTTCAGGAGTCTGAGTCACCACACATTGCCTGGCCCAGGGAGAAGCTGAATGAGCTGCATTCACAATGAAGCCTGCCATTCGTTCACGGGCCTGGTCCTCCGGGCAGTTCACTGGCTTTCTCCGGGGAGGTTTCAGCTTCTTAATATACATAACGAACCTACCAACACCAGCTCCCTCACAGGTTATATCCCATAAGTAAACAGACCTGAATTAAGTATGCTAGTGTGGGGGCAAAAAGATATTCATACTTTCCCTCCCACCTTCTAACTTCTGGCTGGGCTAATAGCCAAATTAACAGAGACAGATTAAAGGAGAAAAAGTTTAATACAGGTGCGTGGGGAATTCACATAGGCATGAAAATTCCAACATCAGTGAGGCAACATTGATTATTTAAGACAAAATTGGGCAAAGGAGAAAGGAGGGAACAGGGTATTAGATCTCAGAGGTAAGAATGTTTGTTTACAGGTAGTTGAGGAAGAGAAAAACACACAGGGCAGGAAAATCCTTGCGGGGCTGCTCAGAAAAAGCGGGACCCAGGTGTCCAGCTAACAGGCATGGCATCTGCCTGTAGCCTCGTGTTTACCACACTTGATTCCAATTAGGCTAAGGCTGCCTCTGAAGATCTCCTTCCTGAAGCAGGTGTCTCTGTCTGAATCTTTTGGGAAAAGGGGGAGGGTCAAAGGTTCTTTCTGGTTCTTGCTTAACCAACAGCTTAAAATCAATATCCCAGAAGGCAGCTTCAGAGTGGCAGAATGTTGGTGCCTTCACTAGGAGCTAGACAAAGATGCGTATTTCCTGCAGCAGGCAGGTATGTAACAGGCACATGGGAGCAGTATGGTGAGTGCAGTGAGAGCGAGTGGCACTGAGCACCGAGGCTGGAAACCCAGGAGGCCTGCCTGGAGGGGAAAAGAGCCAGGCAAGGAAGAGGAAGGTCTCCCCAGCTGTCCCTGCTTCCTTGAAGTGGCATACCTCTTCATTGTTGTGTAAATCAGCTTTATTTCTACTTGGAGTCCCTCTCCTCTAGTGGGGCAGGGGGGGGGGGGGAGGGGGGAGGGGGGGGAAAGGGGGACTTGACCTCCATCATCTTGTGAGCTTTGCCTTTCTTGGATCCTGTCAAGGGTCTGAGCTCCTATTCATAGCCTGGTGGGGGTGGAAGTACTGGTTTGGGAGGCACCATTGCACACAGGCCATCACTTTTCTTCACTCATTCCTTTCCTGAACATGTTTTTTTTAATTATGATGTGGTTTTTATTATTGATTTTAGAGAGAGAGGAAGAAGGGAGAAGGAGATAAACATCGTTTGGCTGCCTCCTGTACACTCCCTACTGGGGATTAAGCCCACAACCCAGGCATGCGCCCTGACCCAGAATGACACAGTGACCTCTTGGTGCATGGGATGCCGCTCAACCAACGGAGCCACACTAGCCAGGGCTATTCAACATCTTTTTATTCAGCACCTACTATGGGTTAGATACTTGGGAAATGTTAGCATAAGTAGCTAGATATTAACAAAGGAGGGGAGCAAAGGGAACCAGACATTATTAAGCCTAATAAACTTGGGCCTGCTTCACTAGGAAGCTACCACTTCACACACTCCGCAGGGGACCTCCACATCCCAGAAGCAGATAACCAGTCACTAACCAGGGAGGAATAAAAACAGCAGGAGAAATTCCTCTGCTGGGCACAGGCACAGCAGAGGCTAAGATGGCATGGGGTGAGGGGAGTTGCTTTCACTCTGAGGCATGGGCAGTGGGAACTAAGACCCTGACCCTACGGGGGAGAGTTGGCCTGGGAAAAGGACTGGATTGGATAAGCGACACAGAACCCTGGAAGATCTAGGAAGTGCACTGGTTAGGGGGAGGGCCCAATGCCAGCCCCAAAAGATTGGGAAGTTGATTGGTTAGTTTGAAGTAGAGCCTGGTCCTTCCCAAACCTGAGATAATATAATCAGCCTAACAAAGGAGCTCTTTCTCTCTCTCACTGTCTCTTGCTCAGTAACATGCCCTCACCCTGTTCCCTCACCCTGTTCCCTCACCCTGTTCCCTCACATGTTCTCCCATGTGGCCTGGGGTCCAGCAGCCCCGTGGACTCTAAGCATGGGCCTGGGCACAGCTGGCCAGGGCGCAGCTGGGATACAGCCTAACCTCGTGGTCCCACCTTTCCTGGCGCAGGATGGCAAAGGGTTGAGCCAAGGATGCGGAGTGTTTGGACCCCGGGCTTTAGTACTGAGCTTGAAGACAAGTCTAGACTTTTTCTGTGGCAGGACGGACGGAGATGAGACACCGGAGCTGAATCCAGGCCAGTCCTTTGTGTTTGCTGCAGCTTCTTCAATAAATCTTACCTCGAAACCTCAACCTCCCGAAATGCTTTTCCCAGGTCTCCGTGAGAGGACATTATTTCCACTGGCAGTAGCTATAGCAGTGAACAAAACAAAGATCCCCTTCTCATGGAACCACGTTCTAGACAAATAGAAAACAGCAAGTAAAATAAGAAATTTGTACACTGTACTAGATGACAGGAGTTATATAAAAAAGGCACAGTAAGATGGTGTAAGAGGATCAGGGGTGCAGTTATGATTTTAAAGGGATAAAAAGAGAGAAGCCATCAACGAGCAGGTGACATTGGAGCAAAGGCCTGGAGGAGATGAGGGGAGCAGGGAGGGCCATTTAAGTGTCCCCGTCTTTGGGGTCCCTTTGGGGCTGGGACTCTTTGCTGCTTCCAGGCCGTGCTTGGCGAGGCTGTGCGTGGTCTCGCCTTTCCTGGCGCATTCCTGGCAGTCCTTCTGTGGGCCTGCGGGTCTACCATCTCCCCAAGAGGAACCCAGTCCTTCCTTATCTGCACTGCCCCTCCCAATTCCAGATAGAGAAAAAGATCCCACAGAAATCTGAGATTTCAAAATGTTATCCAGACTTCAAAGGATCCCAGGCAGAGTTGGTAGCAGAACAAGTCCCAGAGTGAGAAGCAGCAAGGGAGGGAGGCGAGGAAGCCCCAGGTGTGTGCTGAGCTAAAGCATGGCCACAGGAGCAGGGCAAGGTGTGGGAGTGAACCTGGAGGCTTCTGGGGGGGCAGACACCCCGCGGCTCCCCTCACCAAGGTCTGTCACTGTTGGGTGCAGGAAGGCTGGAGGAGTTGGCTCAGAGTTGTGACTCGTCCATGGATTCCTCCAGCCTTAGGAGAGATGGTGTCTCTGTCTCAGGCTCCCCTCACGTGGAGCCCAGCCCCTTGCCTCTGGCATTTCATGTGCAGCACTTTGCACGCGCTTTGCTACAGGAGGTGGAGAAAGTTCATTTGGACTTGGCTCTAAAAGGAAGCCTCCCACAGATTGTGCATTGACGGGACTGAAATTCCTTCCTTGTTCACTGAAGAAGGATTGGCAACATCGTGACAAGATAAACACGGTCAGGAGAAGTGACTTAAGAGAATGACCAGAGACTAGATACCTGTCTTCTTCCAGCCTCAGTTTCCCTGCAAGCAACACAAGTGTCTTTGCAAGATCTGAAATGCTGCAGGTCCGAGGGCCCGGGGTTCAGTGGTTCTGGCTTACATCCATGGAGAGAACTGTGATTCAGGAGAACCTCAGTCATTTGTCTGAGGCCTGCTCTGTACAGTCCTAGGCTAGGCCTGCAGACGGTGAACAAGATCCTCACTGCCCCCTCCCCTGAGAGAGCTCCCTCTAGCAGGGAGGCCTGGAGGAAGTCCCTGCAGCAGGCAGAGGCTGGGCCCTGTAGATGGAACAGTTCAAAGAGCAAGCAGGAGTGGTTTCTGGGAAGAGTTTTCCTAGCACCACTGGGCAAAGGAAGTTCCATTATTTTATTTTCCCCTAGCTGTTGGTTTAATAATTATTAAACATGTGGAAGAATTTAAAGAATAATGCTATGTATACTTGTTTACCCATCACTGAGATTTGGCAGTTCTTAACATTTTTCAATGTTTTCTCTCTCTCTCTCTCTCTCTCTCTCTGCACATATATACTTTTCACCCTAAATTATTGAGAAATAATTTGTAGGCATTGGGACACCTTTCCCCTAAGGAAAGGAAACAGGCGTTTCCTACAGGACAGCCATCTTAGTAGATATTATTATACCTACAAGAACAGTAATCCAATTCAACTCATACGCAGTCCATGCTAAAATCACAACAGTTGAATGCATGTTCCCACCCCATCCTTCTCTGTCTCTCTCTGTCCTTTGTATCTGCACACAGCCCTCACCAGCACCAGCCACATAAACTCTATGAGGATAGGGCCTTGGTCCTGGTGTTGGTTCATGGCCTTAGATTAGGGCCTGGCCCATAGTAGGTGCTCAATAAATTAAAAAGGAACACACACACACACACACACACACACACACGTGCGCGTATATACAGGTTTGGTAAAACTCTGAATGGGACCAAAGTCTTTCTCTTCACAGCTTCCTCCTGATGACCACAGACACACTCGGGCCCTGGGCAGAGATGGACGGCTGTACTTCCATCCCTCAGGAGTAGTGGGTGCAGTCAGCAGCCACCCACTTTGTGCCCCGTTACTAAAGACAGCAGAGCTGTGAGATTATCCGCCCGCCCCCCCCCCCCCCTTCTTTGACATGATTTTAGGGGAGTAAAAACAAATCAGAATTCATCAACTGTGAACACAATTGTCAACTGTGAACTGTCAACAGTCTGGTTTAAAAATAGATGATAGGTTGATGAAAAACAGTGGAGAAAGCAATTTAAATAAAAAGTTAAAAATAATACCCAAAGCATCCAAGGCAAATCGAAGAGTGTGAGTGGTGGGGAATTGCTCTCGGGAGAGACCTGCGTGAGCAGTGAACCAGACAGAGGTTATTAGTTTTCCTTTACAAATCACAGAAGAGAAGGATTTACTGGCCCTTTGCTGGCAAATGCTTCCTCATTCCCACAAGTCAGTGTGTTATGCAAAACAGGAGGGAAGATTGGTTGTGAAATCTGCTGGCACCTTTATTTTGAAGTAGGTCAGCATTTCGAATATTTCTGCTCAGTTGTGAATCTCGGGCTCTCCCTGTCTCCTCTGTCCCCTTGAGGCTTGGAGAGGCTCATCTCCAGCAGTAGGGCCAGAGTCTGGGAGTTTGGGGGTTCGCATTTACATTTATATTTGCATTTGTATGAAACGGGTTCCAGTACAATGCTTAACTGATTTCCCACTTTCTCAACTCTCCTCTTTTAAATAGTTATGGCTAAGTACTTATTTAACTTCTTTACCATAAAGTCACTATAAAGGCTTGAATTTTTCATGTTTCCTCTGTTGTGGTCGGGAGTCGCAGCTGATTTAATTTGGCCCAGTTCTTTATGTCCAGCTGCTCCGTGTCCCGAGGCTGCCCTGCCGTTCGTGTTATTTACTTCGTTCCAGGAGAGCCTAACCATCTTGGCACAAGATCTGTGCTCTATAAACCTAAGTAAGACGGGTGTTTGCATTCCTCAGAGACCATCTCTTCTTAAAGATCTGGATGGAAGGTACATCAGTTTGCTAGGGCTGCTGTACCAAAGTGCCACAAACTGGGGGTTTTAAACAGCAAATGTACTTCATCCCAGTCCGGAGGTGGAAGTCTGGAATTGAGTGTGGGCAGGTTGGGTCCCTCTGAGGCATGAGGGAGACTCCATCTCATGCCCCTCTCCTAGCTCCTGGCAACTGCAAGCATGGCCAAAAAATCCTTCCTGCATCTTCACACCATCTTCTCCCATCTGCACTCCTCTGTCTCAGAGTCCAAGGTTCCCGTTCTCGAAAGCACACCCTATTGGATTGGGACCCACCCTAATGAGCTCATTCACAACACTAGAGGCCCAGTGCACTCAATTCATGCACATGGAGGGGGGATCCCTCAGCTCGGCCTGTGCCCTCTCTCAATCCACGACCCCTCGGGGCATGTCGGGCCTAAACTGGCAGTCGGACATCCCTCTTGAAATCCGGGGTGCTGCATGCACCAGTGACCATACTTTTCATACAGGTGAAAGGCATCTTGCTGTTGTATGGAGAGCCACATTTTTTTGCCCCGATTATAAAAAGGAGTACATAACATGATCCTTCTGAGGCAGTAGTACCATTTTCCCTACCTTATGGGTGGAAAAACTGAAGCAGAGAGAAGTAATTGGCTTTGTCACACAGTTACAAGTGTCAGAATCAGGGCTGACCACAAAATGTGCAAGCCAGAGTCCATGCATGTTATCACTACATCATCCTGTTTTTTCAGTGTTAGAATAGCCTTGCCAGGTTCTAATTTTTAAATCTAAGAGACTGTTCCCAATATACAGGGTAGGGTCCCTAGGCCTGGCTGGTGATCAGGGCCATCTGCGGGGCTACTAGTGGGTGGGGCAATTGGGGGTCCCTACAGGCACCCACCTTAGCTGGTGGCCTGGCGCAGCTTGCTAGCTAGACCTGCCCCCTGATCACTGCCCCCCAGTAGCCTCCCTCTGGGTGGTGGTGGGGGGTAACAGATGCTCAACACATTGAGCGTCTGCCCCCTGGTGGTCAGTGTGCATCATAGAAATCGGTCATTCTGCTGGTCATTCCAGTTCGGTCAATTTGCATATTAGGGTTTTATTATATAGGATCATCTACACTAATAAAAGAGAAACATGCAAATTGACCATACCTCTGCTATGCCCACAAGCCACACCCACCAGCCAATCAGGAGCGAGTATGCAAATTAACCCAACCAAGATGGCTGTGGCCACAGAGCAAGCAGGAGGCTTGGGTTGCCCCTGGCGATGGAGGAAGCCAAGCTTCCCACCCAGCCTGGCCTGCCCTGGCCTCCGCTCGAGGCTACAAAGTTTCAATTATAGAAGATAAATAAATCCCAGATACTAGGGCCTCTGTTTGGGTCACCAGGGGGCATGGTTGGCCTGCAAACCACCACAGGCCCCTTGCCCAGGCCACTCCATGCCCCAAGGGAGCCTCCACCATGATCCAGGACACCCTTCAGGGCAAACCAGCCAGACCCCACCCATGCACTAGGCATCTATTCTATCTAATAAAAGAGTAATATGCAAATTGACCATCACCCCAACATGCAAGATGGCTGCCCCCATGTGGACACAAGATGACTGCCACAAGATGGCCAGCAGGGGAGGGCAGTTGGGAGGGACCAGGCATGCAAGGGAGGGCAGTTGGGGGCAATCAAGCCTGCAGGGGAGGGCAGTTAGGGGTGACCAGGCCGGCAGAGGAGGGAAGTTGGGGGTGACTGGGTCTGCAGGTAAGGGCAGTTAGGGGGAACCCAGGCCAGCAGGGGAGAGCAGTTGGGGGGGGGGCAGCACTGGGCCTGCAGGGGAGGGCTGTTGGGGGGGTGACCAGGCCTGCAGGGGAGGACAGTTAGGGGCAATCAGCCTGGCAGGGGAGCAGTTAGGTATCAATCAGGCTGGCAGGGGAGTGGTTAGGGTGTGATCAGGCTGGCAGACAGAAGTGGTTAGGGGCAATCAGGAAGGCAAGCAGGTGAGCAGTTAGGAGCCAGCAGTCCTGGATTCTGAGAGGGATCCCAGATTGGAGACGATGCAGGCTGGTCTGAGGGACACACATCCCCTGTACACAAAATTCATGCACCAGGCCTCTAGTTGTCTTTATAAAGACCCTATTTCTGAATCTGCACTCTGCAATACTGGGAGTTAGGACTTCAAAAATCTTTTATGAGACATGCAATTTCACCCCTAAGGCAAGGTGCAGAGCAGGGCTGATTCCTGGCTGCTCAGACCCTGAGGGCGGAGGCTCCCCCAGGCAGCAGTGACCTGTGACGGGACCCACTCATTGCTTGGGTCTCTGTCCCCTGCCCATGGAGCTCCAGGCCTGCCTTTAGTTTTGGCCACTTGTGAGCTTTGCATCATTGACGGGCTTTCCACTCCAAATCCAAAAAATACTTATTTTATACCTATTTCCTCCTCTTTTTTTTTTTTTTTTAATATCCCCCAAGTTTTGTTTTTTTCTACAGTGAGGACCTATGGGTGTCCCTCATCAGTTCCCAAGAATGTCAATTTGTAGTTTGTGTTTTGCTTTTCCACCTCCAGGGTGGACTCTAAGAGGAAGGCTCACAGCCCAGGGTGCTGTAAGGCAGTGAGCATGTGTGGACCCCTCTTCCAGGGAGCCAGAGGATGTTTGGGGAAGGTGTTACAGCCGATCACAGATAGAAACAGGCAGTTACAGTGACAGTGTGATAAGGCTTTATGGAAGTAAATGTACTACACTTGACTTTATAAAATAAATTTTTACAAAAAATTTCACAGTTTTCCCTAAATTAGCTTTGGGGATGCTGTTGACAGATAGTTTGAGAACTGCCAGTCTGAAATGGAGGGTTGTTCCAGAGAGCGGGCCCAGGGGAGGAGGGGGAGGGGGAGGGGGCTGGACAGTGTCTTAAGCTCGCCCTGCCCCTGAGCATGCACCGTGCTCTCTGAAATGAAGCCTGTAGTGGAGACTCACTTGCCGCTGCCAGCGTTCCTCTGCTTATCTCTGTCCCTTTGGACAGTCTGCCGGTGTTCCTGTTACCTTACAGGGGACCTCGACCTGAGCAGGTCTGCCTAGGGCAAGCCGGCAGAGTTCTGGACTTTGTGTAGGAAAGATCTCACACATGAGCCCAAGTGACTATGAGAATGTTTATTAAAGCTGTGGAAGGGCTTAGCATAGAAGAAGCAACAGGAGAGCCTAGGCTGGGCCGCCTTAGCTCCCTGGGAAGTCAGAGAAAAGGGGGCCTTGGAGACAGGTTTAGGGGGTTGGTCTGGGACAAGCTGCCACTGCCCATTGTTCCCCTTGTTGCAAGCCTCATGGGGTCCCTTAGAGTTTAGGGGATGTGTGCTGTGGGGGAAGAAGAGAGGGAAGAAGAGGAGAAAGGGAATGGTGTGGGCTACTCCCAGAGGAGATTCTGTACTCGGTCTTTGTCTTGAGGCTTTTATCTCTCTTGCAGGTGGGAATCTTAGGGGAGGGTCTCAGCAGAACATTCATCAGTTTTCCAGGCATGTTCTTTCAGGACCATGGTCTCTACTGATTGGTCAGGGTCAGGGCAGAGGGTCATTGGTCATTGCAGCTGGTCCTGGTGTCGCCCACCTGGTTTTGCTGCTTTTCTGGGTCTGGAGCTGAACTACAACTGAGGCCTAGATGTTCTCTCTAGGAGGTGACCTGCATCTGCTGTAAAGTGCTCTGCCAGCTTGTTCAGCTCTGTCTCAGCTTCCCTGTTCCCCTTGGCCTGGCTCATGCCCATCCCTGGGGCTCTCTTTTGTCCTGCATCCCGCCATAGACACACATCCTGCCTCCCCTCAAAGCCACAGCCACACGGCTTCAGAAGAACACCGGTTTTTGCTTCCTCATTAAGTCAGTTAATGTGTGAGGCTGGGGCCATGGCTGTTTTCATCCAGCCCCACATCTCCTACAAGCACACTGGGTACATCCTAGACACCTGGCAGGTACGCACGGAGGGGATTCTGCATGAAGAGGGAGCCGCGCTCTGGAGGCCTGTCTGCTGCTCCTGCAGGGGTCGGTATCGGCTGTGGTGACACTGGAGTTCCACAAGAGTGACTCCAGGACACTTAGAAGCAGGCTTAGAGCCCTTTCCCTCGCTGGGTAGCTGGTATGGGATGAATGGCTGGTCCTCTCACAACGGGCCAGCATTCATCTGCACTCATGTGTGCTGCTTGACAAATGCTACTGGCCTTTCCCATGCTTTAGTGTTTTCCAAGGGCAAGAGCTGTATCTCCTCTTTTCTTTCTTCTAAACCATTCCCTGTGGCACCAGATGAGAGCTGCGCGGGGGTAAAATTCGCCTATCTCCTCCTCCTCTGAACCTCCACCCGGTGCAAACAGGGTCCCGAACCCAAGGGCCTTTGCAGAAGACTGGCTGCACACAGGCCTTGATCTTGAAGATTTTACAGTCAAAAAGGGGTGAGCTCTCAGCTCAGATGCAGCCAATAGCAACCCAGAGCGCAGAGCCCACTGTCTGTTCCCTCAAGCCCATCACAGGATGGAGGCGGTGACATGGGCCACCAGATGCTCAGCCCAGAGTCAGACAGGCCTGTGACTCCTGGCTCCGCCCTGGTCAGCATCTTCTGTTATTTCAGCTCCAAGCCTCAGTCTCTTATTCTGTAATGTCAGCATAAGAAAGGCTGTTACCTGTGGAGACCTGTGCCCCCATGGATAGCACCCTTTTCTCCTGCCTGTGTTCTGAAGCGGTTGAGGCTTAAGAGTCGAGGGCAGCAGAAAGTGGTGGGGATAGCCCGTTGTTGCGGAGGCAGGGCTGGCAAGTGGATGGGTGGCTTTGGGGCTTCCATTGTGAGTCTAAGAATTGGGTGGCTGTTTCCACCAGTCTCAGGCTGGTTCGAACCACCGGTGTCCTCCAGGGAAAGACTGTGCAAACTTGGGTTTGGATGGTTGAAACAAAAGCATTGACTCCTCTGTTCCAAGGGGAAGTGCTGGGCCTCACACATACCACAGGAACTAGATAGGTACTGAACGGTTAACTAAATAGATACTCTCCACCCCAGGAGGAGCCTGGGGGCAGCTGAGAGGGACCAGGCATGCTCCACTCAGGACAAGGAAACGTGGAGCAGCTGCCTGTGCTGGGGAAGGGAGGGCGGGTGTCTTTGTGGAGCCTGTGGGACTCCAAGATGTGGTTCCAGACGAATATCTTGATTAACAGTCACGTTGAATTTAGCACTTATTAAGCCAGCCTCCCAGTGCTGCAGCTGTAGCAGTTTTAGATGTGACTGTGCACCTGGAAAAACATGTCTCATTCAGTGTGCTGTAATTCCGACTGTACCCAAGACAGCTCTGCACTCCCCGTCTTTGCCCTGTGCACACAGAGGGCACAGCTGTTCCCTGAGGAAGCCCAGTGGGCACTTGCCCAGCTGGCCCTAAGGCCTGTCCTCTCTCTCTGCAGTGCAAGATGGAGTTCCACGCCTGTACCACTGGCAAGAGCCTCAGCACCCTCTGTGATGGGCCCTGCCCGTGTCTCCCCGAGCCCGAGCCTCCAAAGCACAAGGCAGAGAAGAATGGTGAGTGGATCGCAGGGGAACCCCTGAAGGAGGGCGGGTGGGCGGGGATGGAGGGCATGGCCAGCTCTGCCCAGATGCCAGCCCTGTGGTGTTTCTCAGAGCCTGTCCAGCCCAGGTGGAGAGAGGGGCTTACTTGGCAAGTACTATGCCTTATTCAGGGACTCTCACCTGAACTGCCTTCAGCCACCATTAGAAAGAAGAGCTGGCGTCTTTGAATTAATTCTGCTGGTCCAAGATATGCACTAGGTTCTTTGAGAGGTTGAACTGGCTCGAGTAGCAAGGGCAAGTTTTCAGAATCTAAGACCAGGGCCTTCCCTGGGGTACATCGGTCTTCCTTGAACTCTAATCTGAATCCTTTAAACTTCTCAAGGCCGAATTTCAAAACAGAAACTGCAGAGATGTCATAATAGCAGAGAGTCTTCCCCTCCAAAAGCATTTCTCTATTAATGTATTCTGCTTGCAGACAGCACAGAGCCAGGGGACACATGCAAGGGGCAGCCTCCCCAGGCAGCTGTTGCCCTTTGTGGCTGAGAGGAGAGGAAGCTTGGGCTTATGTGGATGTGTTCATGGTGGAGAAAGTAATGCTGTCCCACTGGTCTCAGCTTCTTTTTGAGGCGTCCCTAATGAGACCCAGGATAGAAGGCTGCCTCCTGTGGACCTGGGCTTTCTCAGTTAGAGCTGGCTGGTCCATTGAAGACGGTGCACGTCCCAGTGTGTGAGCGTGTGTGTGCATGTGTCCCTGTGTGTGTGTGTTCCTGTGTGTGTGTATTCCTATGTGTGTGTCCCTGTGTGTCTGTGTGCGCGCGCGTGCATATTCATGCATGTTATCTAGTGTCTTTGTAACAGAGAAGGATGAAAGGGTGTGAGTGTTTATCCATTTGCCCCTTTTTAAGTTGTATTGCCTTTTCAGGGCACATAGGTGATGTTCAAGTCTAAACATGTTCATGGTGGTGACTAGAAATATTGTGTTAAAGGGCCCTTTGGGAGATTTACTCAGAATGTGGAGGGACAGTGGTAAACCATAAATCACTCTGATCACAAATAATCTCCATACGTTACTCCTGGTTACCAAGAAGCTGTTGGCATTGCATGGTGGCCTGACTCACTTATACAACTGCAGCGAGAAAGCTAGTGACTGTCCACTGCCCTCCTTGTGGTGTGGACAGAGAACCTAAGTGGGGCAGCTGCAGAGCTCAGCAGTTCACTTCTGTGGGTGATTCGTCACGCTCTTCTTAGGAAATCTCAGTAGCCTCTGTGGTTCTAGGGCAGTGGTCGGCAAACTCAGTCAACAGAGCCAAATATCAACAGTACAACAATTGAAATTTCTTTTGATAGCCAAATTTTTTAAACTTAAACTTCTTCTAATGCCACTTCTTCAAAATAGACTCGCCCAGGCCGTGGTATTTTGTGGAAGAGCCACACTCAAGGGGCCAAAGAGCCGCATGTGGCTCGTGAGCCACAGTTTGCCGACCACTGTTCTAGGTGCATAGTTTATTGCTTTTATTTACTCTTTCATTTGAAGCACGGAAACCAAACCAAGAAACACATGCCCACCACGCTGCCTGCATGTCATACATGGGTGTGAATGCCCTCTCCTCGCGGGCGCCGGCTCTGCTGAGGTTGCCGACCCGCCACGCTGGGTAACACACAGATTTCCTGGGAGGCCTGTGGTCCTCCCAGTGAAGTACAGCCCTGTTCTTAATGGTGGGCTCTCACACCTGACTAAGTGCGGTTCACTCTGCAGTGTGACGCTCCAGCCACGGCCTCGCCTGCGCTTCACTTGGCCAGTCATATGCTAGTAGAAATGGAAACATATTTTTATCAAGTGCATGGCCATTAAAAGTAAAGAGACTCGGAAATCTGTGCTGCTCCTGAATTCTGAGAGCTCGGGGCGGGGCGGCGGGGGTGTGGCGGGGGGAAGGCGGGGGAGTGGGGAGGACGTGCGATAAGAATACCATTCAAAACTGTTCCATTTCCAAATGTTTGTGAAGCACAGACCACGATGTTAATAGTGAGAACTAGACCAGGAAGAAAAAGAAGGGACTTGATCACACACCTGTCAGAAATGAGAACAAAAAAAATTTATAGTGACACTTCAGAACAAATTATCAAAAGTATATTTCCCTCATCAGCCCTTCAGTCCGATGTAACTATTGTGTGTTCCACTGGAGTTTCTGAATCCAGCTGGCCTTTCTGAAGTTGTCTGCCCCCAAGAAGAGTCCTGGAACTCCACACTCAGTCTCTGACGTCATCGGGCGTGTGTCTAAGAAATATCACCGTCACAGTGAGGCTGCTGCGTGAAGGGTCTTGCGGCCACACTTGGTGCAGTTCTTTCCCTGAGGCTCTGAGGCCGTCCTTCTTGGGCTGTGATCACAGCAGAGTTTTATATAAGCGGGGGGGTGGGGGGGGGGGCGGGGACAGGAGGGCGGAGGGGGCAGGGAAGCAACTACCTGTGGATGATAAGACTGAATGGCTGTAGTTAATTTATTACATACCCAACAATATGCTAATGGAGGAACGTAGAATCCCCTATCAGGGTATAATGCTTAACTTTTTCATACAGATTTGATGGGTGTTTCCTGGAGGATAAGGACATATTATGGGCAGTGAGGACATCGACAAACCCCTAGGGTCATTATGTGGGATGATTAAATTAATGGCATTTTACCTGCACAGAATCAACCAGGGGAAGCCGGACCTCTCTCTCTGATCTGACAGTTCTCTCCATGCAGCTCTCACAGGACTGGGCGGCAGTGAGTGCTAAGCACTGGGGATGAAGAGGACGGATGGGTGAGGGAGAGGTCAGAGGTGACATGAAAGGCAGCTTCCTTCTGGCAACTTAGCTGTGGGTGTGGAGGGAGGAGGGAGGAGGAGGAGCGACCAGGCGGCCCACCTCTCCTTCCTATCCTGCTCCTCCCAGAGCTTTGGGCAGTGGGTGTGGCCGTCTTGACCTTGGCGACGCATGTGGCTCTGGACTGTGTCAGAAGCAGTCTTATTTCTGCGCCTCTTGCAGAAATGGCATTTCATGGTCTCACAATGCGGGTGTGTCAGAATGTGGCATTATTATTGTTGTTAATATTTTATTTTCAATCTTCTGTTTTGAACCTTGGTTCCATCTGGTGATGAAAGCATTAATGTAGTCAATTCCAGGTCAATTCCATCAAATTAGGGTCCTGTCAAAATTCTGGAGAGGTGGGGATGGGTGGGGCTTATGAGCTGCGATGCTGGGGAAAGCGGCTCCTGGTGCTGCTGGCTCTCTTTGGCACCCACCCTCATGGAACATTCACATCTCCAGTCGGTTGGCCTTCAGTGCTCATCTTCACTGCATCCAATGGGCGATATTTGAGATCCCATGCCTAGGAAGGCCATCCTGCACCCTCTTTCTTCTGTGTCCTACTCTTGTGGGTGCCCTAGTCCTCACACAGCCCCTCTCTGGGCCCCTTCACAGTCACAGAAAACTTGAGGATGCCCTATGACCTAGTGTCAAGAAAGACAGTGGTAAGGCTGCCATCCCAGGGCTCTGTCCTTGGGTCTGCTGGGCAGCCATGTCTAGTCTATGCAGAGGATAGTCTGGCAAGGCTTGGCCCCAGTTAGATTTCATAGCAGTAGCAAACCACAGGTCCTCTCCACTGCTGGGGCTCTGCACCCTCTGGGGTTTCACAGGTGCCTCTTCCCTGCCCAGGCCCCGAAGATGGGCTGGAGACAGGGAGAACTGTGGTAAGCAGAACCTTTCCCAGGGACTCACCTGCCTCTCTGTTCGTCTTCTTCTTCTTCTTCCCAAAATGTCACTCTTGTAGCCTCAACCTTAATCAGTACTGAATGTGAGTGTGAAGGTGTGTGCGGGCAGGTCTGACTCAATCCTTCTGAATCCTGTAGACATCTCTGCCTCTTCCTGCCTTGACTTTAAGTTTCAAGACTGTTTTGGGGAAATCAAAACCAAGTGGCTGATTATCTTTTCTTCTCTTTGTTCTTTCTGGCATCTTCCCTTTGATGTGGTCCCTGAGGACATGGTGGAGGGGGCAGGCATCTTTTAATATCACTGAATATTTCCTCTCACATCTCTAAATTACCTCATGACTTTGGACAAGTTGCTTAATTGCTTTATCTCTCTTATCTCTATGATACCAGTTCAGCCTCAAGAGTATAGAGTAATGAATTGTCCTAAAAAAGAAAAAGAAAAAGGAAATGTCTGAGGTACTCATTTCCTGGTTGAGAATCTAAGGGGGAAACAGAGGTCTCTTACAATTAGAGTCTTTAAGACACATTTTTAAACTAGCAAACTCCTCTGTGCTTTCAGACCTGAGCTGTCCCACCTGCCCTGCCTCCCTCCTTCTGGCTCCCTCATCAGAGAAAGACCCTTCCGCTTGGCTCTATCTGCCTGGAGGAAGGGTTCCGAGTTCCCTCAGGGCTGAGGTGAAAACTTCCCAGTAGGAGAGCAGACCAGGGAAGAGCTTACTCACCTTCTTCCATACCATGTGGAGGGGTCCACGTGTTCCTCCAAGAGGCCTCAGGTTTCCCATGAGGAACAGGACAGCCACGTGGGTGGGGCCTCCAACAGTCCTGCAGACCCCGTTTTTATGCTTTCCTATGTTAGATTGCATCTGTAGGAAACGAGTTTGACCACCGGTGATGCTTGTTCGGTCCCCGTTACAGCAGAGGTAACTGGAAACCCACCGACAGGACTCTTGCCTGAGGTGGAGCTGGGGTAGAGCCTGCCCCTGGACCTCAGCCTCATGCCCGTGTTCCCACTGTGTGCACACCCTGGGTCACGGTCCACGGCCATCAGCCTGACATGGTGGAGGGGCTGTAGCTGAGTTTTGTGGGAGATAGATTTAATTTCTCCAGGGTCCAATGTTACTTGCCTGGATCTTAAAGTGTCAATCATCAGGCATGGAATGTCACTGTGTTCCCATACCAGTGATGCTTTGAATGACATCCGAGGAGGAAATGCAAAGAAGGAGCTGTCCTTAGAGATGGAGAGGGCAGCACCATCTCTAAGGACAGCTCCTTCTTTGCTTCTGTGGCATAGGTTAGCTTTTGGGGAGCCAGTCACCCCCAAGTTCTGGAGAAGGCTGTGGAACTGTACCCCTTTCTTGGCTTGACCTGTGCTGGGAGGTAAGGCAGGGGACGGGGGAGAGTGCCTCTTTCCAGCAGGGCTTAGTAAACAGGAAGGAGCGGCCCCCAGTGGAGCTGTTTGGAACAGTAGAAAAATAGCCGATAGTCACTTTCTTTGCTCAAGTGGTGATTTCGGCCTAAGGGCTAGATCCTGGGGGGGAAGTCCCAGGTGACAGCCGGTTGTCTAATCCCATTACTTATCACAAGCAAAGTTAGGAAGCGTGTTTAAATATGAACAGGAGGTGATGCCAACGAGACAGAAGGAGCCCTTGCTCGCTGCAACATCTCGGTGGAAAAATCCCAGAGCCCCCTGCCTGGCCGAAGGCTCCCAGCGAAATGGAGGCTCCTCTCTGCACCAGGAAGGAGCATTCTTCTCTGATGGCTATTGTGTAACAGAGTGAAGGCCCCAGGCTCGCAAACTTGCAATTTACAAGCAGTTCATATTCATCTTTCCATTCGGCTTCATTCACTTATTATTCAGTACCACATTATGGTCAGAAATTAAACGTATGCAGGAACGTTTATTTAATTTTTAGGGTCTTGTTATTCTAAATGTCATTATTTTTTTTTAAAAAAAGCTTCAGAATTAAATTGGCAGCTGCCTCAAAGAAGAAAACCTTCCTGGTCAGGACTTTGAATTCAGGTTCCTCCGCTTCTGTGAATTCTGCTGCGCAGAAGCAGACCCAGGTCCTCCTGGTCATGCCGAAGCCCACTTGGTACCAGCTGATGGGGAAACACTAAAGGTGAAAAGAAAGAGAAGGGTAAATAAACAGAGGCAGCGATGGCCACGGTCTAACTGGAGTCCAGAGGAGGGGGTAGAGATTTTGTGCTTGAAATTAATGGCTTTGATGGTTCACCCAAAGAGGCCTCTTCTGCTGTTATTCTTTAATTTATAAATTTATACTTCCTTATATAAAGTTCAAATATTATGGCAAAAAGGAACTCATATTCCCAGGTCCATTAGCTTTTTGTTGCATATGCTTCCAATTATTTTTGACATACATATACTAACATGCTTTTTAAACTTTACTCATCCAAAATAAGACTCATGTTCTACATAATGTTTTGTACCCTGCCTCTTTTATATGTCAAAGATATGTTTTCACGTAGGTACAAACATGTCTGTCTGTCTCCCTCCCTGTGTTCCCTTGAACTCCACACTTAAACATGTAATGACTGCTCAGTGTTTCCATTTGGGTGTCCATGGGGTATCAAGCTTAACATGTCCACAATCAAACTCCTGGTGTGTCCCCCATGTGTTTCTTCCTCCTGCAGGATTTATTAACGGCAGCTCTGTATTTTGATTTGCTAAAGTAAAACAAACACAAAAATTCTCTTGTTCTCAAATGCCACATATAATTACATTGGCTCTGCTTTCAAATTGATTTTCAAATACTAGTATATCCTCTTCTTACCACCTCCACCTCCCTTGTGGTCCAAGACATCTCATCTTTTATTTTAATAGCTTCCTAATTAATCTCCCGGCCCCTTCTTTCTCTTTTGAGCAAAGTAAACCAATTCTGTAAAATGTAAGTCAGAGTGGGTAATCCCCTGTTCCAGCAACTTCCCCTCTTCGTAAGAGGAAAAGTTAAAACCCTTTCAGTGACCTGTAGGGCCCAACATGATCCCTAAGGTCTCTGTCCCCAGTTTTTGTTGTTATACCACTTGCCTACTCACCTGCAGGCATCCAGGCCTATGTGGGTCCCTCAAATGTGTCAATCACATTCCTGCCTCTGGGCTTTGCATGGACATCCCCTCAGCATGGACCGCCTTCCCAGCCATGGACACGCTCACTCCCTCTGAAAACTCTGCACAGGTGTGACCTTCTCAGACCACCCCCCCTCCCGCCCCCTACTCCCAGCATGTCTATCCCCCTTTCTTCCTTTATTTTTCTCTTCACCATGTATCACCTTCTAATCTGCTAGATAACTTGTTTACTCATTTTGTTTATTGTCTGTCTTGCCCAACTAGAATGGAAGTTAATGAGGACTTTTTGTCTGAATTCTAAATAATTGTCAAAAATTGACAAATATTCCACCTTCATTCTTTTTGGAGGGTTGTCCAACATTTACAACATTGAAAATGGCCAAAAACAGAAAAAGATGTAACAAGGGATAATCTGTATAAGGCGCTTAGTATTGTGCTACCAGCTTCATTATACGTTTGATTCTTCTAACAGCTGAATAATGTCATCTGTGTTGCTGAGAAAACAAGAAATTTGGAGCATTTCTGCCCCTTGCCAAGGCCTCTCAGCTCCTCAGTGACAGAGCAGGGGCTTGAGGCCTTCCCTAGAGTGCGTGCTGGTTACCTCATGTCTGCTGTGCTCTTAAACTGAGTGGGATGCCCACTGAGAGGGTGGGCCTCCTTTGCAAAGAGAAACACACACACACATGTACATGCCCACATTTAAACTAATTCTTACCATTCTTTCAGTGCTCACAGAAGGCACCCCTACCCTGATAACACAGCCCTCTCCCAGGGGGTCTCTCCAGCGAGATAATTGATGACCTTGCTCCCTTTCTCCTTTCTTTCTGAGAGCATGCTTGGCTCTGGAAGTTTATCAGAACACCGGCCTGGGCTCATCACTCACCACCACGTGATGTTCCCTGATAGCCACCAGTTCCCGACCTCCCTCCGCTCCTCAAAGATGAAAATCCATTTGTAATCTGTCCTGAAGTCAACTGTTCCTCCATTGCTTTGCTATCTATCACTGTGAAAAGACAGCATTACAATAAAAAATAAATTGAAATTATAATTGAAAGGAAGCGAATGACTGCCACCCCACAAAGCCAGCTGCTCTGTAAAACATTGGTGTCCTCCTTCCCAGATCCAGAGTCCTGATGGGGCCTGGGCCCAGGGGCGGGGCACAGTGTCATAATTAAAGGAGCTCAATTTTAACTGTAGAAATAAAGTTAGAGTTCAGAAAACATAGCTGTTTTACCTTGATGATGATGATTGTTTAAAAACTGAAAGTGACAGAAGGAAGCAGGAATGTGATTTTGATTATTGAACTTGAGGAATATATAGCAACTAGAGGCCCCATGCACAAATTCATGCATGGGCAAAGTCCGGATGGCCCACCCTGATAGGAGCCAATCGGGCCAGGCTGGCCACAGGGAGGAGACACAGGAGGTTGGTGGGCAGGCCCTGCCCCTGATTGGGGTGGGGGTAGGGGATCAATCAGAGGCGGGGCCAGCTGGGGAGAGGGGCTGCTGGCTTTTGGCCAGCCCCGCCCCCCAGTCAAACCCCAGTCAAAGGGACAATTTGCATATGAGCCTTTTATTATATAGAATTATTATATAGGATAGCAGATAAAGCTCAGAAGAGGCAGTTGGAAGTCATAGGTATTCAGATTGGTTGGCAGTGCAGCCCAACAAAACAAAACAAGCCAGATCTCTTTAGTCTGAGGGATCAGACTCGCTTCCAAATCACGTTGGTGTCCTGAGGGTGAAAACTGTGTTCTGTCCAATCCCAGGAGGAGAGCATCCAGGCCCCTCCCACCTGGAAAGAGGAGCTGTGTGGCTAGAGAAGGCAGACCTGCTCACACAGAAGTTCTGCTTGTGATTCTCATTATTTCAAGATCTAGAATGAGCTACAATGAGAAACAGCACCAGAACGATGTAGCAGAAGTTCTGGGAGGGGAGGTGCTGGTAAGGGCAGAGAAGACCATGGGGCTCTGCGGAATGCGGGAGCCCCAGCTTTCAGATCTCCCAGTGTTGCAGAAGCAGGTTGTGGAGGGCAAGGATCTGTGTAAGAACCAGCACGGCCCACCTGCTCCACATTGCCGGGCGCCCCAGGAAAGCAGTTACAGGAGCCTGTTTCTCCCACCCCAGCCTAGAGAGTAGCACTTCGTTTTGACCTCCTAGGCCTGGCTCTGCTCTGTCCCAGCTTGAGTCTCCCAAATGGCTCTTGCAGATATCACCTGTGGGGGTGAGGCAAGCAGGCACCCTTCAATACCTGGGAGAGTGCGGGGAAGCGGAGAGGCTGGGAAAGTGCAGGTGCCAGGTTCTGGGTCTCACATGCACGGGATGACCTAGACAGGGATGCAGATGCTGCAGAGCCAGGGTTAGACGCTGAATGGCAAAGACCAGAAATCAGCGCTAATGTGGGGGTGGAGGGGAGGGTGTTTGATCACAGTTGTGATTATGCACCAATGCAGAAGGCCGAGAAACACTTCAAAGAGTGACTTTCAAAAAAGATTGCTTTAAGCCAAGTTTTTTAAAGCACCCCCCCCCTTTTTTTTTAACATATAATGGGGACTATTAATCCTATGAGACTACTACCCTGAGTAGTGTTATTGAGGCTGAAGAGGTCTGGATTCCTGCCCCTGCATTTCTCCAACTGTTAGAACTTGGGAGACTGTGGTGAGCCAGGCTAATCCCAGGACATGTTGGGAACTCAGAAGGGGTGGAGCCAGGTCCCCTCACTCTCTGGCCTGATCTGTCTAGATCCCAGTCTGCCGCTGGGTTCCTTCAGGGCTGGGGTACTGCAGGCTCTCCCCAGGCTTCAGAATCTGGCATCTGCACTTTCCCAGCTTCTCTTCTTCCCTCACCCTCCCAGGTACTGAAGGGTGGCTGCTTGGGGTCCCTTCACCTGCCAGGCTCCTGTCTGTCATCTGCACCTGCCAGTCCCAGTCCGTCCGTCCTCTCCACCTAGGTGTTCAGCCCCAGCTTTCCCTGCAGATGGCTCACTGCCTTGAGCACCATGCCCAGCACGGGCCAGTGCGTGGCACAGGTCAGGCTGTCTTTGGTCATTTGTAGGATGAACTACAGTTTTCAAAGCTCTTTCATGTACTTGAGCTTGTGGCAGTTGCAGCCCTTGGAAAGGTTGGGCATTGAAGGTGAATTAGGTCTCTAGGTTGAGACAGGCTCAGCGAATCAGAGGTGCCCATCTCTGGCCTCTTTACATCAGTGACCTGGGGTTTGACCTCAGGCTGGGACACATCTGCCATGTGTGTTTCTGGCTCCTTTGGATTGGAGACAGATGGCATCACCCACACTGGGCTCAGGCAGGTCTTCTCTCTTACCGTGTCCTTGCCTCCCTGACTTAGGAGGAAGGCTCAAGGTGCCTCGGGAAACTGCTTGCCTTGATGACAGAGATGTGGTATCCTTCAAGATGTAACGTTCTGACAATGCTTCCTTGACCTTTCATGAGAGCACAGAGAACAAGGATAGGCAGAGGAGTGTCTGGAACTAGTGAGAGTTCACTTTTATTTGAGTTGAGAACTTCTGGTACAAGAATCACAATTCTGTTTGTGAGACAGCAGATTAAGTACTATTTACCTCTGAGCCCAGGACACTAGCACATTCAGGAAACATGTAGTGATGAAAATGACACAGATCTTTGAGTTCACGTATGTTGCTTCTGAAAGCCTCTGAGCGCCATTTAAACTTAAAGCACAAGGCAACATTCTCACGGCTGTTTGGTTTTCTAAAACTGAGGGCAGTGAATGAGCCTGGAGTTAGTGAGTAATATGCCTTCACCCACCCACAATCCATCCACCCACCCTCCCATCCATCCATTCATCCATCCATTAATCCAGCCAGCCAGTGTTTATGTCATTCCCATTCTATGCCCATGTCCTATGATGTCTCTCCCTTAAGTGGGATGTCAAGAATGCTTAATGCCAAATCCATCAATAATAAGTTGTTCATGTATCTGCATATGGAGCTCACTTACGTCCCAAAGTAACAGTTGTCTTGAAAATGGCTGTTCTCCATCTTTTTTAGGAGTTGGGTTTACCAGTCTGGGACTCTGAGGGTTTTTAATGATTGAAACACCTGACCTACTAATGCTTTAGTCTCTTGTTCAGAAGAGCTAGACTTCATCTCATATGCTTGAGACAAGGAAACTAACTTGAAATATGGGCATACTATTATAGTTTGGACCCTCTGATATACTGCCATTGCATGTCCACTGGATAGGTTTCTGTTATTTGCAACTAAACATCTTCTACTTGATGTAGTGTATATCCTCTTAAAGATAATTTGCTTGGAGATGGGCAGTATTGGTGTGAGGTCAGGAGCTGCCAAGGAGTCAGGGACAATGGCATCTTGGTATCTAGGGAGGGGGAGACCAAGGTGGCCTCCAGAGCATCACTCAGGGTACCACAGAGAGTCTTAGCAGCTGCAGTTCCCAGAACGAGGCTCAGGGGCTTGGGTTGGCTTGGAGTAAAGCATAGCTGTGTACCAGGCATCCTCATCTCTTGCAAAGACTACTGACAAGGGAGCAGAAAGGATCATCCATGGTACACACTAGCTAGGCATGTTGGACTAGAACATGCTGTGCATGAAGCTGAGTGGAAGGAGCCTCCTAGCTGGAAAAGACAGGTACGCAGTGGGAGACAGTGAACACATGAACATTTTAAACTTGAATTAAGAAAAAAAAAAACAACTATAGGAATTATACATGTTTGTTAAAGAATATTTAAAATTACCAGTCTCCCAAACTGGGTATAATCATATACTACTCAAAAGTCTTTATTATTAGCTTAATAGCACTTAATAATATTCTCATATCACTAATGATTCTTTGAAAGCTTGGTTTTTAATGGCTGCATGGCGTCTGAGTCTATAAATGTACTATAATTTTTATAACTAGTCCTCTACTGAGCAATTAGATTCTCTCTGGTCTTTCATTATTACAAATACCGCTTTTATAAACATTACTGTGTATTAATTTTGTGCACATCTTTTAATTATTTTCATAGGATACATGACCAGTGGTGGGATTTCTAGGGCAAAGGATATGCATGTTGTAACTCTTCTGCTACTTACTGGCAGAATTTCTCCCAGGAAATGTGTATCATAAGCAAGATATGAGAATGTCTGTTCAGAGAACACTTACCAACTTTGGATACTATACTTTTTAAAAGAATTTTTCTTCAGCATGGGTTAAGAATAAAGGTACTTTTATTAAGTTGGGATTTGGCTTAGCGGTACATAATTGATACTCCAGTACTCAAATAACAGTAGATTAAGCAAAACAGGGTTTATATCATCTTAATATAAATTGAGTCAAGTGGTAGGAAGTCCCAGCTGTTATGGAGTATCTCAGTCCTCAAGGCCTTCCTGTCTTATTGCTCTGAGAATCTCAGCATCCAGCCTCATGATCCAGAATGTCTGCTAGAGCTCCAGCCATTGCATCTGTAGTTCAGACACCAGGAAAAGGGGGAGAGCAAAGAAGGGTGCACTACCTTCTTTAAACTGACCTCTGTGAATTTGTATACAGTTCTGCTCTCTTCTCAATGGCAACTCAGGCTGAATTTAGTATTAGTCTAGTTGAACAGCCCTGCCTCCATGCTGGAGAATGCAAACTTTTAAGATACAAAGCAAGGAACCAGCTAAAAATCATGATTCTTATTACTAAAGAAAAGCAGAAGATGGGTCTTGGGAGGTAATTACTTCCTCTGTGATGGTTTGATGTTTTATTTCCTTTATTACACTGGAGGTTTAACATTTTTACTTTTTATACATCTTGGCTATTTGTAATTCTTTCTGAATTGCCTCATATTCCCTATACTTTCCCTTTTTAGGGTGTTGGTCTTTGTCTCAATAATTTATAAGGTGATTCTTTTACACATATTAAAGATATGAATCCATCATATATATTTCACATTTCCCCACAATTTGTTCATTTGCTTTTAATGGTATTTTCTGATAAAGATTTTGATGTTTTCATCCATTCAGGACTATCATTCCTTTCTTTTAGAGTTTCTGGCTTTGATGTATGTTTAGAAATCTATTCTCCACTCTGAGGCCAGGTAAAAATTTCACCTGTGTTTTCATTTTGTTCTTTCATGGATAGAATTTTTCATGTTTGATGCATTAGGCCAGTGGCATTCAAATGGGAAGAAATGGCTTCTACTGTGAGCCGGTACTTAAAGCTTTCACCAAGCAGTACTCATTCTTTCTCCAAATAATGTATGCTATTTCCTATTCTCTGCCATTGTACTGCATATTTCAGATAGTTATGTTCATGACCCACTCCTGGATTGTGCCCAGGGGTTGAAAAAGTGCTGTTTTAATCAATGTCATACTTATTTGAGGGTATGCAAAGAGAACTGGAATTGTAGCTGTATGCGTTTTAATAGCCTGTTTTCTGAATAATTTTTGCTCTGCCATTCATCTTGTTATCTAACATTATTCTCTTTTTCAAATTTTTCATGGCTCTTCTTACCTATTCTCCCAGTTGATATTAAAAATCTTTTTGAAAACTTTCAGAAAATGAGATTTAGATTGGCTTTCCTGAGTAATTGGAGAAGCATTGAGCAGGCTGCAGTTAAGTTGTCCCATCTGGAAGCCCACGCCCCTTGGCAAGCCGCCCCCCTCCCCCTCCCCAGCCTGTGTGCACATGGCTTCTCCTCTTCGCACGTCTCAGGCTGGGGAGCTGCTGTTTCCCATTGCTTTCGATGAATGAAATCTGCTCTCCATCTTTGTTGGAATGATTGCTTCTTTCGGGGGAGAATCATTCTGATACTTATTCATTTTATTGTTGGGGGTCCTCAGTCTCATCTGTAGATCATGGGCGTTTTATCCTCCTCCTACAGTGTACATTTTAAGAAATAGCTGCCATTACCGACTATACACTAGTGCTAGACACTGTCATAAGCACATTCTATTCACTGTTGAGAGCCTAGTGACAGGAGGTACTGTTTTCTTTATTTTAAAAATTGAGAAAAAGGGCCTCTGTGATTTCAGGTTGCTCAAGGTCACGTATCTAGCAAACGGCTCACATGTGAATCCAGACTGTTAAGCTTGGGTTTTAAAAGTACTGTACTACTTAGACGTGTGTTACGTTTCTTTTTTGTGATTTAATGCTATGGCTGAACTTCCACAATGGAGTAAATAATACTATCACTTTACTAAGGAGCCCATGATATGGTCAATGGTCATGTTAAGTTCTGCTGGGCACACCTGTAGGTCAGGGCATGCATGCGAGGCCTTGGTGCAGCATGTCCCCCTGCGGGCGGTCTGGTGGCCACCTTGCGTATCCCTCCCCTGGCTTCATTGGTTCTTGGTCATCCTTCATGCTCAGAGCATGTGCCTCTCTGTTTTTCAGCAACTGGTACTCAGCTAAGTTCCATTTCCCAAAGTCATTACTTCAGTGTTCATTTTTTACGTAACCTTTTTAAATTTTATTTCTTTTTCAATCCTCACATGAATATATTTTTTCATTTATTTTTAGAGAGAGTTAGAAATGAGAGAGGGAAAGACATAGAGAAATATTGATGTGAGAGACACACATCAACTGGTTGCCTCCTGCATGAGCCCAGACCAGGGCTCGGGCCAGGGAGGAGCCAGCAACCGAGGTACATACCCTTGACTGGAATTGAAGCCCAGACCCTTTGGTCCTTAGGCCAACCTCTATCCACTAAGCCAAACCAGCTAGGGCAACTTTTTTTTTTTATTTAGAAAAATTTTAGATTTACAAAAATATTTCAAAGATTGTACACAAAGTTCCCATATATCCTGCACCCATTTCCCCCTATTACTAGCATCTTACATTGTTATGGCACAGTTGTCACAGTTAATGCACCAATATTGACACAATATAATCATTAAAGTCTTTAGTTTATTCACATTTTCTGAGTTACCTAATTTTCTTTATTATTCCAGAATTGCACCCAGGGCAACACATTACATTTAGTTGTAAAGTCTCCTTAGGCTCCTCTGTCTGTGACAATTCCTCAGATTTTTCTTTTTCAGTTTGAATTTATTTATTTTTTTAATTCTTTATTGTTTAAAGTATTACATACAGTATTACATGCCTCCTTTTTTCCCCATTGAAATTTCCCCAGCCACCCCAACCCCCCATCACATGCCCTCACACCCCTACTGTCTGTGTCCATTGATTAAGCTTATATGCATGCATAGAAGTCCTTTGTTTGATCTCTTACCACCACCCTCCCCCCCGCCCCGCCCGCCTTCCCTCTGAAGTTTGACTGTCTGTACGATGCTTCTATGTCTCTGGCTCTACTTTTGTTCATCAGTTTATGTTGTCCTACAACATTTCCACAAATGAGTAAGATCATGTGATATTTATCTTTCTCCAACGGGCTTATTTCACTTAGCATAATGCTCTCCATCTCCATCCATGCTGTTGCAAATGGTAAGAATTCTTTCTATTTTACAGCAGCGTAGTATTCCATTGTGTAGATGTACCACCATTTTTTAATCCACTCATCTGCTGATGGGCACTTAGGCTGTTTCCAAATCTTAGCTATTGTAATTTGCTGCTATGAACATAGGGGTACATATGTCTTTTCTGATTGGTGTTTCTGATTTCTTGGAATATATTCCTAGAAGTGGGATTACTGGGTCAAATGGGAGTTCCATTTTTAATTTTTTGAGGAAATTCCATACTGTTTTGCACAGTGGCTGCACCAGTCTGCATTCCCACCAGCAGTGCAGGAGGTTTCCTCTTTCTGCACATCCTCGCCAGCACTTGTCATTTGTTGATTTGTTGATGATGGCCATTCTGGCAAGTGTGAGATAATGTCTCATTGACGTTTTGATTTGCATCTCTCAGATGATTAGTGACTTTGAGCATGTTTTCATATGTCTCATGGCTTTCTGTACGGCCACTTTCAAAACATGTCTATTTAAGTCCTTTGCCCATTTTTTGATTGGATAGCTTATCTTCCTTTTGTTAAGTTGTATGAATTCCCTATAAATTTTGGCGATTAGGCTCTTATCAGATATAAATAACATTGGCAAATATGTTCTCCCACATAGTGGGCTTTCTTGTTTTGTTGATGGTTTCTTTTGCTGTGCAGAAGCTTTTTATTTGGATGTAGTCCCATTTGTATATTTTGTCCTTAGTTTCCATTGCCCTAGGAGCTGTATTGGTAAAGCTATTGCTATAACATCTGTCCGATATTTTGCTGCCTATAGATTTTTCTAAGATTTTTATGGTTTCCCATCTTATGTTTAAGTCCTTTATCCATTTTGAGTTAATTTTTGTGTATGGTGTAAGTTGGTGGTCTAGTTTCATTTTGTTGCATGTATCTGTGTAATTTTCCCAACACCATTTATTGAAGCGACTATCTTAACTCCATTGTATGCTCTTGCCTCCTTTGTCAAATATTAATTGAGCATAATGGCTTGGGTTGATTTCTGGGTTCTCTCTTCTGCTCCATTGGTCTATATGTCTGTTCTTATACCATATCAGGCAGTTTTGGGAACAGTGGCTTTGTAATATATTTTGATATCTGGTATTGTGATCCCTCCAACTTTGTTCTTCTTTCTCAGGATTGGTGCGGCTATTCAGCGTCTTTTTTTATTCCATATGCGTTTTTGTAGAGTTTATTCCAGTTCTGTTTAATATGCCGGTGGTATTTTAATGGGGAGTGCATTGGATCTATAGATTGCTTTGGGTAGTATGAATATTTTAATGATGTTGATTCTACCAATCCATGAGCACCATATAGTCTTCCTTTTTTTTTTTTTTTTTCTTCTTCCTCTGTCTCTTTTTTCAGCATCCTATAGTTTTCTGAGTACAGGTCTTTTGCCTCCTTTGTTAAGTTTATTCCTAGGTATCTTAATTTTTTTGGTGCAATGGTAAATGGGATTTTTGTTGTTGTTGTTTCTCTCTCTGTGAGTTCATTATGGGTGTATAAAAGAGCCATAGACTTCTGGGTGTTAATTTTGTATCCTGTTACATTGCCGAATTCATTTATTAAATCTAGTAGTTTTTTTATGGAGTCTTTAGGATTTTCTATGTAGATATCATGTCATTTGCGAATAATGACAGTTACACTTCTTTTCCAATTGGGATGCCTTTTATTTCTACTTCTTATCTGATCACTATGGCTAGCACTTCCAGTACTGTGTTGAACAGGAGTAGTGAAAGTGGGCATCCCTGTCTTGTTTCTGTTCTCTGGGGAAATGGTTTTAGTTTTTGCCTACTGAGTATGATGTTGGCTGTAGGTTTGTCATATAATGCTTTTATTATGTTGAGGTATGATCCCTCTACTCCCACTTTGCTGAGATATTTTATCAAGAAAGGGTGTTGGATTTTGTCAAATGCATTTTCTGCATCGAATGATATGATTATGTGATTTCTGTCTCTCAATTTGCTTATGTGGTGTATCACGTTTATTGATTTGTGGATATTGTACCATTCTTATGTCCCCGGAATAAAACCCACTTGGTCATGGTATATGATCTTTCTCATGAAATGCTAGATCTGATTTGCTAGAATTTTGTTGAGGATTTTAGCATTGATGTTCATCAGAGATATTGACCCGTAATTCTCTTCCTTTGTAGTTTCTTTATCTGGTTTTGGGATTAGGGTAATGCTGGCTTCATAGAAATAGCTTGGAAGTGTTCCTTCTTCTTGAATTTTTTGGAATAGGCTGAGGAGGAGAGGTTTTAGTTCTTCTTTGAATGTTTGGTAAAACTCCCCTGTGAAGCTGTCTGGCCCAGGGCTTTTGTTTGCTGCAAGTTTTTTTGCTTACTGCTTCATTTTCCTCCATAATTATTGGCCTGTTCAAATTTTTTTATTCTTCCTGATTGAGTTTTGGAAGGTTGTATTTTTCTAGAAATATATCCATTTCTTCTAGGTAAATATATCCGTTTCTTCTAGGTTGACCAGTTTGTTGGAATAGAGTTGCTTATAGTATTTTTTTTTTTTTTTTTTGCAATCCTTTGTATTTCTGTGGGGTCTGTTATTATTTTGCCTCTTTCATTTCTGATTTTATTTATTTGGGTCCTCTTTCTTTGCTTCTTGGTGAGCCTGGCTAGAGGTCTTGTTTATCCTTTCAAAGAACTAATCTTGTTTATCCTTTCATTGATCTTTCTTTGTTTCGTCCTCTATGTCATTTATTTCCTTTCTGATCTTTATTATTTCCTTCTTTCTGCTCACTCTGGGCTTTTCTTGTTGTTCTCTTTCTAATTCTTTAAGTTGTAGAGTTAGATAATTTATTACAGTTTTTCATGTTTTTGAGGTAGGCCTGTCATGATATGAACTTCCCTCTCAGGACTGCTTTCACTGTGTCCCATAGATTTTGGATTATTGTGTTTTCATTGTCATTTGTTTCCAGGATGTTTTTTATTTTTTCTTTGATCTCTTCGGTAACCCAATCATTGTTTAATAGCATGCTATTTATCCTCCAAGTGTTTGAATTTTTTGAATGTTTTTATTGTAGTTGATTTCTAATATTATGCCATTGTGATCTGAGAAGATGTTTGATATGATTTCAGTCTTCTTGAATTTGTAGAGATTTTGCTTGTGTCCCAGTATGTGGTGTGTCTTTGAGAATGTCCCATGTGCGCTTGAGAAGAATGTATATTCTGTGGCTTTGGGGTGAAATGTTCTGAAGATGTCAATTAAGTCCATCTGATCTAATGAGTTGTTTAGGATTACTGTTTCTTTGCTGATTTTTTGTCTAGCGGATTTATCTAGTGATGTCAATGGGATATGAAAGTCCCCTACTATGATTATATTGCTGTTTATCTCTTTCTTAATATCTTCCAGAAGTTTTTTATGTATTTGGCTGCTCCTAATTAAGTACATATATGTTTACCAGAGTTATATCCTCTTATTGTATCAATCCCTTTAGAATTATGAAATGGCCTTCCTTATCTCTTGTTATGGCCTTCACTTTGAGGTCTGTTTGGTCAGATATAAGTATTGCTACCCAAGTGTGGTTTTTTTGTTTGTTTGTTTTTGTTTTGTGTGTGTGTGTGTGTTTTCATTTCCATTTGCCTGGAAAATATTTTTCCATCCCTTCACTTTCAGTCTGTGTGAGTCCTTGTTCTGAGGTGGGTCTCTTGTAGACAGCATATATATATATATATATATATATATATATATATATATATATATGTCATATTTTCTTATCCATTCAGTCACTCTATGTTTTTTGATTTACATTTAGTCCATTTATGTTTAAGGTTATTATTGATGGTACTTGTTTGTAGCCATTTTTGTTCTTTATGCCTGTGTTCCTTCTTCCCTTCTGTTTCTTCTTTTTACAACAGTCCCTTTAGCATTTCTTGCATTGCTGGCTTGGTTGTGATAAACTCCCTTAGCCTTTTTTTGTCTGTGAAGTTTCTGATTGCTGCTTCAATTTTGAATGATAGCCTTGCTGGATAGAGTATTCTTGGATTCAGATCCTTGCTTTGCATCATTTTGTATATTTCTTTCCATACCCTCCTAACCTGATGTGTTTCTGTTGAGATATCATTTGATAATCTAATGGGAGATCTTTTGTAGTTAACTCTCTGTCTCTCTCTTGCAGCCTTTAAGATTCTCTCTTTATCATTAACTTTTGCCATTTTAATTACATGTCTTGGTATGGGTCTTTTTGGGTTCATCTTGTTTGGGACTCTATGTACTTTTGTGACTTTTACTTCCCCAAATCAGGGAAGTTTTCTGTCATTATTTCTTCAAATAGGTTTCTAATCCTTGCTCCTCTTCTTGTCCTTCTGGCACTCCTATTATACATATGTTACTTCATTTCATGTTGTCTCAAAGCTCCCTTAGGCTCTCCTCCTGCTTTCTAGTTCTTTTCTACTGTTCAGATTGGGTGTGTTTTTCAGCCCTATCTTCTAACTCACTTATTTGGTCCTCTACTTCTTTTAGTCTACTGTTGAAACCTTCCATTGTGTTTTTTATTGTAGCTATATCATTTTTATTTCCTCTTGATTGTTACATAAGTTGTTGATTCTCTCATCCATCTGGTTTATAAACTGTGACCCTTATGCTAAATTCTTTTTCTGACATATTGCATCGCTCTGTTTCATTTAGTTCATTTTCTGGCGATTCCTCTTTTTGTTTTTCTTTTTTCTTTTGGGGGTTGTTTCTTTTTCTTCCCATTTTTGCTATCTTTTTCTGGCCCTGGGCTCTGCTTGGAGTCTGAGGGGTTGAAACCTCTAGCAGTCCAATGGTCCTGGACTTGCTAGCTCTAAGGTTTGGGTCTGCCTTTAGTTTCACACCGTTTATTGTCTCTGCTATGAGTTTTAACCCCTTCTCCCATGGTTCTGATCCCTCAGTTATTTGTTTCTCAGGGTTGGCAGGGATGGGTCACAGTTCCTCTGGTGTATGACTCTCTGTGAGGGCCCAGAGCCCCTTAACATGCAATTCGCTATGCAGCCCCAGCCCCTAAAGTAGTATGGTGCCCTAGGTCCCTCTGGTAGTGTACTTGCAGCATGATCCTGTGACCTATGGCTGGGTATACTAGGTCGCACCAGCAGTTCTGACCTGGCCTCGGGGTAGGGCACACGCTGGGTGACAGTTCTGTCTGTGCTGGATGCAGAGCATGCAGAAGTAAAAGATTCTGTCTGTTCCAAGGGCATAGCACACACTGGGCTGTGATTCTGTTTGTGCTGAGGATGGGGTGCACACAAGCAAAAGGGACTCTCAGTGCTGGTGGTGGAGCATGCTCCAATTTTTCTTTTCTTTTTCTTTTTTCATGACTTTGAGACATACTGGTCAGTGCTTTCTAGAAAGTCCCTCAAATGTGATTTGTTGGATGTATTCCTCATGATTAGACTAGGGTTGTAGATTTTTAGGAGGAAGACTTCAGAGATAAAGTGCCATATCAGTTGCACTATATCAATTACATCATATCAATTACATCATGTCCAGGGCACTTCCATCAGTGTACTCAGCCTGTTGATGTGAACCTTCTTCACCTGGCTGAGGTGGTGGTTGTCAACTTCTCAACAGTAATGCCATTGTTTTCTCTCTCCTTCATACTGTTCCCTTTAGCTTGGAGGGCACCATGCACAGCCCACAGGTAGGGAGTGGGAGTTAGTGCCCCTTACTTCCTCCAGTATCTGCCACCATTTACCCACCCCTGGGGTGGAGTGTTATTTCGGTTATTGGAATTCTTCTGCACCAGAGATTTGTCACTTCTTCCATGTTTATTTAGTCATGTATTTATGTACTCATAACACTAATGGATTAATCAAATTCAGAGATTTTGTTCAAATTGTTCTAGCTTTGAACACTGGGAGCTCTTTCTGTTGACTCCTGTGTCCCTTTGATACACTCTAAGTGTGGTTTATTTATTTATTTATTTACTTATTTTTTTTACTTTCTGACACTCTAATATGCTCCAGGCTCACCTTGTATATTCCTTATCCCAGCCATAGTATCAGTCATTTCTCCAAGCAGCCCCATTTCCTTTTGATGGAGAATGTTGTTAGATACCAAGATTTGAGACTAGCTATGCTCATTACTACTGGGTATAAACTATACAACTTCTGAGTGCATCCATCTGTATCTGTATTAGCTAGATGTGAGCTCATGCTGATGTCTCCTACTCTAATCCATTAGCACTTGGCTCACCCTAGCCTCCTTCCTTGCTTGCCTCCAACAGTGAGGAACTTGGCTGCCGCATCTGCCCTGTATCTCTTAGTTCTTCGGTTCCTGTGTGCACCTAGTAGTGTCAAATTGCCAGCCCTACCTGCTGCCTGTGTGGGAAAAACTCGATCACCTAGAGCAGTGGTCAGCAAACTCATTAGTCAACAGAGCCAAATATCAACAGTATAACAATTGAAATTTCTTTTGAGAGTCAAATTTTTTAAACTTAAACTTCTTCTAATGCCACTTCTTCAAAATAGACTTGCCCAGGCCATGGTATTTTGTGGAAGAACCACACTCAAGGGGCCAAAGAGCCACATGTGGCTCACGAGCCGGTTTGCTGACCACTGACCTAGAGTGCAGTGCTTAAGTGTAGTCCCTTTGCCTTTAGTCTTATGTCTGTGTTCATTTCCAAAGCCATGCAGGTCAGCGCCCCTATAATAAAGTTAAATCGTGTCATCACATCCTGCTTTTCAGCCTAGAGTCTCCCAGCCTCCTGAGTGATTTTTTAAAATTTGCATATGTTGAGCTTCACTGTTCGTACTGTAATGTCCCATAGGTTTTGACAAATTCACTGTATCATATATCTGCCCTTACACTACCATGAGGAATAGTTGCACTGCTCTAAAAATATTCCGTGTGCTCACATTTTCATCCACTCCTCCTCCCCACCTCAGACCCCTGGGAACCACAGATCTGTTTGCTATCCCTATACTTTTGTCTTTTCCACATGTCATATACATGGAATCATACATTATGTACCCTTTTTATACTGAATTTCTTTCACTTAACAATATTCATCTAAGATCCATTTGTGTCCTCTTGCAGCTTGATATTTCATTCTTTTGTATCACTCAATAGTATGGCATGGTATGGATGTTTCATAATTTGTTTATCCACTCACCTATTGAAGGACATCTTGATTGCTTCCAGTTTGGCAATTATAGATGAAACTGATATGAACATTGAATGCAACTTTTGGTGTTGACATAGTTTTCACATCCATGGGGTGCTACTCCCAGATTTGTGGTAAGATGTTTAGCTTTATAAGAAATTGTTGCACTGTCTTCCAGAGTGGCTGTACCATTTTGTGTTCCCACCATCAGTCACAAATTTCTGTTGCTTTGCATCATCACCAGAAATTGATTTGGTCAGTTGTGTTTTGTTTTGCTTTTAGACATTCTAATAGGTATGTGGCGATATGTAATTGTTTTAATTTGCATTTCCCCAATGACAAATGATGTTGAGAATTTTTTCAGATAGCTATATTCCATATTATTTGGTGAGGAATCTATTCAGATCTTTGTGCATTTTAAAATTGAGTTGTTTGTTTTCCTACTGTTGAGTGGTAAGTACTTAATTTTGGATACAGACCCTTTTTCAGATATGTGTTTTGCAAAGATTGTCTCGCAGGCTGTGGCTTGTGTTTGGGTTCTCTTAACAGTGTCATTCACAGAGCAGAAGTTTTAAGTTTTAATAAAGTTTAACTTACCTATTTTTTATTTCATGGATTGTGCTTTTATTGTTATATCTCAAGACTTATCACTAAACCCAAAGTCATGTCAATTTTATTCTTATTTTCTTCTAGAAGTTTTATGGTTTTACAATTTACATTTATCCTTATAATCCTTCTTGATTAATTTTTATGTAAGGTATAAGGTCTTTGTCTAGCTTCATCCTTTTGTGTTTGAACATATAATTATTCTAGCACAATTTATTAAAAAGGCTATCCTTTCTTCATTGAATTGAATCTGTTGCCTTGTCTCTTTATCAGAAATCAGTTGACTGTGTGGGTCTGCATCTCAGCCTTCTTTGTGCTTCATTATCTATTTGTCTATTTCTTTTTTCACCTCTCCCTCATTATCTTCATTGTTGTAGCCTTATAGTAAGTCTTGAAATCTTGTAGCATGAGCACTGTTACTTTGTTTTTCTTCTTCACTATTAAAATACTCTTTAAACATTTTGTAACGTAAAATATTTTTTTAAAAGGAGGTATGTTTGGTTCCCAGCCTTCTGGCCTCAAACATGGCATTTGTCTGGGTAATCCAGTGCTGGACAAGCACTTAGTAGGCCCTTGTTGATCACTTGTTGACTGCCTGTATGGACAGTGGGGAGACAGCTCCCTCAGCCAGCCAGTGAGTCACAGATGGTCTAGCCCTGCCATCTTAGTGGCTGTGTGTCTCAGCATCTCTCATAAATCCCTATTGTTCCCCAAAGAAAATGAATTCCTAAAGAAGATTACTAACATGATGGGTTGTGAAGAGGTTTGTGGAATTGATGTCTTAACTTAAAAATAAAGATGTGAGAATGAGAGATCAGCCAGGCCACACAGAAACAGAAAGAGCGCTCATGCAATGCCTTCAGCCTGGGCTCCAGCCCTGTCCTCACTTCAAAGGGTCACATTGGTGCCCTCCCTGCTGCTGCCTGGCAGTCTGGGAGTGGGGAACGTCTCAGGCAGCATCCATCCCTTATGCATTTTCTGGGCCTATGTTTACAGAATGTTCTTCCCCACCTGCCTCCCTTTGCTCCTCGATATGCTTGGAGACATTCTCCAGCAATTATCTCCTCTCTGCAAGGCATACGCATGCTTTGTGATAAAATTTCCAGCCTAAATGCAATGCTGGGATGAGGAGACATATGCCCAGTGTGGATGGGCAGCAGATGGGGCTCATCAGGATGTATTAGAACCGTTGTCCAAGCCCTCGTGAAGTGCTTAGCCTGCTGGTAATGCATCCCTCCACCTCTTTGGATCCACTGGAAGCCAATCAGTGCGACTACACCTTTGCTCCAGGCTCGGCGCCCATTCTCTGCTGCCACCACTGCCCAGCAGGCACTGGGCAGCTGCTGGATGGAACCAAAGCCAGAGTCACGTGAGGGAGGAAGAAGTTAGCGCAGGGGAAGTCTGGCTGTGTGTGACAGCGCCACTTAACCCTCAGAGTGCCCTGCTGGAAGGCAGCCCTGGCACACCCAGGCCAGCAGTTGGGTTTCAGAGAGTCTGAGCAATGAATGCATTACCTGTGGGGGCATTTGGTCCTCACCTAACCTGAGGAAGACCGGCATGGAGGGAAGCTGTTGCCCAGGTGGTGAACCAGCCACCTACACCTGTGAATGTGTGGCAGTGCCAGGGGTGCCCTGGAGTGGCAGCCAGTATTTCCTTTAAGGGGGCTGCTCTGTTCTGCAGGGTCAGCCGGTGTGTGGCTCAGTACAAACTGCCGGCTGCAGAGGTTGTTTAGGGAAATCATACTCAGCCCTGACATCATACTCAGCCTGCGCCTCCTGCTGGGCCCGGGTTACATTGCCCTGCCCACGGAAGGTGTGGGCACTGCCAATGGGGTTGAGAGAGCCCTGATAACTGGATGCTCTTTGTGGGGGAGCCGGCAGGTGACAGGTGAGTGTTTGTGATCTGAATTTGCATCTGCCACCTCCGGCCTCTGCAAAGGTAGCGTGTGGGGTGAAATGACATTGAGGAGCAGTAGTAACCGAGATTCAGGTACCCACCAAGTCATTGGCATGGACATGGGCGTCGAGTCCTCAGGACCAAGAGCCATAATTTCTTTCGCCTGCACCTGCCTTGGGTTTAGCTCTGTCCTCCAGGCCCCAACGTGAGCAGAATGTCCCTGTGGCAAAAGGCATGGCGGGCAGAAAAGGAGAGTGAGGAAAAGTCCTGCATCAGATTCAGACAGTCTGTGTTCAGTTCATTAGCTGGATGACTTTCAGCAAATATTTTAACCCGTTTGAATCCATGTCTTTACTGGAGGAATCAAGATACAAATAATGATACCTCCTCGTTGAATCGTTTTGAGTGTAAAAGGAATAATCAAAGTAAAGCACTTGGAGTGTGGCATTGTGTACATCCTCAAATAAATGGCATTATTAACACCACTGTCGTCGCCATCTACATTATTATGGAGCAGCATCCTTTCCATTCTATCACCAGCGCCTTGCATTAAATCAAAATCAGAAAATCCTCTTGATTCCCACAGCATGCAGGAATACAGACGTGTATGCACAGCCTCTGTTCTCATAGACCTTATGCCTTCTAGGGGTGAAAATTCATAACTTTATTAAATTGTAGTAATTATAAAGCAATGCCATATGAGGTTCCTAATTGCTAGGGAACCAGTGTAATGGCATTCATCTGTTTACAGGTGGCCCTGACCAGCAGGCCTTCCCTTGGTTCACAGCATTGTCAATCTGCATCACAAAAGTCTCATTTCTGTGAGGGGTGGGGAGCAGAGAGGACAGAGATACAGATCAAAGCTGCTGCCCAGCTCCTCACAGGTCTGCTTTGGCACCAAGTAGATACTAGCTTGACCCTTTCCTGCCTTCCTCCTTCTCTACCTCTGAAATCCCCCTAATTCCATCCCTCCTTCCGTCATTCCCAAACCACCCAGTGCATTGAAACCTGGCACTGAAAAATGTCTGCAGCCACAGGAGGAAAGGGCGGATGTAGCTATGGAGACGTTCACCTCTTCCCAGGCCACTTTTGGGCAGGCGTCCACCTGTTCCCTCCCTGCAGAGGCCAGCACCTGTGTGCAGGGACATCTTGCCTGCTCCCTCCCTGCAGAGGCCAGCACCTGTGTGCAGGGACGTCCCGCCTGCCCCTTCCCTGCAGAGGCCAGCACCTGTGTGCAGGGACGTCCCGCCTGCCCCTTCCCTGAAGAGGCCAGCACCTGTGTGCAGGGACATCTCAGGGGCCTCAGAGATGTGGAGCCGCCTGACATCCAGTGATGCACAGCCAGTGAGCCCTCCTATGAGCTCTGGAGTTCCGTGGCCAGAAGTGTAGATCTGGAACAGTTGTTTCAACTCTCTCGCCCTTTCTAAGGGGGAGTGTGTGTGTGTGTGTGGGGGGGGGGGTGCGGGGAGGGGGAATTCAGTGGTTTTTCTTTTTTCAATCCAGTCCTGAGGATTTCCGCCATCCCCTTCAAAGCAAACCCACAGGAGAGATGGCTCCACCCCCAGGAGCACACCTCTCAGCCCGCCTTGCAGGTAGGCAGAAAGGCCTGCTGGTCCCAAATGCATATTCTATTCTGCAACGAACCTGGTAACCTGATGGAGCCTGTGCCAAGAACCCCACTGATGTGATCATTAAATATGTAAACGCAGCCCTGGCAGCACCCCCTGTGAGTGAGACCAGCAGCTCAGCTGAGCCCCGAGGCCCAACATGGGGTACAGCTGACTGGCACTTCTGTTTATTATTTCCTACGCGTATTTATTTATCAGGGGACTTTTTGTCAGGTGGGGACTTCTAGAGGCAGAGCCCACCCCAGGGAAAACTAGAAATGAGGCCGGGAGTATACGTGTGATGGTCTCGCTCCCCCTTTGTCTAGTTGGAGGGGACAGGAAATGGTTATATACTTTTCCATATGGAACCACATATATTAGGGCTTATCCCATCCTCCTAACTAATACGGACGTTTGTTCAAAGAATGTTGACTGAGCACCTGCTAGGAGACAGGCATTATGCTAAGTGCTGGGACCCTGTGTCAGCTCGGGCTGCTATAGCCAAATACCTAACACTGTGGCTTAAGCAACAGACACTCACTTCTCAGAGTTCTGGATGGAGTCTGGGAAGTCCAAGGTCAAGGGGCCGAGACAGAGTGTGCTCTTGGCGAGGGTGCTCTCCTGGCTCGCAGATGCCGCCTTCCAGCTCTATTTTCACATGACACTGGAGTGATTGGGCTCTGCCTCATCTAGCAAGGGCGCTAACCCCATAGCAGAGGCTCTGCCCTCCCCTCAGCCCCACCTCCCAACACCATCCATCGGGCTAGGGCTTCGACATATGGATTCTGGGGGGACCAACCCTTCAGCCCCTAGCAGGCCCCGACCACAAAGAAGGGGGAGGAAGCCAGCCTCCGCCGCTTGCCGGCTGACCACAGGAGGACAGGCCTGTGTTTTATGCACCACATGTCCCTGCTACCTATTCCCATGTATCCCATGTCCAGGCTCCGACCCCTGCTACCTATTCCCATGTATCCCATGTCCAGGCTCCGACCCGGGCTCCTGGGGAGGTGTGGCCTCTTGTGTGTCTTCCCAAATTAGAGAGAAAGACACCTTGCAAGCAAGTGCACTGTTTGAAGTCAGCTTATTTTCTGTGGCCTCATAGAAGAGGGAGCTAAAGCTGCCAACTGCCACTATTGGAGCCAGAGCACCTGCTGGCTCCGCGTGGCCCCATTAGTGAGAGCATCTCACCAGGGCCAGGGCTGAGGCTGTATCTGAAAGGGAAATCACCCTGGCTGGGGTGGGGACCCATTGTTGCTAACTGTTCCCTGTCTATCACTGCCTCACCTCTCCTTTGGAGGAGACCAATCAATAACCTTCTAAGTGTCTTGCTAAGTGAGTGTTTATGAAGCAGCTTCCCCAGGGGCTTAGCCTGGGGCATCGCTGGGGCAGCAGGAATGCTGGGAGCAGGAAACGCCTGGGAGGCTGAAGGACCTCACTCCCCCTTTTGCCCAGCTCTGCACCCTTCACCGAACTGGAGCTTCCTGAGGACCGCTCCACATCTGTCTTGTTCCCTGGTTACGCCCCAGCATGGAGCGGAGCATCGGTCTGACACACAGAGGGCATCTGAGCCCTGCTGCCCTCCTGGCTTGTGGTCATTCCTCTCCATTGTCCCTCACCAGCCCTGCTCAGCTTAGCCAGGAAAGGAGGTGAACTGGGTGTCACCTGGGCACCATGGGGGGAGGAGTTGCAGCAGACACATGCCCCACCCTCGGGGGAGGGGCGGGAGGGGTCCCAGCAAGACCTGGTTAAGGTTCATTTCTGTGACAAGGGAGGGTGTGGGCTCTCAATGACCTCAGGGCCCTACTTACCTCCAGTCACAAGTCCTGGATGACCCGTCCCAGGGGCATGGTGACAGGCCAGCATGCAGGCAGCGGCAAGGCCCCCTCAGCACAGGCCCCAGGGGGGTTGTCCTGGTCACGGCCCCCCCTCCCCTCTGCCTATTCGCGCTCCAGGTGTGCCCTTCCTCCTGGAAAAGCAGGCCTCGCAGGGAGGTGTCTGCCACTGTGCCTGCACAGGCGTCCCGCTTAGAAGTGGCTCCTGGAGGGTGTGCAGACGGAATCTTCCCCAGGGGTCCTCAGGTTCAGACCCACAGGCACTGGCTGGGGGGCTTTGGGGGGCAGCAGGTCCCTCTAGCCACAGGGTGAGACTCGGGTGTCCAGCTGCCCGGGTAGCAGATGGAGAACTGGGGCCTGTGGGGGTTTACTCTCATGCCCAGCTTTGTCCCTTCCAAAGCCACTGGAGCCTACCAGGTTTCCCTTCTGGGATGACACATTTCGGGGGTGGTGAGGGGAGCGTGTCTTCTCACTGGCATTCACAGCCTCCCGGCAAACATTTATCGAGCTTTTACCATGTATCTGGCTGTCCAGAAATGTTCAGTGTGTTTGAGGAGACGGACAGATGTAGTGAAAGCTAGAGAACCCCTTTCATCCCTGGGTAATGATGATGTATATTCTAACCACCTCTTTGAGCATCCGTCACCCACAAGGAGGCCTGCACTCTATTCAGTTGTTACTTGTTCTTGCCAATGTCATATTCACAACCACCTTAATTCCTGGTCTTATGCTAAAAAAGAGGGTTTTTCCCCTCTGGAATAAAGTGAGGCTTTAAGAAATTGATATTTAACCCCCTAACCCCATAGTAGCTACCCTTTAAAAACAGGCCCCATGAATTCCTGACAGTGCCACGGTGGAGGCTGTGTTCTGTGTTTACTAAAGAGGATGCTTTACAATGGGACCACTTGGAAATGAGACCCACGGCATGGCCATCTTGCTGTAATTATGACACGTGTAATTTACAAGGAAGAAGGTGCTTTCATGTTTCTGGGGGAAAATGCTTACAAAACAAAACTCTTTGTTACATATTATAAATTTAATTCTTGGGGAAGAATTAGAATTAAAAACATATGGTAGCTGCCAGGTTCTCTCATTGGGGAATATGTACACCTAGATAAATGGTGTAATTACATTTGCCATTGTCAAAGGCCGTTGTGCTGTACAAACTCCAAAAAGCTCACCACACCATCTGATGAATTTTGGAAACTGGTTAATCACTGGACAAAACAGCTTTCGTGCAATGGAAAGAATTCTTCTACTCTTGAAGGGAGGAGGCTGAGTACGAGGCCCGTCTGGTGTTTAGTTCGTAGAAGGCATTGGGACACATGGTTTCCTCTCTTTCCAAAGCAGGGGATCTGGGGACTAGAGAGTGAGGACGCGGTAGGAGGTCTCACATGGGTGTCACAGGTTATCGTTTGTTTTATTTGTTAAACTTATACTAGTTTCAAAATAAAATTATAAAATAATATGCAGTGGGTCCTGGAATACTGTGGTTTCATTCAAGATTTGTTACAATGTTGATGAGATGCCATGGAAGTTAAAGAGTTAATGTGTTAGCCTCCGGTGAGAATGGCTTTGTTATACATCTCATTTCACAGAGTTGCAGAACTTACAATGTTAAGTGAGGACTACTTTATATTAATTATTGAATGTAGAGAAAATACAGATAAAAATACAGAAAATGTGCCCAGGCTGGGTGAATCCGTTGATTGGAATGTTGTCCCGTATACCAAAAAGTTTGGGGCGCATACCTAGGTTGTGAGTTCCATCCCCAATCAGGGTATATACAAAAGGCCACTAATCCATGTTTCTCTCTCTCTCTCTCTCTCACACACACACACACACACACACACACATACACACACACATCAATACATCAATAAACATATCCTCGGGTGAGAACTTAAAAAATACAGAAAATGTGAATTTTTGTTAAAAAAAAAAAAAAAGCTTGAACTACTTTCTTGGTAGTGCTTTGCAACTTACATTTCTTTTTTTTTTTTTTTCCACTTTGAGATATATTGCAGACTCTCTGCAAGTTAGCTTTTTGAGAAATGGATTTTGATAATTACACAGCATTCTGTTACATGGTGTATTTTACCAGTCCCTCAATTTAACTTTTTTTTTTTTTTTTTGCTATTCTAAATACTTCATTTATAAACATTTTTATACATAAATTTTTGTACACATCTTGGCTCAGATAAATGGTTATAATGAAGTGACTAAATCAAAGATTAGGCCTTTTGATCCATACTGCCAGCTTATCTGCCCAAAAAGGCTGCACTAACACATCCTTTGTCACACCACCTTGTGCCAATATCCTTTCCAATCTCCACTATCATTCTGAAAGCACAACTTTTTTTCGATGTCTCCTGTTTTTAGACCCTCCCCTCCCCCCAAGTGATTCTTATTTGAGTTTGTATTACTTTCATTACTAGTGAGGTGGACCACTGTTTCCTTTTTATTTGGTGATCTCTAGTTCTCTGAGAATTGCTGTTTGGGTCCTTTGTGTTTGAGGGTCATGTTAAAGGTCTTCAGTGCTTGAGAATTGAATTGCTGGGGTGTAGTCACTAATGGCTCATTGAGCTGCATTGAGTCATCTTGGGTCAGATCTTTAAATTGGCCATTTGTCCCACAATAAATGTTTGCTGAATAAATGCTAAATGAATCCTAATGAAATAGGCTGATGGTCTTAGGCCAAGAGCTAATGGCTGTCATCCCAGGGAATGGCAGTGCATTGCTTCATCTATTCATCCATTCAGCCATCTCTCCACCCAAAACACTGTTTAGTGGGCCAGGCAGTGTGTTAGGCATTCTGATCTCAAGAACTTTAGTTTCTGCTTGAGTAGTTTCTGCTCTCAAGAACTTTAATCTACAAGAGAGGTGTTTATAATACAGTGCATTTGCATTAAAGGAAACCACCCAGAACACAAGTCCACCCTTACTTTTGATGTATTTTGACCTATGGAAAGTGCACATGATTTCATGAGCAAGCAGAAGCTTCTCTGCTCACCTTGTGCTGGAGGGCGGGCACCCCTTCCCTTCCTCCATGCTTCCTCTGCAAATAGCGCAAATTCAGTTTGTAGAAAAACGAAACAAAATCTTCTCTAGCAACTTTTAAAATAAAACCTAAAAAAATTGGTTTCTTCCTGGCCTTCACCTTGGCCCTTAGCGTGATTACTGACCCCTCTGGCAGACTAAGTTTGGAAATCATTGCTAGAGTCAGGTGTGCAAGGGCTTCGGAGCCAGGTAGCCCTGGCCTAATCCCAGCGCTCACGCTCATTGCTCATCATCTTGGGGCTCGGTTCCCCAGTATTTAAAATTGAGAAGCGATCCTTACCTCACCAGTGTTGTTTCCTGATCAGCGAAGATGATGATTTAAAGTATATGGTGCAGAGCAGATGCTAAGTGACAGCTGTCGTCACTATTAGTAGCAGTGACATAGGGTTAGCATTAAGGAAGTACAGCTAGTGGTTTTTGACAAAAGATGGTGTAAGTTGGCTTTTACTTCAACAAATGTACCACATTCTGATTCCGGTTGGTACTTAGTTTTACAGGTCTGACACTTGAATTTATTTTCTCATTGAGAGTGGCTCCATCTCTCAGTTATGAAGTCATGTTAACCATGTTCTCAGGAGACAATTGTATAAACCAAAACAAGACAGCTTTTTGAGTCTGGACAGTTGGCAAATTGATGGGGAGTGGAAGGCTCACACCATGGGCCAGCTCTTCCTTCCCTCTAGGCCAGCTCTGTGAGAGCCACATTATAATTATAATTGCTGGGTGCTCAGGGAATTGGAGCAAGAAGCAACCCTCCCACCCACACCCCAGCTAAGATGGTTTGAAGACCTGTTCTTCTTATAGGGTTAGTCTTACTTGACCATCCATGGTCCCATCTCCTTCAGGAAGAGTTTTGATGGGCACTGTCTGGATTTGCCTCACAAACTCATTTTCTTGTTGATTCTATACTGACTACTTCCTTTTCTGATTGACACATCACCTGTCTGGCTGCCCTGTCTTTAAACCACTTATTCATTGCCACTAAGTCTTTCATTCTAGAGTTGAGTCTCTGGAGGATATTTTGCATGTGTCTAATTGCATATTGATTCTGTCCTTCACCTCTGAGGTCAGCTTCACTTCCAGAGAGCCCTTGTGTGGTGGGGAGGTGAGAGGTGCCCTCACTACCTTCTGACTCATCTTCAAACTTCCTCCCTTAAGCTGTGACATGGGATATGGAACCCTCCCTACAGGTGACATCCTCACTGACACACACATTGTCTCTTACTCTCCCCAGGGAGCTGGGAGAAGCGTCAAGGGCCTCCTGCTGCTCAAAGGTGCCACTGAGCCTGGGGGTGGGCACACGCAAGGCCACCAGCCCGTGCTGCCATGCTGAGTGTGAACATTCTCTGTTAGGTCCTGTCATTTAGAGTCAACAGGTGGCAGCGGTATGCGTTCCATTTCCTCTGGGACAGAGCATTTTGCTCAGTGAGAGCCTGGCTGAGATTATTTTTCTATTCTGTTTCACATAGCGGAAGAGCCCGCATCCTCCTACTGTAATTGCCACTCACTCAGCCCTTAGGCAGTTTGCCTCCCACAGAGGAGATTCACCACTCTGACAACTGACCCTCTGATGTGTAGGAGTTACTTGGCTTAAAGCGAGGAGCAGAGGAGGTGTGGGCATCCCAAGGCAAAACTCCTCTCCCTCTCATCCTCAGCATGTCTGAGGAAAATGGAAATGTTGGCTTCCTACAGGGGCTTGAGGGTGAGAAGTTTATTCTGATCATAGAGCTTCAGAGACACCTTCTCTCCCTGTCATCTACCCTGTGGACCATCCCATCAGCCTCACCAGATCCCTGCCCGGCAGGCTTTTCAGCTGGGCAGCCATGAGGTATCCTGGAGACTTGTCTCCTGCCTGCTCACATGCAAGGGAGAATGGGGGGCATGGAGGGGCAGTGGATCCTGGGACAGGAGGGGTGAGCATAGCCAGCCAGACCTCTGATGAATTAATCTTCCTGCAGTAGGGTTGCTGGAAGAAATGTCCTCATGCCTAGATAGACAGACGGACTCTGTTAGGATGTTCACCATACCATTCAGTTAATCTGGAGCTGTGCTGTCCAATATGGTAGCCACTAGCCGCATATGGCTATGAAAATGAATTACAGTGAAATAAAACTAAAAGTCCGATTCCTTGGTCACACTAGCCACATTTCAATGATGAATACCACCCGGGGCTACCTTTTGGCTACAGGGCATTCCATCCCCATGGGAGGTTCTGCCAGCACCTCTCTGGGACTGACCATTAGCTCTACAAGACTCCACCTGGCTTCCTCCGTCTGACACTACAACATTATTAAAAGCATCACATTACACACAGCTGGCCTGAGAGCTTCTGATGACTACACAGTTTGTGTAAAGTGGGGCCTGCTGGTCTCTGAAGACACTATCTGTGACGCACACACATTCCCGCTGATAAAAGAGTCGGGCTCAAAGATAGAAAGAGCTGGAGGAGAAAGCCTCCAGCATGTGAAGCAGGGTCCTGGACCTCGTCGCTCATATAATAACATGCCCACCCCTGTAAATGTATGGACAAATCAATCATTAATTAGCATATTATGCTTTTATTATTATAGTAGAAATTCTTGCCACTGTCACCCTAGCCCAATCCTTGCCCTCCAGGTATCTGGACCCGAGTTCCAGATTTAATCACTGGGTGTTTTTCAGAAAATGTAGCAATCACAAAAATGAGTTTAAATTTTTTAGAATGAAGATTTTATTCACTCAGCATTCATACATATATGAATATGTATATATAGAATGCCTACTGTGTACCAGGCAGAGCTCAGATTCTCCACTACTTCACACAGGGCATCGCACATAGTAGGCATTCAATAAGTATCTAACAAACGAATCAATTTTTCACCCTTCAAAGAGTCCCTGGCCATGTAGTCTGTTCTTCCTCATTGCTTCCCATGAATCTTAGGGAGTGCACACACCAGCAGCTGGGAGATAGCTTGTATTCAGCCTGTTCTGTGTGGGGGATTCTCAGGGCCATGGGTGCCGGTTTCCGAGTTCCATATTTTACTGTAGTTGTATTGAGGTTCTCCTGAGAAACAGAGCCAACAGGGCAGGTGTGTGTGTGTGTGTGTGTGTGTGTGTGTGTGTGTGTGTGTGTGTGTGTGTGTGTATGTGTTCATACATATACAGGGGTGGGCAAATTAGATTAATAATAATAAATAATACATTAATTAATAAATAATAATACACGAATGAACTGTTTCATGTACTCACATGAAATTGTAAACTTACTTTTGCTCACCTCATGTATGTACGTGTGTATATATGTGTGTGTACACATATATATAAATGTGTTTGTGTGTATGAATATGTATATATAGAGATGTAATGATTGATTGAGTTTAAGGAATTGGCTCATGCAGTTATGGAGGCTAACAAGTCCGAAACCTGGAGGGTAGGCCAGCAGGCTAGAGACCCAGGAAGAGTTGGTGGTGTTGCAGATCAAGTCAAAGACAGTTTTCTGGCAGAATACCTCCTTTTGTCATGAGAGGTCAGTCTTTTTTCATGTCAGGCCTTCAACTAATTAGATGAGGCCCACCACATTGTGGTGCATACACTGCTTTACTCTCAGTTTATTGATTTAAATGTTAGTTAATCTAAAGATACCTTCTAGAAACATCTAGAATATGTTTGACCAAATATCTGGGTTCCATGGCCTAGCCAAGTTGACACCTAAAGTTAACCATCACAGTAGTGGAGTCTCACCTCTGTTTGGTGGAGGTGGGGTGCTGTTCCATCCTGGCCCCCACCACACTGAGCAGGATGTTCGCCCTTGTGTGAGTGCTTACCCAGGGCCGGCCTGCTCTCTCTTATGTCCCACGGAGGCTAGATAACCTGGCGCCCAGGGAATGCACCTCTGGTAGATATGTTTCTCTGCACATCTTCCTGCCAGTGAGCAGTTGTTTCACCGTCCATCAAGCCAGCTTCCTTGCCTGTTTTTTATAGGTTACGCACTGAGCCCAGTTTTCCTTGCCCATGCAGTCCTGTGTAGGGATACCTTCCGGAATGTCTTCTCCTCCCTGCAGCTAGAAATAAGTTCCTGATGGAGTGGATATATCACAGGTTTGGAACCAGACAGATTTGGTGTGCAACCTTGGTTCCATCTCTGGCCAGCTCTAACCGCTCTGAACCTCAGTTTTCTTGTCTTTCAAATGGGATAATAGTTGTCTCATGGTACCCTTTGCTGCAGATCTTATTCAGTTTTGGCATTTCCTCTTGACTGTCCTTATTGTATTTGAGGACAGGAATTATGCTTGATTTGCCACCCTGTAAATAGAACAGACCTTAGCAGTGGTTCTCAACCTTTCTAATGCCGCGACCCTTTAATACAGTTCCTCATGTTGTGGCGACCCCCTACCATAAAATTACTTTCGTTGCTACTTAATAACTGTAATTTTGCTACTGTTAATGAATCATAATGTAAATATCTGTGTTTTCCGATGGTCTTAGGCTCTACAGCAGCGGTTCTCAATCTGTGAGTCGCGACCCACAGATTGAGAACCGCTAGCAGGGTCGCCTAAGACCATCGGAAAACACAGATATTTACATTATGATTCATTAACAGTAGCAAAATTACAGTTATTAAGTAGCAACGAAAGTAATTTTATGGTAGGGGGTCGCCACAACATGAGGAACTGTATTAAAGGGTCGCGGCATTAGAAAGGTTGAGAACCACTGCCTTAGAGTATAATTGATGCTCGTGAAATATTTGTTGATTAAATATTAAATGAATGAATTGAAAGGGTGATATAGGCAGGGATATTAGTATATAGCAAATGCAGGAAATCCTTATTCATCAATAGGCTCTGTGACTTTAAGCAAAATGATGTATAATGAAACTAAGTTTACCATAAGCTAATTGATACAAACAAGAGTTAAGTTTCTATGGCATCTCATCAATGTTATAACAAAATGGCCTTGGATGAAATGATGCTATTTGAGGACTGCTGTACTTTAAGTGTAGGTTTCTTTCCCGCACTGTTGGGCTTGCTGTTCAGGTCCTCTTTCCAGGTTTTATCTCACCTGAGCTGCCTCGTCATATCTCACCTGCATAGGAGAGATGATTGACACATCATTACATCAGGGGCTACTCATTATTTTTCTTTCTCTGCCCAGCTTGCTGGTTCCCCTACTTTACTTACATGCTGGGTAGTCCGCCTCCTAGAATTGTTCTATACTATAAAAGAAACTTGTTTTTATGATTAGGGGGTCCAAATTGTAGAGCCACAGTGAGGTAAGATAGCAGTAAACAGGGCATTTTCTCCCATGATCTACATTAATACCTTAAACATTTCTCTCAGTCCAATCTCTGGTGAGATTTCGTTAATCATAGTGAAATTTCGGGATCCCAGCTTTAAATCAATGGTGTATTTAGCAAGAAATGAGCAGTCGATTGAAACTTTCTTAGTAAACTGTTGCAATTTAGTGCTTATGGCATTTGTCTGTCAGGCAGATGAGCAGCTGAACATAATTTTAATTACACCCGTCACCCTCGGCCGAATTCTCATTCTGCGCCAGCCTTATCAGGGTAGTGGGACCAGTTTTACTGGATTTTGCTGCTCAAAAGCCAAAGTTTGCTTTCTTGTCATTTAGGGAGCAGTCTAGCACTTGCATTTTATTAATATACAGTGACCTAATGGGAAGTACCAGATGTAAGGCTGCTTGTCTGATTAGCGAAATCTTCTGCACACTCCTGGGATGCGAGTGGTAAGGTTAGCAAGGGATACTGTATTGACACTTGCTAATTAGAGCCAATTTCATCATGCAACCTGCTGTGGTTGTGTGAATTTTACTACCTTTATTTGCATTATGCAATGGAAGCATTTTTGTCTTGGGGGAGAGGAATCTATAAAAGAGCCAAATCAGCCCTGCTGTCCTTCATTTCTGTGAGGGAGGGAAGGTGGGGGGTCGGATGAACATCACTTAGGATGACAAAGAATTGGCATTCTTTCCCCCGTGGATAATCAGGGGTTGAACAGTCTGGGCACCGCACTGCCGACGAAAGACACCTTCCTCATTGCGCCTTCTCTCTACCGGTGGCCCAGTTGGGTTCTTATTGTCTACATTATTCTTCTAGGCATTGTCTGGTATATGAGTCACACTTTTCATGTCAGTTATTTTGGGCACACATTGTCTGTTGCAGACTTTAAAAGTATAGCAACTGTTGGCGGGTACATCCTGCCTTAAAGTTCATCCCTAGTGGCTGCTGAGCCGTGGCTACTGCAGTTCCTTTTCAAGGTGGCCACGCAGAGGCACACGGTTCCCTGGCCCCATCCCGTCTCTGGTGGTGGCCGGGAGTGAAGCCACCCTTCTGTGTTTACTGAGTCCTACTCTTTGCATTACCCACATGAGTCACCTCCCTCCAACTTAGTGGCCAAGTGCTCTCCATGCTATGAAGAGCTTGCTGTGAGCCAGGCAGGGCTCTGAGCACTATGGGTGTTAATTCGTTTCTTTCCTCCTTGTACTACCCCTGTGTGGTAGGTAAGCTTATTATTTCCAGTCTTCAGGTAAAGAAATCGAAGCACAGAGAGCATACAAATTGTCCATGATCACGAAGCTAGTAGGAGGTAGAGCCAGGATGTGAGCGCAGGCAGCCAGGCTCCAGAGTCTGTGCCTCAGCCATACACTCTGCTCTCTCTTACTTGCTAGGCTGTGTGGGAACCATGACCAGTCTTAAGGAATGGGAGAAGAACACGGAGATAACATTGAGCCAAATGGTCCAGACTCAGTCAGTGCGGTCTCAGCCGTAAGCAGTGGGGAATTCTAGCCAGGCTCATAGGAGGATGGAGGAGGCCTGGGAGAGAATGAATGGGAGCCAGCCAGACACCGGTATTATCAGGATCATTAACTAGCTTTTGTTGTTTCCTGTACACAGTGTACAGCATGGTGGGACCATGCCCCTGGCTTGAAAAACATTGAGAGATAAGTTGATATCAATCCCTAAATTTCCACTTAGGGAAACTAAGGCTCAGAGGTTGACTAGGCACACAGCTCATTCGAGGGGGACCTGCACTTTGTGCTCTGGGTTTCTGGCATCTGGGTGACATTATGCATCACCTTTCCTCCACTTGCTGTAAAGGGGCTTAACACACAGTTTGCTCCAGTATCTGTTGCTGTGGAACAAGCCACTCTGGTGGCAGAAAACAACAGTAGATGTCTTCCTGGTATTAGCTGCCATGGTTCCCGGGGTCGCCGGGGTGTGGCGGCTGGTTTGCACTGGGGCCTGCATGTGGTTGCAGTCATCCGGAGCATCGGCCGTCCGCTAGTGCCTCAGCTGGGCTGTCTGCGGGAGCACCCATGTGTGGTCTCCCTTGGCTTCCTCGGACTTGGCAGCCAGACTCCAGGAGCAGGTGTGAGAGACAGAGAGGGAGTGGAGCTCCAGGACATTTATGGCCTGAACTCAGGAGTCACAGAGCCCCGCTTCTTCCATCTCCACTGTTGGATGCAAAGCTCTAAGTCCATGGAGAGCAAATAGAGACTCCGCCTCCCTCTGCGAGTTTTGTCAAGGTCATATTATAAGGAAGAATGGCCCGTTTGGTAAATATAATGTCCCACATAGCCTTTGCTAAGACTTGTTTTCCTTCTAGAGCTAACACTTGTGCTTCAAGCAAGCATTTCAATCAGCCTAGATATTTCTCTTTAGATTTGCCATTGATATCAGCTGTTTTCTCAGTGAGACATCTGGGCAAAAAAAAAAAAGTGTGCATTTTGAGCAGGATAAACGAACTGAAAATATGACCCTCTTTGTCCCAAGCCAAGGATAAATGCTTCAGCCTAATGCCAGGGATGGCGGATAATTTGTAGTATAACCGCACTCCATTTGGCATTTTCTGGTTCACAGAGGGATATGGTTCCTCCACGGTTACCATATTGTGGTGGACATGGTTGGGGCCAGACCTTCCTTAATGAACTAATATTTTTAACTAGCATGCTTACTATTTTTAATGTTTTAGTATTATTTTTATCTAGCATAAAGCAATCATTTTTTAATCTATGAAACACATAAAAGGAATGAAGAGTAACAATACAAAGAGCACCAGGGTATCAGCAACAAGAACTAGATCATCGCCATTAACTCTGTAGTCACCTGTGTCTTCCCTCCTCTGCCCACTTTGAGGCGACCATTATCTTGACCGCTGTGTTGGTTGCGACATTCATTTTCTTTCTAGTTTGGCACATGTTTGCATCCTTTGTCACGTTTTGTTTAGTTTTGCTTGTTTCAGAACAGTTTTGTATTGGAATCATCCCCTAGTCTTTCACCCACTGCTGCGTTCCTGAGGTTGATGTCTGCCGCTGTGCGTGGCTGGACTTCGTCGCATTCACTGTTAGGCAGCATTCACCCATTCAAGGTGGTGAGCAACAATAGTCTACTGCTTGGTGGACAGTTCCTTTTTCGTTTTTTTGCAACAATGCTGATATTAACATTCTCGTGCATGTCCCAGGTGTGCATGGGCTGCCGTTCTCCCAGGGCTTAGACCCAGGAATGAAATTGCTTACTTTCAAACCCTTGATTAGAAATGCCAGGTTGTGTTCCACAGTGATGGCTCTGTTGACGCTGTCCCACCAGTATATGAGTGCTCTGGTTATTTCCCATCCTACCCACACTTCTTTCCTGTGGATTTTTAAAACTTTATAGCCAACGACGTGTGTCTTAAATAGTCTTATTACGGTTTTCTTTGGCATTTATGAACATCTTTTCTTATACACATTGGTCATTCTGGTTTTCTCATTCATTAAATTCCCGTTCAAGTCTTCTGTTGATTTTTGTATTGAGGTGTCTGTTTCTTATTCATTTATGGGAGTATTATTCTGGATCCTGACCTTTGTTCTGCTAGGTGCTCCAGACACCCTCTCCCAGTTGGTGAGCTGCTGCTTTCTGCTCTATCTGTGGTGTGTTTTAGTGCATAGAAATTAAGTTACCACTGCCCAATTTTTCATACTTTTCCTATTGTTTGCACTTTTGGATCTTACAACTTTTTTCACTGCCTTGAGGTCGTAAATACATTGTTACAGTTGCTTCTGATTGCTTCTCTACTGTGTTCCTTGATGTTACGCGTACAGTACACCTGGATTGACCTCTGTATCCCAAGGACACACATGTGAACCTCGTATCATTGGGCTTTGACTCTTGTTTCAGTCGTTCTTATGCTTTAAATTTTGATATTTAAGAATTCTAATGTTAAAGTTCCAATATTTCTAATAATGTTAGTTACATCGGCTCTCCTACTGGGTGGCTTTGTAACTGGACAATCAATGGGTTCATGCTGCCTGTCACTACTTGAGCCAATTAAGCAGAGACAGGGTTGAATCATATATTAGTGTTTATTCTAAGATTGCCGGTAGTGTAGGAGAGCAGCAGGTGATCCACAAAACTCTGCTCCGCAGCTCCCCATAAGCCAACTGCTTATATAGGGTAGGACATAGATTACACAGGGAAATATGGATTCTAAGTATGGGGAAGTAGGGATTACAGGCATGGGGAAGTAGGAAGCTGGGGTGGGACTCCATTGTTTGGGCAACAAGGTTGTTAATCTTTTCCTGAGAATGGATCGCATTCCAAGGTTGACTCCCAGGTCCAAGGTTGACTCCCAGGTCCAAGGTTGACTCCCAGGTCCAAGGTTGATTCCCAGGTCCAAGGTTGACTCTTAGGTCCCAGTGGCATACAACTCCCAGCCAGGTCAGAATGTCCTTTGGTTAACCAACACAAAGCAATTATGGTTAACAGAGCATTATTAATATTATGATTAATATGTCCCATTACCATAGCTAGTCCCCAATATTCAATTTTTGCCTCTAACAGCTGGGCCAGGTGTATCATTTTAAAATATTTTTGCATTCCACCTTTCTTTATCATTTAGTCTTAGTTGTCTGTTACCAGCAAATGGTGGGGGTTAGTTTTTCATTGTGTTGTAATCTTTATCTTAACTGAAGCATTCAACCCACATATATTTATGATAATTCCACTCTCTTGTTAATATTTTCTCCTTTTTATTTGTTTTACCTTTTCCATGTTTCTTTTCTGTCCCTTCTTTCTTCCTTGCATTATTTTTTCTAATATTATTTATTTAAGTTTTGTCCATCAATTTTGAAGCAAGTCACTCTATTGCTAGTCTATTAGTGATTAATCTGGAAATTTTGACAGGCAACCTTAATTATTGGAGTCTAAGCTTGATCAGTGTCCCAGACAACACAAGGAAGAACTTCTCCTCCAACTCACATGCTGCTATGTGTTTGAGCTCTCCATTCATTCTCACAGCTTCCACTGTCATCAGTGTTTCATACTGTCAATGGTTGTTTAATCGTATCCACATATTTTCTTTTTCTTTGTCCATTATCCCCTTTTTACTTCAGAAGTTCTGTCTGGAGCCACTTTCCTTCTGCCTGCAGTATATGCTTCAAAACTCCTGTGCTGAGGGTCTGTGTGTGGCACAGTATCTCAGGTTTTGTCTGTCTCAGAGTGTCTTAGGTGATACAGAAAATAATGCGTCACAATGATGTTTGCATAGCATTGTTTATGGTCGACGGGCAAGAGTAAAACACCTACATGTCCAAGTGAAGGGCAGTGCTGTATTACACAAGCACAACCATATGACATATTACACAATCAGAAATTACCATGTTTTTAAAGACACTGTGATGGCATGGGATCATGCTCACACATTATACTAAGTAAAGAAAGGAACACACCAAGCTATATGTACAATATGGTACACACACTAACAAAAACACCCGAAAGAAATGACTGAGGAAAATACAGCAAAAATGTAATATTTTCTCAGGTGTTACAGTGCTAGGCAATTCTGATTTTTCATGTTTACAGTTTTCAGCATTTTATAAGCTTTCTGCAAAAGCAAGTATAGCATTTATAAATAGAAACCAGTTATTTGTTTTTTAAATTACCCATAATCAGAATAGTTTTCAGGAAGATGGGCTCATTTCCACTCGCATTCCACCCAGAGTGGTGAGTTGCAGTTATCTGTTTAATGTTTGCCAATTTTATAAGTGTGCTCTAGTATTCCATTTTTATTTTCATTTACATGTTAGTATTGATGTCGAATGGTGTTTTAGGTGTGTTTATTGGCCATCTGTATCCGTATTTCTTCTTCATTAGAGCATTGTTCATTCCCTTTGCCAATTTTTCAATTACTTTCTTCATGGTTTCCTATTGATTTGAAGTAACTCTTTATATATTAAGAATATTGACCCTGCCCTTTTCCTTTCTAGCTAGTCTTTTAAATATCATTTATAGTAACTTGATTGTTTTTAATATGTTGTTTTAAAAATGATTCAGGTGTATATTTTTTAAAAGGGAAGGGAATAATTGTAAATTGGATAAAATATCCATTCAAAAATTTTACTATACCTTCGATAATAAGGCGAGAAAGAGTGAATAAAATATATGTTTAGAAGAAGGTTCAGAAAAACCTTCTTTTAAGGTATAGGAAGGTATAGGAAGAAGGAGAGGAGGCAGATATTCAGAGTTTTTAGCTGACAGGAGCAGAGGGGGTCATTTGTCTCATAGTTGCCCCTCCCTGGATGTACAGATCCACACATTACATCTATGTAGTTAATAGGCCGTCATTATACCTTTCCAAGAGCTGAGATTATTTGAGATCACTATAAGGTATACTGGAGAGGGTGGACACTGTGACAGGAAATTAAGATGAACTACAGCTCTGTGAGATAAAGATTTCTGCAGCTCATGGTAGAAATTAACCCAGTGAATCTTCCCCTGTCACTGGCGTCCTGGGCGTGGACCTGCGTCCATTTCTCCCTCCCTGTCCCCTGTCAGTCATGAATACCACAGGATGACTCTTTTTTCCTCCAGGCCAGAGTTCCTCAACTTGAGCACTACCGACAGTTTGGGTGAGGTAACTCTTTGCCATGGGAGCTGATCCGTGCCTGGAGGGTTAAGCAGTGTCCTAGGCCTCTGCCCACTGGATGCTAGTGGTACCTTTGCAGTTGTGACAGCCGCGGTGTCTCCAGGTTTTACCAAATGTCTCTTGGGGACAAAAATGGCCTCAGTTGAGAATCACTGGTCTAGGCCAAAGCTTGACACAAGGCAGTGAAAGCTAGAGGTTTCCATCTAGGCTTTGGGGACCTGAAGTTGAATTGTAATTTGCAGAGGTTTGCGGCTCAGCTTGTTTCTATGACAATGTGATGGGATTGTAGCTGGCTGACGACAGGTCTCCCCTGGCACGTCTTTTATTCATTTATTTTTGTGAGTGTCTATGGGTTTTGTTTTTTTGTTAGTTTGTTTAGTCTCTTCACCTTTTTCACACATACCCCACCTCCACTCCCTTTTGACAGCTGTCAGTCTGCTCTCTGTATCTATGATTCTATTTTGTTCATTAGACTCTATAAGTAAGTGAAATTTTATGGTATTTGTCTTTCTCTGACTGGCTTAATGCTCTCCAGATCCATCCATGCTGTAGCAAAGGTTAGATTTCCTTTCTTTTCTCAGCCAAGCAGTATTCCATTGTGTAAATATACCACATCTTTTTTATTCATTCATCTACTGATAGGCACTTGGGTTGTTTCCAGATCTTGGCTATGGTAAATAATGCTGCAATGAACATAGGGGTTGCATATATTCTTTTGAATCAGTGTTTCAGGTTTCTTTGGATATATTCCCAAAAGTGGAATTATTGGGTCATAGGTAGTTGCATTTTTAAATTTTTGAGGAAACTCCATACTGTTTTTCACAGTGGCTCCACCAGTCTGCATTTTCACCAGCAGTGCCGGAGGGTTCTCCACATCCTTGCCAGCACTTGTTTGTTGATTTATTGATGGTAGCCATTCTGGCAGGAGTGAGGATGATAGCTCATTGTGGTTGTAATTTGCATCTCTGATGGTTAGTGACTTTAGTATCTTCTCATATATCTATTGGCCACCTGTATGTCCTCTTTAGAGAAGTGTCTATTCAGGTCCTTTGCCCATTTTTTATTGATTTGGTTGTTTGTTTAGGTGTTTTCTTTGATGTTGAGTTTTATAAGTTTTTAGAAATTTTGGATATTAACCCCTTAGCAGATGTATCATTGGCCAATACGTTCTTCCATTCAATGGTTTGTCTTTTCATTTTGTTAATGGTTTCCTTTGCTGTGCAAAAACTTTTTAGTTTGATATAGTCCCATTTGTTCATTTTTTTCTTTTGTTTTCCTTGCCCAAGGAGACATGTCAGAAAAAATATTACTATGAGAAATGTCCAAGATTTTGCTGCCTATATTTAAGTATTTAACCCACTTAGAATTTATTATTGTGTTTGGTGTAAGAAGGTGGTCTAACTTCATTTTTTTGCATGCGACCAGTTTTTTTGCATCTGCCCAATTTTCCCAATACTATTTATTGAATAGACTATCTTTATCCCAGTATATGTTCTTGTCTCCTTTGTTGAATATCAATTGACCAACAAGGTGACATGGTTTTTTTCTGGGATCTCTGTCCTGTTCCATTGATCTATAAACCTGTTTTATGCCAGTACCATGCTTTTTTTATTGTTGTTATTCTCACCTGAGGATATTTTTTCCATTGCTTCTCAGAGAGTAGAAGGGAGGGAGGGAGTGGGAGAGAGAGACACACATACACACACGCACATTGATGTGCGAGAGACACATTGACTGGGTGCCTCCTTCACACACCCCTACTGGGTACAGGGAGCAAACCTGCAACCAAGATACATGCCCTTGACCTGGAATCAAGCCCACGACCCTTGGGTGCACAGGCTGACATCCTAACCACTTAGCCACACTGGCCAGGGCAGTACCATGCTTTTTGATTACCGTGGACTTGTAGTATAGTTTGCTGTCAGGTAGCGTGATTCCTCCAACTTTGTTCTTCTTTCTCAAGATCACTAATGCTATTAAAGTTTTGGAATATTTGTTCTAGTTCCTGTGAAATATGTCATTGATATTTTGATAGGAATTGCATTCAATCTACACATTGCTTTGGGTACTATGGACATTTTAATTATGTTAATTTTCCCTATCCATGAACACCATATATGTGAACCACGTCCAGCACAGCCAGGAATGAACCTGAGGAGGGGCGGTGAAGGATTAAAGAAGACAGACAAGAGAATACAGTGGGGACCAGGTGGATCACTGTGCCTGGGTGAGGAAACAGTGACACAGCCTGTAAGCCGAGTCTTTATTTAATAGTCAGATCACACAAAGCAAAACAGGGGCAAGATGTTTACAGTGTTCTTGCAAATTTCAAATCTGCTTTTTTCCTGGTGTTGCCATTCTCTGAACTCTATCAAGCTTTGTTTAGGCAGCACTTGCTGCACACAGCGCCCCCTCCCCTCCCCTGCAGCCCACATCCCTTAGCTACCTAGAACTGCAGGGTTGGACTATAAGGTCAAGCTTACAGCCATAGCCTTTTGGCTATAATTGTGATGGGAGGGCTTTGCCCTCCAAGCTGGGATTTGTATGTGGCTTTGCCACAAGTCAGTCTGAGGATTGATCCTGTCGGAATGCTGTAGCCGCTCTCCACATATATGTTTCCACTTACTTGTATCTTCCTAAATTTTTTTCTTCAGTGTCTTTTCTGAGTACAGGGCTTTTATATCCTTGGTTGAATTTTTTCCCCAGGTGTATGTTTCTTTTTGATGCAGTTGTAAATGGGATCGTTTTCTTAGTTTCCCTTTCTGATAGTTCATTATTGGTGTATAAAAATGCAACTGATTTCTGAATATTTATATTGTTTTCTGCTACTTTACTAAATTTATTTATCAGTACTAGTAGTATTTTGGTGGAATCTCTAGGGTTCTCTATATACAATATCATGTCATCTGCAAATAATGACAGTTTTACTTCCTCCTTTCCAATTTGGATGCCTTATACTAGTATTTTTTCTTCTTGTCTGGTTGCTGTGACTAGCACTTCCAGTACTCTGTTGAATAAGGATGATGAAAATGCACATCCCTGTCTTATTCCTGATCTTAAAGGAAATGCTTTTAGCTTTTTTTCATTGAGTATGATATTGACTGTGGGTTTGTATATTTAGCCTTTATTATGTTGAGGCATATTCCTTCTCTTACCACATGCGGAGAGTTTTTATCATAAATGGGTGCTGAGTTTTATTAAATATTTTTCTGCATCTATTGATATGCTCATGTGATTTTTATCCTTCATTTGTTTATGTGGTGTATCATGTTTATTGATTTGCAGATATTGTACCAACCTTGCATCACTGGTATAAATTCCACTTAATCATGGTGTATGATCTTTTTAATGTATTGCTTGATCTGGTTTGCTAATATTTTGCAAGTCTTTTAATGAACATAAACCTTTCATTTTTATACTCAGTTTTATTAACACTTTATTTCTTTTGTTGCTTTGATATATGCAGAGCCCTCTTCATTTATATTCTAGTAATTGGTACTGTTAATTGTTTTACCTTAAGCCTTTAATCCATGTGAAACTTACATTGATGTGTGTGGTGAGGCGAGCCTTTGACTTTTTCCTGTTTTTTTTTTCCTTTTAAAATAACAAAAGCAATGAGGCCATTGAATAATTTCATTATGATGTTCTGTAAGACATTCACTAAGTTATAATGTTTACAGGGTCATATATTCTGTATCTTGATTCCGTATAAAAATTCTTACAATATTATAATGCATTTAAAAATGATTAATGAAAAAGCTCCTTACATATTATTTTTATATACACACACAGGGGAGCTAGGTTTGGGAATAATATATAGTAAAATCTAGATCCTAGTTTTCTGTTGTGACTAAAAATCATTTAAATGTTTCCCTTGGAATTCGGCCCAGAAAACAAACAAGAATGGCATCCTCAGCCTCTTTAATTGGTCCCAGTAGCAACCTTATATTTAGCCCCTACAACATCATAGGAGAGACAGAAATACACTGCTGCCCACAGCTGCTAAGGATGTGTAGTCCAGTAGGGAGACATGGCGCGCTGCCTGCTCTGATCCATGCTGGCCCTGTTTTGCTCCCACCCTGGGGGAGCTGAGGGCCCTGCCTCCACACGAGGCAGGCAGCCCTGAGAGCACGGGTCCCAGGCGGCTCCCCTGGTCTTGGGTGTGAGGCTTCTCTTTTGCTGCCCTTCAGGCTGCCAGGCAGTGGGCCAACTAGAAGAGCTGGAGGAGGGTGGGGGGACTGTCCATACCCATGACTCAGGGCCTCACGGACTTGCCAGGCCAGCACCAAGAGCTCCCTAGCATCCCAGATGGGCTTGGACCCAGGATGGGTTCAATGCCTGTACCCCAAACTAAGTCCCTCAGCTTCCTCCTCGGCCCTCTCTCCACACTGTCCACAAGGGCCCGCGAGCTGGTCATTCTGATTCTTTGTTCTCTTTTGGGTTGAGTCAGGGCAGCCTCAGCTGGTGCCTCAGCTGTGTTTGCCTGACTTTAACCCAGAAGCTGGGTGGTTGGCTCCTTTCCAGAAGTCCAGGAAAGCATGCCAGATCCCGGTGGTCAAAACTAGACACTAATTGGTCTAAGAAGCTGACCTATCTAATTGTTCCAAATGCTTTAATGCTGGTTCTACTTTTGGTATGAAATGTTTTCCCCAGATTTCTAAGTCTGCTCATTTTGGAAATACCATTCGGATGTATTGCCTATTGCACTCCTCACGTGTAGCGAGTCCTAAGTAAGGAGGGAGCAGGCATTCTGGGAACAGCTGGCTGCTTAAACCCAGCAGGTGCTGTGCTCTGCACGAGGCTGCGTGGCCCTCATCTAATCGGCACGGCTGCTGGTGATACTGCTGTGCCAGTGTCCATGGGCACCGTCTCAGCCTCCAGGGAGAGCATAGCCCCGGGACCGATGGCACGTCTGTCAAGGCCTCGGCAGGGATGCACAGGCCTTGGTGAGTGGTCTGGTTTTGCTACGCCAAGTGGTCTAGTTCCAGAGGGGATCTCCATCCCGATACCTCATGTTCTCTGCCTCGCGTTCTCTCCCTTTCTGCAGCGACCTTCTCCCCCAGACCTTTGCAGTGGGATCTGGACCTGGTGACATAGAAGCAGTCCTGCAGGGTGTCTGTCTCTCTCCCTGTGGCTCCCATATATCGAAGCATACACATGGCCCAGAGAGCCCGTTAGTGGTAGGGTGAGCGCACAGGGTGGGGTGGATGCCGCCCTCTGATGGCTTAGCGTTTGCACCTGTGAACAGTGCAGTGGCCCTCATTTCCTTCCCCACTGACCCTGGCCAGGGCTGAGAGTACCAGAAGCAGGGCCTCTGAGGGCCGCGGCTGTCCTTCCCGCAGGTCTTCTGGCTCCTTCAGCCTCCAGTTTGGAAGAGGCTCTGGGAGAAATGTGTCCTGAAGTGACCGTGAGGACACTGGCGGCGGGATCCTGCTCTGCTCTTTAAAAGCAGACCAGTTTCTTTTCCCACGATTAGCATGGTAGAGCAGGCACTCTCCTTCACAGCTGCCTCTTGGCGAAGGTGGAAAATTGAGTCTTTCAGAATTGACTTTTACCCAAAGAGGCTTTTCACATCAGCCCCCGATCTGATCATTTTGGAGGGTCACCTCCAAATGACTCTGGCCTTCGCTCACCGGCCAGGCTTTCTTGGTGAGACCCTCACTGCGGACCGAAAAGCACCATCAGGGAGTGGGTGAGTTCTGTCAGGGTGGCTGGGGATTCTCCCAGGCTTACAAAGGAAAACGAATAAAAGGTGGTGTTTCTGACCCTCTCAGTGAGTCTGAGCTGTGGAAAGAGCTTCGGGCTCAGGGGCCTAAGAGGGCCTTCCTCCCTCTAGCTGGGCTATTTTATCGTGGACGAACTAGAAAACATCAGCAGGCGAAAGAAGAGAGTCAGCAACACACATCCTCCTCGTACATAACAGACACACGAGGAACCTTTTATGGTATATTTCCCCTCTCTGCCTCCGTCTGCCCCCACGTGTCCACACTACCAGTTTCATGTCACAAAAGCCAGATCAAACCACAGGTACTTTGGTATTCTGCTTTTGTTCACTTATAAGCATTTTGTATGTCATAATGTCTTTGCCATAATTTTTAATAGCTCCTCGGTTTTCTAACATACTTGTGAACCATAATTTAATGCCTAGTATTGGACATTTGCTTCTAGGTTTGTTTTTTAGTGTTCTAAGCGTTGTGGTTGTGTATAATAATAGTACAGCTAAATCTTTGCAGCCATCTGTGCTTGGTTGACTTAAGCCTCATATAAGATCTACTAAAGAGTCATAATTTTCAATGTGTGTTCCTCATCCTGAGACAGAATCCCAATTAGAACCAGCTCCCAGGCCTCAGTGCCGTGTCCCTCAGTATGAGGCTCACTGTGGTGGGGCCTCCTGGCTAAGAGTTCCCGGCCTGGAGTCAGACAGCCTTGGTGCAAACCCCGTTACTTAATATTTTGCTGAATTTGAGTAGTTGACATCTTCTCTAAGCCTCATTCTCCACAGCTATAAAACGGGAATAATAAGAGTGTCTGCCTCAGAGTTGCTGTGATGGTTTACAAATCTATCACTTGGAATCACCCATGTGTATATGTGTGTGTGTGGGGGGGGGGGGAGGTGGAGTGTGTGTGTGGTGTGTGTGGGGGGGTGGAGTGTGTGTGTGTGTGTGGGGGGGTGGAGTGTGTGTGTGTGTGTATGGGGTGTGGTGTGTGTTTGGGAGGGAGCTAGTGAGGAAAAGGGAAATATATTGGGTACCAAAGACCAGCATGACTTTTGCATGCCCAAGACACCCTCCCCCAGCTGCTCCTCATATTCCGGTGAATGGAGAATTTTCTGGCAATGGGGATGACCTTCCAAGTGGTGGGAATGCAGGATTCAGCAGGGCCGACCTGGCTGTGGCTGGAACACGAACATATCTCCCAGCTCTGCCATTTTAGCTTGACCTAGACATTTGCTGTGACTCCCTCCTGGTGCACCTTCTGGGAATGGGCATCAATGACTCTCCCTACCTCACAGGGCACGGGTGTGACAATTCAGTGAGATCATGCCTATGTGCACAGCACCTGTCAGATAATAAGCACTTCACCTCCCCAGCTTCAGTTTCCATGTCAGTAAAATGGAAATAACCATGACTGACAAGTTATCACCAGGACTAAGTGAAGGCCAAGTGCTAGTAGGATGCTTGGCAACAGCAGGCACTTGACTTTTGGCAGCTCTTGGGACACAGTATGAACACTGGCGTTCGCACTGATGATGTAACATGGGCCACGCTGCGCTGGTGCCGCCTGTCTCTCATCATCCACAGCTGGACCGTCAAGCACTGCGTTGGAGGGCCCCTTGGATGCCATGCCTGCAGACAAATGGACCGCCCCTTCGGTGGTCTGCAGGCTGGAAACCGGCCAGCTCAGGACCCTGCCCTGTTGTCCAGGAGGTCCAAAGTCCATGGCGCTGGCTCATAAGGTTGCCGTGGTGGGGTGACACAATTACTTTCAGTCCATTTCTTGCTGATGAAACATGAAAGGGGCTGAGACAACAGGTCCTAGTGGAGAATGCAGAGGCATCAGGGATGCTCTAGCCCAGTGGTCGGCAAACTCATTAGTTAACAGAGCCAAATATCAACAATACAATGATTGAAATTTCTTTTGAGAGCTAAATTTTTTAAACTTAAACTTCTAACACCACTTCTTCAAAATAGACTCGTCCAGGCCATGGCATTTTGTGGAAGAGCCACACTCAAGGGGCCAAAGAGCCACATGTGGCTCGCGAGCCACAGTTTGCCGACCATGGATCTAGTGCATTGTTTCTTAGCCCAAGGTAGATCTAGAATTCTTTCTCTAGGTCCAAGGAGAAAAACATGCTGGGAAAATGCATGAGGAGGAGTCACAGTGGAACTGAGTTTGAAATGATGAGGTTATACCATGAATTCAATCACAAGGCATATTATGGGCTGTAATTCTTTGAGGTCCCCAGAGACACCTTAATACCACTTATAATTAGACCTGTTCAAATTCTGCTTAGCTCACCCCAGGCTCCACACTGTAAACCATTATTTTCCATTCATATCCGAGTTCAACTATTCTCACAAACCAGTAATTCTGAATTCCTTTCAGAATGACTCTGTTGCACTGAAGTTTCCTGGGAAGGCACCTTTGTTTTCTTCAATGCTCTGAAGTGTGAAGTCTAAATAATTTGCTAAATGCATGATGTTTACATATGCATAAGCCAGTTACCTCCAATCGCCACCTCCTGCCTGCACTATTGGCTGAATGCTTTCAGAAAAGGAAGCTTAATTTTCTGTAAGCAGCGTTCCATGGTTTCCAAATAAGCTCACGGAGATGGAGATAAACTAAATTGCTTATTGGTAACCATCCAGACAGCAACCAGGAGCCGATGCTCTGAGGAGCCAGGTGTGTGGAATCCTTCTAGCATCACAATGTGCAAAGGAACAGGAAATGAGACCTTACATGGTGGCTGGCTCAGGCCTGAGGAGTTGGCAGGAGGCTGGAGCCAAACTGTAAGCCTTGGGCCTGCTTCCACCGGAGCCCGAACCCAGAGCTCCAGGCTTCCTGGTGATGCCTTCCCTGTGGGGTGTGGGGACTCAGCATGCTGTCTGGTGTGGGAAAATTAGGTCTTCCTTCCCCTAAGTGAGGAACAGGGACTGGAATCCTTTGGTCCTGGGGTTAAGTGCCACACTTGGCATTGAAATGTATTTAAATTGGAGGTGAGAATGGATGAGGTCCCTAACCTGCCTGGGTGTTCTCAGATGTGAAGTGCAGACAGAGGCTCGCCCTCCAGGCCTCCAGGGGCTTCCCCAGACACGGTGTGTCTCTGTAATCAGCATCATGGGGTCCGCACCCGGCATTCCTCCTGCCTCTTCCCACCACAGCCAGTCTCCTTTAGGCTGGCAGTTGTTTGTCTCAGGGCTGGTTATAACTCTCCCTTCATCCTCAAAGGCACCTGGGCCACTCCCTTACCTGATCTGTCATGTTCATTCTTGGTGCTTTTATTATGTTTTCATTTAGCTCAAAGTATTCACATTATTTTATGTGTGTCTCTGCAACGCACGTCAATGCCTACCTTCAATAGACACTCTGCAGGAGCAGGGGGCTGGTGTGACTACTGTGGGAACTGGGGACAGGTGTAGAGGTGACTGCTGTGGGACCTGGGGGCAGGGGAAGGTGTGACTGCTGTGGGAACTGGGGGCAGGGGAAGGTGTGACTGCTGTGGGAACTGGGGGCAGGGGAAGGTGTGACCACTGTGGGAACTGGGGCAGGTGCAGAGGTGACCGCTGTGGGAACTGGGGACAGGTGTGACCTCTGTGGGAACTGGGGCAGGTGCATAGGTGACCAATGCAGAGACCTGCAGCACTGGCTCTCAGTCCAGAGGGGCAATAGGTTGTGGGTGACACAACATGGAAAAGGGAAGAGGGACTGCAAACAGAGGGCCCTGGGACACCCCAGGAGAGGTGGTTGAATCCCCTTAGAGCAGTGGTTCTCAACCTTCCTAATGCCGCGACCCTTTAACACAGTTCCTCATGTTGTGGTGACCCCCAACCATAAAATTATTCTCGTTGCTACTTCATAACTGTAATTTTGCTACTGTTAATGAATCGTAATGTAAATATCTGTGTTTTCTGATGGTCTTAGGCTCTACAGCAGCAGTTCTCAACCTGTGGGTCAAGAACCGCTAGCAGGGTTGCCTAAGACCATCGGAAAACACAGGTATTTACATTACGATTCATAACAGTAGCAAAATTACAGTTATGAAGTAGCAGCGACAATAATTTTATGGTTGGCGGTCACCACAGCATAAGGAACTGTGTTAAAGGGTCGCGGCATTAGAAAGTTGAGAACCACTGCTTAGGCAGTTGGTGAGAGGACCCCACAGATGAACACAGTTGATGGAGCCTTGGCTCTCCAGGAAAGAGGATTCTGGAAGATCAGACGGCTCAGGTCTTCATTGTTAAAATTCCACCCACTCTGTGGAGGGGACACGTTCCCCTTTTATAAATGAGGAGTTTGAGCACCAGGCCTGGGCTGCGCCTTAATGGTCTCTGCGCCCCCAGGTCTGCTTCCGGGAGAGCTGGACCTGGTTAGACCTGCCCTGGCACAGGCAGCATGGAGAACAGCACTAGACTGTGTGGCTTTAAAAACCCCAGGTTTAGGGCTTACTTTCCCCCTTTGGGCTAGAAAGCAAAACGTTAGCACGTGGCATTAGACTGATAGACTGTCGCAAACTGTCTTGAGTTACACAGCTAATGGGTCTCTGGTGGCTTTTCTTATCCCTGGAGCTTTCCCCTCCTCGGGGCTAACACCTTGTACAGCATCATTCCTTCATTTGTTCCTTCATTTGTTCATTTGCTGATTCATTCCACAAACCTCAACTGGCCACCTGTGTTGTTTTGGCCTTGAGTCCAATGCATTAAGGGAGCAGGTGGTTCAGTGGGAAGACAGAGAAGGACACATTTAAATTTTCCAAGAGCTGTACACCCACATTACAACTGGAAAGAATTAAAAGGAACACAGGCATTCCTTCTCCCATTCTTGTCCACCAATTGTTCAGCTCCCATCTCCTGAAAAACAGAAGCGTTATTATCAGTTTTATGTATATCTTTGAGGAAGTTCTTGATGCACATAAAAGTAAATACAGCCCTGGCCAGTGCGTTGTGAACCCACTGAAGGGTCACCAGTTGGATTCTCAGTCAAGGGCGTGTACTTCAGTTGCAGGTTTGCTCCCCGCCCCCCCCCGTTGGGGCCTGTGCAGGAGGCAACCGGTTGATGTGTCTCTCATATCAATGTTTCTCTCTCCCTCTCCCTCTCTTACATTCTCTCTGAAAAGCAATGGAAAAAAAATATCCCAGGTGTGGGTTAACAACAACAATAAAGTAAATATAAATACAGACTCTTGTCTTTCACGCCCCCGTTAACACAGAGAGCAGCATATGTTACATACTGTTCTGCACTCTGCGTTTTTTTTTACTTAATGCATCTTAGAGATCCTTGCATATCATAGAAATAGCTGTAGAGTTTCCCATTGTGTGGACATGCTATCACTGATTTAACCATGGACATCTGAATTATTGACAGCCATCTGCCATTTCAAATAATAGACTTATAAATGTTACTTCAAAGGTGTGTGTTTGTCCTACAGTCTACATGGAGTTAGGTTTTTCTCTGTGACTCAGTCTGAAAGTGAAATCTTACTCTCTTAAGAGTTGAATTTTAACCCATTTATATTTATTGATGTAAAAAATTATGTTTGGTTCTATCAGCTCTATTATTTTTGTTGTTTTCCTTTACTTTTCCCCACTGTGTGTTCTATTTTTTTTGTGTTGGGGGAGGGCGTGTGTGTTTGTGTGTGTAATCATATTCAGGGATGTTATCACTTTAAACGGTGCTAAAATCAATGATTCTTCTCTTCCCATTTTTTATTTTCCCTCCCTTTCTTCTATCACTTAATAATAGCTGATATAATTACTATCTTAGGTTTACCTTTGTACTATAAAATAGATTAACTCTTCTATATTTGATTTGCCATCTTTTGATGTTTTTATCTAACCCTGAAATTAATACATACATGCAAACTTTCCATAATTGCATCTTGTTCTCTTCCTCCATGTTTTGGGGTGGGAGTGGGTTGTGTAATTTCTTCCTTGTTAGAGTATGTGGTATTTTCATTCTCATCTGTCACCTTAATTGCCACCTTTGTTCATTCTTAAGTAAATGCATTTCCCAAGTCATCTCCATAATTGGCTACTGTGAATCCTCTAATAGTTCCTCTGAAGGGCTCAGGGGAGCAATAGTCCCCGAGTCCGTGTGTGTTCAAACTGGTTTTCTGTATTAATTATTCTTATTTATGTACTAGAGGCCCAGTGCATGAATTCATGCACCAGTGGGGTCCCTCGGCCTGGCCTGCAGGATCAGGCTGAAATCGGCTCTCCAACATCCCCCGAGGGGTCCCAGATTACGAGAGGGTGCAGGGCAGGCTGAGGAACCCCACCAGTGCACCATTGGGGCTGGAGAGATATGCGGGAGGTTGGCCAGCAGGGAAGGGACTGCAGGAGTGCTCCCGGACATGTCTGGCCCATCTCACTCAGTCCTACTTGGCTGGACCCCAGCGGCAAGCTAACCTACAGGTCAGAGTGTCTACACCTGGTGGTCAGTGCACATCATAGCAAGTGGTTGAGCAGCCTTAGTGTTCATTAGCATATAACACTTGGATTGGTTGAATGTCCGACCCATTGACTGGACACTTAGCATATTAGGCTTTTATTATATAGGATTCTTGACTACCTTATAGATATTGCTCTACTGGGTTCTGGTTTTGAATATTGCTGTTTTGAAATCAGAGGGCAGCCTTATTTCTTTTTTCTCTCATCAGTTATGTGGATATCTTCTCTGTTACTCTTACGAATATTTCGTTATTTTTAAAATCCAGTAACTTCATTAGGGTGGATCTTGGTTTGGCCCATTCCTGGCTAATGCTCACCTCCTCTTCTGCATCAGGGGTGGTTTACCACCTTATATTTTAGGTGCATATCCTGTTCATCTGTTTCCTTTACTTCTTCACAGGCTGTAGTTTTGCACAGGTGGCATCCCTGTGCCTCTTCTCTGGCCCTCATTTACTCTCCAGCCCTTCGTAGTTCCTTCATTTCCTCTTCACGTTGTTCACCCTTCTCGCTTCTGCCATCCTTCTGTTTTGCTGAGTTTCCACAGTGTCTATCCTCTCTTGTGCTTTTTTTAATTTGGCTTCATGTTAATGGTGATTTTGGTTTGCATGTGTGTGCGTGTGTGCGAGTGTGTGTGTGTGTGTGTGTGTGTGTGTGTGTGTGTGTGTGTTTATACTTCTTTCCTGGAATCTAAATGCTCATAAGCCATCTCCTCTAGTGTCTCCTCACCTCTTCTCTGAGTTCTTGTATATTATTACTGTCTTTCTTCAAATGTGGCTGTTTCATGCTGCTATACTTGGTCCACATTTCCACCTTTCCCATTTTTTCTGCTGAGTGTTCCATGGTAAAACACACACACACTATATTGAAAGAAGTTAGACTTTACTGGCCTATCTATCCAAAAGGGAGTCCTGTGGGTGAAAGGGAGGGACCGTCCATCTTTGCAGACTGCACAGTCCAAAAACACTCTGTTCCCAGCGCCATCAGTGGCAGGTGGCTTCACGCTGAAATGTTGCCCCCTGTTGCCCATCTTTTCTGTTTCTCTGAGACAGATCAGGCCCAAGAGGGTGGCTCTTTAGAATCGGTCTTGGCATGGACCATTCTAGTTGATTTTTCCTGGCTAGCGCTATGCCTTCTCAATCTGTCGATTCAACTCTCAAATATAGCCGTACTTCTAGAAATAGAAATAATACTAGCTACTGTTTCATCAGGCCAAGTGGGTTTCCCGCATCAGCCTGCTCAGCCCTGCCTCAGTTCTCTTGCTTCAGTGAGAACTTTGGAGTGAGCCTCTTGCCACAGGAAGAAGGAATCTGTGGCCTTTTCTGAGACCTGCTGCCCAGGCCACAGCACTCTTCCTGCATCAGCTGGTTTCCTTCCTGTGCAGCTTCTGCCTGGCCAGCGCCCTTTCCTTCTTCCCAGATCCATCCCTCAGTTCTGAACAGGAAATGTTGCTGTCACTTCAGGAGGAGCCCCTCACCTTGTGACAAAGGTCAGAAACAGTCTTATTGTTTATTTATTTGAACAACACACCGGAAGCCACCTACCTGGACATTTATTCCAAATGGGTGGCTCCTGGTATATTGTTCAAAGACATCTCTCTTCTAAAGGTCTGACTGAAAATGGAAGTGTGATGCTGTTCCTGTTTACATCGATGATTATCTAGGATATGTAGATGGGGAAGATGGAAATTGCTGGCTGTGTCATGTTGCCCTGTTAGATACTTGATGTCTGAACAGGCAATTTTGATCAAATATAGTCATGTTTCTAGAAATAGAAATAGTAATCGCTACTGTCTCATCTTTGTGCCAGTCACAATATTCTCTCTGAGCCCAGAGAACATCCCTTACAGCTTGGATACCATCTTGTTTTCATGCTGAGTTACTGTACCCATCCATGCCCGAAGGCTTCCAGGGTAGAGACAGATTCCAAGAGAGCTGTCTTTGAACAATACACCAGGAGCCACCTGGATGAAGGTGCAGCGCCCAAAGGGTGAGGGGGACAGTGAGTCAGACACGGCACCTGACAGCACGTGGAGTAGCTTGAAATACCCTCATGGTTTCCGAAGGCAGCGCTTCCTCAGATCCTGCTTTATTTGTGCTGATCTCCCATCAGTTTGCCCTGCCTCCTCCTGGGAGCCTTCCCTGACTATCAACCACTTGAGCGCATACATAACAAAAGCATGAAAGTGACATGCTGGCTGCGGCTACATCTGCTCCAGGCGGCTCCAGGACCATTCTGTTCTGGACTTAGTTTCACCCGGGGATTTTCAGTTCCAGCTCCAACCTCGCTCTCTTATCCTAGACTCCAGCACCCTGGGAGGTACTTCCCAGCCTTTGTCACAAGAAGCCTGTGGTGCACTTAGCCTTCCAGTCAGTCCCTACAGCTGTGTCACCATCCACTCCACACCAGGGGAGGGAGGGGCTGGAGGAGGAACTGAGAGAAGCTCATGGTTCCCTGTCCTGGCATAGCCCTACTCCTGGTTCCCCACCGAACCTGTGAATGAAAGTGTGGATCTCCTCCTCTCCCCCGCAAGTTAAAGAGGCATCTCAGGTTCCATTGTCCTGTGCCATCAGGATCAGACTTCAAATCCCAAGCTTGGCATTCATGGTCCTCCACCAATCCATTGTGGCCTCAGCCCCATTAAATAATATAAGTTAATTTAATGTTTAAGGGTATAAAGGTACATGCATGTATTGGTGTGTTAGGTATTGAAAAGCATAGAGACTTAAATTATCTTTAATAATGCGCAGACTTGGACACTGAAAATGAGTAGATTAAACTGGACACAAATTGCCAATTAGGAATGGAGATTCATCTTATATGTACCCTGAAAAGACTTTCTTGTCACTATAAGCTCTTGCAGATATCGGCTTATGTATCAGTCCTGGACAGTCAGTACTACCAGGTCAGATGGTCCTTGGAGCATCTATACACATTATATAATAACTAGAGGCCTGGTGCACGAAATCTGTGCATGGGGGCAAGGGGTCCCTCAACCCAGCCTGAACCCTCTCCAATGTGAGACCCCTCAGGGGATGTCCCTCTCACAATCCGGGACTGCCTGATGGCTCCTAACTGCTCACCTGCTTGCCTACCTGATCTCCCCTAACTGCCCCCCCTGCCAGCCTGATCACCTCTAACCATCTCTGCCTGCCAGCCTGATCACCCCTAACTGCCCCCCCCCCCCGCCCCACGCTGGTCTGGTCACCCCTTAGTGCCCACCCCCACTGGTCTGGTTGCCCCCAGTTGTCCCCCCTGCTGGCCTGATTGCCCCTCACTGCCCCCCTCTGCCAGCCTTGTCACCCCATGCAGCCTGCTATTCGGTTGTTACTGTGAGGACATCGTGACAAATTTGCATATTACCCTTTCATTAGTATAGATGTTTAATACATTGGAATATCTTTAAGAAAATATACAGATTTATATACACATTTCTATTTGGTCTTTATATATGGTTATGACTTAGAAGTAGATCTATGCCAAAATGGGTGTTTAATTTGAGCAGAGCTGATCTTAAGCATAAATCAGCTTAAAAACCAGTCACTTCATTCAAATTGGCTTCCTTGTCATTTGTAAAACCTGCCTGGAGGTTCTAAGTCCTCCCTTGACATGAACCTCAGCCCAAGTCCTGCCGCCTCCTGGAAGCCTTTCTTGACTGTCTCTAATCACTTGAGCTCATCTATATTTATAAAAGGCTAAGCGACCATCTGACCATCCAACTGGTAGCTATGATGTGCACTGACCACCAGGGGGCAGATGCTCAATGCAGGAGCTGCCTAGCCGCGGTGACTTGGCAGCAGCAGTTCTCGAGTGACACACCCTGGAACCAGAGAAGAGAGAGCCTGATTCTGGGGGATGTCGAAGAGCCGGTTTAGGCCTGATCCCTCCAGGCCAGGCCAGGGACCCCACCTGCTAGAGGTACCCCACTCACCCTTCAAGCCATGGTGCCACCCCAGGTGTAGCCAGCTGGGGAGGGAACCATGGGAGGTTGGCTCCAGGGTATGTCCAGCCCACCTCACCCAGTCCTGCCCTATCAGCCACCTTCTAATTAATTTCCTTTTGATGTGGTCCGGGAACCCGGCAGAGCTAGTTGCAGCCCTCAGGAAGCCCCTTCCCCCGTTGGTGCACGTGGCTGACGAATCCGTGCACCGGGCACTAGTACATTAACAAAAGGCAAACTGGCTTGCTGACACTGTTTGCCTCTCTGAAGGGGGATGACCCCATGCAGGGATCAGCTATCACAAGCCCAGCCCCTGGCCCAGGGCTCTGCCCAACTGGTGCTGTCAGTAGTACCATTGAGTCTGTATCCCATGCCTTCTCCTAAAGCACCTGCCAGTGTCAATTTTAGGTGGGCACATCAGTTGTCCTGTCTCCAGTTTAGTCTTTGTAAGCTGAGGCTCAACAAGGCTGGCTGGCCACGGACCACAGCAGTAAAACTGCAGCTTTGTCTGCTCATCTGCTCCCAGTTTCCCCTGCAGGGGAAGCTGCCCGCTGCCTGGAAACAATGAAAACAGAGTGGGCGCTTCTAACCAATATTTCCCACATTCGATAATCTGATCCCTGGAGTGTTGACAATGCCGTGGATTCTATCAGAAGCTTTAATAGCTTATTTCATCTAGCTAACCTCCGCTCTAGATCATTCGGGGGGAACGTTCATGTTACTCCACTAATGCACATTTGCCAGTGTTGTGCCAGTTCCAAATGCATTTCTTTTTCCAGATGAAGGATTATCATTAGAATCCAGGGAAACATTAAAGTCTCCTCAAATCAGGTTACTAAGAAGAGTCTTAATGGGTTTAATAGGTAAATTTATGCATCTTTGCTTGTATGTTGTACCATTAATTAGTTTACCTCAACTTCTCCCAAGTTTAATGTTGGTATTTTAAGCTCTTTCAAAGATTGCTTTTTAAGAGGGACTTTATTGGCAAGCTCCTGGATAAAGGACCCTAATTCCTATGCTCATGCCTCTTTTTACATAAAATGATGCATTCTCAAGGGTAAGAGAGCATGCATATATATTGATGTTTTAGGTGCTGAAAGTGAAAACCAGAATTACATGTAGCAACAATTTAATTTATGCAAGTGTAGCCTGGCTCAAGTTTCGGGGGAGAGAGAGAGAAGAGTTAGAAACATCAATCATCGATGAGAGAAAAACATCGATCAGCTACCTCCCACTGGGGATCTAGCCTGCAACCTGGGCATGTGCCCTGACCAGTAATCATACCAGCAACCTCTTGGTGCATGAGTCGACGCTCAACCACGGGGCCACATCGGCCAGGTCACCTGTTACTTTTTGAAAACTTAATCTTCACAATAAATCCTCACCCGAACTCCATGAGGTTGATATTGTCATTATCCACATTTTACAGATGGGAAAACAGAGGCTTAGAGAGGAGCAGTGACTTATGTACAAAACAACCACTTGTACACTCGGGAGCAGGTGTTCAAACCCCGGGCCGCCAGACCCACAAGCCTGAGCTCCAAACCACATTGCCGCCACCTGGCTGTGTCTGGGGAGGGAGCTGGCTCTGACCCCTCGAGTGGGGCTGGTGGAAGCACAGGTGAGGCACCTGGGGTTGTGTTGCGTGCACATCCGTGAACTTCACATTAGGAGACAGGCTTCAATGACAGTTTTGTCACTGACGCTGCTGTTTGTAGACCTTGGAGATGTCACTGAACCTTCTCTGAAAACAATAAAATTGCCAGTTACTGGCCAGCTTCAGGCGGTCATGTCATGTGAACATACCGTGCCCGATCTTGATCCCCATACTTTTCCATTTAGTGGGTCACTGCTGTCCACAAACACAAATAAGGTCCCCTCCCTGCGTTAATGCTGTGAGCAAGTTCTGCTTTCACCTTCATTCTTCAGAGGAGGAAACTGGAGGTGGGAGAAGTCACGTGTCAGTCTCAGCTGGGCTGGCAGCTGACCAGCTTGCTCCCCAGGGCCTGGCTACTGTCCGCTGCTGCCCAGCCTCTTTCACAGCAGAATGACCAGTTCCCGCTCCTGGACCTGTGCTGAGCAGAGCCCACCCCACCTGCTGGGGTTCCAGTTTATGAGAGACCGTGTTTCTAAGGGAGTTGCAGCCTTGCTCATTTTCCCTCCCCAGCTCCCAGGGGTGCAGCACCCCCTCCTCAGTGTTCCCGCACACCTCCCCACATGGGGTGCTTGCTGTGTGCTAAATATTCCTGGGCATGAGGCGCCCCCCGGGAGAAGGAGCCCACACGTGCAGCTTCCAGCTCAGGAGGAAGGCAGAGGGGAGAGGCGGCACCCTGGGCGGGCGGTTCAGGGGGCCCTCCCTGTGTTGTCCAATCCAGGCCCTGCCAGGCATGCAGTCCCAGATCGTGTGCAGCCACACCGCCTGCCAGAGGCCCAGCTGAGCCCTCTGCAGGCAGAGTGCCTGGATCGGCCTCTCTGATTAGGTAATTATGCACAGCTGTGCTAGGAGGCCGGCGGAGGGCCGCACCTGGCCTCCTCCAGGGAGAACTCCAGTCTGGCCCAACTCCTTAATTACCTTTGGAGGTGCGACAGTTTAAATTAAATTCTGATTGTTTTCATGTTGGATTTTGCCAAAGCCCTGAGCTAGGCATTAGTGAGGCCGAGGTGGAGGGGAGGGCGGCCGGGTGACAGGTGGCACATTAGTCTCCTTCGGCTTTTTAGCGGAAGTGTTCCGTGAGCTACAGGAATACGCCGGCAATTGGTTCCCGGGCAGAGGTGTACAGACCTTGCCAGGCCTGCATGTCAGGTTTGCCATTTTCAGACATCTCCAACTGGGTGCTCAAATGTGGCTCCACTTAGGATTTGTAAGGCAGACACACACACCTGCTGTCACTCAGCTTTATACAACACTGCAGCTTTAAATCATTTCTGTACTCTGCCCCCACCGCCACCTTTTATATCATCTCCCCAGTCATCTCCCTGTCTCCCCGTTTCTATCCAGTCTTCTGAGAGGCTGTGTAGAGTGTCATTCAGCCCCCAAGTCACCAGAGACCAGCTTGGAACCCCAGGTATCACCCTTGGGAGCACTTTTCAAAGCCCGGCTTTCCTCCCCCCTGCTTCTCCCCTTCCAAAATGACTGCCTCACTAGCTCTTCACTAGCCTTGGACTTGTCTGAAGGGAGACAGAGGAGCCAGGGATGATGGGTGATGGCCCCAGGGCGTGTCGGAGCCTGGCTGTGCTTACTCATCTAGTTAAGAAGAGATCCTCTCTCTCCATCAATAGCTGATCAGCAGGCCGGCTGACTTCCCCATCAGGCTAAGCTAACAGGTCAGAGCAGCCCGTCTTCCCCTCTCAGCCCCGCCCTTTAACAGCTTCCTGCTCTTTGGTATTGGCAACTATGCATCCTTCTTCCTCCCATCAGCCTGGTCACTCAGGACGTCCTTGGGGCTTTGATTTCTTTTTGCATTCAAGTCCAGTCTGACCTAAAGCCCTCCAAGCTCCGGGCCTTAGGTGGAGGGGAGGGGTCACATTTCCTTCCCAGGGCTGTCTGTCTGTATACCTTCCAGGGCACCTGCATGTGCCAACTTACACTTGCTTATTGCATTTTGTTCCAATTTTCCAAACAGACACGAAGCGTCCGCTGGGAGCGCACCACATTACCGGCACTGCCTGCTGGCTTTCCTGGAGAGGGAGCTGCTTTCGCTCCCTGTGGAGTGATGTGCATGGACTCTTCTTTCTCTAATGGAGTCCCAGTGGCTTCACATGCGACACATGCTCAGGGGCCACGGGATGGCAGCAGACTGCACGGGGTCCTTCCCAGGGCCCACTGCTCCCATCCCAATGCTGATGAAGGTGGGAGCCTGATTTGCTCCCTCCCTCCATCTGTCCTAAGAGCTGCCTCACCTGCGTCCCTGGCAGAACTGCCTTTACATGTGAGGGCCTGACGTTTTGATTGTTTCCAACCCAGGATACCCATCTGGTATATTAACTGCCTCAGTTAGTACTGGCTCCCCACAAGCCCAGTCTATGCAAGATGTTCTAGCAACCAGGAGGGCAGTGGCGCCTCCACCCGCCATCTGCGCCCTGCACATTGGGAAGCCATGGGAATCTCAGCTGTCCCTTAAAGCTTTGGTGACCTGCGCACCTGTCAGGCTTCAGTTAATGTTACCGACTGATTCATTCCACAGAGAAATGGGGTTCATTTCCTTTGCCAGCGACTTGGCAGTTTTCTCTGCTTAAAGAACGTTTAGAATAGATAGCGTAGGTGGCAATCGAGAAGAAATGGATGCTATTAATTTTTCCCTTTCAAACTGAGGTTGGCTGAAGAGTCTGCATCCCATTCCCCTGGGAAAATGGACCACAGCCTCCCCTGCTTAGAGCTGTGCAGCACTGGAAAGTCAGAGCTGGTGGGGGGAGGGAGGCGCTCTGTCCCCAGGGGTCCTGAGTCAGTCCGCTTTGGTCCTGGAACCCCGACAGAGCGAGTCGCAGCCCCCAGGAAGCCCCTTCCCCTGTGCATGCGTGCATGCGGCTGATGAAGTGCTGGCTTCTGATTCGAGCAGGCTTGCAGCCTTCCCCAGCTCACCTGTAAAGACTGAGGGAAGGCACAGCTGGTGTGGTTCAGTGGTTGAGCTTCGACCTATGAACCAGGAGGTCACAGTTTGATTCCTGGTCAGGGCACATGCCCAGTTGCGGGATTGATCCCCAGTGTGGGGAGTGCAGGAGGCAGCGCATCAATGATTCTCTCTCATCATTGATGTTTCTATCGCTCTCTCCCTCTCCCTTCCTCTCTGGAATCAATTTAAAAAGATACAAGACTGAGGGAAGGAGTGGAGGCACGACCAAGGTTGTAGGACATGGTATGAACCTCTGATGGCTGGGCATCCCCACAGGGATGGCTAAGTCATCCAGTGCAACATCGCTCCCGGGCAGACATTCTCTCCGTGCCACCCCTCATGGAGTCACAGCAACGCGGCCTATGGAGCACTTGCAATGGGGTGGGGGCAACAGAGGAACTAAGTTTTATTTGTATTTAATTTCAAGTAATTTAAATGTAAATAGTGCCATGCCATTAAGCAATGGCAATTGTACTGGCTAACAGAGGTATCTGATTTCACCTAAATCCTGTGTGATCAAAGCCAGTTTTGTTTAGGTTTTCCAAATGCTGTGGTGTTTGCTCTAAGCTTATCTATAAACCCTCAATTTAAAAACAAAAATAATCATCACGTTAATAAAAGTCACAGCTGACACGTGCTGAGTAATCACTACATACCATGTGTTTTGCTAAGCAACTGACATGCTTTGTCTAATGTATGTCACATGTGATGTCCTGAATTTACAGTGAGGAGACTGGGTCACTGAGAGGTTCCGTTGCCTGTTTGAGTCGCCCAGCCAGTCCAGGCAGCGTGGGCCCCAGATGTTACTCTGCGGCCTGTCAGTCAGCTCTCGGGGCACTGCTGGCTGGAGTTTTAAGACACAGTCATGTCCCGGTTGCTGAAAGCAAGGCTGTGTGTGTGTGTGTGTGTGTGTGTGTGTGTGTGTGTGTGTGTGTAATTCTTTAAAATTGAGTTTATTGGGGTGACATTGGTTCACAAAACCATTCAGGTGTGAAGTGTTCGGGTCAACAAAACATCATGTGCACGCTGCATCGTGCGCCCACTGCCCCAAGCAAAGCCTCTTTCAGTCCCCATGTTCCCCCTTTGCCTACCTCCGCCTCCACCTCACCCCCCCTTACCTCTGGCTATCACACTGTTGTCTATGTCTATGTGTTATGTATCTATGTTTTGTCTTTGCTCAGTTTCTTCCCTTCTTTCTTCCAGTCCCCCAAGTCCCTCCCCTCTGACAGCTGTCAGTCTGCTCCCTGTATCCATAAGGCAGTGTCTTGAGGTCATTGACAAGCTGGGTCTAAACAGTGGCCACACCGCCATTCCATGCTTTGCAGGGTTTGGATCTCGATCCCGGCTGGAATGAAGGTGGCACGCATGAAGACAGGGCTGAGCTTGCAGAGTCCAGCCTGGGTCTGCTCACCTGCCCTCAAGTGTAGAGTGGAGGACCTTTCCGGCCCCAAGTCTGCCTCTGTTCTCCACTGAGCCCACCCCACGAGGGAAAGATGGCTTGCCTGGAAGCAGACTAAGAATGAGGAGAGGATCTGGATGATGTTCTTTTCTTCTGGTGGGGATTCATCCTGCCCTTTGTGAGGCAAATAGGGGCTCAGACCTCAACCCAATGCGAGCTTGCACTCACCGAAGGGGGACAGGAGCTTGGCCAGACGCCTGTGCATTGGTCGCTGCCCCATGCCTTCCAGCGGAGCCTGGGTATCTGCTGGCCTCTGTGCACCGGTAGATTCCAGCTTTAATGTGCGTCCTGTCAGCACCTGGAGACATTCAGAACTGGGCCCTGTGTTGTAACATTGTTCCTGCTTGGCTTCTTCACAGTCTGTCTCCTTGAACTTTAGAATTTGGGGAAAATGATAGCTGTAGGGTTTGCTTCTTTGTCCCTTCTTACTTATTGGGATTTTGGTCCCTGAAGTCTCTAGTTTCTATTCTTTCAGATGCTAAAGGTCACTAAATCTGTTGCAAATTTTTCTGCATCTTGGTAGCAGCTCACTGCCTGGACCCTTTGCTAGGATTCTCAATACCCAGAATTAGGGTTCCAGGGAACGTCAGCTCCCTTCTCTGCACTGTGGTCCCTCCCTTGGGATCTCTTCCCTCAAGCTTTATCTCAGCACTCCATGAGACCTTCAGCAGCCTACACCCCAAACCCATCCATCCATCCATCCATCCATCCATCCATCCATCCAGATCTCTTCTTATTCTCAGAAAGAGTATTCCTTGGCCCCGATCACTCTGTCCTACCAGATGAGCTGGATAGCTACAGATGGGCTCCAACAGAAAGGACTCTTTCATGGAGAAGGCATCCATGTGTCTATGGGGGAAGGTGAAGTCAGTCTGTCAAAGGCGAGCAAAATAACCACAACCACAGACCCAAACCTTGGGCTAACACAGAATTGAGAGCCTGCTATTCCAGGACCTTCTGGTGTCCCAGGCAGACTCCCTGAGAGCATAACTATTCCTGAACTTCAGTCTCCAGGCATGAGTTTAGTGGGAAATGCCATCTTCTGGCAACCTGCAAGAGCAAATGTTACGGGTTAGCAGGGGCACCTGTGACGGGCTTTGAGGAGGGGCACAACGGCGAGCCACCACGGCTTAGGAGTCTAGGCTCCGTCATACACTCTACCTGTGATCGCAGTGCCTTTGGGGGGTTATCAAAGTGGGGGTGAGGCTTTCTATTGTGTCTGGATGGGAGTTTTCTTGGGCATGGCTTAGTTGGTGGCACCTCACGGTAAGGACACAGCGCTAAGCAGGGGAAAGCCCACAGCTGCACTGATCCCCCCTTTGCTTTTCTCTAGCCTGCACGGACAAGGAGTTGAGGAACCTCGCTTCCCGGCTGAAAGACTGGTTCGGAGCCCTTCATGAGGATGCCAACAGGGTCATCAAGCCCACCAGCTCCAACACGGCCCAAGGCAGTAAGACCGCATCACTCTGGCTAATTTATTTCATTTCAAACACCACGTTTCCTCAGCTAGCAGACATTGTTGAATTAGCAATAATAGCATTTTGGGGTGAACAAAGATACTCTACATTAAATATTCACGCTGACTTAAAATATGTCCCAATTTCAGAAATATTAAAATATAGTGGAGGGAAAAATGCCTTAGAATCTAGACAATACAATAGTCATACATATTTTGGATCCATAGTTGGGAATCTGCATTTACAGAGTATACACATTTGGGGAAATAGATTAAATATATATAAAAATGCGAAAAAAAATCTATAAAGCCATTATTTTAACAACTGTTAGGCATGTTATGGTATATACATTTTCCTTATCATATAGGAAAATATGTGTGTGTGTATATATCACACTGTGCAGTCTGTTGTATGACCTTTTATCATTTAGTAATATACTGGGCTACCTTTCTATGTTGTTGAGTAGGATTCTGCTTGTAATAGCTACAGAGAATCCCGTTTTATGGATATAACATAATTGATGTCGACCTTTATTTTGGAGCCTTGAAGTTGTTCTAATGTTCAGCTTTTTTAAACAATATTGTAGCAAACTCCTTTGATCATCTGTCTCAGTGGACATGAGACTGCATTTTGTTCCCACAGACACTCCCAGGCAGGGGCCCCTCATCCCATCACCGAACTGCAGGGCCTCCTCATAGACAAGGGAACACTCAGAACTGGTCCTCACATTTGTACTTGAACAGAGTCTCTTGATGATGCCTTCTCCACATGGGGTAGGCTTCTCCACACTTGGCCGTCAGCACAGAGAGGGTTAGTCAATAATACAGTTAGTCCAGGACAAGGAGTTTTGTAACTGTTGGGATCCAGTTAACCAGCATCAGGTCTTCAGCCAAAAGGAGAATGGTCCCCTTAATTCTTGGTTATTCTTTGCTGTTCAGAGCCATAGATACTGGTAGAGAACATTGGTGTGGGGGACACTTCTTCCACCAATCTGGATTTTCTGCAGTAAAGGGAAGAGAGTGTTTGCTTCCTGGGATCTAAGTGTCCACAGAGAGTTTGTGCCTGGTGAAGGGGAAGTAGGTGTGTGTTTATTCCTGCTGGGGGCTTCCTTGGGAGTGTGGACAGGTAATCCACAGGTGGTCTGGAGCAGCTTTCCCCTGGGATCCTCCCAGAGCACTTTGCTGTGCAGAGAGCTGCTCCTTGCCACCACCATCCCGGGGGTCCTTCTGCAGACACCGGGAGCCCGGGCAAGAGCTGCCCTGGTGGGAAGCTAATTGAGTCTTGAAGGGGCTTCTGCTTTGATGGCCCAAAGTAGCTGGAATGAGGGGAGCAGAGGGGAGTGTGGCATGGAGGCCGAGGAGGCAGAAGACCGAAGCCAGGTAACCCTAGACGTCCCACGTGCTTGGGTCCAGTTAGGAGGGCTGCCACCCCACCCCTAGATATCAGATGCAGGCACTTCTTTTCCAGAAGACCGAAGCCAGGTAACCCTAGACGTCCCACGTGCTTGGGTCCAGTTAGGAGGGTTACCACCCCACCCCTAGATATCAGATGCAGGCACTTCTTTTCCAGAACCTTCCAACTAGGTGGGAAGTGGGCTTGGCCCTTCTGGGCACTTCTTCTCGATGGGCAGTCAGCAGTAAACTCCTCTTTCCCAGGTGCTGAATTTTAATATCCTATGAAATTGATGCATAAAGTATTATGACAGCAAGTGTGGAGACACTTAGTGTTGGGGTAAATTATCTTCCTGACTTGGTAGCCCCGGGGTAATCATCAGTCAAATGAGAGGCCACACTGTGTCCCCCCATCTCTGTCCTTGAAAAAGGCGTTCTCAGATGTGTTCTAAGATAGCAAGAGGAATACATATAAAAATGGAAAGGTTTTTGTGTTTTTAGCGGTAAACTTTGTGGGAGCTAGAAAACTTCTCTCAGCAAATAGTTTTATTGAGCATTTACTATGCACCTGTCCTGGCTCAGGGCTATGGAGGGGAATGGCAGCCTGGGCTCTGGGAGCAATGGGGGAAGCACTGGTTCTAGCAGAGTGCAGGGGGTGGGGGATGGGGGTGGGTGCAGTCCTGTACCCATTTACTGTCTTCTGGAAGTGGAGACCCTTTGGTAAAAACAGTGCTTTAAAAAAGGAGGGCATATTTTGCTCTTACGTTGTACTAACTAAGCAGGGTTCCTGGAGATGTACATAGAAGCCCAGTGACCAGGATTTGGGTCGGATTATCAACCTCATCAGGACCCTTCGCTAATGCCACTGTGTTCCTCCACCTGCCTTGCACTTGCCCATCTCCAAACAGGGCACCTCGCCAACTGGATGTCCTCAGGACAGCAGGGTCATGCATCCTGCTGGGCGGAGGCAGCCCCGGGAGAGGATGGATTGAGAATGCAGACTCGGGGCAGGGCTGTCTGGGTTTGAATCCCAGCTCCACAGTTGTTTGACCTTGAGCTTTTATTTTTCCATCTGTCAGTGGAGCGGATACAGAATCATTTCATAGGTCCGTTACAAGGGTTCCTTAAGTAAGACAAAAGCAAACCTTTGTCATCAGTTTTCTGGGAAGATAAAACCAGTCCTAGAAATCCAGCTTGTGGTATAACGTGAAATCACGAGTGCTTTTGGCTCTGAAAGAAAGTTAGATTTGGGGCATGCCCTCTCTGGGGCTTGGCTATGGGAGACATACAGTTTCCATTGTGGCAACAAGTATTTCTTTAAGAAAATGACCCCTCCTCCACCAGGGAAATAAGAAATCACTATCTGAGTCAGTTTGGGTTCCGGCTCATGTACCTCTTGAGGGGAGAGCAGAAGAGAAGCACGGGAACCAATGCGGCACCCGGTGCGTTGCTGTGCACCTGAGGCCGCTTAGGAAGGTCAGCAGTGCAGGACTGTGCCACGTGGTCGCTCTTACTGCCGCCCTTTTACAATAGGCTCCCTAAATGTCCAAGCGTAGTCTGCAGTACTATTATTAGTTCTCTTACTCACCCTGTGTGTACTCTTCTTTCAGGCATACCCCGGGTTAAGCAAGTCTTGAAAATGAAAACCGATACTTATATTACAGATAAATGAGCATTGGAGATTTGTGCCCCTTAAACATATTTTCCTTAGATGCTAACTTCTGGTTTTGTGCTTTTTAAAATGTTTCACTTAAGCTCCTCCCTTTCCCCCCTCCCCCCCCCCCCCCCCCCCCCCGCACCCCACACACACACACCATATTCTAGCAGAGTGCCACTGAGACCGTCCCCTAGGGGGCAACAGCCTCAGGAAGGTGAGGGGGGGGGGGGTTTCGGGATGGGCACTGGGCCTCCTCCCGGGCAGGAGCATCCAGGCCGTGGCAGCTGACGCGCCTTCCTTCGGCAGGGTTTGACACCAGCATCCTGCCCATCTGCAAGGACTCCCTGGGCTGGATGTTCAACAAGTTGGACATGAACTATGACCTCCTGCTTGACCACTCAGAGATCAATGCCATCTACCTGGACAAGTACGAGCCCTGTATCAAGCCTCTCTTCAACTCTTGTGACTCCTTCAAGGATGGCAAGCTTTCTAACAATGAGTGGTGCTACTGCTTCCAGAAGCCTGGAGGTAAGGCAGGAGGGAGGCTGGTCGAGCCCAGGGCAGCCATGCGGGCAGGACCACACACTAGGGAGGCAGAAATTAGCAGGAAGAAGGACTTGGCTAGAGAATAAAGCCTCCAGACCATTAAAGGCTCTTTTATTTTCTTTCTATTTTTATCATGTATTTTAGAAAACCCTAGAGCATAATCCAGGAGTCTGTTATTTCAAATTTTCCTTTTGGGAAAAATCTCTTAATTACATTGTGCCTCAGCCTTTTCATCTGTAAAATGGGTGTGGAAATCTTTGCAACATAATTCTCAAGATCACTGTGGGAAATTCCCACTGTCACATGAATTCCTATGTTCCCTTTAGAAAAAAACCACGTGTCAGCTTCTGGGATAGTAGGATTATACTGAGTATCTTAGACAAGGATATTGTGGTTATAAATAAACTCTGGCTAACTGAAGAAATAAAGAAGGCAAGCTTTGAGGAATACGTGGACAGAACACAGGGTCATCTTATGTAACACATCAGGAGAGTGAGCCTGCACTTGTGCGGACGAGGGACGAGAATGCAGCTCAGGGATCCAGCAGGAGCTGTGAGACTTCCTGTGGGGTCTCAGGTCTGGCTTTATTTCTGTCTCAGCTTCCTGGGCGGGAGGTGGGTGGGGGCAGGGAGGCGGGGTGCCCAGGCCTGGTGGTCCACAGCTCACAGGACTAGCAGAAACTCGCTTCCAATCCCAAACCCAGAGAAGTCTGATCCAGCTCAGTTCAGGTCTCCGGGATAACATACTATACGCATGGCTGTCCGAACCCACCCTGGGAAAGAGAAGGGTATGAACATTAAGGCGTTTAAATTGTATATGTGTTGCCCTGGCCAGTGCGGCTCGGTTGGGCGTTGTCCAGCGCACAGAGGGATTGCCACGTTGATTCCCGGTCACAGCACATGCTGGGGCTGTGGGCTCCATGACTGGTGGGGGCGTGCAGGAGGTGAGTGATAGAAGCTTCACTCTTGTATGAATGTTTCTCTTCCCCTCCCTCAAAATCAATGGAAATGCTTTTTTAAATTGTGTATGTTTGCAGTGAATGCACAAACAGTACACATACAGCAGAAAATATAAGTAGGCATCACAGAAGAGCACTCAGTGAGAAGTACATATGTGTGTATGTTTATAGAATTATATGACACATTCCTGAAAAACAGAATTACTGGTCAAAAGGCCATGCCCATTTTTAAGTTTGAGAAGCTTCCAATTTGCTCTCCAAAGAGGGCAGTTTTTACTCTCATGAAAAAAATATACAAGAATACCTCATTGCCCACGTTCTTCACAAACCAGGTGATCATTCTGGACTCCATTTCCCTTGTTATGACTTAGGTCGAACCTCTATGTTTGTTTGAGGCACTCTTCAGTTTCCCTGAAATGCCTAGTATTTTTCTACTGGGTTCTTGTGGTTGTTTGTTTATTTTTAATAGCAATTATTTCTAAGGATATTAGGACTGTGGTAGTCATACGTATTGCAAATGATTTTTCCCAGCTTCAGTTATATGTTAGCTAGGGAGAAATGTTAGATTTTAAGGTAGAGTTCTCCATCTTTTATTTTATGGCCTCTTAGCAGCCACAAAGCTTACATTATTAAGCTTAGAAAGTTATTTCCCACTTTAAGATAGTATAGCCGCTCTCTTGTGTGTTTCCTTCACTGCCTTTGGGATTCTTTGTGTGTATGTTTGTTGAAATCTTGTACCACTGTAGATTTTTTTGTTGCACAGTCAAGTGGGGTCCCAGCCCCCACCCTCCCTTCCACCCATGTCGGAAAATGGGTGTCCAGTGGCTCTTCCGACATTTATTGACTAACCCATCTTTCTCCTTCCGAGTTGAAATGCTTCCTCTATCATAGAAAACTCCTACCTGTATATCCGTCTATTCCATCCTATTAATTGAACTATACATTCATTAGTTCTAAACTTCAAGTTACAGTTGTTTTACAGTCAGTCCATTTTAATATCCAATGGGGCCAACCTCTGCTGCCATCGTTCTTTTTTCAGAATTTTCCTGGATGTTCTCATATATTTGGAGCTTTAGAACCAGTTTATTCAATAAGAAAGTGCTTACTGGTTTCCTTTTAGAATCAGGCACAATGATATTAATGTAGAGAGAACTGATAGCTGTAGAACTGAATCATTCTGCCCAAGAACAGGATCTGTCTATGGACCAGGGCGGTTACAAGTTCTGTTTTCACAAACATTCTATGCCCTTGTGTTTGTTGTTGCCATTGTAAATGAAACCAATTATTTCTCATTGCATTGCCTCGCCAGTGGTGGTTTCAATATTAATTTGTCCTCAGCCACCTTACTAAATTCTCATTGTGTGTAAGTGGTTTTTCTGGTTGGTTTCCTTGGATGTTTCAGCTGTGTAGTCATACCATCTGCAAACAGTGCTGATTTTCTGTCTTCCTTCTCAATTTCCATACCTCATTTCTTTCTCTTTTCTAATCACATCTGCTTGTACTTCCAAATTGATGTTAAATAATAGCCATGCTTTTTTACTTCAATAGAAATGCTTGCAGCGGTTCAGCATGAAGCTCAGTGACAGGTTTGGGCTGGAGTCCCTTAGCCAGGGTTCAGGTTTTGCCTGGTGAGCGCAGTCTCAGTGCTCAGGCCTGCCCTGGACCTGGAATGTCCGGGCAGGCTCCCCTCTCAGCGGGACCCACACCTGTGGCTGGGTGAGTTGACAAGGTAATTTGTGGTAGTTCTTTTCTGTTTGTTTCTCATTTTGTGTGGTTCTACCATTCTCTTAAATAAGTTACTTTATTTTTTGTTAGGTCCCCACCATCTCTGTCCCTAACCCCGAACCAGTTCTGGGGTTTTCATTTTCCTTCCACATTTCATTATTATGAACTTGAGGCTAAACTTTTTTTCCCAAAGTTTTTCCTGATCTGTAGGCCTTCCATATTGGTGTCTGGTATTTCCATTATTGCTAATTTGTAGATAGTTCCTCTTTGGTCCAAGACAATTGTTAGAGCCACTTTTAAGCTCTCATGTGATAGGATTATTTGTTCACTGGTTTTGATTTTATTCTCTTTAGTTTTATTACTGAGTTTGGGTTTTAGACTTTTTCCCCTAAACCATTCTCATGGGGAATGTATTCTTTGAATTAGTCCATGTGAAAATATTTGTTTTTTTATACAGAAACAAAGATGCTAAGCATAAACTTCTTGGAGTTACAGTTCCTTTTCTTGATACCTTTTTAAAACGTTCTCCTAGCACTGGGTGTAAGTACAGAATAATGAGAACCCATACCAATTGTTTTCCCTTTTACTGGTGGTAGAACCATTTTGCCCGGAAGCCAAAAGGATTCTTCACCTTTAAGGGCACGGATTTCCTAGGACAGGTCTCCGTTTCTCTCAGCCCACATCAATCTGCTAAGCGGTTATGTTCGGTTGGATTACCCTCTTCTCGGGAGGACTGGTTGCAGGTGGATGCTGCTCATCAACCCTGGAGCTTCAGACAGAGCCTTTGTTTCTTTCATTGCTCAGTTGTCCTCTTTCTCTGTCACTTTCATCCTTGACCCTTTGTATCTGTGCATGAAACTCTAGCCTTACAGTCTCCTTTCCGTGAGAACTCCTGACCACACAGAGAGCGCTGGGTTTTGACTTTCACCTGCGCAGCAGCAAACCTGTTCTGTGGCGACGCTTCACCTGGAGTTTTGTGCTTTCCTCTGATCCCTGCTGCAGAGTTTAGCAGGTCTCAGTCCGATTTATTTTTCCTTACCTTTCAATAAGCAGAATTTTTAAAACCACTGGATGGGGCACAACTGGAGGGAGAAGCCTTACAATATGAAGCCTGTTTCAAAGGACACTATCTGAGATGCTGTGATCTTCCTGCCCTTCTCTCCAGGACAGTCTTCCCATGCCCACAGCTGCTGCTCCATCCTGCCTCCCACAGAGAGGAATTTCCACTTGCTAAGCGCCTTACATGGTTGTTGTAAAGATTAAACTAATGAAGATGCAGAGTTCTAGGACATTGTCTGGTAAATTCTGCGAATTCATTCAATGTTCATTATTTACCACAGTAAACACCAAATTTAATCATCACAGGTGGAATTTGTTTTCCCTTTTCTTTGTTTTCAGTTGGTATCTTAAACCCAGAAGTAAACACAATGTATTTTAGAGCCAGTTTCTCTTGGGAGCAAGCAGCAGGCCTGGTGGCACTGGGAGACCCGCAGGGGGACAGATGTGACCCGGTGCTGTCCAGGCCCCGCACCTGCACTAGAGGTAGTCCAGGTCACTGGGGATTAGAGCACCTCTGTCTGTGCCCAGAGGACCATGAGGGCTGGCAGGGCCTCCCAGAGGCACAGGACCTGCACAGGTGAGTCTGGGAAGTCTTAAGAACGAGGAAGGTCACCTTTCTTTGGGCTTGAATGGAAGAAGGTTCTCTAGGGAGTAAAAGGGTGTGATACCCTTTTATATGTCCTGCTTAGCCATGTGGCTCCCTCATCAAAAACAGGGTTCTGTGCTTGCTCATAACAGCCTATGTTTTATAATTGAGGCTCGGAGACTGAGACACGTGCCCAAAACACTCAGCTGAGAGTTATGCTCGCTGTCTCTCTGGCTGGCTTGTGCATCCTCCTAACTGACCTGTGAGGCCTGTTGTACTCTCCTGGGTAATAAGCCATGAGGCCCAGTCTACCCCGCTTCCTTTCCACAGCAAGACCCGGCATAGGCTCAGTGTCTGTCCCCTTCCCTCTGGTTAGCTGGTCTGTGGAGTCTGAACACATACCCATTAGGAAACGTCGCTCCTCAGCTCATTATTTACTTCCCCATAGAAAGTCTGTTAGCAAATCACCTCTTAGACACCTAGTATTTGCTTGAGATGGTGGTGGGAATCAAATTCCTATACAAGGAGTCCCCAAGTACTATTTTAAGTACCTTGTGGTGTGAGTTTGTCTTTTTAATTAGTAACACTCTGGCCTGGATTTGTTTTGCTGCGTAGTAACAGCAGGTGCAGTAACCCACTCCCAGGTGTGCCGCTATCTGCATTTCCTGTCAGGAGGGAGGCCAGTCGCTAGGGATGATCCCTGACTTCCATACACTCCATTGCAGGTCTCCCTTGCCAGAATGAAGTGAGCAGGATCCAGAAGCTAAGCAAGGGGAAAAGCCTGCTGGGTAAGTATAGTTTCTTGCCACTCATTGCAACAACTAATTAAAGCAACATGTCTCTTGCAGTGATATTGAGCACAGCAATGGTTATTCAGTTAGGGACCCGCGTTTCATGAAGGAAATGCCTCACTTTACCCCATACAGGTCTCCCCCAAGGAGCTGGTACTAGGCCACAGTCAGCTGGGCCCGGCATGAGGGCCGATGAGTGTGCTGAGAACTAGTGAGAGGAGAGGCCAGGCTGGTGGGCAAGCCTGCCAGGGCTGGTGTCTCTCCCCTCACCTGGGGCTCCAGTGAATCTCTGTTTTTTCTTCTTTCAAGCACAGCCGTTGAAGGGAGCTCTCGAGTGTTCCTTCCAGCTCTAAAATGATAGCATTTCCTGTATTCCCAGCTCAAGCTGCCCATTCAAGGAGGAGATGAGCCATCCTCCCTCATAGGACTATCAGATAGGACTCACGGACATGAGCGTACGTGAGCATATTTCTTTCCCATGCTCACGCGATTCCCTGGAAAAGAAGTGTAAGGTGTCTGGTCTGGACACCACACATTTGTTCTCTTTCCTTTGTCCAAATGATAAGGCGGAAGCAAGTGGGTTGTGTGATTTCCCAGACATGCAGGTCTGGCCGAGGTGGGGGAAGCAGAGCTGGCCTGTGGGAACATGCGCTCCCTCTAGCTCCACGCCAGCCCTGAAAGGTGGGTAAACTCATTGTTGGAAAAAAGGAGTAAGCATTTGCTTCCCTTTTTTTAAAACCATCTGACCAGCTGCAGCAATAACTCGGGATTATTCTTATTAAGCATTCAAGGGGAGTGCATTCCCTAGGCAGCTTGACATTGCAGAGGTTTGTTTGCCTGATGGAAATGGGCAGTTTTTTCAGATTGTCAGGCGAGGCTCTCTGTGGACTCTGGCAGTTTCCCCCTCCTGACACCTCCTCCCTTCCCCTTTTAAAAATTACTTATTTCACTGCTTGTCTCAAACTCTGCACAACTGACTCTCCAGAGATGGGAACTTGACCTGTCTGGTCCTAGGCTCTTCCCCCATGTAAGCACAGGAAGGCCTCTTTCTGACCCAAAGGCCAAGTGGAGAGAACCCTGCCCTCACAGGTCTTCCCGTGGGACCTGTGCTTACGCACCTGATTCCTCCACGTGGGAGGTCACCTGGGTCTGAGTGATGTGCCCAACACCCACGGGTACTTACGGAGCGAGTATAATGCTATTTTTTAAAGTAGTTGTTTCCATTGGGTGTGGGTATCTCCTTACTGCTTCATTAATTCATAACGCATGAGACAAGACGTGGTCGGAGATAACATGTTACATCTCCCATTCTCTGAGCTCACATACTTGAAATGCCTCCTTCTCTCCAGACATGAGTCCACCTAGTTTCCAAGCTTGCTTCCTATCACATCTCTCCACACATGGCAATGACTCTGGCTGACTCATAAAAATACCATTTATCTGCTCACAAATTATTTTTGTCGTGGTGAAATCTTCTAATATAATACATTATTTTTTTAAATTGAAATGCCCCTGAATACAGACAAAACAAGCAACAAGAAATTCTAATCCATTACAATTACTGCCATTACAAACCATTATAATTACTTAAAAGAGTGGTCATCCTGTCACATTATAGGTGTAGAGCAGCACCTGCCTCCTGCCCACCTTCGGGCTCAGCCCAGTGTTGTTTTGTTGGCTTATTAAGCACCTGTTTTCCAACCGCAGCTCGAAGAGCAACCACGTTTCTCCAGCTCTCTGCTTGTTCTCCTTTGCAGGTCCTAACTGAACCTCTGTGCACGAATCTCTCTGCATTTTGGTAACTGAAAGCACCTATTTTTTCTTCCTCCTGCTCCCTGAAGACTTGGGGTGCTGAGAGAGTCCCTAAGTTGGAGTGTGGGCACCACCTTCCTCATTGCAGCATCAGCAGGCTTGCCTATCACTTAGGGATGGTTTTCTGGGGCCCCTGCCCATCCGTGATGCTGAGGAGCCTGCTACATGGAGTGTTTATAGTAGTCCCTTCAGTCAGCTGGATCAGGGCTCAAACCCAGGTTCAAGTAGTAAAAATCTCTCCCTTCCTTGCCACACTTCTTTCTGGGGTCTATACCAGCGGTCGGCAAACTGCGGCTCGCAAACCACACGCGGCTCACAAGCCGCGGTTTGCCGCTCTGTTGACTAATGAGTTTGCCGACCACTGGTCTATACCATCAAGTAAGAGGTAAACTTAAAAAGGTACTTAGTCTAAAAAAATAAGAAATAAAACTAGGGAGTAAGAAACCACAATAGCAAGCAGAAGCCTGTCTTTACAGGTTTCATGCAGACAGTCTACTCACTCAGGAGAACCTCTCATAGAGGATGAGCACAGTCATCAGACAGGCACCCCAAGAACTAAACCAGCCATAAAGATTATCTACAGTTCAATAAGAATCAGCTTAGCAACACTGACTGAAGAAATCCTATCTCCAAGTACTGAGAGGAAGCCACTTGCAACCTGGAAAGCCAACTTACCCCACAAGCATGCTCAAGTGTGATGACAGCGTTGTGCCCAGTCCCAGGCGAACTGAATCTCACTCGGATGATTTGCTCTGCAGAAGATAAATAATCCCAGAGGAATTAACTGTAAGAAAAGACATGCAGCTAAATCTACATAAATATGCTATGAAATGTTTTGATAGCAAGCTAAACTTAAGATTTCAGAGTGTTGGTGGCAGTGAGAAAAAGTGGTAAAAATGTTAAATTTCTGATTTGTTCAGGAAGAAAACAAAACATAGATTAACTTTCGATCTTATCTATACTAATAAAATGGTAATATGCTAATTAGACCGGGTCGACTGGACATCTTCCGGTCATCCTTCCAGACAAAGCCAGGGTGGCGGGGGCTGAGGCAGAGGCAGTTAAGGGTGATCAGGCAGGCAGGCAGGTGAGCAGTTAGGAGCCAGCAGTCCAGGATTGGAGAGGGTGTGGGCCAGGCTGAGGGACCACCCCCCTACCCCCACACCCCCATGCATGAATTTCTGCACTGGGCCTCTAGTAAGTAAAAATATGCTTCTCTGGGAAATATAAGACTAATAAGATAAACCTATAGAAGAAAATCATGGACTACATAAAATGTAATCATTTCAACACAAAGCAGAAAAGGGGAAATAAAAAATAGAAAACAAACCTATCTGTAATAACAATAACTATGAATGGACCTAACTCAGAGACTATTGATTTGCATTTTTGAAAAGAGAGTCACATATAAAATACAGAAACTTGAAATTAAGATAGTAAAGACTCATTATTATAGCATTGTTAAAATCTGACAGAAACAACCACTTAGGAATTCTAAAAATAAAGACAGTATCATCTTGCTGAAATGTGCCTTTTACTATGTGACATCATCAATTGGTATACCCATGACTGAAACAAAATTGCAAGGAGGAATTGTCATATTTCTAAATAGAAACTTTAAATACAGCTCTCTCCTTAAAACTTACAGTTCAAGTAGGCAGAGAGAAGAATTGAATAGAATGATTAATTAGTATTCATATACATGTATTCCTTTACATCAGCATAGAAATTAGTCTTTTCAAACACACATGAAATGTTTGCCACAGATTATACCAAAAAAGAAAATTCAACCAATCTCAAAAACCATCACAGACCAAATTCACTTGCCACAAACGAATAAAAGTAGAAGTCAAAAATGAGATTGTTAAAAACCCATACATCTGGGTTTTAAAAATAATTACTCAAAGATGAAGTACAGTATAAACTACAAAACACTTAGAACTGACTGAAAAGGAAGGCACTGTGTATCACAACTGGAGGGAGGCAACCACAGTGAAACTTAAGAGGAACATTCATAGCTTCAAATGCATTTATAAAAAACACAACTAACAAAACTTTCAAATCAGGAAGCTTTAGGAACACCACAACAAGCTGAAATGATTACAACTAATGCAGAAAACAATGACATAGACCAACTGTTGCCAATATGAAAGCCTCAAATGCTACTGTGAATTTAGCAGTGGGATATAACCTCAGATATAGGAGAATTCTGTAAACTTGCCATTCCCAAACTTCAGTGTGTATCAAAATCACATGGAGAGTTAAGTCACCATTTCAAACACAGTAGGTCTGGGGTTGGGCCCAAGAATCTCTTTTCTGAGACATTTCCAGGCAATGTTGCAGCTGCTGGTTCTATGTGAACACTTCAAGAGCCACGGCTATCAACCAATTCATAACGATGATGAAAACCTACTTGAAATAGACACTATGATGACCATATCTGAGACACAAAGAACCAAGAGACTGAACTGGATTAAAAAAACCATGACATTAATTTAAATCAGAATGCTACTCATTACCACAATATGCACCAGGCCCAAAATACTTTTATGAAAGAGGTCATTCTCATCCTATCTAATAAAATAGTAATATGCAAATTGACTATCTCTGCTACACCCACAAGCCAATCAGGAGCAAGTATGCAAATTAACCCAACCAAGATGGCTGCAGCCATGGAGAGAGCAGGAGGCATGGGTTTCCCCGGCAATAGAAGAAGCCAAGCTTTCCGCCTGCCCTGGCCGGCCTTGGCCTCTGCTTAAGGCTACAAAGTTTCAATTATAGAAGATAAATAAATCCCAACAAAAATGGTGGCAGCCATGGAGCTGGAGAGAGCAGGAGGCTTGAGTTGCCCCCGATGATGGAGGAAGCCAAGCTCCCGCAGCCCTGGCCTGCCTTGGCCTCCGCTTAAGGCTACATAGTTTCAATTGTAGAAGATAAATAAATCCCAGATCTTGGGCCTCCACTTGGGTCGCTGGAGGGTGTGGTCAGCCTGCAAACCACCACAGGCCCCTTGCCTAGGTGGCCCCACACCCCAACGGAACCCCCACCCTGATCCAGGACAACTTCAGGGCAAACCAGCCGGCCCCCACCCATGCACCAGGCCTCTATCCTATCTAATCCTATCTAATAAAAGAATAATATGCAAATTGACCATCAGTCCAACACACAAGATGGCTGCCCCCATGTGGACACAAGATGGCTGTCACAAGATGGCCAGCAGGAGAGGGCAGTTGGGAGGGACCAGGTCTGCAAGGAAGGGCAGTTATGGGTGATCAGGCCAGCAGGGAAGGGCAGTTGGGAGGGACCAGGACTGCAAGGGAGGGCAGTTGGGGTGATCAAGCCTGCAGGGGAGTGCAGTTAGGGTTGATCAGGCCGGCAGAGGAGGGAAGTTGGGGGCAACTGGACCTTCAGGGAAGGGCAGTTGGGGGGGACCAGGCCTGCAGGGGAGGGCAGTTAGGGACAAACAGGCTGTCAAGGCAGCAGTTAGGCATCAATCAGGCAGGCAGGGGAGTGGTTAGGGGATGATGAGGCTGTCGGGCAAAAGTGGTTAGGAGCAATCAGGAAGGCAGGAAGGCGAGCAGTTGGGAGCCAGCAGTTCTGGATTGTGAGAAGGGTGTCCAACTGCCCGTTTAGGCCCAATTCTACCTAGGCAGTCTGACATCCCTTGAGGGGTCCCAGATTTTCATGCACCAGGCCTCTAGTTTTATATAAAATGTCTAGAGTATGGAAAAAGAGAAAAATATCCTAATTTTATTAATTCATTAGTTTCATACAGAAATAGCAGAAACAAAATTATATGCCTCTATCACACACTAACAACAAATTATCTGAAAAAGTAATAAAGTTATTCCATTTACAGTAACATAAAAAACTATAAAATACTTAAGAATAAATTTAACAAAGAAGGCGAAAGAGTTCTATACTGAAATCCATGAGATATTAATGAAAGAAAACAAAGGCATGGTAAAATCCAAAGGTATCTTGTGCTCTTTTTAATTATTAATTTGAAGACTTAATAATACTATCCATAACCATCTACCTATAGATTCAGTGCAGTCCCTATCAAGATTCCAATGGAATTTTTTACAGTTGAAAAAAAATCCTAACATTTGTATGGAACCACAAAAAATCCCTGACAGCTGAAACAATCCTGAGAGAAAAAAGAGCAAAGCAGCAAGCATCACACTTCTGATTTCAAGTTACATTGTAAAGCTATGGTAATCAAAACCAGATGGCATACAAACACACCCTTAGACCAACGGAACAGAACAATATCAAAAGCCCAATAATAAACTGTGCAAGGTACCCAACAACACTCCATGGAGAAAAGACAGTCTATTCAATAAAGGGTACTGGAAAAATTAGATTTTTACACGTGAAAGAATAAAACTAGTCTTCTATCCTATACCACTCACAAAAAATTAACTCAAACTGAATTTAAAACTTAAATGTAAGTCCGGAAACCATGAAACTCCTAAAGAAAACAAAGCTCCTTGACCTGGGTCTTGGTAATGATTTTTTTGGATGTGACACCTAAAGCACAAACATCAAAATAAGAGACAAACGTGGAACTATATCAAACTAAACCACCTCTGCACAACAAAGCAAACTATCAACAAAGTGAAAAGGATCTATGAAATGAAAATATTTGCAAACCACATATCTGATAAGGGGTTAATATCCAAAATATATAAGGAACTCATACAAATCAATAGCAAAAATTACATATCCTCCAATTGATAAATGGCCAAGGACCTGAATAGTTACTTTTGCACAGAAGATATAAAAATGTCCAATAGGTTCATAAAAATGTACTCAATATCACTAATCATTAGGGAAATGCAAATCAGATCCACTTCATGCTCATTAGGATGGCTATCATAAAAATAACAAATGCTGGGGAAGATATAGAGAAAAGGGAACCCTTGTATACTGTTGGTGGGATTGTAAATTGGTGCAGCCACTATGGAAAACAGTGTGGAGCTTCCTCAAAAAATTAAAAATAGAGCTATCATATGATCTGACAATTTCACTTTGGGGTATTTTCCAAAGAAAACAAAAACATCAACTCATAAGAATATATGCATCCCCATGTTCACTGTAGCATTATTTACAACTAGAGGTCCGGTGCACAAAATTCATGCACTCAGGTCCCTCAGCCTAGCCTGCGCCCTCTCGCAGTCTGGGAGCTCTCGGGGGATGTCCGACTGATGGCTTAGGCCTTCTCCCCGCACTGCCGCAGAGGCGGAAGAGGCTCCCACCACCACTGCTGTGCTTGCCAGCCTTGAGCACAGCTCAAGGCTTCTGGCTGAGTGGCGCTTCCCCTGTGGGAGCACACTGACCACCAGGGGGCAGCTCCTGCATTGAACATCTGCCCCTGGTGGTCAGTGCATGTCATAGTGACCGGTCCTTCTGCTGTTCAGGCGATTTGCATATTAGCCTTTTATTATACAGGATAGCCAAGACAAGGAAACAACCCAAGTATCCATTGATGGATGAACGGATAAAGAAGTTGTGGAATATATAGCCAGTGGCATATTATTCAGCCATAAAAACAAAGGCAATCCTACCAACTGCGACAACATGGATGGACCTTGTGGGCATTATGCTAAGGGGAACAAGTCAGAGGAAGACAAAAACTGTATGGTCTCATTCATAAAAACGAACAAACAACAAAAAACATTCCTAGAAAAAGAGAGCAGATAGGCAGGGCAGGAGAAGCAGGGTGCCAAAAAGTACAAATTTCCAGTCAACAGTATTAGGGGTATAATGTACAACATGCTGCCTATAGTTAACACTGCTGTGAGGTATGATCTAAATTGTTAAGTGAGGACATTCTAGGAGTTCTCATCACAAGGGAATCCTCTTTCCTTTTTTTGTATCTATATGAGATGATGGATATTAACTAAACCTATTTGGTAACCATTTCACGGTGTAAGTCAATCAAGTCATTATGCTGTGCACCTTACACTTGATGCAGTGCTGTATTATAGTATCTCAATAAATCTGGAAAAAACATTAAAAATAAAAGTTATTAATATGGATAGTATGTATTTGTGCTTCCTATCTATCCTTGAGCAAGTCTCAGGGCTCTGTAATCTTGACTAAGTAATAACCAACCACCAGGTTCTCTTCTGCTAGCCCTGTAGCAAGTACCACGCCTGCCATGCGAGCCCTCTGCTGCGTCTCAGAGGTCAGTACCCCTGAGTATCTCTCCTTCTCTGATTTGCCCAGGAGCATTCATACCCCACTGTAACGAGGAGGGCTATTACAAAGCCACGCAGTGCCACGGCAGCACCGGGCAGTGCTGGTGTGTAGACAAGTATGGGAACGAGCTGGCTGGCTCCAGGAAGCAGGGCGCTGTCAGCTGTGGTGAGTATCAGCCCACGGTGATCTCTGGTACCCTTAGGTCCTTGCTGTGTTAGGATCTGAGTAGAAACATTTCAACAGGTGACTGGTCTACAGTGAGCGCCTTACCCCTGAAGTTATCTCAGCTGGGAAATGAATAAGCTTGATGTAGTGAACCCCTGAGGCCCAGTAGACATTAGTCAGGACCTAGACATAGGGAGACAGAACAACCCTGAAATTGCATGAGATTATGCATAGCTTGTCTTTTGAGCGGCCAGTACTCACTGTGGCCACTGGGCTGGAGAACAGTTTTTGACAGTCAGGACCTGTTGCCGGCCAAGAACAACTTAGGTTGCCTTCACTTCTCAATTAGGACCATAAACCTCCCGAGAAGGTAGCAGCATCTCGGGAATTCTGGGCTCCCCCAGAACAAAGCTGGGGTCTGTGCTGTGTAGATTAGCCCCAGCTGGGCAGGGATGCTCCACGTTGGAAAGTGAAGTGCCCGGCTTAGGCCTGCTGTGAAGTCAGGTGCAGGGGGCCCCTGACATGGTCATGAGTTCGGCAGAAACTCACCTCAGCCTCTCCTTCCGCATGGTCAGAAGAGGAGCAGGAGACCTCGGGAGACTTTGGCAGCGGCGGCTCCGTGGTGCTGCTGGACGACCTGGAGGACCCGCGGGAGCTGGGGCCGAAGGCCAAGCTGGGGAGGCTGCGGGCACACACCCGGGCGACAGAGGACGACGAGGACGAGGACGACGACAAGGAGGACGAGGTCGGCTACATATGGTAGTGCTCACGGGGAAGAGCACACGGCCAGCACAAACTGCAAGTCACTTCCTGTCCCTGCATTTGTATCTAAGACTCCGCGGCACCAAGTCTCTCCTCCCTGCTGCTCTCCAGCGGGCCTACGATCCGGACGACTCCTGTTCCCAGAGCTTTCTGACTGTGCACAGAGCTGTGTGGGAAGGAAGGTGTTGTTTTGTGTTTAGACCGGACTGGCTGCTGAATGAGAGCCTCCTTCCCTCCCATGAGACTTGTCCAACGAGCATGTGATGGACGTGGGATTCTGATGGTGCAGGGAGCCCCGCCCTCTCAACATCAAAGACCCTTTCTGACTCCCCACACCAGTGATTGTACAGCATGGTTCCCGCCTTACGGTGTCTAAGTGCTTTTCTTATGTCTTGTGGATGTCGTGGAAAACACACCACACTGTCCTTTATTCCCCCGCGCCCGCCACCCCTGGTGTTTGTTGTTAAAAATTAGTTAACTCCCATCACTGTATCTGGCTTCCTACAAACAACGGCCTTAATTCAATCAAGAATCCTTTTGGGGAACTAGTTTTCTTTATTAAAAATGGTATCTGGACGCTTCTCTCTCTGTGTGTGTAAATATGTACACATGTACAGAGAGACCATGTGTGTAAGCCAGGTTCACACCCGCTCAGAAAACTGTTTGGCTGTCTATTAAAAATTCATTTGAAAACAATTACCAATTTGCCAGCTTGTCCAACCTGGATCACAATTCTGGAATAAGGTGTCTCCAGGTCCGTTTTTGCACTAACACTTGGCACTGGTAGCTGCAGGCGGAAGAGGTTCCTTCCCGGAGCCTCTTTGACTTGGATGGGCCTCTGCCAAAATCACCTGTCCTGCTCAAGCCATGCGACCCCATGTGGGCAGCTTCACAAGCCATTTCTCTCATTCCACCCGAATCCCCAGGCGCAGCATCCTGTCTGCCCAGGGTCCCGCCTCCCCTGCCTACCAAGGGCTTTTCTAAGGCATGTCCACATGCCCCTGCTCGCCAAGAGACAGCAAACGTATTTCTTAGGAGAAGAAACATTGGGATTCTGAACTCCAGGTTTAGCTTTTGCCCCTAATTCCATACACAAATCATGATGAGAGACACAAGCAGTACACAGAGGCCTAGAAAGAACTTCAGAGTGGCACATGGAAGCGAGGGTTGGACTTTTAGAGCTAGTCCTGTCTCCACACCCTCACCCACATCAGTGTCAAGGTCCTAATGAAGAAAGCCCTTCACCATTTGTGCTTCTTTCCCTAAGTAAAATTTGGTGGGGTCGTCATTGCCCCAGACTCCAGAATGAGTACCAAAGAGCAGTCTTCAAAGTGGCCCATGTCGTTCAGTGCAGGCCCTTCAGCGCCTATCCACCTGGGTGCCCCACCAGCCACCCAGCGAGGCTCTCTACCCCACATTTGTTTTTCTTCCTGTCCCCATAAGCTCCAGCTAGTCCACAAAAAGACGTAAACTCAGGCAACAAATGTATTCAGCCAAACCATGATCGCAGTGGCAGCTGACCAACTGTCCACCCCAAAATGCCCATCTCTTTGTACTTTTCCCACTCACCTCAGCTAGCCTTTTTCAACCTGGACAAAGTGGCTTTAGTCTCAGATGGGAAATGAACAAGCCTGATGTAGCGAATCCCTTAGGCCCGATAGATGCAAGGATAGCCAGGACCCTAGATCCTAGATGTAAGGAGGCCACTCCCAAGCTCGGTATTCAGATCTCAACTCAGTCACCTCCCTGTTAATATTATTTTCCTAACTTGCACAAAACTTTGAAGTCATACTATAGAAAACAGGTGTTTAATTGCAGCTAAATTACAAGAGAGTATATAAAAGAAGACATTAAAAAATCTCAGTTTAGACCCTCAAAGAAAACCATTGTTACTGTCTTCTCCGAGCTTGGGACAATGCACGAGAGAACAAATTAAAATCAACAAATTGATTTCCCTTAGAGAAACTAATTATCTTATGACAAGTGTCAAATTAAAGACACTTAAAGCTCCTTGACATTAACTTAATGATGGAGAAGAGTGCTTAGGAGTCAGTTCCCAGGAAGTGCTGAGATGCTCATTTTCAGAGACATTCCAAGAAGATATTTGATTCATTAAAATATGAAATAAGAAGCCCTCCTACCAGGAGAACCCCAGGTCAGCAGAGCCCCATTAGCGCGACTTCTTGTGCCTCACATTGGCATGGCAGCATTAGATTCTTTAAAATATTTAATGATTTTCACTTGTGAAAATTACTAAAGATTAGATTCTTTTAGTTGCTTTAGCCTTAGAAGGAGAATTGTTGCTTCCTTTCTTTGGCAGGAGTCCTTTAGGTAGTGACAAGGTATCCATAAAAATTATTATAAAAATACTTCTGTGATCATCCAGTCCCTTGTTTGAGACAGGCATTGAATCCTCACTCATTTTTGGAAACTTCTTTGCTAATAGTTTTATTCTTATTCCATAAATACTTCTTTCCTTAGCATCCATCTCAAATCCCAGAATTTCCTCCCACCATGCTTAGGTGTCCACCACATTAATGCCTTTTTGTTTCCACAGATATTCTAGGCATGGAAACCCCTTCATACGGAATGTGAGGTTTTGGATCAGTTTCCCCTCTTTAGGCCCGTTCCCCAGGCCCAGCAAGGAATGATGATGCCTTGCCCAGGTCTGCCCTCTGCCTCGCCCAGGATTCCATTCTTTTGTTTATACCTTGGCCACACTGTACAGTAACATCCCAGAGCCCTTTCTACAGTGGGTGGTTTGGGTCTTTTTATACCTTTTTCTCAAAGTCGCTGATGTGTGTCCCTGTTCAGTGTGTAGCATTGTAATGAGAGCCACCAAATCCCAAGTGTCAGTTTGCTGTCCCTCTTGTAGATGAAATAGTGATGTAGAAAACTAGTAAATTCTGAATGCTTTTTGACGTAGACTTATCTGGAATGTGAACATGACTCTTTGGTTAATAGTAACTGATTAAATGTAGTCCCGAGTAGGTGCATTTCTGTCTGTCTCAGTAAATTTTAATTTGTCTGTAACATCTGTGTGCGTGTGCTCTGTTAGCTTGGATGTGAACTCGCAGCATGTCCACACGGGAACTCTGGGAAGTGTGGGCAGATGGGAGAGCCAACGCAGGTCCCTCTGTCCCAGCTTCTGGACAGGGAGGGAGGAGGACCTGCTGGTGGTCCTACCTGGCCTGCCCCTCTCAGTGCACCTGGCACCTCCAGCCCTGGCACTCAATCTAAACCAGCGGTCACCAACCAGTGGCCTGTGGACTACTGGTGGTCCGTGAGGTCTGAAAGGTTGGTGGCTGCTGGTTTAAGGAAACCTTTGGAGCAGCAGTCACCAACTGGTGGTCCCTGGACCACTGGTGGTCTGTGAGGTCTGAAAGGCTGGTGACTGCTGGTCTAAACTACATCATCTGCCCCTCCTTCTTGTTGCTTTCACCTCTCTCAGGCTTCAACTTTGCTACTTAGTCCTTATCTATCCCATTTCACTGTTGTTGTCCTGCTTATGACCTTAAACTTTTTCTGCCTACTCCTTCCCTCCTCTGTCATTCCCCAATTCTCCTAAAAACAAACAAACAAACAAACACACAAACAAAAAACTCTCTTCTTTCCAGGGACACTGAGCTCTCCTGAGTTCATGGATTAACACAAGATGCTTGTCAAAGCACCCAGGTGGAACAGAATTCTTTCCTCTCCACCTTTATGCATATTAAGGCCAGTGTGTCTATGACTTAACTAAAGGCCCAGTGCACGAATTCGTGCACATGTGGAGTCTGGCTGGCCTGGCCCTAATTGGGGCTGATCTGGGCCAGGCCGGCTGGGAAGAGGGGATGCGGGAGGTTGGCCTGCCCCACCACCTGATTGAACTCCCGGTATAACTCCCTGTTGAGGGACAATTTGCATATTAGGCTTTTATTATATAGGATTATACCCTGAGTGAGAAATTGCACCATGGGCTGAGGTACAGACTATCTTATGAATGACTCAATTCCTTTATCCCACGGACTGGGTTGCACAGACAATCCACAGACAGACCATTCATGGAAAGGTGCTCCGTAAACACTCTGGTTAACTAGTACCAGGGGAACGATGGCTACTCTGAAGCTCTGGAATGGCTGCCCAGGTGTTAAAGAGAAGCTGGCACTTGCGGACACACCCATGGTCCTCCCAGCACACAGGGACAGCTGAGCCCCCGTGGTACCACCTAGGCCTGTCCAAGGCAGTTCTCCCATTTTAGCTAATACTCTGCGAGCAAAAGGTCACAGCGCCTTCCCACAATTCCTAGCCAGTTCTGTCAGTTGTAAGATTTTCTTTGACAAATTGGTTCAAGGAAAGAGGCAGATTGCAAAATGTATTCATTTAACAATCTTTATAGATTTCATTAGATGTTGGATGGCCAATGTCACTATGGGAAGGACCCCATTCAGGTCTAGGAATATAAACGTGAACAAACCCCGGTGCCTGCTCTGTGACGTTATCTCCTGGAAAACAATAGACAAATAAATGACTGGGACAATATAGGTTGGTGGCTATCACATTGACCCAAAGGCTCCTGCGCCTTCTTACAGCTTGTCTTTCTTGGTTCCTTTCCCCCCTCATTCCCTGGCTTTCCTCCTCCCTCTTGATCCTTCCTTCCAGGCCTCATGCTTACTGCTGTAATGTCAGTGTCCCTGGCCCACCTCTCTTCACGTGCTTTCTTCCTGACAGTTTCATCCGTGCCATTGATTCACCCTCCTCCTCCCTTCTGGAGACCCCCAATCTCTATCTCAAGTTTGGTTTTGACTTCCACTCCATTCTGAAGCACTCACCTGCCATTTACATAATTCTACTCAAATTTCCCACTGGCACCTCAATTTCAAACCTTAAAAAGTAATAATGACAGAGTGGAACATGGAGTGGCTGTGCCTATGACAATGGGAGTCAGCAAGGATTTTCTTAACCAAATCCTAGCAAACGCTGATGCATTTTCCTCCATAAAAATTAATATCACACCATAAACAAACTTAAAAGACAAACAAGAAACTAAAGAAAATTTCAGTGACAAAAACGTAAAGGGCTGGCTATAAAAAATTTTTAACTTCTACAAATCCAAAAGAAAAATATAGTCCAACAGACTAATGGGGAAAAGATAAAAACAAGTGGTTCAGTGCCCTCACTCATGATTAGAGAACACAATTTAAAGCAATGACGTATCAGTTTTCACTCAGAAAAACACCGAGTGTTGATGAGAGTGTGGGAGAGAGAACACTCTTGTCCACTGTACAGTCAGAACAGCCATGTGGAGGGCAGTTTGGCAGTAACTATCAAAATAAAAGCTTACACCCTAGCACCCGGCAATCCCACTTCTCAGTAACCATTCCTAGCGGGAAGAAATCGCACTAACTGACAAAGATGTAGAAGTGTATTCATGGCGGCATCATTTATTAGAAATCTGGGACAACATTTAAAATCCACGAATGGGCTCTTTGGGTTACTCTATTCCATGGAATGCTGTCAGTAACTTCATATGCACTGATTTATCAGAGCTTCTAAAATATCAGCTGTATGAGGGAAAATTCAAGGGACAGAGTAGTAAATATTAAGTTACACATCTCAAGGCGATACTATCCATTTTCCCAGGTAAGTATGCAAATGCACAGAATGCGCATGAGAGGACACACACCACGCTGGCAGCCGTGCTGACACCGAGGGGCGGGCTGGCATTGGGTCTGGCATCAGCCTCATCTCTATGCTTCACTTTGTTTTTGTATCACAAACACAATACACCATGTCTTGTGCAATTTAAAAATTAATATTTTAATAATTTATCAGCTTCTTCAAAATGTTTCCCCCTATACTCCTTGACTTCAGGAATGATACCATCATCTATGCCATTCTCCTCAACTCCCAACCTGTAATAAGTCACTAAATTCTGTCAGATCACTCAGGAGTGAGGAGTGCCTGGCCCACGGGCTGTAGAAGGCCCACAAAATCATTTAAAAGAAAAATGTATACAGTCATTATACATCTGTGTTAATGGACCCACAACATGTAAGGCTATAATTTGTGACATCAGTAACCTAAAGAGGAGAGATATGGCTATAAATGAATAGAGTTTTTGTATGCAATTGAAGTTTATATAAATTTAAAATAGACTTTTGTAACTTTAGGATGTTATACGGAATCCGTATGGTAGCCACAAATAAAATATTTCTAGAATATTCACAAAGGAAATGTTAAGAGAATCAAGATGTGTCACTACAAAAAAAAAAAAAATCAACTAAACATTAAGGAAAACAGAAGTGGTTAGCCCTGGCCAGGCAGCCCCATTGGTTAGAGTGACATCCCACTATGCCAAGATTGTGGGTTTGATCCCCAGTCAGGGCACATACAAGAAACAGCCAATAAATGCATAAATAAAGTGGAACAACAAATCAATATTTCTCGGTCTCTTCCTCCCTCTCTCTCTAAAAAAAATTTTTTTGAAAAATTGAAAAAAATGTTTTTAAATGGTTAAAATAGTAATTTTTATATTATGTATATTTACCAGTTTTTTTTAAAACAGAAAAAAAACCCAAAACAAAACAAGAGATGTGCTTCTCTTCTGTCCTTTCTCATTCCTCAGTGCCCAGGGCATGAATGCCAGCTACTGCCTATTGTTTGAATACTGGCTATAAGTAAGTGGTAATAGGAACCAAACAGATGGGCTAGTAAATTCTGCCTGGAAAGTTTCTTTTTTCTTTAAAGATACTTCATAGAAACATGGAATTTGACCAATACCTTCACACGAGTTGAATTTTTCCATCTATTCACACAGGTTGAATTTTTACCAGCTTTGAGGTATAATTTACTTAGTATAAAATCTACCCATCTTAAGTGTGACATTTATAAAATTTATAGAGTTGTCAGCCACATCACATCTCATTTTACATTAAAAAGAAACCTCAAGCCCAAGCTGTAGTCCTTCCTCTTTCCTATTCCGAGCCCCAGGCAATCACTAAGCCACTGCAGATTTGTCTCAGTAGATTTGCCTTTTCTGAACACTTCATATAAACGGAATCCTATAACATGGGGGCTTTGTGTAGGACTGCTGATGACAAATGTACCATGTCCAGGAGTTCTGTTACTCATTTGGAGGTTATATTTATCATGGCACGCTTGGTGCCAAATAATGGTTTGCAATTCATTTGAACGGTGGGTCTTCAGACTCTAAACAGCTGATCATGAATGCTGTCCCAAATCAGTCATCCTCTCTATTCCTGATGTTCCGTAGTTTTTACAATTCACCCCTTTTCTTTTTAAAGGACTTAGAGACCATTTGATTACACAAAAGAGTCTTTTCTTCCCACTTATTTTGCACAAATTTGAACTCTATTCACAGAAATCTAAGCTTAATTTTAAAAAACTGTACTAATCACAATTCTCACAAAAGAAACAATGAAACAAGGGAACCACTTAAAATCTAAATCTTAGTTCTAAATTCTGGCCAGTCCATAAAATGAAGACCTGAGGGACGCCATTTCTGAGGCAGATGGCCTTGGGGCTCTCGGCAGCTTTTCCTTGCCTTCTGGTCATGCAGGCTCCACATCAATTTAGTCTACTCCACGGCTCCCCCCACTCTTTCCACTGAGAAGAAAACTGACTGTAACATCGAGCGAGAGAACATTGTGTTGCAAGTGGCACAGTTCAACCTCTGTAGGTGACCACTTGTCACAGAGCGCTGGTGCGGGAGTGAGTCAGCACGAGAGGGAAACATAGAAACCTTTGCCGGATGCCAAGGCTGAGCGTTAGCTGCTCACCTTTGTCTATATTATCTCATAGACGTCTAACCACAGTTCTGTAGGTTCATATGATTATTCTTCCTATTTTACAGAGAAGTTAAGCATCGTGTCTGAAGCCACACAGCCAGTAAATGGCGGAGTGAGGATTTGAACCCAGAATGGCTGTCTGTCTCCAAAGCCCATGCTTTGAACTACTAAGCCGTAAGGCTGAGTTCTCTGACTTAAAATATATAGATAAGTAAGTAAAAGGTATGTGCGTGCGCACGTGCGTACACACACACACACACACACACACACACACACACACACACACACGGTAGAAAACGAAAACGAAAACAAAAACCAGACACCTTGGCCCTTGGTTAAAGGTCTGGCAAGACATCAGTTCATATCAGGTGCCTAGCCCTGCCTGACGAGGAAGTCGGATCATGTCCTCAAATAATTCTGACTTTCATGATACAGCAGAGACCAGAGAGCTGGACAGAGGGCTTGGCGCCACGTGAGCAGGCTGGTCTGAGTTGAGGCCGTCATGAACAGGCATCTCCCTGGCTCCTGTGATTCTGCAGGCAAGCCCCTTCCCTTTCTGCTCTCGGGTTTCTCACCTGTGGAAGGAGCAGCTGCACCTACTGGTCTCTGAGACCCATGAGTACACTCACTGGCCACCTGTGGTCTTGGCTTCCTGCGTGACACCTTTGTACTCCTCACACCCTCAACCCTGGCTTCCTGCTCATTTGTACAGCTCCTGAAGCTGCACACAGGTCTGAAACACCTCACTATACTATCTGGCGCAGCTTCCTGTAATAAATGGGGGTGAATCAAGATGAATTTTGCGTGGAATTGCTTCACACTTTAATCCCACACTGCCCTCCCCTCTCTCACTTGATCGGAGCCTCCCGCGGTTTCTCCAAGTCAGGATCTCAACTTTACAGCACTTGGCACCGCATTCACCACACGCTGCCATATTTCACTTGTGGCTGAGTGGAGAATTCAATTCCTTTCACTACTCAGTCTCAATAGTGCAAACATATATTCAGGGCTGACATATTTTCATTATGGAAAAGCCAACCTCTCAAACAGATGCTGCCCATGGGGATTAATGAGGGGAATGGTTATTTATTCTGCTGCCTGACATTTTGTGCAGAATAATTCCTGAGTCATTTTACATTTTACACTTTAACAAATAGTTCGCCAACAAGCATCTCAGCACACTGGATGAGCACCAAGCCGGGATTTAGGAGCTGGCTAATGTTAACTAAGAGCAATAAAGCCACTTTCCAGAATCACTTTTAATGTAATGACACTACATAATGTCACAGCCAGCTGGCCATGGGAGACGGTCATTCCTGACACCAGGCAGTGCCTCCTCACTTGAAACCAACCACATCAAGCACTACTGGGGGAACTCTAGGGTCACCCTGAAATCCCCTGCCCCAGTGTAAAATGTCTGGCCTGTCCACAGGTTCATCAACAACCTCTGTTAATGTGAAAATACCCTGGACCATTTTGGGTCAAAGGCCCATGTCTCTCTTTTGCTACATAAATAATACACACACTCCACAACTTCCCTTCCATGTACTAACACCATCGGCCCTGACCTCCTTTTCTGTTTTCATCCTTTCCCTCTGTTACTGGAACACGCCCTCTTCTTCCCATCTCTGTGCTTGATTGAGGCCCATGCCGTACACCTGACATGTTTCCGGTGACATCCCACTCACCTTTCTGGTTCCCCATCAGAAGGGGCCCCTTCTCCATTGCCCCACAAAAGCACAGCCCTGGCCTTTTGGGAGTATTTTCTGAACTGAATACATTGTAAGCTCCTAAGGGCAAGTGCAAAGTCTATTTTAATGCAGCTTGAACAGATCAGAGTACATGGCAGATGCTCACTACAAACTCATCTTGAAAGAACAGAGAAACAGAATAATAAAACCGGAGTCAATCAAATGGACTCAAACCTCTTGGTAAGGTTCCAAGGCTCAGAGAACTTGTGTGCACTCATCTATTTCACAAATAATTTTGGTGCTCCTATTATGTTAGTGTAGGGTTTCCACTATAGGATCTGCGACACTCAGAACAGAGAGGCTTTCCAAACTCTGGGCCCATGTCTGTGGGCACTGCACTTGCTAGATCCAGGACACGTAACGCGCTGCTCCCTCCACTCCATCGCTGCTGACTCGCAGCCTGTCTTGTTTGCAGTTCTCTGATGGCACTTGGTCCTGCCCTTCTGAGCTAAGATGGAAGGGTCATGGGGACAGGATCCCAAAACTCTACTCCCGATAAGCTGGCTGCCAAGTTACCTCAGGCCAGGGCACTCTGGAAAAGCCAGATGAGGCTTAGCCTCATTCAGACAAAACCCTCTTAAGTCACTCAAGGCATCTAAACCTACCTACCACCCACATCCCAAGTCTAGGAACAAGTGAGTTCTCCAAACTTCCTGTTGAGACCAGGCCAGCACAGTCACTAGGTCCAGGATACTTGAGGAGTATGGGTAGGATAAAAGGGGTTGGAATAAACAGTCCCAGTGTTCTCAGTGTTTGATAATAGGGCTAACAAGATGCACGGAGAAAACACACCTGATATAGTATTTCCAAAAATACTGAATAAAATGAATTTACCTTCCTGATAGCTCAGCCCTCAAGCCATAGTGTATCACTTATTGAACAATATATTAACTTTTCAATTGGCAGGAAAAAGCAAAAAAAGCAAAAATACATAGTAGTAAGCTAATACTAGAGTTAGTTTTTGGTAATCTCTTAGTGGTCTCTACCTGTGTTTTAATAGTCTATGAATACAGGAGTTAAAGACTAGACCTCAGTAGGATGGAGGTAAGCTTAGAAACTCCAGGGAAACCAAAATCTTCAAAAGGCAATGACCTCAGTGGGTGATTAAAGAACAAAACAAAAGAGAAAATTAGCAGAGGGTGGTACACATGCAAGTCTTGGCCTTGGCTCACTATAGAGTAGAATGGAAGACTTCTTGTGAAAAATATAAACTAAAATAGTTGACTCATGGAAAAAATTTAGTACTATTTTAAAAAGTAAATAATTAAAAGTAAATTCCCTTTATGCATTCCCAGGCTCAGATGATTTTACAGAGGCATTCTATGAAATACTAATGAAACAGATTATAATGTTACACAAACTTTTACAAGAATAGAAAAGACAAAACTTTTCCCAAATTCTTTTATGAAGTTAGCATAGCCTTGACACCAAAATCAGGGAAGGACATTACAGAAAATAAAAACACTGTAGACCAATCTTACTTATCAACATGGACATAAAACTCGTTAAAAAGAAAGCAAAATAAGATTCAAGGTGGCTGCCAACAGGACGGCAGGCTGCAAGATAGTGCGTGAGTGAGAGAACGAAAGGAGAGTGCGTGGACATGTGGGGAGGGTCTGTATTTGTGAGTGAGGGACAGCTATATTCCACAGGACAGTTGGGCACTGGTGGACCAGGCTCCCCTGGCCAGGAAGCCTCTACTGCTGCTGAAATCTCTCCCGGAGCGGCTGGCTCTGCCACAGAGATCGCACCATCTTGAAGGGGAGACTGGTAGTGATCAGAAGCTCAGCCTTACCTTCAACTGGGGAGACCAAAGATACCTCCCGGGACCCTACAGGCACAACACCCAGGGACCAGCTACCTCAGCTGTGAACCCATGAACACCGGGACTCCAACCTCCCCAACCGCGGGTGCCTAAAATGTCTGTCCGGGGGGACACAAAGCGGTGCCAAAGACATGGACGGGCCCTGCGCCTTCTCAGAGAGCAGATAGAAGGAACTGCTGAATTGAATAACACCCACCCGGAATTGGCAATCCATGGATGGAAAGGTCAGAGATCACCTAGAGAAAGGTGAGATCTGGCATCCAAACAGGAGGGAGAAACACAGGCAGCGGGGGCTAGAGTCTCAGAGGAAGACTGCACCCCACAAAATCCACAGCTATTAGGGTCAGTGTAGCTCACAAATGGGGAAGGGGGTCCACATGGCTGCTGGCAGAAGGGGACTCTAGATATTAGCCCACAGCTGGGCTGGGCACAGAAAGACAGCCTGAAGTTCTACCAGTATACCAGCTGTGCAGTGCCAGGGGAAAAAGACGCGAGTCAGTGCGCTTCCTATGTCTTTTTTATTTGTTACCTTGTTTTTGCTTGCTAAGCCCAGTACACAGGATCTGCCAATTAGAAACACTCACCAAGACTGCAGGGGAAAGTTGTTTTTGAGAAAACTGGGGAACAGAGTGGGGAGAGTCGTGCAGGAAACCAGCTCTGGGACAGTCCATCCTTACAACCAAGTATTAAGTGCGGCAGAAAAAGAACAACCTAAATACTGGGTAGAGGGGCTTTCTGTTCTGGATATTAATATAGAAACACTGTCACCCAGGGTTGTGTCAGAAATTGATTCTTGTGTAAATCCAACTGAAGGAAGGCTGAGAAACAAAGTGAGCAGAGAGATCCCGCCTGGTTGAAAAAAGGGTTGTGGCATATGACAGAGGAGTGTAGATCGCAGGGAACTCCAATACTGTACTGTACTACCTGACAGGAAACACATGTGACAAGCAGAACAGTAGAGGAATTGAATGACCTTCTCTACTTCACTTTTTTATTTTTTATCTTTTACTTAAGAAACTAATTTTTTCTTTTCTCCCTTGATTTTACTTTTTTATTATTATATTTTTATTTTTAATTAACATTATTATACTATTATTTTACTTTTTCTTTATTTTATTTTATTTTGGAATTAGTGTTCTACATTCTATTTTTATTTTTATTTTAGCATTATTTTACTCTAACTCAATTTTTCCTTTATGCCAACATGCTCTTCCTCACTTTTTCCTTTGCATCCTGTTTCTCTTATCATGTTCCTGATTTAGTTTTTCTCTATCCTTTCTTTTTACTCCCTGTTAAAAATTGATCTTATTCATATATATAATTTCCTCTCCCCTGCTCCAAGTCCATGCACACTTCTCCTCATTCTTCACTATCCAAATTTTTTTCTTTCTTTTTTTTCCTTTTTCTTTCTCTCTGTATTGTTGTTGTTGCTTGTTTGATGGTTTGTTTATTGTTTCTTATCATTTTTTTTGCTTTTGTTTTCCCTCTCCTCACATGTTCTATTCTCCTACTAATAGCTTAATCAATTCCAATCACCAATTTGGGCATATCTACTCTCTACTCTCCTTTTCCAATAATAGACTAATACATAGATAGATTAAAGAAAGGGAAATTTTTTTATATATGGTATATATAAATGTTCATATATATGTACTAGAGGTCCAGTGCACGAAATATGTGCATGGAGTGGGGGGTGGTGTGTCCCTCAGTCCATCTTGTACCCTCTCAAATCTGGGACCCCTTGAGGGATGGTCGACTGCCCATTTAGGCCTGATCACTGGGATTGGGCCTAAACGGGCAGTCGGACATCCCTCTCACAATCCAGGACTGCTGGCTCCCAACTGCTCACCTGCTTTCCTGCCTGATTGCCCCTAACTGCTTCTGCCTGCTAGCCTGATCACGCCCTAACTCCTCCCCTGCCAGCCTGATGAACGCCTAACTGCTCCCCTGCTGGTCCAATTAACCCTAACTGCCCTCCCCTGCTGGCCTGGTCACCTGTAACTGCCTTCCCCTGCCAGCATCATCACCGCTAACTGTCCTCCCCTGAAGGCCTGATTGCCCCCAACTGCCCTCCCTTGCAAGCCTGGTCCCTCCCAACTGCCCTCCCCTCCTGGCCTGATTGCTCACAACTGCCCTCCTCTGCTGGCCATCTTGTGGTGATCATCTTGTGTCCACATAGGGGTGGCCATCTTTGACCATATGGGGCGGCCATCTATGACCACATGGGGCGGCCATATTTGTGTTTAGTGATGGTCAATTTGCATATTACTCTTTATTAGATAGGATATATATATTTCCCTTAGAGGCCTGGTGCATGAAATTTGTGCATGGGGATGGGGGGGGGGTCCCTCAGCCCAGCCTGAACCCTCTCCAATCCAGGACCCCTCAGGGGATGTCCATCTGGAATTGGGCCTAACCGGCAGTCAGACATCCCTCTCACAATCCTGCACTGCTGGCTCCTAATCACTCACCTGTCTGCTTGCCTGGTCACCCCTAACTGACCCCCTGCTGGCCTGATTGCCCCTCACTGCCTCTGTGTGCCAGCCTGATCACACCGAACTGCCCCCCCCACCAACCTGGTTGCTCCCAACTGCCCCCCTGCCAGCCTAGTCACCCCTCACTACCCCCTTTCCAGCCTAATCACCCCTAACTGACCCCCCTGCTGGACTGGTACCCCCCCAACAGCACCTCCCCACCGGCCTGGTCGCCCCTAAATGCCCCCCCAACCAGCCTGGTCACCTCCCCTCCACCAACCTAGTCGCCCCCTGCAGCCTGCTGTTCAGTCATTTGGTTGTCCCTCACTAACACCCCTGCTGGCCTGGTCATAGGCAGCCATCTTTTGAGGGCTTGAGGGTTAATTTGCATATCACCTCTTTATAATATAGGATTTTAAATGTGTATGTATATGTATTTTATATTTTTACTTTTTGTATTTTGTAGTTTGTTTTTTACTTTTGTATTTGTATTTTACTTTTCTTATTATACATTCATTCTCTTTTTATCTCCTCTATACTGAATTGCAGCTATTTCCCCATTCATTCAATTCCTTGACCTTACCTTCTGGAAATAAGATCTGCCTCCTCAGATTTATCTGGGTGTTTGTTGTTTGGGTGTTTGTTGTTTGCATTTTTGATTAGTTGTTGTTTGCATTCATCTCTGTGGATTTGTTGTTTGCATTTTTTTGGATTAGTTATTATTTCATTGGAGTTTTCTGCCCATATACATATACTTTCCCCCCTTTTTTCTTCTCTTTCTTTTCTCTCTTACATTTTTCCTGTTCTCAATACCATTTTTGCAATCTTTTCTATGCTCTAATTCTGTTTTCTCTGGTGTTCACCTTTATTTGGGGTTATTAGTATCATGAATACATTTGTGTTTGGTGCCCTATGCATTGTGTCTGCAGTGTTGTATTTTGTGCCATTAAGTCAACACAGGAGAGAGAGAGCTACATAACTAGACATCCTGAGAGGAGCAATCATGGGGAGACAAAGAAACAGCCCAGATAAGAAAGAAAAGGAGAAATCGCTGGAAAAGGAAGTAAACAAAATGGAGGCAAGCAATATGTCAGAGAAATAATTCAGAGAAATGGTCATAAGGACACTGAAAATGATGGAAGACAAATTCAACAATATGTGTAAAGAGGAAATGAAAAAGAACCAAGAAGAAACGAAAAATGACATCGCTGCAATAAAGAACTCACTAGAAAGCATCGACAGTAGATGAGAAGAAGCAGAAAGCATTGACAGTAGATGAGAAGGACCACATCAGTGAGCTAGACAACAAGGTAAGAAAAAATACCCAAGCAGAGCAGCATCTAGAGAAACAAAAACAAAAACAAAACTTAAAAAACAGGAGGAGAGCCTAGGAGAACTTTGGGTCAACCCTAAATGATATAATATCCACATAATAGGGGTGCCAGAAGGAGAGGAAACTGAGCAAGGAATAGAAAACCTGTTTGAAGAAATAATGACAAAAAAACTTCCCTGATATTGGGAAGAAAAAACTCACACAAGTTCAAGAAGCTCACAAAGTACAAAATAAGATGAACCCCAAAAGACCAACACCAAGATACATTATAATTAAATTGGCAAATACCAATGACAAAGTAAGTATCTTAAAGGCTGCCAGAGAGAGAGACAGAAAGTTACCTATAATGGATCTCCCATCAGACTATTGACTGATTTCACAACAGAAACACATCAGGACAGAAGGGAATGGAATGAAATATACAAAGTCATGCAAAGCAATGGTCTGAATCCAAGAATACTGTACCCAGCAATGCTATCAATCAAAGTTGAGGGTGAAATCAGGAGCTTCACAGACAAAAAAGGATTAAGGGAGTTTATTACCACCAAACCAGGAGTGCAAGAAATGCTAAAGGGTCTGCTGTAAAAAGAAGAAATAGGAAGGGAAGAAGGAACACACGCATAAAGAATAAAAATGGCGAGAAAAAGTACCTATCAATAATAACTTTAAATGTAAATGGATTAAATGCCCCAGTCAGAAGACATAGGGTAGCTGAGTGGACAAGAAAACATGACCCATATATCTGCTTTCTACAGGAGACCCACCTCAGAAAAAAGGACTCACACAGGCTGATGGTGAAGGGATGGATAAAGGTTTTTCTGGAGAATGGAAATAAAAAAAAGCTGGGGTAGCAATACTTACATCTGAAAAAATAGATCTCAAAGTGAAGTCCATAACAAGAGATAAGGAAGGCCACTACATAATACTAAATGGAGCAATTCAACAAGAAGATACAATTCTGATAAACATATATGCACCCAATACAGGAGCACCCAAATACATTAAAACAAACAAACAAACAAATTCTTGAGAATATCAAGGGATAGACTGACAGCATACAGTAATAGTAGGTTACTTTAATACCCCACTAACACCACTGGACAAATCCTGTAAACAAAAAATCAGCTCAGAAACATCAATTCTAAATGAATCACTAAATCAGATGGAATTAATTGACATCTTCAGAACATTTCACCCCAAAGCCACAGAATATACATTCTTCTCAAGTGCACATGGGTCATTTTAAAAGATAGGTCACATATTGGGACACAGGAAAAGCCTCTTCAAATTCAAGAAGATAGAAATCATATCAAGCATCTTCTCAGATTATAATGGCACAAAATTAGAAATCAACTACAATAAAAACAATAAAAAAAATCAAACACCTGGAGGCTAAATAGCATGCTATTAAACAATGATTGGGATACCAAAGAGATCAAAGAAGAAATAAAAAGCATCATGGAAACAAATGACAATGAAAACACAACAATCCAAAATCTATGGCACACAGTGAAAGCAGTCTTGAGAGGGAAGGTCATAGCACTACAGACTTACCTCAAAAATAAGAAAAAATGGTAATAAATTGCTTAAACGTACAATTCAAAGAGTTAGAAAGAGAGCAACAAGAAAAGCCCAGCTTAAGCAGAAGGAAGGAAATAATAAAGATCAGAGCAGAAACAAATGACATAGAGAGCAAAAAATAAATGAATGAATAAATACAAAAGATCAATATAACCAACTGCTGGTTCTTTGAAAGGATAAACAAGATTGATGAACCCCTAGCCAGGCTCACCAAGAAGCAAAGAGAGAGGACCCAAACAAACAAAATCAGAAATGAAAGAGAAGTAACAACTGATCCCACAGAAATACAAACAATTATGAAAAAATACTATGAACAACTATATTCCAACAAAATGGACAACCTAGATGAAATGGACAGATTCTTACAAAAATACAAGCTCCCAAAACTCAATCAGGAAGAATAAAAAACCTGAATAAGTCGATAACTACTGAAGAAATTGAAGCAGCAATCAAAAATCTTCCAGCAAACAATAGCCCAGGTTTGGATGGATTTACAGGGGAGTTCTACCATGCATTCAAAGAAGAACTAAAACCTATCCTCCTTAGACTATTCTAAAAAATTCAAGAGTAAGGAACACTTCTAAACTCTTTCTATGAAGCCAGAATTCCCCTAATCCCAAAACCAGATAAAGACACTACAATAAAAGAGAACTACAGGACAATATACTTGATGAACATAGATGCTAAAATCCTCAACAAAATTCTAGCAAATCGAATTCAGCATTACATTAGAAAGATCATACACCATGACCAAGTGGGATTTATTCAGGGGATGCAAGGATGGCACAATATCCACAAATCAACAAATGTAATACATCACATAAACAAACTGAGAGACAAAAATCATATAATCATATCAATTGGTACAGAAAAAGCATTTGACAAAATCCAACACCGTTTCTTGATAAAAGCTCTCAGCAAAGTGGCAATAGAGGGATCATACCTCAACATAATAAAAGCCATATATGATAAATTCACAGCTAACATCATACTCAATGGGCAAAAACTAAACTCATTTCCCCTAAGAACAGGAACAAGACAAGGATGCCCACTTTCACCACTCCTTTTCAATATAGTACTGGAAGTGCAAGCCATAGCGATCAGACAAGAAGAAATAAAAAGCATCCAAATTGGAAAAGAAGAAGTAAAACTGTCCTTATTCACAGATGACATGATACTATATACAGAAAATCCCAAAGAGTCTATCAAAAAACTACTTTACCCAATAAATGAATTCAGCAATGTAGCAGGATACAAAATTAACACCCAGGAATCTATGGCTTTTTTTTATATACAAATAATGAACTCACAGAAAGAGAAATGAAAAAAAAAAACAACCCATTTACCATTGCACAAAAACAATTAAGATACCTAGGAATAAACTTAACTAAGGACTTAAACGACCTGTACTCAGAAAACTAAAGGACATTTAAAAAAGAGATAGAGGAAGACATAAACAAATGGAAGAACATACCATGTTCATGGATTGGTAGAATCAACATAATTAAAATGTCCATACTACTCAAAGCAATCTACAGATTCAATGCAATCCCCATTAAAATATCAATGGCATATTTCAAAGATCTAGAACAAACTCTCCAAAAATTCATCTGGAAAAAAAAAAAAGACACCAAATAGCCATAGCAATCCTGAGAAAGAAGAACAAAGTTGGAGGGATCACAATACCAGATATCAAGCTATATTACCAAGCCACAGTTCTCAAAACTGCCTGGTACTGGCACAAGAATAGACTCAGAAATTGGCCCAAGCCATTATGTTCAATTAATATTTGACAAAGGAGGCAAGAGCATACAATGGAGTCAAGACAGTCTCTTCAATAAATGGTGCTGGGAAATTTGGTCAGATACATGCAAAAAAAAATAAAATACAACTAGATCACCAACTTACATCATACACAAAAATAAACTCAAAACGGCTAAAGGACTTAACTGTAAGACAGGAAACCATAAAAATTCTACAAGACTCCATAGGCAGCAAAATAGCAGACATATGTGGTAACAATATCTTTATAGACACAGCTCCTAGGGCAATGGAGAATAAGGAGAAAATAAACAGATGGGACTACACCAAAATAGAAAGCTTCTGCACAGGAAAAAAAACCACAAAAAACAAACGAAAAAAATCAACAACACAACAAGAAAGCCCACTGCATGGGAGAACATATTTGCCAATGATGCTTCAGATAAGGATTTAATCTCCAACATTTACAGAGAACTCATACAACTTAACAAAAGAAAGATAAACAATCCAACCAAAAAATAGGCAAAGGCTCTAAATAGACACTTTTCGAAAAAAGACATACAGAAGGCTGAGACATATGAAAACATGCTCAAAGTCACTAATCATCCGAGAGATGCAAAATAAAACAACAATGAGATACCATCTCACACCTGTCAGAATGGCTATCATCAACAAATCAACAAATGACAAGTGCTGGAGAGGATGCGGAGAAAAAGGAACCCTCATGCACTGCTGGTGGGAATGCAGACTAGTGCAGTCATTTTGGAAGACAGTTTGGAGTTTCCTCAACAAGTTAAAAATGGAACTGTCATTTGACCCAGAAATCCCACTTCTAGGAATATATCCCAAGAACCCAGAAACACCAATCAGAAATTATATATGCACCAATGTTCATAGCAACACAATTTACAATAGCTAAGATTTGGAAACAGCCTAAGTGCCCATCAGCAGATGAGTGGATTAAAAAACTGTGGTACATATACACCATGGAATACTAAACCGCTATAAAAAGGAAGAAACTTTTACCATTTGCAACAGCATGGATGGACCTGGAGAGCATTATGCTAAGCGAAATAAGCCAGTTGGAGAAAGATAAATATCACATGATCTCACTCATATGTGGGATATAATGATCAACATAATTTGATGACCAAGAATAGATCCAGAAACAAATGGTAGGGGAGAGGGGGTTAGAGAGCAACCAAAGGATTTGTATGCATGCATATTAGCATAACCAATGGACACAGACACTGGGGCAGTGGGGGCTTGCCCAGGGTGGGAATGGCGGGGTGGGGGGAAAGGTCGCTTGGGAAAAAAGGAGACATATTTACATATGTAAAACTTTAGACCATAAATAAATAAATAAATAAATAATAAAGCAACATAGCCCTGGCCAGTTTTTGCTCAGTGGTTAGAATGTCCACGCAAGGACTGGAGGGTGATGGGTTTGATGCCCGGTCAAGGACATGTACATGGGTTGCAGGTTTGACCTGACCCAGGTTGGGGTGCATTCAGGAGGAAACCAATCAATGTTTCCCTCTCACATCAGTATTTCTCTCTCTCTCTCTGAGAATTAAGAACAAAAAAAAATTAAAAATACACACATAAAATAAAGCAACATAAAAAAGTAATATAATACTAAGTATTAAAAGTCAGATTTACCCCAAGTAAACCAAGGTAGAACCAAGTCAAGTTTACTCCATTAATAATATGAGGTTGGTTTCTAACTATTAATCCATTTCACCAGGCTAATTAATTGAAGATGAAGGACCATATAATCTTATCAACAGATACAGATATTTTTAAATTAGCAAATTAGAAGTAAAAAGAAACTTTCTCAAACTGATAAAGAAAATATTCCCCTCATAGAAATAAAGTGTACACACCCACCTTCACACACAAACATATGTAAGAGCAATATGGTTTTATTTTTTAAATATGTAGCAAGATAAGAATAGCATCATCAGTATCACCAATTCTATTTAATGTAATCTAAAGGGAAGTAACCTGAGCAACTAGACAAAAAGGACATGAACTGAAAGAAAGAAAGCAAACTGTCATTAGTTACATATCAATGACTGAATTACATAGGATGCTCCCCCAAATATCTACAACAAATTATTATAATTACTGAGTTCATCCATCCATTCAATTAATATTTATTGAACACCTACTATAAGCTGACTACCATTCTCAATGCTGAAGATACATTACCAAACAAAACAGACAAAATCCCTACCCCCAACATAGCTCCCTTTCTAGTAAAGAAAAACATACAAAAACAAAGTAAGAAAATTTTATAGTGTATTAGAAGGAGATAAGAACAGAGAAAGATGAAAATAGGAAGGAGGTAAGTACTTGGACAACATGGAAAGAAAGAAGTTTAGCAACGTAATTGCATTTCTGTATACTCGCAAATTATTAGAAGATGTAATAAATAAAGATATCATTTATAACAGGTTTTTTCCCCCACTATAGGATCTGTGGAAAAAAGATGTACATTTTTTTGGAGTGTTTAACAAACTATTGAAAGACACTTGTAGATCTAATAAATGGCATGATACCATTATTTAAGTGTTGGAAGACTGTAATTATAAAGATTCATTTCTCCTTATATAGCTTCAACGGAATTCCAGTCATCCCAAACGTTTATGAAATCTGATAAGCCATTTAAAAATTTGTACATGGGAAGGCCAAGAATGGACAAACACTCTTGGGAAAGGAAAATGCAGGCTGGGGGCAGGATGATAGATATCAAGATTTATTATATAGTTACAGTAATGAAGTCCCCATATAATTAACACGTTTATTGCTAACAGTACAGAGAGCCTGAAGCAGAGGCACACTTAATCGGACAGTTGACATGTGATGAAACAGACACTGAAAATCATTGGGAAAGGAGTATGGGAATGCAATAGAGTAATAGAAAATCTGGGTATCCATTGGACAAAAGTGAATTGGGTTCCCACCTCTAGCTGTGTTTCAATAGTCACGCTTTAGAATAAATTCCAAGTAGATTAAACAGAGAAGATAAGACTATAAAAATTTTAGAATATAATACAGGAGCATAGACATGAGAACATCAACCATAAAAATATTGATACACTTGATTACATTAAAATTAATAATTTTTACTCTTGAAAAGGTTTCATAAAGGCCATGAAAAACCAAACCACGAATATGGGATGTTTGAAATATGTATAACTGACAAAATTTTAGTATCATGGCTGCAAGAATCAGCAGGCAGGTGACAAGCAACCGAAAAGACACATAATGAGAGAGTTGGACAGGATGTGACCAAGAAAACGAAAAGGCAGTAAACACAGGAAAAATGCTTAGAGAAGTGTGAATTAATCCTGTGAGATACGACTCTGTACTTCCTCCAAATTGAGAAAATGAAAATTATTAATAGTCACTGAGGACAGAAGCAAACAGCTCTCATATGCTGAAGAATATATTGCCGCATGCACTTTGGAAAACAATTAGGTGTTGTCTAGCAAAGGTGAAGATGTGTAGTCTACATAGCCCAACTGTAAATCCACTCCTGAATTGTACACCTGGGAAGAACTCTTTGTTTCACTCCTGGATGTACACCTGGGAAGAACTCTTGTGTTTCTACACTAAGGACATCTGAAAATGTTTACATATGGGAATGCAGATTTGTACAGTTTCTCTGGAACATAGTTCAGCAGTTCCCTATGAAACTAAACATGTGCTTACCATACAACCCAGCTTGGGCATTTATCCCAGAGAAATAAAAACTATGTTTATGCAAAAACCTGTACCCAAATGTTTACAGTAGCTTAATGAATTAACCCCAAACAGGGAACAACCCAAATGCCCTTTACAGGTGAATGGTTGAACCGTGGTACATGTATGCCCTGGATTTCTACTCAGGAAAAAAGGAACTATTGGTGCATGCAGCAACTTGGATAGATCTCAAGGGAATTAAGATGGGTGACAAATAACAACAACAACTATAAATGGAATCACACAGTATGAATCACAGTGTGATTCCATTTATTAGCAGGTTTGAAATGACAAAATTATAGAGATGGAGAAGAGATCAGTGATCACCAGGGGTTAGAGATGGAGAAAGGGAGGGGAGTGAATGGCTGTGACTATTTGAGTAGCATTAGGGGTCATTGTGATGGAACTTTTCTGTATTATGACTGTGTGATGACATTTCGCAGAAGTAAACACACACATGTGGGTGCACACATGAGTGTATGAACAATGGTGAAATCTGAATAAGGTAAATGGACTATGTCAATGTCAGTTTCCTGGCTGTGATACTGTACTACAGTTATGCAGGATGTCACCCACTGGGGGAAATTGGGAGAAAGGCATAGAGATCTCTTTGTCCTATTTCTTACTACTACATGTCAATGTATAATCTCAAAATAAAAATATTTAAAAATGTTCATATAAAACTGTTTTAATAGTTTAAAAAATCTATAAAATTTAGATGTTATTTTGATAGGAGAATGGGCAAATGAATCATGATATACAGGATGGGGCAAAAGTAGGCTTACAGTTGTTCATCCTATATAATAAAGAGGTAGTATGCAAATTAACCCTCATGCCCTCACAAGATGGCTGCATATGATCAGGCCAGAAGGGGGGTTAGTGAGGGATGAACAAACAACTGAACAAGCAGGCTGCATGGAGTGACCAGGCTGGCAGAGGGGGGCAGTTGGGGGAGACCAGGCCAGTAGGGGGTCAGTAAGAGGCGACCAGACTGGTGGGGGGGGGGGCAGTTAGGGGTGACCAGGCTGGCAGGGGGGTAAGTTGGGGGCAACCAGGCCAGCAGGGGGGACAAAAAGGGGTGACCAGGCTAATGGGGGGGTCAATTAGGGGTCAGTTAGGAGTGACCAGGCCAGCAGGGATGGGGCAGTTGGGGGTGACCCGGCCAGTAATGGGGGGCAGTTAGGGGCAATCAGGCTGGCAGGCAGGTGAGCAATTAGGAGCCAGTGGTCCAGGATTGTGAGAGGAATGTCCGTCTGCTGATCCTTGCAGGATTGGGCCTAAACCGGCAGTCAGACATTCCACGAGGGGTCCTGCGTTGGAGAGAGTGCAGGCTGGGCTGAGGGGACCCTCTCCCATGCATGAATTTTGTGCACCAGGCCTCTAATATAAAAAAAATACAATAAATAATAATTCAAGAATAAACTGTTTTGTAGATTCACAACTGTAAACCTACTTTTGCCCAACCCTTTATTTATGCACCAAAAAACTATATAGTAGGAAAATTAAAAGTTTATAGCTTTGCATCTATACTAATAATAGAGGAATATGCCAATTGACTGGGACGCCGTCATGTAATGACCAATCAGGACGGGGGCGGGGCTGCAGCAGAGAGCTCTCAGCATGCCTGCGCCGGGGGGTCTGAAAGGCACGGAGAGGAAGGAAGAGCAGATAGGCAGTTAGAGGGATCAGGCCAGGAGGGGATTGCAGATAGAGAGTTAAGGGGATCAGACCAGAAGGGGAGCACAGATAGGCAGTTAGGGGGATCAGGCCAGGAGGGGAGCACAGATAGGCAGTTAGGGAGATCAAGCCAGGAGGGGAGAGCAGTTAGGCAGTTAGGGTGATCAAGCTATCAGGGGAGGGCAGTTAGGGGAATCAGGCTGGCAGGGGAGAGCAGTTAGTCAGTTAGGGGTATCAGGCCAGAGGGGAGAGCAATTAGGGGCATCAGGCAGGCAGGCAGGTGAGCAGTTAGGAGCCAGTGGTTCCAGATTGTGAGAAGGATCCCAGATTGGAGAGGGTGCAGGCCGGGCTGAGGGACAACACTCTCCCCCCACCCCCGCCCCGTGCATGAATTTCATGCACCAGGCCTCTAGTATCAACATAAGTAAATCTTTAAAAATTGTGTGAAAAATATTTGCAGAAGAATCCATATAATATGATCCATATGTGGTTATGAATAGGCAAACTGTTAGGAAATATTTTGGTTAAGAGTGCCCACATATGTGGTCAAATTTTAAGAGCGAAAGAAAAGGATAATGTATTCAAGAAAAGTTGTTCATTTGAACCTTTTTTTCTACTGTAAATGTGAGAACAATGCTGCATCCAGCTCTTGATAATTCTGAGCTAAACCTGGAAGACTTGATTATTTTATTTTACTTAACACTTCCAGAATAGAGTTTGTTCCCTACCATCTTCCAAAGGTTATTAATCAGGCTTTTTAAAAAAACTTCTGTTATGAACCACTGGATTTTAAGACTCTAAAATTTTTAATCTTTTGCATTATTCTTTTCACACATAAATAGCCCATCTTTGGCCAGTGTGAGCCCTTTCAAGTTGGTTTTCATAAAACTTTTTGATGCAACCTGCTGTCTTTGATAACTTCCTTGCTTTTTGTATAACAAGATGTTCCCATCTCACCCTCTGCACTTCCCAACCCAGGTCTGGAGTCAGCCATTTCTTTAGGATGCCTTTGTTCGTTTTACTGGAAAACTACATTTTAAGTCCACAATCTGGGTTCTAGTGGTATTTTAACTCTCTTTGTATGAAAAATACATTCATTTAAATTTTTATTAGGTAAAATATGGGAATAATAAATGTTATGAGTCATATTATTGTACTCGTTAAATGAGGTAAAGGATATAATCAAGACTTAATAAAGATTAGCTTTTCACTTACTACGAACTTTTTCCATGAGCATGTACTTTGAGCTACACATATTCCCAGTATTGAGGACAGAGACAGAGAAGGAAAAAGACTCAAACCCTTTGCCTGTTCAGGGTTTACATTTTAGTGGAGGAAGGTAAACAAATAATAAAATTAGTAGTAAATCAGATGAGAAGTGCTGTGGAGAAAACTAAGCAAGGACCAGGGCGCAAGGGAGAGCTACTATTATTTTTAGTAATGCTATTATTACTGTATTTATGTGACAACTCCAAGCAATACAATTGGGCAGGAAATTCTGATTTATGGATGCAAAAGTCTATTTTCAATGTCCTATCAGGCCTCCTTATTTAATGGATTATAGAGGAATCATTTTGTAAAGTCAATATCTCCTCCTCCGCCACCTCCTCCTCAGTCACATCCAGTGAGGAAAGATATGGACTGGGTTTGCACAAAGAACAGGACACCTGCACACTGTTGGTGTCTGAAGAGGTGGGACAGGTGTGCCCATGCTGGCAGAGACACAAGGCACTGGGATGTGGCATCCTTCTCTGTATAGGTGAGGGTGCACTTAAAATTCTCTCACATTCCCTCCTCCCAGTACAGGTGAAGTGGCCAATAGACAGAGCCATCCCCTTAAGAGGTGACATCTGCCAGCAATGCCTCCTTATGCCCACTGATGGGCCCTTACAGACCCTCCAGCTGTCCTCAAGAACATTCTGAAGGGGGGATAGTGTCCCAATCAGTACAAGGAAGTTTCCATTTAGTGTCTTTTGACACATCACCAAAGAACCAAATAAAAGCATTTTATTTGCTGATGCTTTCTTAAGGCAGCAACTATTCGTGAAAAACATTGACATGCCATGGATGAATGACAGCCCTGACCACATTTCCAATGTTTCTGCACGAGAAATAGGGACACTGGTGCCTCAATGCTATCAAGTATTTTTATGGAGCTCTAAATTCTGTTGGTGTAGAGTAAAGCAGGCACTAGAGACAAATTTCCGAGATTGTGTATATATCAATATAATAGACAGTCCAATCTATTTCTACGGTAATTGTTGTGTATATCTTAAAGATACATTTTTATTGAAAGTGAGATTTATTCTACATGAATGGCATTGCAAAGTTGCTGTCCAATGTTAGCATCAACTTTTTTGGTGCATTACGCAAAGTTGGTAGTGTCAATTACTGTTTTCAGCATGCTGCTGTTTTAGGTATCAGGTCATCCTAACATACCTGAAGTCTTGGCTATTAGATTATTAGATCTCTTTTAAAAATCTCTTCATGTGCCCTTTAAAATGAGAGAGACATGTGGGGCCTGCAATAATGATGTTCTGGGTTTAATTCTCTGCCTTCTCTGGGTGCCATGGCAAAACAGAATCCAAGGGCGATGTTTTAGTCTCGGTTCATCACTCAGTTCATCACTGGCCTGTGGACTTCTCAAAGTGTGAGCTACATCTCATTCATCTTCATCCCCAGAGTCAAGTTCCAGAGCCTGGCATAGCACGCCAGGGATCAGGAAGTAAACGGAGTAAACAAATAAGTGATTTTACTAGCTTGTGCTCTTATTGTCTCTCCTACAAATTCTGTCCTTTTCCAAAGCATTTTCTGGTTCACTTAGACCCATAACTTGAATCTGCCTGCACAAACCAGGTTTCCCACTGCCAAGCCTTTGTTCACGCCATTAGCTCCACCAGAGTGCCCTTTCCCTCCATCGTCCTGGGTGTTTCTTGGATAGAATGTATCTTACAGAATTGTGAAGAAGTAGAATCAGGCTGAACATGTAAACACATCTAATACATACTTGCTACAGTAAACCTGGATTTCCTTCTCCTGTCACACATCCCGGTCACCCTCTGAACCTCTGAGACCTGTGGTTAGACATTATTTAATATTGCTCAGGGATCCTCTTTTCTAGGTATGTCTGGTGATCCCCAACTAGGCCTGTAGAGCAGTGGTTCTCAACCTTTCTACTTTCGACTTAGAACCGTTAGCAGGGTCGCCTAAGACCATCATAAAAGACAGATATTTACATTACGATTCATTAACAGCAGCAAAATTACAGTTATGAAGTAGCAATGAAAATAATTTTATGGTTGGGGGTCACCACAACATGAGGAACTGTATTAAAAGGTCATGGCATTAGAAAGGTTGAGAACCACTGCCTTAGAGGATCCTGCTTTCTTTCCTTGAATTCACCAGAGCATCTTGAACACAGTAAGACATGTGGTAGGAACTCCAGCAAAGCCGGCCAGTCAGCTTCCTCTCTCGCTCCCTCCTCTCCTTTTCCTGTGGTACACACTTGTGGGGAGAGGACTTTTGGTTCCTAGCCCATTGCCTTGCTTATTCTGTGATCCTGAGTCTCTGGGCCACAGCAACCTGGACCAAGGGTGGAAGGCTCATCCACACGAGGCCAATCAGATCCTATCTACCTCATAGGAATGCATAAATGGAACTAAAAGATAGCCTAGCAGTCTCAGGACAGCTGAGACAAGAAATGTGACCCCTGTTCCACCCTGTCGACTGGACAATCAAAGCAAGTGGTCTATGAAAGATGGAGGATGAGCAGTTGGGCAGCAACAGCAGAGACAGCAGATGGAGGTGCCCTGTTCAGCTCTGAGCTCCTAGTTATGCTAGGTCTCTCCCCAAGGCCCAGCCACTTTCACTCTCTGCTCTTAAGTTCTGCAAGATGCCCCTCTTCATTCATTACACCCCTCTCCACCACGTTCTCAAGCTAGCTTACAACTCAAAGATTCTGATTTGATATCGTCAAGTGGGCCAAGTGGTGAGACCAGGAAATGATGTTTAGATGGGAGAAGGAAGAGAAAGATGGATTGTTTTTCTTGTACTCCCAGCTACCTTAACTCTGTGTGTGTGTGTGTGTGTGTGTGTGTGTGTGAGAGAGAGAGAGAGAGAGAGAGAGACCTTCCTCTTTTTATCAGGTCACCAATCCTATTGTATTAAGACCCCACCTTTATAACACTAATCACCTCCTAAGAGCTATCTGCAAGTACAGTCACATTGGGCGTTAGGACTTGAACACAGGAATTTTGTGGAAGTACAGTCAGCCCGCAGTACTGGATTTGGGGAGATTGGACAGGGAGTGCTGGGGACAAAAACAAAGAGAATGCCTCTCTCCTCCTCACCATAATCATAAATAAACATTAGAAAGGAGATAGATGCAAATACAAGAGCCAGATATCATCTCTATCCCAGGAGGGAAGAGGCTGTTACATTTCAAATTATTATTAGAGGTTCAACCACATGCACAGAATAAATGTATCTCATTTAGGTCTGGAAAATTTCTGCCTTTATTCTTACTTAATTAGAGCGTTTTCCATGTAAAGATCTCATATTTTTGTGAGAAGTGTCATCAGCAAATTTAACTCCAGAAGAAAAGTAATTAATTTCAGAAACAGAGGCTGTCAGTCGGCTACATGCTGGTATAAGCCAGGTCAGGCTCAGCTTTGGGGTTTGTTTCTGTTACTGCTGTCAGCTCTGCTGGGCCAGCTGGCTGCATGGATTGGGCAGAAATGGGGCTTGTGTTGGTGGGAGGTCCTATGGATACTAATGTAACCTAGAGTAACCCAGAAGATTTGGCTAGCTGACACCCTCTACACACACACACACACACACACACACACACACACACACACTTTTCCGTTTTACTAACCTTGAAGATTTGAATAATTATCATACCAAAGCCTTAGAGCCACACCAATGGGTAGTAAAGAAAAACCTTTTTCTTAATATCGATACAATGAAGGGTCTCTTCTACTTGTAGGAGAAGAGGATACAGTCTTTCTCCCTTGACTGTAGGATATGTTCAAAACAGGATGAATTATATTAGCAACTTTCTTTATGACTATCCACCTTTGGGGTCCGAGAGTAAACCCATTTGGTTGTGGTGAATTATCCTTTTCAAATGCTGGAGATTAAATTTTCCAGCATTTTATTTAAGGATTTTTTAAAATCTATGCACCTGTAGGTTGGGTGTGTACTCCGCGCTCACCATTTTCGGTCAGATGCAAACCTCCGAGTTAGGCTGGCTCTGTGAAATGTCTCAGGGCATTTGACAAGTACCACATTGGAAAACAAGGTGTTTGTCCAAGTCTCTTTCGGTGCTGTGTTGTGGGGAGGGGAACAGGAATAAGCTCATGGACTTAGTGAGTCAGCTGTAGCTGTCCATTTGCCACTTTTCTGAAGGCTTCATCCAGGTGGCTCCTCACCATCATTTCTTCCCAGAGCACATCCTCATTTTCCTGTCTTTTATCACATTTTAGAGCTCCATGTTAATTGCTTTTCTTGTTTTTCTACCTCCTACTGAACTTTAAGCACCATGACAACAAAACCATGCCAAATTTATTCATCAAAATATTATCCAGTACCTAGAACACTGCCTGAGCATGGTAGGGGCTCCAGAAATATTTATTAAATGAATGAGAGTGTTAGGCAAGTTTCAATTTAACCCAAGTTAAGCTTTATTACTGAATAACTTATAACACTAATAACTACTAATAGTTCCCAGTTGTTCAGTATTAGTAAAAATATACGATATACTATACGCTATATACTAATCTGTTGATACGTTCTCTCATGTGATCTTTTTAAAAACCCTAAAAAGTAGGCTCAGTAAGTAATTTTCTGAAATTCACCCAGCAAGTAAGCTAGGATTGGAACCCAGGCTGCATTTTTTTACAGCTATGAGAAAGTGCTTCTTTCCCTAAAGCAATTTCAGCAGAGAGAGAAGTGGCCTCAGTAAGTTTTCACTAATGCGAGGCCATATCTTGGTTTACTTATTCCAAATGTGAGGTTCTTGGGCCAATGTTACATTAACATTTAGAAGGATTTTCACTACATATAATGAAACTATTGTTGCATGCAGAATAAATATGATTGTTCAAAATGCCTAAGGAATTTCATTTAAAATGCAGCATTCATCACAAGAAAATAATCTCCCTTCTTTGTTCATGATAATATGCCCAGAGAGGGAAGAGAAAGAGGTGGGGTCTTCCTTCTCCCCTCCCCGCCACCCCCAACCCTAGGAAGTGTGGCAGGCAGGACCCCAGAGGCTGCTGAAAGGTGCTCCCAGCCACGAAGGGAGCTCGAGGTACCTGAGCTGGACTCAGATGTGTCAGCATGATGGTGGCCGGAGGCTCCTCCTGCTTTTCTCTCTCTTAAGCCAGCCTTCCCCACTACATGCATCAGAGATTAGCTTGGGCCAACTCAAGAGAGGAGCCATTCCATGGAAGACATATTAATGACTTTCTCTACTTTGGGTTGTAAAGGAGTGGGACCCAGAAAATGAGGATGGTCTATACAGGCAGACAGATTGTATGGAGTTGACTGCTGTAATGAATACTTATTGGGTAATTACTAGATGCTTGAATTCAGGAATACAATTAGGGCTGAAACCTAGGGGAGAGGGAGTATCCAATAAATTATTATGATTATTATTTAACCCTCACCAGAGAAAATGTTTATTGGTTTTAGAGAGAGTGGAAGAAAGGAAAGGAGGGAGGGAGGGAAAGAGGAGAGAGAGAAGCATAGATGTGAGAGTGAAACATCAATTGGCTGCCTCCTGCACCCCTCCTGACAAGGAACTGAACCCACACCTTTTGGTGTATGGGACAACGCTCCAACCAACCGAGCCACCTGACCAGGGCTCTGATAGGTTATTTGTGATAAACACACACTATTATGCACTAAGAGGGGAAGTAGCAATAGTGCTATGAGACTGGCCTGGGTTGGCGGGGAGGATGGGAGCGGGCTGGAGGAGGTTAATGGGGGGAAAAGGAGAACCTGTGTAATACTTTCTACAATAAATATTTTTTTAAAGAGAGTGCTGTGAGAAAGTAAGCTAGGGACCACCTTACGACACATGGGCTGAGGATAGGTCTCCCTGAGGCATGACGTTTAGAGTAAATTCTGAAAGAAGACTGGATGGTGGCCAACGATAGGGGTTTGGGACATAGGAACAGCATTCTAGGAAGAAAGAATGTTATGGGAAATTTTTCTGAGGAAGAAAAGATAAGGCCAAAATAAAGAACAGACATGGGGTTGGTGTTGCTGGAATGGGAAGTAAAAACAGGGTGGCTGGCAAGAGGCATAGGCAGAGCCTCCTAGATCCTATTAAAAGCTGTGACTGTCAGGAGCAGTGTATCGATAGCCAATGACAGGCCTTGAGCAATGCAGTGATACAGCCAGACATGTTACAAGATTCTGTTTGATTGCAGGGAGGAGAGCCCCCTGGAAGGGGCAGGGAGAGGCCCAGAGCACTAGTAGAAATGGGGAGAAAGGGAGGGTTTGAAATTCACCTTGGAGATGGAATTGTCAGGTTCCGATATCTGACTGGATGTAGGAGGTGAGAGAGGTATAAAAGGTGATGTTGAGCCCTGGCTGGTGTGGCTCAGTTAGCTGGAGCACTGTCCTATGCACTGAAGGCTCGTGGGTTCGATTCCTGGCCAGGGCACTCACCCAGGATGGGACCCAGGCATCGGTATTTCTAAAAGCTCTCCAGGGAGCTCCAGGGCAGCCAAGGGGAGAACCACCATTTCAAAAGGGGTGCTCAGAGGCAGCAGAGAGGAGAAAAACAAGTGCAGTTGACCCTGGAACTACACGGGTTTGAACTGTGCACATTTACTTACATGCAGATCTTTTTCCATAAATATTGTAAATATTTATTCATCATATATTCCTTATGGTTTTCTTAATAATTATTTTCTCTGGCTTACTTTATTGTAGAATACATATAACATACAAAATATGTGTTAATCAACTGTTTACGCTATGTGTAAGGCTTCTGGTCAACAGGTCGGCTATTAAGTTTTGGGGGAGCCAAAGTTATGAGCAGGTGTTTGTATAAGAGGTCAGCACCCCGCGCCCCCGCTGTGTTGCTCAAGAGTCAGTTGTATTTGCATCTTGTTCTTCTTCCCTCTCTTTCTAACACACCTGTCTTCCTGACTGCCCAGGACAACTAGCTCAAGGCAGCCCTGGGAGAGGCAAAGAGAAGACGTAGCTCTCGATGACAAGGGTAGTGTAGACACCTCTGCTGTATACCTAGAGGACTGAAGCAATAGTATTCAAAGTAATAGTCTTACTTAGGGGAACTAGCCTTTCCTAGGTACTTCTGGGAAAGTCCTGTTTGGTTAGCTTATAAATCAACTGGTCTTACATTTTCTGTTCTCACATGATTGTGTTGGGTTAATTCTTCACATATAATCAAGAAAACAAGACATTTTTCCCATCTGCTGAATAAACACAGCATCCTAAAGAGTACAGTGTGGAGGCAGACCCAGGGTCCTGGAGTCTTCCATTCCTGGGTTCAAGCACTGCTCTGCCACTTAAAACATCTCTGGAAAGTTACCCGCTCTCACCCTGTTTCCTCATCTGTAAAAGAGAGACAACAGTGCCTACCCCTCAAGGGCTTGTGGATTTGAAAGAGATAACAACAAGCTCTCAGGGGAGGCAGGATCCTTCTCTGGGGCCACCTATGTGCTGGTTATTGATCTTGGTTAGCAGAGGAAATTCTGTTTTAGTTTTTCTCTATATTTCTATTTTCTAACATTTTAAAGATGCTCAACCACACTGAGAGAAATGCAAATTAAACTGCCCTGAAGTTGCATTGCTCAGCCATCAGACTGGCTAATGGCCTGAAGTTTAATAGTACACCATGATGCACAGCAATGCACAGCGATGCATTGTGATGCACAGTGATGCATGGTGATACACGGTGATGCATTGTGATGCATGGTGATGCACGGTGATGCATGGTGATGCACGGTGATGCATTGTGATGCACGGTGATGCACGGTGATACATTGTGATGTTTTGTGATACATGGTGATGCATTGTGATGCACGGTGATGCACGGTGATACATTGTGATGTTTTGTGATACATGGTGATGCATTGTGATGTTTTGTGATGCACTGTGATACATGGTGATACACGGTGATGCATTGTGATGCACGGTGATGCATTGTGATGCACGGTGATACGGGGTGATGCATTGCGATGTTTTGTGATGCACTGTGATGCACTGTGATGCATGGTGATACACGGTGATGCATTGTGATGCACGCTGATGCACGGTGATGCATTGTGATGCACGGTGATACAGGGTGATGCATTGTGATGCACGGTGATGTATTGTGATGCACGGTGATACGGGGTGATGCATTGTGATGCACGGTGGTACGTGGTGATGCATTGTGATGCATTGTGATGCACGGTGATACACGGTGATGCATTGTGATGCATTGTGATGCGCGGTGATGCATTGTGATGCATGGTGATACGTGGTGATGCATTGTGATGCACGGTGATGTATTGTGATGCACGGTGATACAGGGTGATGCATTGTGATGCATGGTGATACAGGGTGATGCATTGTGATGCACGGTGATACAGGGTGATGCATTGTGATGCACGGTGATACAGGGTGATGCATTGTGATGCACGGTGATGCATTGTGATGCACGGTGATACACGGTGATGCATTGTGATGCGTGGTGATGCATTGTGATGCACGGTGATGTATTGTGATGCACGGTGATACAGGGTGATGCATTGTGATGCACGGTGATACAGGGTGATGCATTGTGATGCACGGTGATGTATTGTGATGCATGGTGATACGGGGTGATGCATTGTGATGCACGGTGATGTATTGTGATGCACGGTGATACGGGGTGATGCATTGTGATGCACGGTGATACACGGTGATGCATTGTGATGCATTGTGATGTGCGGTGATGCATTGTGATGCGTGGTGATGCATTGTGATGCACGGTGATGTATTGTGATGCACGGTGATACAGGGTGATGCATTGTGATGCATGGTGATACATGGTGATGCATTGTGATGCACGGTGATGCATTGTGATGCACAGTGATGCACAGTGATACAGGGCGATGCATTGTGATGCATGGTGATGTATTGTGATGCATGGTGATACAGGGTGATGCATTGTGATGCACGGTGATACATGGTGATGCATTGTGATGCACGGTGATACACGGTGATGCATTGTGATGCATGGTGATACATGGTGATGCATTGTGATGCATTGTGATGCACTGTGATGCAGGTGCTCTGAAGAATCAAGTGCTCTCACACTTCTGACTTGAAGGTAAATTGGTACAAATACTAGGAGGGTAATTGACAATATTTAAAAATTATAAATTCTTAGTGTATGTCCAATGTTAGCCATTAAAGGTTTTTTCTAACATTGAAAGATTAGAAATGTCCGTCAATAACTGCCATTTAATTGAATTATGTTGCATGCAATCAACTGAATACTTTGTAGCTGAGTAAGGAGCTGGGATTCTTGTCCCAGCCTTTACAAAGGGTTCAGCATTCTGGATAAAGGGGCTGATGCATAGATGATTAAGAAGGAGCCAAAGATGAAAGATAATTTTGAAAGGCATTGGGGGTCAGAGGATCTTCAGCTAAGGGAACTGAAGACTCCTTCCTCGACTCAGGACCCTGCTTTTATTAACACAATTTGTCCTAAGGCAAGGTGAAGATAATACACTTCAAAGGGTAGATTACAGAAGCATTGTCAGTTTGGGGAATAGCCTACAGCTGTTCAGGTGTTTGGCCAACAGGAGGCAATAAAATGCCCTGCGCTGTCTGGCAGCAGACAATAATAAACACAAATCTTTAGGTTTGGGGAAATGTCCTATTCAGGTTTGGGGGAGATGCTTTTTAGCCATCCCAGATGATTCAGCCCTGCTGACATACTGGAACCGGCTTCCAGCAGTAAGGTAGTTATTTTTATATTGATATGAGTTCTCCAAGATATATTTTTAAGTTAAAAAAAGCATCCTGCCTAGCAGTGTCTGTAATGTGCTACATTTTGTGTACTGAAAAAAAGGTAAGATACTTATTCACATTTAGTTGTATAGCCATAAAGGAACTCTGGAAGATGCATAAGAAACTAAAAGAGTGCAAACCTGTGGTGAGTAATAACTGGCCTGATGGGGAACAAGGCAGGGGAAGAAGTCTCACCGCCTGTTTTTTTATACCTCATTATTCTTTTAAGGTTTCAAACCATGTGATTGTGTTCACTTATCAAAAAATTAACCAAGTATAAGTTTAAAACTGCATTTCCTAGAACCAGCTTGTATGTTCCGTGGTCCGTCTCAGGGGCTTGAGCCCTCATAGCCCACGCTGTTTTATTAAAGATATTTTTCACGTAGTCACTTCTTTGTGTCCCAGACCTTGTACGCTTTGAGAAAGCTAAGACAGCACTGTTCTCTCTGAAGGAGGCAGCCGAGGTCACTGGGTGGGAACACAACGCCATGCAACACAAACCGAGTTTCTGGCCCTGCCTCCATGCCTAGCTGCTGGACCGTGACCTTGCTTCCTTGGCAGGGTCTCAGTTTACCATTCTGTAAACTGAGGATGTTGCTCTAAAATTTGTCTCTTTTGATTATTAAATTTTAAGACAAGTAACAAATAACAAATGCCCTTTTCCACCTCATCTTTGGCTCCTTTCAGTTTCCTGACTACATCTTTTCTTTCTCAAACATGTAATACGTTCCCAGTGGGTGCCTGGTGCAGTGCTAGGTGCTTCAGGAATACAAGGATGAAAGACCCTGCCCACAAAGTGCACATGACTGGAGACCAGAAAGGCAAAGGCAATTATAATGCACAGGGATAGATCTGTGATAACTAGGTCCTACCAACAAAGTTCTCAGAACACAGAAGGACTGCAGCCTCTGGAAGTGATAAACGAAATGCCTTCCCGCTCCTCGTCCCTCAGACCCAAATATCCCTCTGCCTTAAAAGAAGAACATCTTTCTTGGCCAACTTTTATTGTCCCCGCTTCACCTCTACTGCCCTCACCTCCATCAAGACCCTCTTTACTTCCTGCCTGCAATTACCCTGGAGTCTTTATAACTGGTCTTTTAGGGCTCCTGTTCCTTCTTAATCCCATCTATCAGACAGAAGCTTTCTATGTAAATATTTCTAACATGTAGTCTTCTGAACAATCAGTCTCTGAACATGAAGATGGGGAGTGAAATGAATGGGGAGCTCTTGCTAGTCAGCATTTGGCTAATCATAGCTCTTCCATAAAGTACCATATGATGAATGGTGACCCCTGAGGTATGGTAACACCCTGGGGTGCCTCCTTAGAAAATTATCTCTGACCTCAATTTAGCGATATGCATGTTGTTATGTTCTGGCCACACTGTATGTGTGGTAACTCTTCACGTGCCAGTGTGTTTGATGAACCTGGAAACCCAGCTCCAAGACTGTAAAGCAGAGCTTTATTAGTACACCACCTAATATTTTTGTCCCCCTGCCCCCAGCAATTTTCAAGATTGTGGATTTGTATATTTTTCAGTGGAGAAACCAAATTAGTTCTGATTTTTAAAATCAGAAGAGATTTATTATAATACCTTATGTATAATTTGTATTAAGTTGTTACCACTGCCTCAAAAAGAAAAGCAACCCAACAACAGATAAATGACAACTACAAATATTCACCAATAACAAATCCATGCAGACTAGAATAAATATCATTCTAATCACTTGTTCAGGAAAGAATGCAAAGCAATTGCTTAGCAGATTACACATGGGTATTTGGGAATTTTAAATGTGTCTCAATGGAAGTGCAAATATTTATCTTTCCTATTTCTCAGTGTAATGTAGAGTCAATACACATTTCCCTCTGATGCTGCTCACCAGAAATGAACTCCTCTGCAAATCCTTTCCCACTGTCTGGGAATGAGGGGCTTCCCACCTGACTATTGGAGTCCAAAGTGATCAAAGGTATTTTCTCTTTCAATATTCTGGGCAGTGACCCACTTGTTGAAAAGATAAACACATGGAGATGTTTGTGTTTTGTTCTGAGTCCTGCCCCCACAGAAATGCAGCCATTGGAGACCTAGAGCGGGAGGAGAGCAGCACTGACTGGAGCTCCAGGGGCACAGGAACTAGCATCTGCATCTAGTGTCTGGGAAGAAACGCCATCTCCACATACCCAATACACTCTTTCTAATTAACAGTTTGTTTTCCTCGTGACTACAGGAGATTTCTGTTGGTTTTTAATTAAAAATATAAAGAAAGCAAAATGGACACAATGACTACATGTTTCCTATGGTTTGGTTTTCCTTTTTATTGTCTGAAAAATATGCAACGGATCCCAGAGGTGATATCTTAATGGCTTCTGTTTGTGTTTTTAGTTTTTTCTCCCTCCCCCCACTATCTCCGACCACCCTTGAAATAAAAGGCAGGTAATCCTATCTGTAATCTAATACTACAAAAAGTAACTATAGGTTTTAAAAATCTCTCTGTAACCATATTAGATATGGATGACTTTTGGCATCCTTTTATTGGTAACGAGGAAGCTAATAAACACTAAATACCTAAAGAATGTAAAAATTTACCTTTGTGGATAATAGCAAAAGGAAAAAACACACACACCAAACAACCTAATTCTTGTTTTAACAGGGAATGGCTAAGTAAAATTTGGTAATACCCTGTATGGAAAACAAAATAGGATTTTAACAGAAGAGAGCCATAAGTCTCTTACCAATGTGGGGGAAAATATAAAACATACTGCTGAGTGTAAAAAACAAACTGCAGCAGGAAACATTGATAATTCTATTTTTAACACAAATCCACACACAGAAACATGGTACTTCAGCCCTTCTATGGGAATAAATAAGTGCATACAAAATTCTGAAAGGACACAACAGCCTGAAAAAGCTGTTACTTTTTGGTAGGACAATAGAATCACGAGTGAGCACAGAGTCTGAGGTCAAAATAGACTTCAGTGTTATGGAAGTTGTTTGCATTTTTACAAGGAGAATATCCTATATAATAAAAGCCTAATATGCAAATTGACTGAACAGCAGAATGACTGGTTGCTATGAAGCGCACTGACCACCAGGGGGGCAGATACTCAACGCAGGAACTGCTCCCTGGTGGTCAGTGTGCTCCCACAGGGGGAGCGCTGCTCAGCCAGAAGCTCTGAGCCAGGCTGACGGCTGGTGAGCACAGTCAGTGGCAGTGGCGGGAGCCTCTCCCACCTCTGCGGCAGGGCTAAGGACCCCTTGGCGGAAATCCCCCCAAGAGGTCCCGGACTAAGACCTCTGCAGGCCAGGATGAGGAACCCCCCACCCCACACCCCCAGTGCACAAATGCCGTGCACCGGGCCTCTAGTATTTATATATTATGTTTATAACAAAAATTAATTTTTTAAATTATATAGCATTTATAAAGTAACTACATATTACCTGGCACAAAGTAAGCACCCAACAAATGGTAGCTGTACTATTTTTAAAAATTAACAGGAAATACTGACTTAATTAGCTTAAAGTTACTTAAAATATAGTGCAAAATATTAGTTTGTCAAATATGTGTGTTAGAAGAGAAATTTCATTTCCCCACTTATGTATTTTTTATTGAATTTATTGAAGTCAGCTTCTGCCTGTGTTCTGCCACTGGCACGAGCTATAAAGCAATCTGCAGGTGGCTGCTACTTATTCTGGTCTTAGAGATGCTCATGTGAGGACAACCTGTGAATGAAGGCTAGCTGCTGCTAGTGCCTGGTGTGGGGCCAGTTAACAAGTGGTGTGGGGAATTCTGAAGCCAGAGGCTGCTTGTTTGAGAGATTTTAGGAAAATATTAAGCATGGGTCAAGACAGGCCATTTGTATGGAAAAGCCACTGGAAACAGCTTGGGTAGGACTAAATGTTGGGTGGGGAGGGGCCTCAGGGAATCACCAGGGAGGGGCAAACAGTGTGAGGCAGGTTGATGGAGTCTCAGATATGGTGCCTGCCTGCTGGGTCTCTTGGAGGTGGGGGGAGGGAGGAGAAGAAGAAGAGGGCTTATCCAAGGAACAATGGTTTCTGCCAGCATTTCCGTCTGGAAGAAGGTGGCCCCAAGCTCTTGCCTTGATGCCAGACAATTCAGTTCCTCCCTATATATGTCTGGTGCCTTTCCAGCTGCTGCCCCAGTGCTGGAGCTCAGAGGGAGTTAGGATAAGTACACTTGGGTCCTTTAAGAGGAACTGCCTATGACTCCAGCAGACCTCCATCTCCCTCAGCCTCAATGCTCACTGGTTTTTACAGCCAGAAGTTATGGGGACTTCTCTTTCTGGCACTGGAACCCTGGATGGAGGGCCTGGTACGGTGCTGGAATTAACCCTGATTAAATTCAAGGTTAATTTTTTGCTCCTCAGAGGGGACCTCCATAGCTGAGATATCCCTCATGATTTTTATCTACCACACGTGGTTGTGGGATAAGCCCATCCCATGTCTCTACCCCTCCTATCAGTTTCAATGTAGCTTCTTATTTAATTCCCTAGTTCAGTGGTTCTCAACCTTTCTAATGCTGCAACCCTTTAATACAGTTTCTCATGTTGTGGTAACCCCCAACCATAAAGTTATTTTCGTTGCTACTTCATAACTGTAATTTTGCTACTGTTAGGAATCATAATGTAAATATCTGTGTTTTCTGATGGTCTTAGGCTCTATAGCAGCGGTTCTCAACCTGTGGGTCGCTAGCAGGGTCACCTAAGACCACCGGAAAACACAGATATTTACATTACGATTCATTAATAGTAACAAAATTACAGTTATGAAGTAGCAACAAAAGTAATTTTGTTATTTTGTAGTACAGGTAGCAAACTAAAAGAGAAACAGATAACAAAATATTAAGCAGTGATTCTATCAGTAAAGCAAATTGCCTCAGAGTTTCTCAGAACACAGTTTCTTTCCAGTCTTAATAAAGTGACGTTTCACCATTGCGTCTCTCTTAATGGGCTTCTGAGATTGAAAGGGTATTTTAAATATTTCAATCACTCCCCAGGGAAGCCAATATGACATTTCCAACAGAAAAGAAACTTACACCGTATTATCTCTTACAACTATATCAGCTCACGATTGTACAATTTGATAATTGAGAAATCCAATTGGCTCTCTCTGAGGTGGGGAAAATAGATTTAAGAGGAGATGGAATTGGGGCAATGACATTCAGGCAGCCCGGTCAATAGCACTAACAGGCCAGATTGATTGCAGGCAGGAGTGAGCCAAGGAGGTAGAAAGGGGCTGGGAGTGGATGGGAGAAACCAGGCTTCTGGCTGGTTGCCTCTTGCTACTCTGCTGCTAAAGCCCAAGAGGAAACTGTCTGATTCAGCTTCTTTTCTGATGAGTTCCTGCATCCAAATACAGGCCATTTCCTCTTCTCCAGGTTAACGTTCCCTGGCCTTGAGTGCTTTCACCCTGATGTGTGGCATACGGAGTGAATTGGTGGCTTAAGTAAGTTGCTGTGAATACTCATCAAAATACTGAAATGTGCAAATAAATGGTTTCTTGTTCTTTCCTTAAATAGAGATTCAAGGTTAATTTTTAATAATTAAAAAAGGCATTTGCCTTTTCATTTGTTTTCTTTAGTGGGTGATAAAGATCCACTCTATGTCTTACTTATATTTTAGCTTTGAGGCCCAGTAAAAGCTCAGAATCTCTGATCCAGAGAGTGATTCTAAGTTCTCTACCCTGACTTGCTTTCCTGCCTGTTCTATGGCCAACCAAACCCCAGCTCACTCCCTGACTCTGCCACTCCTAGCTGTTAAGTACTGGGCAGGTAATAAAAACTGCTTGATGTTCAGTTTCCTTCTCTGTCAAACAGGGGTGTTGAGGCAGACATGGAAGTCCCAGATCATGATGGGCACTCAGTATCTAGTTGTTCCCTCTCCCTGGAATGCATGCCCCAGTGGGCTAACTGAGCAGTCCCTTGTCTGCAAATAATTCACTCCTGCCTGTTTCCAAGATTGCTCAGTAAGCCAATACTTAATAGCCTTAGTACCTTTTGTTTCTGTTTCCCAGTTTGAATGTCATGGTAGGTCCTTCTGGTCTTCCTCCAACTCCCAGCACCCCTGATTAATTCTCCTGTGCTCAAGTTCTACAAGACCATGTACACTGTCCTTACTGGGCAACACTGGTGACAAGAGTTATGGAGGTTCTTGCTCATGGAATTGAGATTCTAATTGCCAGACTTAACTCATGTCCTATTAAACGTACCCATAAGCCAAGAACTTTCCAAATATGGACAGTGTAGGTGTGTGGCCACCTGCTCAGAAGGCTGGTGTGTGTGGGCATTTTGGATAGGAAGAGAAGTGTTCTGATCCTATTGTCCATAGCCTAGTGTCAGAAGCAAGGAAACTTACTAGTAAATTACTTGTAAAGAGTGGAACAACCTGCCAGTCTGGAGCCCAACTCACTGCCATTGGATTCCTTCTCTTCGCTCCGCCCTGATGGGTTTCTGAAGGAGAACTTCTACTTCTGGGCATGACTAAGATATTGGCCGTCTCTCTGCAGAATACCACGACCAACCTTGCACATAATAGAAAACCCAACTTCCTGAAGGTGCTGGAACGTGAACATAAGGAGACAGACTGGAGGAGTGTGTGCTAGGTGGAGGGGGGAGCAGAGAGCCAAGCAAATTCCCACTAGCAAGGCTTTAGCCTCGGGCTAAGCTGCAGGCACAGAGGTGGGTGGGGTTGCTTGAAAACTTGTAGGCTTTCTGGCCTGGGGAACCAGAAAAGTGAACCTGAGCAATCACGGGTGCTTGTGGGGAGTGGAAGAGCCTCAGAAGGAAAAGAGCCAAATCAGGGATCCCCATCTCTGCTTACCCACGTAGTATATTACCCCTGAATGACTTGGGAGCCAAAGACAAAAGATCTACATTAAGACCAAAGCTGCTGCCCAAGAAGGAAAATTGCAATTCAAACCTAGCCAAGAAAAGCACCTGCTAAAACAAAGGAAGCAATAAAAACTTGGTAAAAAGAACAAATTCCAAAATTCCCAACCTAACATTCATAATGTCCAGTGTATAATCTGAAATTACCTGACTTTCAAAGAACCAAGAAAATGGAGCATATTTCTCAAAAGGAGAGTCAACTGAATCCAAGCATAAAATGAAGGAAATGTTGAAAATAACATTAAAGGATTTTAAAGCACTACAGTAAACTATTCTCACAGAAGTATGACAAAACATGCTTCAGTAAAGGATCATATCAGCAGAGAAATAGAAATAACAAAAAAGAAATGGACATTCTAGAACTGAAATTATAATATCTATTTTTTTTAAAAAAATTCATGCTATGAACTTAATAGGAAAATGGACATGACAGAAAAAAGAGTAGGTAAACCCAAAAACAGGTTAGTAGAAACTATACAAGATAAGAGAGAAAGATTGAAAAAAGAAGTTAACGACCTTATGGACCTATTAGGTGATTTCAAACAGTAAACATACACATTTTGAAATGAGAGTTAAGGTGCAAAAACATATTTAAAGTAAACAATAATATTAATGTAATCAACAATATCCTTCGTATTCAGAAATTAAGCACCACAAATATAACTACTACTTGGTTCAAACAATAATATGAGATTTAGAAAGTATTTTAACTGGATCATACAAAAATACAGACACATAAAAAACCTTGAGATGCAGCTAAATTGATGCTAAGGGAAATATAATAAGGTTAAAAGGCTATGTTAGTAAAGAAAAGACTCAAGTTAATGATCTACTAGTAAACTTCCATCTTAGAAAACTAGGGAAAAAAAGAACAAAATAAACCTAAAGCAAGCAGGCAGATTGAGATAAAGACAAGAGCAGTTAATAGAAAGGACCCAAGAAGAAACAGAAAGCTTGAACAGACCTTTATTACTTAAGGAAATTTACAGATGTAACTATATATGCAAAAGACCCAAAACAATCCACAGAGCAATAACTATAGTCAATAACTGAGTTTAGAAAACCTGTTAGTTACAAGATCAGATTATAAACAATAACTGCATTTCTCCGTACTAGTTAGAAAGTGAAATTTTAAAATATACAATTACGTGCCCTAGCCGGTTTGGCTCAGTGGATAGAATGCCAGTCTGCGGACTGAAGGGTCCCAGGTTCGATTCTGGTCAAGGGCACATGCCGGGGTTGTGGGCTTGATCCCCAGTAAGGGGCGTGCAGGAGGCAACCAATCAATGTTTCTCTCTCATCATTGATGTTTATATCTCTCTCTCCCTCTTCCTTCCTCTCTGAAATCAATAAAAATATATTTAAAAATATATATATATAATTACAATAATGTTAAAATGATCAATTATGTAGGAATAATCTACATATAAGAGCTTTACACAGAAAATTATAAAATTTCATTGAGAGAAATTAATGAAGACCTAACTAATGGAGGGATGTGCCATGTTCATGGACTTGACACTCAGCATTTTAGATATTAGTTCTTCCCAAATTTGATCCATAAATGTAATGGAATGCCAATCAAAACCCCAAAAGAAGTGTGTGAGTGTGTGTGTGTGTGTGTGTGTGTGTGTGTTCCTGCATGACTTGACAAATTGATTCTGAAATTTATATGGAAATACTAGAGGCCCAGTGCACAAAATTCGTGCATGGGTAGGGTCCCTAGGCCTGGCCAGTGATCAGGGCCAATCGGGGCCTTCCTTCCCCTGGCTGCCAGCTAGGGCCTTCCTTCATTCCTTGCCGCCCCCTGGTGGTCATTGCACATCATAGCATGCAGTCAAACTCCCAGTCGGTCAAACTCCTGAGGGGAAAATTTGCATATTAGCCTTTTATTATATAGGATAAGGGGCAAAAAAAGCCCAAGACACTTTTGAAGAAGGAAAGTGAAAGGACAGGCTCTACTTGATATCAAGGTCCATGCATAAACCATGGACACAGACAACAGTGTGGTAAAGGCCTGGGGGAAAAGGGAGGGGATGGCTGTGGTGTGTATATATATTTACATTTTTCTGTATGTGTTACATTTCACAATGAGTAAATGGGAATAAAAAGAGTGAGTGCATACTTCCTCCTTCCTTGATGGAAGAGGAGGGTGCTCAGTACTGATGGCAGAGGGACAATGGCTCCCGCTCACCATGGAGATGCCGGGTCCACCATGGACTGCTTACCTTTCAACTTCTTTTACACGACAAGGAAAACAACATCCATCTTGTTTAAGTCACCACTTAGGGGATTTCTGTTCTTTGAAGCCAAATCTTATCCTATCATCTATAAGATCTGGATTCAATTCAACTGACACATAACCAACACCAATTATATGAGACCCAGTGCTTGGTTCTGGGGATAGAAAGAGCAATAATGAACTTAAAGATGAATAAGGATCAAAAGAAGGCGAGGCATACACTAAGAGATCAGAGAGAAGCACTTGGGCCATTATGACTTGGACTGGACCGTAGTCTCATCTCTATGTCCTGGAAGAACTTGGGTCAAGATGCTGAGTTTTCAGGGCTGCTGCTACCCCATCACTTCTCTTGTGCTCTGGGAGACATTGCCAAAAAGTAAAGGGGCTTTTATTACAATTGGCCATAGGCCAACTCTTTGCTTAAAATGAGCTTCTTGGGCCTTTTCAACTCTCCTTGGATCCCAACCACAGTCATGCAAGAACCCTGGAAGATTTACTTTTCAGATCTGAGCCTCATTTAGCTTCATGTATGGAACACAGGGTCTCAAACTGTGCACTGAGCAGAAAATGGGAATAGGTCACACTCGTTTCCAGAATCAGACTGAGCCCAGGTTATTTTAAAGTGAGCTATGAAGCAAATCAAAGTTGTTTTTAAATACATAAATCCAATAAGCCAGATACACTCAGAACTAAACCTATATCTTTTATAGGATTATTCAAGCAGAAAATAAAAATATTCCCTAAGCTAAACCTGAGTTGAATTGTACCCTCATTTGATTTGGTTCAAGTCCTTGGGTTGTGGAAGGAGGGGAGGGGTGCGTTTGTGCAGGGGGAGCTTAAGAGCAGACCCCTGTGGGTGGCAGGAGGTTCCAGGAGCCCACTGCGTTTGGAATGTAAAATTAAGCCTTGTTGGGGGTCTGCACAATAGCAGCTCAGCCATCAAAGGGAAAGACGACCTGTATTTGTCTGTATAGACTTTGTATTTGCCCCTTAATCAATGCTCTTGCAGTCAGCTGCGGTCCAGGTCCAGGGAAGATAGCAGGGAGTTTGGCCTCCTGTTTAGTGCTCCCTAGAGGGGCAGCCTACCTGGCAGGTATGACTTGGTACATCGAGAATGCAGTGTTTTCTTCTTGAAATACACTCCTCAGGCATTGCAAAGAAAGCAAGCTGATGGGGCTCTCCACAGGAGTTGTGGTGTTTGATCAAGGGGAGGTTTCACCAGCACAGACACCTTGGCTGGGAATACAAGGTATTATAATGCAAACGGTTCAGTCCTTCTCAGGGAATCAGGAGCTTTCAAAGAGGTACAAGAGGAGGGAACAAATGGCTGCTAAAAGCAAAATACAGAAATATAACTAAGAGCATCTTGTCTTTGTGCACAGTTTCCTTAAGTCAGAAATAGATTTGACTGTGCAAGGGCTTCAGGGAAGGAGCCCGGTGGGCAGGCCTCTGCCCCAGTCCCATCTGCAAAGCCATGAAAGACCAGAGTGGGAGCCAGCTGGGTGTGGGTGATGAGCTCTGAGGAGGCCGGCCTGGTGTTGGATGGATTGGCTTATACCACACCTCAGGCTGTGTTAGGCACTTAAGGATGTGATTGGAGAAGAAAAAGTATCCCTTGCTCACAGAAGTATGTCCTCGTATGTGGATGCCAGGGGGACTTGCCTGCCCAGGCCCTGGAGTTTTGTCTTATTGGTCCCTGTGTCCCAGGCTCCTAGTAGAGATATGCTGAAGGAAGAAGGCATTGGGATGAGTCAGTGGCCAAAGGGCCATGTGCTAATCTCCTTCTGTGGCTCCAAAGACAGAAGGAGGCAGCGTGCAAGCTGCCATCTCTCCCCTGCTAAAACCCTGGGGAGGCCTTGGTGCTCTTTGGGTCAAGCCTCAGCCCCCTGCCTTGACTCCAAAGGCTGCACACACCTCCAGCCTGTCACCTTCTGTCTCCCCCACACCACCAGCCTCGCCTCCATTTCTTCAGGTTGCTGTGCCCCTGTCCACACTGGGGCCTTGGTGTCTATTAGTACAAGGAATTCTACCCTTGCCTGGCCAAACTGCCCCAGTCCTCAAAGTCTGCTTGACTGGCACTTGCTGGGAGGTGCTCCCTCAAGCCCTTTGTGCAGATACTTCAGGTCAAGTCCATGTCCTGTCGGCCCACAACTCCTCTACATTCCTGTCTTAGCACTTACCACAACCAAAATGGAAAGAATATTTGTGTAATTATTTGTAAACCATCTTTCCTACTGGGTCGTAACCTTTGTTAGTGCACAGACTTCCATCTATTTCTACCACAGTGTCGGGCTCATATCCTAACAGCAGCTGACCCTGACTAGGTCCTTCCGTCTCCTTCACGCATTATCTTAATCCTCACACTCGCCAATGAGATAAACACCATTGCTACACACGCTTTGCAAACAGGAGTTTGGGGAATAGTGAGGAGGTTCGGAAACTTGCCCAAGATAACCCAGCCGGTAAGTATCTGAGCAAGAATTTAAAACCAGACAGTAAAGCTCTGAAGTTTGATGTCTTAGCAACCATCTTGCAGTGGCTGGAGAAAGACCTGAGCATAAGGAATGTGGTTCTGAAGGATGTGATGCTGATGTCAAGTTCATGAGACTCACTGGGCAGGAGCGGCGCATGTGTGAGTGTCTTCTCTGCCGGTTACATGTGCTAACATTTGTCCTGTGTTTAGCACAAACACGTCCCCATGTTTTCCTGATAAAGATGCTGAGGCTTAGAGAGTTTAGTAACAGGTCTCACAGCTAACAAGTAGCAGAATTTGGGCTCCAAACCCTTTAGAACACTGTATTTTACTGCCCCCCACCACTGTAGCAACAAGGGCCAACACTTAGGGTCTTAAAGTCAGCTCAGTCTCTGTACATGTCACAGGCAGAGACTATGGAAGAAGGAGGCAAACTAAACTCTCAGAAGCAGTTTCCAAGCCTACAAATCCAAAGATGCAATTTGTGACAGGAATTGTCAACATTTTCCTGACATGGCTTCTCCAAAGTGAAATGAGAGCTCTCTGCTGCTTTAGGGGAGCTCATTTTCTGAGTTTCCTGAGGAGATGGATGGAATAAAATTACCCCCTCAGGGTGGGGCAGCGTGCAGTGCCCTCCCAGCAGGTAGAGCACAGCATGGGAATGATTTACACAAGACCTATGCTTAGGGATTGCAAAATTCTCCTACAACTAAACTTTGTCATAAAAATGACTACAGGCTCCCTGAGCTAATAAAATGCAGAGATGAAAACAAGCCTTCCATGTCCCCTTGTTTCCATGGGTATCAGGGCTGCAAGGAGCAGCTGGCTGGGGCAGGAGGAGGTGCAGAGAGAAAGGAGAGGTGGGGGAGATGGAATGAAGAGAGGGGAAAGAGCAGAATTGAAGGCAGACATGGGCAGAATGGAGAAAAATTAATGTAGAATATGAGACTTAATTATGGATTCTGGGTTTCCCATTCAAACTATGATATAACTGGAGGCCCAGTTTGATGCCCATAATGGAATAATACTCATGACAATATTTGTGCTGGAGAAACAAAAGCACAAATAGCCTGACTTTCCATCAATAGGAGGCTGGTCTGGGAAATTATGGTAGCAAACATTATGTCTGATTGTAGAATTAACAGGCTGTTTAAGATAACATGTGGCTCTTCAAAAGAACAAATGTATCTAACACTGACTTACAGGGACATTTGTGGGGGGGAAAAAGAGTAAGTTTGAGGATAGTATGAGCCCATTTTTGTAAAACAAAAAAAACAACACACATATACACTTAGAGAAAAAGAGTCTTGCATATGTGCTAGCCTGAGTAGAGAGAGGTGCGAGGGATGCCCAGGAAATTTAGCAGTAGATGCTTCTGGGAGGATGGATGAGGTGCTGGAAGGGAAGGAGGGAAAAGCAACCAAGGTTTTCTTTGCACACCTCTGTGCTATTTGACTTGTCATAATGAGCTTATGTTGCTGGGATTTGATATGAAAAGAATAATGAAAAAAGGTTAGCAATATTAAACTACTTAGCATCTAGGATAGCAAACTATACTCAATGAAAACAGAAAGCATTGCCTTTGCAGCTTATTATGCGTCTTGCCCACCACTAAATGTTTCATATACCCTCGCCGAATCTCCCAGTGACCTTTATGCACCCTTGACCAGGCTTAGAAACGCTTAATAAGTTGCCTATTGGTAAGGGACATGTCTGACTTCTGAGTCCAGGTCAGGCCTCCTGCAGAGGCCCAGGGGGAAGGGTGTGTGGCTAGAGGGCTTCCAAGAACCAAGAGGTCAAGCTGGAGGCTACGGAGTAGGGATATCAACTTGCCTCCGTGTGTGGCAAGGCAGGGACCATAACAGCTGCGAGCTGGACCCAGGGTTAGAATTGCTTCCCTAGCGCATCAAACTTTAATGCCTCAATTGTCATGACTGGGCTCGGCTGAGCAAGCTGCTATAACCCATCAGCTTCCATATAGCATTTCCAAGGGAGCAGGATGTTTGGGACATCCTATGTCTGGAGGCATTTTATCACTCAGGAGGCTTAACCAAGACCATTAAAATGGCCTAACCCAATTTCCTCTCCCCATGGGCAGGGCAATTAAGGGCATTCAGGTCCAGCAGGCCTGTGGCGTTAGGCAGTCAGATCTTATTAACTTGGGGTTTTGTGACAATTTCATATAAGCCTGGCTGAAGTTTTGCCTCAGCAACATTTGCAGACAAAAGGTTTGCTAGGTTTCTTGATGAAAAAGGAAAACAGACAAGTGAGAATGGAAAATGTTTAACCTACTTGAGCAATTTAAGTGATATTTTTGTTTTATTTGTAAAGAACTTAAGCAAGGCGTCTGCCTGAAAATACCAGCTCCTAAGTAGTTGTTATTAATGGCAAAAGCAGAATCAGCAAGGTTTCCAGGTCTTAACTTTTTAGAAGCAGCCAAGTAATTATATCTGCTTTAGAGTAATATTCCAGTTCTCCAACAATATTTCCCCAAAATGTCTAGACCAGTGGTTCTCAACCTTTCTAATGCCGTGACCCTTTAATACAGTTCCTCATGTTGTGGTGACCCCCAACCATAAAATTATTTTTGTTGCTACTTCATAACTGTAATTTTGCTACTGTTATAAATCGTAATGTAAATATCTGTGTTTTCCCATGGTCTTAGGCTCTACAGCAGCGGTTCTTAACTTGTGGGTCGCTGCAACCCACAGGTTGAGAACCACTAGCAGGGTCACCATGAGGAACTGTATTTAAGGGGGTCAACATGAGGAAGTGTATTAAAGGGTCGCGGCATTAGAAAGGTTGAGAACCACTAGTCTAGAAATTGTCCAACCAGAAGGGATGATGTTGCAACCCAGTACCTCTGATGGGAAAAGCCTGAACATAGTAGGTGTCCCAAACTGCCTTGCAGATTACTCATTGCTGCCTTTTAGGATGGAATTGGTTACTGGTTGCTGTGGGCTTGCCCACTTCCGGTTTCTCTGTGTCTAGAGAGGAAGTGTCTACAAGCTGCATGCCTCAACAGGGAGGAACCGCTGCTCCTCCTTCCACAGGACAAATCTGCTGCTTCCTTCCCTCTTAGTCCCTCTGTGTTTTCAAAACAATTATTTCTCTTGCCTTTCCAATTTTCTTGGACTCCATTTCCTAGTCTCCTCTTAAAGTTTTCCTCCCATCTCATCCCTCTGGGAATTTGCGAATGGGAGAGAATAGTCCACAGCTGCAAACTCCATTTCCTCAGACTTCCTCACTGCTTCCTTCTCTATGTCCTGTCCCTATCATCACAGAAACTGCTCTCCCAAAGGTCACCAGTGACATTCTATCAGCGAACGCAGTGACCTTTTGTTCATCTTCATGCCGCTTGACCTTTCTGAGTGTCTCACAGATAGTGCTATCCCCTCTCAGCCTTCCTGAAAAATCAATTTTTTGCTTCCACTCCTGGATGGTGTGGCTCAGTTGGTTGAGTGTTGTCCCATGCACCAAAAGGTTGTGGGTTCAATTCCTGGTCAGGGCACATGCCCTGGTGGTAGGCTCAATCCCTGGTAGGGGGTATGCAGAAGGCAGCTGATCGATGTCTCATTCTCACATGGCTCTTTCTCTTTCTCCCTCTCCCTTCCTCTCTCACTAAAATTCAATTTTAAAAAATTAAAAAAAATGTTTTAAATCAATGTTTTGCTTCCATAATCCTATGGTCTCCTTATTCACCCTCTACTTCTGGTTGTGGTTTTTGTTTTCTTTCTTTGCTTCTAACCTGGCTGGCATTGCTCAGTGGTTAAAGCATCAGCCTGCACACAAGAGGGTCACTGGTTGGATTCCTGGTCAAGGGCCCATACCTGGGTTGCAATTTTGAACCCTGTCCCTAGTCAGGGTGTGTATGGAAGGCAACCAATCAATGTGTCTCTCTCACATTGATGTTTCTCTTTCTCTCTCTTCCACCCTCCCACCTCCCTTTCACTCTCTCTGGAAAAAAAATCAATATAAATAGAACAACAAGAAAAGCCAAGAGTAAGTAGAAGGAAGAAAATAATAAAGATTAAAGCAGAAATAAATGACATAGAGACTAAAAAACAACAACACAAAGGTCAATGAAATCAAGATCTGGTTCTTTGAAAAGAAAAGAAAACAAAAAAAGATTGATGAACCCCTATCCAGACTCATAAAAAAAATACAGAGAGAGAGGACCCAAATAAATAAAATGAGAAGTGAAAGAGGCAATATAACAACAGACACCATAGAAATACAAAGGATTTAAGCAAATACTATGAACAACTATATTCCAACAAACTGGACAACCTGGTGAAATGGACAAATTTCTAGAAACATACAATCTTCCAAAACTCAATCAGGAAGAATCAGAAAACCTGAATCCTCATACCAGACCAGAAAAGACTCTATAACTCATCTGCTCCATGCTCCTTGCTCTCTGTCTTACGTTTGAAGAATATACATGGAATTCTTATAGTTCGTTGGCCTAGTGAAGTCTTCAAAATCCTGAAAATAGGCTCATAATCTCTTCTTCCCTTGAGACCTCAACTCCAAAATAGACTAGAAGTAAAATGTACCATAAAGTCCAACAGGCACCAGTGTGATCCCCAGTGCTAGCAGTAGCCAAGGTCTCAGGACCAGTAAACTATTGATTCTTTCTAACTCTTAGTTCCCTCATATTAAAAGATGAGTAATTATAGTCCCTATGCTATGAAATTCATTTTTAAGATAAGACATATATACACTAAATCCAGTACCTTGTCCAGTAATGTTAACTGCTATTATTTACTTCTTCCTTCTACTCACTTCTCCCTGCCATTTTCCTCACCCACTTTGGCTGAAAGCACAGTCTCTATTGATACTTAGTTTCCACTTCGTTTTGCCATTTAAGGCCATGACTCAATACATCCACTAGACTGTAACTAAATGCACTATGGGCATGGCCACATCCAGTTCTCCTGGCACCTCCTCCCTGCCTCTTCACTTTGTGCACAATGTGGACTGGAATGATTAAATGAATGACTTAGTAATTACCAATGAATTTCTCTTCTACTTTTAAAAATTTTAATATGTTATTTAACTCAATAGATCCAAACTATTTCCATATTAACATGTGATCAATATAACAATTGAGATAGTTATTTGAAATCTGGTGGCTATTTCACACTTAAAATACATCTCAGTTTATACTAGCCACATTTCAGATGCTCAGTAGGCATGTGTGACCAGTGGCTGCTATACTGAGCAGCACAGCAAGACCCTTGCTGCTCAAGGCACTGGCATCACTTGGGAGCTTGTTAGAAATGCAGACTCTCTGGCTTCTTCCCAAACCCACTGACTCAGAACCTACATTTTAACCTACATTTAGATCCCAGAGGATTTAAATGCACATTAGTCTGAAGAAAATGGATTCAGGTCTGCCTGAAACATTTCTGTGATTTCCTATTGCCCTCATGATAAATGTCCAGCTATTGACCTTGGAATTCATTCATTCATTCATTCATTCACTCATTCATCACTGTTACTGAGTGCCAGGCTCTGAGTTGGGTAATGCTTGGGACACAGAGGGATGAAGACAGACCTGATTCCTGCCCTCATGGAACTCCCAGGCAATCTGCACTAATAAAAGAGAAACATGCAAATTAACCATCACTTCCCTACAACCACCAGCCAATCAGGAGAGAGTATGCAAATTAACCCAACAAAGATGGAGGCAGCCATGGAGCTGGAGGGAGCAGGAGGCTTAGGTTGCCCCTGGCAATGGAGGAAGCCAAGCCCCCCCGCCATCAGCCCCCCCCCCGCCCCCCGGCCCTGGCCAGCCCTGGCCTCCGCTCAAGGCTACAAAGTTTCAATTATAGAAGATAAATAAATCCCAGATACCTGGTTCCAGCAGGCCCTGGCCTCTGCTCAAGGAGGCGCTGGAAAAATAATGAAAAAAAGAAAGAAAAGAAAAAAAGGAGGGGCTGGGAGCTTGGGTCACTGGGGGTCATGGCAGGCCTGAAAATGGCCCTCAGCCCCTCATCCAGGCTGGCCAGGCACCCCAGCAGGAACCCCACCCTGATCTGGGACACCCTTCGGGGCAAACTAGCCAGCCTCCACCCGTGCACCAGCCTCTATCTATACTAATAAAATGATAATATGCTAATTAGCTGGTATACCTTCCAGGAGACCTTTCAAACATTCTTCTGGACAAAGCCATGGTGGTGGGGCCGAGGTAGAGGCAGTTAGAGGCCAAGAGGGAAGGGCAGTTGTGGGTGATCAGGCTGGTGGGGGGTGGGGCCATTGGGGGTAAGCAGACCAGCAGGGGGGCCAGTTAGGGGTGAGCAGGCTATCAGTGGGGGTCAGTTGGGGTCAGTTGGAGGTGATCAGGACAGCAGGGGAGGGCAGTTTGGAGTGAGCAGGCCAGCAGAGGGCCAGTTGGGGGCAAGCAGGCCAGTGGAGAGGGCAAGTGTGGGTGAGCAGGCCAGCAGGGGGGGCAGTTGGGGGCAAGCACACTGGCACGGGGGGCAGTTGGGGGTGATCAGGCTGGCAGGCAGAGTGGTTAGGTGCAATCAGGCAGGCAGGCAGGCAGGTGAGCAGTTAGGAGCCAGCAGTCCTGGATTGTGAGAGGGATGTCTGACTGCCAGTTTAGGCCGGATCCCTGTAAACAGGCAGTAGGATATTCTTTGAGGGGTCCCAGATTGGAGAGGGTGCAGGCCAGGCTGAGGGACATGAATTTCGTGCACTGGGCCACTAGTCTATATATATAAAAGGCTAAGCGACCATCTGACCGTCCAGTAGGTATGACCACCAGGGAGCAGAAGCTGCTGAGTTGTGGTGACTTGGCAGCAGCAGTTTGCGTGTGACACCCCGGAACCAGAAAGGAGGAAGCCTGATCCCTGCAGGCCAGGCTGAGGGACCTCACCTGCCAGAGGGATCCTCTCGCTCCACAGATGCCCAGGAGCTGCACCACTGCCCCAGGTGCATGCGGGCCAGGGAGTGACCACAGGAGGTTGGCTCCAGGGTGTGTCCGGCCCATCTTGCCCAGTCCCGCCCTGCAGGCCACCTTCTAATTAATTTCCTTTCAATGTGCACATATCTGTGCACCCAGCCTCTAGTTAATAGGTAAGTACCCAAACTCCTGTTTCATTCAATGATAAACATAATGTGCTTAAAGTGAAGTTACAGTGTGCAAGGAATATTACAGGAGGCCTGACCTGGTTTTGAGTAGAAGGGGCATCCAGAAAATAACCCAAATACAGGAAGAAAACATTATCAGGGCAAAAAGCCACATGCAGATGAAATGTCCCATTACAGGAGAGGGGCTGAGAAGAGGCAACAGCCTTTCCACTGTCTCTGAGAAGGGTCACTTTCAGGCGTCAGATCAATGTGGATAAACACCTGGAGGGGAGGGTTCCAGAAACAGAGCCAGGTGATAGGATTATACACACCACACACAGATCTGCCTGCGTTTCAAAAGTGAGGGGAGAAAGAACAGAGAAGGTCAGGAAGGTGGCAGAGGCTTTATTTTTAAAACTGGTACCGGCTTGAATATATGTTTGGCTCTTGCTTTGTCAAAATTGGCCCTCGATTTGCCCACATTAGAGGTCTTTGTGTTCTGAGGACAAGGACTGTGAGAATAATTGTTTTTGCATCACAGTAAAAAAAGGCCTAATTGATGACATTTCTGTAGCCATCAACTCTTGAAGTCAGGAAAAAAATTTTTTTAGCATCATCTTTATGTTTAAGGAAAGGCTAAATCCTTCTCCTTAAGAGTTCTATTTTCTAATTTCTCCAAACTGCATTTCTAGTTTCTACATGTTGTTTTCTCATGGTGACAGTTTCAGGCATTTTCCCAAATGTTAAAGACACAAAAGATAAATGATAATGTGGTAAATTGCTGTGGATCCATGCTGTTGAAAAGATAAAAGAACATGAAATAGGACTTCTCTAACTTCTGTTCAATTTCAATGACACATTTCTTACTAGCCGCTTTTGGTTTTATTCTGTGAGTATTTAAATTTTAGCAGACTGAGTCCTTTCTCCTAGAAAGGTTCCAATTGCAGCTGTGGCAAACAGCACTTCTCTCGTATGAGCAGATTACAGTATAGCTCCAGAATCACTGGAAGAACTCTTGAATTGTTGACTTGGTTCCCAAAATGGCTTTTACTTGCAGGGACCATGGAAAAATGGGTCACATTCTTAGTTTCAGATGATATTTCCAGCACTTTATGGGCCTCCTTCCATCACAGTCCCCATTGCTAACAGAGTGTGTTTGTTAAAATGCACATCTGCTCACATACTCCCCTCCTAACACTCTGCAACACCCTTTACTTTCACTGTAGCAGCCTGATTTCTCCTCTACAGGCTGGGCTACTATCTGTGCTTTCTTGCCAGCCATACTGAACTAATTACCATTACTGTTCTCAAAGTTTGCTTTCCTCTTCTTGGCCTTCAGAAATTACGTGCTCCCTCTGTCTAGAACTTGGAACAGACTCTCTATGCACCTTCCCAGCCCTCGCCCAGCTCACTTAGAATTCAGTGAGCTCCTGTTCATCATTCAGAATTTGATGTCACTCCTACCAGGCAGTCTTCCAATACCTCTCCACTAGGCTGGTGGCACCTCTCTGTGATCATACATTTCAATGAACCTCCCACATGACAGCCACACCGTAACCCTTTATTGCCACTACCTTTTTGTCACTACCTATTTGATATCTCTCAGAAGACTGCTCAGGGGAAATGGAAGATTTGTTCACAACTGTGTTCTGCAGGGTCTAGCATAATGAATGGCTCACGTATTTGTTGAGTGTTGCTATGCTGGTGGTATAGTAGGGCAAAGAGTAAGACCTCAGAAATATTAGGGTCCTAGGCTCAGTTAGGATCCAGACATTTAGTTTGTACCCATTTGTACTTGATTACGTCATGAGCTGTTTCCCCAATGATACCATAAGGATCGTTGAGTAGCCCCCGAAGAAGCCTTCTGCAGGGGTCTGCGTGCAATAGGTAATCAATATATTCACTTAGCTATGTGAATCTTACTTCTTATAAATAATCACACTTTCTCAATGGTCTATCACTGATTAATAGAACTTGCACCCCTTCTTCCTACTTATTTTTGCAATCAAGGATAAAACAACATAAAAAAGTTTAAATTATAAAAGAAGATCTTAATCATGAGGCTCAGAGGGAGAGTTTCTATAGTGAGATGACCAAATATTACCTTAGGCTGTTGCATTTTATCCATGGGTCCTGTAGGCAAATGAAGTATCAATCTGCCCTTGGCCTGCAAGATGGATTGTTACCCTGCAACAAGTAAAGGCCACCACTAAGATCACAACTGGCTGGCTAAGTTAAAGTCGTGATAACGTCTAGCATAATATTCCACATAAACTTAAGAAATCAATAGGTTCCCATGTATTCTTAATACTTGTAGGGTTGAACTTTGGCGCTCAAGATTTCTAAAGCAGCAGCTAGACCAGAAGAAGCTGTTATTTGACATTTATCTGAAAACACTAACTCTGTGCAAGGTCATTTAGATTAACTACCATTTATTTCTCAAAAATCTTCAAAAAACTAGCAATAACCATAAAGATAATAATTTATTACAAACATAAGCAATTCAAGAAAGCTAATTAGCATGAAAAATTATAGTAAAAAATATTAGCTGTTCATAAAACATATGCCTAAATGTTTCTTGTTGCCTTTAGAAAAGATTTGTTACATATGGTATATATGGTATACTCCTTCCAGATGTTGATACTTAAAAAAATGAATGAGCATTATTAATCTTTTTTGTGAAGAACAAAAGAATTAATTGAGAGCCTCATTATCATAGATGATTGAGGTTTTAGATGATAATGGCATTTTATTTCAAAAGTTCATCAAACAGAGGATTTTAATTGTGAGGCTTAACTAATCATGACCATTTTGACTCTTAATAATTAAGTATCAAGATGGAAGTTTTTAATGAGTCTTCTTGAAATTAAGTGTACATTCTGCCTTGTGTATTTGATACAGAAAAAATGCTTCAAATGCTTGAAAATGTAAAAAACCTACTTCTAAGCATACTTGTTTTGAAAACACATTCTAAGAATTTAGGCTAGAAGTAGGTGAGCTGAGAAACAGGATGGTTAGAGTGGTTTTCAGCTGTTAAGGGGAAATAGTCATGTGACTAACATAAATGATTCGCTGACAAATATATATCCACAGATACATGTACAGGAATGACCTTCTAACTCTAAGCCAAGAGGTTAAGGTGCATGCCATCCACTGGTTTGAACCACTAAGAAAACATTCTTCTGCAAGTTATTCTATTCCTCATGCAAAAAAAAAGTACTACTCATTCATAACAAATGACTTAGAAGAGCAAGTTTATTGTCATTTCAGAATATAAAACGAGTGGCATTAGTGGCTCCATAGCTGATATCTAACATCTGTGATGGGATCATGTAAATGTTTCTGTATGGAAGCTTCTTCTGGGCTTGTGCAACCTTCAGAGCTGATGTTAGATGAGGAAGACACTGATTTCCCACAAATTATCTCTTTTGACCCTCCCCCATCTTCAATTTGGTTCAGATATAAATATGATTTGTTGGGAAACTGATGTGCTATTAGAAAAGCTTTTTTTTTTTTATAGGAGGCATTTCTAAAATGTACTTTCAGGAAGTGAAGTACTCTTCTTTTGCACAAAGAAAGAGAAACTCAAAGAGAGTAAAAAGAATTAGCGAGCTCTAGGCCCGCTCTAAACCTTTCCCTGGGGTCCCACCAGCTCCCCCAGTAAAGGCAAACTTGACTTTATTGCACTTTGCTCTACTACACTTCACAGACTTTGTGTTTTTTATAAATTGAAGGCAAAACACTCCACAAACAAAAAAAGGATGACTTGCTTTATTGTGGTGGCCCGCAAGTGAACTGACAATATGTCCACAATCAGCATATAATCCCTGATCAATCACATTGCCAGTCAAACATCAAAAGTTGAGAGCAGCCGAAGCCTGTTTGGCTCAGTGGATAGAGCGTCAGCCTGAGGACTGGAGGGTCCCGGGTTCAATTCCGGTCAAGGGCATGTACCTGGGTTGCGGGCACATCCCCAGTTGGGGGCGTGCAGGAGGCTGCTGATTGATGTTTCTCTCTCATTGATGTTTCTAACTCTCTATCTCTCTCCCTTCCTCTCTGTAAAAAATCAATAAAATATAATTTAAAAAAAAAAGTTGAGAGCATACTTGAGGGCCAACTGGATCCTGAGACATATTTCTGGAGAGCACTTTTATTTTCCCATGAAACTTTTTTTAAATCCTCACCTAAGGACATGTTTTTATTGATTTTCTTTAGAGAGAGAAGAAGGGAGAGAAAGAAATATCGATCAGGTGCCTCCTGTAAGCACCCTGAATGGGGATCGAACCCACAACCCAGGTATGTGCCCTGACCAGTGACCAAACCTACAGTCTTTTGGTGTATGGGATTACATTCCAACCACTGGAGCCACCAGCCAAGGCTCCCATGCAGCTTTTATTGGAACATCCCTAAACGGAAAGCTTTTCTGGAGCCTTGTTTTCCAGGACTAAAGAGAACAATTAGACCTCTGCCACACCCTATAGCAGACATCCCTCTGAGGTAGGACAAAGAACCCAACATACAAAGATCCTAGGCAGGTGAAATAGGCTCTATTAGCTAACATTTGGAGCAAACCCACGCCAACAGCTGATTCAGGAGAATGACAACTGATTTCACAAGAGGGAAGAAAATGCAAGGAGTTTCAAACACTCTTGCCTGAGCTATGTTTGCATGGGGCAGATCAAGGCTTTGTTTAAATTGTCCAGGGAAGATGCATTCTTCCCTCCATCTGTTTTTAGCCATAGCTGCCAGAGGGAGCAGAGGTACCAGGATTTGGGTGAAGATTGATAAGCACTTTTATTAGGCAAAGGGTATAAGCCCAAATTGAGTTGGACAATAAAGTAACACTGAGTGGAGACTTTCCTTAACCTAGATCCAATGCTTTTGTGCAAACTGGAAAAGGCACCCATCCAGTGCTGGGGAATCTGACCTTGAAGAGCTGAGCAAGTGTGTGGGATAGAAAGTACAGGGTGCAGTAAATTTAGATGACCAGATGACATGGGCTCAGTGCAGAGATCATAATTAAAATCAAGGAAAACAGATACATACTTGCTTGTCTGTGCAGTTACCTATTCTCAGCAGAAGGATAGATGGGCAAAGCCAAAGGTCATATTTGACTCCAGAATGTAGAATTTTATGTTGATTCTTACAAGTCAGTGGTTTGTTTGGTTCCTATAAATCACACGAACTCACCCACTCATGCACGGACATTCCTTTCCCCAGCCGGCTATAAAAGAAGTCTCCGTGTTTACTCTTCCAATCCTAGCCCTCACCCACTCATCCACCACATGTGCAAACATTGGTCTTGGCCTGATCACTCTGAGATCCTGTGTCTCCCATTTCTGCTCAGTCCTGCACCTCTGGTAGGTGGGACTATCTCTGGAACCTTTGGTTGACTCCCTGTGGCCTCTTGGGTTTGTCTTCTGATCCCTTTCTCTCATTTGCCTTAAACTTCCTGCTCTGGCTCTGACCCCACAGAAGCCTTCCTTCCTAATTATATTTTACTCAGACTGACCATGCTGAGTCGACATCCTCTTTATATCCAACTATGACAAAGGAGATAGGCCTAACCCTGGCATGCATAAAGTAGACAAACAATAATTATTTGTTGAATTACTGGTAAATATATTAGGTAACTGAATATTGCCAAAGGTCATTTCTGAACTGCTGTTTTATCTCATAGACTTCTGGATATATCTCATTTATTGAGCCTCAATTATGGCTTTGTTAATCAGACTATCTCAAAACCGTATTAGCTGCATGGTTAGGCCTATGATGAGGACTATTTATCCATTGTTGAATGAGAACTGATTGAATTAGAGAAAGATGGTTGGACTAATTTAGCTGAATAAAATAAGAGCCTTAGTCATTTAGAGTTAGTCATTTCCTGAACAATTCACTGAGTTTTCTAGGCTAAGACCTTATAGAGCCACCAATGTGATTGAGCACCAAAAGCTATTGTCATCGAACAGACAGTATGCTACACATGCCTGAATAGAGAAAGCTCACCGCTGAAAGATATGCCTTATTTTGCCCAATTTACAGATAAAAAGTGGAGGCAAAAGACATGAAATGACTTGTCCAATATAACTAGGTTGGTAGATGCTGGAATCTGAATTCAAACTCAGGCCCAGATATTCCAAAGACCATGTTTTTTTCATATTTCCACTTAGCTTTCCTGTGTGGTCAGGCACAGGGCAGGAACCCAAATTTCAGTATGTAAAAAGTCAGAGCTCTAGGTCCAAAGGAATTCACAGCCATATTTGGAAGAGGCACATGGCCAGAAAGAGGCAGAAAGATAGTCATAAGGTATGAGGTGATCCACTGTGGGGCAGAAACTCAAGGAACGTCATGGCACCTACTCTGGACTCCTGGTGTTCTTTCTGTTCTGCCAGCTGAAGCCCTGGGGTTCCCTTCAAGACAACTGCCTGAAGACACACCCTTCCCCACTGGTGATTTCCATGAAGGCCAGGCAGGGCCTTTCGGTTTTAGGAGGGTAAAATGTGAGCTGAGGGAGGAGAGAGGCAGGGGCTACAGTGAGGAATCAGATCAACCTTCAACCCTGAATGGCCCTGCAACCCTTTTGCCCAGAGGACAAGGGGACCCACATGCCTGGTTATCCAGGGTTGAAGCTGAGGCACAGAAATGATAAACTGCTTACTATTACACCCAAAGGCAGAGCAAAGAGTAAAATCCTGCTCTAATTTCCATCCATGGGAACCCAGACCTAATCAAACGCCCACCACAGTTTTAAAGAGAAGTTAGTTACAACCCAGAGCTAATTAAAACTTTCCATAAAATGACTCTTTAAAATTTAAGCGGCCTTGAATGCTAACAGAACAGGCTTGTCTCTAACTGCAGAATTATTAACACATCAGCACAGCAATAGCAGCCATTGAATTTGCTCTGCAATTTTGAAATAATGATGTTTTCAGTATTTCCAGCTGAAATGATATGTCCCTTTCAATTCTGGCCCAGCAGCTCATCAACTTCTTCCCTCCACCACTTGCCCAGCACTGATGTCCTCCCTCGGAGGCCCTCGCTTTCTCCCAGCTCTGCTTGCCTCTGTCCACGGCTCCTAGGTTTCTCTCTGCCACGATGGCCATCTGATTAGTGTGGACTTTGCAAGTTTATCTTCCTTGACAGTAGAGACTCTGTCCATGTGGGCTGCAATGCAATGTAGGGAAGTATGGAAGTGAGACATGGACATGTTCATCCCAGTTCTAGTGCTGTCACTCATGGCTCTGAGACTTTAGAATAAATAATTATGATTATCATTACAACTAATAATAATTAACATTTGTTGAGCACTTACTATGTGCCAAGCACAATTTACATATATTATCTAGATTCCCCTAACAACCCTTATCTTTAACAGAAACTATAAAACACCACTATAACTCACTATGTGCCAGACACTATTGTATTTTATGTACATTGAGTCCTCATAACAACCTCGATGAGGTGGGTACTATTATCATCCCCATTTTACAAATGAGTAAAACTAGACTCAGACTCAGGTCACACAGCTGAAAGGTAGAGCCTTACCAGGATTCAAACACATGGGCTCAGGCTCCATAACCCACACTCTTCACCTCCAGGTGCTTCAGGATCACCCGGAGGGCTTGTTAAAACACAAATTGCTGGGCCCAAACTCTGAGGTGGAGCCTGAGAACATGCATTTCTAAAAAGTTCCCAGATGATACCGATGTAAGTGGCCTCAGGCTGCTCTAAGCTGTGCTGTCAATGTTCCTATTATCCTCCCCTTTTTGTAGATGAGGAGACAAACTCTCAGGCTAAATTTTCCTTTTTTAAAAAATATATTCTATTGATTTTTTATAGAGAGGAAGAGAGAGGGATATAGAGTTAGAAACATCGATGAGAGAGAAACATTGATCAGCTGCTTCCTGCACACCTCCTACTGGGGATGTGCCCGCAACCAAGGTACATGCCCTTGACCGGAATCGAACCTGGGACCCTTCAGTCTGCAGGCCGACGCTCTATCCACTGAGCCAAACCAGTTAGGGCTCTCAGGCTAACTTAAATCACCCAAGATTATACAACTAGTAATTTGAAAGCAGGTTGCTCTGACATACTAGAAACATCCTGAATCTTAGCTTCCCCATCTATATAATGGAGGTATTGATGTTACCTAACTAAAATAATGAACACTATGGTCTATGGCATAGAATAGCTACTCACTGAGTGTTTGTTCCTTGTATTCTGCAAAGAACTGTGAGTTGGATGGAGCTGAATCTATCCAATTGCTCCCAAACAGACTTTTATTGTTGTTGCTATCCAAATGCTCCTGACTTCTCCAATTCTTAGGGATACCTCTCCCTGGAGTGCTCAAATGTCAATCATCTAACATGCCTCTCCCTCTCCGGAATCCAGGTTTCCAGGGCTATCTCATGTCATTACTCCTGGGGGGGGGACACTCTTCACATTCTATTTCAAATGAATGGCACCTAATTTATATAGTTTTGCCTTTGAGTCTATGTTAATGTTTTACATGTTAAAACAAAACAATCAAAATAAATTGATAAAGTGGGAAGAAAGATAAAATTAAATTTAAAACAGAAATTATCTTATTTTAATAGGTAGATATCAAAATAACACAAAAGAAAAGAGAACTTGTCAAGTAAATTTTAAATATGTATATTACTCTAGATTATAAATCTCATTGAGATTTTTTCCTAAAGACAAAAAACAAAGAAATCTTAAACTCTGTTTAGGAGATTTGATGACGGCGGTGGGGCTGATGTAGAAACTCAGACTACTAACATATGTATTGTATATTTGAGCGAATGAGTAACTATATCAGTGATTTTCAACCTTTTTCATTTCATGGCACACATAAACTAATTACTAAAATTCTGCGGTACACCAAAAAATATATTTTTTGCCAACATGACAAAAAATAAGGTATAATTTTGATTCATTCACATCAGATGTCTACTGTGTTGGCTGTTGTCATTTTTTAATGTGACAATCTAAGGGAAAAGAGGTCAGTGCCCCTGACTAAATAGTCAGGTATTGTATGTTTTAAAAATTCTTGCAGCACAGCAGTTGAAAATCATTGAACTATATTGATGCCAGGAACCAGAGTTATAATGATGCCTATTCATACAATACTAGTTTTCACTATGGGAGAAGAGAAATAAAAATATGGAATACAAAAAGAAGAGGAAGAATTCTGTGGTGTTGAAATGAATTAGAGGTATTAGTATAAAATCATAATTTTAAAATATGTTCTAGCTTTGTTCACAGAAAGGGGCTACGAACAATAATATCCCAATAGCAATGGGCACACTTAGTGCCTAGATCTTGATTTCTAAATCGCATTTTCCACTAAAAGGAACCTGGGCTTTTGAGAAATGGCTGATTATCAGTCTTCTATAGAGAAATAACAAAGCAAACTTGGGATATCTCATTGTAATGAAAAACAAGAATTTGCTCAAAGAGCACATCAAAATAATACAAAGAGCCAGCTTTCAGGGATACTTACTGACAAATTTAGAGTATACTTGAGTATAAAAATGAAAAATAACAGGAATAGATTATGAGAGATTTAATTTAAAAGGGCCATGAGTCAAGGATGATAATGTGCATAACTGTAGGTATCAGGGACTTTAAATTCTTACAATGCCCACTATGTATACACACATACATTCATAAATACATACATACTGGTAATAAATTTATATTTATAGGGGGGATAATGAGGCTCTATTTTATAGAGAAATGCCAAATAATAAACATAGAAGAAATGACAGAAAAATCACCACCATTCTACAGCCAAAGCGCAACAATGGATTCCATGGATGTTTACCTCATTCACATGGATGTGTTATGAGGTAAAGAATGTTGGGGATGAATGATTCACAACATCTCAGAATGTTTCCTCACAAATTACTTATTAATTACAAATTTGAAATAATTCCTTAATAATGGAATTATAAACTGATCTATACCACCTTAAACAGGTGCTCAAATTTAATGTCACCAATGAAGGGAAAAGCTGAAATCTTGTGTTCCCTGAAGTGATTCCTTAAAAGAATACCACACAGCCAATGTAGTATTCCTGCTTGAAATGTTTAACCTGAAAAGAATAATCAGAAAACAATAAGAAAAGTCCAAATTTAGGAACACTCTGAAAAGAAAAGTGTTCTGAATTCTTAAAAAATGTTAATGTCACAAAAGTACCCTCCCTCAAAGAAAAAGACTATCCTAGATTGAAGAAAACTAAAAACAAATGCCAATTAAATGCAAGTCATTATCTTTGATTGAAAAAATAAATCAAAACACAAACTATGGTACATCTACACAACGGAATACTATATTGCTGTAAAAAAGAAAGAACTCTTACCATTTGCAACAGCATGGATGGATCTGGAGAGCATTATGCTAAGTGAAATAAGCCAGTCAGAGAAGGCTTATTTCTCACATGATCTCACTCATTTGTGGAATATAATGAACAATGTAAACTGATGAACAAGAATAGATCCAGAGACACGGAAACATTGAACAGACCGTCAAACCTCAGAGGGAAGGCAGGGAAGGGTGAGGGAGGAATAAGAAATCAACCAAAGGACTTGTATGCATGTATATAAGCATAACCAATGGACACAGAGAACAGGAGGATGAGGGCATGTGCTGGGGGTGGGAGCAGCCAGGGAGAGGTCAATGGGGAAAAAAGGAGACATATGTAATCCTTTCAGCAATAAAGAATTTAAATTAAAAAAATAAAACCCACAGCAATAAATGATCATTAAGGACAGTTGGGAAGATTTGAAATATATGGGATACTTGATAATCATAAAGAACCTCATTTACATTTTCTAAGTATAATTACTGTATTGTAGTTATTCAGGAGAATTCCTGTTCCTAGAAGAACGTCATACCTCAGGGACGGTAGGGAAGGGTGGAGAGATCAACCAGTGGACTTGTGTGCATGTTTATGAGCCTAATCAATGGACACAGACAACAAGGGGGTGTGGCATAAGTGGGGGATGGGGAGTTATGGGGGAATAAGGACACATATGTAAAAAATAAAAATTAAAAAAAAATTTTTAATTTATAAAGACAAAATAAAATAAAAATATTAAATCTAATACATACTAGTGGTCACCATAACCTTAAGAGAAATTGTTTCATGTGACAAAGATTTTTAAATGAAACTCTCTGTAGCCCGAAAAATATTTTGGAAAGAAACAAAGAGAAGTTTCCTTCAAAAGTCGTAAGGATTGTAATTGAAAGTCAATATATTTGGCCTCTTGAACTAAAGTAAGTAATTTGTGTTTTTGCCTCCCTGACAAAGTTTATATAAAGTTACAAAAAGAAATTGACAGCCAGTTTGAAATTGAATTGCCATGGCCTAGAGCAAAGAATATCCTTACATGATATTATTCTACAATGTCATTACAATTTTAGATATTTTACAACAGCATATTGTACAATTATCCCAAACAAACTTACAAACTTATTCTTTGAATGTTTAGCAGCAATTTAAAAAAGGACATGAAAGGATTTAATCCATTTCAGAAGGAATTAAGGCACTGGGAAGGCACTTGAGCATCCTATATTGGCCCCTCTTGCCTTTTGTGCCAAGAGGGACCCTCTTCTCACAATCCAATTGCCCCCAGCTGTTGCCTGAGCTTTCTGTTCATGCTGAGCTTGAAGCCTCGTGGTGGCTGGTACCATGGATCTGTTTTTCACCCAATTGTGTGAGCTGGGCCTTCCCTGGAGAAGAAACCTGAGTCCTTCGAGATATGTAATCAGTGCTGGGGCCCTGCCAGCAGTCCAGGAGATCCCAAGGCAGGTGCTGGGCGTGAAGGCCAGGGGGGCATAGGCTACCAAGGAGACAGAACTGAACCTCACATCACCCTGCTTGGCCCCAGAGGATGACTGATTAGCCAGAGATGGGTAAGATTCCTCAGGGAAGGAACAACCTAAGACAGGCACAGTCGCAGAGGGGCCATCAGGAGAGAACTTGGGGTCAACAGAGGTGGGGCACAGACCCTCACCCCCCAACCTTGCAGGTGCCTGAACCCTCACCCCTTCTGAGGGAGGTCTCCTGCCCCCATGGCTGCTTAGCTTCCCACGCCCAGCTCAGATCAGGACACAGGTGACAGACAGAGACTTTGCCCAGCTCAGATCGGGACCCAGGTAACAGACAGAGACTTGGCCGACAGCAGCTGACCTATATCTAAATCCAGCCTAGCACCAGGAATGCTCAGGGACTACTCAAGAATGCAAATAATCCTTTCCACTAATATTTACAGGGTAAACTAAGATTGTTGGTAGAGTATTAAATTTGACAGTTAAATAGTAATCAAGTTTTCAGATTAATTTAAATAGGCTAATTGAAATAAGTGAATATTTAAGAAAATTTAATTGTACTGGACAAAAAGCTGTTCCTAATGTAGTAACTAAAATTTCTATTGGTAGTTCATCTCATGGTAAAATTCCTGAACAAGCAATGAACCTAAAGCAGTCATATTTTTGGGCAACAAAATAAAATTTAAAGTTATCAAGACTGCATTATAAAAATTACAAAAGCCTCCATTAATCAAAAAAGGGGGGGATAGTAGGGTAATATCATGTAAGGAAAAATATCCTATAAGTAAATTACATCTAGAAAATTCTTATTTTACATAATTAATTTTCATTTGTAGTGCTAACAGCAAGACACCCATGAAAAACACACATGGGGTCTAAATAAGACAAAAGAAAATCATTTGGGCAAAAATAAAAAGGATCCCAAATCAATTATATAGAAAAGATTCCTTTACTAACTTTTGGTCGAGAATATGTTTGTATATTTTCAGAAAACAACTCCAAGACCATGTGGATTCCTGCAACAGAGAGGAATTGACAGGTCTGCTCCAACCACGAAGACAAGAGGAGAAACAGTCCAGAGATGGAAGACGCTGACAATGCCTTGCCATGCTAGCAGTCAGCAGCTGTGTGTTGCTGCAGGTTGCCTAGGACCAAACCAGAGAGGGTTGGACCTGCATTGCCACGATGTGCCCACCATCCAGATATAATTGCTGACATGTACACATAAGGAACTGTTGGACATTGAAATTGGGACTCAAACATTTTTGTTATTATATGTTTATTTCTCGTCTTCAGAGGCAAGATTTTTTAAAGGAAAGAAATGGGGAAAAAATAGATATAGAGGCAAAGAAGCATCGAATAGACTGTCAAACTACAGCGGAAAGGCAAGAAGATACACAAAAAAGCATTAAGATAGCTGCAACTAACTTTCAAATGGGTCAGGAAAAAAAAGTGTCTATATATAGAGAAAGATAAAGCAAATGACCAAATAAATAAATTTGTCTGGTTTAATAAAACAAACAAACAAACAAGAACAACTAGCAAGCGAGAACAGTAGGTTTTCCAGCTTGGGCCATTTGGCAGAGTACCCAGACATAATATGACACAGATATAATGAGCAAGTCACTCTCTCCATGGCACATCTAAGGAAAGCCTATAAAAATCTGTTTTCTCTGATTTTTAGTTACCTCAAATTAAGTGAATTGATAGCTAACCACTTCTATGGCTGAACAGCAATATCTTATGCTATATGCTCATAGCCTTCTTTGTTTGATGAAAGAAAAGTAGGGCACAGCTGAAAATTCCTTCTGAGACTAAAAATCAAAATCATGAATCTGTATCCAACTTGTGATTTACTTCCTTGTCTCATTCTCTCAAGGTCTTCCAGTTTCAGCTCCATCATGTAAAAAGCTTATATGTCATCCCTGCCATCCTTTTCACAACAAGGAAAGCTGAACAAACTGAAAGTCAACAACTTTCCTTGGACTCGCAGAGAACTGAAGTTGCAGGACAAATCACCACCCCAAAATCTGGACAGGTGAATGCAGAGAACTGCAGCCGGGATTCTGCTTCCCTAGAGCCACAAACTGATGGAGGCTGAATGTATACTAACTAAGAGTGAGAACCCCCTGAGGGCTGCACTCTTGGGTGGGTGTTAACTTCAGGTACACACCAGGTTCTCACTGTGAAGAGCCAAAAGAAAAGAGTCACCTCATGGTTCTGGCCAGAGGAGGGAAAAGTAAACACTTTGAAATACGCTGGGGAAGATCTACTCTCCAGTAGAAAAAGACTTTATCAGAACCCTAACTCACCTAGGCAGAAGGTGGCAATTACCCAACTGTAGACTTCTTTAGCCTTGTTCTCTCATCTAAGGAGATGGAAGGTAAAGCTAAGAAACATATGCAAGGTCAAAGCCCAGGGAGTCAGCCCACTAAGAGACTGAGACCAAATCACGAGTGAATGGTTAAAGTCAGTGGCATGTGGGCAGGCTAAATAGCAATACAGATTGCAACATAGAACCTTACCTGAGACTCCAGCCTGCCTGTCTTGCCCTGCACATTTCAGACTCAAGACTGCAACATCAACTCTCCCCTGAATTTCCAGCCTACAGATTTTGGAGTGGCCAGCCCCATAATTTTGTGAGCCAATTTCTCTCTCTCTCCCCCCCCCCATGCATTATTTCAATTCTAAATAATGATTAAAGTTTTAAAATTTAAAACACACTATCATATTTTATTAAAATAAAATTTATATAAATATAGCAAAATATGTACAGAATCTATATGCAGAAAACTATAAACTCTGCTAAGAGAAATAAAAGAAGATCAACATTTGGAAGAGACAGTCTGTGTTTATGAATAGGAAGACTCAATATTTTTAAGATATCAGTTCTTCCCAAGATCTAAAGATCCAATGCCATATTGATCAAAATCCAGGCAAGCTGTTTTATAGATATCAACAAACTCATTCTAAAGTTTATATGGAAAGGCAAAAGACTCAGGATCACCAACATAATACTAAAGAAAAACAAAGTTGGAGGGCTCATACTACATGGCTTCAAGACTTTCTATAAAACTACAGTAATCAACACAATATGGAATTGGTGGGGGAAAAGACATAGATCAATGGAACAGAACAGAGAACCCTGAAATAGACCCATAAAATTATAGTCAACTAACCTATGGATCAAAAGCAATTCAGTGGAGAAAAGACAGTCATTTCAACAAATGGTACTAGAACAATAGGATGTACAAATGGAAAATAAAAAGCTTTTAGACCAGCGGTTCTCAACCTGTGGGTCACGACCCCTTTGGGGGTTGAATGACCCTTTCACAGGGGTCACCTAAGACCATCGGAAAACACAGATATTTATGTTATGATTCATAACAGTAGTAAAATTACAGTTATGAAGTAGCAACGAAAATAATTTTATGGTTGGGGGTCACCACAACATGAGGAACTGTATTAAAGGGTCGTGGCAATAGGAAGGTTGAGAACCACTGTTCCAGACACAACCTTGCACCATTCACAAAAATTAACTCAAAATAGATTGTAGATCTAAACGTAAAATGCAAAACTATAAAACTTTAGGAAGAAAATACAGGAGAAAAATCTAGGTGACCTTGGGTTTGATGATGAGCTTTTAGATGTAACACAAAAAGCACAATCCATGAAAAAAAATAAATTGGTAAATTGGACTTTATTAAAATCAAAACCTCCTGCTCTGTGAAAAACACTGTTGAAAGAATGAAAAGACAGTGACAGCTTGTGAGTAAGCATTTGCGAAACACTTGTCTGATAAAGGACATGAATCTAAAATGCAAATACTCTCAAAGCTTAATCAACCATAGAAAAACAAACAACTCAATTTAAAAGTGGGCAAAATATTTCAACATACACCCCCATCAAAGAAGTTAAACAGATGAAAAATAACCATATTCTAAGATTCTCAATATTGTTTATCATTAGGGAATTTCAAATTAAAACAACAATGAGATACCACCACACTTATTAAAATGGCTAAAATAAAAACAACAACCAAAAAAAACAAACAAACAAGAAAAAAACACAACCAAACTCCAAAACCTGGTGACACCGAACGTTGGCAAGGAGCAAAGCAATAAGAACTCTCATTCATTGCTGGTGGAAATGAAAAATAGTACTGTCACTTTGAAAAACGGTTTGGCAGGTTTTCATTTTTTCTTACATAACTAAACATATTCTTACCATACAATCCAGGAATCATGCTCTTAAGCCAATTTATTTGAAAACATATATCCACAGGCCTGCAAGTAAACATTTATGGCAACTTTATTAATAATTGACAAAAATGGAAAGCCACCAAGATGTCATTCAGTGGGTGAATGGATGAACAACAGTGGCTTGTTCGGAGGGGAATATTCTTCACTGATAAAAGGAGATGAACTATCAAGCCATGAAAATATATAGATGAACCTTAAGTGCATATTGCTAAATGAAAAAAGTCAGCTTATAAAGGTTACATACTATATGTTTCCAATTATATAATATTCTAAAAAAGGCAAAACTATGGAGACAGTAAATAGACCAGTGGTTGCCTGGGTTTCATTCAAGGGGGGGAGAGAGGGTTAAATCAGGGACGCACAGGGACTCTTTAGAGCAGTGTACCTGTTCTGTATGACACTGTAATAGTGAATAGATGACATTAGTTTCAAAACCAACCCATAAAATGTGACAGCACAAAGAGAGCCTCTTAATGTAAACAAATTAAACATATATATTAATTAAGAGGTCAAGGGATCTCAGGAGAATCACTCTGATCACAAATACGTGAAGCTACCTCACTGAAGGGGTGAAATGGAGAGGTGCTGAGCTGTGTAACTTTGGAGTCTGCAAGTAGAGTCTGTCAGATTGAAGGCAAGAGGAACTGTGCTAAGCACTGTACTCTAGCTGATAAAATTGTTTCTTATGGGTTCAGAGGAACAATTCAGATACTGGAATTAACAATTAAGTAATTGGATGGTGACCATGGGGAGCCAGGTTTCTCACTGTTGGCATGGGAATTACAGATAAGCAAGGGGAGAGGCTGGAGTAATCCATATGGTAACAGATTAAAGTTGAAGACATCAGTATGTGCTCAGTATTAATACGCATGCAGATGGCTACATATAGAAACATTTATGGATAGATGTATATAACGGCTTAGAATACATACATATTTTCCTTGTTCTATCAGCTGAGGTGTCCTAGAAGGAGCAATGAACACACCTAGCACCCAGATCTTGGTCTGTAATACCACTCTCCATTAAAAGGAACCAAGACTCCTTGGACAAATGGCTGATTCTAGTATTGGGACAGTAAATATACAAGATGAGCCTAGAGCATCTTAAAGTGCCAAAAAGAAAAGAAATGCTCAAAACCCAAACAAACAAAACCAACATTGATTATGTCAAAAGCACACAGGAGTCAACTTAAAGGGCTCCCATTGGCCACATCAGAATAAGTTGAGCAACAAAATATATAAAGTAGTATTGTATAATAACACAGTGTACAAAATAAATGTCAGTGAGTCCATGCTGACATAAATACATGCTTGATAAATAAATAATTTATGAAGAGGACAAATTTCCCTTGCCGAAGACTTTCAAATTGATTATGCAGATATTCCACTCCCAAGGGGGCGAGTATAAACCCCCATGCAAGTGTGGGCTTCACAGAATGACTTCCTTCCAAGTAGCACAGCAAGGGAGAGAGTAACTGTACAGTGGAAAACCTGACAAACACTACCCTGGTCAGGTGGTCAAGGTCAACATCAACAGCGATAACTATGTTGATCATGAGTACCCTTGATGTGATAGGATGAAAATGGAACTTTATCTCTGTGGTTTTCCTCCTCCACACTCCTACCCTTATTATGATACAAATACAAGACAAATCCCATTTGAAGGGCATGCTATGAAATATGTGACCCGTACTACTCAAAACTGGAAAGGTCATCCAAAGCAAAGAAAACATCAGAAACTGTTTTATCTAACTTATTTGAAAACATATGTCCATAGGCCTGCAAGTAAACACTCATGGCAACTTTATTAATAATTGACAGGATCCTAAGGAGATGTGATGCACAAATACAATGTGGTATCCTGGATGGGATCCTGGAATGGTATCAGGTAAAACTAAGAAAATTTAAATAACGCATGGACTTTTATTTAGTAATACTGTATCAATATTATCTCATTAATTATAGCAAATGTGGCATGGGAAAATGCTGGGATAGCGGCATAGAGGACTGATGGTACAAAGCAAAAACCTACAGTAGATTCACAAAAGATAAATGTACTAATATAAGCTATTAAAATAATAGGAGAAAATGAGTGTGGGGTTTACAGGGACTCTCTATGCTACCTTAATTCTGTGGTACAAATAAAGCTGTTCTTAAAAATAAAATCTATTTTAAAAAATTGTTAAAGCTCTATTGGTTCTGATTCCTTTTATGTAGAACATTTGGACCAGAGAAAAGAACTCATCTCCTCACTCTTTGACCTAGTTCCATTTTTTCTTTTTTGTCCCAGATGGTTCTTGCTGTATTGTGTCTCATCTTGTTCTGCTTCTGCCAGCCCTAATCCAATCACCGGGAAGTTCTAATAACTTGAAAATTCTATCATTGTGCTTACTTCTTTATGGCTTCTGCCATCCTAGAACAACAGAATGAATTTGCTTCCACAAAGTGGTTTTTCAGTCATTCAAAGCCACTTTCCCGAAGCCTTCCTCCCAGAATGAAAATTAGGCTAAGCACCCTCCGCCATTCCTCACACAATGCAGTTTCTAAAATACTTCATCACCCTGGACACTTTCCCATGAATATTTATGTGTGCTAAGAAGAGAAACCAGATATATATAAATGCATTTTTCCTATTGTATTCTGATCAGAATTGAGCAGAATATTTTTTCTTGGATTGTATTTGCTTTTATCTACTGCTTAAAAATATATTTATCATGTCACTCTGGTTTTGGATCTCCATTTCAAGAAAGTGAGATAAATAAAATTCAGTCTCCTTTGTACATCCTCCCACTCCTTATTAAAACCATTGCATTGATGAATTTCAAACAATCCATTTAAATTCCATACCTCATCCAGATGCTCTCACTGTTTGAAACCAACAACTGCTTTGACTGTTTTTCTAAATGAACTGACAGGTTATGTCAGTAACATGGCTGAATAAGACATCCCTCATTGTGTCCCTCCCTCAACAACAATAATCTGGCATGCACCCACAGAAAAAAAGTGCCATGGTAAGATCTGTGGGATCAAGCACCATAAGCTCAGGGGCCCAGGAGGGGTCTCAGCCACCTGTGCATTGGTTAATAGGCATACAGGCCTGAGTCAGCTCCATACTCTCTCAGGTATTGTCTAGAGACCCTAGAAAATGCTGCTTTAGGCAAGCACCCATGGACAGGAGAAATTTTGTGGAAGGCCAGGTGTCCAGTGAAGAAGTTCCAGCACACCACTGCAGCAAAAAACCACAAGTTTGGACACACTGGGGAGATTAAGAGAAACAGTTTGACTTTTTCTGCATCATATCTCCCCAAAGGTAGCACATCTCAGGACCAAGAGAGATTTTCTCAGCCTGTGGTTTCCCCCTCCGGGAATGTGAGATCAAGTGAGTGAGCACCCAGCCTCCCCAGCTGTGCAGGAGGCTGCCCCACCCAAAATACTGAATAGCCACCTGCATGACACAGGAATGGGAAAATGCTGCGAGAGTGGCAGATTGGATTCATGGTATCCACAAGGCAAAACTTACTGTAGATTCACAAAAGATAAAGAGAAGAGCATAACTACAGAAAAGCATACTGCTATAGAAATTATTAATTCACAAAGAACAGAAGAGAGGGGGAAAGGGAGCAGGGGGACTACAAAATAGTCGTGAAGCAATAAGATGGCATAGGAAGTCCAACCAATGTAAATAAGTTAAATTCTCCAATTAAAAGGCATAGAGTAGATGGAGGGATTAAAAAATAAATAAATAAAGCACCAAGATGCAATTATATGCTGCCTACAAGAGAGTCATTTCAGCTATGTGTTTAAAGGCACACAACAGACTCAAAGTTAAGGGATAGAAAAGATATTGCATACAAGTGGAAACCAAAAGAGACTAGAAGTAGCTATCCTATATAATAAATAGCTAATATGCAAACGGTCATCATGCCCTTGCACCCTCAGGCTGGGGGACCTGAGGCTGTGTCCCCTGCCCAGAGGGGCTTCATGGGGGACCTGAGGCTGCACCCCCAACCCTGCAGGGCTTGATGGGGGTGGGGCCGGCCGAGTCTGGGTATCGCATGATTTTGAGGCACGCGCAGGAGGGCAGGGACTTGACTCTGGGTCCTGCAGCATGCCCCAGACTCTGACAGGAGGGAGATTTTCAGATACATTTTTACTAATTTTCTTTCATCTCTGACATTTCTATTATAGAGAAAGGGCAAATAGCAATATTAAAATATCTCCTCTAATTAATTTCCTTTTAATATGCATGAATTTCATGCACCAGGCCACTAGTACTTATATAAAACAAAATAGACTTTAAGCCAAAAACTATTAACAAAAGACAAAGGTAATTATATAATGACAAAGGGATCAATTCATCATATATTTGGGTTGGGTGCATATATATACTGAACATACACTAATCTAAATATACTGAACATACACTAACATATCTGAAGGGTGAAATAGATAATAATATAATAACAGTATGGGGACTTCAATACCCCACTTTCAATGATAGATACATCAGCTAATCAGAAAATCAATAAGAAAACATTGGACTTATACTATGCTCTAGACAGAATGGACCTAAGTGATGTATACAGAACATTCCATCCAACAGCAGCAGAATACATATTTTTCTCAAGTGCACATTGAACACTTTTTAGGGTAGATCGTATGATAAATCACAAAACAAACCTTAGTAAATTTAAGAAGAATCAAATCATACTAAGTATCTTTCTACCACAATGGTAGAAAATGTACATATTCGATGGAATATTATTCAGCCATAAGAAAAAAATTAAATCCTGCCATTTGCATCAACATGGATGGATCTTGAAGGTATTATGTTAAGTGAAATAAGTCAGACATAGAAAGATAGAAACTATATGATCTCACTTGTATGTGGAATTTTGTAAAAGGCAAAATCATCGAAACAGAGAGTAGAATGCTGGTTGTCAAGGGCTAGGGTTTGGCAGGGTGCTCAAAGAATACAAGCTTCCAGCTCTAAGATACCTAAGTTCTGGAGATCTACTGCACAGCATGCGCACTACAGTTAACACTATCAGACCATACACTTTAAAGTTTCTGAAACAGTAGATCTTAAATGTTCTCTCCACACAAAGAAAGGTAATTATGTGGGGGTGATGGAGGTGTTAACTCTAACTTTACTGTGATAATTATTTTATAACATATAAGTGTATCAAATCAAGATGTTTTATAACTTAAACCTACATAATATTTATGTCAATTATATTTCAATAAATATGGAAAAATACTAGTACGTTGAAAGTTAATATTTTAATAAACAAATGAACAAACAGATTATTTCCTTGTTGTATAAAGAGCCTTTAACACACCTGAAGAGGAATATATTTCAATAGTACTTTCCCAAAGGAGTTAGCTAAGGTAGAAAAAATACTAAATCAGCATCATAGCATTTGGTGGCTCAAAGTTAGGTTTTATGCCATGCATAAAACTGAAATAGTAATAAAATAAAATGAAGGTAGAACAACTCCCAGGGGAATATAGAAATTATAGTACTCAGATGTGAGAATTGAAATTAGTTGCTATCTTTTTGTGTCCCAGAGTAAACCTTTCTGAACATTGAGAGAAGTTACTTCAGAATGCTGGTGTTTGGAAAGATTTCTTGCCTGTATGAATCATCATTCTTTCAAGACTTGCCCATTTGACCCATCCCTGACTGTCTCCTGGGGAAGATTGCTCTGGGTATAGGCAGTACAGTGTCAACTAAGATTCTCAGTGAACCTATCTATACATATATCTACTGGGTGACTTTCTCAACAGTTCAACTTTTTTTTCCTTTTCACTCTCAGCATTCATCTTAAGTTTCCCACTTCTGAGCCTGAAGCTTTAGTTGACAATATTATTATCCTGCATGCCATTGTACTGTATTATTATGTACTGTATAGTTAATACATACTGTATTGTCAACTATGTCTTGTTGGTTCTTTTCACTATCCAAACCCTTCTCTTTGATTGTTTTATGTTATTCACTATTTCTGTGTATTAAAATCTTCCATTAAAAATATTTATTGTTTAAAGTATTACATATGTCTCCCCTCTTCCCCCATTGACCCATTTAGCCTGCTCTCACCCCTGACCCAGGCTAGAATATTCCATGTATTTGCCTCTACTGATGTCATATAAATAAAATAAAAATGTTATTTAGTTATGTGGCAATGACTTTGAGGACTGGAGTGGTATCCATAATTTCCTTCTTATCCCTCTTACCCCCAGGACTTAAGGGAAACTCAATTAAAGGAGCACATATGGTCTTTCTGAGTCTACCAAATAGATACAACCTAGGTGCTGAACTAGGTCAAGTCCACATAACTCCAAAATAATAAAGATGATTCATTCAGATGCATAATCAATCTCATTTGATTACAGTCATGTATGTGAGGGTCCTAAAAACTGTTCTTGAAAGGACTGACCAAACATTGGATCTGGCTCAGTTAATGGCAAATCCAATGTCATCATTCACCTCTATGTGTCTGTTGGGGAGAGAAAAATGTGTCTGTTCTTTTATAAAAACAATTGAGGGGAAAATGAAGGTGACTGCTCATGCTGCTGGGAATCATGCTTGGTTCAGAGATGCAGGATTAATTTTGTGCTGTTTGACAACTTATCCATCTCTGTCTAAGCTTGTTGTGCTGAAGTGGCCCAGTTTTTAAGTTGTCTTTCTTAACAGCTTCCAGCCATCCTTCTTTGCAGACCCAGAGGCAGCTCAGATGGTTTAAAGGAACAAATAATTTCTTGAAGAAGTTCTGCTGTTCCTCCCTGAGCTGTTAGTTTCTGTGAGAAGCAAGCTCTCAGAGCCCATATCATTTCCCCTCTTCTGGTTGGAGCACCTGCTGTGTGACCTTTACTGCCTCCTGTGGCCAAGTTCCAAGGGGGTGTGATTGGCTGCCATCCTGGGAAGGTATTCCCAGCAATGAGGCTTGCAGCCAAAAGAATCCCACACAAATACATGGGAGACTTCAGAAATGTTCATTGCTGCTGAAATTTGTTTTTAGGCCTTGCTCAAAGAAATTGGGGGTGTAAATTGATTTAATATTCTGGGTTAATTCAGATCAATCTGAATGGACAGAGATTGCACCTGTGTGGAGTCTCAAGCCATGTTTAAACTCGGGGCGGGGGGGAGGGGAGCAGGGAAAGAGCTGTATTAGAGATGTCTGCAGGAGTAGGAGTGGCCCAGGGAGGCACTGTGTCTGAGTGCCACAGAGGTGCCACCATGTGGAAAGGCTTCTTTGGGCCAGTGATTATGGAGCATTCTAACCATAGTTCTGCCCTAAGTGCAGGGAGGACCTCTGAGTGCCCACAGAATGTAATGTGCTAGCATTAACCAGGTTTCTTTGATGGGATTTACTAACATCCTTCCCTAATCCATACACATATTTAATCTCACAAGTATTTCGAGTAGATGTTCCACACTTGGCAAGTCCTACACTATCTGAAAATATTCTAAACTGGTGCTTCTCAAACTCTGACGCACATACCAATCACCAGGGAACAGATTCTGTTTCAGTAGGTGTGGGTTGGGCCTGACTCCTGCCTTTCTAGCATCTTCCTCAAGGATGCCCATGCTTCTGATCCAGGAACCACACTGCATAGCAAATTTCTCAACTCTCAGATGGCTTCACATTTCTCTTTCACCAAAGACATGGCTGGCATGGCTGACAAGGTCCTGCATGCACTGGATGCCATCTAACTCAACAGCCTGACCTTCTCTCCATGCCTTGCCTTGCTCTTTCCCAAGCACTGGCATTGGGCTCCATTCTGCACGTTCTAGTCAAGCTGAGCCCATCGCAGGGACTGAGTGCATGCTGTCCGTTCTGTCTGGAATGCTCTTCTCACCCTTATTTACCAGGGTTCTTCAGATATCAGCTCAACCATTCCTTCTCCAGGACTATCTCCCTGAACTCCCTTAGCTAGAGTAATTCTCTTTATTGCCCACTCTCATGGTAAAGAACATTATCACCTCCCATTTGGTGACAAATAATTAATGTCTGTCTCTCCTGGTAGAGCAGAACCTCCATTAGGGTAAACATTTTTTTCTGTTTTTATCCACCATTATATTTCCAGCACTTAGCACATGGTTTCTTGTTTTAATGCTTAGACTACCATTTTCTTGGAAATGGCAATCCTCATAGTAGGTTATTCAGGAAAATGAAGGCTCTTATCCTTCAAATGACCCTATTTGGGCACCAGGGTGATGGCAGGAGGTGAGAAGAGGTTTGGAGTAGCCACTAAAGGAGAGAAACGTGTTCCCTCACTGTGAGGAAAGACATGGGGTTGTGTTGCTTCAGAATGGTAGTGATTTATCCATCAACCTTTCAACCTTCGAAGGACTGAGAACACGATTCTGTTCTGTCTTACATCAGTTTCTTGCAAGCCTGTGAGGATGCCCTCCACTCACCACCCTGCTGCTGGACTAGAAGTTCTTTCTGGACAGAAATGGGTCTTCCCTTGTGTCTGCTACTGTGAGTATAAATTTAATAACATGGGAGGCTAAATTAAATCTGGGAACATGTGCAAAAAATATTTGGACCTGTAGGATTGTACAGCCTAGCCCACTTGTAGCTTGCCTAGGATTGCCAGGAGAAACTTGTGGTAAATTTCCTTGTGGCTATGTGTCACGTAAAATGTCATGTTTCCCTTTGTGCATTGGATGTTGAAAAGCTTAGCATCAAATTCTGTGCAAGTGTATCATGGTTTTTGGCAAGAATTTGTTAAGCCATGTCAATTTCTTTTCAGATCAAGGCAGGATAAAGAAATAAATAACAAATCCTTGGTGACATGAATGTTAGGGATTATGATGTCCTAAGAGCTCAACACATGTTAACACTAATTCATTTATTTAAAAAAGTAAATTGTATTATCCTCATTTTAAGATGAGAAAATAGAGCAATTATATAACTTATCTAACATCATAGACCTAAACTCAGGTCTAGACTAAAAAACTGAAGCTCAGAGAGGATAGATAACTAATTCAAGTTTACTCAGCTGATCAGTGACTGTTTTAATTTCCTAGGGCTGTCGTAACAAATTACCACACCTTGGTGGCTAAAACAACAGAAACTTATTCTCTCACATTTCTGGACACTGGAAGCCCCAAAACAAGGTGTTGGCAGGGCCATGCTCACTCTGAAGGCTCTAGGGATGAGCCCTTCCTTGCCTCTTCCAGCTTCTGGTAGTTCCTTGGTTTGTAGGAGCATCACTCCAATCTCTGCCTCTGTCTTCACATGGCCTTCTTCCTTCTGTATGTCTGTGTACCTCCCCTTTTCTTATAAGAATACTAGTCATTAGTATTATAATCTAATATGACCTCATCTTAATTTAACTAATTATATCTGCAAAACCCTAGGTCTGGGTAAACATAAATTTGTGAGGCGCACTGTTTGACCCATTGCAATGACTGAGCTAGTACGAAAAGTTGGATCTAATTTGAGGCAATATTCTTTATACTACACCTAACTAGCTATCTCTGAAATTCCTTTACCTTAGTCATATTTTCCATAATGCCTCTCACAGACAGATCCTCTCTATGGGGAAGATGACTCTGAAAGACTCAAGTTGATTTGGCTCTTAAAAGTGGACAGGTGGTTGGTTTGTATGGAAGAATTGCTGAACAGTCAAGTTGGAGAATGTGTAATTAGTGCATTTAGGTTTAAAAAGAATTTCATCTGGAAAAGCCAATATTCAGAGAATAGGGCTGACTAGATAAGGTTGGGTTTAGTCAACATGAAATTTCTAGACTCACAGCAACAATCCCTTCTATAATCATTCACCTTCCATCCAGCATCCAAGCCCCACTGGCGAGAAGAGTGCTTACCTCACAAATTACTTCCTCACTTGTAGGGCCAGAGCAGTGCTGCCTCTAAATTGCTTGTTTGATGTTAACATTATTCTGAAAATTACATCTCGTCCAACATGATATTTTAATGAGCTTTTGTCTGTTCTAGTTAAGTCATTTGGAGCTGAGCTAACAAAACACAGGAATGGGGAGAGAGGGTCCTCAGTGATCCTGGCTATTTTTGTAATTTCATGGTTGGAACAGCAGTTCCCTTCCCCTCTCCGTTCACCTACACAGTGAGAAGTTGTAAATTATGAGATTACCTCCAGGAATGTTCTTTTCTAGCTGTGATTTCACCACCCACTCTCTTGTGGTGAGGAAGGAGGTGGGCGGGAGGTAGGGTGTCTGTAAAGACTCCTTGCGCAGGGCCTGGATAAATCAGGAGGTCTAGAGGATGGGAGGAACCAGGCTGGGCAGGATGCACACCAGGAATCTGGGTCAGGTAAAGAAGAGAAGAAAACCTGCCATTTCCTGGCTGGGTTATAAGAGGCAGCCTAGGGAGAAGGAAGAGTACTGCCAGCTGGTAGTTTAAAAGTCAACTAAGAGGGTTTATATACTCAATCTACTAATCATCTCCCCCCACATTCCATCCTTGGTAGAAAAGCCTCCTTTCTCTTGGCCTTGGCCTTGATGACACCCTCAGTTTGTCTTGGTGACCAATTCCTTTCCTTGGTGACCGAATCTTCATTTTGATCTGATTTCTATAGTGGTTCTTAGCCTCTGGGTTCTATTTTTTATGGACAATTCTTAGCCCCGCCTTTGTGAGATTCACCAAACATTTTTGCTTTACTGTGAATGTTAAAGCTCTGAAAAAAATTTCTGATGAGCAAAGTTGGAAATTACAAAAGGAAAGGAGAGAGTGGACTTTGTCTCCAGATAGGAAACCTTATGACACAGGGAAGCAAATATTGGTTTCAACAATATTGTTGGGGTCAAAGAGAGCTTCTATTGAGATACAGAGGAAAAGAAAAAAGGAGTGAGAAGAAGGAAAAGAAAAGAAAGAGAAAAGGCAGGAGAAGAGAAGGAGGGAGAAAGTATAGTATTCCAGAACATCACAAATGCCCTTTAAGTTGATCAGAAAGCCTGGGACATCTGAATAACGTTGACAGCATCTAAACATGGTAATCAAGAGGTAACTTGGTAACATGGCAAGTTCTTGCAGAGCACACACACTGCAAGAGATAATTAGCATAATGATTTACACTCTGGGTTCTAGGGTCAGAGAGACCTTGGTTTACATCTAGGCTTTTCTCCTTATCTGCAAGTATGTAAATTGGGGATTGTTTTTTTTTTAACTTTACAGAGCATTGCCTCTTCAATTGGAAACTCAGGAAATCATAACCTTTCTAAAAGGTTTTTGGGGAAGACTAAATGAATGCCCAGTGCATGGGAAGAGTGCCCAAGATAGCAACAGGGGAAGTGCCGAGTCCAGGGTGTTTTTACTATTTGTACAAAGCGGTGGGCAGCAGACATAGAGGGTGTGGGCTAACCCTTAGAAGGACCCAGCACAGGCTCAAAGCACAAGCCTAGAGGCTGGTACTGAGTTCCTTGCATGTCCAATTAGCTCCCGTTTCTGAAGCCTGCTTCCTTCACCCCAAGGGTTTACAAGTTCTCTTCGGCGCCTTCAGCTCATTCTTCTTGCTCCTTTCAACCTCCACATGCCAGCAATCGCCTGTGCACAGACAGGAAGCCGGCAGGGGAATGAGATTCCTGATGCTCTTGAACTTCCGGCCCAGCAGCTTCAGTTCTCCTTGCCATTGCAGAGTGTCTCTCCCCCTTGACTTGCTGGCTTCTTCTCGGCCTGTCATTCTAGTCTTTTGTAGTCTTGCCTTCTGTCTCCAAACAGTGTTACTCCTCAAATGTGAAACGCTGCAGTGGGGATTTGAGATGACAGGCCAAGGGAAGCTGAGGGGATCTCGTCTGTTTGAGCTAACACTGCGCTTGCAGGTCAGTTACTCAGAGGGTGCCTGAAGTATTGGTTTGAAAAGTGGCAGCCTTTTTCTTTTTCTAAAATGACTTGCATTTCTTAAGCCAAGTCTCAGAGGGCCTGGAAACATTCTTCTTTACAGACCCCATCAGCGATTCATGAGAGCATATGTCCTAGATTTACTTGGCTCCACAGCTGAAAATGGAGAGGGCAGAAAGCTAACTTTGGAACAGTTAAAGGGTTTAACCCCTGACACCAGAATACATTATCTTTCCTAGCCATGGGCCAATTATATAAAGGACCACATGGAAAAACTTTACTGGAAAAGAATAAAGTATGTCCAAGTCAGATTCGGCCCACCGAGAGGGGCGTGGTGCAGTGGGGGCTGACCTGACCATGGCTAAAAAGAGGAGAGGGCTTGAGGAAATGGAATGTCATAGGCTTGGCATTGCAGGACACCTGAGGCCCAGTCTGGTTCTGTCTCAAAACTTTTGACCCTGGGTAAGTAGGTCATTTGACCCCCTTGGGCCTCAGTTTCCTCATCTGTAAAAGAGAAGATTGTGCCTAACAGTCCAAGTCCCAGTGGTGAAAATATGCTATAATACAAAGGCAACAATGCAACTGGCCACAGAAAGAAAGACTAGTAGCTAGACTTTTTAGGGCAGGAGATAGAGGTGGGAACAGGCACACATACCTGCACACACGCAAACAGCCCACACCAATAAGTATTCACAGAAATAAATACCTTTTACCAAGCAAAAATGTCTCAGAAGACATACAAATGGTGAAGAGACACATGAAAAATGCTCAATGTCACTAATCATCAGAGAAATGCAAATAACAATGAGGTATCACCTCATACCAGCCAGAATGGCTACCATCAATAAATCAACAAAGGACAAGTGCTGGCGAGGATGTGGAGAAAAAGGAACCCTAGTACACTGCTGGTAGGAATGCAGGTACATAATGCCACTGTGGAAAACAGTGTGGAGTTTCCTCAAAAAATTAAAAATGGAACTGCCATTTGACCCAGTGATCCTACTTCTAGGATTATATTCTAAGAATCCAGAAACACCCCATCAAAAAGAATAGATGCACCTTATATTCATAACAGTACTATTTACAATAGCTAAGGTCTGGAAAGAGCCCAAGTGTCATCAGTAAATGAGTGGATTAAAAAAACAGCGTTATATTTACACAATGGAATACTATACAGCTGTAAAAAAAGAAGGACATATTACCCCCTTTGAGACAGCATGGATAGACCTGGAGAGTGTTATGTAAGTGAAATAAGCCAGAGAAAGACAAGTATCACATGATGTCACTTATATGTGGGATCTAATGAACAAAATAAACTAACATAGATCCAGAGATATGGAAACATAGAACAGACTGATGAATCTCAGAGGGAAGCGGGAAGAGGGGTAGAAAGAGATTAACCAAAGAACTTATACGCATATATGCATAACCCATGGACACACACAATAAGCAGGGAGAGGGGTCAATGAGGGAGAAGGGGACATCTGTAGTACTTTCAACAATAAAGATAAAAAATATCTCAGAGATTACTCATAGCAATTTAGAGATATCTACCTAAATTAGGACCCTTCAAGGGCATTCATCATACAGAGGCAGTCTCACGTCACCCTGTCTGGTCGCTGCATATAGCCATGAAGCCTGTGTGTTTGAATTGCTGGTTTTTTTCTCCTTGTCCCTCACTTACCACAATCTCTCATCCAGCTCCTCTCTGACAGCCTGGCTGCCTCTGCTTGCCCTTTCAACAGGCTACGCAGGGATGAAGGGAATTGCCAGGGAATAGGGTAGAACCAAAGAATCCAAGAAAGCATATTGAGAAAAATACAGAGTGTACAACAGAAAAACTCAGAATCCCTCTTTTGTTTCCCTACCTTCTGAACTCCCCATCCCCTCTCAGAGGGAAATTACTGATATGCAATGACCTTCGAAGAGTCCAGTAATAATGAGCCTAACACTTTCTAGTGAGCCTCCAGGTCTCCAATCTTTTTTATCACATAGGGCAAAAATCACACAGCAAATCCCAAAGAACAATCTCAGAGATAAAAGAGACAGTCAAGCCCTAGCTGGTTTGGCTCAGTGGATAGTGCCTCGGCCTGCGGACTGAGGGGTCCCTGGTTCAATTCCAGTCAAGGGCACATGCCCAGGTTGTGGGCTTGATTTCCAGCAGGAGGCAGCCAGTTAATGATTCTCTCTCTCATCTTTGATGTTTCTATCTCTCTCTTCCTCTCCCTTCCTCTCTGAAATCAATAAAAATATATTAAAAAAAAGATATAGTCAAACTTTTCCCTTTTTCCCCCATCTTCCAAAGCTATTTAATCACTTTCAAAGAGCCACTTCCTTCCTTTCATGTGAAAAAAATCATCTAATGTTATCAATTCAGTGAACTTTTTGATTGCCAACTACATCGCAGCAATGCCAGGCACTGGAGAACCAGACAGTGAACATATTTCTAGGGCCTGGTGAGGCAGACAGGTGTGCAGTGTACACTCGCGCAGTGATTATGGCGTATACTGGCATTGGTTTCTCCTCTCACAGAACTTTCACAAAGCCCATGGATGCACTGTCTGCTGAAATTACATTCAGACATGACCAGAGACAGGCTTGAAGATTAAGACAAAGACAAGAGCGTTCATTTTGCCCAGTTTTCCCCACATGGCATTCTTCCTCCTAACACCCGTGTACAACTTTTCCTCTGTCTGAAAACTTACCCATGGTGATAACTTATCTAGTACAGACTTACATGTTATAAAAAATATAGTTTCACTGGAATGGATTACCTCTCAGATCCACTCCGCCCTGAGATACCAGGTTTCTCTGTTCTTAATCCATTATCTGTGTTTACAGGAAAGCTGCATTTCTTCCACCATTATTTATTTTTGAAACCCAGACTCTACATTATCTTTGTTTACCACTTTTTCTTCCTTTCTTCTTTTTAATACAAATTGAGGTTTCAGTATTCACCTAGATAAACTGTTAAAAAACACGCACACCTGGCCATCTTTCCCCCCTTAAGGTTTTGCATATCAGAAGCACTGAAGAGCGCCAGGTGAAGCCTGTGCTCATGTCCACGACAGGAAGGACATGACCTCTTCTCAGTGCGCCTTCCAGAAAACACAATGATGTGCATAATTCTTTTGAGGAGGATATTTGTGAAACAGCTCCCACATTCTGTCTCATGTGAATTTCTTATTTCCTCCAATTAGTCATTCATAAAGGGATGTTATTCATTTATTAATTAGCTATGTATTAATGTATTTCAATGTTGCCTTTTAAAATGAGTTATTTATTTATCCAACAAATATGTATTAGGTGTCTGCTATGTACCAAGTACACTGTTAAGCCTTGGGGTTAGCATACAACTTATTCCATATGTATGTAGCTAGCACACCAGCATATAATAATTTTCCCTCTTTTCTGGAAGCTAGTATAGAAAAGAGAGTTTGAATGAACAATAATGACATAGATGGGGAAAGCAGAATACAGGGTTCTTTGAGAAAATAGTCATGACCTGATTATATAAGTGTCTGTCTCACTGTATATGTATTTGTGTGAAGGGATTAGGGAGAGGTTGAAGGAAGGTGCTTCCTTGGTTTTGTTTACTTTGGGCATAAGAACTTTTACCAAGTTATTCAGGGGGTGTCTGCTTGGTCCCGGTATTTAAATATCACAATGCTCATTGGGTTTCATTAACCTGGGATTGTCTGAAAAATAGGGTCAACTCAGGAAGATGGAGAATAATAGAATTTCTTGAAAATGACCACACTCTTTGTATCAGTTAAATTTGATATCAACTAAATTATGGTAAAAAGAAGAAAGAAGAAAGCAATACTAGTAACTTGAACAAGATGGAAGTTTCCTTCTCCTGTGAGAGAACACTGCTGGAGAGCAGTTCAGAGCTGGCACCATGCTCCAAGGCATCAGAGACCCAGGCTACTTCTGTCTTATATTGTTACCTGTGACGCCCAGATCCCTGCTCCTGTTCCCAAAGGCTAGAGCCCCAGCCACCCTGACCACACTATGGGCATCGGGGAGGACAGATGATGGCTCATTCCTTCAGGAATACTTCACTTTACTCTTCTATGTTCAAGGTCCCCCTGCTGGCTAGAATGTAGTGCCAGGTCCACAAAGGAAGCTGGGAAATGTAGGTCTTATCCTAGAAGATCATGAGTTCAGTTAAAAATTTGGGTTTTATCTCTAAAGAAGAAGAAGAGAATAGGAATTGGAAGATAAACAGCACTCTTGGCCACATTCCCTACTGAAGTGCCTGAAGGGGGTTTATTGCATGAAGTACAACAACACATTATAAAGAAGCTTTAGTTGTTTTTGATCTCTGCAACTGTCCCCCCTCAATATCCTTAACCCGAGTAGCTGAGAGATTAATTCTTGGTAGACTTTGGACTCCTTCCTATTTAATCAACACTGGCCTACAATGGAATACCTAGTTCATACATTTTTTGTGTGTGTTTTCGTTTTATTAACATGCTTTATTTATGCCAGCATACTAACAATTCAACATAAGACTGACATAAAAATGATGGAGACATTTTACATTAATGTGTTTTCAAACTCCAGCATGTATTTTATACTTAGAGCACATCTCAGCTCACGTCTGTCACATTTTAAGTGTTCAATAGTTATACGTGGCAAGGGCCTGCCACACTGGAAAACACAGACACAGAGCCTCAAATGGCTCCGAGCCTCTTCCTGAGCTACAAGGGAGCCCTACCCATGAATGTAAAGGGGAAGACCTGCAGCCTCCTGTGTCAAACTCAGGGTAGTGAGAGAGCAGACGGGCCCACTTTATTTCCATCACCCCACCAAAGGCTGCAGTGGCCACTTCTTTCTGCGGTGGGGGTCCTTTTATCCGTCCTCTTTAGGCCTGGAAAGTGTCACAGGATGTTCCACCAGGATTCTTTTCTAGTTCTCACTTTAGAGCCTTGTTATTAAGCTCAGAAAAGTCATATTAAAATATTCTGTTTTTAAAAAATTATAAGGCAATCTGAATTTATTACAGATATTTTGAAGAATATGAAGTAAAGAACCCAATCACTCTAACATCAAAGATAACTTCTATGAACATTTGGAAGCGTATTTTTAGTATATTTTTTACCTGTTTACTAAACATTATAAAAGTAATACACAGTACATATCCTTTAGGTAAAGGACTCAAGAGATGCATAAATATACAGAGAAAACATGCACAGGTCCTCCACTTTGACTCATTCATATATCCACTCATTCCTGTATTTTGAATGCAAAGCCCCGAGTTTTAACTATGGTGCTAAACCCTGGGGCTGTAGCAGTAATTAAGATAGGCATGTACCTGTTCCTGTGGAGCTTACAGTCCATGGGTGGACACAGGCAATGTATGAGAAGAAACCACAGGTCTGACAGAGGGCTACTTCAGGTTCAGGCGGTGGTGATGCTTTTGGAAACAACAGAAAGCCCAGGTACTCCAACCAAAACACCCAGAGGCACAGATTCACCCAGGGGTTCCAGTGACATCACCATGGCACTGGATTCTCTCTCCACTTTCTGGCTTAGCTGCTTCAGCACTGGCTCCATACACACAGACCCAATACATCTTCCAGCACCTCTTGGAGCCTTAACTTCTCTTAATCCTAGCCATTATTTCAACAACACTGCAAAATATACCCAGGAATTACATTTCATTGACCTGCTTGGGCCAACTTGGCCCATTTCCAAACTAATTGCTCTGGCCAGTCATGACTCACTCCAGGAACTGGACACGGGATTCATCCTTACCATATCAGGGAGTAAAACTGAGGTTCAGTCAGGCAGAGGAGAAGGAAATTATTGGTAGGGTGAGGGTGGACTGGTGACTAATAACCACTGTGACTACCATTTGACACTTCATGGATGAGGAGGAGGCAGGCTGATGAAGTCAGAGGAAGAGCATTTTAGGAAAGTAAAAAGGTCTCGAGTTGAGAGAGAGGTTGGCATGTTCAAAAAGATCAGGAGGCCAGAATTGCTGAGAGACACAAAGAGAGACAACGAGAAAGAAGGCATTGTGATGGCCATCTGTCCGATTATATTTCCATGCAAAACACATTTTTGTTTCCCTTCACATAATGGGAATATTGTTCTACAGATTGTTTTCTGACTAGCCTTTCTCACTGACAAAGAAAAATACCTTGAAAAGACTTTTGTGTCCATGCATATGTGTCTGTATATATACCACATTCTTTCTAATGACCATAGTTTATGTATATCAATAGTTTATTTAGGTATTCCTCTAACGATAGGTATTTCCCCCAATATCTTTACATAAATCTTGAAGAAAATATGTCTTTCATTAGAATAAATTCTAAGATACACAATTTCTAGAGTAAGGGGTGTGTACATTTAAATTGTTGATAATATTGCCATGTTGCCCTCCCAAACAAGAATGGATGAGAGTGTCTGTTTCCTTAACAGCACAGAATATGATCAATATGTTCAATTATTTCCAATCTAACAGATAAGAAGTGTTGGATAATTGTTGATTTAATTTTCATTTCCCTGATTACCAGTCAAGTTGAACAACTGTTCCTGTATTTACAGTCTGTTGGCATTTCTTCTCATCCTAACTGCCTAATTCTATTCTTTGTCAATTTTTCATTTTTGGCATGTATAGGTGGTTTATATAGTCTGAATATTAGTCCTGCGTACAATTTGTGCCATAATATGCTCTTTCAGTGTGTTGCTTTCCCCCAACATTTTATTATGAAGGTTTTCAAACATTCAGCAAGGTAAGGGTATTGCTTATTTTAACTTCCCTTATAATGCCTTTCATATATACAGACTTTAAACTTACCTCACACATCTATTAATAATTTCTTAAAACTTCTGGCATTTTTTATCCTACCTATAAGACCTAACTTACTCTAAAGTTATCAAAATGGTACCATCCATTTCATCTTCTATCATGGTCTGGAATACAGATCTTCAGCATATCTCAGTTACACTTTGGTTCTGGGGAATATCTGCCTTTATTACTAGTAAATCAGTGATGTTGGGACAAGTCTCCATCCACAGAAAAATAATTCATTCTTTTTCTACCCATGTGAAATTCCATCTTTCCCGTAAAGCAAATTCTTGCGTAAGTGTGAAACCATTTCCACATCCTCTTTTTATTCCAACAACCTATTCATTAAGCTGTTTTAATAACTATACCCTTATATATTTTGATATAAGTTTGGTCAACTACAGCTCTCCCTGTTCTCTTTCAATTGTTTCTTCTTTCTTTTCTCTTAAACAAAACCATTTCTCTTCCATCAGTTTGACAGCTTCTATGAAATGTCCTGCTGGGACTCTGATTTGGAATCCACTGAACTTGAAGACAAAGTCAGAGAGTGCTGCCAACTTAACAGTACCAGGTCTCCCCATCTAAGGACACTGTGCTCCTTATCCCTGAGCAAGTCTGGCAGCTCTGGCTCTCTAAGGCGAGTATGCTGGGCCTGTGCCTCAGGTGACTGCTCTTCTCCTGGTCTGCCAGAAACCATCCCTCCCACCCACCCTCCCAGAGAAAGAGACAGCAAAGAGGTAGCCCATTAGACAGAAACAGGTGCCAGGACAGCCTCTGTGCACATCTCTGGAACTCATCCAAAGCAACAGGGCTGCTGGAGATGTCACACTTTATTTTATTTTTTATCCTCATCTGATAATATGTTTTATTGATTTGAGAGAGAGAGGAAGGGAGAAATAGAAAGAGAAACATGTGAGAGAAAAACGTCAATGGAACCTGCAGCCTAGGTATGTGTCCTGACTGTGTATTGAACCTCTTGATGTAGGCTTTTGGTGTACAGACAAGGTTCCAACCAGCTGAGCCACCTGGCCAGGGCAGAGAACTTGAACTTTAATCTCTCCATATCCAGTTACTTGTGATGGTGACCACTGCTTCATAGGGTCACAAAGGAGAGTGCTACCTTGTTAATGCTGAACTTAATTCACAGTAAAATTCTTGCACTCTCTTACCCATTTGCTAACTTGCTCTTGGCCGAGTTTCTGTGGTCACTCATCATTCATTCGTTCATGAGGAAGGGAAATGTAGGAATTAGTAAGAACTTGCTCTTTCCCATCACCTGTTCCCCGGCCCCTTCTGAGGTGCTCAGATCATTTCTGTCATCATCCTACTCTCTTCTCAGATTTTATACACCTTTCAGCTTTGGGATACATCTATGTCTCCATCTCCATCTATATCTCCATCTCCATCTACATATCTCACTTTACTTCTGCCCATATCAACCTAATGCTGTAACACAGTGGTCGGCAAACTCATTAGTCAACAGAGCCAAATATCAACAGTACAACGATTGAAATTTCTTTTGAGAGCCCAATTTTTAAAATTAAACTATATAGGTTGGTACATTGTTATTAACTTAATTAGGGTACTCCTAAGCTGGCCTTTGCTAAAAACTCAAGGGGCCAAAGAGCCGCATGTGGCTCGTGAGCCGCAGTTTGCCGACCACTGCTAACAGAACAGAACATTGTGTGTGTAATGTACACATTTTAAGAGTTTACGTTTCAGAAGGGTGTGGAGAATAATATCACTAAAAAACAGCTTCACAATTTTTTTTTAAGTAAAGCAGTGCCACCTAGTTGAACAACTTCAAAAACCTGAGGCATAACTTCTACCCCATGTGTGGAATAAAGAAGATTAAAAAAAAAAAAACAAAAAACCAAACCAAAACAAAACAAAACAAAACACACAGCCAGTGGGAGAGGAATCCTGGTCTCCTGGCAATGTTCTTATCCAGATTCCTTGGGTGGCTGGACTGAGTCATGTAAGAGTCCATGCAAAGATTCCAGAAAAAGGTCGATGAAGTTTAAACAGTCCAACAGTGAGTTTGAATTGTCTCCAGACCATCCCAAGTGTACTTGGCTGGAGTGAGTAACAGAATCACACAAACCAGGCGAAGGAACCAGACCTCACAGAGGAAGACAAGGCTTTAGACTGAAGCCTCTGAAACTGGGTGCGCATCAGGTTCTGCACAGGCTTACAGGAAAGCAGCCCATGGATCCAGACAGTGCCCGTCACACTCACCACAAGGAGAAATGGGACCAAGTACCATGTAGCAGGAGCGAGGATCCTGGGACAAACACCTGGGTCCTGATCCTGGCTCTGCCCTTTACCAACTGAGAGACTTGGGGAAAATTCCTTCTACCCCCAGGTCTCAGTTTCCTCATCTGCAAAATGGAATAACTGTACCTACCTTACAGAGGTTTTGTGATATTTAAGTAACGTTACACATGCTGAATGCTTAGAACAGCACCTTAATCACAGCTAGGTCTCAAGTTAGGTTAGTGGTTATTATCTCATACTTAATGTTAGCCATTTTTCCATTATTGTCACTTCTGGACAGGTCACGAGATGAGTGGGGCTCACAGAATGCAATGGTGCTGATGCTGACACCCTATGCCTGCCAAGGCTATATTTGGGATCCAGGCTGCTGTTAGGATCCCGTTAAATGTTCCTGCACAGTAAACACTGCATAGGGCCCACTCACACACAGCAGGTGGTGACTGGCTCAGGGCAGGAGAGCTGATTAAATCTGGGAATGCTCCCTGCAAACATCATATCCATAGCAGCTCGCTCAGAGTGGCGGGGGGCCTGAGATGACAGGGAAAGGAGGCTGCTCAATTTTCTAAGGCAGTGGGAGCCTTTGACTCAGTTGAATTAGGAAACGGCCTATTACTGTGTTGCCAGAATCTTCACAGGCTGGCCACCTCAGTCAGCGTATCTCTGCTCCCAAAATCCCCTTGACACATTTTCCATTTTAATAGTGAACTCCAATTTCTCAGCTCTCTCAGGCTGAAGTCCTGCATAACTTTCTCATTCTCTAATTGCTCTTCCCATCCGACCCTGTGAAACGGTGGGGAGGTTGTCACTGTGCTACGGGCTTTGAACAGTGAGGCAGGATCCCCTGGGTGTATAGTTCACCCCAGTTCATCTGGGGGAGGTGGCTGCAGACTCAGTGAGTATCAGCATTCCCTTGGCTGGAACCTGAGTGTCTGAGTTACCAGGGTGCTGAGATGCACTCCAACTCAAGCGCTGCCTTGATTTCTGGTCATAGGGAAGCATGCAGAGGCTGCCGAGCAGCCACTCAGAACCCAGTCCCGTGTGCCTGTGTCTCTCCAAGTTTGCTGGTGCTTGTGGCTGCACTCGAGTGCCTTTAGCGCACTTCCTTTCTGTTTTCTCATTTCCTCATTCATCCTTTTCTTTCTTTCTCCAATGTCACCTGAGGAATAAGCCTTGTTATCTTTTTTGAGGTCTTACTGTAAACACCACATGGACATAAGCTCAGTAGTGCGGAAAACATGATTTTTGTCTGCTTTTATCCACTGGTGTATCCTGGTGCCTAGAACAGGACCTGGCACACTGCAAGGGATCCAGACACACGTGTGAATTGTGAATGAACTCATGAATGAATGATGCTAAGTCTTTATGTGGATTATCTATCTCAATGAATCCCGCAAGAACCCTAAAGATACTGTTATCATCTGTGTTATAGGAGGAAACCAATACATAGAAAAATTAACCTATCTATGGCCATACAGCTGGCAAGTGACCAATGGCCCTCAAACTAAGCTTTCTGATTCCTGAGCCTGAGCTCTGAGCTCTCTAACCATCCAAACTACCACATCCTTGACCACTGTCACACTGTCTGTATTCTACTTACATTTGTGCTGACCCTTTGTCGCACAAGATTTATCAGGCTGGATTTTAACTGATGGATTACGTGGGTAACTTGAATCACAGTGATGTGTTCTCCCAGCTTTTCCAGCAGGAAATGGTCCCTTCCACCTGTTCCCTGGCTGATGCCTGCAAGTTCTCCTGGGCCCCTCACAGGGTTCATGTCTGAACACACAGGGCCGTCCATGGCTCTCACCCCTGCTTCCACCACCACTCAGCATCAGGGGACTCTCCACCCCATTCTTGCCTACCTGCCCAGGAGGAGGGACCAGCCCTTCCTTTCACTGCTTGCAGGAGGGCACAGGCCAGGCTGCTCTTTGAAACTCTACCAAAGTCTCAAGAATGGTGAGAAAGAAGTTGAATGCAGAGGAAGAGCATTCAACTGCTGGATAGGCAAGCCCCATCCTTGAGCTTTCTCGTGCCATGGCCCCTTCTGCATAACTGAGCAGCCTCCTTTTGGCAGAGTAACCTCCCTTCCATTTTACCCTCCCAGAATTCAGGACCCTTCCATGCCTCGGAGTTGGGGTCAGAAGGACCCTGGGAGGTGGAATTGAGCAGCCTCTTTTCTGACTCCAATCTGAAACCTGCCTTCTAAGTCACCCTGGCCTTAGATAATGGGCAGTGCATGTTTTCAGTCCCTGCAGGAGGGACTCCCTCAGTGGTTTGACCCTGAGGGCCTACGTTGAAAAGCACACAAGTGACTAGCATGAACACATCCCAGAGTCTGGATTATTCCATCTCGAGAAGAACCTCAGGTGAGACAAAAACAATCCAGTTACGCAGGGCCCCAAACCCAGTCAATGCCTTGCTGGCCCCACCTTTCAACTCTCACTGTCACAGAAGTTTCTCAGAGCGGCTACAATCCCTGAGGACAGAGCTCCCATCTCCTATGCACCCTGCCCAGCTCCTAGCATAGAGTCCTCTGCAGGTGCTGCCTGTGGAAACTGAATGGCCCTAGTCTCTCCTGCCTCAGAGGCACTCATCTCTGAGGCCTGGACAACATTCAGCAGCTGGAGCCGAGGAATCAATCTGAACACTTCAAGCCCTAAAGAGAAAAAGCCGTTTTTCATGTTGCCCTGGGGGTAGGTGCTGGCATCCCTTGGGATTCTGGACACAAGGTACAGCACAAGATGGGGGGAAGACAGAGTTGATGGAGCTCTGGTTTAATGTTCTTTTCCTGGTCTGTGTTGACAAGACAAATAATGACTCTCAGACAGTATTACCCAAGGATGTGACAGAGACAGATTCAGGTAAACAGTCAGACTCAGGATGAAACTAAATTGGCTGCTGGTTAGTTCCTCTGGGGATACCCAGGGCCCTGCTCTGGTTTGTGCAAAGGGAAGAGGCCAGTGTGATCAACATCCCTGCAATGCCTGTGATTCTCTGATCCATGTGGCATCTATAGGCTCTGGCCCCCCAAACACAAAGGACAACAGGAAAGAGGTTTGCCCTTGGCAGGAAAATGCTTTTTAGAATATTAACTATGGACATGTCATCAACCTGAGAATCTTCTAGATACGTTTGTTCATCTGAGCCTCCATTGACTCAAGAACCATTAGAGGGTCTCATAGGTTGAAGGCCTAACTAACCCCTAGCACCTGAGGATGCAGAGTTATTTCAAGACAAGGTCTTTCCAGAGGTAACCAGGTTAAATGAGGTTGTTGAGGTGGACTGTAATCCAATATGACTGGTGTCCTCATAAAAAGGGGAAATTTGGGAACAAAGACACACATGGAGGAGGATGATGTGAAGAGACAAATGAACCTAGAAGGTATTATACTAAGTCAGGTAGAGATAGACAAAAGCTATATGATTTCATTCATGTGGAATCTGAAGAACAAACAAAATAAAAACAAACTCATAGATACAGAGAACAGACTGATGGCTGCCAGATAATAGTGGTTTGGGGGGCTGGGTGAAAAAGGTGAAGGAATTAATAAGTACAAACTGGTAGTTGCACAGAATAGTCACAGAAATATAAATTACAACATCGAGAATATAGTCAATAATATTGTAATAACTATACATGGGGCCAGGTGGGTACCTGAAATATCAGGGGGCCATTCTGTAAAGTACATGATTATCTAATCACTGTGCTGTACATATGAAACGAATCCTTTCTAATAAAGAGGGAATATGCTAATTGACCATCACTCATCACTTGTCACAAAGATGGCTGCACCCACAGCTGAGGCCAAGTTCCCATAAGGAGCCTTAAGGAGCAATCAGCAGGGGCTTGAGGCTACCCCCTCCCCCACCCTCCATGGGGCTTGACAGAGGACCTCAGGCCATGTCCCCCACCCAGCAGGGCTTAACAGGGGACCTCAGGCCGCAACCCTCACCCAGCAGGGCTTGACAGGGGACCTCAAGGTGTACTTCCCATCCTGGTGCTGGGCTAGGGGACCTCAGGCTGCTTGCCCCACCCCAGTGCCAGGCCAGGGAACCTCAGGCCGCACCCCCCACCAGGTGGGGCTTGACAGGGGACTTCAGGCCGTGTCCCTCACCCCGGCACCAGGCCAGGGGACCTCAGACTGTACCCCTGCCCAGCGGGGCTTGACAGGGGACCTCAGGCCATGCCCCCCACCCAGTGGGGCTTGACGGGCACCTCAAGGTGCACCCCCAGTGCTGGGCCAGGGGACCTGAGGCTGCATCCCCCCCACCTGGTGGGGCTTGACGGGGGACCTCAAGCCATGCCCCCAACCCAGCGGGGCTTGACATGGGATCTCAGGCCATGTCCCCCACCTGATGGGGCTTGATGGAGGACCTCAAGGCACGCCCCCACCCCAGTCTGGGCTGGGGGACCTCAGGCCACGCCCCTCATCCTGGTGCTGGGCCAGGGGACGTGAGGCTACTCCCCCTGCCCAGCAGGGCTTAGACAAGGGTGGGACTGGCCAGGTCTGAATCTAGCCCAATGGGGGGCCGGGGGGGGGGGGGCAGCTGGGTCTGGATCTCACACAATTTTGAGGTGCATGTGGGTAGGCAGGGACTTGACTCTGGGTCCCGCTGCATGCCCCAGACTCTGACAGGAGGAAGGTTTTCATATACATTTTACTAATTTTCTTTCATCTCTGACACTTCTATTATAGAGAAAGGGCAAATAGCAATAGTAAATTATTTCCTCTAATTAATCCCCTTTTAATGGGCACGAATTTCATGCACCAGGTCACTAGTACAGAATAATAGTAAATGTAAACTATAATTAAAAAATAAAAAACTATGGAATGAATAATTAAAATCAAATAAAATACATGGTGACAAAGGGACACTAAACTTTGGGTGATGAGCATGTAATGCAATATACAGGTGATGTATTATAGTATTGTATACTTGAAATTTGTATCATCTTATTAACAAATACCACCCCAGTAAATCAATTAAAAGTCAGTATACAAATTAAAAGTGTAAATAAAAGAGAATTGCACCCACAAACAAACAGTGTAAATCATAGCAATTCTTGTCACAGGATCCTAGAAGCTACGTTAGTACTCTTCCTTCTCTGTTAGACCCTATAGGGATGAGGAGAGGCTTGAGAATGTTCCTCCAAGACTTCATGCCCCTTCCTCTTCCCTATGGCCAGGTAGATCCTAAAACCTGACTCTCTGCCAATAACAAGTAAACCCAACAAAATACTAAACAACAAAGATCCAAAAGTACCAGATACTGAAGAGGACCCAAATCAGGCAGATTCTGGAGGGGAGTTGACACTCAGAATAAAGAAATGGCCTTGACCGGTTTGGCTCAATGGATAGAGCATCAGCCTGCAGAATCAAGGGTCCCAGGTTCGATTCCAGTCAAGGGCATGTACCTTGGTTGTAGGCACATCCCCAGTGGGGGGTGTGCAGGAGGTGGCTGATGGATATTTCTCTCTCATTGATGTTTCTAACTCTCTCTCCCTCTCCCTTCCTCTCTGTAAAAAATAAATAAAATATATTTTTTAAAAAAAGAAATGGCATTATGTGAGGGCGAGGCTGCTGTAGGGCTTTAGACTGAAATCTGTATTCTATGGAGTGTCTAAAACTCTGACAGAAACCTCATCACCTTCTGGTCTGCAAAACCAGAGGGCTGAGTTTGGGGCTATGACAACTGCTGGGAAGTGAAGAGGAACCCAGAAAGAAGAGAGCCCCAATTTCTGGCATGAACTCTGCCGAAGAGTCTGGCTGAGCCCCGAACCACATGCACACAGAACAGATGTCAAGAATGCGGTAAGCTGCTGCCCAAGACACAGAGCTTGCAGTTTGAGCCTAACCAAGTGTATTGTCTAACCAGCAAAAAAGCAAAAAGAAAAGCACTTTTAAAAAAATATAACATAATCCAGAGTCTCCTCAATGTGACATTCACAAAATCCAAGACACAATGAAACATACACAGAACCAGCAGTTTCTGACCTCAAATGCCTTACTTACCTCCTGCCCCAGGAGAGAAGGCTGAGCAGCAGTCCTCAAAGGGAGGGGTTCTGGGGCCATTTCAGCCCCCACGAGTTAAAGCTGTTTTTATAACGATGCTAGGATGTTACTTGCCTCTGTCTTTCACATTCTTTGACAAGTGAACAGTGGAGTTTTCCAGAAGCTACCTGACTGTGATGTCAAGACAGATGGAACGTAAAAGTAGGAGGACCCAGCTGTCTTCTATGAAACCAGGCATTAAAGAGGTTTGTGAACAGTGCCACTTTTCTTACTAATTTTTTCCCTAATTTTGAAAATCTAGTTGTTTTTCATAAAATTATGAGCTCATTGCTGTTATCCTGTATAATAAAAGCCTAATATGCTAAGTGTCCGGTCATCCAGTGGTCTGGTCAGCCAATCAAAGCATAATATACTAATGATATGCTAAGGCTGCTCAACCGCTCACTATGACATGCACTGACCACCAGGGGGCTGGTGCTCCGACTGATAGGTTAGCTTACTGCTAGGGTCCAGACAATCTGGACTGAGCGAGATGGGCCTGACACACTCTGGAGCCCTCCTGCAGTCCCTCCCCAGCTGGCCAACCTCTCATGTCCCTCCCTGACCCTGATCATGCACCAGTGGGGTCCCTCAGCCTGGCTTGCACCCTTTCGCAATCTGGGAACCCTCGGGGGTTATCTGTTTTGGCCAGATTCCACACAATGCAGGATCTGCCTCTGCGCTAGGGATATCCGACTGATGGCTTAGGCCTGCTCCCCAGGCCATCGGTTGGGCATCCCCTGAGAGCTCCCAGACTATAAGAGGGTGCAGGCCAGGCTGAGGGACCCCCCTGAATGCATGAATTTCGTGCACCTGGGCCTCTACTTTTAAATAAACTGATAAAGTATTTTTTAAATCTCTTAGTTTTAACTTTCCATGTGGGAAATATAGGTAGATATCACCCACTTAAACAAACGCTCTTTGGAGCCCAAGCATGGGCTCTGAGCCCAGCATGTGAGAACTGCTGGTGTGAGGCTGTTCTCAAACTCTGGCCACATCAGAACCACGTGGGGAGCTTGTTCGACCACATTGCTAGGCCCTATCCCCTGAGTTTCTCATTCAGTAGGTCTATTGTGGGGCCTGAAAAGTGTTTATTTTCACACGTCCTTAGCTGATCCTTTTTGGGGCCACTCTGATGCAGGGGATGCTGTGGTGGGCAGACCAGACCCTCCTGCTGGCGTTTATTTCCCATCCCAGCTGCCACGAGTGCGGCCTGCTCAGTGGCTCACAGCAGAGTCCCTCCTCGGGCGCTGTCCTAAGTAGAGGGAGCTGCCTGTCCACACTGCCCCTCCTCTCCAGGAAAAGCCCACGTCCCCTGACTGGCCCTTTGCCACCATGCAGGACAACCACGCGGAGCCCTCCCAGGGTTGGGGCTCCTGTGGAATCTTCTGGGCTCTCACTGCATCTCCATCGCAGTTGCAGTTCCACTTCTCCCTTGGCCCAGTCCTGCTGCCTTCCCGGCCTTACAGGGGTTGTTCCCAACACTCTTCTCTAATAAGCACATCTGCATTTCAAAGTCGCTCTGGCCCCCAGAAACCCAAACCACGATGAATGGAAGAAAGTTCTGACCTGCTTTGTGGCCTGGGGAGTCTCCAGCCTCTCTGATGGCAGCGTGGCAGCTCTTCCCATGTCCAGACTTCCTGCACTTTTCTGTGTCAATAAGTTGGAGGCCCAAGCCTCTAGTCCCAGGTGTGGATGCTCCTGACAAGCATTTCCACAGGTGTGGCAGTCTTGGAGGCATGGCCAAGGCAATGGTCAGGGTTAATCATCCTCACAATAGGGTGGAACCAATCCATAGATGCTAATTATTATTTTGAGGAATTTTCCAAGCTTGTTGTGAATGACATCTCTAGTAAAATTAAATTATATAAATTTATAATTAAATAAATTACATTGAAACATTACTTTCTAATAATTTTGCTACACTTGGTTATTATCTATGCCCTTGAGGTGATTTACATCTATTGTGTCTGTATGGTGTGTCATTATGTGTATATTTCTACCTACAGATACAATAGATGTCAATTACCTTAGGAGCTGAGATAATAATAACATGTAGTAAAATTATTAGAAACAAAAGTAAAGCAAGGTAGTCAGGAGATAAAAGAGTTGTTAAGCTCCAGGAGGTGTGTAAGGGGAAATACAGCCAATTAGAGGTTGAGTTGTTACAGTTCATTTCATCTCTCTCACCTGGGAGACCATCGGAGGCTCTTCCATTCCTCTTAACTCTTTGCTAATGGAAACTCTAAGCCTTCCCCATTAGTTTGTTTGGACCTAATATTTCTTATTTATCCACCTGGTCCTACCTAGTCATATCTTATAATTCCAAGCCTGTTTTGGGCATTGGACTAGGAAAGATGGTATGTCCCTATCTTTGAGTAGTTCGAATCTAACAGAGACATGTGCACAAGTCATAAAATGTAGTGAGGTGCACACCTAAGGAAAAACAGAATCTCATAAATGTCTACTGAACAGAACTGGAAGCATCAAGTGACTGATGGTTTATAGAGAAAAGTTCACAGAAGAGAGGACACATAGGCAATGTTTTTCCAGAACAGCAGGGATCTGCCAGGTAGACAAAGGGTGCTAATTGGAAAGAATGTTTTGTGCAAAGGCACAGAGATAATCCAGGAGACAGCCTTTGATTTTTGGTCCTGGGGATAGTTCAGGCTGCTTGTGCTCATCCCTGGTGCCCAAAGACCACGTGTTTGATAAGCATTAGGCCTGCAGGCATCAGAGAGATGCCAGGTGGCTTCTGTGGGAGTCAGCCCTGAGGAAGGCCAGGCTCACAGATGAGGGTAATTCCCCAGCCTAGCTTAACACTGCTTCTACATTCATGTGCTCCCACAGCTTTGTGTGATGATTCAAAGGTTTTATGACTAACCTTATCCTGGAAGGGCATCTGTGGAACTGAGTGCCCTGAAAATCTCCCGAAAGCCAGGACTTGTCTCATTCCTTGTTGGTATGCTTTAAATAGACCTGGTGGGTAGGTGGTGCTGAGAGGGCATCAGGTGACCTGCAACCTTTGCTGTCTGACTCCGGCATCAAGTCCAGAGTTGGTCCACTGAACCTCAGCTTAAAATAATCGGTTTGGATGCATTAAAATCCTGGCAAAAGTCCTAGAAGCTCCAGAAGCCTGTGCTAAAGTTGTCCAGTTTCCCGTACAGCTAAAGAGGATGTTGCTGTGGCACTGAACTCAGGACACAGCACAGCCCCCCCGCCCCCCCCCCCCCCGCCCCCATACCTCTATGTAGCCATAGCTTCCAACTGTTTCTCTGGGATCAAGAGGCTTCAATGAGTAGCCGGGAGCAACGAGGAGAGACAACACTATAGTCAAGTGGGAACACTCTGTTCAAACTGCCACATCAATGGGAAAGAGTGACAGGCTCCAAGCTGGCAAGGCTCAAGCCTTCAGATATATACCTCATAGTAAAAGTGTGTGTGTTCCTGGCTCCCTGGTAAAACTGCCTGAGGGCACAGATCGGGTCTGGTTTATCTCTGGGTCCGAAGTATTGGTTGGCTGGCTGGCTGGATAGATGATCAATCATGTCCTACATGAAAATAAGATATTATTAACTTAAACATTTATTATGTGAAATCTAATGGGCAAAATAAACTAACAAAAGAGAAACAGACTCAGAGAACAGACTGACAGCTGGCAGAGGGGAGAGGGATTGCAGGGCTCAGGGAAAACAGTGAAGGGATTAAGCCAAAATCCCCAAAAACCTCATAGACACAAACAACCATGTGGTGATGACCAGAGGAAAAGGGGAGGTGGAAGAGGGTAAATGGGCCATAAATGGTGATGGAAGGAGACTTGGCTTGGGGTGATGAACACACAGTAAAATATACAGATGATGTATTACAGAATTGTACACCTGAATCATATAATTTTATTAACCAGTGTCACCCCAATAAAGTCATTAAGAAAGTAAAAAGCATGTATATTTATTGAACATTTAACTATGTGCATGGCACATGTCTGTGTTCTTAATGGCTCAGTCTTCCGAGCATTCCTATGAGACATGAATTATTAGTATCGCTACTTTACCAACAAGGAAACTCTTCCTTAGGGAAGATCAGTCACATTCTCAAGGTCACACAGCCAATGACAGGAAGAGCCAAGACTCGTATCCATTCTGTCTGACTGCAGAGTCTGAACTCTCAAACACGACTGAGGGCAGTAAGTAACGTAGTGCCACAGATGTTGAGGGGAGGTAGGGAGTGAAGGAGACTCGGGCAGTGAGAGACCCTTGCTGGGGGACATGGGATCGCAACAGACATCTAAACGATGGTCACCACCTGGAGAACCACAAAGGGAATGTAAGAATGCTCCAGAAGGGAGTGCAGGGTGCCAGTCAGAGAGAAGGTGACAAAGGACGGGGTTGGAGGAATTGTTTGGAGCCAATACGACTCCAATCTAACCTCGCTTATTTGCTTTTCCCCAGGACAAAGATGTCAGTCCTGCACTTTACTTCCTCCATCAGTGAGTCAGGGCCTTGTGTGGCTTAGCCCAAGGGAGTGAGTAAAGTAGAAATGCCCACACTGATGCTAGGCTGGTATGGGAGTTATTTCCATATGAGGTAGATGACTGCTGACCACTCCCCATGGGTTAGCCAGCCTTGCTTGAGGTCTCCACAGGGGCTATTACCGCATTGTGAACGGCAAAGAAAATAGGTTCAATTAGAGACAGATTTGCAAGTAAGCAGAGAGCCACTTTGAACTCTTGCCAAGAGGAACTGCAGTATTCTGTGTTCAATTAGAAAGCGTGATAGAAGAGGATACTGAGAGCAAGTTATAGGGCAAAGGAAAAGCTATTCCATTATGCCTGAAAATGGGGCAAAGAGTGCTCCCCAGTTCAGATGATGAGATCAGGGTGATGTAGATGACTGTGTGAAGGGTCATCAATAGATATAATTGGGGGAGGGGTCTACATGCCAGGCCATATGCCAGGCACTCCTTAAGTGTCATTCAATTAAATTCTTAGAACACATCTATGAGAATATAGAGCTTCAGAGAGGTTGATTTACCTAAAATCATCCAGCTCTTCAGATGTTGAGCCATATCTGAAAGCCACTCTGTAAGGCTCCAAGTACAGGGTGGGGTAAAAGCAGATGTATTTATTAATTATTGTATTATTTACCATACAAACAACTGTAAACCCACTTTTGCCCCACCCTGTACTTTGCACAAGTCCCCTGTGCAAAATTAATCCATGTATACTCCTCCTGCACCTAGAGTATGATGTCATGGGGCTAGGAGTTGGTACACCTAGTTTTCACTGGAGTAGATCATACTCTTTACTTTTTTCCTTTGAAACACCAAGTTCTCAAATATTCCTCTCACTGGGATGAAGTCTATGGAACAATTAAAGAGAACTTTTTGTAGCAATGAGTGGTAAAAATAACACTTTTTCCCTGCACGTCTCTAATTTACAAAACATAGATATCATCAATTTCTAATGCAGTGGATAGTTACACTTAATTATTTTTTACATCATTTCCCACTAATGTGTTGTTATTGGAGTAATTATTGGAGATGTGATTGAAGCACTGGAACCGCCATTGGGAGACAGATGGTTCATCTCAACCCAGGAGCTCCATTCACTAATAGGAAAATGGAGTCAGCCTCGGTGGGAGAGTGGATGTGTGCAGGAAATGGATATAGAGACTGCAGGTTATATGGATACAGGGCCAGGATAAAGAGTTTCAAGACTTGGTAAATAATGTACATTGTGAGGAAACAAGCTCCATAGACTTCTGAGGGAATAATGCTCCCTTTAGTGACCTTCTACATTTCAAGATGTAATGATCATTCAGACTCATTACCATCCTAAAGAATATGGAAAGTTGATAGAAACTTGGCAATTGTCTTTCACCAAATTTAATTCCTACCATTGGGAGCAGAAACAGCAGTAGTAGGAGGAGGAGGAATAAATGCCCCAGCTCAGGCCTCTCTCTTTTCTAACTCACTCCTGCTCTCTCATCTCCCTTTCCCTGCAGCGAGACAAACCTCTCAAGGATCCTTGCTTCCCTTTCTACTTATCCTCTGCTTTCTTCTATCCAATGCTCTGAGCAGGTGTCCCTTCTCACCCATTAGAAACCTCCTCCATTCACTGAAATCTCATATCTTTTATGAAACTTAAGCTGCTTTGATCCAAATTCTAGCCTCAGATATCCTCTTCCCAGATAAGGGAATGAAGAAGGGAATGAAGTATGCATAAACAAACATCATTATCTTAAGTGTGAATTACAAAATTATGAATAATGATAGCTTAGAACCTCCAGAAATTTTCTAGGATGTGTATATGGCATGTTGCCAGATTAGTGAAGCTCGTGGAAAGCCCCTCTATCCAAATGCAAATAATAATAACACTTTATTGATGTCTATTACACACCTGGCATAGCTTGCATTTAGAAATAAAAGGATCAATGAGATATGTCCCTTTCCTTTAGGACCTCCCTGTACAGAGGTACTGATGGGAAAAAGAGAGAGAGAAATCGCATGATGTGGATCTAAAATCACCCACGGAATTACGAACAGATGAGCGACTATATTCGGAGATCTGGAGAAGACATCAAGAAGAGGAAACTCACTAGTTGGGGTTTGAAGAATGGGCAGGAATTTGGTAGATTGAATAAAATGGTGAAGAACTTCCCAGGCAGAGGAAGTAGTGGTACAAGCTATGGAGATGTTAAAAAGAAGCAGCTCCGTGTGGCTGGAACACAGCAGTAGGAGAGGGTGGAGAAAGAGCTGCATACAAGGAGGCTAGGAAAGTGGGTGGAGACTTGATCTGGAAGGTAGTCTAAGGCATACAAAGGCTTTCATCTTACAAATGGTAGCTGGTGGGGAACCACAGGAAACTTTTAGGAGAGGAGTGATGGGATCCCACTCGTTAATACGAAGTTCACCCACGCTTCAGTGTGCAGACTGGGGGCGGGGGTTAATGAAGAGGTGGCAATGGGGAAAGGAAAATCGATCAGGAAACTCTGGCCAAGGTTCAGGCAAGAAATGAGCTCAGATCTCAGCAGGGGAGGGATGCCCCTCCATCCTCAAAGAGCTCAGACACTCTGCTTTCAGCGGACATTCACAGTACATCCAGTGTCCAAGGAACAAAATGTGAAAATGTTCAGAGGTTGTTTCCTATCTCTTCTGATACACCCAACTCTACTGAACTCTAAAAAGAAATTTTGCATTTGGCCCTATTTCCCCATGCATATTTCATCATTGTCTGCAACCATGAGAACTACACTAAGAAATATCTGTGATGGTTTTCACTTAAAACAGTTTAATGTCTTAACGTGACTCCCCTTTCATCTGGAAACAAGGCGGTTTGTTTCTGCGGATAAATCACCTGAATAGAGAACCGCATAGTCTCACTGAAAGACAGCTCTGCACGCCAAACACCAGCTTAATATTCCTTCAGTAGAAGATCTCTCTCTCCCAAGGAAACCACCTCAAAAATTGTCAGCCTCCTTGGAGAGCTTTCTGTTTGTTTCTGAAGCAGATTACGGGCTAGCAGTGCCCTCTCCTGGCAGTTTGAAGTTATAGGTTGACATTCCGTTTTCGAACCCTAAAGAGGTTTTTCCTATAGAAAGTAGCCATTGTTAATATCAGTTCCCTCTACATGGAAATCTAAATTAATAAATTACGTGGGGCCAAGAGCTGTGGGTGAAATAGGGATCAATGAGAAGGCTATTTTTCCACAGGCAGTGTAAAGTAGACAAAGTATGAAATGAAACAAATGAAAACAAAAAGCCTAAATGTTTGGTCTGAAGCTGGGTCCAAGGGTCTGCTTTGCCTCTTCCCTACCACGTGATTCTGGACAGGCCATTTCCTCTCCACTCACCTCACAGGCCCCTGGAAGCACTACATCCTATATAATAAAGAGCTAATATGCAAATGGTCGTCACACCCTTGTGCCCTAGAGCTGGGACTTGAGGCTACACCAGGGGACCTGAGGCCACGCCTCCTCCCTCCCCCCCCCATCACCAGGCACTAGGACCAGGGGACCTGAGGCTGTGCCCCTGCCTGGTGGGGCTTGACAGGGGACCTTAGGCTGGGCCAGAGGACCTAAGGCCATGCCCCCCGCCCGGCAGGGCTTAACGGAGGTCCTGAGGCTGTGCCCCCCATCTGGTGGGCCTTGACGGGAAATCTGAGGCTGCAACCCCCTGCCTGGCGCCAGGCCAGGGAACCTGAGGCTATGCTCCCCACCCTGCAAGGCTTGACAGGGGTGGGGCTGGCTGGGTCTGGGTCTCGTGTGATTTCAAAGTGTGTGTGAGTGGGCAGGGACTTGACTCTGGGTCCCATCACATGCCCCAGACTCTGACAGGAGGGAAATTTTCATATACATTTCACTAACTTTCTTTCATCTCTGACATTTGTATTATAGAGAAAGGGAAAATAGCAATATTAAAATATTTCCTCTAATTAATTCCCTTTTAATGTGCATGAATTTCATGCACCAGGCCACTAGTGCCATATAATGCACCTGAAAGCATCAGCAAGTAGTAAATGCTCAATATATGTCATATAAAAACCTCATGTCCCCCCAAAGAAGCGCAACTGATAGAACTTTCCTGGAAAAAAAGAATCTGCTAGCAAATATTAAGAACCTTAAACAAAGTTTATGGACCTTTTGACCCAATAACTACACTTTTAGAATTTATACAAAGGAAAAAGATTTTAAATGTAGAAAAAGTTGAAGGTATAAAGATGTTCATTATGGTGCCTTATATAATACAACTAAGAAATAATCTAAAAGACCAAAAACTAAGGAAATGGTCAGATAAACTTACTATATCCATACAATGTTTTTATGCTACCATTTACAATTTTAAAATTAGATTAAAATGCTTATGATGCTAAAAAACAACAACAATAGGTTATGGCCCTAGCCAGTTTGGTGGATAGAGCATCAGCCTGTGGACCAAATGGTCCTGGGTTCAATTCCAGTCAAGGGCACATACCCCGGTTGCAGGCTCCTCCCCAGCCTGGGCTCTGGTTGGGGCTCATGCAGGAGGCAACCAATTGATATGTTTATACATTATGTCAACTATAATATCAAAGATGATATTTTGTATAATATCAAATATACAAAAATGTTTTAAACTTGGAAATAAAAAAATTATAGTATCAGATATTGGTAAGAACATGGGAGAAATGAGTACTCTCATATACTGCTGACAGAAATGTACATTTGGAAAGCCAATCTGGACAGCCTTTTATATACATTTGTTAAAATAAAAAATTTACAAATGATGTTATTCTTGGGTAATTACTCCAGAACAAAACTTGCATGTGAACACAGGAAATGCATGTAAAGATGTTTATTGATGCATTTTATTAATGGTGAAAAAACCTGGAAACAGCTTCATGTCCACCCCTAGGGGAAAGATTAAGTGAATTATGATGGGTGTCATCTGGACAGATTAGGTGATGCTGTAGGAGCAAACAACACCCATATCCTGACGCCTCAGGAAAACAGAAAAGGCTTATTTCTCACTTACATTCATGTGGATCACACTTTGGCTGTGGCCTGAGCTCTGTGTCATCCTGAGATCCTGGCACAACTGTGCTGTCCCTATGGTAGCCTTGAGCCCATGTGGCCACTGAGCCCCTGCAATGTGGCTGGTCAGAGCTGTTGTGTTAATCCACTGGATTTCAAAGGACTAGCATAAAAAACTAAAACGCCTCAGCAATTTTTATTCTTGATTGCATCTTGGAGTGAAAATTTAGATATATTGGGTATATAACCGACAGTACCAAAATTAATTTTACCTGTTTTTTTTTTTTAATTTAAAAAAATGTGACTTCTAGAAATGTTAAACTACAGAGCGGCTTATATATTTTTATTGGATGTGCTGGTCTAAGCATCCCGAGTCAGGTAGTGAGATGGTGGAGCCGCCTTTTTCCCAGAAGGGACTCACATGACTTCCATTTCTACATCCTTGCCCGAAGGAAATTACACTGGCACCTGAATCTGAAAGAGTGGGACCTACGATCCGGCCACGTCCTCAGGATAGAGCAAGAAGCAGGATGTCGGGAAAGCCTTCCTGTGGACCACACTGTAATGTGTTAGGTCTCCACGAGCTCACACAGAAAGAGTCCGAGATATAGCGCTGAGAGAAAAAGCAAGTTGTTTAACAATACATACTGTATTGCCCCATTTAAAACAGGTACCCACAGAGGCAGAACAGAATTGTGCATTTGTGGGGCCATATATTATGCAAGTAACCACCCAGAAAAATGTCTGGAAAGATCTGCATCAAACTTACACCTGTGGTCATATCTGAAGGGGGATCTTCTCCACAATGTTTGAATATTGCGCTAAAGGAACACACTTCTGTTTGGCTAATGTCTTCATTTTGCTTTCCAGGTTGATTCTTCATCTGTGCCCACCTGTGCTTGCGAGGCGGGGGGGGGGGGGGGGGGGGGGGGGGGGGGCGCCGGCGGGGAAAGGGCTGGCTGGGCCAATGGGCCACCATGCTCACTGGTTTCCGGGGGCCACTGACAGGGAAGGAGGAGAGGACAAGTTATGTATTCCTTTCCCAGAATGTCCCATCACCCCTTTTTCCTGTGAGGGATCCCCACAAAGCTCTGTAGCTCCCCCTTTGTCTTGGGTCTGATCATTGTTTTCCCCTCTCCTTAGGCTGTGGGTGGTACCAGCACCTGCTGTTACTAGACTCCACCCCCTACCCCTGGTGCTCTACCCTCTCCTGTGCTTTCCTTACACCGCGCGCACTCCCTCATAAACGCTAACTTTACTAAACTCTCTTCCAAGTTATTCAACGTAAATGTATCACCTGGTTTTTGCTGAGCCTATGAGTAAAACAATATGATATGCATAAAATTTAAGATAAACAAAAGTCACAGACTGAACTGTCTCTACAACTGCTGGGGAGGCAGACAGGCCAACAAAGAATGGCCACAGAATGTGACACTAACGGCTCTCTTTTGACCAGGGGCCAAAGATGCTGCGTTGGCACTTAGAAGGGAGGGGATTTCACAGGACTTGACTTTGGTTCCTGCTTTGACTTTGATAAACAGGCTTTTACCTCATTGACCCTGTGCAGCTAGTCATTTCTGCTATGGTAAGATCAGAAAGAAGAGAAGAAATAGTGAACCAGCACCTCAATTTCCTCACCTGTAAAATGGGACATACAATTTCTACCTTTACCATTCCAAGTATGTTTTACTCTAACTCTATCAAGCTTGAGGGCCACCCTACAGATCTGAAGACAGAGGATTCAAAAGTGCTTGAAAAGAGGAATGCCGAAGGCACATTGATTTATTGGATTAGCATGTAATGATCACCTACTGTGTGTCAGGCACTGTGCCAGGAATGCAGAGGTATTGCCCCTGCCCTCAGTCCTCCCTGTTTAGCAGTTTTCATTTTAAATGGAAGACAGACAGCAGAGGTCACGGTGTGGCTTCAGCATCTTTCCCCAAAACCGCCTTGCAGAAAGATCATTAAATTCTAAAGAACCAACTACCCAGAGAAGTTGGGATGTTCTGTGAGGGAAATGAACTTTCCTTGCCCTTTCGTGAAAATGGTTTTAATTCCACAGAAAACGTAATGACGATGTAATGGGTGACAATTAGGAGCATTAAGATCTGTCACTTGGAGAGTGAGAGTGCCCTGGAAGCATCAGCTATGAGAATTCAGAGAATCCACTTTGCAGAGAAAGCTTTGAGGAAGAGCAGGAAATTGGGCTGGCAGGGCAGCCTGCTGCTGAAGGACAGGTGCCCGCACACTGGACCCACGGGGACGTGAGCTACAGGCCTGTTGGGCAGGGAATACCAAGTCCATCCTCTCCGTCTATAAAACCTCACTGTATTCACAGTGCAATAGGCCACACTAAATTAACAAGATCATTGAACAGAGGAGATGAGCCAATGGAAAGAGAAAATGAGTTTGGTGGCAGGGAGATGTGCTTTCTGATCTGACCTTATAATTAGTAGGTGTCCTTAAGCAAGTAATGTTTTTGTGCCTATAAATGGGGCTGTCAGCAACTACCAATCTCACAGGGCTATGAAAAGGATGTCCTGGTGTTTGATTAAGGTACCAACCTTGTAAGCAATTTATAATATATAGATAATTATATATAGTTATACATGTGATTATATGTATATAGTTTTATATATATATATATATGTAGAGACAGAGAAAGAGTTAGTGTGTGTGTGTGTGTGTGTGTGTGTGTGTGGTGTACTGTGTGTGTAAGGGATTGGCTCAGAGGATTGTAGAGACTTGGCAAGTCCAAAACCTTCAGGGTAGGTGAGCAGGCTGGAAATCCAGGGAAGAGTTGTAGTTGGGGTCTAAAAGCCATCTGCTGGCAGCATTCCCTCTCTTCCTAGGAAGGTCAGTCTTTTTCTATCAAGGCTTTCTACTGATTGTGTGATACCCATCCACATTAGTTTATTCATACTTAACGTGACTGCTAACATATTTGGGTTTAAATTTACTATCTGTCTATGTTTTTTCTACTTATCCCATCTAATCTTTCTTCCTCTTTTGTGCTATTCTTTATCATCCTAAATGTTAAAATGTAATAGTATTTTATAATATAAATTGGCTTTTTTTGTTTGTTTATAAATCCTCACCCAAGGATATTTTTCCATTGATTTTTAGAGAGAGTGGAAGGGCGGGGGAGAGACAGAGAGAGAGAAATACCAATGTGAAAGAGACACATCAATTCATTGCCTCCTGCACATACCCCTGACCAGGGCCGAGGATTGAACCTGCAACCAAAGTACATGCTCTTGACCAGAATCGAACCCGGGACCCTTTAGTCCACAGGCCAGTGCTCTATACACTAATCAACCCTGGATTGCTAACAGTTTGTTTTCGGTGACTATAAAATCTATGACCAGCACTGAAAAGACATTTTTAGGTTCAACAAATTCTGAACACTTTGAGACACTAGAGGGCAGAAAAACCACACTCATAAAAACATGCACAGGTTGTTGAGGCTCATTACAGTGAGGAAAAGGCTCTTGCTAAAGTGCATGCTTTCTTCCTGCCTAGGTGATTCTGCCGTGGCTGCTAGGCACAGCTTTCCCTCATCACTTTTATCTCTGACATAGGTAAATTTTACAACCATTTTCCTGCTCTTAATCCTCACTCTGGGGACTATATTGTTATTAACATACAGTTGACCTACAATATTATATTAGTTTCCAGTGTACAATATAGTAATTCAAAATTTATATAGCTTACAAAGTGGCCACCAAGTCTAGTAACCATCTGTCACCATACAAAGTTATTAGGATGTTATTAACTATACTAGAGGCCTGGTGCATGAAAATTCATGCACTTGGGGGGTGTCCCTCAGCCTGGCCTGTGCCCTCTTGCAGTTCAGGAGCCTTGGGGGATGTCCACCTGCCAGGTTAGGCCCACTCCTGAGGGGATCAGGCCTAAGCTGACAGTCAGACATCCCTCTGGCAGCCTGGGAGCCCTTGGGGGATATCCAACTAATGGCTTAGCACTGTCATGGAGGCAGAAGAGGCTCCTGCCACTGCTGCTGCACTGGCGAGCCACAAACTGGCTTCTGGCTGGGTGGCACTCCTCCTGTGGAAGCACACTGACCACCAGGGGGCAGTTCTTGCATTGAGGAAATTCCATACTGTTTTCCACAGTGGCTGTTTTCCACAGAATGTCTGCACCCTGGTGGTCAGTGTGCATCATAGTGACCAGTTGTTTCACCGTTAGGGTCAATTTGTGTATTACTCTTTTGTTATATAGGACTAGAGGCCTGGTGCACAAAATTCATGCACCGGTAGGGTCCTTAGGCCTGGCCAGCAACAAATCAGGGCCAATCAGGGCCTTCTGGCTGCTGGCCAGGGCCTTCCTTCATTCCATGCCAGCCCATGGTGGCCAGCACACATCATAGTGAGCAGTCGAACTCCTGGTCAGTCAAACTCCCAAGGGGACAATTTGCATATTAGCCTTTTATTATGTAGGATTCCCTATGCTATACATTGCATCCTCATGGCTTATTTACTTTATAACTGGAAATTTGTATTTCTTAGTCCCCTTATCCTTTTTGTCCAACTCCCTACCCCCACCCCTCTAGCAATCATCAGTTTGTTCTCTATATCTATGAGTCTGTTTCTATTTTTTTTTTGTTTTCTTTTTAGATTCCATATACAAGTAAAATTATTTAGTCTTTGTCTTTCTCTGACTTATTTCACTTAACATAATGCCCTCTAAGTCCACCCATGTTGTCACAAATAGCAAGGTTTCTTTTTTTATGGCTGAGTAATACTCCATTACACAAGGTGTGGCAAAAGTACGTTTCAGTGGTGAGTATGTGAAATACAGAGTTTATTCTTGTATTATTATTTATTAATTATTGTATTACTTCCCATAGGAACAACTGTAAACCTACTTTTGTCCACAGCCACTGTGGAAAACAGTATGGAATTTCTTCAAAAAATTAAAAATGGAGTGCCCATTTGACCCAGTAATCCCACTTCTAGGAATATATCCCAAGAAACTAGAAACACAAATCAGAAAAAGATCTATGCACCCCTATGTTCATAGCAGCACAATTCACCATAGCTAAGATTTGGAAACAGCCTACGTGCCCATCAGCAGATGAGTGGATTAAAAACTGTGGTACATCTACACAATGGAATACTATACTGCTGTAAAAAAGAAGGAGTTCTTACCTTTGCTGGTAAGCTTTTGTGACCAAATCTCCCTTCCACCCTTTGCTTTGATAAGGGAATGACAGCTATCTTACTCAACCTGATATTCCCACCGTCTGTCTCATCAAAGAGTCTGCTTTTTAAAAAATTTTTTTATTGTTTGAAGTATTACAAATAGTAGTACATATGTCTCCTTTTTTTCCCCCCATTGACCTCCCCAGCCTCCCCTACCCCCCAGTACATACCTTCACCTGCCCCCCAACAATGTCTTGTATCCATTGGTTATGCTTATATGCATGCGTACAAGTCCTTCGGTTGATCTCTTACAGTGCCCCCTCCAACCTCCCCTGCCTTCCCGCTGTAGTTTGACAGTCTGTTCAATGTTTCTTTGCCTCTGTATCTATCCCCCCCCCCCCATTTCTTTCCTTTAAAAAATCTTGCCTCTGCAGACTAGAAATAAACATATAATAACAAAAAATGTTTGAGTCCCTGTTTCAATGTCAAACAGTTCCTTTATGTGTACATGTCAGCAATGATATCTGGATGGTGGGCACATGGTGGCAGTGCAGGTCCGATCCTCTCTGGTTTGGTCCTAGGCAACCTGCAGCGACGCACAGCTGCTGACTGCTCACGTGGCAAGGCATCGTCAGCCTCTTCCATCTCTGGACTGTTTCTCCTCTTGTCTTTGTGGTTGGAGCAGACCTGTCAATTCCTCTCTGTTGCAGGAATCCACATGGTCTTGGAGTTGTTTTCTGAAAATATACAAACATATTCTCAACCAAAAGTTAACAAAGGAATCTTTTCTATATAATTGATTTGGGATCCTTTTTATTTTTACCCAAACTATTTTCCTTTGTCCTAGACACCATGTGCGTTTTTCATGGGTGTCTTGCTGTTAGCATTACAAATGAAAATTAATTTTGTAAAGTAAAAATTTTCTAGATGTAATTTATTTATAGGATATTTTTCCTTACATGATATTACCCTACTATCCCCCCCTTTTTCGTTATTAATGGAGGCTTTTGTAAATTTTATAATGCAGTCTTGATAACTTTAAATTTTATTTTTTGCCCAAAAATATGACTGCTTTAAGTTCATTGCATACTCAGGAATTTTACCATGAGATGAACTACCAATAGAAATTTTAGTTACTACATTAGGAACAGCTTTTTGTCCAGTACAATTAAATTTTCTTGAATATTCACTTATTTCAATTAGCCTATTTAAATTAATCTGAAAACTTGATTACTATTTAACTGTCAAATTTAATATTCTATTAACAATCTTAGTTTACCCTGTAAATATTACTGGAAAGGATTATTTGCATTCTTGAGTAGGCCCTGAGCATTCCTAGGGCTAAGCTGGATTTAAATATAGGTCAGCTGCTGTCGGCCAAGTCTCTGTCTGTTACCTGGGTCCCGATCTGAGCTGGGCCAAGTCTCTGTCTGTCACCTGTGTCCCAATCTGAGCTGGGCATGGGAAGCAAAGCAGTCATGGGGCCAGGAGACCTCCCTCAGAAGGGGTAAGGGTTCAGGCCCCTTTAGGGTTGGGGGGGTGAGGGTCTGTGCCCCACTTCTGTTGACCCCCAAGTTCTCTCCTGATGGCCCCTCTGCGACTGTGCCTGTCTTAGGTTGTTCCTTCCCTGAGGAATCTTACCTGTCTCTGGCTAACGAGCCATCCTCCGGGGCCAAGCAGGATGATGTGAGGTTCAGTTCTGTCTCCTGGGTAGTCTATGCCCCCTTGGCCTCCACGCCCAGCACCTGCCTAGGGATCCCTTGGCCTGCTGGTGGGGTCCCAGAGCTGATCACATATCTTGGGAACTCAGGTTTCTTCTCCAATGAAAGAGTCTGCTTTTTGCCCTCTCCTATAAGTACATAGATGAGCTTTTCAATTAGTCCAGGTCACTTAAAATGGAAGGGAACTAATATATATCTTACACTCATTATGAACCAGTTAATGGAGGGGAAGGAGGGAATAGAGGACCTAGGTAATACTTTCAACAACAAAGATTAAAACAATAATAATAATAATAATAAATTTTTTAAATGATACTTTGAGCATAAGGCTTTATTCAATTTGTAAAAAAAAAAAATCCTTGTTAGAAACTATAATATCATCCTGTTTTTCAGTTGCAGAAACTGAGCTGCAAAGCCAAAATCCAAAGTCTGGTAGGTTTGATTTTAAAATTCGTTTTTGTCCAAATAGAATGAGAACCTTGATTAGGAAGTTAGTACTGGAATATGGGGCACCCAGAGCAGGGCAGACAACTGGACCAGGAGGGGCTCTCAGATAGGAGGAGGATCTCTCCAGGCTGGCTCAAGGCTGAGCCCCGTGATATAGACTTTGATGGACAGGCTGTGGTTATAAATTGGAGGCCTGCTGATTTAACCATGCTGGATGCTAATACTGCATGACACTTCATGCTTCATGAAGCACTTTTATGTGTGTTATCTTACTTGTTTCTCACTGCAGTTCTGCAAAAACGGGATGAAATGGTGTTGTCAATGTGTGGCTGTGTTTGAATAGATTGTTATACAGTTTGATCATTTTTCAGAAGGAAGGAAATAACAGGGCTGTGGTATAGTCTCCCCTTGTTCAAGGTATAAAAGCTGGGGTTTATAAGAATGAATTTCACTGTGTGACAGCAGAAGGCAGTGTTGATATATGACAGCATCTTTGACTGTCAGCCTCAGAGAAAAAAACATCCTTTGGGCAATGTCCAAATGAGCCTCTATTTTGCCTAGTGTTTGCAACGAATATGCTGCATGAAGGCTGTGTATCGCACACATGTCATTCTCATTTATTTATCCACACAGTCACCCATCTTTAAGTGGGCATTGAGCACCTGCTCATTGCCTGGCATTGTGCTAATCTTTAAGTAAAATGGTGGGCAAAACAGGTTCTGTCCCTGCTTCATGAAGCTAGGGCTTTATTTCTTGTGCCAGTCTAATAGGTATGTTGTGATCTCTAATTATGGTTGGAGTTTTCATTTCTCGGATTACTAATGACCGAGTACCGTTTCCTGTGGGCAGCCATTAACATGCCTCATGTGTGGGAGTGCAATGAACAGATTTGCATTTCTGTAAGGTCTCTCTGCTTTGGGACAGAGAATGAACTGAAGGAAACATGTTAGGAAACTGGTTCAGCAGGGCCAGCCCAAGGGGATGGCAGCTCAGTGTCAGGGCAGAGATGAGAGTAACGGGCTCTAAGAGAAATTTAGGAGATAACGATGAAAGCAATGTTTCCAAATTCCCTGGAATTCCTGGGAATACTCTAAAATTTGTGCAATCGTAGGTTTTACTTAAAATACTCCCAACATTTTTTATATTCATTAGTCGTTATTAAGGTTATCTGAAATTTTATTTGATGTGTATGAATAAATGAGAAGGTTAAGAAATGTAAAGTCTAATGTCTCTACAAAGAACTGTAACTTATAGCAATATTCAAATACTAGAAAAATGCCAGCAAACATTACAAAATAGTGTCCCAATACTGTAGCATCCTAGCAAATTTAATGACACCACACAGAATCACATGTCAGAACTGCCAATTTAAGGAATTAGTTTGCAAAACTTATTTCTTGAAACATAACTGATAGGATTTGTGCAAAGTCAACTATGTGTTTAAGTTTAAAAATATACATTTTATTTGCAGTAATGACTATTAGCAGTAGACAGGGCCAGTGACACCCACTTACAAACGGCAACATGTTTAAAAGGGTTTTGAGAAATGCCCTCCTTAACCTTGTACTCTCCTTTTCAGCTTATCCTGCTCTTACTTTGAACTTGAAGTCAGTGGATCCCTTCCCATCAGTAATGCCTCTAAATTACTCAAGTTTTCATTCTCAAAGGAGATTTTTTAATACTTGTTTCCCATTTTTCTGACTTCTTAATTCTTCTCAGAACTGGGGATTCAGAAAATTGAAAATTCCTTGAAAAGCACTGTTAAGAATTCCAGTATGGGCAGGACCTGTTGTAGACTGGTATGTTGGCACAGTCTGGCTGAGAGGTAGATGATGAATTTCCTGCTGTTTTTATCAGCGTTCTCTCCAAATTGATTAGTCTTCCTAAGAGAGGTCATCAAGAAGCAGGTCACAAACAAAAACAATCAGATAAGTATCCAATTCCATCATACTGTCCTAACTGAGAAATAAATCTTCAAGCATTGCTCTTGCTCCTTTGAGTAAAGTAAAACACCTTTTGAAAGAGCAGAGAACAGACTGAAATGCAAGACTTTCCAAAATCCGGGGCTTCCCCCCACAGCCCTGCCACCGCCAGACCACAAAGTCTGGATTGGAATGGAGACAAGATGGGCCAGCTAGAAATTTGACTCAACTCCTAGAGGGTGACTTTTTTGTAGATTTATTACAAATTATTCTTTGATTTAAATCCTGAAACAAAATATTTCACTCAATCATGAGCTATTCCTGAAGATTAGGAGGTTGACCACTTGTAAAGCACGTTTAAGTGTTTCATACTGAATTATAACTATACATGATTTAAAATTATGATCAGGACAAAAGCAATGCAGAAATAAATTAATTGATATAAAAAAGAAAAAATAGGATTTTTTTTGTTTCTCTTCCTGTGAGTTCATTACTGGTGTATAAAAAAGCCATAGATTTCTGAGTGTTCATTTTGTATCCTGCTACATTGCTGAATTCATTTATTAAATCTAGTAGTTCTTTTATGGAGTCTTTAGGGTTTTCTATGTACAATATCATGTCATCTGTGAATAATGACAATTTTACTTTTTCTTTTCCAATTTAGATGCCTTTTATTTTTCTTCTTGTCTGATTACTATGGCTAGCACTTCCAGTACTATGTCAAACGGGAGTGTTTGAAAGTGGGCATTCCTATCTTGTTTCTGTCCTTAGAGAAAATGATTTTAGCTTTAGCCCATTGAGTATGATGTTGGCTATAGGTTTGTCATACAAGGCTTTTATTATGTTGAGGTATAATCCCTCTATTCCCACTTTGCTGAGAGTTTTTATCAAGAAAGGGTATTAGATTTTGTCAAATGCTTTTCTGCATAAATTGATATGATTATGTGGTTTTTATCTCTCAATTTGTTTATATGATGTATCACAGAAAGAGAAACAAACCAACAAAAAAACAATCCCATTTACCATTGCATCAAAAATAAAATTAAGATACCTAGGAATAAACTTAACTAAAGAGGTAAAAGACCTGTACTCAGAAAACTACAAGACACTGAAAAAAGAGATAGAGGAAGACATAAACAAATGGAAGAAGATACCATGTTCATGGATTGGTAAAATCAACATCATTAAAAAATGTCCTTGCTACCCAAAGCAATCTATAGATTCAATGCAATCCCCATTAAAATACCAACAGCATATTTCACAGACCTAGAACAAATGCTCCAAAAATTCATATGTAATAAAAAAAGACTCCGAGCCCTAGTAGGTTTGGCTCACTGGATAGAGCGTCGGCCTGGGGACTGAAGGGTCCCAGGTTCGATTCCGATCAAGGGCATGTACCTGGGTTGTGGGCACATCCCCAGTGCGGGGTGTGCAGGAGGCAGCTGATCAATGCTTCTCTCTCATTGATGTTTCTAATTCTCTATCCCTCTCCCTTCCTCTCTGTAAAAAATCAATAAAAATATTTTTTAAAAGAAAAATGAAGCTATTTTAATGATAAAAAAAAGACCCCGAATTGCCATAGAAATCTTGAGAAAGAAGAACAAAAGTTGGAGGGATCACAATACTAGATATCAAGCTATATTACAAAGCCACTGTTCTCAAAACTATCTAGTACTGGCACAGGAACAGACATATAGACCAATGGAACAGAACAGAGAACTCAGAAATTGACCCAAGCCATTATGCTCAATTAATATTTGACAAAGGAGTCAAGAGCATACAAAGGAGTCAAGACAGTCTCTTCAATAAATGATGTTGGGAAAATTGGTCAGATACATGTAAAAAAAATTAAACTAGATCATCAACTTACATCATACACAAAAATAAACTCAAAATGGCTAAAGGACTTAACTGTAAGATGGGAAAACCATAAAAATCTTAGAAGAATCCATAGGCAGCAAAATATCAGGCATATGTTGTAGCAATATCTTTACGATACAGCTCCTAGGACAATGGAAACTAAGGAGAAAATTAACAAATGGGACTTCATCAAAATAAAAAGCTTTGGCACAGCAAAAAACAAAACAAAACAAGAAAGCCCAGTGGATGGGAGGACATACTTGACAATGCTATATCTGATAAGGGCCTAATCTCCAAAATTTATAGGGAATTCATACATCTTAACAAAAAGAAGATAAACAATCCAATCAAAAAATGGGCAATGGACTTAAATAGACACTTTTTGAAAGTGGGCACACAGAAGGCCAAGAGACATATGAAAACATGCTCAACGTCACTAATCATCTGAGAGACGCAAATCAAAATGACAATGAGATACCATCTCACACCTGTCAGAATGGCTATCATCAACAAATCGACAAACAACAAGTGCTGGTGAGGATGCAGAGAACAGGAACCCTCGTGCACTGCTGGTGGGAATGCAGACTGGTGCAGCCACTGTGGAAAACAGTATGGAGTTTCCTCAAAAAACTAAAAATGGAACTTCTATTTGACCCAGTAATCCCACTTCTAGGAATATATCTCAAGGGATCAGAAATATCAGTCAGAAAGGATATATGCACCCCTATGTTCACAGTAGCACAATTTACAATAGCTAAGATTTGGAAACAGCCTAAGTGCCCATAAGCAGATGAGTGGATTAAAAAGCAGTGGTACATCTACACAATGGAATACTCCGCTTCTGCAAAAAAGGAAGAACTCTTACCATTCTCAACAGCATGGATGGACATGGAGAGCATTATACTAAGCGAAATAAGCCAGTCGGAGAAAGATAAATATCACATGATCTCACTCATTTGTGGAATATAATGAACACAAACTAATGAACAAAAATAGATCCAGAGACAGAGAAGCATTGAACAAACCATCAAACTTCAGAGGAAAGGTGCGGGGTTGCGGGGGGAGGGGAGAGGATCAACCAAAGGACTTGTATGCATGCATATAAGCATAACCAATGGACACAGACACTAGGGGGATGAGTGCATGTGCTGGAGGGTGAGGATGGCCGGAGAGAGGTCAATGGGGTGGGGGTGGGGAGAGGAGACATGTAATACTATATGTAATACTTTAAACAATAAAGAATTTGAAATAATAATCATCATCATCTGATTATCTCAAGTGGTAATAAACAAAGTCCCTAACTCACCAAATAATCTCAATCATTTTCCTTTGGTTCTGAATCCAAAAGTTTCCACCCCAGATGCATTTGAGATTCAGAACAGAGATGAAAGCAGAGATTTGGATATTCTACCCATTGACTTATACTGGTGGACACTGGCAAAGTTTCTAATAGCAGGGGTTTCTCTAGGTGCTTTCCCAGGATTGTAACATGCACACTTATCTAGGAATGTGTGGTGACTGGCAGTGCTGAAATCAGACTCTGCTATTTTTCCATTCATTCATTAGGTCCTTATTAAGTTCCCTCTGCACACTTGGCACGGTCCCTATGTTTTGGTGCATTTGTCATAGCTTTCCCCATGGGGAAATATGTTCCAGACTGAGCAGGAATAAAGAAACTGGAAGGGAAATGAACGCTGCAGAGATCAGAGGAATATGGTGCTAGAAAAATCTTAAAGACCCAACAGCTGCCCTAGCCGGTTTGGCTCAGTGGATAGAGCGTCGGCCTGCGGACTGAAGGGTCCCGGGTTCGATTCCGGTCAAGGGCATGTACCTTGGTTGTGGGCACATCCCCAGTAGGAGGCGTGCAGGAGGCAGCTGATTGATGTTTCTCTCTCATCAATGTTTCTAACTTTCTATCCCTCTCCCTTCCTCTCTGTAAAAAATCAATCAAATGTATTTAAAAAAAAGAAAGACCCAACAGCTATTTATAGATCTTGAAATAAATGGGCTGCCTTTGATTGGAAGAGGCACTTCTAAAAGATTTTTTTAAAAATAGGACAAGAAAATGGTGATGAAGTGGGAAAAAAATTATCTAAGACCTGTCTGTCTGGTACAAGTTTCTCTTAGGAAGAAAATCAGAATTACCACAATGTCACATGTACCAAAAAAGAGTCATTTGAAGAAGTGGCAGTTCTTCCAAGAGTTTTTTTGGGGATGTGCAGAGGGAGGTGGGGGGGCGGGGCGGCGGGGGGGGGGGGGGAGAATAGAGATGAAATCAAGAAACTGATTGAAAATTGGAGAAGAAACCTTTGGCTTGCTGCTGTTTTTTAGAGTGGAAGTTTATTTTGCAAAGGCATTGGTGCCTAAAGAAATTGGATAGCATGTCATTGTATTATTAGAAGATGTTATATGCTGGGAAGACTGGAAAATACATGGACAATTTTACGCATTTTTTAAGTATAAATGAATCATTTGACTCCAGTTCATGCTCAAATTGACAAAATCGGTGCAAGTAAATAAGGATGCTGAGTATCAGAGATGGTCAGTGAGAAGGATGTGGAGCAAGGTCTGAACTGACTGCATGGATGACAGTATAGAGCAGATCATGAAAATCTGCCAATAATTTAGGAAATTCAAAGTAAAGGAGTATTTTAGAGCAGCGCCTGCCCATTAAATCACTAGAAGAGTTAATGATGTTTACTTTTAATCTCTGAAGTGTGGTTCTCATCAATTTAATTGGTCTGAGATGTGGCCTGAAATTAAGATTTTTAAAAGCTTTCTAGATAATTCTGATATCCAGCCAAGAGAGAGAACCACTGCTCGGAGAGTCTGATCAGGGCAGTGAATTAGCAGTATCTCTGTCCCCTCGTTTAATCTCAGGTTAACTGAGGACTTGTCCCAGGCCAGACAGGACAGACTTGCAGCGGACTGTGATGCCTCCCACGGGCCAGCTCCTCTTCTGCTTCCTGTAGGTATAACACTGTGTCTGCCCTGGTTCCTGAATGGTTCCCCATCATCGGGCAATCAAACGCTTACATGATCTGAGCAGCTGGGGGTGCAACTCCACAGTTATGTTTTTTCTTCTTTTCCTTTTCTTTTCATGCTTTGTTTTGTTTTGCTTTGTATTTAACTTGATTCAAAATACTGTGAATCTCACACCAACATAAAACAAATGAAACTCTGACTTTTGCTTCCCAATCTATGCAGCTAGCTTTGTGTAAGGTCATGTTTCAAACACTGAACGCTTTCTGGAAAACCATTTATCTACTCCTGTTGGATGCTGCCCTGTGACCCGCCAATGCCCCCAACGGCTGTGCTTAGGCAGCCTAGAACTGTACCGTGGCGGCTGCAGCGCAATGAATTTCAACATGGCTTTAAACAGAGCTCTTAATGAACCACCCACTCTCCTGATTCTGCATTGCTCAGTTAATGAGGATCCAATGTCCAGGGTCAGTAGAAAGTGTGTTTGCAAACCGGGCAACTCCTTGCACATACCGTGTATCTGCACGTGGACTGTGGGCACATTAAGAACAGAGGCTCAACCTGACCTGAAGTGGACACAGAGAAGCTGCCTCACGGGAAAGGCGGCTCTCATTCTTTCTCTATCAAGTTAAATCTCTTGCCACCACCTGCCATTAGAGGTTGGCCAGGCCTCAGCTGAGGAGGGAAGCACCTAGGACAAGAAGGGGTGGGGTCTTCTGAGTCCCCGCATCAGCCAACCCCTGGCAACTGCTTCTTCCTCCTCCCTTTTCTTCTTCCTGCCAGTTGTCACTGTGTCCTGTTGAGCTGTGTGTGGGGTAGAGGTAGGAATGAGGCCACATGCCCTCAGAGGGGCAGGCAGAACAAATGTGTCTGCTTTTTGATCCTGAGACAGTGAAACCAGACCCCCACAGATGCACATTCAGATGTTTATGGTTTGGACAAAATGAGTAAGTCTGGGTGCCCTGGTCATGCTCTCGTTGGCAGTGTCTCCTGGGCACTGGCCATTAGAGCTCTTACAGTCTGCCACTCCAGGCTGGCCTGATGCACGAGACCAATGTCTCCCTGTCTGGGGTCCTTAAAGGCTCAGTGGTGCAGAGCCCACCTCTGCCCTCTCCACGGGAGCCAGGCCTCAGGCAGAGAATCAGGATCAATGTCAGCGGCTGCTGCAGCTCAACAGGCATAGGCATCGTCAGCCCAGGCCACCCCCAAATGGAAGATGACACCTAGTGAAGGAAGCAAATCCCTTCTGACATGAACTTGGGCTGGTTTTGAGCAAATTACTAATGAGCTATCCAGAGCAGTGGTTCCAGGACACTAGGGAATTTGTTAAAAATGCAAATTCCCAGACCCCACTCCAGATCTATTAAAGCAGAATTTCTGTGGATGGAGCCTTTCCGGTGGTTCTGAGAATCACTGCTTCGGGTACTGTATCAAAGTGTGAACAGAGAAGAGGAAATCAGACTGACTGGCCTGGGATCCCTTGAGCAAATGACCTAAACTCACAGGACTCTGTGTCTGGATCACAAACAGCCCCCTGCGAGTGCTCTACAGTGAGCTGTTTCAGCCCAAACATGCTCTCCCAACCTCAGCATTCAAAACCAAAGGCATAACTCTGAAATTAGTTACTCCCACAATCCATTTCAGTTAAGGTTCTTCAGGAAGCTGATGACACTGATCCAGGAAATGAGCCAGTGCCTTCACACCATGCCCCCTGGCTTCAGTGGTTTCTTGGTTTTGCCCTCTCCCTACAACGACCATTTTCTTGGTGTCCAGAATTTTAGAGGTGCTTTCTGTTGACCCTGCATAATTTTTCCCTATCTAGGCAGCTCTGAAGCTAATGGCCAAAGCTCACATGGATCTAAATCTGAACTTGGATTAGCATCAAGGCCCAGCCCAGCACTTGATTTAACTTTCATTCTAGCTATTACAGATAACTACCACCAAAGGATTGTATTTTACCGTGCTTCTTGTTCTTTTTCATTTCCTTATATATCCAGATTCAACTCCCCAGGAATTGGATCCATCTCTAAATTCCATTTTTAACTTTTACCTTTAGTAACTGAGTACAGCACAGCTGCTATTCCATACCACGGGTGACTAGTGGCCACCTAGGAACCAAAAGTTCTTCACTCCTTGCCCTTTCATCTTTTCTCTTCCCAAACCACATTTCTATGAGACATGACTGTCTAGAAAATCCCACTTCTAACACCAACTAAAAGAGATCTGGGACTTAATTCCAATGGTGGGGGTGGGGTGTCCCTCCATACCACCAAGCAATTCTACAACACCAGCTGGGTAGCCTACAATTCAACTCAGTTCTGACACTATCCACCTGAAGCAAGCATGGATGCATGGAACAGACTGACAGATATCAGAGGGGGTGGGGTGGGGGGGGGCAGGAACAGATTACCCAAAGAACTTGCATAGCCCATGGACATAGACAATAGTATGGTGAAAGCCTGAGGTGGGATGGACTCTGAGTGGAGAGGGCAAATGGGACAGTGGGGGACATCTGTAATACTGTCAACATTAAAAAAATAAAGCATCAGACCACACAGGGTAAGGACTTAGTCCTGCAAGACTGCCCACCCCACCCCCTTACAGTGAGACACCAGTTGCAAGCCCAGGTTGTTGCCTGTGCTTCTAACTGACTTGCTATAGATGGAATGTTCCAATGACCCCTTCCTTAGGTTCAATTAATTTGCTAGAGTGGCTCAAGGACGCAGATAGATCACTGATTATTATACAAGGATGTGACCCAGGAATAGCCAAATGGAAGACATGCCTAGGGCAAGGTATGGGGCAAGGTATGGAGCTCCATCTCTCTCTGAGCACACACTCTCCCTGAGTCACCACGTGTTCACCAGCCCTAAAGCTCTCTAAACCAGTCCTTTTGGGTTTTTATGGAGGCTTCATTACATAGGCATGAATGATTGGCTATTGGTGGTTGATTTAGCTCCAGTTCCTCCCCTCTCTCGGAGGTTCAGGGTGGTGGTAAAACAAAGTTTCAACACTCTAATCATATAGGTTCTCTTGGCAACCAGTCCCTAACCTCAGGGGCATTCCAAAAGTCACCTCATAAACCCCACACAAGACACCTTTATTTCTCTCATTACTTAAGAAATTCCAAGAGGTTTAGGAGCTCTATACCAAGAATAGTGGAGTAGCAACAAATATATATTTATATTGTGATGTGTAATAAGATACACACACACACACACCCCCACACATATATGCACATATATATATATATATATATATTACACTTGACCTGCTATCACATGCTGTCTTATTTGGTTTCATTGCTCCTTTGTGTATATGCCTTTACCTGCTGGGGAGATTATACTATTTTTAGGGAGGACACTGTATCCTTTATAGCCTTAGTAAGAGGAGTAGGAATATGGTGTCTACAGTGTTTAAAGAAATTATGGAAAAGGAAATAAATAGCAAGCTCAGAAGTGCAGTGAGCCTACACAACCACTGGGGGCGGTGGAGGACTAGACTGTGAGCTTGGCTGGGTCCTCTGGACAGAAACCCAGGTGAGTATTCAGGTATCAGTGGCCCCCTCATAGCACAGCCAGGGAGAATGCACCCAGGGAAAGACTCTCCAACAAGGTTGGGAGGACTAAAAACTAGGAGAGGATATGACCCAGAGACAGGCCCTTCTAAGTCTTCCCACACTTGTAGGTATATCCCCTATCACTCCATGAGTGCCTGGAACTTCTGCGGAGCCCAGAAATGTGGGGAGAGGTTTTACCAAAGGAGCACGTCCCCTTTGTGCCACACACAGCACTGATATAGTGGGGTTCATTCCTTCAGGGCAGCCACTTTAACCCTGGCACAGACCCCAGCCAGCGTCATGGGGAAGAGACCATACTGCCTAAGGCCTCAGGAAGCCAAGAAAAATACCCCAGAACAGAGGAATCCATGGTCTCAACCAAGTTTTGCTCTGAAAGCTGCTGCTAAAAACAAAAGCCAGTACGAACAGTTCCCAGGAAATATACCTGACTGGCGCTCTCCTTGGTGTTCCCAGCATAGCTGTCCTCCCTGCCGGCCCCTGCTCCCTCCTCTGAGCTGACAAACTGCCTCCTCCCACAGGTGGAGGTGGGAAAGTGGCCCCATGGGGCCCACCCACACACAGCCTCAGACAACCTTCTGGGGAAAGGGGGAGGACAGGGCTCAGGGGGTGGGTGGAGGTTGAATCACAGAAAGTGTTTCAGTATTTCTCAGGAGCTCTATTTCCTTTAGGCCTTGACCTTGGCAGGGGAGCTCCTTTCTGAGTGTTCAAAGCAAGGGCTGAGAGGTCAGGACTCCTCTGTGGAGAAGCACTATTGCAGGTGCAGCCCAAGCAGGGCTGGCGGGGCACCACACACATGGACTGGCCCTGCCAGCTGGACCCTGTGAGGATTCTCTCAGGTGCCTGTCCTCTCAGGGTACCTGGGAACTCCTCTGCATGACAGATGCAGTTAATTCTGATGTGCTTCTGCTGTCCGCCCTCCGCAGCCTGGGGAAGGAGCTTTGCCAGTGGCTCTTGGCAGATGATGCGGGTAGTCCCTGTTCTGGTGGGAATTCACTGCACATTCTCCTTCTCCCTCTGCTGGCCACATGGAAGGGAAGCCAGCCCAGCCTGCCTGCCTGCCTCTCTTCTCTCCCTGTGGACCTGGCCCATTTGCCCCTGACCATGGAAAATATTGTAGACCATGTTAAGTGGTGCAAATGTGGGTTGTTGTTTTTTGTGGGGTTTTTGTTTGTTTTAAGCTAAGAAGCCACTGGAAAGCTTTAAGTAGGGGAGGCAATGATGTGCCCTGTCTTTGAGTTCGCCATGGATATGGTGAGGAGAATCATGGGAAGCGGTCAGCCACTGGTGGGACAGCTCAGGAAAGATGCCAGTGGCTCGGACCAGGATGGTGTCAGTGGATATGAAGTGAAGGCTGGGAGCAAAGTAACTAGCATATCAGCTGGGAAGAAGGTGATGTCCAGGGCCACAAGGACTCTCTGTGTGGCCCTAGCCCTCTGTGATTTTCCCTTACCAGGCTGGGCACCAAGGACGGTCCCACTGCTGGCTCCTGGCAGAGGCAGGATATCCTCTGAGTTCATCTTGTGCAGATGGGAGTTTGAACTGAACCTTCCCTGCACCCCCCCCCCCCCCCGCCCCGGACCTCCCACCCCCTCTCCTCTCCGCATGTCCGATGACAAGCATGGGCTATGCTGTATGCTGTTTCTTGCTTTCCCACCCCACTCCTCACACGTGCACCCCTAAATGTGTTCAACACTGCTGTAGGCTGGGATCTCTGAGAGCACATGCTGACACAGACGTTTATTAGAGAAGAACACGTGTGAAAGGAAATTGAGGAAGCAGCACTGGGCAGAGGGAGCAACTGAATCATGATGTAGGCCTCGCAAAGCCTCAGGCAACCTGGTGGGGAGCTCGGAGCCAGCATTGCTCTTCCTAGGTTGGGCGGAATGGTGGAGCCTTACCCCACTGAACAGACCTGCCCTGGAAGGGTGTGACCCAGGTGAGGTGGGCTCTGCAGGTGAGGCAGATCCTGAAGGCACTGATAGCAGGAGGCATCTGTTGCCAGCATTCCCTAAGCTGCACAGCAAGTCCATCCTTGAAGGGACCTGAGTGGCATCTCTGTGTCTACCTTAGAGAGTATCCAATGGCTGTAGGTTGTTCAGGCAAGACCCACAGTCCCTCCCTCCCAGGAAGGGTTTCTGCAACAGGTTGGCTCTCTCTAGGCCTCCCAGCCAACTGGCCTGATTGGGCTCCTGAACAAGCCACTGGCCGTGTATCAGAGCATCTCTTCAAACTCTAGGAAGTACTTAAGGATGGAGCTAGATAATCTGAAATTCATGTAGAGGGCTCTTTTAGTGCATTTCAGCAGTGATGTGTCATGGAAAGATATAGGCTTTGTGGTCAATGTTCCAATCCTGTGTGTGCCACATATCAGCTCTATGAGCCCAGGCGAGTGAGCAAACCTTCTGGAAGTACTTTTTTCTCTTTTGTAAAATACCTGGAATGATGTTCAAAAGATAGGCAACTTGGGTTTAAGGGCTGTGTCTTAGTAGCCCTGTGTTCCCATTTGTCAGGTATTTAAGGTCTTGTCTTATGCAGGCCATAGCAGCTGTAAGCTCCGGGCAGGGTGGGGGGGGAAGGGGGCAGGGGCTGTTATTCACACATGCACAGGTGTGAATAGGAGCTGCCCCAACTCTAGTACTTCTCACATGGCCTGAGGTTTATTCGTCAGACTGCCACTTCAGCCACCTTGGGCACTGCCAGGTTCACAGCCGAGAACTTAGGCCAGCCCTGAGGCTGGCCCTCAGTTAGTGCCCGCCATGTTAGCTGCCATAATTGGGACCTGTCTTAACACACTGGGATGTCAGCAGCACCCCAAGAATCAGCTCACCACATCCTCTGTGAATAAGGCCCAACCTTCCCCTGGCCTCAGCCCATCTTTCTGGAACCTCACTGTCATGGTAGACAGCATGCTGCCCTGGCTGTATTATATGGTTCTTGATGAGGGAAGCATTTACCACTGCTGCTGGTTCCCTGGTGGTTTAAGTTCAGCCTGGTAAGCCCTCCCAAGCTCCTTCCTGTCAGTTCTCTCCCACACACAGACATCTGCTTTTTCTTTAGGTTGTTAGAACAAAGACTTTAGTGCCACAGAGGAATACACCACCTTTGGTAAGACTACGAAGAATCTAGGTTTGTTCATTTCAGGAAATTTCCCTCTACTTTTTCCAAGCAAAGACCTTCCTTTTGCTCCATAAAGTCTGGTGTGCTGGGATAAGCACCTGCTATGAATTTGCAAGACCTGAGTTCAATTCCTGGGTGGTACTGAGCAAGTCTGCCCAACTTCTGAGAGCTTCTGTGATGCTGATCTTGCAGGTCGGTTGAGGGCTTAGGAAAGTAATTGCTGAGATACAGCACCTGCTCATTAGCACAGCTATTATTTCCTTTGCCACGGTGAGGGGACAAAGGGTGAGCAGTGCTGGTGTCTGTCTTACAGAATGCCATGTGACCTGCACTGGGTGTGGGAGATGGAAAGTTCTGAGGAGGTGAGCAGGAGCCTGGAAGGGTGCATCTCTACGCTGGTCCTGAGAGGACTGTCACAGGCAGTAGGAGTCTCTGACTAGTTAGAGAAGACAGAAGACAGAGTAGCACTGTAATTCACATGTACACTATCCTCTCTCCAGCGGGACCAGGAATGTGGTCCAGACATACCCTCTGTTTTCTACCTGCAAGGAAGGATGGCTATATACCCCAAACACTGAGAAACAAACTCTCAGATTTCTCCAGGTGGTGAGAAGGCAGGAAGTTGGGCCTCATAAACTTACAAGCTCAACTGGAAGCTTCTTAAGAGCAGGAACCATGACTGCCTGGTGACTGTTGAATTCTTAGCACCTAGCACAATGCCTGGCATATAAGATGTAGGCAATAGCTGTTGAATCTAGGCATTGTGTATAGATTTTTATCCATTCACCCATCCATCCACCTATCCATCCATCCACCCATCCATCCATCCACCCATCCATCCATCCAGCCAGCCAGCCAGCCAGCCAGCCACCAACCATCTGCTGAGTGTATCCTCTGTCTTCAGAGACAAATAAAGCCAGTCTCTGGCAGCTCACAGCCTAACCAAGGGGGACAGGCATTTTAACAGACAGTCCTATGTGGGGGGAGGGGAGAGTGTTCTGAGGGAGCTAGAGGGAAACTGAGGGAGCTATGGGAGAACAGGGGACATACTCCACCTGTGAGGTGGGGAGGGAGGGCAGGAAAGCTTTCCCAGAGGAGGAGACATCTCATTTTTTCATTTGATTTTTTAAAATTCTCACCCAAGGACATTTTTTTCCCCATTGATTTTTAGGGAGAGTGGAAGGAAGGGAGGGGAAGAGGAGAGACAGAGACAGAGAAAGAGAGAGAGAGAGAGAGAGAGAGAGAGAGAGAGAGAGAGAGAGAGAGAGAGAGAGAGAGAGAGAGAGAGAGAGAGATGAGAGAGACACACTGATTGGTTGCCTTCCCCACATGCCCCAATTGGGGCAGGGAATGAACCTGCAACCCAGGTAGGCGCCCTTGACCAGGAACAAACCAGCAACCCTTAGGTGTGCAGGCCCACGCTCTACCCCTGAGCTGCACCAGCCAGAGCTGCCATGAGATTTTTAATTCTGTGCCTTAAGTTTCCAGGTTCTTGGTCTACACCTACCAGTGATACTCTGGAATAGCAGGCTGGGAGATATGTGACTTCTAAAAGGCTCCTTAGGGTCTTCCATACCTTCTTGGTCAAAAGCAGCCATTGCTGGTGAGCCAGGCTTTGATATACTGCTATTTGAAACCTGTGTCTCCTGGCCCTATCTAGAGGACTCAGTCAAACAATGGGGTGGGGGGTCATTTTAACAAATTCCAGAAATGCCAGAGAAGGTTATTGTTGGCAGTTGCCTGTTTGGGACGTCCAGACAATCTTCCCTTTGGTTACCATGACACTTTCAGATTAAGATGTTGTCTCAAAGGACAACCTAGAATAAATGGATAAATGTCTATAAATATACAGCCTTCCAAGACTGGATCATGAAGAAATAGAAAATCTGAACAGATTAGTTAGCAGTAAGAAGATTAAACCAGTAATAAAAAACCTCCCTACAAATAAAAGCTCAGTACCAAACAAATTCACTGGTGATTTTTATCAAACACTCAAAAAAGAGTTAATATCAATCCTTCTCAAACTCTTCCAAAAAAATGGAAGAGGAGGAAATACCTCCAAACTCATTTTATGAGGCCAGGGTTACCCTGATACCAAAACCAGACAATGACACCATAAGCAAAAATAATTACAGGTCAATATCTCTGATGAACATAGATGTAAAAATGCTAAAGGAAATATTAGCAAACCAAATTCAACAATACATTACAAGAATGTACACCATGATCAAGTAGGATTTATTCCACAGATGCAAAGATGGTTCAACATCCATAATTCAATCAATAGGGTACACCACATTAATAAAATGAAGGATAAAGGTCATCAGCAAAATGAAAAGATAACCTACTGAAAATATTTGCAAATCATATATCTGATAAGGGTTAATACCCAAAATATATAAAGAACTCATAACCCAATAGCAAAGAAAAACTATTCTATAAAAATTGGGCAATGAATCTGAACAGATATTTTTCCAAAGAAGACATTGAGATGGCTAACAGGTACATGAAAAGATAGTGAACATCACTAATTATCAGGGACATGTAAATCAAAACCACAATGAGATATCACTTCACATCTGTTAGGATGGCTATTCTGAAAAAGACAAGAAATAACAAGTGTTGGTGAGGATGTGGAGGAAAGGGAACCTTTGTGCGCTGTCAGTGGTAATGAAAATTGATATAGCCACTATGGAAAACAGTATGGAGATCCCTCAAAAATTAAAAAATAGAACTAGCATATGATCCAACAATTCCATTTCAGAGTACTGGTCCAAAGGAAACAAAAACACTAACTGAAAAAGATATACACCCCACCCCCATGTTCATTGAAGCAACATTTACAATAGCCAAGAAAAAAAATATGTAACTATGTATGGTGAAATTAACTAGACTTATTGGTGATCATTATGTAATACAGACGGCCCTTTCACAACACAGGTTTGAACTATGTGGCCCACTTATATGCAGATATTTTCATCCTGTAAACGGACAACTTAAAGTTATAGTATCAACAGGTACATACAGTACTGTATATTTTTTCTTCCTTGTCATCTTCTTAATAATATTTTCTTTATTCTAGCTTACTTTACTGTAAGAATATGCTATATGATACATATAGCATATAAAATATATGTTGACTGTTTACTAGTATGTTATCAGTAAGGCTTCCAGTCAGTAGTAGGCTATTAGTAGTTAAGTTTAAAAAGAGTAAAAAATTATATATAAATATTTGACTGCATGAAGGGTTGGTGTCCCTAACCCCTGCATTGTTTAAGAGTCAACTATATATGCAAACATCAAATCATTATGTTGTACCCCTGAAAGTAATATAATGTTGTATCTGAATAATACCTCAATAAGATAAAAGTAAATATAAAATAAGAACTTCATTATTTAAAAAATAATCAATTAATTAATTAATTAGACATTAATGGTAAATACCAAGAAAGATGTGGTAAAGAATTAAGAAAACAGAACTATATATCAGATCATACATATTTTAGGTTCCTCTTGGGAAATATTTTAGTTAGATTGATACTACCATGGAGAATTCACAGGAGAGGATCAATCACATCAAAGGAAAAAAAAAGAAAAATGATTTCTTTAAAGGAATGGTTTTAGAACTATAATTGTTTGATCTACAGAAGGGAAAACTAACATATAAAGTTAGTTTTAATTAGCCTATGTAATAAAAGTCTAATATGTTAAATGTCCAACCATTCATTTGACCGTTTGACCAGTCGCTATGACATGCACTGACCACCAGGGAGCAGATGGTCTGACCGGTAGGTTAGCTTGCTGCTGGTGTCCAGCAGATTGGGACTGGGTGAGAGGGGCCAGACACACCATGGAGCCCTCCTGCGGTTCCTCCCTGCCCTGATCGTGCACCAGTGAGGTCCTTCAGCCTGGCTTATGTCCTCTCGAAATCCAGGACCTGTTGGGGGATGTCAGAGAGCCAGTTTTGGCCTGATCCCCGCAGGCCAGGCAGGGGGACCCCACCAGCGCATGAATCTATGCACCGGGCCTCTAGTAATAGTTTGAATTATAACAACATAAAAACCCCAATCATTTTATTCTTTTATAAAATTTCTCTTAGCCCAAGTAATACATCTACTTAGTTTCAAAAGGCAGAAAAAATAAAACTGTTGTCTCAAGAAGCCCCTGTTAAAACAGGAATACATACAGTACCTGGTAGTAGAACACACTAATACCAGCTACTAAAAGTTTTGCAGGAAGTAGATCACATAGTCACCAGGAAACTGCTTCAAGATTCTATGGAGTGAAGGTTGGGAGGGAGGCAGCAAAGATGGCAAAGGTCTAGCAGATGGGGATCTGCTTAGCAGGGCATTCCTGGGGGCAGAGAGGGAACAATGAGATACTTTAGGCTAGAGCCCAGAAAGGAGGCCTCTGGCAAACTGTGTTCTACTCAGTTATCAAGGTGTGGCCTTGACTCATTTGCAACATCGCTGTTACCCCTCTTACCAGCTTACCTGGGACAGCTGCAGAGGACAGCTGTTAGGTGGGGATTAGGTTGGAAAAAATTCTACTTCCCATTCTTTCCTAAGATAAATCCAAGTAATCTTTCTCAAAGGGATGATACCAACCTATTAGTTGAAACTGCAGTATAGTGTTGCTAGAATGCTGTCTTTTATTCAAGCCAGGAGGTGCCTAGAACCAAAGGGAAATCTTTTTTTGTGTCTTTTCAACTTTGTCTTGTGATTTCCGACAGTGCTATGGTCCCATGCAAGAGTGACCCTTCAGATGCCAGCAAAGCGCTCTCCTGGGGAGATGAGAGCAGGACAGTCAGGCTGGGCACGGCATTCGGAACTCCCTTTGCCAATACTACTAAGCTTTTAGTGCCTTTATTTTCAGTAAAAACTTTCTGTTATCCTGGTGTGCAAAATTCCAACTATATTTTTCATCCATACTGGCTCTCAGAATTCAGTGTCATCGCATTCAAGAGATTCCCTTAGTTGTGCAGGTGGAATAACAGCTCTGGCTCATAGAGAGTGAAATGAGGGGCTATTTCTAGAATCTGGAACCCAGAGTCTGGTCTCTGTGGCTATCATGCTATATGACCTTTGAGTAACCATTTCTGGCTCATTTTTCTCAAAGGCAAAAAAATAATAATTCAGAGTGGTGCCATTTTGTTTTATTTCATTTTTCAATGCTTATGTTTATGTAGTGCGTTCAAGCTCCTCAGTGTTAAGGGAAATAAAAACATTAAAATGAGAATTGCAAAGGCAATGATAATAAAACCTTATTCAATAACAGATGGAAACTAGGAGGGTGCAGACAATTGTTGGTGAGGCTTCCTCATAGCTCATCTGGATGCAGCCCACACCAGTTCAGCATGTAATAAGACCAGACTTTAAAAATTCATTCTAAATCTCACTGCCTCTTGTCCATGTACAAATTCCATGCCAGTTTGGGGTAATTTCTGCAAAGTGACTGTGCCTTTCTCATAATTTATGTTTTCTTTCACTCCGTGGGGATGAACACAGATGCCTGCAGGAGTATGCATTTGATTAAGTCACCACAGATTTTGGCCTGCATTGGTGGCTCTGTGCTGCTCCCAGCTGGGCTGGCACTTCCAGACCCCACTGGGCAGAGGGCTGAGGAGGAAAGCGCTTGTGCACCAAAAAGAGTGTGACAGCCCAGCTACCAACCCCAACAATCTAAAGGAAAAGCGTAATCCTACATCCCCTTAACCAGAAAAAGCTCTTTTATATTCCTCCAAGGGGCACCCTGGGCCTAAGCAAGCTGTTGGAAAATTCAAAGGATGATATAATGGGTCTATGTAATGGGTCTGAAGACAGCTGGAGAATTTCCTGATCCAGAAGCATGGGGGTGGGATAAAGGGAGATGTGTGTGTGCACTGGGGAGGTAGGGATAGAAGAGTCTGCCATTGCTGAGAATCCATGTCCTTTTGGGAGTAGGTTGCTTGCATCTGTGATGTGATGAGGCACGTGTCCCAGAAGAGCTGAGTCCACAGCCCTCTCCCAGGGAGCACCAGGGCCAGTGCATGGGCTCCCAGACATTTCAGGGGAAAGGTCTCTCCTGGCTGCAAATGAGGTGAGGTCTAAGTGTACTAAGTTGACTTTGTCCAAATGGACTAAGCTGCCAGTGCCAATTTGTTTAGCACCTGCTATTGCAAGGCATGGTAAAGATAACATTAATTATTACAAATAAGGTAATGGAGATTGTAGTCTATAAAATGAAATGATACTACCTCATCTAGCTAATTAAGAACTAAAAGTAGGTGAAAAGGTGAGTAGCAGGATCTTCCAATGTCAGCAGGGACACTATTAACAGATTCACGCAAAGATTTTTTATCTAGACTCCTGAGTAATGTGCCCATGTTTGATTTTGCTATTTACTATAAATAGAAAATCAGACTTGTGTGAAGTTAAATGCACCACATATAGGTATCTATCCAGTAGAAAAGATATAAGAGGTTATATTTTTTAATGGCCTATAGGCTGTTAACAGATTGGATCTCTATCTTAGTGTGTTAGTTTTTTATTGTTGCCATAACTACTTATTACAAACTTAATTGCTTAAGACCATGGAGATGTATTATTTTACAGTTCTGAAGGTCAGAAGCTCAGTACAGGTCTCACTAGACTAATGCAAATTGTAGGCAGACTGTGTTTCTTTCTGGACATAACAGGGGAGAGTCCTTTTCCTGCTCATTCCGCTGCTGGAAGAATTCAGTCCCTCCGGGTGCAGGACAGAGGTCCCTGTGATCTTGCTGACTGTAAGCTGAGGGCCACACCAGTTGGTAGAGGACACTGTGTTTCTGGGATCAGGGCTCCCTTCCTCCACTTCAAAGCCAGCAACAGCAGGTCCTTTTCACATGGCACCTTTCTAACCTACTCTGCTGCCTCCCTCTTCCAAATTTTTAAAGTCTCATGTGATTAAAGTGAGCACACTCAGATAATCCAAGATCTCCCCATCTCAAGATCCTTAACCTAAATTGCATCTTCAAAATCCTTTCTGCCATGTAAGGCAACACTTTCACAAGTTCTGGGGATTAGAGTGTTGACATCTTCGGAGAATCAGTTTTCAGCCTACCACATTATAACAACTGCCCTTGCTTAAGAATACCTTTGGGGGCAAAACTGTTCTGCCAAGTGCAACTTCAGCGTTGCTACCTTACCTGTTCCCTTATTAATGTCAGTAAATATTTGACACATGTTCATTCTATACTTTTGTACGTTTTAACTTTTTAAAATTTGTAAAAACTATAATTGTAAGTTTTGGAGGCTTCGCGGAGATTGCCAAGTGGACTAAGCTGTCAGTGTCAATTCAACTGAGCAGCACGCGATGGGCACCTCAAGAATGGTGCAGCCTGACCTAACCAGTTTGGCTCAGTGGATACAGCGTTGGCCTGCGGACTCAAGGGTCCCGGGTTCGATTCTGGTCAAGGGCATGTACCTTGGTTGCGAGCACATTCCCAGTAGGGGGTGTGCAGGAGGCAGCTGATGGATGTTTCTCTCTCATTGATGTTTCTAACTCTCTCTCCCTTTCCCTTCCTCTCTGTAAAAAATCAATAAAATATATTAAAAAAATGAATGGTGCAGCCTAGCATGCTATTTTGGCTCTGGGGTGGACCCGAAGTGCTAATAAAACTTTGTTTCTCCTCCCCTCCATCTCTCTTCCTCTCCCTCTCCTCTCTCTCTCTCTCTCTCTCTCTCTCTCTCTCTCTCTCTCTCTCTCTCTCTCTCTCTCTCTCCGATTTAATTCTGTTTTTCTTTTATTTCTGGTTCTTGAAATAGTTTTAGCTATGGTTCTGATTTGAGCATACCAGCATGTCATTCCACACTGGTGACTGCAATGACTGGGTCAGTGTTACGGTCTGGTTATTTGGTGGTTTCTAGTAGGATGATGGAATCTGTTCTCTGTTGGATGCGAAATAGCAGAAAATCCCGTTTGTTAGTCTTTTCAGCCCTTGGTGAACTCAAATCCACCAAGGAAGTGTTTTGTGCTTCCTGTTATTAAGAATAGCCCTGTGAGGGATGACTGGTAAATATTTGTGTTTCTGCATCTGTTCTTTATCTGGGACTGAGTTTGCAGAACTGACACTGCAAGTTCTCTATAGGTTTGTGTGTTTGTAATAAAGAAAGTCTCATTATGTGAAGTGTTTTCCTCCTCCTGAAGGATATTAACAAATTAGATTACAATGTCTGTCAAATTTAATTAGCTGGTTCAGAGAGATTTTAAGCACTTACATAAATAATATTCCAAGAATTCTCCCAAAATAAACTGAATTTCTATTATTTTAAATAGACTTAATATTGTAAATGATTTACAAAAGTTCTTTCTTATAATAAATGCTAGCTAAGAGGCATTTTTATAATCAACATTCAAGTAATCAAGTTGAATTCTTAGGCAAATTAGATTGACTTAATTAATTTTTGCATATATATATATGGAAAATTAATTTTTGCATAAATATATATATATATATATATATATATATCTCCCCTCTGGTTTTATCAGAATGGGGTATAATGTAAGATTTTTAAAAAATAAGAATTTGGTACACTTTTCATGAACAGACAGGTTAATCTGAACTTCCAAAACTTTTACACTAGTTTACTAATGTTAATAGCTAATTTTATAACTACATAATATTTAGAATTTTGGAAAATGTGAAATTATAATCAAATTCAATTCTATATCTAACAAACTATTTACATCAACAGCAATTAGGACTGTAGCATGGCAGTTTGAAGATAACTCCTAACACTTGAACTTGAAAATCACAGGCTAATGTAAAATTAAGTTAATTAATGAATAATTTTGATACCTGGATATTTCTAAGTAAACTGGAATACTTCAATCTTGGTTATAGAGTATATTCTTAACATATAAGTATATATACTTTTGCTTTTTATTCTATTTTATTGAGACACTGCATCTTTGGGTCATGTTAATGGATGTGTTCCTTTTTGCCACTTTGAGAAGGTATAAAGATATGTGGGTTATATTGTATGTTCTTGTGAGCTTTTTGGTCTGTTTAAATGCTTGTGTAAAATAGGTAATTCCCAATTATCTACCTGCCTCTCAGTTATGTCTTTAAATTTGGTTATTTTAGCTAAGTTTTAATGGGTAAGACTATATACTAGGAGTAATGGCAATGAAATCCGAGTATTTGCAAGACAATGGGATGTTTCTCAAGGGAAGACTGGGCAGTTTTGACCTAAAGTGTCTGGCTGTTTCTAAATGTGAAAAGTAATAAGGAAAACTTGGATTGTGTTGTAGAAGATTGTAGAAAGTTTGCAGATGTGAAATTTTATTTGCCATAGTTTATAATACTTGCAAATACTAAGTCTAAATAATTCAAAGTATCGTGCTAAGATTTTGGAAAAGTGTGTTCAGTGTTGATGGGCTTATTCAGAATATATTTAATAAAACGGTGGGAGTGTCTGAAAAAGCCTTATTGCCCAATCTGTCATTAATGTAAAACTGGAATTTCATTTCTCTGTTAAAATGATAAAGTGATCTTAGCACATTTAATCTGCCTTTACAAGAGAGAACAAAAGATCATTCTTTACATTCTGTATTATTCATCTGGTCAGCAAGGATTAATTCTCACCAGAATAATTTTCTGTCCTTGTACTGACTTTATGCCCTTGATTCTAAAGCTAAGCTTCCATAAAACTGTGTCATCTTCTTCTATGTTTTGAATATTATATTGCCACTTTAATTAACAGCTAAACAAATTATTGTTTCTATCTTAATCGAGTGCCCAAGTTTTCTTTTATAACTTTTGCTTCCCTGAAATTGGCCTCTTTTGGTGTTATCACCAAATTAGACAATAGGTTAGAAAAAAATTGGAATTTCTTTTACACCTAAACATCGTTGCAGTGACCCAAAGCTCCACAGGAACTTACCAAAAGTTATTCTCTAATCTTATTTTAAAAAGGGGGAGGTTAGAAATAATTAGGTTTGTTTCACATATTTCTTAATTAGCTCCACCAGTTGTAAAAGCCGAATGACAAAAACTATTTTGTCAAATCAAAGAATAGTTTTGTAATGGTAGAATGTTATTAATATTAATGTTTCAGAAACTGGCCATGTAACAGAAGGAGTTGGGAGGTGTAGAGATTCTCCAGTGCTCTCATTGTCTTTCAGGCGTTCTTGCCCAAGGAGGGGACATTACTTGAATTCTCGGGGGAAAAGTTATATATTATATCCCAACAAAGAAATGAACTCTCCTCCATTTTGATATTATTTACTATACAGATGAACCACAGACACAGTCTCATCTACAGGTGATTTCCACTCTCCTCTGGCATTTCCCAAAGGCCCCTGGGCTAGAATCTGGACCTTCAACCAAGAACAGACTCAGACTGAGGAAGGACTGGACGGGGTGTCACCAATACTGATATCTCAAGGAACAGACGTTTGGGGATGAGCTCTGAAGTGTGAAGCTGACATCATTTAGACAACGGCCAGACTTTGTTGGGGGACTGGGCACAATGTCCAGGATGTTTTCCATTCAGAAGAGGCCAATTTCAGGGAAGCAACTCTGACTCCCACCCCAGAGGAATGAACTTAATGACCAAGGACTGAAGGTCATTTACTTGGGCATATTGTTTTTTTAATATTCTGTTTCTGATAGGTTCATGAGGAAATCCTTTTTTTTTTTTTCTCTTTTTAATCTATCTCTAATTTAGCACACTGTGCTTTGGCAAACTGAAATATGACACTTTCTGATTCTTACTGACACCTGATAAAACAGAAACTAATACCTCTGCTGAGTTTCTTTACTCTGCACAGCAATATAATTGTTTGCTTAGTGTCAATGAAAATCTGGTCTCCGTTCACCAAGATATACTTTGACAAATCGACTGTGCAACCCAGGCCATATCTGAAGTATCATGTTAAAAATTAACCTCATTTAATAAAGTGTGACAAGCTCACCTTTAAAACGATATATTTAACATGCAATGTCAATACTTACAAAGGGCTTCAGGAAACCTGGCCCGAGACCTGCTCTATGGCTTACAGGGTCTTTCTCTCTCGCGCTCTTGCTCTCTCTTCTCTCTCCTAGCCTCAGAGGAGGTATAGAAGGGCACTTCCTAGCATGCCAGTGATCTTAACAAAATTTGCAGGATCTTGAAGAGAATTCACCAATATCTATTGTTACTGCATGTGAAGTCTGGTAGTTTCTTGGGCCTTGTTTCTAGCCTCGAGTTACAAGAACAAATAGTCAAGCCTTTTAAAAGCCCAGCCCGAGATTCCTTAATGAAATTTCCAGACAGAAATGAATTATCTGGCCTTAGTACCTTGTCAATACTATCTGCTCAAGGAGTTTTAAATGATTAATTGATACTTCTTGCTTCACCTTTGTAAATATATATATATATCAGGACCAGCCTTTTCTGTTATCCAGAATAATATTTGAATATTATTTACAATCAAAATAAGTGGGCTGTTAGAAAAAATATTTTAAAACTTGGAAAAGAGGGGGCAGCATGTGTCTTTAGTGTTATATTGGAGAATCATTTCAAAGGCTTCTGAGGATTAATTAATTAACAGACTATACCTGCATTTGGCTCTGCTATGAAGGGATTAGACCCAATGAAGTTACATGTAAATTGTAGATTTCTCTCAGATAAAATGATAACCCTATAGCTTATGTTTTATTGCCCTATAGCAAATTCCAGTTTTACTTCTAATGTGGCATATGTATTTCAGAGGCCTTTTCTGGTAGACTATATAACCCTGTTCTTCAAAAGGCTCTTTGAATCAGCTTACAGGCTCCCTAATTATTTCACTGATAATCTTTGACACATATTCATTCCATATTACAAGAGAGTCATGCTTTTGATTGTTTTAAAATTATAATTGTACACAGCTTTCCTACCAGGATAAAAGCATGGAGAGGAAACAGCCACTCATTCCTTCCCAATGCCCTGACTTCTGTGTTAATGGCACTTCCACATCTCTTCCCATCTCCCTCCTCCCTACCCAGAGCGGGGCCCTTGTTAACTGCCACAGAGAGTCCGAAGCCCGCATTATGATTTATGCCTCACTTCTCTGGGAGTAAATCAGCCGCTGCCCTAAACTGCTCCAGACATAGCCAGGCAGGCACAGGTCATCTCACCCACTCCTGACAGGGATTTCATTTATTTATGTATCCAATGATGTATTTACTTATCCACTGTTTATCTCAACAATGATTTACTCAGTATGCATTCACTAAGACCTCAGTAACTGGCATCAGAACCACAGTGGATGGTTGAATTAATTAGGTGAAACCTTAAAAGCTGCTAATTAAGTGTATTCAGTGAAGTAATCAATAAAGCAAATAGCTTTTCTTGGTATATAGCCAGACATTTTTACATGCAACTGGCTGCTGTGAGAAACCCCAAGTTTTCTGCAGCTGAGCTTGGAAGTTTATTTCTCTTCAGGGTCCAGTCTGCAGTGGGGGTGTTCATTCAGGAATCCAGGCCACAGCTTCTCTGCCATGGTCAATGTGTGGCAACTTCCTAAGTTGTCCTGGACACTGGTACTCGGTTGACAGATGGGTGATGACAGAGACTTGAAGACTGGGTGAGAGGTATGCATGAGCCAGGCTGGAAAAGGTATCTTCCACCCACATCCGACAGAACAGACTTCGGTGACAACATCACACCCCCCTGCAAGGGGGGCAGGGCACTTGTCCAGCTGTGTTCCTGGGTGGAGAGGGAAAAGGCCTGGTAAACACCACGGAGTCTCTGCCACAGCTTCTAGTAATCTCCCGAATCCCAGGGTCCACTCAGCCCAGGGGCACTGACTCTGCAGGATACCAGAAGGAAGCTGAGGTCATGTCCACTGAAAAGCTCATCTCCCTCTGTGGAGCACATGGTGAAAGTGACTTACTTCTCACCTGCAGATCCTGAAGGAAGAGATAGTGTTCTCCTTTCCTTTTTCCTCGGAGACAGAGAGCTTCCACTGCTCTCTCAGAACTCTGTCAGTGGGCACTGGAACCTGACAGATCTGGGGAGGGGACTGACATGATCACAGCTGGCTTCTTGAAGGGAGCTCTGCTGATGGTGTTGGCTTCGCCTGCAGCACCTAGTGGATGCTTCAGGGTACCTACAATTACAGGATTACAGAGTCTCTATTTGGCACCTTGGTTTCCAGTTCAGCAGAGGTTGAGAGGTCTCCCTAAACCTTCAGCACACACTCTTATGCCAGGCAGCACCTCCATCAAGCAGTGAATGACTGATTTTTTTATTTTAATGCAAAATATAATGACATGTGGAGTCGCTAGAAATATTAGTGAATATAGTATTTTCTGAACTAAATTTTCTAGTTAACTCATTTTAACCAGAGAGGTCTTTTATTTCAACCTTTGGGGTTGGAAACTGCCCTAAGACAGACCAGTTGGCTTTCCTGCCTTAATAAGTAATATTCCAAATGAGCAAACAACATTGCCTTGATGTTTTCCTGTTATCCATATGAACAATTATTATTTGAAAGTGGGGAGGGGATGGCCATTTTCAATAACCTAAAGCTCAACCATGGTGACCTGAATAAACTGTGAAAGTCTGTTTTCAGGTATTTTCTCCCCTCAACAACCTTTAAATTTCAGAATTCACATCAGAATGCCTGAACTACTAAATGTACTAGACAGAGCATTCTGGCTATTAGCAAAGGGAGTCTAGGAAATTAATACATCTTTACCTCGGCCACTTCCTCACCCACAGTGGGAAAAAGGCCAATCCATCTAGGTCTCTGAATACATTTCAAAAATAACAGAGTTCACTTTGTGCTTTGTTTTTAAGTAATATTCATCAAATAAGAACCATGCTAATTATGGTTCCCATAATCATATTTCAGGGTGACTTTTAGGTCATAAATCCATTCAATGAGTGTCTGTATTGAATAATAAAACCTTTTCCTTATAGTTATCATTGCTTCTCATAATTTTAGATTGCTTTTTTCTTAAAATTTTGTTATTTTATTGTTACAAGAGTCTTTAGGCATGCTTCCTTATAGCTATGGAGGAGTTGAGACCTGGAAATGTGAGGTCGCTTGCCCAGGATCATAAGATAGAACTTGTGACAGCCCAGTGCTCCTGCTTCAAGTTCCATGTCTATCTCTCCATCCAGGATAAGAACTACACAAAATCACCCATTTTCAGCTAAAGCCTTGGAATGTGTCACCCCTTTTCCCCTGGTACTTAGACAATAATCAAACGCAAAGCAAAAAATCCTATGGCCATATCACTGAGTACTGGGATACTGGGATGGAATTTCCCTTTCTAAGATGGGAACAGTGCCAAGGAAGAGAGCAGAAGAGATGTTTGTCTTATTTGGGTCAGGGAGCACCTCTTTTTACTTTCACAGTATTACAGGAGAGATGTCATAATCTCTACTTTATAGATAACAATATGGTGGTGCTGAGTTACAAACTTGCCCCAAATCACAAAACTGGTCCATGGTAAACCAGACTGAAACTTGGCCCACCTGGCTATATCCTGGATGGGATTCCTCCCTCCCCTTCAAGCCACCAGAGGGTCCTATTCATTCCCTAGTTCCCTGCTAGTCTTCTAGTCTAGCTACTTGGCAGAGAAGGTCTCCTGAATATGACTCTTCTCAACCTAGCCATGGGGCCCGCAGAGAAGGAACTCCCAGAGGTTCCCAAATTCTCTTACTGCTTAAAAAATGACATGGATTAAAGTTCCCAAATAGTGGGAGGACCTTTACCCAAACCTGACATCAGATGTGTATTCTCAAGAGAAATCAACCTGCTGAGAAAAAACTTGTAATCTGGGTATGTGTGGGAGTCTTCAAACTCAAAGCCTTTCCTTCTCTTCGTTCTCTTTCAAAAATATCTTATTGTGAAAAGTACTACCATCCAGTCTTTAACTTTTAGGTTGGTCTCCTGTCATGCTTACTTCAGACTTTTCTTTTTTAAAGGAAAACCCAAAACTGATGTTTATTCTTTCATCTGTTTTTATATTCTTACCAAGATATATATCCATACTGGGTCTTATTTTGTCTTTTTAAAATTCATAAATATAGAAGATAAAATCCCGAGAGGAAAAAATGGCAGTGGAATAGACAGACGTGTCCTGAGCCTTGTCCCAGAACAGATAGAAAGAACAGCTGAGGGTCACATGGGGAGTGTTTGTTGGTGAGTTGAGGAACACCTATACTCCAGGAGACAGTGGGGGATTGCTGGACGGGGCTCCCCTGACCAGGCAGCCCCCACTGCTGCTGGGTTCCTTCCAGAAGTGACCAGCTCAGATGCGGAGACTGCTCCATCTTGAAGGGGAAAGTGGATGTTATCAGAAGCCTGAAAATCTACAAAACTATGGCACCCACCAAACAGCTGCGAAATCCAGAGCATGGGTCACCAGTTGGCGCAAACACGCAGATTCAGAAGAGCTCTACACTCCACCATGAAAAGGTAAGATTTCGCCTGGGATAAGGTGAGGTATCTGCTCCTGACAGGAGGGAGAAATGGAGCTGGAGGACCAGGGGAAGTCTGTGCCTAGAAAAATCCATGGCTGTTGGAGCTGGCATGATTCGAGAATGTGGAAGGGGGTCCTCAGAACTGCTAACAAAAAGGAACTCTTAAAAACAACCCATTTAGATCTGACACAAAAGGACAGCCTAAAAATTTTAAAAGTGTGCCAGCTGCTTAGACCCAAGGGGGAAAAAAGGATTGCACAGACTTGTGTGCAGCCCTGGAGCTTGCACACTTATGCTGGCTCTTTTTTTGTTTGTTTGTTTTCTTTTTCCTTCAAATCCTTGCTTCTGATTACTAAGCCCAATACATAGGATCGCCCAATTGGGGACACCCTAAGAGACTGCAGGGGAAAGTTGTTTTTCTAGAACCTGGGGATCAGAGGGGGGAATAACCATCAGAGAACCAACTCTGGGGCAACCCACTCCCACAAACTGATATTAAATGCCACAGGGAAAGCAGGATCTAAGCACTGGCTAGAGAGGACCTATAGACCCAGAGGTCAATCCAGAAACACTGCGACCCAGGGTTTGAATCACAAATTGACTCTTGTGTAAACACAAATAAAGGAATACAAGAAATTAAGACACACTGCCTGCTTAAAAATCAGGACTGGCTTACAACACTGAGGAGCAGTGGAATGCAGGGAACTGCAGTACTGTCCTGACTAGGAAACAAGTGTGCCAAACAGAACAGTAGAGGAAGTGAATGACATTCACTACTGCACATTTTATTTTTGTTTTCATCTTTTACTTAAGAAACTATTTTTTTTTCTTTTTTCCTCACTTGATTTTACCTTTTTAATTATTACATTTTTATTTTCAATCAGTATTATTACTACTACTATTTTACCTTTGTTTTAAAAAAGTATCATTTTATTTTCTCTTTATTTTACTTTGGGATTAGTGTTCTACATTCTATTTTCATCTTCCCTTTAGCATCATTTTACTCTATCTCAACTTTACCTTTATGCCATCTCTCTCTTTCCCTTTTTGTTGTCCTGTTTCTCTTAACCTTTTTCTGCTTTAGATTTTCCCTATTCTTTCTTTTTACCTGTTAAAATTTCACCCTACTTATATATCTAAATTCCAAACCCCAGCTCCACCTTCATACACACCTCTCTCTTCTCTGTCTTCACTATCCAAAAAATTGTTTTTCTCTCTGTCATTTTGTTGTTGTTTGCTTGATTGTTGATTACATTGATTTTTTATGCTTGTTTGTGAGATTGTTTTGCTTATTCTTTTTGTTTTGTTTTGTTTTTGTTTGTTTGCTTTTTTGCTTCTGTTTTCTCTTGCCTCACTTAATATTAGTTGTATTTTGTAGTTTGTATTCATCTTCAGGTACTTGTTGCTGGCATTTGTTGGGACTAGTGGCTGTTCTATTGGAGTTTTCTCCCCATATATATATAGTTTGTTCCCGTCTTCTTCCTTATTCTCTTTTTTTTCTCTATTACATTTTTTTGCCTTTTCTTAATTTCATTTTTGCACTCCTTTCTTTTTTTCTCCCTCTGCTTCTTTCTCTCCAATCCTCTAATTTGCCTTTCTCTGGTGGTCACATTTATTTGAGGTTATTAATATTGTGATTACATTTCTGTTCAGTGCCTTGTGCATTGTACCTGGTTGTGTTGTATTTTGTGCCTTTAAATCAACGCAGGAGAGAGAGAACTACACAACCAGACACCCAGAGAAGAGAGACCCTGGAAAGACAAAGAAACAACCTGCATATGAAAGAAAAGCAAACATCACCAGAAAAGGAAGTAAACAAAATGGAGGCAAGCAACCTGCCAGAGAAATAATTCAGAGACATGGACATAAGGTGACTAAAAAGAATGGAAGACAAATTCGGCAATATGTGTAAGAACCAAGAGGAAATGAAGAAGAACTAAGAAGAAATGAAAAATGACATCGCTGCTGTAAAGAACTCAATAGAAAGCATCAAGAGTAGATTAGAAGAAGCAAAGGACCGCATCAGTGAGCTAGAAGACAAGGTAGAAAAAAATACCCAAGTAGAGCCGCTTCTAGGGAAAAAAAATTACAAAGCAGGAGGAGAGCCTAAGGGAACTTTGGGACAACACGAAACAAACAAACAAAAAATCCGCATAATAGGGGTTCCAGAAGGAGAGGAAACTGAGCAAGGAATAGAAAACCTGTTTGAAGAAATAATGACAGAAAACTTCCCTGATATAGTGAAGAAAAAACCCACACAAATCCAAGAAGCTCACAGAGTCCCAAGCAAAATGAACCCAAAAGACCGACGCCAAGGCACATTATAATTAAAATGGCAAACACCAATGACAAAGTAAGAATCTTAAAAGCGGCCAGAGAGACAGAAAGTTACCTACAAAGGATCCTCCATCAGACTAGGGACTGATTTCTCAACAGAAACTCATCAGGCCAGAAGGGAATGGAATGAAATATACAAAGTCATGCAAAGGAAGGGTCTGAATCCAATAATACTGTACCCAGCAAGGCTATCAATCAAAACTAAAGGTGAAATCAGGAGCTTCACAGACAAAAAAGGACTAAGGGAATTTATTACCACCAAACCAGCAATGCAAGAAATGCTAAAGGGTCTGATGTAAAAAAAAGAAATAGGAAGCGAAGAAGGAACATAGGGGTAAAGAATAAAAATGGTGACAAATAAGCACCTATCAATAATAACTTTAAATGTAAATGGATTAAATGCACCAATGAAGAGATATAGGGTAATGGATTGGATAAGAAAACACGACCCATATATCTGCTGTCTACAAGAAACCCACCTCAGAAAAAAAGACACACACAGACTGAGGGTGAAGGAATGGAAAAAGGTTTTTTAGGCAAATAGAAATGAACAAAAAGCTGGGGTAGCAATACTTATATCTGACAAATTAGATCTCAAAGTGAAGGACATAACAAGAGATAAGGAAGGCCACTTCATAATACTAAAGGGAGCAATCCAACAAGAAAACATAACTCTGGTAAACATATATGCACCCAATACAGCAGCACCCAAATACATAAAAATCTCCTGGAGGATATCAAGGGAGAGATTGACAGCAATACAATCATAGTAGGAGACTTTAATACCCCACAATCACCACTGGAAAAATTCTCTAAACAAAAAATCAGCAAAGAAACATCAATCCTGAATGGCTCACTAGACCAGATGGAATTAATTGACATCTTCAGAACATTTCACCCAAAGCCACAGAATATACATTCTTCTCTAGTGCACATGGGTCATTTTCAAAGATAGACCATATGTTGGGTCATAGGCAAAGTCTCTTCAAATTCAAGAAGATAGAAATCATATCAAGCATTTTCTCAGATCACAGTGGCATAAAACTGGAAATCAACTTCAATAAAAACAATCCAAAAAAATCAAACACATGGAGACTGAACAGCATGCTATTAAACAATGACTGGGTTACCAGAGAGATCAAAGTAGAAATAAACATCATGGCAACAAATGACAATGAAAACACAACAATCCAAAATCTATGGGATACAGCAAAAGCAGTCTTGAGAGGGAAGTTCATAGCTCTATAAGCCTACTACAAAAAACAAGAAACAATGGTGATAAATTACCTAGCCCTACAACTCAAAGAGTGAGAAAGAGACCAACAAGAAAATCCCAGTGTAAGCAGAAGGAAGGAAATAATAAAGATCAGAGCAGAGATAAATGACATTGGGACCAAAAAAAATTACAAAAGATCAACAAATCCAAGAGCTGGTTCTTTGAAAGGATAAACAATATTGATGAACCTCTAGCCAGGCTCACCAAGAAGCAAAGAGAGAGGACCCAAATAAACAAAATCAGAAATGAAAGAGGAGAAATAACAATAGAACCAACAGAAATACAAAGGATTGTTAAAAAATACTATGAACAACTCTATTCCAACAAACTGGACAACCTGGAGGAAATGGACATACTCCTATAAAAGTGTAACCTTCCAAAACTCAATCAGGAAGAATTTTAACATCTCAACAGGCCAGTACTATGGAAGAAATTGAAGCAGTTATCAAAAAGCTTCCATCAAACAAAAAGCCCAGGGCCAGACGGCTTCACAGGGGAGTTTTACCAAACATTCAAGGAAGAACTAAAACCTATCTTCCTCAGACTATTCCAAAAAATTCAAGAGGAAGGCACGCTTCCAAGCTCCTTCTATGAAGCCAGCATCACCCTAATACCAAAACAAAATAAAGACAACACAATGAAAGAGAATTACAGGCCAATATCCCTCATGAACATAGATGCCAAAATCCTCAACAAAATTCTCGCAAATCGGATCCAGCAGTATATCAGAAAGATCATACACCATGACCAAGTAGGATTTATCCCAGGAATGCAAGGATGGTACAATATCCACAAATCAATAAATGTGATACTTCACAGAAACAAATTGAGAGATAAAACTCACATAGTCATATCAATTGATGCAGAAAAAGCATTTGACAAAATCAAACACCCTTTCTTGATAAAAACTCTCAACAAAGTGGGAATAGAAGGATCATACCTCAACATAATAAAAGCCATGTATGATAAACCCACAGCTAACATCGTACTCAATGGGCAAAAACTAAAACCATTTCCCCTAAGAATAGGAACAAGACAGGGATGCCCACTTTCACCACTCCTGTTTGACATAGTACTGGACATATCCATTGCAATTAGACAAGAAGAAGAAATAAAAGGCACCCAAATTGGAAAGGAAGAAGTAAAGCTGTCCTTAATTGCAGATGACATGATATTAAACATAAAAAACCCAAAAGACTGCATCAAAAAACTATTAGACTTAATAAATGAATTTGGCAATGTAGCAGGATACAAAATTAACGCCAAGAAATCTATGGCATTTCTATACACCAATAGTGAACTTACAAAAGAGAGACTAAAAAAGCAATCCCATTTACCATTGCACCAAAAAAATTAAGATACCTAGGGATAAACTTAACTAAGGAGGTAAAAAACCTATATGCAGAAAACTACAGGACACTGAAAAAAGAGATAGAGGAAGATGTAAACAGATGGAAGAACATACCATGTTCATGGATTGATAGAATCAACATTATTAAAATATCCATACTACCCAAAGCAATCTATAGATTCAGTGCACTCTCCATTAAAATACCAACGGCATATTTCACAAACCTAGAAAGAACTCTCCAAAAATTCATGTGGAATTATAAAAGACCCTGAATAGCCACAGCAATCCTGAGAAAGAAGAACAAAGTAGGTGGGATCGCAATACCAGATTTCAAGCTGCACTACAAAGCTTTGTTCTCGAAACAGCCTGGTACTGGCACAAGAACAGACATATAGACCAATGGAATAGAATAGAGAACCCAGAAATTGACCCAAATCACTGTGCTCAATTAATATTTGACAAAGGAGGCATGAACATAAAATGGAATCAAGGCAGTCTCTTCAATAAATGGTGTTGGGAAAATTGGACAGATACATGCAAAAAAATGAAAGTAGACCACCAACTTACACCATACAGAAAAATTAACTCAAAATGGATAAAGGACTTAAACATAAGACGGGAAACCATAAAAATACTAGAGGAATCCCCAGGTAGAGAAATCTCAGACATATGCCGAAGCAATTTCTTCACTGATACTGCTCCTAGGGCAATAGAAGCTAAAGAGAAAATAAACAAATGGGACTACATCAAAATAAAAAGCTTTTGCACAGCAAAAGAAACCATCAACAAAACAATAAGAAAGCTCACTGTATGGGAGAACATATTTGCAAATGTTATCACTGATAAAGGTTTAATCTCCAACATCTACAGGGAACTTAAACAATTTAATAAAAGGAAGATAAATGATCCAATAAAAATATGGGCAACGGACCTAAATAGAATCTTTTTGAAAGAAGACAGAAGGAAGGCCAAGAGACATATGAAAACATGCTCAAAGTCACTAATTATCCGAGAGAAGCAAATTAAAACGACAATGCAGTACCATCTCACACCTGTCAGAATGGCAATCATCAACAAATCAACAAACGACAAGTGCTAGTGAGGATGCAGAGAAAAAGGAACCCTTGTGCACTGCTGGTGGGAATGCAGACTGGTGCAGCCACTGTGGAGAACTGTATGGAGTTTCCTCAAAAAACTAAAAATGGAGCTCCCATTTGACCCAGTGATCCCACTTCTAGGATTATATCCCAAGAAACTAGAAACACCAATCAGAAAGGATATATGCACCCCTATGTTCATAGCAGCACTATTCACCACAGCTAAGATTTGGAAACAGCCTAAACGCCCATCAGCAGATGAGTGGATTAGAAAACTATGGTACATCTACACAATGGAATACTACGCTGCGGTGAAAAAGAAGGAATTCTTACCATTTGCAGCAGCATGGATGGACCTGGAGAGCATTATGTTAAGTGAAATAAGCCAGGCAATGAAAGAAAAATACCACATGATCTCACTCATTTATGGAAAATAAAGAACATTATAACCCGATGAACAAAAAGATAGATACAGGGGCAGTAAAGCACCAAACAGACTGTCAATTTACAGTGGGAATGCAGGGGAGTGTTGGGGATGGGGGGAAAGAGATCAACCGAAGGACTTGTATGCATGAACAGAAGTATAACCAATGGACACAAGACACTGGGGGAGCGGGGGGATGAGGGCATGCAGCAGGGGGTAGGGGAGGCTCAGGGCAGGTCAATGGGGGGGGGGGAAGGAGATATATGTACTAATATATGTAATATTTTAAACAATAAAATAAAATTCACAAATATAGTTTTATCCTTCTGCAACTTTGCTTTTGCACTGGACATTATGTTTCTTAGACACACCCGTGTGGATCCACTTAGCCCTGGTCCCTGCTTGTTTACTGTAGTTCAGTACCCCAGTGTATGAATGAACCACAGTTTCCTGAGCCATTCTCCTTAGGAAGGACACTTAGGTTATTTGCCCTTTTTTGTTGTTGTTAGTACAAACTATGATGGTTAATTTTATGTATTAACTTGACTGGGCCATGGGGTGCCCAGATATTGAATCTAGCATTATTCTGTGTCTTTCTGTGAGGGTGTTTGGAATGAGACTAACATTTAAATCAGTAGCCTGAATAAAGCAGATAGTCCTCCCCTAATGCGAGGGGGGCTCATCTAATCAGTTGAATAGAATGAAAAGTCTCACCTTCCTGAGTAAGACCTTCCCTACCTGGCTGCCTTTGAACTAGAACTTTTGCTTTATCTAGGTGTGGGAGATTCCAACAAGTGTTAACGTAGTCCTGCCCTTGAGGACCTACAAGTTCAGCAAGAGAGATGTATGAGGTAAACAAACCTCATACATGAAGGTGGGGCCTGCACACAGGGAGCCACACTAGGTGCGGAAAGGCCCTGAGAGGGAGTTAGGCCAGGCTCACTGTCAGGAAGGGGAGGACTGTCAGAGCAGGATTTCTGGAAAAGAAATTCTGCAGCCAGGTTTGAGGTGGTGTGGAGATTTCTCAGCTGTACCCAGGAGAAGGAGAAGAATGGAAAAGTCATTCTAGCAGATAGAAGAGTTAGTATAAAGCTTGGGGCTAAGAAGCAATTGAACATGATCAATTCAAATGAGCAGAACGAGGCCTGAGAAATAGGCCAGGAGGGATGTTGCAGGCCTGCTTCTCCAGAGGAGAGGCCTTTGTAGACATTAAGCAGGACTATGTCCTCCAGCCCTGGGCCATAGTGGTTCACTGCTCACCTGGTTTGTCTAGCTTTCATTCATTGCTAACATTTGTGACAACTGTGGAATAAGCTGTGTGATGTGCATGCCCACACAAGTGAGATTTATACATAACAAACACTTCAGCTAGAAACAATATAAAGTGGTTCCTATTTGGATTTCCAGATTTTCCTTAAGATCACATTTCTGAGAGTGAGAATGGAGCCATGAATCTGGCCTGGTTTTGCCTCATTTGTTCTAGGGAGAGGTGGGGCTTGGTTGGGGGCATGTGACCTGAGAGCTGTAAGAGCTTCCTTTTGACAGGAAGGGGCCTGAGACTATCAGAGACACCAGCTCTTTTTTTCAGAAACACAACTGATTTACTTGACTCATTTCATCAGCATTTTCTTAAACTAATGAGGAAAAGAAAATTCATTGTGAGAAGTGGCTGTTTTATTAGGTTTTCCTGGCTCATTCTTCTAAAAAGGAGGTTCCCCTAGTTTAAGGACAGAAAGTTGGGTGGGCCTGCTGGTGGGAACCTCACTGACTTCAGGATGCTCTGTCACTGCAATGAGATTAATTCACTAAAGGAGCTTATGTCTACCTTCTGTTAAAAATCACCTACATTATGCACACAGGGTAACAAATGCATTTTGTGGGCTCATTTCCTTTTTCATCACACAGCCCCTCATCTCCATGTTTCTCATTGTAGTAAAATGGGGAAAGTAAACAGAAGGTGCAGTGACACCTGGGGAAGCCACGCTTCTCTTCACATCTGTGTTCCTCTCTGTCCACTCCCTGCTGCTGGTGGCCTGTTTAGATGAATTTGCCCAATCATTCTGATTGTAGAAAGACAAAGGATCTTTCCTCTTTTCCCTTTGCTGTCTCTACCCAGAGCCCAAAGTGTAAGAGGTGATTTTTCAATATGCCACTCTTGACACTGCATGATATTCCAAAAAATCCTTTCTGGAAGTTGAGTTCTGCTAACAGTTGTTAGTTAAATAATGAAAATTCGCTGAATTCTTACTGGAAACATTGTACTCATAACAGAGAAAAGAACAACAGTTCTTGCTCTTTCCTTGTCTGCAAAAGACCAAACTAGGCTGAGTGAAATGAATCAAAAAGAACTTACACAAACCTACTAAAAGAACGCAATATGTCTTCATGACATAGAATAATTAAGTGGACAATAATCACCCTCTTTTGAAGGCAGCCTGTGTTTTGAGATGCTTGTCTCCAAGGGTAAGCTCATGTTGGTGCTACACCCTCAGTCTCTGGTGCACAGAGGAGCTCAGGAAGCTTGTGAAGAACACGGGAAAGAAAGAGCCGGTACAATGCAGTCCTGTTCTTTTGATTCTCACTGTTGCTGTGTGCACATTTATGGTTTTCAAACTCAGTTCTATGACAGGGGCATTTTTTTAAATCTCATTTTATCTTTTTAACTAAGTTACAGGTTCAGTGATAAGGGTCCAGTGTCTAAGCCACACCTCCTGGCACATGTCTGCAGCAGGATCTGATTCTGAGTGAGCCTGTCACCAAAAATGGTGCTCTTCTCAATGTACCAGCTGCCTCCCAGCAAAGAGTGGCTGCAGTGGGGGTGCAGGTGGCTTCTCTGAACAGAAGAGGACCCTGTGAGAAGACCAGGGAGGGAAGCAGGGCTGGGTTGCAGCTGGGCTTCCCCTCATGGTGCTCTTTGCAGACCCTGATGGATATTTCTGTGCAGGGAAAATTCTTGCATTAAATGAAGAGATAGCTATTCCTCAACAAATACCCTCCTCAGTCCCAGCATGAGAGCAGGTAAATTTCTTATATGATCACCTGGTGGTTCCCAATTTAGGCTGCAAACACTGACTGTTAAGATCATCCCTTCCACTGCCGTTCAAGGTCAGGTAAGGTCATTGCAAATCAAGGCCATTAAAATAAGGATGAATTAGATCATTCAGCGGGAAGCTAGATTGCCTACCTTTTTCCTGTTGAATCATGTATCATTTAAAATTGTAGGAAACATCTCCTCTAGGCAAAGATACTTCACAAAGAGAAAAAATGCGTAACTTAAACACTATGTTTATCTGGTGTTCCTGAGTCATGCTAATGGTTATCTTGCCTTTTTGCAGGCTGTTTTGACCCTTTTTTAAAAAGTTCCTGTTATGGCTTTTGTTCTTAACCTACAATGTGAGTACAAAAAGGTCAGCCAGCCCTATGGGTCTTTAGAGAGCCAGGTGACAGGTCAGAGAATGCCAATGTTTTGAGAAGCTTGTCTCAGTGTTTGCTCCATGGGGAAGGTCATCCTGGCTTAGAGAGGTGTTCAGTCAATACTTACAGAGAACAAGAGGAAAGGAAGGGAAGGGGCTACAAGCACCACTTTCTTTTTATCCACACATTACCTGGATACTGGTCATGTTTATGGTTTTTTAAAGTTGGTTTTACGATGCCTCGGGATAAATGGCTGTTTCAAAATTAATTACAGAAAATGTAAATGTTTTTGTTTTTTAATAAAAGGCACTTGCTCATGCATCCTCCCTCAACCCAAAGAGAGTCTGGGGTAACCAGTTTACCCATGCTGAACAAGGTAAGGAACATGCTGTTGACGTTTTCTGATTGCATAATGGATGCCAGCACCTCAACCTACAGACACCCGTTTTGACTGTCTGTACCTTTAAGACCAAAGGAGGTAGAAATTCTAAGAAGGGGGAAATTGAAGATGGCCTTGTCCTCTCTGGCCTTCAATCCCCTAGAAGTGACTTTTTTTCCCTGCTGGCCAAGGTTCTGTCCTGAAATCTGGTCTTGTCTCCCTTAACAAGATCTGCTTGCCCTTGAATCTGACTCTAAATTCTAATTTACACACACTGCTCAGATTAGACATCTCCTGTGGAGCTGCTCTAGCCTCAGACTCCAGACCCCTCCATCCTCCCTGCCCCAGCTCAGCCTCCTGTCACACTCCCAAGTCTGACATTGGGTCCCAGCCCTTCCCCCGCACCTGCCCTTGGCTCCTGGCTTTGTGTTTCTCCTAATTCAGTCCTGACAGCTGGTGTCACTGATTCCAATTCAACTGCTAAGGAATAGCATCTCCTTCCCACCTGGGTACAACTGAGAGTCCTCGAGGGGAAATGGGGCAGCCTATGCCCTCCAAGCTGTGCTTCTGGCCTCACCCAGATATTAGACCAGCCTGCCCAGCTTGGGCCCACCGCCCCATGATTCTGTCCAAAGGTAGACCCGGAATTCTCTGCTTGAGAGGAGAATGCATATGCCCATATTAAATGATTCATAATAGGGGATCCTACAAGGATTGACCTATTTTGCAAAACCCTTAGATTTTTTATTTTCTTTAAATTGTTTTCTAGTTCTTTTTCTTTCTTTCTTTCTTTTTTTTTTTCTCATCATCAACCCCATCCCCAAAGGTGCTGAGGTATATATGGTTCTGTATCAGAACCAGAATTCTCTAAAAAGTTATGGCTCATGGGCATGCAGGGCCACTTTGTCCTGATCCTTGTCCCAGGATTCTGAATGTGTCTCCCCTCTCCAAGAGCAAGATACGATCAAATTCATGTTTCATAAAATCACATGGTTTCAGTGTGAGGGTGGATCAGAGGAAGACAAGGCTGGAGAATTGAGAGACTTGCAAAGAGTCATAACATTGAGGACATCTATTGTCCTTGAACATTAGTGATTATTTAGTTCAGCATAAGTAATTACACAAAAGAGGCCATCAGATAGTCTGTCTATTCCTCACCTTCCACTCCCCCAGCAGCCAAGTCTTGAAACTTATTATTATGTAAGCAAGACACCCACCAGCTATAGTGGGAGAGACTCTACCTGTCCACTAGAGCCAGTTTATGCCCTTATGTTTGTAACTTACCAGAAAACGAGTCCCTGAAATCAGACCAATCAGATTACTACCTTCCTCAGAGTAAAATCAATGGAATTAGAGGGAAACTTGATTTGATCTCCATTTTTTAAAGGAAGCAGAAATTATTAGTCAATTCCTAGGAGTCTTTGGGCTTAAGGGTAATTGAGGCCACTCATGCCCATTCATTGGCGCCCTTCTCTGACTTCCTACGAAGGCAATAAAGAGAGATTTAGGCCAAACCTGGAAAGCCAAGGAGAGAAAGGAAGTTTTCTAACAGAGGCAGGAAGGTTTGAGACTTCACTGGGAGGAATATTATTTAACAAGAGCCTCAGAAACAGCATGACAGAGCGGGGCATAAATTATTCCTGGGACAGTGGGTGACAGCATTATTAGTTATAAATTAAGAGACACTGGAGTCAGAGGTACAAGTATGTTTATCACATAAGACTCTGTGTTATTAACAATAAAATAGGAGGTCTAAATTACTCTTTGTTTAAACTTCCAAAAATTTGATTTATATGAAAACCAATAAAGAATATGAGCTGGTGGGGAAAGAACAAACAAACGACAACCCAAACAGAGAGAGGGAAGACACAGGTGAGGAAGACAAGAGAACAATGCTCTCTCATCACTGGTGCGTGGGAGTTGAGATGAAGGAAGGAGAGAAGATACATGGCAGAGCATTAGGGACTCAAATTGGTAAGTGACATCTTTCTTAATAGGGTGAAATCTATGGATATGCGGTTAAGCTTAGAACAGCTGGAGAATCCAGTAGGAAGCTGAAAGATGAGGACAGTACAAAGCAAGGTTCACTCCTCTTCTGGTCCAAAAATGGCAAAAGGTCAAAATCTTTGTGCTAATTTTGTGATTAGGAGTGGCTTCTTAACACTGCACATTGAAAATCTGAGGCAATGTCTGGATCAACAGTAATTTCAGTTGATTAGTGAAGTTTCCCAAGGGCCCAGGATTGGAGAATGGGCACAATTAATGTGGGGAAAGAAATTCTACTTGTATCCTGGTCTCCTTTACTGGCATTATCCAAATTGGGGTTTAGGGTCAAAAGCCCAGCTAACACTCAAATGAATCTGGCTTTATCTTTGTTCTATACATTATTTCTCATGAGGATTCCTATGGTGGGTAGGTAGTGTTCCTGGATCCCATGGCATTGTAAAACCTACTCTTGATCCCCAAAATTTAATATGCTGATATTTTTGGATCTTGGGACCTAAACTTTTCTCTTGTAGGGTCAGATAGCACTTTCAGAGGTCTTGGTGGTAACTTGGGAAGTGGAATGGGAATGGGACTCTGGGTGAGCTTCAGTGAGCAAGAATTGTTCCTAGGCTCCTACCCTCTCTCTCATCTGAGAAAAGTGATACTCAAGTTTCTTGTCCTACAATGCAGGACATTATTGATCCTGATACCCCAGGCCAGGAGAACCTAGAGGGATTTAAGGACTTGAGTTGAAATGATTCACCTTCATTTAACTCACAAGTGTCCTATGGGGGAGATTGACATTATCTATCTGAATCTTACCATTGCCTTCCCCCTTGACAGACAGAGATAGATGTTCAGGCATCCATGTGAAAAGCTTCTTGGAATAAAAGTAGATTGAGTATTGATTCTCATTTATGGACTCAGGGTTCCCCCTCCAGGAAACAGGACAAGGAGTCTACATGGCAGACCCAACAGCACTGACCTTTCTCAGAATGACAAGGCCTAAATGTGAGCATAAATAAAACTGCCTTGGATCAGAGCTCATTTTATTCCTTCGTAAGAATATATAAATCAAAAACCTTGGTCAAGTGCAAAGTACCAGGTCAATAAAACTTTGGTTTTGTTGTAATGTTTTCTTTTTGTCATCAGGAAAATAAAACAAACAAGACAAAATAAAGCCACCCTTTTTTAAAATAAACAAATTTGAAAGACCACATAATTATTTGTGCCTGTATGTTAAGTTCCTCTCCTACATAACATGTTTTGAGGGCAGCATTGTATAACTCATTTCTGTATTCCCCAAAATGTCTTGAGCTTGAAGGAATTGTTAAGCTGAAAAGAGGAGTTGCATTGTTGAGTAGTGGAGGGAGCCCTCTTCTTGCATTTGAATTTGTTTCCTGCTGTATTCCCAGCCCCCTGAACAATGTCGGGTAGAATCTCTTACCAGCAACATGAGCTATATGGTATGGGCAAGCTTGTAACCTGTCTGAGCCTCAGCTTTCTTAAAAGTAAAATGGGGTTACTTACATAGGTCTATACTACTTCATGCCTTTGCTCAACATAGCTTCCTCTTCCAAGAATGCCCTTGACGCTCTCATTTCAAAACCTTGTTTGGGGTAACTTTTTCATTGAAGCTTTCCTTGACACCCTCTATTTCTCAGGAATAAGTGTCATCTCCCTCCTTTGGGCTCTGCTAAATCCCATAATCATTCTATAAAGCACCCACAGCCTTTTGTGACATTTATCTACTTACAAGTCTATCTGCCTCTGCCAAACAGTGACTTTCTAAAGAGTAAGAACTATATCTTCTTATTCATTCCTGAATGCCAGGAACAATGGAAACTTGATATAATTTCTGAGCGAATAAAAGAATGACTAATGAAGGACTATAATCAGCTGAGTGATGTGATCCATTTGGGGTTTTAGAAAAATCCCCGTGGCATGGCAAAGCAAATGGGCTAGAGTTCAGAGAGGTTAGATAAAAAGCATCAAGACTCTTTGGAGTTCAGACACTATCTCCAGGATGCTTCTGTTAATTTCGTAAGCAACCCCGGATCATGCAAGCCAATATCTGAGTCTACAGAGTGGAAGACACAACCCATGGCATGAGGGGTCCAGGAAATAATTGCTGGAGCACAAAGCCCCTTGGGAATGTATCAGCCTTGGTGGGTGTCCTGGGTGGGTGTGGTCAGAGACAGCACTGGTTGAGCAAGTGGGCACCTGAGACCCTTCATTCACTACACAACTCTCCCAGGGTGCCTTGAAAACATCTTCTGCTCAAGGGTAGTTGGTAAAATAGACCTGTTTCTCAAAAGCAGAGACACATCAGTGTTTTATTTGGGTCATGAGAGTCCCCAAACCAAGTGGGATATAGGGGTCACCAATGCCCAACACTGCCTGGAGAAAAAGAGGGCACAGAGGCAGCATCTAGTCTTATCCTCTAGGCCAGTGGTTCTCAACCTTTCTAATGCCGTGACCCTTTAATACAGTTCCTCATGTTGTGGTGACCCCCAACCATAAAATTATTTTCGTTGCTACTTCATAACTGTAATTTTGCTACTGTTATGAATCGTAATGTAAATATCTGTGTTTTCCAGTGGTCTTAGGTGACCTGCTAGCAGTTCTCAATCTGTGGGTCGCGACATTATGCCAAATTTTAATGAAGAAAGAAGCCATTATGCTTAAGGCAACGAATTAATGGTAACTCAACCCTGAGCATCCAGTTAAACTGGTCATAGTTACAGCTCTGAACTGGTTCTGATAACCTGCAAAAATCTGCCAGATGAAGCTTTTCATCAGAAGCAACAGGTTCCCTAAGAATAGCGAATTTCAGAATGTTTTGGAAAAGGAAAGCCTTTGGTGTTTTTGGCCTCTTCCTTCCTCACTTCCCAGGAGCCAAATTCCCTTCTCCTCCTTCTATACATGTTTTCTTAACCCTTGTCATTTCTCTGAGACCTCTGCCCCCAGGCAGTCATGCAGCCTCTACACCTTGGCAGAAAGCCTCCTGTGCTCCCTGCTGTGCCCTTCGGCCTAACACAGTGTCCACCAAGAGCTGCTGCATAGGAAGTATTTGAGGAGGGAATTCCTGATTAAATGAACTGAAAATGAGTTGGCCAAAGGAAAGGCAGCCAGAGGACCTAGAGCTGGATGTTTAATGCACATTAACGCAGCCTGGAATGTCATCTGGTAAGTTGCCTTTTGATATTTATCAGGTCTCTGGGCCCGCAGAGCTGGCAGAACAGAGAAATTATTCTCCTTCCTAGAGGAAATGTCCTGACCTCCAATCATGGCATGCAAGGCCCCTTTGCTTGGTCTCATCCACACTTCTTGCACCATCTCCCACCTCCCTGCAGGTATCCAGTAGTGCAGATACCACAACTGCTTATTAAAACTTAAATGTATTATATGTTCTGTCTCTGCTCTGCCCAAGTCCAAGCTCTAAGTCTCCTTTCCTTTGGAGCCTTCTCTGACACCAATCTCACAGCACACTGTTCGCATGACTGCTATAGGTTCTTACGTGGTTTCCAATATCTGCCTCTGGTTTGACTTTCACACTAGATACTGAGCCCCTGAGGAATGCTGCTGAGTCTTAATAGTGTTATAAGCCTCCCACCTAATTCAGCACTATGTACATAAAGGCTCTCAATAAACACTTGTAGAATTTAATTGCCCAATAAACTCTCTTTTCTCTTTCCCACGTTCACCTGGGAATCCCCTTTAGATGAGCTCAAAGTTAAACTTAATTAGACCTGTGTACAGTCCTTTTGCCATATAACATAATCTAATTATGAGTGCTGCCCCATCAGATTCATAGTTTCTGCCCACACTCTAGGGGTCACTGGGAGTCACCTTAGAATCCTGCCCACCCGACCTACTCAGGCTGTTTCCCCCATTTGATGTCAGTTTCCATGGCTGGAACACAGTAATAAATAAATCTATCTCCTACACTTGTGGTGAAGATTAAATTAAAAATATGAGGGCCACTTGGTGACCGCAGGTCTCTTCTCTTCCTATTTTGTCTGGGCTTCCGTCTCATGACTATCCCCAGGTTACCCAGAGAACACATACCAGCTTGACTATGTGTCAATTAAGTGTCTCTATGAGACCCTTAATGGCACATGTGGATTTAAAAAAGAAAAGACTAATTGTTAATAACCAGTGATCTGATTTTCGGAGAACAGAAATAGCTGAGATCTCCCAGTATTAGCCTATGACTTAAGTGATGATGATTTTATAAAGACTGAAATCCAAGCTTCTCAAGTACATTACTGCTACAAAGTCTCAAACCATTATTTGTCTTCATAAAACAAAAGCACTTGCCCATGCCACCTGAGCTTTAATGAATTGGATGCCATGAGAAAGAAAACCCACAACACTGGGTTTTGATAAGCTAGATGCATTGAGCCCAGTCATAAAGATGCTACTGGCTTTTAGGATATAGTGGATACAGGATAAGGCTAAGTTGGTCCTCTTCAGCGCTCCTTCTCAGACAGGACTTGCTGCAAGTATGTACTGCTTATGCTGACTGCCTGCCCAGCTTTCTGGGGACCTTCACAATAGTGTCCCATCTTGTTCTCCCCTGGATATTATTGATTCCTCTCCACAAAACTTATCACTCCTGTGTTGTGGCCCTTCAATGCCCCACTGGGCCCCTGACTAATTAGATACAGGATGATTAAAGATGTCAGCCAGTGAGAATGGCTGAATATGACAGTCTCTTCCTGGTTACATCTGCACTCCCCAGAGACCTTCTGTGTTAATTCAACCAGAGTATACTTATTCCCTTTCAGGTTCAGCTTCCCCAAACAGTCAGAACCACAGATCCTACCAGCTGCAATAGAAATCTCCTGCTTACAGAGCTCAGGGGTGGTCTGGGAGAAACATGCCTACAGAGATTCCGGTTCCATTACTCCACCACCTCACCCTAGATGGGAACTTATCATTTGCATTTTCCAAGGGCCCTTGTCCTTCATCTCACATATGTAAGACATGATGGCACCTCCGGGTCAGAGAAATGCAAATAAATAACCATAAAATGCAATTTTTAAGTACAAATTGGAACCTAAACCATTTTGTAACAGTGGATTATTGGTGAAAGAAACCTTGACTATATCCTCTAAAGTCTATATTTTACAAACATCTGTTTTATTTAGATAACCAGGAGGAATAAAACACCAGTGTTCTTCCTTTTCTGGCTTTTTATAATGAATTTAGAGACACAAAAATCCAATTAACCCTCATCAAATGTGTGCATGCTTCAGTCAGGGACCTGTATGCTCTAAGGCTGAGCTGGGCAGTGGTAGGCTATGCCCAGCGGAAGCACTGAGACGCTATATCACCTAAGACAGCTTGGCTGTCCCAGGGAATCAGTGGCCCTGGTTGGGTGGCTATAGAAGGCTAAGACTTGACAATTGGAGCTGTGGAGTTTTATGGTCGTCTCTGGGGGCTCTTTGGGTACAGTCTGGAAGCAGTAAGTGGCACCTCTTAGAACTCTGTAGCTATGTCGGGGTTGGGAAAAGAAAGAATGACCATAAGGACATGAGATTGACAGAAGCTTTGAGGCAAAGCGGATGGTTAGGAAACATGGAAGAGTTATAAGGCCATCTGAGCTCTTGGAACATCCTGAAGGAAGAGTGGCCACAGACACTCTGCATCAGCACCTCAGTGTACATCAAGGGCAGGCAGCCATCCTGGCCAACAGCATCTACCATACACTTATTGTGAGATCCTAGACCTGTCCTTCCACCAAGAAAAGTCTCAGCTTCCTGTTGAAGAATGAGTGGTTTAGCTGGATTTTCTGGCTTCTCTGTCTATGAGGTAAGAGCAGTGATACCTGACCTACCACAGCCCGAGCATCCTCTCTGCCCAAAGCTTAGCTCTCTGCTTTTGACTTAGTCTGAGGGGGCTCGTGATTGAGTTAATAAATGAGCATCTCAGACCTGAGGTTTCACCAATTAAGATGGCAGTTTGTTGCAGCCCCTAAAATGACAAATGAAAACTGACTGGAAATGGAGATGTTTTCTAGGTCAGATCTGTCAGTTTCTCCATTAATCGGTTCCATCAGCAGCAGTAATATAAGGTTCTCAGAAGAAGAGTCCATGCCAGTTTCACAAGCCACAATGGACTCAGTGAACTGGTCCTCATTTGGCACAAATGTAGGGTAGTTTGTGGGTTAAATGTGGGTTCTGTATTTTACAAACCTCTGTTTTAACCTCCTTCCCTAGTTCCACACAAACCAGGGAAGAAGGGTAAATGGCCCATCCTTTGTTCTCATATCCCTTGGTTGAGATATGAGGAGGCTGCAACAAAGCAAGGGGTTCATTTCACTTAACTAAAAATGCCCAATAAAAGAGAGTGACAAATAAACTAGGAACTATGCTCTCAGATTATATAATTTACTTTGGACAGTGTTACATAAAATAGGGGAAAATGCTTGTATAAGATAATTTAAGTGAAAGAGCAAGATGCAGATTTGTATTTGTAATGTGGTCATAATCATGCAAACAAACAAAAGCAAATTTCTCAGAAACCTGTATATAAGGACAATGGTAGAATAATCATCATTGAAAATTATTTTTTCTTTATTTTTCTGGTATTTCTGAAAAATGACTATATTCATTTATAAGGAAATATTTTAGAAATGAAAAAGGATCTTTAAGGGTCATTTCATCCAGTGGCACCCAAACATGGTTTTGCTGAGTACCCAGCTGGCTGCCTTTGTATCCCAAGGAAGCTTATTGAATATGCTGGTGTCCAAGCCATAGCCCTAGAGGTCCTAACTTAGCAAGCCTGACATTGGGTCCAAACATCTGAATTTTTTAAGTTAAAACTAAAAAAGCTTTCCAGGTACTTCAAAGTGGAACCAGGTTGGAGGTGGTTATTCTAATGCAGAATGAGGAACCAGAGGCCCCAGAGAGTGGGGTCACCTGGCAGGTGACAGAAACAAGACCACAGCTCAGTACCCATCCTGGCGCAGCACAGTGGATGCTGGGTAAGCAGATAAAGAATTGTGTGCTGTGCAGACTCTATGACCCTTCTGTGCTTCTTTTTGTTGTGTGGTGTGCCTTTCCAAGGGCAGGCTCTTCTGGAGTATTCTGACCTTCCAGACTGTTCATGAATGCTTTTCTGAGTCAATGTACTCTTCTTGGTAACCTTTCATGACAAAAGCATTTGGCTGTGGGGATCTGAAACGTTAATAGGGAGGAACTGCATACAGGGGCTCTGATTCTGCCCCTCTCCCTAAGGAATTGCATTAAAATGTCTGTTTATTTTGGCCTTCGGGGCAGAAAGTGTAATTGCTCATAAAATGGGATGTGAGTAAATGGGATGCTGATAGGGCAGGCTGGCCCCAGCTTCCGACCAGACCTCTGCTCAGTGAGGGGCTAACCTTTGGCCTGGGAAGGGCAGCGCAGTCAGAGCTGCTTAGTCATTGAAATGTAAGAGATGAGGAGTGCCAACCTGCATCTTCCTGCCTGCTGTCAAAACAGCCGCAGCTGGATGGTGCTTCCTTCTCATCTCTGCAGCAGCCGCCGCCTCGCCCACAGTGCGAAGATGAGAGGGTTTGGGGATGAGCCCATGTGCTGGCCAGAGGCTCCCTCAAGTTACTTCAAAGGCAGAATGGCTTTATTGTTGGGATACCCAGGGTCTGGAGCAGGGACAGAAAAGCAGTCAAGAAGCATACAGTTGTAGGTGCCAGGAATAACAATGATGGTGACAACAATAATAATAGCTAATGAGGCACCTTATGTTTCCTTTTATCCTCCCATCGTCTTTCCTTTCACTCCTTCCCCTGGTGAAGAGGATGTCTGTGATGAGACAGAGACAGAGGCTTTCCTGAGCATTTCACAGGGCTCAAGGGACATCTACACTGCAGTATCTAACGACCCGCTGTGGACAGTCAGGAGGAGGTTCAAAGTGACCACAGAGCAGGCACGCCTCTTGGATGAAGATGGGGCAGGAGGAGAGGATGGAAACTTGGCTTGACAGGATAAAGAGACAGAAAGAGTTAAGGGCAGGGTGAGTGGAGAACACAAGGAGGAAAGGGTCTCCTACACAGTCCTCCAAGACAGCAGACTATACTGCAAGCAAGTCAGGGGAAGAGTTAAATATTGACATTATTTTTCTATTCTCCTTACAGAAATTTGAATTATGAAATCATTGTCATATGAAGAAGGAGGAAAGAGAATACAAACAAAAATGTAGGAAAAGAGATGATTCAGGCAGTTAATAAACATGTTAATTATACAACAGAATGTTATTTTTCTATTTTTTTATGTTTGGGATATACCAGTATGTCAGTCTTTTAAATTTTATCACTTTTTTGTGATTTGTTTTCTCATTCTAAGTAAATTTTCCCTCTCTGTGCCTAACTTAGTATTTATAACTCAGTATTACCTTTCTTAAATACAGTCTCCCAAATTGTGTAAGCTTCATGCCCAAATCCCTCCTGGTTGATGTCACCAGCCCATTCAGATCTGAAGAAGATCTCAGAGCTGGACCCAAGCGTGTCAGCTGAACAAGGCCCAGGAGTGTAAGTTGCCCATGATTGTGTCAGGATTGTTGAAGTGTGTGCAGGAGAAGATGGATGTGAGTACATGCTGGGGAACCGAAAAGATGATTGAGTGAACACTACTGCGTGTCCACTCAGCAGCCATGTCCCCTCTTCCTTCCTTCATGTCAGGCAGTGAGTTAGTAACCCTTCTCTCTAGACGCAGTGATGGAAGGCCCGGACATTACTTTCTTTCTCCTTCCTCATTTATATCCCATATGGTCACAGAGTTTTCCTCTACATGCACTTTTATACTGTTGTGTGTTTTTTATGCTTAATATTTTCATAAATATTTGCCCTGTGATATTAGGTACTTTATATTTAAAACCACTTTTCAAAGGTGCCTCAGCATCCATCCTGAGCATGTATCATTATTATTTAACATCTCCCCAATCTCCAGCCATGATAATGTTGCCATGTACATATTTGTGAATAAATCTTTTCTTAGATTTCTGTTTTCCTAACACAGACTCCAGACAGTGCAGTTTCTATTTCACAGGAAGCAGAAGCTCAACAGCATGTTGTCTACAACTATGGGTTCTGGAGTCACAATAGGGACCCCGGAACTTCATCTTAGTCATTTTTGATAGATGACTTTGCTCTAAGCCTCAGTTTCCTTATCTGGAAACAGATGAATGCAGTGTGCATGTCACAGGATTTTGGTTAAACTTAAAGGAAATGATGCATGTGTCAGCAGAGCTTCCAACACACCAGCAGCATTCAGTAAATGATGTAGAATCATTACAGAACAAGAAAACAGTAACAATATATATCTTGAGAATTTGAAGAATGCCCAAGTAGAAAGAAGAAGTCACCCATATTATATTAACTTTTCATATGTTAACATTTGCTTCAAATATTCATTTCTGGAATTACTCAAATGAAATATGAATACCATCTCCCTTAAAGATTACATTACAGATAAATATCAAGACAACGTGTCACTTTTCTAATCTTAGCAAAATTACAAGTTCAGTTATATTTGTTTTTATTAATCAATCTTTGTGCCAACTGTTTGCCAGACTTTGGAGTCACTTATGCTGTCACCTATACCTGAAGTTACTCATCCTAGGCTTCAAATAGTCAATTACATGGAAATGCATGTAAAGTTTATTGCTGCCCTTCACTTTTGCTCACACTCTTGAACCATTCCCTACCGTTCCAGCTCTGGAGCACACCATTCTCTTTGCTTCTCTCAGAGTAAATGATATCTGTATTCTGCTGCAGCTGAATGAACAGGGAGCCATTGGTCGCGGGACAAAGGACTGTCACCTGCAGTGCTGTCAGGAGGGCTCCCTAGGGAACACTCGGTTTGTGCAGTTAACCACAGTGCTCAGGCTGAGGGCTGGCCATCAGTCTTTCAGGTTCAGGCACCTGATTTGGTCTCTTGGGACAGACTCATGTCATTTCATCTCTCAGAGCTTGAAGTAAACTCACTGGGCCAATTTTTAAACTTATGGTGAAAAATATCACTTTCCTGGTGCCATGCCATTCCCAGTGCTGTCTCTCCCTAGAAGAGATAAACATACCAATCCAAATTTAAGGCAGAGATTGCTCGTGTTTATAAAATTAGGACTAAAATGTCTTAGAACATATTGCAAGTCTTTCCAGGAAGGTGGTGCCAACTTAGGATCACCATGGTTATAGATCAGTGCCCGTTTAATACACCCTTGCCAACGCCAGTTATGACTGAAACAGTTTTGGTTAATTTGCAGGCCCATACCATTCTCGTGTCAACTGGCATCAAGTAACATTTGAAAGCTCTTCGCATCTTTGGGGTATACTGTGCCCTGACAGTACCACGTCAATCAAGTTTATACGCAGCTCTATTGAAGAGGCTGTTTGGTTTTTTGGAAGGTTCCACAGTATTGGAGAGATTTTTCTTTGCCAGGAAAAAATATGAAAACATTTCTGATTCTGATGCTAGAGCACTAAGTTGTAATCCTTCCCAAACCTCATGCACTTCCTGAGCACAGAGCATCGCTTGAGTTAGCTTTTATAACATATAACTTCTAGTTCTATCATCATAAAAAGAATAAATTTGGGCTGAAAAATAGAAAACAGTGAAACAGAATATAGATGTTTATGTTGAAGACTAGGGAGGAGGAAGAAAGGCTGACGGGGGTGGACCAGGGCTCAGAGTGATCCCTGACCCCACTGGGAAGAGAGCCAAGTCTAGCGCACAAATCTCTGAAAGGACACTTACAGGCTCTGTGCTTAGGGCTCCGCCACTGGGACCACAGTGAGCCAGGCAGATGGCAGTGAAGAAGTCTGAGTCATCTAACAAAAAAGAAATTAAACATTTGGAATGAAAATCAAGGAGGAAAAAGTAATGTGATATTTATGACAAAGTAAAATGAATTTCCAGGCATTCTTCTGAAGCTTCAAGGAAGAATGATACAGAAATTAAATGCAATACCAGTTACTATTAATTTAAAATATACCAAACACAGTCAGTGACCTTTTAACTGGATCAGGTTGTACTTATTTGTGTTGATGAATGTAAAAGTTTTATAAGGGCATTCATAGGTTTTCCTGTGATGATGGTGCTGGCAGCTCTTTTAATTATGGTTTAAGATCCTTAGCCATGCATTTTTCTTCAACCGTGGAAATTTTTAGAGAAGAATCTATATATATAGTGAGTGGTGCTGGGACACCATGCTTTCTTCTTCCTGCTGTGGTTCCATGTCCACAAGCATCACCTGCTAGAACCCAGTCAGCACAACACAAGGGTGTTTCCATTTCCATGGAGGAGCCATCAGAAGCCCTTGGGTCCAGAGCTGCTCTCAGAAGAGCCCTGTTGGGTTAATCTTTAGGGGCTTCACCTCGCCTTCTTCTAATCCTCTGACTTGCTCAGTTTCCTCAGTTCATTACTTTTCTAGTTTCCTGTCAGTGTCCTAACACCCCTGTCTATGTCCCCCCTCTGCCCACATTCAGGCACACACCCTCACACAGAACCATTCCAACAGACTTCCTGGCACCATTAACTTGTCTCTCTCCCTTCTCCGGCCTCATTGGAGAAAGTCCCACAACAATGAGATAGGTCAAACTGACAGGTCAAATTCATAAGCTTGAACATTAAACTGATACGGCTTCAATTTAAAAAATGAGTATTTATTAATTATGTGACCTTAGGCAAGTCAACCGGTCAGAATTTCAGTTTCCAGTATTTCATTTATGTCAAATAGATACAGTAATAGCACATACTTAGAATGTTAAGCTAAGTGCTGGGCATACAGCTGGTGATCAATAAGCATTAAATGTTATTACTAAGCCATGATGCTGGTGATGAACTAGGTGGCATGCTAGGAACTGTATCTCATCTCATCTTCACAGCAATTTTTTTAGATGATGATGCCTCCATATTGTAGATGAGAAGGATGAGATTCCCAGGGTAAATGAAGAGGTTACTTTATTAAGTAGTGTCTCTGAATCACAATTGTAGGACTCCAATGCCCGTTTTCTTTCTCCCATATCACACTATTGCCTCATTGTGCATTTTAAAATAAATAGAAAGTTATTTTTTAAAGTAGAATTTACTGAGCTAAATACCAGGAATTGAGTTGCCTGCTTTCCTTCCATCATCTCATTAAACCCTCACAACATCTCTCTAACTATTAGCACAATTGTAAATTACAGGCAGTCCTTGGGTTACATCGGACTCAACATACGTCCTTTCATGGTTACATCACCATCTCCTATCCTATCTAATAAAGAGAGAATATGCTAATTGACCATCACTCCATCACAAAGATGGCTGTACCCACAGCTGAGGCCAAGTTCCCATAAGGAGCCTTAAGGAGCAAGGCTACTCTCAGGCCACGCCCCCCACCAGGCAGGGCTTGACAGGGGACCTCAGGCTGCGCCCCCTGCCCTGGCATCAGGCTGGGGGACGGGACGTCAGGCCACATCCCCATCCCCGTGCCAGGCCAGGGGACCTGAAGCCACACCCCCTACCCGGCGGGGCTTGACGGGGGACCTCAAGGTACACTTCCTATCCTGGTGCTGGGCTAGGGGACCACAGGCCATGCCCACCACCAGGTGGGGCTTGACAGGGGACTTCAGTCCATGCCCCCCACCCCAACACCAGGCCGGGGGACCTCAGACCGCACCCCACGCCCAATGGGGCTTGACAGGGGACCTCAGGCCACACCCCCCGCCCCAGCACTGGGCCAGGGAACCTGAGGCTGCGCCTCCCTGCCTGGATGGGCTTGACAGGGGACCTCAGGCCATGCCCCCCACCCAGAGGGTCTTGACAGGGGACCTCAGGCTGCACCCCCAGTGCTGGGTCAGGAGAACTCAGGCTGTGCCCCCGCCCAGTGGGGCTTGATGGGGTCCTCAAGGCATGCCCCCCACCCCAGTCTGGGCTGGGGAACCTCAGGCCACACCCCCCATCCTGGCCTTGGGCCAGGGGACCTGAGGCTACACCCCTTGCCTGGCAGGGCTTGACAAGGGTGGGACTGGTTGGGTTTGGATCTAGCCCAATGGGGGGTTGGCCGGGTTTGGGTCTCACGTGATTTTGAGGTGCATGTGGGTGGGCCGGGACTTGAGTCTGGGTCCCGTGGTGTGCCCCAGACTCTTGACAGGAGGAAGGTTTTCATATACATTTTACTAATTTTCTTTCATCTCTGACACTTTTATTATAGAGAAAGGGCAAATAGTAATATTAAAATATTTCCTCTTATTAATCACCTTTTTAATGTGCACAAATTTCGTGCACCGGGCCACTAGTCTATCTATATAAAAGCCTAAGTGACCAGCACAACCTAACGGACAACCGAACAGGCTGCGTGGGGCAACCAGGCTGGCATGGGGGGCAGTTGGGGACAACCAGGCTGGCAGGCAGAGGCAGTTAGGGGTGATCAGGATGGAAGGGAGGGCAGTTAGGGGTGACCAGGCAGGCAGGCAGGTGAGTGGTTAGGAGCCAGTGGTCCAGGATTGTGAGAGGGATATCCAACTACCAGTTTAGGTCCAATCCACAGGATTGGGCCTAAACCAGCAGTCGGACATCCCCTGAGGGGTCCTGGATTGGAGAGGGTGCAGGCTGGGCTGAGGGGACCCACACCCCTCCCCCTTGCACGAATTTCATGCACTGGGCCTCTAGTTCATTTATAAAAAAAAAAAGTTCCATCATTTTGATGTATGTACATATGTGCTTTATGGTTTTTATTATTTATTTATCACAAGTAAATGTCAGGAATTGTTATCTTTCTTTTAAACTTTTTTTACTGTTTCACCTTATTACTGCTATATATGTGCTCCATGTGAGTGACGTAGGTGCTTATGTAGGTGGGTTCTGACTTACGGCGAAAATCGCATTACTTCGTGCCGTAGGAACGAATTTCCGATGTAACCCGAAGACCTACTGTATACACAATTTTGGAAAACCCATTCACAAGTCCAGTAAGCAGTGCAAGCATGAAGGACAATCATTTTCCTCTTCCACCAGGGGGAGCTCCAGGGTCTGCCTGTGCTACATGACCCCTGTAGGCCCAACAGGTTGCTAAAAGCCCAAGGCTGCAGCTCTCATTTTGTTTTCCCCTGGCTTCTCAGCCAGCTTATTTTGTGCTGTTTTTCCATCCCCCTTAAGTTGGAGCACTTTGAATTTCTGCCACAACAGATGCCAATGTTTCAGTGGTAAGACAGTGCAACTAGAATGAAATTAAAAGTGTGTCAACAGTGATGCATAATGAAAGCATTACTGTTGTTTTCTGGTTAGATGTTGTATTTTGTTTCATTGTAGGATTCAAAGGAACTCATAAATATTGGCTGGTATGTGATAAATATCCCATCTAAGTGAAGAACAGATTCCTCAGGAGTGTGACTTTGAACTCGCTGGGGAGGACCCACCCAGGAGCTTGTTGGGTGTATGGCTCACTCCAGCAAGTGCTCAGCATGGCAGGTAGGCTGTGCTCCTGAGCACAGTGGTTCCACTACCACTCAGATGGGTTCCTAGTGAACACTGAGCTGGGGTACTGAAAGGCAGGAGACCAAAGTCCACTTGCTTGAAGGACTGAGCACCATCATGGGGAAGTGCTCCTCCGAAGGATAAGAGGAGCCTGGCCCTTCAGTGTCACCCAGTTATAAAGCTTTGCTATCAGAGTGGAGAGCTGCTGTGGGCCTGGCATGGTAGCAGCCCTGCCACTGGATGTCCCTAGCTCGCCTCATCCCCCTGCACTCATGCTTGGGTTTTAAGGAGAGAGGACACTGTCAGCAAATACTGAAAGTGCCACACTGCTAAAATAAAACAAAAAACAAAACCCAAGATGAGTAGCCCTGATAGAATCATGTACCACCATAAAGTGGTGGAGACATGCTCCCCCAGGTCAACCCAGACACTGTGCAGCATCTGAGATGGTGCTGGCAGTCCCCATAGAGGTGGGGGAAGCAGCAGCAGTGGATTATGGGAAGTGGTGGTGTTTGATGGAAAAGTAGAGGTGTGCCTGGCAGAAGTGTCAGTGGTTTAGGTCTGCACAAGGCAGTGGATTTCACTGGACTTGATGGTACCCAGTTGAATGGGATGATTATATGTGGCAATCAACTACAGTGGCTGACTGAATTTGCCCATGAACATATGGGAGACCCTCTAGTGCTCCCAGGAACAGTGTCAGGGACTTTATAGGAAGTTGTAACAAAGGGAAGAAAGAGCCTGGAAAATTTAGTTCATTACTATAACCATGACTCCATCCGTGGGTGGCCAGATGATTAATTATAAAAGTGTGTGCCACAAATGAATCATAGATATAAATGTTAAGACCTGAAACTATGAAACTCTTAGAAGAAACCATAGGGGGAAAGCTTCATGACAGTAAATTAGGCAATGATTTTGGGGGGATGAAACCAAAGGCATAGGCAACAAAAATAAAGACAAATAATTGGACTGCATTAAAAACTGCACATCAAAGGACACAATTAACAGAGTGAAAACACAACTATGAAATGGGAGAAAATGTTTGCAAATGATGGAGCTAATAAGTGGTTAATATCCAGAATATATAAAGAACCCATACAATTCAACAAGAAAAAACAAGTAACTCAATTAAAAAATGGGCAAAAGAAGTGAACAGAAATTTCTCCAAAGATATACAGGTCAACCAGTATATGCAAAGATGCTCAACACCACTAATCATTGGGGAAATAGTATGTTTCCTCCCAAATACTTCAGCATGAAAATCATCAAGTTTAATATTTGTGCATAGTTTTTATTTTTAATGAAAATTAACATACAATGAAATGCATAAGTTTAAGTGCACATTCTTAGTTCTGACAAAAGTATACTCCTGAGTAACCCAAACTGCTATCAAGATGAATAACATCACTATCAGCCCAGAAAGTTCCCTCATGACCTCTCTGTCACTCCTGCTCTCAACCTCAGAGGCAACCACTGCTCTGATTTCTTCTGTCAAGTTAGTTTTGCCTGCTCTGGAAGGTCATATAAATGGAATCATACCCTTTCACTCAGAATGTTCCAGGTTGATCCATGCCATGGTGTGTATCAATTGTGTGTTCCCTCTTATTGCTGTGTGAGTGCACACTGCATGAGTGCTCAGTTTGATTATACAGTCTTGTATTGATGGAGGCTTAGGCTGCTAGGTATATTTGGGTATAAGTCTTTCTATGGACAAGTTTTCATTTCTCTCGGGTAAAGGCCTAAGAGTGATTCATATCATATATATATATTTATGTCATAGGAAACTGAAATCCTTCTTTCAAAATGGTGGTTGTACAATTTTAGACTCCTACCAACAATGCAGGAGAATTGTCTTTGCTCCAAGTCCTCACCCATGTTTAGTGTTTTCAGTTTTTTTATAACTTATTTTTGAGTTGAGTTGGAAGTTGGAAAGTGCCTGTGGAGGAAGGCAGGCACGGGAAGGATATACAACATCTGTAGAACACTGCCATGGGCCTGCTAAGTTGTGAGACATTTCCTAATTAATCCAGGAAGGTACTGATCCACTTTTGTTGACATTTAAGAGCTGTGATGTCCCTGGAACCTGGTAAAAGTACTTGAGAAATAAGCCGTTTGAAGCTACACTTCAACTTGTGGCCAGAACAGGTGAAAATGGGACAGGTTCTCCTTTGCCTCTCATCACTGAGAAAGGGACTTCAGAACTGAGCAATTGACGGTGTAGAGGCAAAATTGCAACTGCTTTTACCCTGGCTGAGAAAAATGTCCAGCTCTCTATTCCTTTAAGACACTAGCTTGCACAGTCGGTGCTACCGAGACAAAGCAGGATGAGGAGGAAAGTAGGCATCCGGCTGTAAAGAACACAGTGACTCATTGCTAAACTGATAATGCTTCTTGAGGATGGTGAAGCCAGAAAAGAATTTCAGGTGCATGTGCCCAAGTGTGCTCAGTGTTGCCGAGCCCAGGACTAAGATGGGCAGCGACATGTGAACATGCCACAGTGTCTACCCTCAGGGACCATGCAGTTGGGTGGCAAATGTGACGACCGAGGCTAGGAGTGAATAGCATAAGGAATGTGCTCTTATCCCTCATAGGAGGGATTACACAATTCTGACAGGCAGGGCCAATTTCAAAGGCAAGCTAGGACACCAAAGGCCATGGTGCCAGAAGGATGGTCCTGTTGATGTTATATAATCCAGGGAACAGGACATGAAAAGGCAGAAATACTTAAGAAACTTCAGTGCAAATGAAATAACTTCAGTTTAATTCATTCTGCAAAGATGAGCCAAGGAAAAGTCAGCAGAGTGGTGTCCTGAAAACTATGATCTGGAAAAATGAGTCAGACTTCAAGGTAGGCATGATTAGCAGAAGATATTGGAGCTTCTAAAACCAGCTGCAGGGAAGTTAGAGATCCACTGCAGCAAGGCAGGGGAAAGGAGGTCAGGGCTGAATGGAGACATCAGCACAGAGGCTGGAACAAAGGCGATAGGCAGGAGAGATACTGAGGGTAAAAAACCCAGGTGCTCGTGCATCACCAAAGGGTAGAGACAGGCAGTCTCTTCCCAAGGGCAGGAATCCTGCAGGCAAGTGGGAAACAACGGCCTGCAACTCTGCTGGCCCCCAGGCCAGTGTCACACCAATTTCCACCCTCCCAGCTGCCTCATCCCTCAGACACAGGAAACAGAGCTGATGTTCAGCAGACACCCTTGCTGCTCCCTCCCCCTCGGGATACAGGCAGGAGCAAGGTGAAGTTGGTCAGGTGGCTGAGAATGCTGAGAGCCATCCCCTCTCACCTTCACTCTGATATCCTCCATCCATTTCTGCTTCTTCAACCCTTTATCCTCCTAGAAGGCAAAGGATGATCATGTAACCCCTAGACCCACCAGACCCCATTTAAACTACTGCCCAGGCTTCCCATGGGGCTCAGTATAAAACCTAAAGTCTTCCCCTTCCAAGGCCCTCAGTCTTCTGACCTTGACCTCCCTCTCCCACCTCTCCTAATACCCTTAATAGCCTTCTTGGCCTTGCTCACTGGCTCTGATTGTGCTAATTCCTTGAGGAATGTGTTAAGCATTCCCCGACAGAGTCCCCTTCCTGGAATACCTTTCCCAACCACATCTGCCTCATCCTTTAGACCCAGTTGGTTGCCCTGATCCTCTCCCACAATCCAATATCAAGGAGATTCCTTCTACTATTTCCTCTCATAGTACCCTTCTCCTCCCTCCCCACGCCCCCACATCACCATTTGTAATTAGTTATACATTTATTTGACTTTCATCATGTCACATCTATCCTCATTGGCCTGTGAGCTTCATAAGGCAGGGGCTGGTCCCAGGGCCTGGCAGAGGCTGGGCAGGTGCTCATGGTATGCATATGTTAGTGGAATGGAAGGAGAGTGAGTCCTGAGCTCTGGTTTTCCATGGCCACCTCACCTCCCTCAAAAACTCATCTGACAGCTCACTGGGACCAGTCTGCTTTTCTGAGAAGGGGCTGGCCTTCCATAGAGAGGAGCCAGTCATTTTCCTGGGAGTGGTTGAGTCTTCTCACAAGACATTATGCATGCTCATCCACTGTGACTTACCTGGAATGTAAATTAAACTTTTCCTGGCCCTGCTAGGTGGGAAAGGCTTCCCAGAAGCATGGCAGGTGTAAGACAGAGATAAGTAAGTGGGCTTTATCTTTGCTGTAGTTGCACAAGAGCAGTGTGTATTCCAGTTCCAGTTAGCACAGACTTTAGAAGATTTAAAAAAAAACTCTATTTTTAGACGAGCCCTTCATATTACAATGGCATTTATGAAGTACAGCTTCAACAGCTGCAGGGATTAGTATAAACAGTCTGAGACACAGACTACACCTCACACATGCCCTTTGAGGAAGCACAAGAATAGGGATATGGAGCTATAGGCATGTGAGCAATGCTGTGTTACAGAACTGTCATATACGTGCGATACACTTGCCAATCACATCACAAAGGAGATGGGTGGGAGCAAAGCTGTATTGGTCCAAGAAAATCACTAGAGATGATAGAGCAATAATTACAACAATGTATTCTTAGATTTATAACATGAATAGATGTAATATGCATAATGATAATACCACAAACAAAAGGGAAAGAGGAGAGAGCTCTAGAGGAGTAGCATTTATATACAGCACTGATAGTAAGCTAATATAAACTTGAAATGGATTATCCTAAGTTAAGACATACTAGTATATAGTAAATCCTAGAGCAACCACTAAAACCTAACTAAAAATATAGAGTAAAAAGAACACCAAAGAAATTAGAAATGCTAGTTTTAATTTATAATGTGGAAGAGATAAGACCTTAAAACTTGAAAACAGGTAAGGAGTAACATCAATTTAAGTTTGGGGTAGTTCACCTTAGGCAGGAAAATGAGACCGGGACTCCTCCTAACATGGCTGAGTTTCTCCCAAGACAGCAGATTCTGAAGGCGGCTATATCTTCAAAGTTCCTCCAAGTAGAGCACTCTATCTTGTGCTATAAAATAGTCTTATTTTTATGTAAGAAAATGTCAAGTGAGACATTGACCAATGTTACTAAGCAATTTAGTAAACATAGTTTTATTTATATTGTACATTATTTATTTACAATATAAAGGTTAAGTATGCAAACGGTGGGGTGCTTCATCTATCTAGTAATTGGTATGATCATCTGAACCTGTCCAGCCTTTGAGAGATTTTAGGTTTATTGAATGATAATATCTCTCTCTCCTAAAATAAGACTATTTAACACTCTGGCATTAGCAGAAAGTTCATACCACTAAGGGCACTAATAAAAGCTAACTGTCTTCTTTGCTACTGCTCCTGTCTAATATGCATCAATATTTCTTGAAAGATGGAGAACTGCATAATCACCTGACTATATGTAGTATGGAAGAGTGACTACTGACATCTAAATTATACAATTTTTAAAAAGCATAACCATAGAAGCAAATGTATCACTTTTTTAAAAATAAAATCATTTAGGAAAAAAATTAAAAGTAATCAATAGGAACTATATACAGAAAATTAAAACAAAAATTAAGTAAGACTTAAGAGATATGGCAGATGAAATGTAGTCCTGGATAGGAAGTCACTAGGTTATAAATATTTTATTATCTTGTCATTATTTTATAATTTTAATGTAATCCCACCAAAAAAAAAAAAAGCCTAATCTAAGAAGACTTGGGGGGACATTTCAACATGATTTTAAGGTCCATATATAAAAAACAATCAGTGAGAGTAACCAAAATATGTTTGCAAAGTAAGACTGAAATTGGGCTTGTATTGCAAGATAATAAAATCTGTTAAAGAGTTACAATTACTAAAGTAGTTAGTATAATTCCAATATAAGGGGAGACAGATAAGACATTCATGAAAAAGAATAGAAAACTCCAAATTGACCCATGTATAGTATTAATATAGATAAGAGTACTAAGAATTAATGGGGAAGTTTTGTCCTTTACAATAAATAGGGTTAGGATTTGCCCACATTTTTTAAAAATTGGGTCTTTATTTCATATTATTCATCAAAATGTGTGTTAAAGAATTAATATTAAAAATAAAACCATAAGCCCTAGCCACTTTGGCTCAGTAGACAGAGCGTCTGCCTGTGGACTGAAAGGTCCCGAGTTTGATTTCGGTCCAGGGCACAAGCCCAGGTTGTGGACTCAGTCCCCAGTGGGGGCATGCAGGAGACAGCTGATCAATGATTCTCTCTCATCATTGATATTCCTATCTCTCTCTGCCTCTCCCTTCCTCTCTGAAGTCAATAAAAATATACTTTAAAAATAATAAAATAAACTATGAAATAACTAGTATAGATAATATCTGTCTTCTCTGTGACAAAATACTTACTAAGCATAAAGCAAGAAAGAAATTGGAAAAAAATATTTATATGTTAAATACAGAAAATTTTCAACATGTTGAAAAGTTTGGAAATAGAAAACATATTTGTAGCACTTACAACAGAGGGTTAATATTTTAAATATAAGATATATTTATAAATCAGTATAAAGGCAATATCCCTATAGGAAAATGGCAACAGACATAAAAGGCAATTCTCAAAAGAAGCAATGTAAGTGGCCAAGTTGAAAACAAATTCAAGCTTGCTGTAATCAAGAAAACAAAAATTAAAACCATTACATATAATTTGTGCTTATTAACCAGGTGGGATTTTTTCATTGCAATTTACAGAAAACCTGACTACATGAAGCTCAGAAAATCAGAACGTTATTATCTCACACAAAAGAGTCTGGTCTGGAGCTGGTCCCCAGTGGTTAATTTGGTGGCTCACGGTGCTGTCAAGGACCCATTTTTTCCATCTTTCCCTCTTCATCCTCAACACTCTCTTGTCCTCCATGGCCCCTCGTGGTCACTCTACGGGTGCAACAGCTCTAGTTTCTAGACATCCCCTTCCACTTCAGGAACTAGGAAAATAGACAATGTTCCTTCCCTTCTGCATCTCTTTTCATTGAAGAGGAACCCATTTCCTAACAGCCTGCAAGGAGATGTCCCTTTAAGTCTAGCAGCCAGAATCATGTTATGTGCCCAAGCCTAGTCACTGAAAAGGGATATGGATTTACCTCCATTGGTTTAGACTACCTAAGATGTATCTCAAGATTAATTAAATCTTAGAGGCTAGTGGTGAAATAAAAATTGATTACAAACCTCCCAGGTAGAATATATATCAAAATCATTAGAACTATATACTCCTATTATTCAACAACTAGTGACCCAGTGCATGAAATTCGTGCACATTAAAAGGGGATTAATTAGAGGAAATAATTTAATATTGTTATTTGCCCTTTCTCTATAATAGAAGTGTCAGAGATGAAAGAAAATTAGTAAAATATATATGAAAACCTTCCTCCTGTCAGAGTCTGGGGCTCACCACAGGACCCAGAGTCAAGTCCCGGCCCACTCACATGCACCTCAAAATCGCATGAGACCCAGACCCAGCCGCCGCCCCCCCCCCCCAATTGGGCTAGATCCAGACCCAGCCAGTCACAGCCTTATCAAGCCCTGCCAGGCAGGGGGCGTAACCTCAGGTCCCCTGGCCCAGCACCAGTACGGGGGTCATGGCCTGAGGTCTCCCAGCCCAGACTGGGGTGGGGGGCATGCCTTGAGGTCCTCCATCAAGCCCCACCAGGTGGGGGACATGGCCTGAGATACCCTGTCAAGCCCGTTGGGTGGGGGCATGGCCTGAGGTCCCCTGTCAAGCCCTGCAAGATGGAGGGGCGCAGCCTCAGGTGCCCCATCAAGCCGCACCAGCAGGGGGGCACAGCCTCAGGTCCCTCATCAAGCCCCACCTGGCAGGGGGGTGTGGACTGAGTTCCCCCGACCCAGCACTGGGGGTGCACCTTGAGTTCCCCTGTCAAGCCCTGCTGGGTGAGGGACACAGCCTGAGGTCCCCTGTCAAGCCCCGCTGGGTGGGGGGCACAGCCTGAGGTCCCCTGTCAAGCCCAGCCAGGCATGGGGGCACAGCCTCAGGTCCCCTGGCCCTGTGCTGGGGTGGGGGCCATGGCCTGAGGTCCCCTGTCAAGCCCAGCCAGGCAGGTGGGTGCGGTCTGAGGTCCCCCAGCCTGGTGCTGGGGTGCGGGGAGCAGCCTGAGGTCCCCTAGCCCAGCACCAGGATGAGAAGAGCACCTTGAGGTCCACTGTCAAGCCCTGCCAGGTGGGGGTCGCAGCCTGAGGTCCATCAGCCTGGTGCCGGGTGAGGGACATGGCCTGAAGTCCCCTGTTAAGCCTTGCCAGGTGGGGGGCACAACCTGAGGTCCCCTGTCAAGCCCTGACAGGTGGGGGAACTTGGCCTGAGGTCCCCTGTCAAGCCCCATGGAGGCGGGGGAGGGCATAGCCTCAGGTCCCTGCTGATTGCTCATTAAGGTTCCTTTTGGGAACTTGGCCTCAGCTGTGGGTGCAGCCATCTTTGTAACGGAGTGATGGTCAATTTGCATATTACTCTTTTATTAGATAGGTTTCTTATTCTTCCTGAAGAAACACTCTTGGATGGGCTCACAGATGTAGCTAGAAGGCTGTTCATCACTTAGTTGTTCATAAGAATAAAAAAAATCAGAAACAAGCCACATGTACAAAAATTGAAGGCTGGTTAAATAACTAAGAACAAGGTGGAATACTACAGAACCACAAAATTATGTTTTATATACAACTATTTATGTGGACATATATTCTATTAAGTGGGGAAATAATGCTAAAATACCCCATCTTTTTAAAATATATGTAAAATTCTGGAAATATACCAATATCTTACTAGTGAACTATGAGTGGTGTGCTTACAGTAAAATTAATTATTCTGTATTTTTGGGTGTTTTCCAATATTTTGTGTAAATATGTTATTTTATAATTAAAACTAGAGGTCTGGTGCATGGGATTCGTGCACTGGTGGGGGTCATGGAGCCTGCGGGGATTGGCTTGCTGTGGGAGCTCTGCTCATCCCAGTCAGTCAAATGGCTGTGGACCCGCCCTCTGAGAGGCTGCTCCCTGGTCTGGCATCTTTCATAGAGCTGGAACACTCGCCTCTCCCAGGACCCGGTCGGGGCTTGGCACAGGGACAATAGTACTGAGAGGTGACAGAGTAGGCCTCAGTCCCACGGTGTCCATGAACCTGCATCTCAGCCTCTGGGGTCAGATCTGCGAGCCTGGCGGTGGCACTGCCTGGTCTGTGGGCATCAGAAGGAGGTGGAAGGGAACAAGGAGGAGGAGCCTAGGGCGAGGAGGTGACCAATCACAGCCTGGGCTCCTGCCTGTTGTCCCGGGGTTCTCAGCGGGAGTAACCACTCATCCCAGTCAGCCAAGCAGCCCTCCTACTGTGTTTGCACACTGACTACCAGGGGGCAGCTCCTGTGTTGAGCGTCTGCCCCCCAGGGTGGTCAGTGCACGTCATAGCGACTGGTCGACTGGTCGTGTCTCTGGGCTTTTATTATATAAGACTAGAGGTCTGGTGCATGAATTCATACACGGGTGGGGTCTGGCTGAAGGCCCCCATCGGCCAGGGGAGGGGCTGCAGGTGGTTGGCCATCGGCTGGCCCCCAGTCAGGGTGATGTACTCCTTTAGCTTTTTCTTGTCTGTGAAGCTCTTTATCTGGCTTTCAATTACAAATGAGCGTTGCTGGGTAGAGAAGGGCGTGGCAAGAAATATTCAAAGTGATGAAGAGCAAGGACCTGCAGCCAGGGTGACCTTCCTTTTGAAAGGACATGTCTGCTCCAGGCCAAGGGTTCAGTCTCTGTGAAACCTGGGTCAGTCTTTGCATCGGACAAGTGGAATCACGGAGGCCTATTTGAGAGTCGCCAAGGCTGGGAGCGTGATCTCAGAACAGTTAAAAACACGTTCGTGAAGGAATGTTATGGGTTCTCATCAAAAAGCCCACAGGTGTCTCCTACACCAACAGGGTTGCTTTAACATGGAAGCCTCCATCCACAAGCCCACCCGCCTCCAGGAGCTGGTGGGAGGTAGAAAGTGGCTGTGGGTGGATGAGGCCAGTGCCAGGCGACCTGGCAGGTGTCAGCAGCTCAGCTGTCTCAGCTCCAGGAGCAGGGAGACAGGCTCTGACGTCACCACAGTGCAGAGGATTTGATGGCAGTGGCTTCAGAGCTTGTTGCTATTTTATTTATATCTTCTTTTTCCTTTAAACCTCTCCAGGCTGCATTCATTCGAGAGAGGAGCAGCCTTTGCACCCTCCTCGGTGGAGAGCAGGCCTTTGATCTGGGTTCACATGCAGCCAGACAGAGTCCTGTTTAGAAACACGTGTGGGTCTTGCATTATTTGTTCTATTACCGATAAAGAGGGTTTTAGATTCTGGCACGTAAATATGTTTCAGGCTTATCCAGGAGGGCAGGAGGCCGAGCGCAGCCACAGGCACAGCCACAGTTCTTCACTCCATAGGCCTCGATCCAAGGGCAGCGATGCAGGCACTTCACACAAGGAGGAGGACAGAGAGCAGGGTCAGGCAGCCCTGCTCTTCCCAGACTTTCTGTCTCAGTCCCCATCTTCCCGCTCCGGGTCTGTAGCATCTTCCTTTAAGGCGGATTCAGGCATCTGGGGGACATGATGTTTAACATACACTGTTTTCCATGTGGGTGGTCAGCATGGGAGTGTTCCTGAATCAGGCTTCCTTTGGCATTGTGGTGGGGGGTGGGGGGGGACAGCATGAAGGCACAAACCACAACAAGTGGGGACTACTTGCTGAGCACCTTCTGAATACCTTCTGTATACCTGGTGGGTGTCTTCCCTCAGAAGGTGTGCTCCTGTGTCTGTGACCAGCAGGTGGGGGGCCGGTGGGAGGCAATCAGGCTGGGTGGCTGACACAGTGCCCTCATAGCCACAGTGTCAGCGGGTGGGGCAGAGTACCTGGGACCCTGGATTCCCTCCTGGGTTTGCAGAACCGCCCCCTCCCTTTGTTCTCCCATTCTCCGTGGAGGCAGCTGTTGGCAGATGGCAGGATGGATGGATCTGTGATCAGACCTATGGCCTGACCTCCAGGGAGGTTTCCTGACCCCTCTGCATCCCCCGCTCACCTGAAGCCCCTAAAATAGTCCGGGTGCCCAGTGCTTAGAGGCTTCCATGAGCTTGTGGAGGTGGGCCCTTGGTCACTGGTTTTTATTTTTTTACTACATTTCTTCCATGTGCAGTGATCACACTTCATCTGGAGCAGGGCGGGCTCCAGTGACCTTGTGGAGCACCTAGGGAGGGGAAGCAGGCGCAGTGCCCAAGGCCAAGTTCCAGGAGGCCGGCAGTGCTGTCGGGATCATGCCTGCAGAGCTGGTCCATTGTTGCCTGGCCTGTCCTCTTGAGATTGAACCTGGAGGCCTACTAAGGGAGCCAGTCCCCAGTTCTGCCCACCTCTGCCACTGATTGATTGGAGTCTGAGGGTGGGGAGGAGGGACAAAGAGGTCTGTTTTTCAGCTGCTGCTGCCACTGATTGATCAGCTCCTGCTGCTGCCACTGATTGATCAGCTCCTGCTCCCTCAACTCCCTAGCCTAGTGTTTGGTCAAGCCTTCGGTCGTTTTGGACAGTAGAAACCCTGGGTTTTTATATATTAGGATGATAACATTAAAAAGGAAAGATACTCCATTTTGTTATGTCCTTTCTTTCCTTTTACAGCTGAGATGAAGGAATTGGCCACTGTACTATGATGGTCTGGGATGTTTGCCTCAATGAAGCAGAGACTGGTTCAGCTCTGCGCAGCCTCATTCCTGGTGCCAGGAGCAGGGAGGGCTCAGGCTCACTCTTAGCCTGGGCCATATCATCTTTGTCACAGGAGATTGTCTCTCCCTCATTCAATTCTTAAAGTGAAATAGGAAGGTGGTTTTGCATTATTTTTCAGGAAATTTAAATAGGTATACATGTTTATTCTCAGAACCAGCTAGTAACAAGAGAAAAGAACCGAGGCAAAGAAATCTATAAAGTGTCTGGTAATTTTGTTTTATCATTAAACAGCACAAATCTCCATCCTTTTACCTCCTTTCTGAGTGAAGTTTGGTATCAGACTTCTAAGTCACTGTCAAATCTATTTGGAAGGGTTTCAGTAACAACCACAGTGAGACATTACAGCTGCTGTACTTACTTACTCTGTCTGCCTTGCTAAATTCTTTGCACATTTATTGCATTTAATTCATGTAGGAAAGTGATGCTGTTTTCATGCTCTTTTCCCCGAAAAGGAAGCTGGTGACTCTTTATGGTCACCGTGCTAGGAAGTGGCAGAGGCCAGAGTGTGTCTTCATCTGTCAGGCTCTGAAGCATAAGCTGCCCACCTCTTTACTGTGTGGGTGTTTAAACTCGGGGAGAAGGAGTTTAGGGTCGTGACATGCAGCTGAAGAGCAGGGTCAGAGAAGGTACAGTATCTGTGTCCCAAATACCTCCAGGAAAGGGTGCATTAGAGAGTTAGCTGTCAAATTGGAGGCCTTATGGTGGGGAGAGGGAGGTGTTCCTGTGCATGTGTGTGTGTTTGTAGCACACTGGGTCTGTTTCCCTTTGGTGAAACATACAGCATTACACTTGGCCTTGGAGCTTAGAAGCAAATCAACTGCAGCTACATTTCTCAAAGGCTACGGACAGTCTTATCAGTTTTAGTATCCAGGTTTATAACCCTTGACCCTTAGTTCATAAAGTTGTAAGACTGTCACCCTATTACCAATGATTTTCCCATATGCTCCTGTTAAGGGACACATATTCTCACACATACTCACTCACACACCAGGACTTGTCAGTTTAAATTTTTTGGGTCCAGGAGGGCTGAACATGTAAGCCTTAAGAAGGTCTGGACATGGGGCTGTCTGACCTCCTGGACACATTACCTTAAGGTAGAGGTTTCCTTTGGGTTTTTTACTTTGAATGCTAAGCCTAGGGACACCTTAAACACAAAAGTCGCCATGGCCACCATTTTATGCAATGGCATTTGTACAAGGCCCCAAAACAGAAGTGATGTAACAATGACCTTATAGTAATATGTCATCTCTCTCTCTCCCCCCATATATATATATATATATATATATATATATATATATATACACACACAGTTGTGAATATGTGAAAGTTTATTCTTGTATTATCATTGTATTATTTTCCATACGAACAATTATAAACCTATTTTGTCCCACTCTGTATGACCTTTATACATATTATATATCTCTGAACTTCTGAATTTCTTTGTATTACTATTACTTTAGTGTTCTGTACATATGACTTCTAGAAATGTCTTTCCATATTCCTTGAAAATTTTAGGAAATTGGTTCAGGTAGCATTCTTTGGTGAGCTGTGATAAATCTTCATATTTTACGATGGAAAGATTATCATTCACTGTCTTATGATAATAATTTAGGGCCTAAATCTTCAATTATCATCATGTTTACATTGGAATTCCCTGTTCTCACCACCACCAGATGTCCACAGTTCTCTGGGCATCTCTAAGGCTGGCTGTGTTCTACTGGGGATAGTTTCTACTGTGAAGAAGCAATTGTCTATCATTGTTGTTATATTTAGTTTATTTTCAGTCCAGAAAGCCAATGAAATGTGTTAAGAGCAAACGTATTCATATCCTTGTACCACACAATCAATTTTTATTTTTTAAAAGTTTATAAAAGGCAGGTCAATAAAGAGGAAAAGCCAATAAATGTGTGGACATGTTAAAAATATGTAAATCAAAAGAAAATTAAAATAACCATTTTTATCTTTCAAATTAGCACATTTTGTAAAATGATTATACCACGGTTAGCAATGGTGAGGAGAAACCAGAATTCACCTGACAAGAGTATAAATTGGTCTAGAATTTCTGGAGAAAATTTTGACAAGATGAAACAAAAGCCCTAAAAAATGTGCATATCCTATGACCCAAAACTTCATCTAAAAGTTTTTATAAGAACAACTATAGCAATATGTACACATATGTTTTAAGATCTTTATCCAAACATCATTTAGAATATTTAAAAAATAGAACTAAGAATCAAACAATTTATGAAGTTTTGACACAATACAGCTATTAATTAGGCAGAATAATCATTACTAGTATGGAAATACAATATTTTACTCAGTGAAAATAAAGGGCTACAAATATTCTGCACATTATCCCATTTGATTTTATGTAATACTGTGTGTGTGTGTGTGTGTGTGTGTGTGTGTGTGTGTGTGTGTAAATAGAGGGATAGAGGGTGAGGTGGACAGAGAAACAGAATGGAAGAACATATGTCAGATTATTACGCTCTCCATCTAGTCGTATTAGAAGTAATTTAAGGATTGGCCAAGAAAAGCTTTAAGGCCAAAAACGTTATTACATGGCACAATTTTCTGTGTTAAAATAACCAGTTGTGCTGTGACTTCACTGACCCAGCCAACACCTTGTGGAAAACTGATATTTAATTTCCTGCAACTGCAAATCCACCTATAGGCTCAGACAAGTCCCAACGTCAGGGTCTCAGTAAATAATGGTCTATAAGAATGGACAGCACCCTCACTGAAGTCCTTTTTATTAATAAAAAGCAATACTTAATATATCCTGAGCTCAGTACACTGTTTGGTATATAAATTCATACTATCCTTTCACTAACCCTGAAACCCAGATAAAATCAGTTTCCTTATTACTGAAAACCCCAAGCTTGAGGGAGATTGAGAGGCCTGCCCAAGCCACACAGTTAGGCATTACCAGAATAGGCACTGAAATCCACACCTTTGGATATAGCCCCTCTACAAGGTGGTCTTCCTATCCACAGGTCCACAATCAGAGTTCAAGGTACCTTCAGGGCAATCATCTCATTCGCCCTTTAATTCCATCACTCCCCCCAAACATACTGGTTTCTCTGTTCTTCTGGCCAACTGAATGTCAACTGGACACTTTACTAAAGATAATCTGGTAAATATCTAGTAAACAAAGAAGGAAAGGGACACACTTACCAAAAATTCTTTAGGTACATGTTTATAAGAACATGTTTGGAAATAGGAAAGAGGCCCAATGAAGCTAATGTGTTTTGCATAAATATAATTATTCTCATACCTTGGAGCAAAGCAAATATTGGTTTATATGTTGCCTAAAGAGTGTAGGGGAGAAATTAGTATGAAAAGCATTTGCTTCTTAAAAACAAAACTTAGCTCACAAAATCTGGCTGAAATAAAGATGGCACAGAGAAATAAATGTGAAAGTAAGGATCTCTGAGATAACTCAGGAGGACAGAGGGAACCTAGAAGAATTGGTCAAATTGTTCAGTTATCTGGTGGTGGTCCCCTGAGGCCTGATGCTTTGCTCCTCACTTTATTGACTTGTCTGGCAGGGAGATGTTATTAACCTAGGCCAGTGGTCGGCAAACTCATTAATCAACAGAGTGGCAAACCGCGGCTCACGAGCCGTAGTTTGCCGACCACTGACCTAGGCAGTGGAAAAGAGTGATCTGTTGGGCTGCCTCCAGAGCCAATGTATGTCACAGGAGGAAGAGGAAAGCACACTCAACCTAGAAACAGCTTGCCAAGGGCCAGGAGGAAAGACTGGAATGCTGATCTTTCTTGGTGCTGGGTCCTGCGACATTCACAAAACTTGACCTGTCCCAGGACCTGATTTAATTATTATTGCTTAACCCTCATCAAAGAATACGTCCTATTGAATTTATTTTTTATTTTTCTATCTTTTTTTAAATAAATCTTTATTGTTCAGATTATTACAGGTGTTCCTCTTTTATTTTTCCCCATAGCTCCCCTCCACCTGATTCCCCACCCCACCCCATGCCCTTACCCCCGCCACTGTCTTCATCCATAGGAGTAAGATTTTTTGTCCAATCTCTTCCCGCACCCCTCACACCTGTTCCCCTGAGAATCGTCAGTCCACTCCCTTTCTATGTCCCTGATTCTATTATATTCACCAGTCCATTCTGTTCTTCAGATTTTTCATTCACTTGATTTTTAGATTCACTTGTTGGTAGGTATGTATTTGATGTCATTTTGTTGTTCATAATTTTTATCTTTACCTTTTTCTTCTTCTTCCTCTTCTTAAAGGATACCCTTCAGCATTTTCGTGTAATCCTGGTTTGGTGGTGATGAACTCCTTTAGCTTTTTCGTGTCTGTGAAGCTCTTTGTCTGACCTTCAACTCTGAATGATAGCTTTGCTGGGTAGAGTAATCTTGGTTGTAGGTTCTTGCTGTTCATCACTTTGAATATTTCTTGCCACTCCCTTCTGGCCTGCATAGTTTCTGTTGAGAAATCAGCTGACAGTCGTATGGGTGCTCCCTTGTAGGCAACTAACTGTTTTTCTCTTGCTGCTTTTAATATTCTCTCTTTGTCTTTTGCCCTTGGCATTTTAATTATGATGTGTCTTGGTGTGGTCCTCTTTGGATTCCTCTTGTATGGGGTTCTGTGCGCTTCCTGAACTTGTAAGTCTATTTCTTTCACCAGGTAGGGAAAGTTTTCTGTCATTATTTCTTCTAATAGGTTTTCAATATTTTGCTCTCTCCCTTCTTCTGGCACCCCAAAAATTCGGATGTTGGTTCGCTTAAAGTTGTCCCAGAGGCTCCTTACACTATCTTCATATTTTTGGATTCTTTTTTCTTTTTGTTTTTCTGGTTGGATGTTTTTTGTTTCCACATATTTCAGATCTTTGGTTTGATTCTTGGGGTATGTTGATCTACAACTGAGTTTCTGTATATTCTTTATTTTAGACAGTGTATGCTTCATTTCTGACTGGTCCTTTTCCATTTTTTTGGCATTCTCATTAAGGTCCTTGAAGGTCTCACTAAGCTCCTCAGAAGTGTCATCAAGTTTCTCAGCGGTTTTTAGAAGATTCTTGAGTAACCTTATACATGTGGTTCTGAACTCTATGTCATCCAGTAGTTTGCTTTCCTCCGTTTCTTTCATTCGTGACATGTTTCTTTGTTTCTGCATTTTGACTGCTTCCCTGTGTTGATGGAGTGGCTTTGTGTGGTAGGTGACCTATAGGGGGCAGTAGCTCAGCCTCCCCAATCACCTGATGTGGACGCTCTTGGTACACCCCTTTGTGGGCTGAGTGCAAAGTCTTGGTATAGTTAAGCCTTAATTGCTGTTGGTACACTGGGAGGAATTGACCTCCAGGCCAATTAGCTGTGAGCACTCCCTGTGTCTATAATGGAAGAAGTGCTGCGCTGAAGACACGCTTATGGGGCAGGACTTGTTTCAGTGGGGCTTTGGTGCTCACTGAGTCTGCCTCTTGAATGTATCACTTATGGATGTGAGGAGTTGAAATCTGGTGTCTCACACTGACCACTAGGTGCACTGGCTTCTGGATCTCCAATGGGGTGCAGGTCAGCTACTGTCTGAGGCCACTCAGCAGGAGCTATAGTGAGAGCTGCAGTTTTCTCCTCTTTGCTTGGGGTTTGGAGGTTTTGGAGCTGTCTAACCCAGGCTGCAAGTTTGCTAGGTTAAGCTGTGATAGGGCAGGCCTTTCTTATGCTAACTCCACTGCTTGGAGCTTGGGTGGGTTTGTAGGTTGTGCAGGGCGGGGCCTCAGGGTGTCACTAGGTTAGGGCGTGGCAAACAGCAATGGCTGCTAGTTAGCCGGCTCTGCGTCCCCAAGGGCATCCGCGAGTCCCTGCCCCAGTGCAGTAAACAATTATTCCTGCGCGCAGCTCTGCAAGCAAGCCACCCTCACTGGCAGACAGTCCAGCTTCTCCCCGTAGGAGTTTGGGTCCCCCGCGTCTCCCCAGAGACTGATTTCAGAGTAATCGGGGGCTTGTCTTCGTTCGGGTTGAAAAAAGCAACGCACCCAGTCGCCCGCAGCCAGCCTGGATCATGCGCCTCCGTGCCTCAGCTTTTCAGCGCTTGTGCATGTCTCAATGCTCTTTTCTCTTTCCTTCTAGTTGTAGAACTTCCACTCAGCCAGCTTTCCCATGGTTCTGGGTGATAGACGTTTTGTCTTTTAGTTTTAGTTCTGAAATTGTTGTGGGAGGCAGCAGTTTAGGTGTTTACCTACGCCACCATCTTGGATTCCTTTCCACATCTTACTGAATTTAGAGAGAGAAGAAGGGAGAGATGGAGAAGGAAGGAGAGAGAGAAACATTGATGTGAGAAATAAACATTGGTTCCCTCCCTCCCTACCTACACACCCTGACTGGGCATGGAACCCACAACCTAGGTATGTGCTCTAACCAGGAATTGAGCCCACAAGGTTTTGGTATACAAGACAATGCTCCAACCAACTGGAGCCACTAGTTCAGGGCCCAGGACCTGGTTTGCAATGATATAAGAAGAACAGCCTTGCTGTCACCTGGCATGTGCCCCTGGCCGATCTATAATTGCTTACTTTCCTGAGGTGCAGTTGTGCTGTAGAGCTGGAGACCAATCAGTTCAAAAGAGAGATGCCCTTGGGACCTAGTTCTTTGAATAGCCCACAGGTCCTGTTCAGGTAAGGAAGTGAAGGCAGCAGTTGGGTTGGGGAGCATATGCATATTTCTGGCCAAATTCACTGGGGAGCCCCAGTCTTGAAAATCCCCTATGGCAGTGGTTCTCAATCTTCCTAATGCTGCAATCCTTTAATACAGTTCCTCATGTTGTGGTGACCCCCAACCATAAAATTATTTTCGTTGCTACTTCATAACTGTGATTTTGCTACTGTTATGAATCGTAATATAAATATCTGTGTTTTCCGATGGTCTTAGGTGACCCCGGGGAAAGGGTCGTTCGACCCCCAAAGGGGTCGTGACCCACAGGTTGAGAACCACTGCCCTATGGCCTTGCTTTGCTACTCAATGCACCATTTCTCTTTACTTTGTCTTTTTACACAAGCACCTCTTACTAATAGGGACTGGCCAGCAGCTCTGTGCTGGCTTGTCATCTTGTCTGACGACACTATTGTCCCTATCCTGTGATAGCCAAAGAGCAAGGCATGTAAGATGGGATGACATAATTTTCCAGGTCCTGCTCTAATCCATCATCTGCTAGGCAGCAAATGTAGTGGATTGATCACAGGATTGGCAAAGAAATGCAGATTAAGAACTGATGCTCTGTATCTATAACTAACAACCTGGGAATAATACTCAAATAGCAACATTTATAAAAGAAGTAGCAAATGACCCTTTCCTTACATAGCCTGCAGCCTGTCACAATCATCCACATGTATCATTCCAAAAATCACTCATTTCATATGTTTTGTTTACTTCCTTAATGAAGATATCTTTGTGTGTATATTTCTGTGGTTTACTGTTATAAATAATGCTGTGTTAATATTTCTGGCTTTAAAAATGTCTTTACTCCACTATGCTACTAATTAACATGCCCAAGGAAGCAATTTATATTGTACCAATAAAAACAAGAATGGAATTTATCAAATTTCAATTCATTTTTTATGGATTGTGAAGGTGATATAAAATGGGTATTCTGCAAGACTTTTGTAGAAAGAATTGATTTTCAATGAGTCTGAACAATAGAAGAAAATAGCTCTGGCCAGGTGGTTCAGTTGGTTGAAACATCATCCTGTACACCAAAAGGTTACAGTTCTATTACTAGTCAGGACACATATCTAGGTTGGAGGTTTGGTCCCCAGTCAGGGTGTGTATGGGAGGCAGCTAATTGCAGGTGGACTGACGGATCTTGTGACCACCTATTGCATATCTAGACTCAGGGAAGTGTTTTGTGATCTGGGGAAAGTCCAGATGTTCCCATCAAACCCACACTTCTCTATCTGAAAAGATGCCTATCTCTCAGGTAATACATGAATTGGTATTGGGAAGTCAGATAAGTATCTGAGTTGGGCCCTTTAACTACCATCTGTCCATATCGCAGAATGAAGTCTTGAATGTCTCATTTTCACTGGGTAAAAACGGAGAGAAGAGCTTTCTCTGGAAGATAATATTTATAAACAGGCACCCAAATCCCTTGAAACTGCCTGTTGCTGTGTTGTGATTGAAGTTATTTCCCTTTCAGGAAAAACCTTGCTGCTCTCACATGTGGATTCTAAGCAACATTCATTCATCTACCATTTTATTGAGTTTTTTCTGAGTGAGGTAGAGAGCTAATCGTTAGACCTATGGACTTATGGTGATCAAGGAATAGTGCCAAGAATTCACTGGGGGAGAAAGGAAGACTTCATTACACTACTCCCTGAGGGGGATTATTTCAAAACCACTGGTCCATATATGCCTATAATCACATGTAGCTCCTTGTGAATGTCCTGGCCTGGATCCTGCATCCCTCTGTCTTATAAGGTAAAATGAGAGTTAAGTGTTCTTATAAAGCAGGCTTTTTAACTTCTTAGGTGGAATGTACAGGTGGGTATGGTACCCACTTATTAGGAATTGGCAGTTTTTTGCAGGCAAAGCTTTGAAGGCCTGTTGGTTCATACCATTGTAACTAACAGCAGTGGTGGGATAGAGGATTTGCATAGAGCTTCCTGCCTTCAGATGTGTGGTGAGACCGTGAGCTTCTGGAGAGATGGGAAGAGGGGGCTGATGCAAAAAGGACACAGCTGGTATGGCCATTAAACTCACCACAACTAATTGATAATGATGGCACCAGCAGCTTTATCATCCTCATTAAGCATTTGTGGACATTCTTGGGAAATGATGACAAAGTATATCCTTTGCAAAGCTAAATTTTTGTATAAAAATATTTATCATACAGCTTGTAGAGCTGGAACTGGAGAGTGATTGTTAAAAGGGGGAAAAGATTTTTAAAGATGTGAAGTGAAATTTGAAACTTAGGTTCACTTTAACTGTCAGAAACACCAAATCACTGTTTGGCAAGATCATAGCTGGTGAGCCATCTTACAAGGGCGCTGCTCACACCCTCAGCTGCAGCAGGTGAAGGATGAGAGTCACTATGATGTGAATTCAGTCACTAATGTGACTCCTGAAATAATGCTTTAGAGCAAAGAGACTAGAACACTAAGGAGGATAATTAAACTGGCAGTTCCATCAAGACCAAAGTTCTATTGCTTGACAGAATCACCTTGCTGGTGTTTTTAGTCATAAATTACATTTTACAAAACCAGCCCTTTTCTATGCTAAAAGAACGGCCACCATAACTCAGAAATTAGCCTGACGTAAGAGTGAATCTGGGTTATCCAGGTAATGCCATAGAGCCCTTACCATAAGGCAAGTACATAAACAAGCATGTAATATATTGCAGGGAATGGTGGTCTTACTATTATCATTCTCCTTTTGTTATCATTTCAGTTTCACACACGTGTAAGTCATGAAAACAAAGCCTTTACAAGTATTATGAGATTAAAGGATTGGATAGAAAATTGAAAACCTAGAAATGGGCACTGGTGACTCAGAGAAAGAGTCACTTGCCACACTTACCTGACATACTGGTGAGGATGGACAAGTCAGAGCTTGTAGGAAAATATAAGAAGCCATGTGTACCTGGACACTACAAAGGTGGAAGTCTTGGAGAGGCCTGGGAATCTCCCATCTCTGTGGCATTAGTTGCCCCTTTGGAATCCACCTCAGCCTTTGGCCAAGCACCTGGCAGTGAGTGTTAGATTGCCGTTGGGTGGCAGAGACAGATGACTTACATGAGCACAGGGAGACACAGGAGCTGGCTGAGTCTTACCAGCAGCTCTGTGCTGGCTTGTCATTGGGTCTGCTCCACCTTTGAGTGAATGCCTCACTTCCACTTCCCAGATCTCACACAAGTTCCTCCCATGCCTGACTCAGCACCATAAGAGGAAGAAATCCTGAGAGATATTCCCTGCCTTAGACAAGAGAAGCAGTGTCATGTTAACATTGTCTTTCTCAGAGTCATTATGTCATGCACGAGCTCTGGAACCAGACTGCACCTTCCACGCATGCCTCAACCACTTACTGGCATTGTAACCGTGGCAGGTGTCTTCCCAAGGAAAATGGAGGTGAGCCGAAACCGGTTTGGCTCAGTGGATAGAGCGTCGGCCTGCGGACTGAAGGGTCCCGGATTCGATTCCGGTCAAGGGCATGTACCTTGGTTGCGGGCACATCCCCAGTAGGGGGTGTGCAGGAGGCAGCTGATTGATGTTTCTCTCTCATCGATGTTTCTAGCTCTCTATCCCTCTTCCTTCCTTTCTGTGAAAAATCAATAAAATATATATATAAAAAAAGAAAGATTAAATGGAAGAAGACACATCAAGGGCTTTGCTCAGGCACAAAATAATCATCATCAGCAGCATTATAGCTTGCCTTGTAATGGGTATTAAGTCCAATATGGTCTTCTACAGTCAGCACTCCAGAAATTGGCCAGGGCTGTACTGATCAATAGCTAGAGCAGTGCAGTCTGTTCCATATTGAGTCTCTGACAAGATGCCATGGTCTACATGAGAATATATTTTATCCTATTCTTCTAAGCATGAGCCCTAGCCAGTAAATTACAGGAAGAAATGTGCTTGAATCCCAAGAAAGCTCTCGGGTCAGCTGTGTGCTCAGTGACAAATGGAAGAAGTGGAGATGACACTCAATATGCTGTTTGGCTTAAAAGATGCCACAGACTGACTGACTGTCAAACTAGACACAAGGAAATAGTTTTAAACATTGTGAGTTGCTTCTGATGGCATCTAGCCAATTCAATTGTCAATCCAACAGCCACATATGAACACTTACTCTGTGTGTGTGTGTTCAGTACGCTAAGAACTTCCATTTATTGAGCAACTACTAAGTGTCAGGAACCAAGTTAGGCATTGCCACTTCATTAAATGTCACATTAAAATTAAAATTTAGCTTGGCTACTTTGGCCTGTGAGCATGGTTGAGCATCTACCCATGAACCAAGAGGTCACGGGTTTGATTCCAGGTCAGAGCACATGCCTAGGTTTTGGGTTTGATCCTAGTAGGAGGCAACCCATGGATGTTTCTCTTTCATTATTGATGTTTCTATCTTTCCCCTTCCTTTCCTCTCTCTCTAAAAATCAATAAAGAAATATATTTTAAAATACAATTTAAATGTATTTCAATGTAAGGGGTTAAATAAGACAGTTCTTGTCCTCAAAAAGCTCATAATCTAACAGACTAAGGCAAAAGAAATACCACATGGATCATGAGAAGTATTCTGCAAGTGGTGCAAATACATTCTTTCCCAGATGAATGAAAGAACACACATTCAGGTATTCTAGTGTTGGTCCACATTACCCTCTCAAAAAGGTCTTAGTTTAAAGCAGTGGTTCTCAACCTGTGGGTCGCGACCCCTTTGGGGGTTGAATGACTCTTTCACAGGGGTCGCCTAAGACAATCAGAAAACACAGATACTTACATTATGATTCCTAACAGTAGCAAAATTACAGTTATGAAGTAGCAACGAAAATAATTTTATGGTTGGGGGTCACCACAACATGAGGAACTGTATTAAAGGGGCACGGCATTAGGAAGGTTGAGAACCACTGGTCTAAAGTATTCTATCTGCCTTTGTCACAATACTCTTTATTTTTTCCCATAGCCATTATGACACTTGGTGATTAAAAAAAAAAAAACTTTTTCTTTACTATTGTCACCTTCAATTGGAAGACAAACTCCACAAGATGAGAGAATTTAGCTATTTTGTTTGCTGATAATTCTTCCAAGGACTAAGACTGTCATTGAAAAGGTACTCAACAACTATGTTAAATGAACATTTAGTTTATAGAGCAGAGGAGGCTTCATAAAACAAGTGACATCATTCCAAATATCTTTAGAGAGGAAGGATTTAAAAAAAGTAGGGTTTGGAGTTAGAGGAGTCATTATGGCAGAAAGAAAGAGTGGGAACAAAGGTCCAGAGGTGGGTCTCTCAATTCTCAAGGAAATCAGATCGTCAGCAGAGGTACATGCCTTGGGGCATGAATGTATGAATGCATGTGTTAAAGATGCCTTGAATATTTCATGTGCAAATATAACTCAAATATAACTGTGCAGGCCAAAGTGGGCTGTGCTTCCTGGGATAGCTGAGTTTGATGTCAGGAACTTACTGACCCTGTGAACAGATTCATTCTTCTTGGGAACTCGCACAGAAGCCCAGAGGCGCCAAGCTGCCATAGGAGGTACATGAGCTCTCTGATGGGAACAAACTCTTCCAGCTAGAATGTAACAATTAACTTACTGCCTGGGGCAGAGGCTGCTACTCCCCACTAAATATTCATTAAGCAGCTTGGTGTAGGGGTCACCTGACTAATTATTTAACCTAAAAGATTTGGTGCCCCTAGTTATAAGCAACTAAGAATGGGAACACTTTCTTTTTGGTTCCTCTCTCGCTCCCATCACAGTCAGAAGAAAAGACTCCAAGATAGTGAACTAGCAGGATAGAAGAGGCCTCAGCCCCTGAGTTACTGCCTGGAGAAGGTTCACTCAGCAAAGTCCCTGACCCACATCAGACTGATGTAAGCAAGGGATACACCTTTGTTGCTATAAGCTTAAGCATTGGGGGTATTTATTTTACTGCAGCATAAATTAGACTAGCCAACCTGACTAATACTAGTAAACACTTTAAAAAAAATAAAAAACTACTTTTACACATTCTCCTTTTTTGGGGGGGAGCTCAGCTCTGACTAAATTTTTATATATGTTATAATCAAAATATAATGGTTTAATGACCATTATAATCATAATGGTCATTAAACCATTTAGCCAATCAGACTAATGACCCTGTTTTAAACCTACTATTCCTAATTCAAACTTGGCACATTGCAATATAACATTAGTAATATATAGTATTCATTTGATCACTATTATAGTCAGTAGACATCTATTTAGGAAGTGAAGTTTGAACACTATTTTAAGGATTACAGAATCTGATGTGGGTAAGGTCTTCAAATTTCCCTACATGTTTTTGACCACCTTCGCTTCCTCCTATGATGTCTATATTGACGCCTATTTCATGGTTAATATAAACAATTCTACCTAACTGAATCATGGAAGTATGATGGGAGGAGAGAGGTGAGGAGTCAAGTACAGCAGGAATTTGTGTGAAAATCAGAGCTCCCTCTCCTCCAAGGGCACTGACCAGCAGAATGCTGTGTGAACAATGCTTTCTGGGAAACAGTCCCTGAGGTGCCTGGGAGAGAGTGATCCGGGTGTGCTGGGGTACAGCAAGGCTGTGCAGTTTGGTGGCAATGTGAGAAATGTAGCAAAATCCAAAACCCTCAATGAGTTACAAATGTCAACCCCCTCAATACAAATGGATGAAATTAGAACAAGGTCTCTGAGTAAAATAAGCTTGTCTTTAGAGAAAGACAGAGACTGACTAATGCACATACTGAAATCTCATCTTCTGAAAATGGAGTAACGTCTGACTTCAGACCCTCTAGCTCATTTCATTTGTGTGCCTTTGCATTCATACTTAACATGATTTCCAAATAATTGGTACAATTATTCTAGATATTGGTTCATATAAGCTTTGAAGTTTGAATTTAGAGAGAAAATTAAATAAATATGAAAATTCATATTCACTTAAGTCTCAATTATTTTCCTCAGAGTTTAAGTAATCAAAGCTCTAATCCCTACAGTCTAAAGTTTCTTCTAATATGAGTTTTTCAATGAATATGTATGTGTGACTCATGTGCACTAATGAAAACTTAGACAACATAGAAAAGATAAAACATGGGAAACAAATGTCACTTGGGATCTGCCATTCACAGCCACCAACTGAATGTTTTCCTGTGTATTTTACAGAATTATAATTATATAAAAAGTATTACATTATGAATGAAATATGTAAATTACATTTTTCTTTGCACAATATGTGCTGTTTCTCTCCAAATAATTACAAACCTTTTTTAAGTATCTTTAATGGCTGCATAATAGTCCACACTGTAATGGTATCAGTATTAATTTATCCTACATATACTAATTCTTGCATATTTAGATTATTTTTAAAATATACTCATTCACTGTTACTAATTATTAGTTTTTTATTTATAATCATGTTTATAAGTTAACATATCTTCTTTTCACATGCAAATATAACTCAAATATAAATGATATTAGGACTAAACAATTACTTTTTATATTGAAATATTTTGATGCCCATTTGATCTTAGCCACCAGACACCCAGGTGTGAGCAGGTAGGAGGAATGGAATGTCCAGCCCTAAAGCTAGGACTGGATTTGCAAACGAAGGAATGGGAGAGCATAAGTGGACCATGCTGGCTGTGAGGAAAGCAATCTCTTTGAGCCAGCCTCCTTGCTCAGTCCTCCACAGTTAACATTCTCCTCTGAGCCTCCTTAGAAAGGCTCTGTAACTTCACTTCCAAGTATTTTCTGCCTGCCAGCAGAAATGGCTCCTCTTCAGATACCATCAACAGAAACCAATGTGGTGGTGGTTTCCCATTCCCAAAATAACCACTTTAAAGATGCCTTGAGTATATAAAATCATAACAGAGTAAGCCATTGCAACCCATACAATTAAATCACTTCCAAGCACCCCAACTTTTTTCTCTAAACAATTGTGCTAGGACCTGGGCTAGTAGAATCTCCTTGGATGCTCAGCTGAGCTCCAGAAGGACCAGGGTTTGATTCAGATTCAGCTTGCTGTGGTAGTCAGACTTCGGGCTCAGACAACAAAGCCAGAGCTCCAGGTATACAAGGAGAAATTTCAGGTGGGAAAACAAACACTCCTACTCTTCAGCAAGTGGCCAGCGATTATCTGGTGGGGTGACTAGTCACATTGGCTTTATAAAAAGACTAATTAATAAATTAGAAAAGCCACGACAAGACAGATAAAGTTAAGAAAATGAAGAACAGTGCCTGGCCATTGTGGATCAGTGGTTAAGCATTGACCTATGAACCAGGAGGTCACAGTTCAATTCCCTGTCAGGGCACATGCCTGGGTTATGGGCTCCAACCCAGTGTTGGATGTGCAGGAGGCAGCCAATCAATGATTCTCTCTCATTATTGATGTTTCTATTTCTCTTCCTCCTCCTCCCTCTCTGAAATCACTAAATATATATACTTATTTTAAAAAGAACAGAGCAGAATGGGAAAACAGAAAATTTTTAGGGGACAGACCTGGCAAACACTACCTTAATCAGGTGATGAGGGTTAACTTCACCACTGTTATCATGTGAATACTGTGTGTCCCCTGATATGATAGGACTTCACCTTCCTGTATTTCAAAAACCCCACCAGTCTAATAATGAGAAAAACATTGGAAGAACTCAGGTTGGGGGACTTCACAGGATACCGGGCTAGTAATCCTAAAGATTGTTAAGATCATGAAAACCAAGGAGAGACTAAGAAACTGACACAGATCCCAGAAAACTAAAGAGACATAGCAACTAAGTACAATAAGGTTCCTTGGATTTCTCTAAACCAGAAAGAAAATGTTAATGTAAAAGCTAATGAAATCCACATAAGTCAGTAATGTGAACATTCACATTTGATGAGGAGTTCAGCCTGAACTCCTCATCAAAAGTCTCAATAGCAGGAAAGATGACATTCACCAAATCCAAGATCCACCTGTAGATGATCTCCTATGATCACTAAGAGGCTACCTGACCTCCACCTGCCTTCTTACAATGATAAGAAGGTCACTTCCTATAAGTGACTGTTGATTAGGAAGTTCTTCCCTAGATTTTCCTAAATCTAGGGAAATGATGAGCTGTCCCAGGTGCTGATGGGCACATAGGACTGGGTACTGAGAAGGTAACACCAATGTCCTGTAATCTGGATGGATATATTTCCCCAAGACTGTTTCTGACTCTTCCTTACAACTATTCCCACTGCTGACAGCTTGGGAGCCTGGCATCTTGGAGTGTGTAATGGGCCAGAGTCAGTGCAGGATGCCTTTATTAGGACAGCTGCAGAGTCACTCGAGTGGTTTATGACATGTCTAAGAATATAATTTGGGAAGTTTTCTCTTTATCCTGAAAGCTTGTAAGTACCTTGTGTTGTCAGACAGGAACTCCTGACTTTTTTAATAGCAGCAGGAATAAAACGTAATTTGGAAAGAAAGTCAAATGTCTGGATTATTGCTACTTTGATGTTATCTATAAGTTTTCCTTACTTCTAATGTCTTAAAGAGAATTTTTAGAACTGTAGTATGTGTCTTAAGGAAGAATGATATGGTGATAAGATGCTAAAATTAACAAATATCATGAATAGTGGCCTTGAAATTCACATATGTCTTGAATATGTATTATGTAATCTATTAAGTTAACATGTCTTGAATATGAGTGTGTAGTACCTTGAAATGACTGAATGAAGACTTCATTGAAATAAATATTCTGTGGGGGTGTGCCCATTCTATATGAGCTTCACATTATCATAGAAGCAACAGGAAGTGGTCCTTGGAGACAGCCAGATGCAACCATTTCCTCTTACAGAGGTGAGACCTAAGATCCAGACAGTAGAATGAATTTGCTGAGAGTCACACAGTGAGTTACTAATACATATGACTGGAGCACATTTCCTTCTACTCCCAGTCCAGGGCCCATTCTCAGTGACCTCTAGATATAGTAAAAGTGCTAGCTTCTAATTATATATAATTAATTGGCCACTGCCAGAAACAACAAAAGAAGAATTCCCTCCCATCCTAATCCTTTTCCTTTACCTCCTGTGATTGATCACTTTTTTCTCACAATTTTTTTCTAAGCCTCATAAAACAAACAAAACCAAAAAATAAAATAAAAACTGACAAACAAAACTTTACTTAAGAATTATTATAGTAGCTACTATTTAATGAGTGCCACCTGTGCAGCATTTGGTACACACTTTTATATAATCCTCCCAACAAATCTTGAGGTAGATAGTATTTATCCATTTTGTGTGGACACCTGTGTTTTAAGAACATAGGTATCCAGAGTCAGGTAATTGTAGGTCTGAATTCCTGCTTATGCCAGTTACTTGCCAACCTCAGCCTCAGTTTTGTCATCTCTACAATGGAGGCCAGACCTGCTCTGTGATGTGTATAAAGTAGGCAGGCAGCACCTGGCACAGAATATCTAACTAATGACAATTATTATTTATGTCATTATAAAAAGTAGAAATTCCATTGATTAAAGTCATGTAGAGCTGGGATTTGAAGCCAAACTTGTCTAACTCTGTACTATGGCCACATAGGTCACACACACACACACACACACACACACACACACACACACACACTATAAAACAGAGACTTTTTTTCTCATGTAAAATAAGCACAGAGCTGACAGTCCAGACTGCTATGGTGGCTCTGTGATGCCTTTGATGGCCCAGCCTCCTTGGTGCTTGGTAAAAGAATAGTCACTGTACTCTCCCCATGTCCAAAAAAGGCAAAAAGAGGAAGGAGCAAAGGGAAAGAATAAAACGTGTCTCTTGGATGGCTTCTTTTTTAAAAATATATTTTATTGGTTTTTTACAGAGAGGAAGGGAGAGAGATAGAGAGTTAGAAACATCGATGAGCGAGAAACATCGATCAGCTGCCTCCTGCACGCCCCCTACTGGGGATGTGCCCGCAACCCAGGTACATGCTCTTGACCGGAATCAAACCTGGGACCTTTCAGTCCACAGGCTGACGCTCTATCCACTGAGCCAAACCGGTTTTGGCTTGGATGGCTTTTTAATATTTGGGTTCAAATACACTGCCAGTCATTGTGTGTATGCCACTAAGACATTTCTAGTCCCCAAAATGAAAGCTCAGTAGGAAAGCTTTCCCACCCAGGGCTGTTTCTCTGTGTGTAGTATCAGGTCTAGTGGAAAGAGGTACAGAGTTAAGAACCATGTTTTTAAATCATACTGTCTACTGAATAAGACCATCTTTCTCTCATATCTCAGTGTCGCTACCTAGGAAAGGAGGGGGTGAGATCTTATTGAGCCTTGTCTGGTACACTTGTCTATACCAATATTCCTCGAATTCTCAGGCAAAAGAGCATTACTTTTGCCAGGTGGCCACCTGCAGCACAAAGCAGAATGTCAATACAAGTCATACAACTGGTCATTGGCTCTCACTGTTTGTTCATTGCAGGCGCACACCTTGCTCTGAACAATGGAGCCTGGAAGCCAAAGTGGTCCCTGGAGCCTTCCATTCGTTCTCTTCTCTGCATACCTTTAATTATCCACAAGCTGCAGCCAGGGGTGTGCAGGTCCTGGGATCACCATGTTCCTGCAATTTTCCCATCATTTTTTCTATTCCTCACCATTGTCCTCATGTCCCCTGCTCTCTGATATGATGGACCTAGTGGAAAAAGTCTTCCTATAGTGTTAACAGCCAATTATACCTCACAAGGAATGGGGAAGGCCAAAAACATTTTTAAATACCCTACTAAGTGCCTGTTATTGCACTATTGTCACCTTCTCTCATATGCATCTTCATATTAGGTTTGTGGCAATATCCCCACTTTACAGATGAGGAAACTGAGGCTTAGAGTAAGTAAGTAAGGTCATAGAGCTAGTGTGATGCCAGTCAGGATACAAATATAGGTCCATCTGATTTCCAAGTTCTTAAAATATTTGCAACTTCAGGAAATATTTCTATTTCATTAAGCCTGCTAGACACAACAGTAGCATTTCTGGCTCCCTCTCAAGTTTAAGGTATGCATGTTTTGTGCACAAAGCCATTTTCTTGTGCCACAAGGTCATCCTTTGCCTGCTCCATGCTCAGCTCTGAGATTTAGCGGCAACAGATTAGCCTCATTTATTTTGCACATTGACACAGGTTTACAGCTCTGTGTCTCTTCTCTCTCCTCCTTCCTGCTGGTGCAAGAATCAGGGAATGCCCAGGACCTCTTTGCCAGCTGGCATGGTGGCCTCAATGTCACTTCAGAATTCTAAACAGGACATGTGCTCTCACTACACAGGCACAGATGCCCCAAGCTGGGTCCAGGAGAATGCTGTCAAGTCTCCATGCTGTGACACCCACTGCATAACTCGCCTGCATTCACTGCCCCTTGAAAGGGATCTTTTCTTCACCCTCTGCAAACAGATAGAATGAAAACTAGTTTTATAACAAAAAGACATGAAGAAATGTACCAAGAAAAAGAGAGAAGAAATCAATAGCGCTGAAGAAAAGCAATGATGAATGTAACACCTGCAAACATCTTTTCCCCACCAGTATTGTCATCATAGTCTAAAGAATAACCAGATGAAAGACTCCTGCCTGGCGTTGCTGAAAACAGCTAATTACAGAGAAATATTAGCTTAGTTCAGTCTCTGAAATGTGTTTAGCAGAACACTAATTTTAAGATTATTAAAAGGTCTTCTACAGAGAAAAATAGTCTGTAGTCAGAACAATTTGGAAAAACTTAGGTTAAACAAAATTAAATAGATTTCTTTACTTCTTTATGAAGATTTCTCAATCTTTAATATGCTAATGAACATTGTGAATTTCCAAGAGGGTAGCTACAGTCTGCAGAATTTTCCAGACTTCACAACCTTCCTTGACTACACAAAGAAGGTTCCACCTGTTATTCTCAATCACCAAACCATGTTTATTCTTTCCCCAGACTGTATCACAATTTGTAATTTATTTCTCTGTTTACTGGTCTGTGGGTCTTCCTCATGTGCTCTGTGACCTCTTGGGAATAGGGAATGGGGAGGCACCAGATCAGTTTCATTTATTACAGCATCCTGGGCATCTAGTGCCGGGTCTGACACACAGATGATGCTGCTCAAATATTGCTTTCACTTTTTTTATGTTTAACATTTACCAAATGTTTTGTACATGCTGGACACTTTTCCAGTTGATTTAATAGATTGTCTCATTTAATCTTCAGTGTAGATACGATTCCTATCCTCTTTTTATAGATAAAGAGACCAAGGCTCAGAAAATTCAAGTAACTTGCTCAAGGTCACACAGGTAGCAAGTGGTAGAGACAGCATTTGAACACAGGCATTCTGGTACCAGAGACAGCATTGTCATATTTAAGCGAATGTATCAGGTCTCTGTCCAAGCCCAGGAGGGAGGCTAAAGTGAATGACTACAGCAGTCTTAGCACAGAGGTCAGCCAGGGTCCTTTGAATTAAGAGGGGATCATCTGGTGAGTTCTCATTGACACTTAACTATGCAGCAGACACTGTTTTACACATTCCCTCATTTAATCCTTACAGATGCACTTCAAGCAGCAGTTAATGTCACCTCCTTCCACCAAGAACTAAACTGAGGCTCAGAGAACTTGAGGGACTTGCCCAGTGTCACTGGGCTAAGAAGCAGCAGAACCGAGGCTTGTCTGGGTGGCCCAGCTACAGTTTGGAGAACAGAGTCTATCCGATGTTCTCAGAACAGAAGCTATACTCGCAGATTCCTCACTCTTCTGTTGCCTTTGCCATGCCTCCATTCCACACATGTGGCATCAACATTGCAGCCCTGATGTTGCCCAGGTTCCAGCCTAGAGACAGAGAGCACACACCCCCTCCCCTTCATCCTCAGTTTGTTACCTGGCTCACCTAGTCTTTCTGATCTGGCTAACGGTGTAGACACTGGAATCTGAGGTTACACCTGCTTCTACCACCTACTAACACTACAGCCTGAAGTCATTTTGCCCCTAATACTAGGTCCGACTTTACTAGATCATTGGAACAATTAATTGAAACGAAACATAAAGTACTTTAGCTCATTGCCTGTCACATTTTAGATATATGTGTTAAGTAGCTGTTACTAACAAAATAGTTAATAATCTGTCATGACCCATACTAGTGACCCTAAGGAGGCCATGGAACATCAATACCTCATTCCCTCAGCTGGGGATGCAGGTATATCTAGGCAAGCACAGCACTTGGTGCAAAGAAGGTGCTCAATAAATGTTTGCTGAGCTGACTTGGCTTCTTTCCCAGTATCAGAAAAATCCACAGAGGGATAGGTTTTTAGTGAGACAGAAACCTAGTGAGCCTGAAGCAAGTTCTATTGGAGCAAAGAGATGAAAGACAGAAAGAACCCCAGAAGCACAGCTATCTGATGTTTTTATGGAAGGGGACTCCTCTTTCAAACAATAACATCCCTCCATCCCTCTATTTGTCCTGTCCATGTTCAGTCATCAGTAGATTGCAACATTAAAGCATGTATACATGTCAATAGCTTAATTATTAAGAATTACTCTCTGGAGTTCAAAATGGTGGACAAATAGGCAGACGTGTCCTGTGCCTTCTCACAGAGCAGATAGAAGGAACAACTAAATCAAAAAACATCCCCCCAGAATTGGAAAATTAAACCATTGTCGCCATAAGCATCTTTAGATGCAAGCAGTGGACTTTCCCTACACGCCACATGTGTCAATAGCCGCAAACCTTGCCTATCCACTCTGGTTGTCCAATTTTAAATCAGACTTGTTAGTGACATCTCTGAGGTTGTAAAATTATGGTAACTTAAATTTGTAAATATTCCAGTACATATGGAAGATATGGAGATAGTTTCCATTTTGGACATGTGGCAGTTAACTGGTTAAACACAGCTGGTGAGACAATCCACAGCTGGAAAAGACAGAGGATGCCTGGAGAATGGCAGGATCAGGGATCTGGGTTGGAGAGAGAGACACGCGACCACCGGGACTAGAGGGTCAGAAGGAACTTTCACTACATCAAGTCTGCATCCCTTGGTGACACTTGTAACACTCGACTATGGAAGGGGGTCCACAGGGCTGCTGGCAGCTGGGGAATCTAAACGTAAGCCCACAACTGCAAGAGGCTGCGCCCAGAAAGGCAGCATGAAGAACTGCTGGAGCCAAGCAGTATTGGGGGGAACTGTTTGGTCCGGGAACACCCCCACCTAAAGCCAGTGTAAGAAATAGACACTTGTGTAAATAAGTCTGAAAGCAGGCAGACAAACTGGGCAGATTGGTCCCGCCTGCTGGCAACCAAGGCTGAGGAGACAGACAGAAGAGTGGTGGATCACTGGGAACTTCAACATGGTGCTATCTAACAGGAAATTGAGACGTTTCAGACAGAACAGTAAAGACGGGTCATAAACCAGCCCCCATGGGATATTAAAATTCACCTAAGGCGAACAACACTTCACTTTTTTATTTTTTATCTATTACTTTAAAATTTTTTCTTTTTTTTTTAACCTTTTACTTTCTGTATTCTTTTTCTTCATTCTATTATTTTTATGTCATTATTTTATCTTAGTTTTTCTTTTTTCCCACCCTTTTCTTCCTCACTTCTCCCTTTTTCATCCTGTTTCTCTTCTCCTGTCCCTGTTTTAGTTTTTCTCTCTCCTTTCTTTTTACCCTTTGTTAAAAATTGATCTTCTTTATCTGTTTTGTTGATGTGTTATGATTATTGTAGTATTTGTTGGCTTACTTATATATCTAATTTCTTCTCCCTTACTCCAAGTCCATGCATCCTTCTCTTTTCTCTTTCTTCACTAGCCATTTTTTATGCTTTTGTTTTTCCTCTCCTCTTTTGCTCTCTTCTTCTCAAAATTGCTTAGTTTCATTACCTAAACTCAAGCCTGTCTGCTCTCTCCTCTATTCTCCTTTTCCAAAATTAAATGAGTACACACATAGATAAATTTAAAACATTTTTAATCTTTTTATTTTAATTAACTTATTATTTTGTTTTTAATTTTCTTCTTATCCACTCATTCTCTTTCTACCTCCACTATACTAAACCGCGGCCATGCCCCTATTCATCCAATTCCTTTACTGTACTTTCTGGATATAAGCTCTGCCTCTACAGATTCTGAACACCCCCCCTCCCACCCCCCCCCACCCCCGCTTTTTCCTGGGTGTTCATAGTTTCCATTTTTTGGTTTCTTTGTTTTGTGGAGTTTTCTGCCCATATATGTATATTTTTCTCCTTATTTTTTCTACTTTTTCTTTTCTCTTACCTTTTATCCTTGTCTCAATATCCGTTTTGCTCTCTCTTCTCTCTCCTAATTCTCTTTTCTCTAGTGGCCACTTTTACTGGGGTTATTAGTGTCATGAGCACAGTCGTGTTTTGTTCCCTTTGTGTTGTGTCTTATTAAGTTGTATTTTGTACTGTTTAGTCAGTGTGGTAGAGAGTAAGCCACATAACCAGACACCCTGAGGGGACACTCCATCCATCAACAGGACAATAATACTCAAGAACCAACTACATCAAGAGATCCTAAATATTCCAAGTATGGGGCATCCCTAGAATATCCAGCCCAGAAGACCTGGGAGACTGCCCCACTGTGTCCCACAAAACATCTACTATATAAGAAAAACTCAAAAAAATCTGGGTGACATAGAAGTTTGATCTAATACATAAAAACAACCACAAAGGAATAGCAAAAATGGGGAGACAAAGACACAACCCCCAAATGAAAGAAAAGGAGGAATCACCAGAAAAGGAAGTAAATGAAATGGAGGCAAGCAATTTCTCAGAGAAAAAATTCTGAGCAATGGTGAAAAGGATGGAAGACAAATTCAACAACATATGTAAGAATCAAGAGGAAATGAAGAAGAATCAAGAAGAAATGAAGAATGACATAGTTACAATAAAGGACACAATGGAAAGTATCAATAGTAGAATAGAAGAAGCTGAGGACCACATCAGCGAGGTAGAAGATAAGGTAGAAAAAAAACACACAAGCAGAGCAGCAACTGGAAAATTTTTTTTTAAAGTAGGAGGAGAGCCTAAGGGAGTTTTGGGATAACATGAAACAAAACAATATCCACATAATAGGGGTTCCAAAAGGAGAGGAAATGGAGCAAGGATTATAAAACATGTTCCAAGAAACAATGATAGAAAACTTCCCTGATATTGGGAAGAAAAAGCCCACACAAGTCTAAGAAGCACACAGAGTCCCAAACAAGATGAACCCAAAAAAGACGGACACCAAGACACATCATAATTAAATTGGCAAATACCAACGACAAAGTAAGAATCTTAAAGGGTGCCAGAGAGAAACAGAAAGTTACCTATAAGGGATATACCATTAGATTATCAACTGATTTCTCAAGAGATACACAGCAGGCCAGAAGGGAATGGAATTAAATATAAAAAGTGATGCAAAGCAAGTGACTGAATCCAAGAATACTATACCCAGCAAGGCTATCATTAAAAATTGAAGGTGAAATCAGGAACTTCACAGACAAAAAAGGGCTAAGGGAGTGTATTACTACCATGCCAACAATGCAAGAAATGCTAAAGGGATTGTTGTAAGAAGAAGAAATAGGAAGGGAAGAAGGAACACAGGCATAAAGAATAAAAATGGCAACAAACAAGTACCTATCAATAATAACTTTAAATGTAAATGGACTAAATGCTACCATCAAAAGACATAGAGCAGCTGAATGGATAAATATATATATATATATATATATATATATATATATATATATATATATATATATCTGCTGTCTACAAGAGACCCGCCTCAGAACAAAGGACTCACACAGACTGATTGTGAAGGGATGGGAAAAAATATTTTTCAGGCAAATGTGAATGAAAAAAAGCTGGAGTAGCAATACTTATATCTGATGAAGTGAAGGCCATAACAAGAGATAAGAAAGGCCACTTCATAATACTCAAGGGAACAATACAACAAGAAGATATAACTCTGATAAACATATATACACACAATACAGGAGCACCCAAATACATAAAAAAACTTCTAGAAGATACCAAGGGTGAGTTCAATAGCAATAAAATTATAGTAGGGGACTTCACTACCCCATTGATGCCACTGGATAAATCCTCTAAACAAACAAAAAAATCAGCAAAGAAACATTAATCCTAAATGATTCACTAGATCAGATGGAATTAATTGACATCTTCAGAACATTTCACCCCAAAGCCACAGAATATATGTTCTTCTCAATTTCACATAGGACATTTCAAAGATAGACCACATATGGGAACACAGAAAAAGTCTCTTCAAATTCAAGAAGATATAAATCATATCAAGCATCTTCTCAGATCACAATGGCATAAAATTATAAATCAACTACAATAAAACAATGAAATAAAATCAAACACTTGGAGGCTAAATAGCATGCTATTAAACAATGATTGGGTTACCAAAGAGATCAAAGAAAAAATAAAAAGCATCCTGATAACAAGTGACAATGAAAACACAACAATACAAAATCTCTAGGACACAGTGAAAGCAGTCTTGAGAGGAAAGTTCATAGCTCTATAGGCCTACTTCAAAAAGCAAGATAAAAAGATAATAAATTATTTAACCATACAACTTAAAGAATTAGAAAGAGAGCAATAATAAAAGCCCAGAATAAGCAGAAGGAAGGAAATAATAAAGATCTGAGTGGAAATAAATGACATAGAGACCCCCCCCCAAAAAAAAACCTAAAAAAAAAAAACCACACAAAAACATAAACAATACAAAGGTCAATAAAACCAAGAGGTGATTCTTTGAAAAGATAAACAAGATTGATAAACCGCTAGCCAGGCTCAGAAAGAAACAAATAGAGGACCCAAATAAACAAAATCAGAAATGAAAGATGTGAAGTAACAGACCCCACAGAAATACAAAGGATTACAAAAAAATACTACAAACAACTCTACTCCACCAAACTGGACAATGTAGATGAAATGGACATATTCTTAGAAAAATACAAGCTTTCAAAACTCAATCAGGAAGAATAAAAAAACCCTGAATAGGCCAATAACTATCATTGAAACTAAAGCAGTAATCAAAAATCTCCAAGCAAATAAAAGCCCTGGTCTGGATAGCTTTACAGGAGAGTTTTACCAAACATTCAAGAAGAACTAAAACTTATCCTCCTCAGATTATTCCAAAAAATTCAAGAGGAAGACACACTTCCAAGCTCATTCTATGAAGCTCATTCCAAAACCAGATAAAGACACTACAAAGAAAGAGAATTACAGGCCAATATCACTGATGAACATAGATGCTAAAATCGTCAACAAAATTCTAGCAAATCAGATCCAGTATTACATTATAAAGATCATACACCATGACCAAGTAGGATTTATCACGGGGATGCAAGGATGGTACAATATCTGCAAATCAATAAATGTGATACATCACATAAACAAAATGAGAGACAAAAGTCACATAATCATAACAATTGATGCAGAAAAAGCATTAGACAAAATCCAATACCCTTTTTTGATAAAAACTCTCATCAAAGTGTGAATAGAGGGATCATACCTCAACATTATAAAAGCCTTATATGACAAACCTACAGCCAACATCATACTCAATGGGCAAAAACTAAAACCATTTCCCCTAAGGACAGGAACAAGATAGGGATGCCCACTTTCACCACTCCTGTTTGACATAGTACTAGAAGTGTTAGTCATAGTGATCAGACAAGCAGAAGAAATAAAAGGTATCCCAATTGGAAAAAAATAAGTAAAACTGTCCTTATTTGCAGATGGCATGATATTGTACATAGAAAATCCTAAAGAATCTATCCAAAAACTACTAGACTTAATAAATGAATTCGGCAATGTAGCAGGATACAAAATTAACACCCAGAAATCTATGGCTTTTTTATACACCAATAATGAACTCACAGAAAGAGAAACAAACAATCCCATTCACCACTGCACCAAAAAAATTAAGATACCAAGGAATAAAATTAACTAAAGAGGTAAAAGACCTGTACTCAGAAAACTACAAGACACTAAAAAAGAGAGAGAGGAAGACATAAACAAATGGAAGAATATACCTGTTCATGGATTGGTAGAACAACGTCATTAAAATGTCCATACTACCCAAAACAATTTATAGATCCAATGCATTTCCCATTAAAATACCACCGAAACCAGTTTGGCTCAGTGGATAGAGCATTGGCCTGCGGACTGAAAGGTCCCGGGTTCAATTCCGGTCAAGGGCATGTACCTTGGTTGTGGGCACATCCCCAGTGGGGGGTGTGCAGAAGGCAGTTGACTGATATTTCTCTCTCATTGATGTTTCTAGCTCTCTATCCCTCTTCCTTCCTCTCTGTATAAAAAATCAATAAAATATATTTTTTAAAAAAACAATGGCATATTTCACAGACCTAGAACAAATGCTCCAAACATCCACATGGAATTTAAAAAAGACCCCGAAATAGCCACAGCAATCCTGAGAAAGAAGAACAAAGTTGGAGGGATCACAATCCTATCTAATAAAAGGGTAACATGCAAATTAACTGTCACTCCATCACAAAGATGGTGGCGCCCATAGCCACAAGATGGTGGCTCCCAGTCCTCCATCAATAAACAAAATAAATGCACAGATGGAAGGGTGTATATATCCATGTCAGGACCAGAGCAGTGTGGAGCAGCTGCACAATGGGATAGTCACCTCTCTTCCTTCACTGTGTAAATCTCAAGACTTGGCTGACACACAGGCCCTGGTGGGACTGAGCTACAACTTTTGGAGCCCTTTTTTGGGAAAGCTCTGCTGTCTCTGGGAGAAGGGTGTTTATTTGGCTCCTCCAAGGGGTTGTACAAGGTCAAAGGCTTCTCAGGCAGTGCATCAGCTCATTTAGTTTTGCCACCTTTGTGGGCTCTGTCTCCAATTATGCTGTGAAGCATCCTTCTAAATCCAAGGCCCCATTTTTCACACAAATGCTGCACCTAGGGCCAGGGTAATTCTATCTGCTTGTCCAAAGACAGACTAATCAGTAGTCCATGTACTGGCACTGACTGTGTCCTCGGCTGCCTGCTGAGACCCCACATGGTACCTCATTTAATTCTGACAGTCTTCTATGAGGCAAGTGAAGCACCTCCATTATGTTGTGAGGAAGATGAAGCTTAAAGAGATTAGGGAATGTGCCCAGCCATGTCATTTCTGAGGGCTAGAGCCCTCCATCACCCACGCCTGCCTTTTAAACATTAGGCAGTCCCTTTCCCACCACACATTCTTTTTATTCCCATTCTTGGAAGAGTGGTTCTTCTAGCCCAGTGGTCGGCAAACTCATTAGTCAACAGGGCCAAATATCAACAGTACAATGATTGAAATTTCTTTTGAGAGCCAAATTTTTTAAACTTAAACTTCTTCTAATGCCATTTCTTCAAAATAGACTTACCCAGGACATGGTATTTTGTGGAAGAGCCACACTCAAGGGGCCAAAGAGCCGCATGTGGCTCACAAGCCACAGTTTGCTGACCACGGGACTAGGTGGAGGAAGCTCCTTTGGAGGCCTGACTGAATCCCTTAATTACCTGCGGTGGCTCTTTGAACACAGTGAAATATTGCTTAAATGTCCTAGAATAACATCATTTGTTTTAGTTTTTCATGTAATATTAAATGATATCTGCTAGATGCCTCCCCCATCCATTCTCCCTGCTGCCCAAGGCTGCTTTGACCAGGTTTAAGTAATTTGGAAGAGACTCAAGTAACCTGCTCAGGCAATGCCACAGCCTCCTAAGGAGTGCTGAGGCCTGTGCCAAGGCAGTGGCAGAATCTCTTTATCTTGTTGTTGTTTTGACCTCTCAACAGTCCATGCTCTGGGAGGTGCTGCTCTTTCAGTCTTTTCCTGTATGGAAACTTTCATGTAAAGGTGATTCTGTAATGACCAGAAAGGAGAGAGATTTTCTCAAGGGTAATCTTTGGCTGGTGGAGGCCCCTCAAAAGTTTGGATTTGCTTTAGTTTTCTTTTTCATAGTCTTGGGGAAGAAGCCCCAACATTCTATCATCATCTTCACCCAAAAGTTTGACCTTCATAAAATGGGCCTGAAGATGTTATTATTTCTCTTTATCACAATGGGATCCAAGCTCCTGCTTGCTCCCTACACAACATCCAAGTGAGGCACTCTGCATTGTTTCACACTATTCCACACAAGGCAAGCCATACTCAGGAATGAGGGCAGCACAGTGCAATCCTGACTGCTGTTCAAGGGCTCAAATACAGCTATGTACCCACACTTCTGCTTTCCTCTTTTGGATTTAGTGTTTATCCTTTTAAAAAAAGAAAGAAAGAAGGCACAGGCCTAGGATAAACACCAGCTGTGCTGATTATGGACTGTACTAGTATGTCCCTAGGACATAACCCAACCTCTCTAAGCTTCTTTATTCATTTGTAGAATGAGGATGATAATAATAATTACCTTGTAGGGTTGTTACTAAGGTCAAATTAAGAATGTATAAAAAGTGCTGGGAGCCCCATCTGCCAATGCCCTAAGCATGGTAGCTTAACAGCTTGAAAATACAAAGATTACTGATTATTCACAGTAAGGGCTGTTCATTGCTGTCACTTCTCCATAACGCTCCAAAGAAAAATTCATTACTAGAAGTTTAGAATCTCCCTTTGGCCTCGTAATAACAAAAAAGGGAATGCCTCTCTTTTTTTCCTCTCTCTAAAATCCATGCATGTCCTTGGGTGACACTATTAAAAAAAAATTGTTTACAGTCAACAGGATGAAATAAAATTTGTTTTTTCCTGTTAAAAAACAACAACAACAAAACAAAGCAAGGGCATGCCTGTGCTGGGACAAGATTCCATGGAGAAGAGTGCCCTAAGGAATGGTCTTTCAACATACCTGGTTGGATCTCAGAGCCACCGCTCAGCAGAGCTGCGCTGCTCAGCGTTTCTGTGATCAGTCAGATGCTGGTGGGCAGTGGAACCAAGGTCCCCAGAACATGAAAACTTTAAGGTCTGGCTCACCTGTTAGTGATACCCCCAGAGATCTGAAGGATGCCCTTGGGGCATATGCTTGTTCTGGATCTGGCTGAGAGGGTGAGGGGCATGGGAGTTTCCCCTGCATTAATGAAAAGGGTGCTTTTCATTCTCTTGAAAAAATCTTGAAGGAGATTTTAGGGGCATTCAGATGAGCAGGATTCCTTCTTTCCATTTTTGACTGATGTACATAGCCTTCCCCAGTGTTTTATTTTGTTTTGTTTTTTGCCTATGGTCTTCTTAGTCTATTTGTCTTGCTGACTAAAAAACTAGAAGAGGAAGTATTTGGAGATTCTCTACTCAAAATGATGGCAGGAAATATTTAGATAACAGCACTTTTTATATTCCAACAAGCTAAGAAAATTATTACACACGCACACACACACACACACACACACACACACACACACACATATGTATGTATACTCTGATAGTGTTTGAACTTCATCTATGAGCAGGGTATATTTGCCTGCTATGCTTATCAAAAAGGAGCTAAGAAAGAGTGACAAACAAGATCAGAAGGAAAGCAGAAAGTGAAAATAAAATTTGCTGGATGCCTATTATGTGCTAGAAATTGGCCAATGTTTTCCATATATTATTGTCCCCTCAACAACACATAAAGCAGATACCATTACTATCCCCACTTTACTATGCAGAGATTGAGACTGTCCCTAAATTATATAGTTTGTCTTAGCTCAGAGTCCATTGTTTTGACCAATATTCTGTCTCTAGACCCCAAGAGAATTGAGTAAAAGAATTTTGCATTTTTCCAGTTAAAAAAAAATAAAGTACTAGCACTCAAGAATATAGTATTTAGACTATTCTCAACTTAACATTATAGAAGTTGTTTACAATGCTCATACTCTGTTGAGATCGAAAGGAAACTGATAGGGATAAAGAGAAGTTAATAAAAACATGCATTTACAAATTATTATTATATTCATTATTTATTATTAATAATAGATACTCAGTTTTTATCTACCCAGCTGCATGGAAATTGAACAGATGAAGAAATGTGTAGTGAACAAGAGTTTAAAACTGAATGAAACTGAGTTCAAATCTCTACTAGTTTACTAATCAGCTGTGTACTCTCAAGGCTAATTACTTATTTTTCAGCTCTTAAATTTGCTTATCTATTAATTGAGAAAAATGACATCTCACTCAAACAGTTCTTATGAGAGATGAATCACTTCAAGTATGTAAAGCACCTAGAACGTAGTATAGAGGACACATAGTGGACTCTAAGCATGAAACTGTGGTTAACATTCCCATCATTGATTCACATATATTTATTGCATCCTATGTACTGGGCCTTTGCCAGATGTTAGGTTTATTTTTAAGCAGATCAGTTGTTCAAAGACAGTTGCACTAAACCTGGCCAATCAACTGGTAAATATAAAATGAAAATATCTCCACTATAGGAAGCTTTTCTCAGAAATATCCTGCTGGGAGAGATTCACAATTACCACCTTCATTTGCAAATGTGAGCACTTTTTCTCCATGGGTGGCTGCATTTAGTTGTCTTTTCCTATTTATATATACATATACATATACTTCAAAGTTTCCAGCCACTCATATCACTGAGTTTACAGGGAAAAAAATCAATATGAGATGTTTCTAGGCGGATACTTTGGAAAGAGATTTGCAGTTGTTTCTAAGAATTCCTTCTCCCTCCTCCCTGTGATATGAAAGTCATGAAACACTTTGGAACTCTTACCAGGTAATAAGATATTGCCAACTGGTTTCCAACCTCTTGGCCTTATCCTCCTGGCCTGAGTGCTACTTTGAGTTGCTTAATTATTTTCAATTGCCTGTTCAAATTCATGGAGTTTTCAAAGTGAGATTTAACAAGGCAGACTGGGAAGTTGCTATGTTCCTGTGCTCAGATTTTTATTTGCTTCCTTTTTCTTCTTTTGGGGCAGACTCAAGAACTTTTTCCTGAACCCCATTAGCCATCTCCTACTATAAAATGATTTTTTGGCCAACTAATTAGTTATGCTATTTGTGAGGGGGAAAAAGGACTGAAAGCCTAAGCCCAAAGCTCTTTGATCACTTGCTCTTGATGTAATAAAACAAGCCAAAACCCATAAGGTATAAATAATTGAGTCTAAAACCTTAATTGAGGCATGAACAGAAATGTAATGAATTTTCATGTTTTCCTTTCCTATACTTATAACATGTTAACACATTCATTGTTTGTCAGGATGGGAAGTATATTGGAAGTTAGGAAGGGGGAATTAGCCAAAAGGAAATATGGTTTAATTATTTCTTTGTGTAGAATAATATCCTCTGTAGTAAAGAACTGTAGTCTATTACCCTGTATAAGTCACTTTAGGTTAGTTTTTCTATCCAGTGGGTAAGGAAAAGTGCGCATTAGTTAGCTAATTGCCTACAGGAAGGCCATCAAGTGAATTTAGTTAATGAGATTTATTAAATGTATTTTTAGTTTCTGGGCAAAGAAAATGGATCTTTGAATAAAGGAAGTCATTGTTTTTATAGTCTTAATGTGAACCTAATTCCACCTTTATGTATATCTTTATAATGTGGTCTCAGAACATGTAGAATAGGTTAATTTGGGAAGATTAACTCTTTTTACATTCATGCTTTGAAATATTAAAACATGAATATAATCATTGATTACTATTGTAAATGTTCTCAGCTGTGGCTGGGAAAAGAACCTGTGGAAATACGAAAACATAAACGTTCATCCTTCCCACTTCACTCTGCACTTCCTCACTGAATTCCTGATTCAGAGGGTCTGTGGGACTCAGAGTCTGTATTTTAAAGTTCCCAGGTGGTCAGGATGATCATCCACTCTTGCAAACTAAGAATCTAGATCAGTGATTCTCCACATTTAGTGTACATCAGAATCTTCCATGGCTCAATGGCTGAGCCCCATCCCTAAAGCTTCTGGTTGGGTAGGCCTTGGGTAGAGAATTTGCTTTTCTATAATTCCCAGGTGATACCATGTTGCTGATCCTGATACCACACTTGGAGACTCAGTGATCTAAGGCAACTTGCCTCCTGTTTTTTGGAAATATCTTAGGCTTTTATTTGGGACTAGGGGCCCTGTGCACAAAATTTGGGGGGTGGGGAGTCCCTCGCCCCAGCCTGTGCCTTCTCACAGTCTGGGAGCCTGGCAATGGATTGCCTCTGCAGAAGGAGGCCCCGCCCACCAGTCACAGCCTGCTGGTTGGTGGCCTGGGCCTCCCTCTTTGGGGCATTCGTGGAGCCTCCCAATTGATAGATGACCTTGCAAGCTGGTGGCCTCGGCCTCCCTCTGCAGGGCAATCATGGGGCAATGGCTGGGCCCCTAACCAATCACATTGCACCCGCCTTGACTGGCCTGGCACCAGTAGGTGTCGTTCTGCTGTTTGGTTGTTCGGTTGATTTGCATATTATGCTTTTATTATTGTAGATAGGGTTGCCAGATAAAATACAGGGCACCCAGTTAAATTTGAACTTCAGATAAACAAGGACATTTTTTAAAAATCTAAGTTTACGCAAATATTACATGCATAAAACCACTTTGGCAGTTTCTTACAAAATTAAAGATACATGTACCACATGATACAGTCATTAATTCCTCCTAAATATTACCAAGATAATGAAAGATATGTCCATACAAAGAGTTGTACAAGTATATAAATGTTCATAGAAGCTTTATTTTTAATTGCCAAAAGTTGAAAGCAGTTCAAATGTCTATCATCAGGAGAATGGATAAACAAATTGTGGTATGCAATGGGATACTACTCAGCAATAACAAGGTATGAACTGCTGACTCATACAACCACATGAGCGAATTTCAAAATAATTATGCCAAGTGAAAGATGTCTGACAAAACAGAGTATACTGTATAATTCTATTTATGTAAAATTCTAGAAAATGAAAACTATTCTATCATGACTGAAAGCTGGTGAGTGGTAATCTGAGGATTGGGGGAGCAGAGTGGGATGGGAGATATAATTTACAAAGGGGAGAAAGGAAACTTTTTGGTGATGAATATGTTCATTATCTTGTTTGTGGTGTTGATTTCACAGGTGTATGTATATGATAAAACAAATAGAATTGCACATTTTAAGGATGGGCAGTTTATTATATGTCAATTACCCCTCCATAATGCTATGTTAAAATGAGTCTACCACTTAACCTCTGGTTTTATTGACTCCACTACCCCAAGCTCTGATCGGAGAATTAAGGCTGGAGCACTCTGGCAACAATTGCACTTATTTGAATTCTTTGTAACTGGGAGTCTGATCTCTCCTGTTAGATTGTAAGGTCCTGAAAGGCAAATCCTCATATTTAGATGCCCCTGGGCCATGCCTGCTGGCTCCATGCTCCCTGGTCTGCCACTTCACTAGAAACTCCAATCTACATTGTGTTCTCAGTCTCTGCTGTGTAATTAGAATCCCACCAGATTCCACCTAGGCAACTGGCTCCCTGCCCTGCCAGGAATGCCTGCTGGCTGCTCAGAATTCCCAATTCTCAATCCTGGCTGGGCCAGCCTCAGGCCATGTCACTGACTGACTACATGCCTTAGGCTGGTATGCATCTGCATCTGCCCAGAGGCTTCTCTTGGCTTTCTGGGCAAAGCCTTCCACCAGGGCCCAGAGAGTGGGCTGAGTGAGCAACCTTGATCTAATCTGTCTGGGAACAAGTTCTGAAGGTTAAAGAGGGAAAATGGTGTCATTGAATTAATGTCACTCCTCTTGATTATCTGCCCTGATGGTTTGGCAGGATCTGATGGGAGCAGAGTGTGTATAATCAGAGAGATGTCTGTCCTGTCTTCCTCCTGAAGGGCTGCTGAGACTGCTCCACTACAAAGCTCACTGGGGCAGACACCAGGTCCCTTAATGTGGGCCACCACAGACTCCTGCCCCCTCCCAGGGCATTATCCATTGAGCAGAAGCAATAAAAGTGTATTGCATGTTCTCTGTCCTGCAGTGACACTTCGAAGTAGGTTGTTTTATTCAAGCCTCAAAACCAGCCTGTGAATTAGGAGTTACTATTCCCACTTCACAGCCAAGAAAGTTGAGGATCAAGGAGTCTCCTGGTGCTTCTCAACCTTTAGTGTGCATGTGAGTCACCTGGACCTCTTGCTAAATGCAGATTCTAGTCTGGCTTGGGACCTGAGATTCTGCATTTCTAACCTGTGTAGCTCATAGCCAAAGATTGAGTGGTGTCCCATGGAATCAGTCATATTTAATCAGAGCTGGGGTGGGACCCAGATCTGTCTGACACCAGGCCTGAGCCCTTCTACTTGACAGGTATGGGGATACTGTGATGAAAGGGACCTGAGCTGCCCTTGAGGACCACCCACCAGGTCAGGCAGGTGGACACCTGAGGAGGCATGAAGTGCTGCCTTAATACTGGAAATAAATTCCTGCTGGTGGGAGCCATGAATGCTGAGGGAGGGAGTAATCCTATCTGGGGAGCAGAGGATCAGGAAGGAACTTACAGAGTTTAGCCTTCAAAAAGAAGCAGAACTCAATCCCAGGGGAGGAAACAGTTGGCATCAAAGAACATTACAGTCTGAGAGGGCAGCACAGGCAAAGGCCCAAAGCTGTGATGATAGATAGTGCTTGTTTCTGAACAGTGAGAATTCTGGTGTGGCTGGAGTGTGTCCTGTGCTCCCCATCTGCACAGTGTTTGGCTTTTGTTAAAAATTTCTGGTGTCCTCCAATCCCAAGTCCCTCACACTGCAGGCCCTGAGTAAGTAGGTCAGGAGGGATGGATTGGGGCTTCAGCCAGGGTATGAGAGGACTCAGGATTTGCCCAACTTCTGCCTGGTTCTGGCCACCTGCTCAGGCCCACTCCCTCCACCATCCTGGCCATCCAAGACCATGTGAGACAGAGAGGAAGGTAAGAGCTAAAAATGCACTGAGCCTCTCTCTACCCTAGAAATTAGTTTGGGGACTCTGAGAGCAGAGGGAGGGAGCCCACAGTCTAAGGATTCTCAACCCTAGTTGCATAATAAAGTCACCTGGAGGACTTAAATTATATTTATATATATATATTTTTCTGCTTTAGTCGTTCTGGAGCAAAGCCCTGGCATCAGTATTTGAAAACCTCCCCAGAAGATTCAAATGCAAAGCCAGGGTTTAGAAGCCTTGATATGCACAAATTCAGAAAAGCTTGGGGCAAAAGGAGCTGGCAGGATTCCTGGGAGAGGAATAAATATTTCAGACACTGGCACAGCTGGGGAAAAAAAACAAACTATGCTTCTTTTATAACATAAAGAACAGAAACAAAAGAAGGTGAGAGGCGAGCACCTACACCACATGTAGTTGGTCAAAATTTTCTAAGATTAAATTCTATTTTTAGTAATATTTATGGGTTACATCGATTATATCAGAAATCTATAGGTGCTGCAGAATATTTGAAAATAAAAAAACAAGTGCAAAGAAGAAAATAAAAATATGACAACCCAGAGATAACTATCCTATGGTATATGTCTTCCTAGCCTTAGGCGCATTTGTAATACACACACAGCCTCATGTAGCTATCAATATAGGATAACATCGCCCATACAACTCTCACTCCCTGATGCTACAGTTTCTTTGATTATTAATTGTTCTTCTCCTCCCTGCATCCTGAAAGAAATCCCCAAAGGCAGAAACTTTATTTTTCTCTCCTCTCTGTACCCATGTCTAGAGGATCTAGCACACAGCAGGCACTGCATAATTACTTGTTGAGTGGTGAGTATGCTATCGTTTAAGGTCAAGGACATTGAAGTCAGACGGATCTGACCCCAACCAGCTCTGCCACTTACTTGGATAAATCACCTAAATGTTCTAACCCTCGGTTTCCCTCATCTATGCAATAGACATAAGAAGAAAACTGTCCAACACAGCTTCTATAACATGCTCAGTACAGGCCCTGGCATGTAGTAAGTGCTAAGTAAAGTGTGGAAGTTTGATCCCCTGATAATAAAGAAGTACAGAACTGAGAGAAAGAAGCACTGAACTTCAATTAACCTTATCTACAAAGGTCTACTAAGGTCTTCTGTTTTAGAAGACAAACAAACAAACAATTAAAAAATCAGAGAGTATTCTGTTTCCATCCTACATGAAAAGCACCTTGGGATGCTACTCAATAAAAAGCTGAAAGGTCCTGACCAGTGGTGCTAAGGGGTTAGCATTGGCCCATGCACAGAAGGGTCATGGGTTCACTTTCAGGTCAAGGGCATGTACCTGAGTTGCAGGTTTGCTCCCTGCCCCACTCCATGTCTGGGATTGTGCAGGGGGCAACCAGTCAGTGTGTCTGTGTCACATCAATGTTTCTCCCTCTTTCTTTCCCCCAGTCCCTTCCACTCTTTCTGACGAGCAATGGGAAAAACATCCTCACGTGAGGATTAACCAATAAAAAAGCTGAATGTTATTCAACAACCATTTTTTTTTTCTTCTATATTCTTATTCAGAGGGCAGAATGGTGCACTGGCAATAATACCCTCTTATCTAATACAGAAGGATCTTCGCTGCAGGTCCACACTCCTGAAGGCAGATTTGTTGCTTCATAGCATGGCCTATCCCTTGAAGGACCCCCATGTGGAAGAGGGCAGCATTACACCTGGCTCTTGGGAAGCTGACCTGGGCCCTGTATCACCTTTTGGTCATCACCAGTTGTCTTTAATCACGTTATGATCTGAGAACCTAATAGGAGCTTCATTAGAGAGAAAAATCCCCAGCACCTAGGACAGAGCCTGTTAGCAAGCAAATATTTATTGAGGAAAAGATTGAAATCATGCATATTGATTTTATATGATTGTGTTTCTCTTTATCTTTTCACCTTTTGTTTCATCTCTACTAAACACAAATGGTTGGCTTTATGTGAGTATTAGGGACCCTGTTTCACTCTGTACATGGCATGCTGTAAGGTATATCTCTTCCTTCCTTAAAAGTGCTCAAAACCCTTAACCTGCAAACAGAGAAAGACTGTACATTTTCCCTGGGTTAACTTGGAATGGTTCTCTCTTGTGTACCTGGGAAGCATTCCTGTTATGTAATTTGTACCTTTGGCCAGGGCTCTCCTATAGTAATGATCAATCAGATGTATTATCCCTGGTCATTTTGGGGGTTGTGGCCTCAAAAAGCTAATAAACCACAACAGACTATAGCCTAGGACAGGCTGGGGCAGTGGCCACTGAGTCGAACTGCCAGTGCTTACCAAGTGATGGTTAAGCTGCCTCTGCAGAAGCCTTCACAGTGGTAAAGAATATGAACTTTTGAATCATCCAGTCATGGGCATAAGTCATGGCACTGACAGTTCCTTTTCTGTGACTTTGAACAAATCATTTAATGTCTCTAAGCGTATAGAGTGATGGCATGAGTGCTGAACTTACAAGCTCACTGTAGGGACTAAGTGGGATAAATGCATGGCAAGGGTTTAGCAAGGGCTCTGGAATGTTGAAAACATGCAACAACGGTAGTAATCATTTAAATCATAATTATAAGTTAACTACAGCCAAGGTCCATTATTGAAATAAAAATGGTACCAAGTTTCTCAAATGGCCCCAAAGACATGCTACTTTTTATTTTTTCTCCTTTTTCAGCTGATCAATATGGAAGCTAAGCTCAGAATAAAGCAAGGAAGAGACAAGAGGTTGGCTTTGAGTGAAGAGCACTGATCCCTCGGGCCCTGCCCCACCCTTCCAGACAGCAGTGAGGGCTCCTTCCACATTCCCCCACCTCTGCTTTGAGTTTCATCTTCACTAAACCCCAAGGCCTCTAGAAAAATGGGAAATAAAGCCTCGTATGATACTTCATCTAAGGGGAAAATAGGTTTCCTGGGATGAAACCAGTAAGACAAGCTGTTTTTTATTATAGGTTAAATTCTTTGCAGGTTCAATGTAGAATAAATTTAGATCATAACATTCAATTGCTAAACAGCTACACAGATACTAAACTGAATAAAAATCTAATGTCAGGGCACTGCTGATGAATGTGTAATCTTTGTGCAAACTGCTTTTTATCGTTTACTGCATTTCTTTCAGCATAGAACTGCCTTCAGGTTGAGTCTTGGCTCACTTTTCCTCCCAAATGTGAATGCCTCAAAAGCAAAACTTGGGGTCAGAGAGATGCAGATGAAGAGAGTGTTTGCTTGAGAGAGGCTGCTGGTGAAACAGGGTGCCACCTGGCCTAACTTGACTTTTTCAGAATGGACTCATGTTCATTAAGTGCGCTGAGACTAATGTATTCACCAAAACACCACTTTCTCACTTGCCAGTGACTGAGCAATTAATAAGGGGGTCATACATGTCCTTCTTCTGACCTGCACTCTCTCCCTGTGTGCCTCTTGTCGTGTGAAGGCCAGTAATAATCAGAAAGTGGCTACCTAAAGAGAGGATCAAGAACAACTTGTTCACTCAATAACCATTTCTTGAACAGCTCCTGTGAGTATGGCTCTGTGCAAGGCACTGTGAATGATGACTAAATCATACCTCACTCTTGCCATCCTATAATCCGCAATCTACTGAAGAATTAAACAATGATGTGGAACTAGCACAATGTGACATGGAAAGTGAGTGAAGCTTTGGGAGACCAGGGCGGAGGCATCTATCCCAGGGCAGGGGCTGCAATGGAGGGGAGTTGGAAAAGTTTGGAGTCAATGATCCGGGAGCTAAGTTCTAATTCTAAAGGATGGCTGCAAGGTAGGAGATGAAGAAAGAAGAGGGCTGCTGGGGAGTAGTAGAAAGAGGGAGCAAGAAGAGGGTTCAACAATTCCTATTTCTTTTGGCTCATAAGCTATGTGCCTTTTGCTCTGTAGGGATGTATGAAGCTGGATGCTATTTCTACAGGAGAAATATAGTTTCCTCTAAGTCCCAAATAGGTATCCTTGGGCACCTTTTCCTCTGAACATTGCTAGGAAGGCTGATGTCAGTTTCTCCCTTGTGAGAATCACACTGAATAGCATCCCTTTGTTGAAAAGTTAAACCAATTTCTTTGGCCTGGATTATTTTCTCTTTGACTATACATATCTACCCTGATCTATTATGTTTTGCTAATTTCTCAGAGGGCAAATAGATATTTGTTATGGCAAAAGTTTTTCTCCAGGGAACATACCCATTGATATAGACATATGTATTACTTTTATGGTTTTTGAAAAGTATAAGGAATATTGCCCCAGATTTGAGGGCCAGTGAGATGTAAAAGGTCAGAAGCTCACTGACTATAGTTCTCTTAGGTTTTAGTGGATACCACTCTTTCTCTGGACAATTATTCATTCAATCTCTATTTGCTCACTGGTAAATTTATCATTTTGGTATCCTGTCCCACAGAATAGAGATAAGATGTTAAGTGAAAAACAGACCAAGTTGAGGCCCTAATGAAATTCATAGTCCAGTGAAGGCAGCAGATAATAATCAAGTAAGGACTTAAATGAAAAAATTAAAACAGTGATAATACTATATATAAATAGATTGTAGAATAATGGTGATGAGAAAAAAGGGAGAAGTTAAAGATAAGGAGTATAAACATTTTTCATGTGATAGGAAAGGAGTTTGTTTCAGTCCAGGTAAGGCAAGAAGACCAACTTAGGCAGTACAATTGTGAAAGAGGTTACAGTTTTATAAGAACTAGAAAAAGAGGTAGGGATTGACTATAAATCAGGGCTCAGCTTTTAAATCTGAGGCTTAGGTGGAATTATTCTGAATAGGCAGCCAAATCCATCAGTATCCTGAGTCCAGTATAGCTGAGGCCAGTGACTTCAGCTAGCCAGAAATGGCAAATCTGCTCTCCTTATTTGAGGAAGTGTCTTTCACCCTGGAAATAATACTACAGTTCGTAAAATGTATACAAAACACACCCCTAATATTAACACTTATGTATTGGGCTTTGAAAGATTTTGCAATCATAGCAATTAGTGTGTTTTTTGTTGTTATTTGTGGCAATGTTTCTCACCCTCTACCAGGAATACTGGGGTTGCCAACTGGAGAAATTTGAAACCCTATATGAGACAATAGTCTCATAAAAAAATTAGGGTTTTTTTGAATATATCTTACATAAGTCTGTGTGATAAGTATAACCTTTCCTTTAAAAGTATGTTTGAAGAAAATATAAAATGTAGAACTTATAAATAAAAGTATGATTCCTTAACAACATGAAACCAACATAAATTGTAATCAGGTTTTCTTTAAAATAGAAACATAACATAAGATGAAGTAAACCTCTTCTTTATAAAGCAAATCTGACATAAGGAGAAAATTCCCAAGGACCACAGCACTGAGATTTCACTTGTCAGTTTGGTTTCTCCAAGAGCAGGGAAACTCACAAATGCCTGTAACACCAATATCACAACTCTGATTCTAACTAAAGAATGTCTTTTTAAGTACAGATCCTTCTTTCCTGTTTTTCTCATATTTTCTCCTCTCTGAGGAGACAAAGAGTCCTGAGCTTTATATTCAATGTTCATTTTCAGAAACATAGCAACACTGAGGAGAGGAGCATTTTATCACAAGTGTGATAAAAACTTTGAACATAAAATAAAATATGTGTAGGTACCAGTATGCCACCACACAGACCTAAACAGAGTTTATAGTTTATATAGAGATATTGACTATTTGATATATGTTTATCATCAAATCCCTGTGTATCAGGAATCTTTAGGGAACATGGTATATAGTAAATGTGTTACATCAAAAGCCATCTTATTTGTAAAGAGTATTTCATAATCTATATAACTCAAAATATGCTCTAAACGTCAGCTATTCTGTCACTATGTTCAGATAATATAATCAGCAGCTTGGTGAGGCTCTTAGATGTTGGCATCTAGCATCAGGGGCTGGCTGAAATCCTGACTTCTTCCCTGACCTTTGAACCCTGAAGGTGCCTTTCTGCAACAGGAGAAGAATGCAACAATGAAGCCTACTTCAAGGGACTGTGGGGTGGGGAAGAGGCAGATAAGCTGATGTGCAAGTATTTGGTAAAGTGTAGGATACAGAGAAGTTCCCCCCAAATCAATTAATGATAACTCATAACATTAATTATAGATCATTATAAATAATTATTGGTCCCACTTTTATCAAGTTCTGCTCTGCTCGTGTTACACTGTCTTCATGGAAACCCATACCCCACCAAGTGCCCATGACCTTTCTCCCTGTTTCTGTATTCCTACAGAATATGCCACCTGAATTACATAATACAGGTGTGTTTTTTTATCACATATAACAGTGAATTATTCTCCAGGTAATGTTACACATGTAATTCCTGTATTGTCACGAATTATTCTCCAGTAACGTTATATGTGCAATTCCTATCACCTCCTCTAGGAAGTTCTCCATGAAACCTCTTAGGTTTCCTCCAGGCTTACCAGGTGAGTTCTGTGCTCCCCTGGTCTCCTATGCCTTCCTCTCTACTACAGCAAGTAATACTGAATTATGAATTTTAATTTTCATGTAAATACCTTCTTTATTATGTTGCATGTTCTTGAGAGCAAAGACTGTACCTTAATCATCTCTCCATGCCCAGGACTGGCACAGAACAAATGTTAGTGAACTGAACTGTCCCATGCTCATAAATTCTTAGGGTATGGATATTACGTTTTCACTATGTTTTGGCCACTCACTAGTAAGGCCGACCTACCTGTTCAATAATACCTCTTCCACTAGCCATCCTAGCCATGTGGTAAGCATTAGAATACTGATTAGGTGGGAGAGAGAGAAACATCCTGTGAGAGAAACATCAGATTGCCTTCCTGGACATGCCCTGACCAGGGATCAAGCTCACAACCTTTTGGTATATGGAATGATACTTCAATCAACTGAGCCACCGGGCCAGAGTTATGTTACATTCTTTTTTTTTAATTCTCACCCTAGGATATTTTCCCATTGATTTTTAGAGAGAATGGAAGAGAGGGGGGAAGACAGAGAGAAATATTGATGTGAGAGAAACACATCGATTGGTTGCCTCCTGCACACACCCCTACCAGAGCCTGGATCCAGGAGGAGCCTGCAACGAGGTATGTTGAAATCAAACCTAGGACCCTTTAGTCTGCAGGCAGATGCTCTATCCACTGAACCAAACTGGCCGCAGTGGTCAGCAAACTCATTAGTCCACAGAGCCAAATATCAACAGGACAACGATTGAAATTTCTTGTGAGAGCCAAATTTTTTAAACTTAAACTTCTTCTAACACCACTTCTTCAAAATAGACTGGCCCAGGCCATGGAAGAGTCACACTCAAGGGGCCAAAGAGCCGCATGTGGCTCGCGAGCCGCAGTTTGCCAACCACGGGGCTAGGGCATGTTACATTCTTTTAGAAACACTAGAGATACCAACATGGCCAGAGCCACCAATGAAATAATCCATACTTGCTGGGTTATCAAAACTTCTGACCTTTAAAATCACATGGCTCTAATTTGTTTTTTGTTTTTTTCTATTCATAGGTTTTTATTTTATTTTATTTTATTTTGTTGTTGTTTGAAGTATTACAAATAGTAGTACATATGTCTCCTTTTTTTCCCCCCATTGACCTCCTCCCGGCTTCCCCTACCCCCCAGTACATGCCTTCACCTGCCTACCCTCCCCCCGCCCCAGTGTCTTGTGTCCATTGGTTATGCTTATATGCATGCGTACTAGTCCTTTGGTTGATCTCTTACAGCCCCCCTCGCCCAACCTCCCCTGCCTTCCCACTGTAGTTTGACAGTCTGTTCAATGCTTCTTCGCCTCTGTATCTATTTTCCCCCCATTTCTTTCCTTTAAAAAATTTTGCCTCTGCAGACTAGAAATAAACTTATAATAACAAACAAAAAATGTTTGAGTCCAATTTCAATGTCCAACAGTTCTGAGTCCCCATTTCAATGTCAAACAGTTCCTTATGTGTACATGTCAGCAATGATATCTGGATGGTGGGCACATGGGAAAGCACTTGAGCATCCTATATTGGCCCCTCTTGCCTTTTGTGCCAAGAGGGAAACTCTTCTCACAATCCAATTGCCCTCAGCTGTTGCCTGAGCTTTCTGTTCATGCTGAGCTTGAAGCCTCGTGGTGGCTGGTACCATGGATCTGTCTCACGGCCAACCATGTGAGCTGGGCCCTCACTGGAGAAGAAACCCGAGTTCCCCGAGATATGTGATCAGCACCAGGACCCCGCCAGCAGGCCAGGGGTTCCCAAGGCAGGTGCTGGGCGTGGAGGCCACGGGGGCATAGGCTACCAAGGAGACAGAACTGAACCTCACATCACCCTGCTTGGCCCCGGAGGATGGCTGGTTAGCCAGAGACGGGTAAGATTCCTCAGGGAAGGAACAACCTAAGACAGGCACAGTTGCAGAGGGGCCATCAGGAGAGAACTTGGGGGGCAACAGAAGTGGGGCACAGACCCTCACCCCCCAACATTGCAGGGGCTTGAACCCTCGCCCCTTCTGAGGGAGGTCTCCTGCCCCCATGGCTGCTTCGCGCTTCCCACACCCAGCTCAGATAGGGACCCAGGCAACAGAAAGAGACTTGGCCCAGCTCAGATAGGGACCCAGGTAACAGACAAGAGACTTGGCCGACAACAGCTGCCCTATATCTAAATTCAGCCTAGCATCAGGAATGCTCAGGGCCTACTCAAGAATGCAAATAATCCTTCCCACTAATATTTATAGGGTAAATTAAGATTGTTGGTAGAGTATTAAATTCGACAGTAAAATAGTAATCAAGTTTTCAGAATAATTTAAATAAGCTAATAGAAATAAGTGAATATTCAAGAAAATTTAATTGTACTGGACAAAAAGCTGTTCCTAATGTAGTAACTAAAATTTCTATTGGTAGTTCATTCATGGTAAAATTCCTGAACATGCAATGAACATAAAGCAGTCATATTTTGGGGCAAAAAAAAAAATTTAAATTTAAAGTTATCAAGACTGCATTGTAAAATTTACAAAAACCTCCATTAATCAAAAAAAGGGGGGGGGGGATAGTAGGGTAATATCATGTAAGGAAAAATATCCTGTAAGTAAATTACATCTAGAAAATTTTTACTTTACAAAATTAATTTTCATTTGTAATGCTAACAGCAAGACGGCCATGAAAAACATACATGGTGTCTAAATAAGACAAAGGAAAATCATTTGGGCAAAAATAAAAAGGATCCCAAATCAATTATATAGAAAAGATTCCTTTATTAACTTGTGGTCGAGAATATGTTTGTATATTTTCAGAAAACAACTCCAAGACCATGTGGATTCCTGCAACAGAGAGGAATTGACAGGTCTGCTCCAACCACGAAGACAAGAGGAAAAACATCCAGAGATGGAAGATGCTGATGACGCCTTGCCACGCCAGCAGTCAGCCGCTGTGCACCACTGCAGGTTGCCTAGGACCATGGCTCTAATTTGTATGTTCCTCTGAACTAGGGTTGTGATATGCTATGTAAATGGTATGGTTTACACACATATATCCTATATCTTTTCTGTTTCCTTCAGAGTTCTTATTGCTCCTTCTTTCCTTCCTCCTCCCCTCCTTTCTTTTTATCTTTCCTCACTTATTGGGGCTTTTGCTTTCTCCTCCGTTTTCCTCCCTCCCTCTCTCTAGCTCTTTCTCTCTCTCCTTTCATCTTTCTTTTTGTGAATTTATTTACTGTGTTTCTCCCCCAACATATATACCATGAGAGAAGGAATTTAACTTTTCTTTAAAATATGCTTTTTATTTACTTTAGAGCAGTGGTTCTCAACTTTTCTAATGCTGTGACCCTTTAATACAGTCCCTCATGTTGTGGTGACCCCCAACCATAAAATTATTTTCGTTGCTACTTCATAACTGTAATTTTGCTACTGTTATGAATCGTAATGTAAATATTTGTGTTTTCCGATGGTAACTGCTAGTAGGCGACCCTACTAGCGGTTCACAACCTGTGGGTTGTGACTGCTGCCGTAGAGGTTGAGAACCGCTGCCGTAGAGCCTAAGACCATCAGAAAACAGATATTTACAATTCATTAACATTATTAAACTTGGTACAGTCAAAATCCACATGTTCCAGTTTATATTTCACAGATTGCAAAAAGAAAAGTAATTCAGCCATTTTAAGTTGAGGACTGACAGGACTGGCAAAATTATGAAATCCAGGTAATATGCATCACTGATCAGAAACATAATGTCTAATGGAAGATGACTTTTATCAGAAAGATGTCAGACCCAGTCTTCTACCTCCTGTACTTCCCTAATGCCCGAAACAGTGTTATATTAAGGTGCCTACAAATGCTTTTGAATTTCATTTGTATGGATAAGTGAATGAGGGGATAAATGAATGATACAGCAAAATAGAAAATGAGGTGCCGTTAAGTTCAAACGTAGCTATTTCTATAGCCAGAACCTATTGACAACGAGGCAAGATGCGATTGGAGAAAATACTCTTAAGTTATATATTTGTTGAGAAAATTTTGCTCTACATCAAAGGGGTGAGTTTCATGAAATGAAGACCTTATATCTTTTGTTCACCATAGTTCTCTAAAAGCTCTAATATGATATTTTTAAAAATCAATGAATGGTTTTGTAGCATTTCATGACAAAAACATTACTCATTCTTCAATATTTCTTCCAGGTCCTCTTCTGAAAATGAACTGGCACTATTCTAAAGGTAATATGCTCCCAGATACTGTTCTTGAATCACCAGCCTTACTTAAAGGAAAATGACGCACCATGCCCAAGTTAGCACAGGACACTTAGGAATGGATAGCCTTCTAAATATCTTACAGACATTATTGGGAAAGTGGATTAGAGAAGATTTGTAAACTTTTAAGATAAAATTAGGCAATTGATATTTTTGCTGATCTCATACACTAATCCCAACTTTTGTTTTCTAGGATTCTTTTTATTTATTTTTTATTGTTCAGAGAAAGTAGACCAGGCAGCAAATATGTCCACCTGGAAAATGATAAACACTGAGAACTAACATAAAGGCAACTGTACACATAAAATAGGAGTCATTGTGCCTATACTCCAGAAGCTTAAATCTACTGGGGGAGATAAGGTTATCAGTCAGACACACAGGAAATAAAGTGAAAATAACCATAGGGCAATCTGTAACACAAATGCAGTGTTGTCTTTAGGTATTCTTATTTTGACAAAACTAATGCATAAACAACGTAAACATTTTGAAGGGAAGTAAGAGAATGAAAAATAAATGATAGTGCCAGGATTCAGAAAATTTAAACTATTAATATTTTGATATATTTCCCAGTATTTTTGTGACCAACTGCATGTGTGTGTGAGGGTGAGAATTAGTATTATATTCATCTTAATTTTATAACCTATTTTTTTTCACTGAGCATGATAATATGAATATCTATCATTCATTCTGACCTCTTGTAATATCCCAATTCTTGGAAGTGATGTGTGGCTCACAGTGGTTTCTATGTAGTCCCACACAAAGCCTTTCTCAAAATATTTTGCCACATTCAAGGCCACTGGTGATGTGAAAACCTAGTGGAATCTCAAAAGAGTTTATCCTAGGATGCAAATCCAAAATAGCATTGTAGAATGTGAAGGTGACAGCTTTCTACTCTGGCACATCTAAGTTTTCTGCATGTGTCCCCATCATATCTGTAACTTGATGAGTTCTGGGTTTGCTTCCATTGTCACTCTTCCTTTCATATTACCCTAGGGAGGTCACCCCAGCTTCTTTCTGTTCTTCTTGTTATGGGATCATTATTTTATGAAGAGTGGCTAAAACTGTATTCAGAAGTTGTCACATACTTCATTAATTAAATCCAAACATAAGTTACAAAAAAACCCTTTTCATATTGAGTTATAGCATGATTACACTACCCACTATATGTGCTGGGTCTTTTAGGCTGGAATCTTGGTACAGTTCTGGAAAGCAGAAGAAAAAAAGAGGAAGGGACAACAGTGTGAATAGTATAAGCATAAAACGTAGACCTTATTAGCTCCTTGTTCACTTTTTATCACCATCAAGGTGTGTTTTCATTCATTATCTCATAAACTTCCTTCAGTAAAATAAAGAATGTGTATTGTCTTTGTCCCTGGTTTCTAGTACAGAGTTTCCAAAACTCTTGAAATTGCCTGAGCAATAGAAGCTACCATGTTTTTTCATGATATCATGTGTTTAAAGGGTTGGGACTTGGGCAGCTCAACCTTTGCGGAGAAGAGGGCCCTGAAGATTGAAGTCAATACCATTGTCATTAATGAATCATGACTACATAATGCAAACTAGAGACAGATTCATAGAGAGCAGGCAGATAGCTTTGGTGGTGGTGGGTGGGGTGGGGGAGGGTATGGGGAAGTGTGGAGGAATTGAGCAAGAAAGAAAAACAGAGAGAAAATCATAGACATGGACAACAGTGTGGTGATTCTAGGGTTGTGGGATGTGGAAAAGCACAAAGAGAGGATAAATGATGATGGAAAAAATAAAATAAAAGATTAAAAAAATAATGGAACTCCAATAAAACCTCTGGATACCAAAGCTCAGTGAAGTTTTGTGACAAGTGAACCTATTGATGTGCTGGGAGGACGACATGCCCTGATTCCATAGGGAGAAGGTACAGAAGCTCTTCATTACTTCCCAGATCTCACCCTATGGGCAGCCCTTATAATAAAACTGCAACTGTAAGCACTGTTTTCCTGAGTTCTGTGAATGGTTCTAGGAAATTATCAGACCTGTGGGCATAGTAGGAATCGCATATATTGGTATCCTGTTGGCCTGAAATGTAGGTGGATCCCCAGTGGCTAGTATCTGAGGGCAGTCTTGTGGACCATGCCCTTAAACCTGTGAAGTCTGATACTAACTCTTGGTGGTTAGCATCAGAATTCAATTGTACTGCAGTATATCCAATTGGGATGGAAACAAAAATGGCTCCAGACTTTCTGATGTAGGAATTATACTTTTACAGAGGAAAATACTAATGTTTAGAAACATTAAGTAATTCTCATTAGGTAGTGCAGGTAGTAAGTGGCCGGTCTAGAATTTAAACACAGACCTATGTGTTCTTTCTGCTTTATGCCAACCTGCTTTAATTTCCACAAAGGCCAGATGTTATAAATACTTAGCCCAGCACCATTACCAAAAAATAGTGCTGAAAATAGAACTACTAGGGGAAAATTTTTTCTGGTCCTATGTCTTCAGTTTCCTTAGTGTGAGAAGTATTCAGAGCAATGTAATTTTTCAAAATCAGCCTGCAAGTGCTCAAAGGTGCCTGTGCTGGGATTTAGCCTGCACCAATGGCTTTTTCATGGGGCACAAAGGTTTCCTGATTTCATCTAAGGTATGGGAGCCCCACATTCTTGAAGGATCCTATATAATAAAAGCCTAATATGCACATTGTCCCCTGGGGCGGTAGTTCAATTGGGAGTTTGACTGCTTGCTATCATGTGCACTGACCACCAGGGGGCAGCACAGAATATGGCGGGCATAGGTGACATGGTGCTGGCAGCTGGTGGCAGCGGAGATGCTGCAGGCCCCCATGGGCCTCCACGAGAGCAAGACCACGGTGGGATGGTGGAGCAGGTGAGGGGACGGTGCCAGGCCACAGTGGAATGCCAGGTGGGGCTGCAGGGCTATCAGGGCTACAAAGCTGGGGGTACAAGCTGGGACCCGACACCCACAGGCCACTCTGAGGGACCCCACCCATGCATGAATTTGTGCACCAGGCCTCTAGTAATTAATAATTACTGAGTCCCTGCTCTAGCCAGTTTGGTTCAGTGGATAGAACATTAGCCTGCACACTGAAGGGTCCCAGGTTCAATTCCAATCAATGGCACATGCCCAGGTTTAGGGCTCCATCCCCAGTAGGGGATGTGCAGGAGGCAGCTGATCAATGCTTCTCTCTCATCATTGATGTTTCTATCTCTCTCCCCCTCTCCTTTCCTTTCTGAAATCAATAAAAATATATATTTTAAAACATAATAATAACTGAGCCCCTAGTGTTCAAGGCCCTGAGGGTACCGAAGCTAAGGTACTTGACCAGCTAACAACTCAGGAAGACAGATAAAAGCAGAACAAGATAATTGATTTAGTAAAAAATAATCATGAAGAAGATATTCCTAAGGGTTAGTGATTGTAGAGGCTCCCTGTAGGGAAGATGTAAAGCTGAGCCTTAAATTGTGTGTAGGATTTGAAAAAAGAGTGATTTCCACGACTGGAGCTGAGCAATGTGTATGATGTGCCTAGGACAGTGTCTGTAGTAAAAGTGATGAGGAGGATAACGACGACGACGATGATGATGATGATGATGATTGCAATTGAATCAATTCTGCAGCTTGTAGATAGGTACACTCCTTGTTACAGTGCCCAGGAATAAAACAGCTAAATATGTTTTGAGATGAAACATACACTAATTTTGTTCTTAAAGGTCTTTGAATAAAAGGCTCTTTTATAATTAAAAGGAAAACTGGTTCCTACAAAAGGGAGGGAGGCCCCTGTTATGGGTGAAATAAACCTATATGTGGCCTAAATGGAGGAGACATTGGTTATGTGATAAGGAAAATCCCAGAGCCTGAGGTTTACAAAACAAGGAAAGGAATGAATGTGATTTAGCTTTAAGCTCTTTAGGTCACCATCCCCAGAGAGTGTTAGTAAGATGCTAACACAGGTGGCAGGCCAGTGTCTCCTTCCCTCTAACACTATGTGGTTCAGGTAGGACTAACCCACCCTGTGTATCATGACCAGGCGCTGATATAATAAGGTAGTCACAGTCTCTTTTCACCCTGACAACAGTGATTGACTCAAGATAGATATGTGAACAACTTTGAGCTAATACGAGAAAGGGCATCTAAAGATTTGTGCAAGAACAACCATTGTCCTTTCCTGTGGACAATGTAGCTCAAGGACAGCTTTGAGCTTGCAGCTAGCAGCAGCCATTTGTGAAAGAAAAAGAGAGTGTGAGAATGGAGACAGAGACAGCATGTGGAGCCTGAAGATGAATCCAACATGACAAAAGGCAGAGCAAAAGAGAAAAACTGGGCTCTGGTTACAACATATGTGTTACTAGATCAAGCATTGTCTGAACACAGAAATATTTCTGAATGTTTCAATTTTATGAGGAAAGAACTGCCCCCCCCCACTCCCATTTTTCTTTTTGCTTAATTTGTGTGATTTTCTCTCATTTACAACCAAAATATTCCTAAATTGTGATGACAGAAAAGCAGGCTCTGAGATTATTTAATTTGCTTTAATTTATTGCCTGAGAATGTTCACTCCAAGTATTAACCATTTGTTTAAAACAAACATCTATGTACATAAAAGCCTAATATGCAGTGTCCCCTTGTGAGTTTGACCGACTGGGAGTTTGATTGCTCGCTATGATGGGTGCTGACCACCAGGGGGTAGCACGGAACAAAGGAAGGCCCCAGCAGGCAACAGGCAGTGGGCAGCTGGGGAAGGGAGCCCTGGCCAGCAGCTGGCAGCCGCTAGGGACCCTACCCGTGTACGAATTTTGTGCATTGGGCTTCTAGTCTACCAGTATTTTCTGTGTGGAATACACTATGGATATTTGCAATTTCACCATATACTTAGAGCTATGACATATAATTCTGTCAAATCTACCAGATCATAATGATTACTGCACAATGGCATATTCAAATGAGGTTTTATATGCAAAATTGAAGTTCATCAGTTAAGATAATTACACTCTGAATACTGTGGGTTGGTAATACATTAGAATCTTTAGGGTCTCTTCCAATGAGAGTCTCAGTTCAAACTATGAGTCCCTAACAGGATGTACAGCTGCAGCAAAAAGACACAGTGTACTTACAGAGCACTGCCCTTGCTAATGCCCAGATGGTCATACTTTGCACACTGCATCTTCATTCTTATTTCTGCCATCAAGGCCCTAAGACTGTGTGACAGGAAGGATGGAGGGCTACTTACTAGTAGAGGAACAGACAGCACCATCAAAACCACCTCATCCTTATTAGTATCTCCACAATTATACACACACACACACACACACACAATCTCTCAACTCCTCTCATAGTATTTCCTCTACCAGTAGAAAGCCAGTCCTGTAAACCAGATCATTCTCATCTTCCAAGGATCTCATTCTCTCTTTGACTTTGGCCTTTACCATTTTCCTTGTAAAGGGTAAACAACAGGGGCTATAAAGAGTCCATCAGTGATTTCTTATACAGACTCACTAGATGCTAAAATTCAGGAGATGTATCTCACTCCCCATGTACAAAAGTCCCACTTGGCCTTGACAAAGAGTTTCCTAGGGCTATGGCAGAAGAGGAATGTGGTATTCCTATGTCTGGGTTGGAAGTGGAATTTTTTTAAGCCCAGTTTTATATAGAAGACTGAGTTCTTTCCTTCATAAGGACTTTCCCTTTATCCCTAGCATTTACCTCCTGCTGTAACAGCTAAGGTTAGAAATTGCTATTTCAATGGAGGCCAGAGACAATAGAACACTATGTTTAACCTGCCAAATGCAAATAAAATGTCATATATACTATTAATGAGTAATAATTAATAATAATAGAAATAGAAATAAATTTATTTATGTATTTTTTATATTTCTTCAATACTATATACATTCTATCCTATCTAATAAAAGAGTAATATGCAAATTGACCATACCTCTGCTACAACACAAACCATGCCCGCCAGCCAATCAGGAGTGAGTATACAAATTAACCCAACCAAGATAGAGAGAGCAGGAGGCTTGGGTTTCCCCAGTGATGGGGAAGCCAAGCTTCCAGCCTGCCCTGGGCTGCCTTGGCCTCTGCTTAAGGCTACAAAGTTTCAATTATAGAAGATAAATAAATCCCAACCAAAATGGCTGCAGCCACAGAGCAAGCAGGAGGCTTGGCTCTGCTCAAGGCTACAAAGTTTCAATTATAGAAGATAAATAAATCCCAGATACCAGGGCCTGTGCTTGCGTTGCTGGAGGGCATGGCTGGCTTACAAACCACCAAAGGCCCCTCACCCAGGCCACCCCACGTTCCAAGGGAACCCCACCCTGATCCGGGACACCCTTTAGGGCAAACCGGCTGCCCCCACCCAGGCCTCTATCCTATCTAATCCTATCTAATAAAAGAGTAATATGCAAATTAACCATCACTCTAAAACACAAGATGGCTGCCCCCAAGTGGTCAAAGATGGCTGCCCCCATTTGGACACAGGATGGCCGCCACAAAATGGCAAGCAGGGAAGGGCAGTTGGGAGGGACCAGGTCTGCAAGGGAGGGCAGTTGGGGGCAATCAAGCCTGCAGAGGAGGGCAGTTAGGGATGACCAGGCTGGCAGAGGAGAGAAGTTGGGGGCGACCAGGCCTGCAGGAAAGGGCAGTTGGGGGGGACCCAGACCTGCAGGGGAAAGCAGCTGGGGGTGACCAGGCCTGCAGGGGAGGGCAGTTAGGGGTGACCAGGCCTGCGGGAGAGGGCAGTTTGGGGTGACCAGGCCTGCAGGGGAGGGCAGTTAGGGGCAAGCAGGCTGTCAGGGGAGCAGTTAGTCATCAATCAGGCTGGCAGGGGAGTGGTTAGGGGGGTAATCAGGCTGGCAGGCAGAAGTGGTTAGGGGAAATCAGGAAGGAAGGCAGGCGAGCAGTTGGGAGCCAGCAATCCTGGATTGTGAGAGGGTGCAGGCTGGGCTGAAGGACACCCCCCCTCCCTTGTGCATGAATTTTGTGCACTGGGCCTCTAGTTACATATAATTGCTTAAAGTCTATTTACTTTTTCTCATTTTCACATTTCTTTAAAATATAACTGACTGTCTAAGGTAAAAATAAGGGGAACAAAGGTCAAGATGGTGTAAATACCATGGCAAAGTAGCAACATTCTTAGAATGCTCACAATTACTACAGTATTATTTGAAGCTAGCTGTAAAAAGTTAAAGTTGCAGACAGTAATCTCTGTAGCAACCAATTAAAAACTAACAAAATGTTATAGCTATAAAGTGAATAAAATTATAAAATGGAATACTAAAAATATGCCAAATTTATCCAAAAGATGGCAAAGAAGGAGAATTAAGTAAACTATGAACCTATGGGACATTGTCATGGGCTGAGTTGTGTCCCGCCAAAAATTAATATATTAAAGTCCTAAGTCCAAGTACCTGACTATATTTGGAGACAGGACATTCAATGATGTAATTATGGAAAAATTAGGTCATTAGGGTGGGCCCTAATCCCATTATAAGAAGAGGACATTTGGACACAGACATACAGGGGAAACATAGAGATATGGCCATCTACAAGCCAAGGAAAGAGTCCTAAAATAACCCTCCCTTCATCACCTCCAGAAGGAACCAGCTCTGCTAACACCTTGACCTCAGACTTTCAGCTTCCAGAACTGTGAGAAAATAAATTTGTGTTATTTACCCAGCCTGTGGTACTTTGTTACAGCAGCCCTAACAAACCAATACAGACATATAGAAAACAAATACCAAGAAATGAATCTAAAAATACTTACTTTAGATATAAATGTACTAGCACTATATGTAAAATACAATGTCAGACTGAGTAGAAAACAAGACCCAATTGTATGCAGTTTACAGGAAATATACTTTAAATATAAAGACACAGGTTGAAAGTGAAATGTTGAAAAATATATACTGTACATACACACAACATAAGAAAGCTGGTATAGTCATATTATATAAGAAAAAGTAGACTTCTGAACAAGGAAAATTTCCAGAGGAAAAATAAGGACATTTTATAATGATTAAAATGGAAATGCATGGACAAAAATGTAACTATTATAATACACTAGTGGACTGGTACATGGATTTGTGCACATTGGAAGGAAATCGGGAGCCCACGCCTGCGTGCTGAGGGAGTTTCCACATCCCTGTGAGCCGCCAGGAAGTTGCATGAGGAGTCTGTCCTCCTCCTTGCAGCTTCCTGAAAAAATATTTCCAAATGTCCTTTCTGCAGTCAGGGTCACGCTTTGCTGACCAGGAGGTCCCCAGTGGATGCCTTGGGCCATGCTGGATGCTTTCCAATGCTCAGAGCCAGATAAGAGATGCTCCGAGATGAATAATACAAAGTTGGGGGTCTTAGGGGGGCGAGAGTGCTCTGTTGCCCACTTCCCACCACTCAGATCCATCTCTCTTTGACTTTTACCCTGACTGTCAGTCACCACCTTGTGGCCACTGTTACATTGCTACCTTCCTCTGCAACTCTGGGGCAATCGGTAAGGTATGAGATTTGATCTCGATGCACAAAGCAGACTTCCAGGAGCCTGGCAGTGATATCAGGCTTGCCCTGGTTACTCCAAGTGTCTGCACTTCAACCATTCTCTGGAGATTGTAACTGCAGGCTTATAGGGTATGAGGGATGTAGCAGTGTGCTAAGTAGTAGGTGGCCAGGGAGGAGCCTGAGACAGAGCCAGGGCTGGGTGCTGCGCTGCTCCCACTCATCCCGGCTCCACAGCACCTGCCACTGCCACCGCCCAGTAGCCTTGTTGCGGAGGCAGGAGAGGCTCATGCCACAGCTGTCCTCACCAGCTATGAGCCCGGCTTCTAGCTGAGCTGCGCTCCCACTGTGGGAGTGCACTGACCACCAGGGGGCAGCTTCTGCATTGAGCGTCTTTCCCTGGTCAGTACATGTAATAGCGACTGGTCAACTATATTTGTATTATCTTTGTAATAAACAACCGGAAAATAATATTAAATTTATAATAGCAGCCAAAATATCAAACACCTTAGACCAGCAGTCGCCAACCTTTCGGACCTCAGAGACCACCAGTGGGTTCACGGACCACTGCCTGGTGACCGCTGCCTTAGACTAAACCTAATGAACTTATATGGAAGACTTCTACACTGAAAATTATAAAACATCCTCAGAGAAATTAAATCAAAATCAATGGATTACTATAGAATTTTCATGGCTCAGAGCCTCAAAATGGCTAAGGTTTCTGTTCTCTCCAAATTGATGTATAGATTTAATATAGTCCTAAGCAAAATCCCAGCAGTCGTTGTTAAAGAAAATAGCAAACTAAACTTAAAACTTATATGGAAACTGAAAGGGTTTAGAATAAGAAAGACAATCTTGAAAAAGAACAAAGTTTGAGAATTTATAATCTGTAATTTCAAAATAAAGCTATAGTAATCAAGACAGTATGGTATTGGTATAAAATAAATCAATGGGAAAAAATGAAGAATCCAGACATAGGCCTACACATATATGGACAATTAAATTTCAAGGCACAAAATCAATCCCCATTGACAAATGATGCTAGGATAACCAGATATTTACAAGGAATAAAAAGAAACTTCAGCCCCATTTCATGCCATACACAAAAATGCATTCAAATTACTAGATGTACCAGTTACTAATGCGGATTTTTTTCAACAGATGGAGTTACACATATGTTGATATATATGCAATTTGATATGTATGCTATTTTATTCTATTCACAACAAACTTTAAAACTTCATATGTCAAATTTGCTGAAGGTGTTAATATCATAGATATTTTTATGCTTAAAAATGTTGAATTTCATGCCAAAAAAAGAGCATTTGAGGGAAGTTTTAATTCATTACTTTATTTTGAAGAAAAGTGCTGCTGAATACTTCTGGAAGCTTATGGTGAACATGCTCCATCTCAAGATACTTGTGAACACTGGTTTAAATGCTTTAAAAGTGATGATTTTGATGTGAAAGAAAGAATGTTCAGGTCAACCCAAAAAGTTTGAAAACCAACAACTACTAACATTATTGGATGAAGATGTGTGTCAAACTCAAAAACAATTTGAAAATGATTACTTGTTGTTCAGCAAACTATTTCTAATCATTTACAAGCAATAGGAAAGATTTCAAAGGAAGGAAAAATGGGTGCCACGTCAACTGAATGAAAGACAAATGGAAAACTGAAAAGACATCAATAAAACGTTGCTTCAATGGTGCAGGAGGCTAAGACCAACAAGTAGTTAGCATAATTGTGCAAGAAGTCCTTTAGAAGGCTAATGGACTTTGATATTCACCAGGGCTAAAAATCAGCATAATATTGCCCAGTTTGTGGCTAAATAGCTGAAGGCAATCCCCTAACCTGACAATCCTTTTATTGTTTACCAAACTTTACCTTTGATATGCCTGTTTGCTTTGCTAAAGGGCAAATGTGTATTCTAGTAAATAAAAGCAAAGGGGACTGTGAAGTTAGGGAGCTTCTCTGCTAAAGTGAAGCCTCTGCCTGGCTCCCCATGCCTTCTAAATTTATATTTCTTGTCTAGTGTATCTGTTTGTGCACAGCTCCTTCTCTAGATCTTGAACCCTAGCTGCAAATGGATGTGGCATTCACATCTGGTACCTCGAAACAGGGATTGGAGAAGAAGATTCGTCAAAGTGAAAAACGAAAAAAGTTCACTGGAAAGGTGGGAGCACTGAAAAAGGTGGGAGAAAATCACTGCATGCAAAGCCCATGCCAAGCTTTGGAAGTCACAAGCCATAAGTGGATGGGGATGTCTTTTATTTCAAGGCAGGCTATAATGGGGAAGAATTCAAATAAAAGGCAAAAATATAATTGTAAATTTTTAGCTTTGTATGTTCAAGGATAAAGAAATTAAAATGTCAAAAGGTACTCTCTTAAATCAGGCTCAAGGAAAACAAGTGCCCTTGTCATCTTTAACTAGTTGGGCTCTTGTTCAAACTGCATTATGCCTAATTCATATTGGGGATTAAAAGTCTGTAATAACTAAGGCCCTGGATCCTCTGCCTCTAGTAGGGAAAGGCTCAACAGCTAGAGGAACTGTGGCTATCAGTCCTCTCACAAAAGGACTCTTACAACTGAATGAAAGACCAATGGAAAACTGAAAAGACATCAGATTAGTGTTTCCATAATAAAGGGTCATTCTTTTTTTAAAAAATATATTTTATTGATTTTTTACAGAGAGGAAGGGAGATGGATAGGGAGTTAAAAACATCGATCAGATGCCTCCTGCACACTTGCTACTGTAGATGTGCCCACAACCAAGATGTGCCCTTGACTGGAATCAAACGTGGGACCTTTCAGTCCACAGGCCAATGCTCTATCCACTGAGTCAAACCGGTTAGGGCATAAAGGGTCATTCTTGAATAATAATGGAGCACATTCCAAGGTTAACATTAAAACCACTGAAAGTCAATAAGTTATCTCAATAAGTTATAGAATTTGCCAAAGAAAATGCCTTGGATAATAATAATTGGCTTTAAAATCTCAAAATTGTTAAAACATAAATAAATAGAAGTAACTAAAATGAAGGATTTGTGGTAGAGCTTTTCAGTGATAATTATAGGTATATTGATGGTTGGGGTCCAGTCGCTCTTCTCCCTGTAAAAGTGGAGAACCCAGCAGCAGCAACCTTAGATGTTATCTCTAAGGAAGAATGTGGCAGTTTTAAATTCAAATGGCCTGGAGAATGGAGGCCTGCTCCCTCCTCCCCCTGCCTTTTCATCAGACTTCCATATGACAGGCAGGAATTTCTGCCAACCTCATATGTCTAAACATACTTTTCCAAAGCCTTTGGTAACTTAAAACTTTGGAGTTTGCTAAATTAAATAATAAAAATTATCAAATATCTAGATATTTTAAAATAACAAACTATTGAAATATCAATCTAAATTTGCCTCATAAGAAAAGTCTAATCTGATGTCTTTTCAGTTTTCCATTGGTCTTTCATTCAGTTGTAAGAGTCCTTTTGTGAGAGGACTGATAGCCACAGTTTCTCTAGCTATTGAGCCTTTCCACACTAGAGGCAGAGGATTCAGGGCCTTAGGTATTATAGACTTTTGATCCCCAATATTAATAGATTTGAATCTATTAATTAAATATGTCTTGCATTTTATTTTAAATATATCCTTAAAATGTGAATGTATTACTAATGTAAGAAATGCTAAGTATTGAACTTGCCAACTAGAAATCTGAGGCTTCTAAGAGTTTAAAGTTCAAACTAAGTTTGGAGAAATTATGATTGTGATAATAAAATGCATAAAGTTTAGAAATTCATTTTTAAGAAAAATAATTCCTGTGTTTAGAGAAATTAGTAGTTCTAAATATCTTATAGTCCTTAGTGAGCTACGTTTGGTAAAATTTCAACTTAATATATAGTATTTTATATGGTCTGATTAAAAAAGAGGATTAATTCTATGGTCTCGACCAAATTTTCAATATTAAAACCAGTTTAAATTTAATTGATATATTTTAGAATAATTACAAAGGGTGTATAAAATAATTTTTGGGTTATGTATATTTAATAGTCTTTCCAAGTTAAATTTGAAGACTTTAACCAAGGGATAGCTTTGGGACATTTCAAGGACCCTGGAATGATTCAAGAATTTTTTCTCTCTTAAAAGAAATCTTTTTGAACTAAACTAGGCCAATCTAATATACTTGAAATCATGTGGGAAGCTTTATCCAATAAAAATTAATAACTGTGTTCTATTTATATTCATATATTTTAAATGTTATAAAGGTTTCAACCTCTAAGGGATGGCAAAACAAAGTTGCTGAATACCTCTTAAGCAAAACCAGGTTATTCAGCAATGGATTTTTAAAACAACAACCCTCAAACAGCCTGTTCTTTAGATAGACTGGGGGATCGGGTGGCATCTGTACTTCATAGGTCAAATGTATAAGTTTACTTACTTTACTTTTTCAATAAAAATGCATACTTTAATTAGTTAATAAGTTAGTGTTCTAGAATGTAACCAAGGTCTCATATAATCTCATTTATATGAGAAGCCAATATTTTATGAGCAACCTGGTTCTAGTAAAGTCCAAAGTAAAAATTTGTATACATATGCAAATGAGCATTAGCCAAAAAGAATGCAGTTTAAAAGTAAATTTTAAGCTTAATAGAAAGGAGAAATTTTTAAATCTCTTCCAATACTATTTACAAAGTAAACTAAAAGTTATTATTCAAGCATTGAATCTCACCATTAATAAGACACCATAAGTAAAAAGAGAGTTACTTTTACTTTATATGTATGCATTACAGTACTGGCCAGCATCTGAAAAGCAACCAAGTTTGTTGTTCTGTTTAAAAGAAAGAAAAAAGTTTTTAAAAGAAACTCCCTAAATGTTGCCTAGAAATTACTCTGGGAGAAAAAAACAGAGGAGATTCCCTTCAAATACCTAGAAAACTGTAATTAAAAGTCAATGTATTATCTAAAATTCCCAACATAAAAAAACAAAAAAGGGGGATTAGTGAAGAAATCTCTTGTAAGTAAACTACAACAAGCCTTAATTACTTTAAATTTTTTTTCACTTTTAATGCTAATGGCAAAACACACATGGACTTGCACTGGTGTCAGAATAAACCAAAGAAAAATGGTCTGGTTAAAAAGAAAAAAAAACCAAGTCTAGTTTATGGAAGGGTCCCTTTATTAACCTTTGGTTAAGGATATGCTTGTGCATTTCCAGAAAACTCCTCCAAGCCCCTGTGGATTCCCACAACATGAATCCAAGAGAGGCCTCACCCTGTACCTGTGGCTGCAGATAATCGACTACTCCAACCACAGATAGCAGTGACCCCAAGTAACATGATGAGACAGAGGAGAAACAGTCCAGAGAAGGGGGCTGGTAAAAATGCCTTACCATGCTAGCAATCACCAGCTGTGCATCAGTGCAGGTTGTCCTGGACCAAGCCAAAGAAGGTCGGACCTGCATTGCCATTGTTCACCATTTGTCCACCATCCAGAACTCAAATATCATTGCTGTCATGTCACAAGGGGACAGTGATTGTCAAGGGGACTCAAAGAACTGATGGCCCAGAAAGGAGCTTACTGCAACTAGTTTCTTTGATGCCTGACAACAATTCTAAAAGGACATGAAAGAACTCAATACTTTTCATTGAATCTAAAAGTCTTAAAAGGGTCCTGGCCAGTTTGGCTCAGTGGATAGAGCATCTGCTTGCGGATTGAAGGGTTCAGGTTCGATTCTGGTCAAGGGCATGCACCTTGGTTGTGGGCACATCCCCAGTAGGAGGTGTGCAGGAGACAGCTGATTGATGTGTTCTCTCTCATCAATGTTTTTAACTCTCTATCCTTCTCCCTTCCTCTCTGTAAAATATCAATAAAATATATATTTTGAAAAATATAATTTAAAAAGGCTTAAAAGGACCCAAACCCTGCAAATGGCATACATCTTTCTAAATTTATTAAGAAAACAAAAAAGGGGGAAATACCAGAGGTTAATGGACTTTGACATTCAGCAGGGCTAAAAATAAGCATAATATTGGCCTGCTTGTGGCTGAATGACTAAAGGCAATCCCCTAACCCAGTGGTCGGCAAACTCATTAGTCAACAGAGCCAAATATCAACAGTACAACGATTGAAATTTCTTTTGAGAGCCAAATTTTTTAAACTTAAACTTCTTCTAATGCCACTTGTTCAAAATAGACTCTCTCAGGCCTTGGTATTTTGTGGAAGAGCCACATTCAAGGGGCCAAAGAGTCGCATGTGGCTCGCGAGCCACAGTTTGCCAACCACTGCCCTAACCTGACAATCCTTTTATTGTTTACCAAACTTTACCTTTGATATGCCTGTTTGCTTTGCTAAAGGGCAAATGTGTATTCTAGTAAATAAAAGCAAAGGGGACTGTGAAGTTAGGGAGCTTCTCTGCTAAAGTGAAGCCTCTGCCTGGCTCTCCATGCCTTCTAAATTTGTATTTCTTGTCTAGTGTATCTGTTTGTGCACAGCCCCTTCTCCAGATCTTGAACCCTAGCTGCAAATGGATGTGGCACTCACACAATGGCATGAAAGAAAGTCTTTTTTGCATCGAATTGTGACTGGTGATGAAAGTAGATTTATTTTGAGAATCCCAAATGCACAAAATCATGGGTTGATCCAGGTCAACCATCAACATCAACTGCAAGGCCAAATCACTTCAGAAAGAAGACAATGCTCTGTGTTTGGTGGGATTAGGAAGGTGTGGTGTATTATGAGTTTCTAAAACCAGGTGAAACCGTTAATATTGATTGCTACTGACAACAAATGATCAATTTGAACCACGCTTTGATCATGAAACAACCAGAATGGGCCAGAAGACACAGCAAAGTAATTTTGCTTCATGATGACGCACCATCACACACTTCAAAACCAGTTAAAGACAAGTTAAGAGATCTTGCCTGGGAAGTATTAACCCACCCGCCATATTCACCAGACCTTGCTCCTTCAGATTATCACTTGTTCTGATCAATGACACATGCACTTTCTCAGCAGCACTTCAAAATGTACAAAGAAATGGAAAGTTGGGTCTCTGAATGATTTGCCTCAAAACAAGAAAATCCATATTATTAACCAGTACACCTAGTATATTATATTTCTAAATGGAAAAGCTTAGATAATGAAACTTCTAGAAGAAAAAGTAGGAAAACATATCTTCATAACTTGTAGAGTAGGCAAAATATTTCTTAGCCAGAACACAAAAAGCACCAAAATAAAGTGGGGAGAGGGAGGTAAATTTGACTTTATCGATTTAAAAATTTTCTGCTCATCAAAAGACCTCATTCGGTAAATAAATAAGAAAGGTACAGAATATGAGAAATGAATGACTCATATCCAGAATAAGAAATCAACTGAATAAAAAAATGGACAAAAGTCTGCAAATGACACTTTAAAAAAGAAAACAAACACATGGTCAACAACATTGTAAATATCTCTGATCATTATGAAATACAAACTAAAGCCACTACAAGCTACCGTGTCACACACTAAAATAAAAATGGCTTTCAATACCAAGCCCTGGCAAAGGTGAGCAGCTAGACCTTTATACATTGCTAGTGAGGTTTATGTTATTTAACATAAAATAGCAATTGTAGATAAGCATTTGGCAGTTTCTTATTAAAGGTCAATACTTATTTACCTTATGAGACAAAAATTCCACTCCTATGTATAGACCCAAGAGAAATGAAACATAGGTGCACAAAAAGACTAGTATAAAGATGATCATAGCACCCTTATTCATAATAGATCAATTTTGTGGGGAAAATATGAAAACCAATTAACAAGAAAATAAACAAATTTCATTAAATAAAATACTAATCATCAGTGAGAAGGTACAAAAGAACATAAAATGTTATTTTTAAATATTATACCATTTAAATTAAGAACAAGGACATAGAAAATTGGTGTATGATGACAGAAATCAGAAATCATTGCCTCTGGTGGTGGTGGGGGGCGGGGGGCGGGTAGTTAAAAGTTGACAGGCCCCGCTGGCATGGCTCAGTGGTTGAGTGTCGACCTAGGAATGAGGAGGTCAGGGTTTGATTCCTGGTTGCAGGCTCTATCCCCAGTGTGGGGCATGCAGGAGGCAGCCAATCAATGATTCTCTCTCATCATTGATGTTCTATCTCTCTCTCCCTCTCCCTTTTCTGTGAAATCAATAAAATAATAAATAAATAAAATAAAAAAGTTGATGAGGGCTGCATGAGGGAGTTTACCTGAGTGGTGGTAATATTCCACATCTTCTTTTGACTGGTAGTTACAACTATAAAAACATTATACTGAACACTTAAGATTCATACCTTTTGTTGTTAGTAAATTATACATTAATTAAAAAATAAACTGCTATTCTATAACAAAATGATACCTTGACAGAGCTTTACAATTTTATTTCATACTATAGACTTAAGATTATAATAAACCCTAAGGCACTCAGGTAAAGAATAACATGAGTGGAAATACAACAGAGAAGACATGTACATAGACACTAGATCTCAAGAACAATAAGAGGCATATCCTTTTTTTAAAATCTTTATTGCTGAGAGTATTACAAATATCCCCCACTTTTTTCCCCTCTTGCCACCTACCACCTGGTTCCCACGCCACCCAAGGCCTTCAACAAACTATGTTCATATATGTCTGTGTTCATGGGCAATGCATATATGCATGTAAATTCTTTGGTTAATCTCTTCCTGCCCCTCCCCATTCCCTCTGAGATTCTTCAGTCTGTTCCATGGTTCCATGCCTCTGGGTCTATTTTATTCATCAGTTTATTATGTTTATTAGATTCTACATATTAGTGAGATGATGTGATACTTATCTTTCTCTGACTGGCTTATTTTACTTAGTATAATACTCTCCAGGTCCCTACATGCTGTCTCAAAGAATAATAGATCCTTCTTTTTTACAGCTACATAGTATTCCATTGTGTAAATGTATCAAAGCATTTTTACCCATTCCTCTACTGATGGGCACTTGGGGCTGTTTCCAGATCTTAGCTATTGCAAAGTGTACTGCCATGAACATAGGGATGTATATATTTTTTTCTGCTTGGTGTTTTGGAATTCTTAGGATATATTCCCATAAGTGGGATCATTAGATAAAATGACAGTTCCGTTTTTAATTTTTTGAGGAAACTCCACACTGTTTCCCATAGTGGCAGCACTAGTCTGCATTCTCACCAGCAGTGTACTAAAGGTTCCTTTTTATTCACACCCACGCCAGCACTTGTTTGATTTATTGATGGTAGATATTCTGGCGGTTATGAGATGGTACCTCACTGCTGTTTTAAATTTCAACTCTCTGATGATTAGCGGCATTGAGCATTTTTTCATATGTCTCTGGGCCATTTGCATGTCCTCTTTAGAGAAGTATCTATTTAGGACCTCTGCCCATTTTTTAATTGGATTGATTGTCTTCTTTTATGAGTACTTTATATACTTTGGTATTTAACGCCTTATCAGATGCATTATTAGAAAATATGATTTCCCATAAAGTGAGTGCCCTTTTCATTTTTATGGTGGTTTCTTTTTGCTGTGCATGAGCTCTTTGGTTTGATGTAATCCCATTTGTTTGTGTTTTTTTTTTTCCTTTGTTTCTCTTGCCTATCTGTGAAAATTCTGCTACATGAGATGTTTGCGATTTTGCTGCCTACATTTCTTCTAGGATTTTTATGATCTCATGACTTACATTTAAGTCTTATTCATTTTGAATATATTCTTGTGTATGGTGTAAGTTGGTGGTCTAGTTTCATTTACTTATTTATTTACTTTTTGCATATACCTGTCCAATTTCCCAACACCATTTATTAAGAGACTGTCTTTGCTCCATTGTATACTCTTACCTCCTTTGTCAAATATTAATTGAGCATAATGGCTTGGATCCATTCCTGGGTTCTCTCTTCTGTTCCACTGATTGATATGTCTATTCTTGTGCCAGTATCAGGCTGTTTTGATTACAGTGACTTTGTAGTATAGTTTCATATCCGGTACTGTGACCCCTCCAACTTTATTCTTCCTTCTCAAGATTGATGTGGCTATTTGGGGTCTTTTTTGTTCCATCTAAATTTTTGGACTGTTTGTTCTAGATCTGTGAAATACGCCTTTGGCATTTTAATAGGGATTACATTGAAAATCTATAGATTTGTTTATGTAGTATGGACATTTTAATGATGTTAATTCAACCAATCCTTGAACACGGTGTATTCTTCCACTTGTTTATATCTTCCTCTTTTTTTCAACATCCTGTGGATTTCCAAGGGCAGGTCTTTTACCTTTGTGGTTATGTTTATTCCTGAGTATCTTTTTTTTTTTTTTTTTTTGCAATGGTAAATGGGATATTGTTTTTTAGTTCCTCTTTCTGCAAGTTCATTGTTGTTGTACAAGAATGTAATGGTTTTTAGCTAATAATTTTGTATCCTGATACATTGCTAAATTCATTTATTAGATCTAGTAGTTTTTTAGTGGGGTCTTTAAGATTTTCTATGTACAATATCATGTCATCTACAAATATTAACACTTTTACTTCCTCCTTTCCGATATGGATGCCTTCATTTTTTCTTCTTTTGTGCTCACTATGGCTATGACTACCACTATTATCTATCCTATCCTAGATAGTAAAGAGGTGATATGCAAATTGACTATCACTCTAACACACAAGACAGCTGCCCCCATGTGGTCAAAGATAGCTGCACCCATGTGGACATAAGATGGGAGCGACCAGGCCAGCAGAAGAGGGCAGTTAGGAGAGACCAGGCCTGCTGGAGAGGATAGTTGGGGGAAACTAGGCCAGCAGAGAGGACAGTTGGGGGGGACCAAGATCTGCAGGGAAGGGCAGTTTGGGGTGACCAGAATGGCAAGGGAGGTCAGTTAGGGGTGATGAGGCCAGAAGGGGAGGGCAGTTGGGGGCAACCATGTCTGCAGGGGAGGACAGTTGTGGGGGGACCCAGGCCTGCAGGAGAGGGCAATTAGGAGTGACCAGGCCAGCAGGGGAGGGCAGTTAGGGGTGACCAGGCCAGCAGGGAAGGGCAGTTAGGGGCAACCAGGCTGGCAAGATAGGGAAGTTAGGGGTGACCGGGCCAGCAGGGAAGGGCAGTTGGGGGTGGCCATGCCTGCAGGGGAGGACAGTTGCGGGTGACCAAGCCAGCAGGGGAGGGCAGTTGGGGATGACCAGGCTAGCAGCAGAGGGCAGTTCAGGGAAATTGGGGCAGCAGGGGAGCAGTTAGGCATTGATCAGGCTGGCAGGGGAGTGGTTAGGGGGTGATGAAGCTGGCAGGGAGAAGAGGTTAGGGGCAATCAGGCAGGCAGGCTGGTGACCAGTTGGGAGCCAGAAGTCCTGGATTATGAGAGGGATCCCAGATTGGAGAAGGTGCAGGCTGGGCTGAGGGACCCACCCTCCCTTGTGCACGGATTTCATGCATCAGGCCTCTAATATATATATGTGTGTGTGTGTGTGTGTGTGTGTGTGTGTGTGTATGTGCCTAAGTGACCATTATATATATATAAAAGCCTAAGTGACCATTACAACTGAACAACCAGAACAACTGGAACAACTGGTCAACCAGTCACTATGATACACACTGACCACCAAGGGGCAGGCGCTCAACACAGTAGCTGCCCCCTGGTGGTCAGTGCACTTTCACAGTCAACCTCCCATGGCTGGCCAACCTCCTCAGTCCCTCCCCCCAGCCAGTCCCTCCCCAGGCAGCCACCCCAATTGGGGCGGGTCAGCCAACCTCCCATGGTCCCTCCCCCTGTCCATTCCTCCCGGCCAGCAGGCCCCCATTGGGACTCAGCAAGATGGCCCCGATCAGCCTTGATCACTGGCCAGGCCTAGGGACCCTACCTGTGCACAAATTCTTGCACCAGTCCTCTAGTGTTCAATAAGAGTGGTGAAAGCAGAAATCCCTGACTGTTCTTGTTCTTAGGGGAAATGCTTTTAGTTTTTTTTTGTTTGTTTTTTTTAATATATTTTATTGATTTTTTTACAGAGAGGAAGGGAAAGGGAGAGTTAGAAACATTGATGAGAGAGAAACATCAATCAGCTGCCTCCTGCACATCCCCTACTGGGGATGTGGCCGCAACCAAGGTACATGCCCTTGACCCAAGTCGAACTTGATACCCTTGAGTCCGCAGGCCGATACTCTATCCACTGAGCCAAACCGGTTAGGGCAATGCTTTTAGTTTTTGCCCACTGTGTATGATGTTGGTTGTAGGTTTGTTATATACAACCTTAGTTATGTTGGAGTATGATTCCTTTATTCCCAGTTTGCTGAAAGTATCAATAATGGCTGTTGGATCTTATTTAATGCTTTTTCTGTGTCTATTGATATAATCATGTGATTGTCTTTCACTTTTTTATGTGATATATATTTATTAATTACCAAATATTGTACCAGCCTAGCATCCCTGGAATAAATCCCACTTGGTCATGGTGTGTGATCTTTTTAATATATTGCTGGATACAATTTGCTAATATTTTGTTGAAGATTTTAGCACTTATGTTCATCCAGGATATTGGCCTATACTTCTCTTTGTAGTACCTTTATCTGTTTTGGAATTAGGATAACACTGGCTTCTTAAAAAGAGCTTCGAAGTGTTCTTTCCTCTTGGGTTTTTTGGAATAGGTTGAGGAGGATAGGTGTTAGTTCTTCTTTGAACATTTGGCAAAATAAGTCTGTGAAGTCATCTGGTCTAGGACTTATGTCTGCTGGGAGTTTTTTGTTTTTCTGTTTTTTATTACTGTTTCAATTTCATCAGTTGTTACTGGTTTATTCAGGTTTTCCAATTCTTCCTGATTCAATTTTGGAAGATTGTATATTTCCAGGAAATTGTCCATTTCAACCAGGTTGTTCAATTGTTGGTATATATAACCCTTTGCATTTCTGTGATGTCAGTTGTTACTTCTCCTCTTTTTATTCTGATTTTATTTATTTGGGTCTTCTCTCTTTATTTCTTGATGAGTTTGGCTAAAGGTTAATTGATCTTTCTTTATCTTTTTAAAGAACCAGCTCTTAGTTTCTTTGATCTTCTGTATATTTTTTAGTTTCTATGTCATTTATTTATGTTATGATGTTTATTATTTCCTTTCTCCTGCTTACTCTGGGCTTTTCTTGTTATTATTTTCCTAATTCTTTTTGATGTAGGTTTAGATAGTTTGAGCTTTATCTTCCTTCTTAAGGTAGGCCTGTAAATACTAATAAACTTTCCTCTCAGGCCCTAGCTGGTTTGGCTCAGTGGATAGAGTGTTGACCTGTGGACTGAAGGGTCCCAGGTTCGATTCCAGTCAAGGGCACATGCCTGGGTTGTGGGCATCCCCAGTAGGAGGCATGCAGGAGGCAGCCGATCAGTGATTCTCTCTCATCACTGATGTTTCTCTCTCTCTCTCCCTCTCCTTTCTGCTCTGAAATCAATAAAAACATACACACACACACACATATACACACACACACACACATATACATATATATATATGAGAAGCCCGGTGCATGAATTCATGCATGGGTGGGGTAAAGCCAGGTTGGCCAGGGCGAGGGGTCATGGACAGTTGGCCAGCCTGCCTGCTGGTCGAACTCCTAGTCAAGGGGACAATTTGCATATTAGCCTTATCTTATATAGGGTAGACACTGAGTGGCCAAATTATTACGCGTTCAGAGATCATAATAATATGGCTACTCAATGTATGTGTGTGTGTGTGTATAAAACTTTCCTCTCAGGACTGCTTTTGCTGTGTCCTATAAATCTGGCATTTTTTTGCGTTCATTTTTATTTGTTTCCGGGTAGGTTATTATTTTTTCCTACCTTATCTTTCAAATCACTGATTTGGTCCTCTGATTCATCCAATCTACTTTTAATTCCTTCCAGTGTATTCTTGATGTCAGATATGGTATTCTTCATTTCTGACTGGTCCTTATTCATGGTTCAATGTTCTTTTTCATGCTGATGTAGTCCTACTAAGTTCCTTATAAATATAAATATACTAAGTTCCTTGAGCATACTTATAACCATTACTTTGAACTCTATATCCAATCAATTGCTTGCCTCCATTTCATCTAGATCTTTTCCCAGATAATCCTCCTGTTCTTTTATTTTGGGTTAATTTCATTGTTTCCCAATTTTAGCTGTCTCTTTGTATTTTTTTATATGTATTAGATAGAACTGCTATGATTCCCAGTCTTCATGGAGTGGCCATATATAGTAAGAGCCCTAGGGACCCTGTGGTGCAGTATACTTGATATTCTGAGCTGGATACTCTAGGAATATCACTTGTATGGGGTATGTTGCCTCTCCTATTGTAATTTGTCTTGATAGTTATTTTTCTGTTTGTGAGTGGAAATTACTCTCAAGCTAGCTGAGTGCTATGCAAGCTGTTGTACAGATGCTGACAGAAAAACACACAAAAGAAACAACAAAAGGAGTAAAAAAGAGAAAAGAAATAATAAAACAAAAAAGAATACAGAGAAACCAAGATGTGGTGGCCTTGTTAAATGCAGTACTTGCATCATCCCACAACCACATCAAAATTACAACTAAATACAAAAAAACCCCACTCAGAACCACCTGAAATCTGGCACAATGGAGGTTCTACAACTAGAAAAGTAAAAAAGAAACCACATTGAGACTGCTAGGAGGGGTGAAAACATGCAACGGGCTGGTCCTACACCCATGTATGGCATGTTTTTTAATTAGGGGGGATATCTTGGCTGAGGAGGCCTCACATGAGAAGCAAGGTATCCCCCTCTCACACCAAGACCATCAGCCCAGGGTTATAATGCTGGAAAGAAAAGTCCCCATAACTTCAGGCTGTAAAAACCAGTGGGGATTGTAGCTGAGTGACATGGAGGCAGCCAGAAACCCAGATAGCTCTTCCTAAAGGGTCAGTGCACAGACTTACTCTGACTCACTCCCTCTGAACTCTAGTGCTGGAGCAGCAGCTTGATAGGATCCAGGGACATATGGGGAAGGAACTAAATTGTCTGGCATCAGGGCAAGAACTAGGGGACAGCTTTCACCCAGACAAAGTGCTATCCTGGGTGAAGTATGCTCAAGGTAATTGTTCCTCTGCTGATACCTCCCCCTGCACAGAGCTGACTGGCAGGTGCCATATCTGAACCTCTACCATGTCCTGGTGATGCCCTGAGATCCTGCCCCACCTAATTAGCAGCTCCACCAAAGCTGTCTGCAGTGGCTTTTCCATATAAATGGCCTGTCTTGGATCAGACTTCAGAATTTCCTAATCTCTCAAACAAGTAGTAGCTGGACTCAGTATGCTCAATCACTCTCCATAAGTGGCCCCAGCTGGGTCAGGTGGCCTCAGGCACAGCACAGACAGCGACCGATTTTGCACCACCCAGGAGCCCTCAGAGATAGTGCACATGATGGACAGTTTCAGACTACACCAGATTACAACTCTATCACACCTATGAGCAACACACTCAAAGGGCAGACTCGGTGAGCACCAAACCCCCACTAAAGCATGTTCTGCTCCATTGGGTTATCTCCTGCAAGGTAGCTCTTCTGCTGTAGTCACAGCTATCCTCACAGCCAATAGGTCTGGGGATCAATTCTGCCCACTGACACCAACAACAATCAAGGCTCAACTACAATAGGAGAGGGCATACAGCTCACATAGAGAGAACCAGACTACCAGAGTGCCTAGCTCAGGTGACTGGGGAGGCTGAACCAATGGATCCTATGGGACACCTACTACACAAGGCCATTCTACTAATTCCAGGAGACATAGCAGCACTTCCTAATACATAGAAACAAACACAGGGAAGCAGCCAAAATGCAGAGACAAAGAAATGTCAGAACGGAAAGAACAGAAGAAATATCCACACAAAAAACCCTAAATGAAATGGAAGCAAGTGACTACTGAATACAGAGTTGAAAACAATAGTTATAAGGATGCTGAAGAAACTTCATGAGAGCCTGAAGGATCTTAGTGTCAATGTCAAGGAACTTAGTGAAAACATCAAAGACATCAAAAAGGACCAGTCAGAAATGAAGGATACAATCATTTGAAGTAAATAAACAGTAGAGCAGAAGATGCCACAAATCAAATCAGTGATTTGGAATATGAGGAAGCAAAAAAACACCCAATCAGAAGAGCAAATGAAAATAGAATCCAAAAATATGAAAATAGTGAGCATCTGGGACAACTTCAAGTGTACCAACATTCACATAAGGCAGAAGCTGGGAGGAGAAGAGAGCGAGCAAGAAACTGAAAACGTTTTTAAAGAAATAATGACAGAAAACTTCCCCTACCTGGTGAAAGAAATAGACTTACAAGTCCAGAAAGTGCACAGTCCCAAATGAGATGAACCCAAAGAGGCCCATACAAAGACACATCATCACTATTAAAATGCCAAAGGTTAAGGACAGAGAAAATCTTAAAAAGCAGCAAGAGAAAAGCAGTTGTTACCTACAAGGGAGCACTCAAAACAACTGTTAGTTAACTTCTCAACAGAAACTTTGCAGGCCAGAAGGGAGTGGCAACAAATATTCAAAGTGATTCAAAGCAAGGAACTACAACCAAGATTACTCCACCCAGCAAAGCTTTCATTAAGAATTGAAGGTTAGATGAAGAGCTTCACAGACAGGAAAAAGATAAAGGAGCTCATCACAACCAAAACAGTATTAAATGAAATGTTGAAGGGTATTCTTTAAGCAGAGGAAGAGGAAGAGATTCTGGGCCTCATGAGAGATTCTCTGGTGCAATTCAATATCAGACACTGTCCATGAACTGATCCTAAGTAATCTTAAAGTGTCCTGCTCTGACAGTCCTTGGTTAAGTTTCCTCTTCAGATAATCTTTAGGTGGTAATTCAGGGTGACTTTTTCTCAATTTAGTTTTATTTTAATTTGGGTTTGGGGAGGAGATTTGAGAAACATCTACCTATAACGCTGCCATCTTGAAACTCCACTATTTTTCTGTCTAGGACCAAAGATTCCAGGAGAAGGAGACTATCAGGAGTTTAAGGGAATTAAAGATAACAGAGTGCCAAATTAAGAGTTCCCCTTTGTAATCTTAAAAATGCTAGAGTGGAATTATAAAGTGTGAATCTATATTAATCTTAAGGCCCTTGCTACTTACAAACATTCCCTCTGCTATGATGTCTCCCATGCTTTGGGAACTACTGGTCTAAACGAACCAGGGCAAATGGAGTATGAGTGGTCTCTAAAAGAACTCCAGAATTGGAGACTTCACAATTTTGTTCATAATTATTTACAATGATTACTGAGATGACCATATGTCCCAGTTCAATCCCAATCCAACTTTACACTGCTGTCCCAGCATAATCATTAATCATATGCCCTTTTATACAACAATATGTCATGATTTGGAACAATCCTATCTAATAAAAGAGAAGCATGCAAATTGACAGTACCTCTGCTATACCCACAGGCCACACCCACCAGCCAATCTGGAGCAAGTATGCAAATTAACCCAACCAAGATGATGGCAGCCACAGAGCTGGAGGGAGCAGGAGGCTTGGTTGTCCCTAGCTATGGAGGAAGCCAAGCTTCTCGCCCACCTTGGCCAGCCCTGGCCTCCACTCAAGGCTACAAAGTTTCAATTATAGAAGGTAAATAAATCCCAGATACCTGCTTCCAGCTGGCCCTGGCCTCCACTCAAGGAGGTGCTAAAAAAAAAAAAAGCAAAAAAGGAGGGGCTGGGAGCTTGGGTCACTGGGGGACGTGGCCATGTGGCCAGCCTGCAAACAGGCATCAGCCCCTCACTCAGGCTTGCCAGGCACCACAGCAGGGACCCCCATCCTGAAGGGGCTGTGGCCAGCCTACAAACAGCCATCAGCCCTTCACCCAGGCTGGCCAGGCACCCCAGTGGGGACCCCCACCCTGAAGGGGGTGTGGCCAGCCTGAAAACAGCCCTCAGCCCCTCATCCAGGCTGAATACACCCCCATGGGGTGAGGGTCCCCGCTGGGGGGTATGGCCAGCCTGCAAACAGTTGTTATCCCCTCACCCAGGCTGGCCAGGCACCCCAGCAGGGACCCCCAACCTGAAGGGGGTGTGGCCAGCATGAAAATGGCCTTCAGACCCTCACCTGGACTGGCCAGGCACCCAAGTGGGACCCACACCCTGATCTGGGACACCCTCCAGGGCAAACCAGCCAGCCCCCACCCATGCACCAGACCTCTATACTATTAAAAGGGTAGGGTAATATGCTAATTAGACTGGGAGACCTTCAAGGAGACCTTTTGGACATTCTTCTGGACAAAGCCTTGGTGGCAGGGCCAAGGTAGAGGCAGTTAGAGGCCAAGAGGGGAGGGCAATTGTGGGTGATCAGATCAGGATGAGACAGCAATTTTGGGTGATCAGGCTGGTGGGGGCGGGGCCATTGGGGGTAAGCAGACCAGCAGGAGGGTCAGTTGGGGGCGAGCAGGCTGTCAGTGGGGGTCAGTTGGAGGTGATCAGGTCAGCGGGGGGAGGGGGGAGTTTGGAGTGAGCAGACCAGCAGGGGGGCAGCTGGGGCTGAGCAGGCCAGTGAAGAGGGAAGGTTGGGGCAAGCAGGCCAGCAGAGGGTGTAGTTGGGGGTGAGCACATTGGCACAGGGGGGCAGTTGGGGGCAATCAGACTGGGGGGGGGGGCATTTGGGGGTGAGCAGGCCAGCAGGCAGAGTGGTTAGGGGCAATAAGGCAGGCAGGCAGGCAGGTGAATGGTTAGGAGCCAGCATTCTCGGATTGTGAGAGGGATGTCCGACTGCCGGTGTAGGCCCAATCCCTATAAACCGGCAGTAAGACATCCTTCGAGGGGTCCCAGATTGGAGAGGGTGCAGGCCGGGCTAAGGAATACACCCCTCCTCCCCCCATGCATGAATTTCGTGCACCGGGCCACTAGTCTACTATATAGGAGGCACCAGGTTGATCATTCACCTGTCCATCATTTTCTGAGCACCTCTTCTGGACTGGCTTTGTGACAATGACTAGAAAGGTGAGGAACATAGTTCCCAGCCCCCAAGAACTCAGGGATGGAAGATCAGGCCAAGGAGGGAAAGGGAACCACTTAATGACAACAAAAGTGATGAAAGTCACACAGAGGTCTATGCCATAAGGTGTTGGGATCACAGGGAAGGAGGGTGGATGAATCAAAGGAACACCAGGTTCCACAGGGAAAAGGGCAAGCATATCAGTTAATCAGTGATGCCAGACAATGAATCTACTCCACAGAGGCAGGTAGCTCTTAAACTGGTGTGGAAAGGATCAAAGTGAGAAAAACACAGTTTCCAACTCATATTTTTTTCAATGATTGTTAAGAAAACCTGCCCTGCCTGGTGAATAGTGTAATATGTAGAAATAAAGATGATTGCAAAAGAAAGCTATTCTCTACAATTTACTAGTTTGTTTTTCTGTTTGGTTTTTTGGTTTTGGATATTTGTCCCATTGATTTTCAGAGAGAGCAGAAGAGAGTGAGAGAGGAACCATGTGAGAGAGATATTGATTGGTTGCTGCCTGTGGTTGCCCCTACTGGGGATGGTTGGTTGCTGTCTATGGTTGCCCCTACTGGGGCAGGGAAATCTGCAACCCAGGTATGTGCCCCTTTCAGTCTGCTGGCGGACCTCTAACTACAGAGGAGAACTGGCCAGGGTGACAATTAACTAATTTTTTAAAATTGGATCATGTTACTTTCTAGCTTAAAACCATTCATGGGTTGATTACTGTTCTCAGAATAAAATTCACACTCCTTCTCATGGCCCACAAGCTCTGCCCTTCTGCAGCGACAATCCCTGCTGTTCTCACACTAGCTCACACAGACACACAGAGGCAGCCTTAAAAAGCCAAATTCTTTCCCAGTCGAGCTCTTTTCTTGAGCTTTTCTGTTTCCTCTGCCTTGTGTACTTTTCCCCCAGGAATTTAAAGGTCTGAGTTATATACAGTGAAAGCCCACCTGAAAATGACACCAGCACAGAGAAAAGTGACCAAACCAAGGGATTAGCAAAGGTGACTCCTGCTGAGGTCATAGAGCACCCAGATCATCAGCTGCACTGCTGGGCCCTGGTGTCTGGAACTGGCCCAGCATGCTGGGTGCTGGCCTTTTCCCCATGGAACCACATTTGTTACTGTTGGGAGTTCCCTCATAAAGTCCTAGTACTGTATCACTACACAATTCTCAAATTATAGGATGCACAGCCCGAGTTCTGTTCTGAGAATGGAAAACAGAGTATCCAATACATCTTTCTGGAGAATCAAATTTATTACAAAACTTGAGAGAACCAAATACTTAAATAACACCCCCCCCCCCAGAAACATGGGAGCAAAGGAGAGCAGGGGAGGGAGAAGAGCCCCAGGAAAAGAAGTTCCAGTCTCTCAAGTTTCATTCCTGTGGAGGCCTAGGGGTGGACTCACAGGGAAGGCAGCTTCTCCACAGGGAGGGGGCTCTAGGCAGTCTTCCAAGCTCAGAAGGTATTTTGGATAAGATCCTTCTGAAGATCATGGAGATGCTGGATACTGTCCTGACATGAATCCCATGCAGAGAATGCCTGGGCAGTTTGCACACCTCCATGGTCCACTGGCCCAAGCCCTCTAACCTTTCCCACACTGCATGTGTTTCTGGCACCGCTCTCACCGCAGCTGTTTATATTCAGCCTCTGGCTCATGTCCCACACCACATGGCCGGCCTCTCTCTTGCACTCTGGATGGGTGAATTGTCACCCTCTCCTGCACTCTGACCCCATGAACTGTGGTCCTCTTGAAGTCTGGTTGAGTGAACTATAGACCTCTCCCTCTCTGATTGGTTAACTGTCCTCCTCTCCTGCTCTGGCCTGGTGAACTGTCCTCCCCTCATGCTTTGCCCCCGTGGACTGTCTTCCTCTCTGGCTGGGTGAACAGTCCCCCTCGTGCTCTGGCCGTGTGAACTGTGATCCACTTGTGCTCTGGCCGGAAGAAATGTCTTCTCACAACCTGGTCCGTAGAACTGTCCTGCCCTTTAGCTTAGGCCATGTGAAGTGTGGTGCCCTCATGCTCTGGCTGGGAAAACTGAACCCCTCCTGCTATGGCCATGAAAACTGTGGTCCCCTCGGGCTCTGGCCTGGTGAAATGTCCTCCTCTTACACTCTGGCCGAATGAACTGTCCTCCTCTCAGACTGTGGCCAAAGGGACTGTCCTCCTCTGGTGCTCTGGCCAGATTAACGCTTCTCTTCTGGTGCTCCAGCTCGATGAACTGTCTACCTCTGGTGCTCTGGCCGAGTGAACTGTCTTCCCCTCATGCTCTGGCCAGGTGAACTGTGGTGAACTGTCTGCCAATCATGCTCTGGTCGAGTGAACTGTCTTTGCCTTGTACTCTGGCTGGGTGAACTGTTCCCAGCACTCTGGCCAAGTGAACTGTCTTCATCCCGTGCCCTGGCCCAGTGAACTATCTTCTCCTTGTGCTCTGGCCAGGTAAACTGTCCCCCTTGTGCTCTGGCCAGGTGAACTGTGGTGAAGTGTGCCCCTCATGCTCTTGCCCAGTGAACTGTCTTCTCCTCATGCTCTGGCTGAATGAACTGTGATGCTCTGTCCTCCCCTTGCACTCCGGCTGGGAGAAATGTTCCCAGCACTCTGGCCGAGAGAACTGTCTTCACCTCATGCTCTAGCTGGGTGAACTGTTCCCAGCACTTTGGACAAGTGAACTGTCGTCCACTCATGCTCTGGATAGGTGAACTGTTCCCAGTGCTCTATCCAAGTGAACTGTCTTCTGCTCATGTTATGGCCAAGTGAACTGTGGTGAACTTTCCATCCCTCACACTCTGGCCAATTAAACTGTTCCCAGAGCTCTGGCCGAGTGAACTGTCGTCCCTACATGCTCTGGCCGAGTGAACTGTCTTCTCCTCATGCTCTAGCCGAGTAAACTGTGGTGAAGTATTCTCCCCTTGCACTCTGGCTGATTGAACTGTTTCCAGAGCTCTGGCTGAGTGAACTATTCCCAGCACTCTGGCCAAGTGAACAGTCTTCCCCTTGTACTCTGGCTGAGTGAACTGTTCCCAGTGCTCTGGCCGAGTGTACTGTCTTCCGCTCGTGCTCTGGCCAAGTGAACTGTAGTGAACTGTCCTACCCTCATGCTCTGGCCAGGTGAACTGTTCCCAGCACTCTGGCCAAGTGAACTGTCTTCTGCTTGTGCTCAGGCCAAATGAACTGTGGTGAACTGTTCTCCCCTTATGCTCTGCCTGAGTGAACTGTTTCCAGCACTCTGGCCAAGTGTACTGTCTTCCGCTTGTGCTCTGGCCGAGTGAGCTGTGGTGAACTGTATTCTCTTCATGCTCTGGTTGGGTGAAATGGGCTGAACTGTCCCCCTCGTGCTCTGGTTGGGTGAACTGTCCTCCCCTCGCACTGTGGCTGGGTGACCATCACTCATACTCTGGCCGAGTGAACTGTTTCTAGTGTTCAGGCCAAGTGAACTGTCTTCTCCTTGTGTTCTGGCCAAGTGAACTGTGGTGAACTGTCCTCTCCTCGTGCTCTGGCTGAGTAAACTGTTCCCAGTGCTCTGGCCAGGTGAACTGTCTTCCGCTTGTGCTTTGGCCGAGTGACCTGTGGTGAACTGTCTTCGCCTCATGCTCTGGCCGGGTGAGCTGTGGTGAACTGTCCCCTTCATGCTCTTCCCGAGTGAACTGTCTTCTCCTCATGCTCTGGCCGAATGAACTGTGGTGAACTGTCCTCTCCTCATGCTGTGGCTAAGTGAACTGTTCCTAAGCCTCTGGCCGAGTGAACAGTCTTTGCCTCATGCTCTGGCTGAGTGAACTGTCTTCCACTTGTGCTCTGGCCAAGTGAACTGTGGTGAACTGTCCTCCCCTCGCGCTCTGGCCCAGTGAACTGTTCCCAGAATTCTGGCTGAGCGAACAGTCTTCACCTAGTGCTTCATCCCAGTGAACTGCTTCCACCTTGTGCTCTGGCTGAGTGAACTGTCCCCAGTGTTCTGGCCAAGTGATCTGTCTTCCGCTTGTATTCTGACCAAATGAACTGTGGTGAACTGTCCTCCCCTCATGCTCTGGCCCACGTGAACTGTTCCCAGCACTCTGGCCGAGTGAACAGTCTTTGCCTCATGCTCTGGCCAAGTGAACTGTTTCCAGTGCTCTGACCAAGTGAACTGTCTTCTGCTTGTGCTCTAGCCAAGTGAACTGTGGTGAACTGCCGTCTCCTTGCGCTCTGGCTGAATGAACTATTCCCAGCATTCTGGCCGAGTGAACTGTCTTCACCTCATGCCCTGGCCAAGTGAACTGTTCCCAGTGTTCTGGCCAAGTGAACTGTCTTCCACTTGTGCTCTGGCTGAGTGAACTGTGGTAAACTGTCCTCCCCTTGTGCTCTGGCCCAGTGAACTGTTCCCAGCACTCTGGCAGAGTGAACAGTCTTTGTCTCATGCTCTGGCTGAGGTCACTGTGGTGAACTGTCCTCCTCTCGCATTCTGGCTGAGTGAACTATTCCCAGTGCTCTGGACAAGTGAACTGTGGTGAACTGCCCTCTCCTTGCGCTCTGGCTGAATGAACTATTCCCAGCATTCTGGCTGAGTGAACTGTCTTCACCTCATGCTCTGGCTGAGTGAACTGTTCCCAGTGTTCTGGCCAAGTGAACTATCTTTGCCTTGTGCTCTGGCCAAGTGAACTGTTTCCAGTGCTCTGCCAAATGTACTGTCTTCGCCTCATTCTCTGGCCGAGTGAACTGTTTCCAGTGTTCTGCCCAAGGGTTTGTCTTCTGCTTGTGCTCTGCCTGAGTGAACTGATCCTAGCACTCTGGCCAAGTGTACTGTCTTCGGCCAGGGGTCCTCAAAATTTTTAAACAGGGGGCCAGTTCACTGTCCCTCAGACCATTGGAGGGCCAGACTATAGTTAAAGAAAAAAAAACTATGAACAAATTCCTATGCGCACTGCGGGCCGGGGACGAGTCGGCTGCTAAGCAGGACAGGCAGCGGCACCCGGCGGGCTGGATAAATGTCCTCAGCTGGCTGCATGTGGCCCGCGGGCCGTAGTTTGAGGACCGTAGTCTTCACCTTGTGCTCTGGCCAAGTGAACTGTTCCCAGTCTTCTGGACACGTGAACTGTCTTCCGCTTATGCTCTGGCCGAGTGAACTATGGTGAACTGTCCTCCCCTCGTTCTCTGGCCCAGTGAACTATTCCCAGCACTCTGGCCAAGTCTACTGTCTTCGCCTCATTCTCTGGCCGAGAGAACTTTCCAGTGCTCTGGCCAAGTGAACTGTGGTGAACTGCCCTCTCCTCGCGCTCTGGCTGAGTGAACTATTCCCAGCATTCTGGCCGAGTGAACTGTCTTCACCTCATGCTCTGGCTGAGTGAACTGTTCCCAGCATTCTGGCCGGAGTGAACTGTCTTCACCTCATGCTCTGGCTGAGTGAACTGTCTTCTCCTCATCCTCTGGCTGGGTCAAATGTGGTAAACTGTACTCCGCACGTACTGGCCAGGTGAACTGTGAACTCTAGCCCCCTAGTGCTCTGGCCTCGTTAATTGCACTCTCCTTCTCTTGTCAAGTGAACTGTCTTCCCCTTGCACTCTGGACTGGTAAACTGTCCTCCTCTTTTGAATTCTGCCTGCATCGGGCCAACCACTGTCCGCTCATGAATATTACATAGGTGCCACCTGTGTAATTTTTATGTGTTGCTTTCTAGGTCCTGCTGTGCAACACAAGAATTTTAAAAAAAATCCAAAGACCCTTCTTGCCACCCCTTGCCGGCCCTGGCTCTGGCCAGAAGAAGAGGCTGGGGTCCCCTCATAAGATGGGCCAGCTTGACAATTGTCATTATTTCTCCCCTCTGGGGCTCCCCCACAGCTTCTGGGGCTGCTGCTGCTCTGGGTGGCAGGGAAAACCTTATTGTCACGATGGAATGCTGTTCTTAGTATCTGACTCAATTCCCTGCTGCCCGGCTGGCTGGTCGGCTCCTGACGTGCACTTTCTGGCTGGCTGGTCCTCTCCCATTGTGAGCTGCCCAGCTGGTTAGTCCTCTCCAGGTATGCACTTCCTGGCTGGCTGGTCCTCTCTAGGGGCGCACTTCCTCGCTGGCTGGTCCTCTCCCCACAAGCGCTTCCTGGCTGGCTGGTCCTTCCCAGTTGTGCGCTGCCCGGCTGGACCATGATCTTCCTCACCTGCACTCTAATCGGTGGAGTGTCAGTGCTCCATTTCAGGCTCACTGGGGAACTGGTGGTCTTCGCTCGGACGCTTCCTGAGGGCATGGTGGTCTGCCCTCGGATGCTTCCTGAGGGCATGGTGGTCTGCCCTCGCACGCTGCCTGAGGGCATGGTGGTCTGCCCTCGCACGCTGCCTGAGGGCATGGTGGTCTGCCCTCGCACGCTGCCTGAGGGCATGGTGGTCTGCCCTCGCACGCTGCCTGAGGGCATGGTGGTCTGCCCTCGCACGCTGCCTGAGGGCATGGTGGTCTGCCCTCGCACGCTGCCTGAGGGCATGGTGGTCTGCCCTCGCACGCTGCCTGAGGGCATGGTGGTCTGCCCTCGCACGCTGCCTGAGGGCATGGTGGTCTGCCCTCGCACGCTGCCTGAGGGCATGGTGGTCTGCCCTCGCACGCTGCCTGAGGGCATGGTGGTCTGCCCTCGCACGCTGCCTGAGGGCACGGTGGTCTGCCCTCGCATGCTGCCTGAGGACTTGTTGCTATTCCATTCAAGGATGCCTGGGGGCGTGGACACATTGGACTCTGGGGTCGGTGGTGGAGTCACAGGGTCTCTGCTCTTCTTCCCTGAGGCCCAAAACCCCTGGGCTCTAGAACGTCTCATGTTGGGGTCAGAGGAGGAGCAGGGCCTTACCTTTACCTTCCGACCTCCGATATTCATTTTCATGTTTAAAATCCTATAAGTCCCCATGATGTTATTGAATTTTCTCCCAGTCAGGGATTCTTCTATTTCTTCCTTCTCGTAGCCCAAAGTCCTCATGATTTGGGCTACCTGGGGGTCTAATTCAGTCCAGGGTGGTTCAATATACGGTGTCATTACCACTGCCTGCCCAATATTGACCCAGCGATCTTGCATAATAACTTCCAGGGTGGGTCTTCGGTCGGCGTCGATGTTTATCATTTTCTGTAATAGTTTGTGGCACGGCACAGATAGAGAATACGGGATATAAAAGCTCCCACTCAATATGTAGTCTGTGAGTTGTTCTAAGTTTCTGCCCACAAACGGAAGAACCCCCGTCAACATCTTGTATAGCACGATCCCCACGCTCCAGACGTCCGCCTTCCGGCCCTCGAACGGTTCAAGCCGGAACAATTCTGGGGCCATATAGGGGTGAGTGCCACAGAAGGTGGTCAGTTTGCCCTCCACCAATACTTCACTCAGTCCGAAGTCAGACAGTTTTATATTCATCCCCACGTCTAGAAGGATGTTCTCGGGTTTTATGTCCCGGTGGACAATATTTTTCTGATGGCAGTAATGAACTGCTGATATGATCTGACGAAATGGAGCTTGCGCTGTCTTCTCCGACAGAGGACCACATCTTTTTATATACTCATGCAACGTCCCCTCACAGGCGTGCTCCATGAAGATGTAGAATTGGTGGTTGGTCTTAATTACTTCAAATAGTTTCGTTATGTTCGGATGGTTAAGTTCTTTAAGTGAATAAATCTCTTCGGCTACATCTGAAGGATATTCATAGTTCAAGATTTTCACGGCCACCTCCGTGCTGGTCATGATGTGCCGGGCCAGTCTAACCTCGCCAAAGGAGCCCTTCCCGATTTTCTTTGAGATGGTGTAGTTGCCAATGTGCCACTCCACATTGGCAGATGTGTCTTCAAATAAATCACACATGGTGATATAAAAATATAGTATCTGATATCTGTTCCCACTGAAGGGGATCAGTGGGAGGAGGGGAGGAGATGGAGGGTGAGGAGGAGGGGAAGGAGGATGATGATGACGGGAAGAGGCGAATGAGAAGGAGAAGGAAAAGGTAAAAAGCAATATCCAATCAATCCACTAGTCCACGTCCAACCAACCACTCACTACCAATCAGCTTCCTGGGCTCAGCCAGCACCTTATACAGGAGTGGTTTGCAATCAGATCACAATGGCGCCTTATGAGGTCAGAGCAAGAAATGGCCAATCTTGGCTGGGGATGAACCACAGTGGTTTTCTCACTGTTTGGTCTCATGACCCTTATACTTTGGTAAAAAATAAAAGCACCACCAAAGAGCCCTTTTTTTTAAAAAAAAAAAGTGGGATATTAAAGATTGATATTTACTTTATTAGAAATGAACGTTTCTTATGGTTTCTAGTGGGCAGAGTATTTCTTTGTTGTAATTGACTGTGCAAATCAACAAGCTTTGGGGTTGTAAATGAACCCCATCTTTAGTATTTCAGGCAGAAGGAATAAATCCAAAGGAAGGGAGACCCTGGATTACTACAACAGCCTTCTCACCAGTTATCTATCCTTCAGTTATTTATTTCACTCCCCCTTTTTACTCTCATAGTGGTGAATTTTGTGGAATTGATAGCAGAATCTTAGAACATGAATACAGAGAACAGAAGTAACACATCGAAGCCCATTAAAGAAATTATTAACATTCTCTATAGAAGAGGATCTAATCTGTGAGGTGAAGCCCCTATCCATTGATTATGTTCCCAGCTCTACTAGAAAAGAATTTGCACTAGTTAGAACCCTGTTTTTCACTATGAGATGTTTTCTTGCACAATCTGAATTTCACTTGAGTTTAATGCAGATCTCATAGTTTAAAAAAATGTCTAGTGCCTTCATATTCATAATAGCTTTTTATCCTATAGTCCCATAAAAATATGACCAAAGGAAAAATCTAGAAATATAAAAGAAGATTTATATTTAAACTTTTCACCCTATTGCTATTTACTATAATAAAAGTAAGATATTCTCTATGTGTCAAACACAAGAACATGGATTTAATGGTTTATGGAAGACACATATGACATAAAATCACTGCAGCATTTTATAATTACATTTTCAAAGATTTTTTTAGTACCAAGGAAAAATATTCTTGACCTAAGTTTAAGCTAAACAAGAAAAACCAGGTGTAAATCTATATACACACATATTTGTGTCAAATTAAACACAAAGAAAAGAGAGCCAAGTGATGGCAGAGGAACAGGGGTCATTTCTGGGTGGAGATCTTAGGTAATCTTTATTTTATTTTTTAGACTTTTGTTTTTAAGTGCATTGGCTTCTTTTATATTCAGAAAAAAACTATAATATATTTTCAAAAACAATATGACAGGTGGAAGGAGTCATAATATGAGTTTTTAGCTCCACCTTTGACATGACTATATTTGTGAATTTAGAACAGCCACTTCTCAGAGACTGTTTCCCCACTCGTATGTTGGAAAATTGCCCTCTCTCACAGAATTGGGGGCAGAGAAGTTACAAGTATGAATGCTTCAACAATAAAAATGTGAGGCCTGCAAAGCATCATATATGACAACACAGTGCTGTCATTCACAGTCCTGAAAAATGAACAATTTCCCAAGAACCCTGACCTCTGATTCCTTGGCATCTAAGATGAAAAACTACAGGAAGCACAGAAACACACTAGGTAAATAAGTAATGTATCAAAGTAATCATTTAAGGTTGACATTTCTTCTCAGATGGTAATAATGATCTCTGATCCCTCTATAAATCCTTAAACTGTTTGTCCAGTGTAGAGATTCTGTTCAATGATGCATATTTCCCTTTAATAAATTCTCAAGATTTCCAAGAAATTGGGCAGAGCTTTCCTTTCATCATTTTTTAAAACATGAGTATTTAACAAGTCAAACATGTTTCCAGCTGAAGAGAAAAATAGTTGTGTGAGAGAAGCATGACAGGTATACCTCATTTAATGGGTAGCTACTGTAGATTTCTGAAGGGAATAGGTTTGGAAAATTTCACTGTATATGCTTAGCAGCCATGAAAGTTCCTTATCTACTGCTACCTTTTCTTAGTGAGATGGCTATTAGCCCTGCTTTTCTGAGGAGTAGCAGCTGTATATGCTTCTAGCTGAAGTTCAGCTAATTTAGTTACTGGTATAAAAGAGCTCCCATGAAACTTCTGAAATTTGCAAGCACAGATGCATGGTTAGGGAAAAGCACCTCCCAGATGAAATTATGCCCATCTTCAACAGGTAGCCCTGAATTGGCAATCTTTACACTGGGGGAAAGAACCAGCTTCAGTTCTGATCTTGAATATAATAATTAAGCAGACCATACTCTTTTGAAATAAATGGGGTTTCTCATAAGAAGTGTGCAGGGGATAAGAATAGGATTGGAGGTGTCCCTACTTCGTAACTCTGGGACCCTGAGTGAGTCATTAACTTCTCTGGGCTTCTAATCTTTAGACATCATTAACTTCTCTGGGTTTCTACTATTTTATCTGAAAACAGGAGAAGACACATTTCAAAAGTTTTTTATGCAGATAAATGAAATATAGAAAGCATTTTATAAATTCACAAGCACTAATCAAATAATGAGAGGTTGGACAGGGCCAGAGAAGATGATTATTTTAAAACCAGAAGATTTTATGCCTAATTGGTCCTTAATAAAATAATGAATTTGGGGGTTCCTGCTGTGGTTGATTGAAAATAATCACAATTTCTTTACAGCTTCTCTCATTAAGATCTGGAGTGTATTTCTCCACTATTTGAGTTAGGATTGGTCTTGTGACCTGCTTTGACCTAGAGACTATGGTTGAGATGACAATGTGGGACTTCTGAGCCTAGTTCTCAAGTGGCCTCACAGCTTCCATTCTCACCATCTTAGAACCCAGCACCCACAGGGAGAATCTGAGCTGGCTCTCTGGCCTCCTGGAGGATGAGAGACCTTGAGGTAAGATGGCCAGTCTTTCCAGCCATCTCAGGTGTCCCAGCTTCAGTCCCCAAGTAACACAAGTGGAGCAGGAATAAGACACCACAGTGGAGCCTGACCCTAACTTCTGATCCACAGAATCATAAACGAACAAATAAACAAAGATTGTGATTTTAAACGCCTATGTTTCACAGTGGCTTGTTAAGTAACAAAAGCTACCTGATACATCTTCCATGCCTCCTCTCTGACAAGACTCTGATGTATACATCTACACAAAAATAGAACTCAGTGATTTCCACTGATTTCTGCCGAGATGATGAACAGTTCATGTGTGAGGGAAAGTAGCTGAGGAAATAGAGTAAAATTTGAGAGAAATAAAATGCGTCTCTGAACTCATCTCCTGTGTCTGGAGTCCAACTCTGGAGGACAACCTTGTCATTTCAAAATACAACAGAAAACTGCTTTTATAGGAGGAAACATGATGCCTTGCGCTGAGATGTATGTACTGTACTCACAACTAAATTCCTCTTCACTCTTGCTTTACACTTAATTTTAACCAGCTTCATTTCCTGGTTTCTAAGCCAACATAAAATTAGAAGAGGGATACATTGTGCAGACATGCGTTTAGTAATGAGAAATGAGAGATAACTACTCAAAAACAACAACAACAAAAACAAAACAAAACAGGGAAGGAGGATAATGCCAAAAATTACATAGGGACTCAAGTAGCACAGGAATTAGTATAGAATCAAACATGTCCATGTGTCCCAAGAAAGGACACCACTGAATTATAGCTTGATGCAGAAAATTAAGTCACATCAGTACACCTGAGAAAAGGTTTTCAACCAAAAAACATAAACTCAATGTGGATGCTTAGCTTGGCCAGCCTTCAGTGAGCTCGTCAGCTCAGCCCACACAGTCCTACAGGATCCAGCCAGCCTGACTGCTTCAGACCCCCGGTGAGCGCAGACTTGCTCCTCAAACTGCCTGCAGAGGCTCCCTGGCTTACTTGCTTATGGGTGTCTTTTATTTTTTTCCTACTTCTCTGGGGAATGCTCCCTTATGCTTGGAAGCTTTGAGGGGAAGTAGGTCTAGAAGGAATATAAATGATGTTAGTAGAAAGGTCAAGGTCAAAATTCTTGTTTCAGGAGAGTCTGAGTTTGCACTCTTTGATTAAAACCATAGGTGAATTCTAGTTAACTGAGGCTTACTTATTGTAGGAAGAGCTGTGCGATGTGCAGTTTTCTTTTCTTTTCTTCCCTCTTTCTCTCCCTCCTGTCAGAAGTAGATATTCATAAACTCTGAGAGGCCCTGATTGGGAGTGCAGCATGTAATAATGGAATGACAATGTCATAAAACTCTCATTTTTTCTAGATTCCAGGGAATAAATTATTTATATTTATTTGCTTTTCCTCCACTTGCCATTAAATATGAAATGCTTAATGTGTCAAAGATTATTTTTTTCAATACATGCCTCCCCATTTTCTAGACTCTCCTCCATCTTCTCTCCTTCCCTGTTCCCTTAGTATAAGCCAAAGTTGATACGAAAGTAAAATAAAATATAGAAGTTTTGTCTAAGTAAATTTAAAGGTTGTGTTTATTTTTCCCCATTTTCTAAATTGTCCAATTTTATCCAGCAGTGACATCAATCTAACCCAAAAGCAATTATCAGATACTCTGATGCATAAATAAGCCCTAGTTTTACTTTGCGAAGCATCCCATTTAGTGTTTGCTGGATTCTTTCATTTTCCTTCTTTATATCAGAATCCAGAAAAATATCGTAAGCCAAGAGGCATACTGCTGACTGAAAGATAAGCAAAGAGCCAAATAAGGAGAAAAGACTCAGAGACAATTTACTGAACTAGAACAACCTATTCTGATCAGAGAAGATAAGCATCACTTAACATTTGACAAACTGCTATCCACAGAACACATTACCACGGTAACCCAGGGCTGCAGAGCACAAAACTACTGAATCAGTCCCTTTTGTGGTCATTGGTCACATCCTGTGCCATCAGGCAGTCATTGGATGGCTACTGTGTATAAAGCATGTCCTGACCCTCATTATTACAGAACAGAATTGGGACAAACCCAACCTCTTTTCCAATTCAAAATGTACCTTAAGAATAAGATGGAGCAGAAATGTAACTTTATCCCCATGTCCAGGACAGAGGACTCCTAGAGAATGGTAGAATTGGGGATCGGGGCTGGAGAGAGAGAGATACATGACCACCTGGACTAGAGGGTGAGAAGGATACTGCACTGCGCCAAGCCCGCATCCCTTGGGGACCACATAACACTTGACTGTGGAAGGGGGTCCACATGGCTGTTGGCAGCAGGGGACTCTAGATCTAAGTCCACAGCTGTGGGAGGCTGGGCCCAGAAAGGCAGCCTAAAGAACTGCGCTGGCAGCATAGTGCCAGAGGGAGAGAAGCGCACAGCAATGCAGTTGTTCTGCCTTTATATTTTCCTTGCTTTTACTAGCTAAACCCAGTAGATAGGGTCTTTCAATTACAAACACCAAGGCTACAGCACAGGTAGAGGTGATTTTGTGAAGGCTGGGGAGCAAAGCAGGGTGAAGCAACAAGGAATGCAGCTCTGGGACGGTCCAGTCCCTCCAACCCTAAACAGCCATTTTTCTCCTGAAAAGCCAGCCATTCCAAGCAGCACAGCTGCACCCAGCCTTGAGCTCTGCAGGGAAACAAAGATTCTGAATACCTCCTCGCCCCCCCTACCCAGGGAGCCCTTGGGGATTGGGTTGAGGAGCCATTTGGTCCCAGAAACCAATACAGTAACACCCCCACCTAGAGCCCATGTCAGAAATACATACTTATGTAAATACGACTGAAGGCAGGCAGACAAACAAAGTGGGTAAGTTGGTCCCACTTGCCTGAAACCAAGGCTGTGGAGACAGACACAGAGGAGTGGTGGTGGATCACTGGGAACTTCAACACAGTGCTGGCTACCTAACAGAAACTGAGAAGTGCCAGAAAGAACAGTAGAAAGGGGTCTCAAACCAGCCCCCATGGGACATTAAAACTCAGCTGAAGTGAATGACACTTCACTACTTCATTTTTTTTTTATCTTTTACTTAAGAAAGAAAAGGTAATTTTTTTCTTTTTTCTTTTATTTTATATATTTTTATTTTTATTTATTGTTGTTATTTTTTAACCTTTTGTTTTTTTCTGGAGTAGTGTTCTACATTCTATTTTTATTTTTTTATTCTTATTTTACTTTATTTCATTTTTTCCTTTTTGCCAACTTTTTCTTCCTTACTTCTCCCTTTTTCATCCTGTTTCTCTTCTCCTGTTCCTGCTTTAATTTTTCTCTCCTTTCTTTTTACTCCTTGTTAAAAACTGATCTTCTTTATCTGCTTTATTGATGTGTTACTATTATAGCAGTCTCTGTTGGCTTACTCATATATCTAATTTCCTCTCCCCTGCTCCAAGTCCAAACACCATTCTCGTTTCTCTTTCTTCACTAGCCAATTTTTTTATGCTTTTGTTTTTCCTCTCCTTGCTTGCTCTCTTCTTCTCCTAATTGCTTAGTTTCCCCTCACCAAACTCCAGCCTAATTGCTCTCTATTATCCTTTTCCCAAAATAGATGAATATACAGATAGACTAAAGAAAGGGAAATTTTTTTTAATTGATTATTTTGTTTTTTACTTTTCTTCTTATCAGCTCATTCTCTTTATATCTCCTCTATATAGAACCATGGCCATCCCCCCATTCATTCAATTCCTTTACCTTACCTTCTGAAAATAAGTTCTGCCTCTCCAGATTCTGTTCTCCCAACCCCCTTTTTCCTGGGTGTTTGTAGTTTGCATTTTTTAGTTTATTTCCTTGTTTTGTGAAGTTTTCTCTACATATAAGTATATTTTCCCCTTCTTTATTCTTCTTTTTCTTTTCTCTCTTACCTTTTTTTCTTTTCTCAATATTATTTTTGCACTCTTTTCTCTCCCCTAATTCTCTTTTCTCCGGTGGTCACTTTTATTGGAGTTGTCACTGTCATGAATACATTCCTGTTTTGTTCCCTCTGTGACATGTCTTGTTGAGTTATATTTTGTGCCTTTCCATCAATGTGGTAGAGAGTGATCCACATAACCTGATATACTGAGAGGAGCAAAAATGGGGAGACAAATAAACAGCCCCCTTAGAAAAGAAAAAGAGGAATTACCAGAAAAGGAGGTAAACAAAATGGAGACAAGCAATTTGTCAGAGAAAGAATTCAGAGCAATGGTCATAAGGACGCTGAAAAGAATGGAAGAAAAATTCAACATGTGTAAGAATCAAGAGGAAATGAAGAATAACAAAGAAGAAATGAAGAATGACATAGCTGCAATAAATAAAACAATAGAAACCAACAACACTAGATTAGAAGAAGCAGAGGACTGCATCAGTGAACTAGAAGACAAGGTAGAAATAAATACACAAGCAGACCAGCAACTAGGAAAAAAAACACTTAAAAAGCAGGAGGAGAGCCTAAGGAAGCTTTGGGACAACACAAAATGAGACAACATCTGCATAATAGGGGGGTCAGAAGGAGAGGAAACTGAGCTAGGAATAGATAACCTGTTTGAGGAAATAATGACAGAAAACTTCCCTGATATTGGGAAGAAAAGAAGTCACACAAGTTCAAGAAACACACATATTCCCAAACAAGAAGAACCCAAAAAGACTGACACCAAGACACATCATAATTAAATTGGCAAACACCAACTACAAAGTAAGAATATTAAAGGCTGCCAGAGAGAGACAGAAAGTTACCTATAAGGGATCTTCCATTAGACTATCAACTGATTTCTCAACAGAAACACATTAGGCCAGAAGGGAATGGAATGAAATACACAAATTGATACAAAACAAGGGGCTGAATCCAAGAACACTATATCCAGCAAGACAATCATTAAAAATTGAAGGTGAAATCAGGAGTTTCATAGACAAAAAAAGGGCTAAAGGAGTTTATTACCACCAAGCCACCAATGCAAGAAATGCTATAGGGACTGCTGTATAAAGAAGAAATAAAAAGGAAAGAAGGAAGACTGGCATAAAGGATAAAAATGGTGACAAACAAGTACCTATCAATAATAACCTTAAATGTAAATGGATTAAATGCTCCCATCAAAAGACTGGGATAGCTGAATGGATTAGAAAACATGACCCATATATCTGCTCTCTACAAGAGACCCACCTCAGAACAAAGGACTCACACAGACTGATAGTGAAGGGATGCAAAAAAATTTTTCAGGTGAATGGAAATGAAAAAAGAAAAAGAAAAAAAACTGGGGTAGCAATACTTATATCTGACAAAATAGACCTCAAAGTGAAGGCCGTATCTCTTCCATGAGAGATAAGTAAGGCCACTTCATAATACTAAAGGGAGCAATTCAATAAGAGGATATAACTCTGGTAAACATATATGCACCCAATACAGGAGCAGCCAAATACATAAAAATCTTCTGGAAGATAGCAAGGGAGAGATTGACAGCATTACAGTCATGGTATGGGACTTTAATACCCATTGACACCACTGGATAAAACCTCTAAACAAATAATCAGCAAAGAAACATTAATCCTAAATGACTCATTAGATAAGAAGGAATTAATTGACCTCTTCAGATCATTTAACCCCAAAGCTACAGAATACACATTCCTATCAAGTGCACACGGGACATTTTCAAAGATAGACAACATATTGGAACACAGGCAAAGTATCTTCAAATTCAAGAAAATAGAAATTATATCAAGCATCTTCTCAGATCACAATGACATAAAATTAGAAATCAACTACAATAAAAACAATTAAAAAAATCAAACACTTGGAGGCTAAATAGCATGCTATTAACAATGACTGAGTTACCAAATAGATCAAAGAAGAAATAAAAAGCATCCTGGTAACAAACAAAAAAGAAAACAATTGAAATTCTATGGGACACAGTGAAAGTAGTCTTGATAGGGAAGTTCATAACTCTATAGGCCTACCTAAAACAAGAAAAAATGGTAATAAACTATCTAACCCTACAACTTAAAGAATTAGGAAGAGAGCAACAAGAAAAGCCCAGAGTAAGCAGAAGGAAGGAAATAAAAAAAGATCATAGTGGAAATAAATGACATAGAGGCAAAGAAAACAATATAATAGATCAATGAAACCAAGAGCTGGTTCTTTGAAAGGATAAACAAGATTAATGAACCCCTAGCCAGGCTCACCAAGAAACAGAGAGAGGACCCAAATAAAATCAGAAATGAAAGAGGTGAAGTAACAACTGATCCCACAGAAATACAATTATTGAAAAATACTATGAACAACTCTATTCCAACAAAATGAACAACCTAGACAAAATGCACATCCTATCTAATAAAAGAGTAATATGCAAACTGATCATACCTCCACTACACTCACAAGCCATGGCCACGAGCCAATCCGGAGTGAGTATGCAAATTAACCCAACCAAGATGGCTGCAGCCACGGAAAGAGCAGGAGGCTTGGGTTTCCCCAGTGATGGAGGAAGCCAAGCTTTCTGCACACCCTGGTGGGCCCTGGCTTTCACTCAAGGCTACAAAGTTTCAATTACAGGTGATAAATAAATCCCAACAAAAATGGCTGCAGCCACAGAGCAAGCAGGAGGCTTGGCTCTGCTCAAGGCTACAAAGTTTCAATTATAGAAGATAAATAAATCCCAGATACCAGGGCCTCTGCTTGGGTCACGAGGGGGTTGGGGGGTGTGTGTGTGGCTGGCCTGCAAACCACCACAGGCCCCTCGCCCAGGCTGCCCCATGCCCCAAGGGAACCCCCACCCTGATCTGGGACACCCTTCAGGGCAAACCAGCTGGCCCCACCCTTGCATCAGGCCTCTATCCTATCTAATCATATCTAATAAAAGAGTAATATGCAAAATGACCATCACTCCAACACACAAGATGACTGCCCCCATGTGGACACAAGATGGCTGCTACAAGATGGCCAGCAGGGGAGAGCAGTTGGGAGGGACCAGGTCTGCAAGGGAGGGTAGTTGGGGGCAATCAAGCCTCCAGGGGAGGGCAGTACGGGGTGACCAGGCCGGCAGAGGAGGGAAGTTGAGGACGACCTGGCCTGCAGGGAAGGGCAGTTGGGGGTGACCCAGGCCTGCAGGGGAGTGCAGTTAGGAGCAAACAGGCTGGAAGGGGAGTAGTTAGGCATCAATCAGGCTGGCATAGGAGTGGTTAGGGGATAATCACGCTAGCAGGCAGAAGCGGTTAGGGGCAATCAGGAAGGCAGGCAGGCGAGCAGTTGGGAGCCAGCAGTCCTGGATTGTGGGAGGGATGTCTCACTGCCCATTTTGGTGTGATCCTACCTGGATCGGGCTTAAAAGGGCAGTCAGACATCCCTGGAGGGGTCCCAGATTTGAGAGGGTGCAGGCTGGGCTGAGGGACACACCCCCCTGTGCATTAATTTCATGCACTGGGCCTCTAGTATTCTTATAAAAATACAAGCTCCCAAGACTCAATCAGGAAGAATAAAAAAAAACTGAATAGGCTGATAACTACTGAAGAAATTGAAGCAGTGATCAAAAAATCTTCCAGTAAACAAAGGCCCTTGTCCAGATGGATTTACAGGGGAGTTCTACCACGCATTCAAAGAAGAACTAAAACCTATCTTCCTCAGACTATTCCAAAAAATTCAAGAGGATGACACACTTCCAAACTCTTTCTATGAAGCCAACATTACCCGAATCCCAAAACCAGATAAAGACACTATAAAGTAAGAGAATTACAGGTAAATATCCCTGATTAACATAGATGATAAAATCCTCAACAAAAGTCTAGCAAATCGGATCCAGCATTACATTAGAAAGATCATTACACCATGACTAAGTGGGATTTATTTAAGGAATGCAAGGCTGGTACAATATCTGCAAATCAATAAACATGATACATCACAGAAACAAATTGAGAGACAAAAAAAAAATCACATAATCATATTAATTGACGTAGAAGAAGCATTTGACAAAATCCAACACTGTTTCTTGATAAAAATTCTCAGCAAAATGGGAACAGAGGGATCATATCTCAACATAATAAAAGCCTCATATGACAAACCTACAGCCAACATCATACTCTGCATTAGTTTTGTTGTCTCTGTTAAGCCATCTATGAGCATCCATAAAGAACAAATCCATATGCTGCCTCCATTATTCCCTTGGCTCAGGACCCTCCCTAGTACAGACTAGGGGATGGTGTTGGGACTTTAGCTTGGGATAGGCAGGAAAGAAATCTGACCCTCTAGTTTAGCCACAGAAACTGCCATCAAGTTGACTCACAATTAGATTGAGCCAGAATATACTAGAAAGCAGAGGAGTCATGGGGCCTTAAGAACTTACCCTAGACTATAAACAGGTCAAAAGGAGCCTAGCGCTTGGTGGAACAATATGGAGCTGGCCAAACTTACTGCCTGTGTGCCTTGGCTGAAATGAATTTGAGGGGTGGAAGCATGTTTATGCACAAGACTGTTTAAATCAAGCTGTGAGTCTTTAATCCTGCTTTCATTTTCACTGTGATTAAAAGCCCAATGAGCTCCATCACATACAATTTTGATTTCCAGGGCAGATCAAAATATCTTAATAAAAACTGAAAGCCCTGCAGGTTGCATCTGAAATGAGGTCAAGATTATACCAATAGAAGAAAAAGGCCATAGGAACCAGACGAATTTAACTTAATGTTAAAATGACAAACAGGCCAAGAACCAAACAGGCTTGGGGTGTATTGGAATCAACAAGTAGGGAAGATGAAAATATGGGTAAAGATTAAAGAGCATACAAATTAGAGGTCAAGTGCCTTATAGTTGTTGTGATTTAAAAAATGTAAATTGTAAATTTTTGAGAAATAACTTTTTCAATAAGACTTCACAGTGTCACTTTACATTTAATTTCCTTATGTACCTTTCATTGCAAGTGCAGCTATAGCTAGGGGATGCTAAAACAAGTCTGCAAGCAATTGGTATTGTAACAGGTAAACTGCTCAGCCTTCTGCAAGTTTCTCTAATAGCATCTTTGTTGGTTTGAGATGAGAAAATGCAATCTTCCCTTCCATGCTGTAGATCCTGTGTGTAGGACCCTTACAGAAGGACGAATGCAGCCTAATTACTGACACACATACAAAAAAAGTCCCCTTGAACTCTTATTCCCTAACTAGAGGCCTGGTGCACAAAATTTGTGCATGAGGGTGAGGGGGGGTGTTTTCCTCAGCCCAGCCTGCACCCTCTCCAATCTGGGACCCCTTGAGGGATGTCCGACTACGGATCGGGCCTAAACAGGGAGTCGGACATCCTCTCACAATCCAGGACTGCTGGCTCCCAAATGCTTGCCTGCCTGCCTGCCTGACTGCCCCTAACCGCTTCTGCCTGCCAGCCTGATCACCCCCTAACCACTCTCCTGCCAGCCTTATCAACACCTAACTGCTCCCCTGCTGGCCCGATTGCCCCTAAATGCCCTCCCCTGCCAGCCTGGTCACCCCTAACTGTCCTCCTCTGAAGGCCTGGTCATCCCAACTGCCCTCCCCTGCTAGCCCAGTAACCCTTAACTGCCCTCCCTTGCCAGCCTGGTTGCCCCTAACTTCCCTCCCCTGCCAGCCTGGTTGCCCCCAACTGCCCTCCCCTGCAGGCCTGGTCCCCCCCAATTGCCCTCCCCTGCAGGCCTGGGTTCCCCCCAATTGTCCTCCCATTCAGGCCTGGTAGCCACCAACTGTCCTCCCCTGCAGGCCTGGTCCCCCCCAATTTCCCCCACCCTGCAGGCCTGGGTCCCCCTCTAACTGTTCTCCCCTGCCAGCCTGGTTGCCCCCAACTGCCCTCCCCTGCAGGCCTGTTCCCCCCAAACTGCCTTCCCCTGCAGGCCCCATCCCCCCCAACTGTTCTCCCCTACAGGCCTGGTCCCTCCCAACAGCCCTCTTCTGCTGGCCCGGTCATCCCTAACTGCCCTCCCCTGCTGGCCTGATTGCCCCAACTGCCCTCCACTGCAGGCCTGGTCCCCCCCAATTTCCCCCACCCTGCAGGCCTGGGTCCCCCCTAACTGTTCTCCCCTGCCAGCCTGGTTGCCCCCAACTGCCCTCCCCTGCAGGCCTGTTCCCCCCAAACTGCCTTCCCCTGCAGGCCCCATCCCCCCCAACTGTTCTCCCCTACAGGCCTGGTCCCTCCCAACAGCCCTCTTCTGCTGGCCCGGTCATCCCTAACTGCCCTTCCCTGCTGGCCTGATTGCCCCAACTGCCCTCCCCTGTAGGCCTGGTCCCACCCCAACTACCCTCCCCTGCAGGCCTGGTCCCCCACCACTGCCCTCCCCTGCTGGCCTGATCACCCACAGCTTCCCTCCCCTGCCAGCCATCTTGTGTCCACCTGGAGGCAGCCATCTTTGACCACATGGGGAGGCCATCTTGTGTGTTGGAGTAATGGTTAATTTGCATATTATTCTTTTATTAGATAGGATGTAACCAAAATGTTAAGTAAATACCCATCCCCAACCACTACTTTTTACTAGAAACCCTTCTCTGTCTCCTTATGTCTTTCTGCATCAAGTTTGAATTTCATCCAGCCTTACATTACTGTTTTACCTAGGCCATCATATCAGCCAGCCTGACTCCCCATGACCTTGCAATGTGCATTCTTCTCTCTGGCCAGCTGGTCTTCTCCCAGGCCCCCATACTCATCTCTGCTACTGCTGATCCTCTCAGCTGGAATGCTTCCTCCCCACCACCTATCATGGTAAGTGGCCATCTACCACAAAGGCTGGACATTTTTCATGCTGTATCTCAATATATACAATCATCTGTCATATAAGATTATTATTCCTATTGTAGAGATAAGGAAATGAAGGCTGAGAAAGACTCAGGAACCTGACAAACCTCACAAAATGTGGAACCAGGATTTGAACCCAGGTCTGTTGCATGCCAGAATCTGAGCATTTAATAACTGCTTTTTTTCCAGTCTCTGTGGTGTAACTTCTGCAGTCCCACTGAGACCTAACTCATTTTGGAAACTCAGACTTGAGAGCCAGGCCCACATTGTTTCCACGCATCCTATTGGTCGGAACCACAGAGCTGAGCACTGAATTGTTTTTTGATTGCTCTGTTTGTATCTTTCACGTCACAACTGAATTTTCAATTCCTCAAGGGAACTAACTAATAAGACTCTTTACACAAAACACACACATGGAGCACTTAGGTGAATGGTATATATTTTAGTAAGGATCTAGGTACGCACTCTGAGGGGGATCATTCACCGATCCCTACCCTGAGAAGAAGAAATAGTAATGTTATTGGACTGGTTTCCAAGACTACTGAGTGGGACAGCATGAACTTCCAGGACACCCCATTTTACTCCTTCTTTTCTCCTTGTGGCTTATGTGGCAAAGTAAGGCAGAATCTACTCCCAGGTGAGAGGTACTCTTTTTTTAAAAAATATATTTTTTTTATTGATTTCAGAGAGAAAAGGAGAGGGAGAGAGAGATAGAAACATCTGTAATGAGAGAGAATAACTGATCAAATACCTCCTGCATGCCCCTACTGGATATGGAGCCTGCAACCTGGGCATATGCCCTGACTCGGAATTGAACTGAGACCTCCTGGTTCCCATATTTCCATATTCCCCACACTGGCTGGGCTGAGCTTAGGTAATCTTGCTGTCTGGATGTAGGGTAGGTGGATTCTGAAATTTAGGTTTGAGCTAAAGATTTTGAAGAGTCCATTAGACCTTCATAGTTGGTTAGGTTGGGTGTTCAAGCCCAACCCAGCCCAGCCTACTAGAGAGTTCTTCATTGAGCTTGAGCCAGCCAATAATAAATATTAAAGTGGTACACTATTACCCACTTGCTATTATTTTCTATACATGTTCTTTTCTTGAGGACCTCTAGAGATAGAATTCAAACTCCCTGGTTCCCCTAGCCATATACCACTTACCAGTAACTCCAAGGCTCATGAGCTCTCCAGCATCCCTCCTCACATGTTCTTAGACTGGCCTTCCTGGAAATTTGTGGTATGCATATGTTTGTGTATGTGTTTTCTTTTCAAGTCATAGTCAACAAAGTAATATTAAGCATGAGCTTTTGTGTCAGTCTGGGTCTGACACAAAATGTCCACATAAAAGGAAATAAGGAAGAAGCCAGGATAGGCTTGGAGAAACATCAGGCTGTGACACAAGCCATATCTCAGGTGAGAGAGAAAAGGAAAGTTGGGAAGAAGTATCTGATTTTTTCATAAGCTCAAAGGGAAGTTCAGCAAATGCATCAGGGAGTTCTTGAGACAAAGGTAGCTGTCAGAAGCAGAGAGCTACTCATGGGAAGTGTGGCCTCAGTGCAAAACCAAAACAATTTCAAAGAGTAGTATCTGGCCCTAGGTTATCCTCTTTAAAGTAAGAGAACAGTAAAATTAGTTTCATTCCATCACAGCTTCCATGCCTTGTCAATAATTGCTGCCTGCCTTGACCTGTCATTGCAAAACCATTCTCATTTCTTTCTTAGACTTCTATTTTCACTCAGTAAGAGGAAACATCTTTGAGACAGGACCTATTTTGAATGAAAAATAGAAGAACCACAGTTTATTCAGGGAGGCTTCAAGCTGAGCCCATGCAGACTATCCAGAGCCTATTATCTTGGGAAGTCTTAGGAAAACTCCAAAGACATTATACCTTCTTCTAATGTTTCATACTCTGAAAACAAATTGGTTTCTCATATTCCTCATGTCTATGCCTATCACCTAACAACTTTTGTTGTTGTTGGAAAGGTGTGATCCAGGCCTAGTACACAAGGGCTGTATCATATCGAAGGCCATGATTCTCCAAAGAGGAAGTTGCTTGTGATTCTGTCACTCACTGGTGGGAGCCACAAACAGGATGCTGCAGTCTCTAGAGCATTGTTTTTTTTTAATTTCTTGTTTTTAAAATTGATTTGAGAGAGAGAGATAGAAACATAGATGCATCAACATTGATTAGCTGCCTCCTGCATGTCCCCTACTGGAGATTGAGGCCTGAAACCCAGGCATGTGCTCTGATCAGAAATCAACCCGGGTCCTCCTGGTGCATGGGTCAGTGCTTAACCACTGAGCAATACTGGCTGGGCTCTAGGACATTCTCGTAGTAGATAGACATTATAGGCTCTGACTCCTCTAGCATGATACCTTGTTAGAGCCCATAAAGGTTTGCCAATTTAGTTAACTATATAGATGTCTTTTCGTTAGAACTGTGTAGAAAAAGCTGGTCCCTCAACAAAATCCATGAGGTTCTTACTTCCTTGGCATAAAGGTTGGCATGAAACTAATCTGGCCCTGTGATTAGTTCTGGCCAGCAGAAACTGAGTGGAAGTGAAGTGAGCCACTTTTAATCCAGCCCTTACTTCCAACATGTGTTCCTCTCTCTTCTTCTCCATTGACTTGCGAGCTGAACAAAACTATAGAACTCAATTCTGCCCACTGCTCCAGGCCTTAACCATCCTATAGTCTATGTCCATGGGTTATGCACAATGCATACAAGTTCTTTCGTTGTTTTCTTCCCACCTACCCATCCCCACCTTCCTGAGATTTGACACTCTGTTCTCTCAACTTTGTCCTCACCATGGGGGCTGTCTTTGTCCTCTGGCTGCCTTCCCTTATGATACCAAAGTAAGTACAGAAGTTTCCCTCTTCATATCTACAACCAGAAAAAGAGGCGCGGGGGGGCGGGGGGAGGGGGCTTTCACACCTGCTGGCTGGCTCTTCAGAGTGAGGAAATTTCTTTCTCAAAGTCCCTGTTAGATCTCTTCATTGGACTGAATTGAACTATGTGCCCCTTCTTGAATCAATCAGTCTGGCAAGGATATGAAATTATCCCATTAATAACCTTATAATGCAAAAACACCCATAATTACACAGTTTATAGAAGTGGGTTACCTGTGGCATTACCAGCTCTTGGCAATCCTGGACAATGATATTCATGAAGTTGTGGGTGTGATGTGATCATTTGTTTATTCCCTAATACATACTTATTTCAACTTTATATCTTAAATTTTTTAAAGTTTGATCTAATATTAAGCTAACACCAGAGATATGACACCAGAGATATACACACATAACACTTTGGCAATACTGGCTTTGATAAAAGAGCGAAAGAAAGTGAATGGTGTTAGAGGGTAAGCCATGGATGAACAGAAGGTGGAGTTTGTTACAGGGACAATGAATCCCCCTATTGGACTGTAAAAGAGGATTCACTGAGAAATGTTGGGAAATGAGAATGAAAAAATTGGTGGATTATGAATGACCTTCAGTTTCAGGCTGAGGAATTTGGGTATTATTACATCTGTAATAATAAAAGTGCAATATGTTAATTAGACTGAATATCCTTCCCGACCACCTTCCAGACAAAGTCAGGGCTTTGAGGGAAGCCTGGGTCCCAGGTGCCTGCCAGCAGCGGTCCAAGGGAAGACTGAGTCCTGGGTGCCAGAGGGAAGCTGGGGGAAGCAAGGCCTATTCTTGCATGAATTTCGTGCATCTGGCCTCTAGTAGGTAAATGATAGCCTTTCTGAGCTTTCCATCATGAGATGATGAAAGAATTGTTTTAATAATACTAAACTAACAGGTCTATAAAGAATTTATTGGAGGGAAAGATCTTTGCAATTACAAAGAAATAAAGGTAGCAAGATTTAAAGTTAGAAGAAGGGAAATATAGGAGGGTAACATTTCAAAGAGTGAAGAAATCTGATGTGCAACATGAAAAGAATGAAACTAGAGTAATTCCAAGATTGTTAGAATAGGTTCTCTAATACAGGACCCCATTTATCCTGGAGACATCAAGTGTGTGTGTGTTAGGAGTTCTCAGACTTAGAATTTTGGCTGACCCAGACTCAAGTTCCCTATTCACCAGACTCCTGAGTCTTTCCTAATACATCACTGCATCAGGAGTGGGAAAGTTTGACCCTAAAAGGGCAAGACACCACTGAATAAGTGGTTTCACCACAACAGTCCTGAATGTCAGACCCCATAGTCTATGCTGAACCTCCTTCCCCATCAAGACCAGAGCTAGGCACCTCCCTTACAACAACAAATCCTGCCCCATTTCCGCCCCTGCCCCTTAGTGGTGTCACATCCCTCCTCCCTTTAGAAGTGCCAGCCAGACCCTGCACCACAAAACTGTGACCGGTTTTTCATGTAAAGGACTATCAGAGTCCTATCTCTGGAGCATAAAATCTTCCTGATACTCGTTGGGCATCCTCTTAGAAGAGTGGACAAAAGGAGCAGGTGATGGAGAGAAGCTGCTGTGGGACAGTCAATCTTGGCACAGAACAGCATTGGTGGCCTTCCTACTCACTCACTGTAGGGCATTTTACAACCATTTCCACCCTATATCCTAGACTCTGGGACTCCTGTTTCTCAGCTTTGCTGGCTGCTAGCCACCATGGTCCTCTGGAAACAGTTCTTGGCAACTGCATCCCAGAGTGATGGTGAATATGGGCCCAACTGCATGTGTCTGCCATGCTGCTCCTGAAGCTGTGGCTCAGAAGTCAGGAGCAGGCCGGGTGTCTGTGCCTGGAATGAAGGAGCAGAGCACTTGAGTGATGGTGGTGGTGAACTCAGGGTTCCAGCTATGTTGTCTCTGAGGTGCTAAGAAATTTAGAATTGTTGAGGTGAGCAGGGAAGTCACCTCTCAACAATGTCTGCTCATCTGGCTGATCCACTTAGGCAAAACTGAGTCCTAGCTTATAAATATACCTTCTTAAATCTCAATTTCTCTCTCTCTCTCTCTTCCCCTCTCTCTCTCTTCCTCTCTCTCTCTCTTCCTCTCTCTCTCTTTCTCTCTCTCTCTCTCTCTCATTATTTCCTGAGTTTAGACATCATTGGAAAATACACAAGTACAGATGGTCAAGTCTAACTTTCTGCTTCTTATTCTTTCTGCTACAGTTAGAAAGGACGTCATGAATACAAACAGTAGTAGCAGTAGCAGCAGCAGTAGTAGTAATGTAATACTATTATATTAATTTTTTTCTGTGTGCCAGACAACACATTAGGCACCTTAAATATGTTATCTCATTAAATCAACACAATAGCCCTATGAATTATATACTATTTTCACTCCTGTTTTACAGATAAGAAAACAGAACTTAAAATGTGAAATGTCTTGCATAATGAATGTAACACAGCAAATAAGTGGCACAGCCACGATTTGAACTCTGGTTTATCAGAGTCCAGAGCAAGAGCATTTACTGAGCACACCACTCAGACCATCAGTACAAATATAATCCATGAAACTAACCCTTTTTCTGCAATAGCTAAGCAGTATGGATTTCAGGTAAATATATTTTAACATACTAATAAGCCTTCTTTCCTCTCATAAAAGTTAAGAGGAAATTGTCATATACTGATGGTGAAAATACAAACTTTAGAAAACCATTGGAATTATTTTACTAAAGTTGATGATTTTCATGTTCAAGGACTCAGCAATTCTAGTCCTGGGTAAATGCCCAAAAATGACGTGTGGCCACATGCATCAAAAAACATGCAAGAATGTTCACAGCAGCATTATTCGTAATAGCCCTAAACTGCAGTAACCTGAAGTTTCTCAACAGAAGTATGAATACATATTTTGGGTATATTCACACACACACAAATGGAATGCCATAACAGCAATAAAAAGTGAGGAACACAGTTACATATAACAACATGGATGAATTCTATGCTCAGGAAGCCAAACACAAAATACACATACTGTATGATTTATTTTTTGTCTTTTATTTTTCTCTTCATATGCTGTATGATTTGATTTAAACTTCAAACACAGACAGAATTTTTAAACACTGTGTTTATAGGGTCATATCTGGGTAACAAAAGTAAAGCAAGGAAGTAATTACCATAAGTCAGAAAAGTGGGAAGAGGGAGGGAAGTGGTAATAGGTAGAGGCTGGGAGAGGCTTCTGGGCTACTGACAATGTTATGGGGTGTTGGCATGAGAAGGCAGTTACATGTGGCTTGCTTTATAATAATTTGTTATCCAAACATTTATTATGCATTTTCTGTAGGTGAATAATAACCTATTACAGAAATGGCTTAAAAACAAGTTTAAGGGAAGAAAAGGCAAAATGCAACTTTTGCTTTCAAATTCAGGTTAAAATATCTTGGCAAGCAGCCCATTTTAAGACAGATTTTAACTGAAAAAAATCTGCACTTCTGGAGTCGCTTCCACCCTCTTTGCTTATCTGAAGCTCCCACTCACTTGTTAATAATCATCAATGGTTTTTTTTTTTAAAGAAATGTTTCCTTGCTCACACTGTAAGTGACTGCATTCAGTGTTATTTCTCTAAGAATGAATTGATTGATTTTTTCTGGTCTGTTCTTACAGAAGTAATCATAAGTTTTTTGAGTCCCCTTGACCCAAGGATGCTTCTTTAATAGGAAAATAGGAACGTCAAATTTATTGCTTAGATTAACACATCTGAATAAATGTTTGTCAGAACCAAAACATGGGCAAATATAATACTAGAAAAGATGTCTGGACAGAGCTGAGCATGGGGAAAAGCCACTGGGTTCAGTCCCGACAGATGGCCAGCTCAGGTACCTCAGCCCTTAACATGCAGTGGGTTGGAGCACAGCTTCTGTGGGTTTTAAAGGTTGAAGTAGGCAGTGTATAAAGATATTCAGTTGGGGTGACCTAAGCTAAGTTCTAAAAGATGTGGTTTTTAAGCTAAGAGAATTCAGGAGAGGTTGAGGATTTTTTTTAGTTTCAAATTCAGCAACAGAGAAAAGTAAGTGGTGGTAAGAAACCTTGTCTCATGCTCTGGGAAGTAACCAGTTATCTTGACTATGATTTGCATTGTCTTCTTGTGTAAGCATTCACCTTCACAGTCATATGCCTAATCAAACTAAACTTTGCTTCATTGTGATTCTCCATGAGGAACAGGAATGAATGAAACTTTCGCAAATGAAACTTTCATGTGGCCCTGTGTACTTCATTCTGGGTAACAGAAGTACAGGTAGTAAACACTGACTTACTGTACCTCCAGGCACTGTTCTAAAGCTATTTAGATATAGAATTTCATTAATCTTCACAAAACTATAAAGTTCGTTCTATTTTTATTATCTTATTTGATCAAGGAGAAAACTAAGTAAGGCACAGACAGGTTAAATAGTTTATCTTATTATAAACCACACTACAATATTTTTGGGAGGAATACAGTGTGCAAATTAAAATTAATCTGAGATTTTATTTCTTCCCTTCACTTCTCTAAATCTTACCCATCTTTCAAGACCCACCAAAATCCAACTTCATTAAGCATTCAATAATATACTTATTCTTCTCTAAATTATGTAATATCTTCTCAAACTACACATCTGTGATCCTGTCTATGCTTTATCTCCCAAATGGTCTATAAGCTCATTGAATATAAGAGTGATGGCACATACTTCTGCATAATCCTCACTCTCCACCTTGCCTCACTTTCCAATGGTGATGCTTGCAGACAGAAGGTACGGACTTTAATTGTTGAACTGAACTGAAGCACCTAATCAGAGCATATTTTTGCTATTTTCTTAAGTATCAAGAGCAGGACTATACACATACAAATTTCATATGTGAAGAATCAGAGATGCCAATTTTTATTCCACATGCTTTTGAATTACAGTTAATACTTAAACAACATGGTTTGAATTGCAGTTTTCCACCTATGTAGAGATTTTTTTTCTATAAATGTACAATCATCTCTTCATAGCCCCAGGTTTAACATCCACAATTCAACCAATTATGGATCAAAAACAGTACCCCACAGATTGAAAACACCATGGATCAGAGGGCCGACTGTACATACTGCTTCATGTATTTTATATAAGGAACCTGAACATCGTGGAATCTGGTATCCAAAAGGAGGCCTAGAACCAATCCTCTGTGGACATGAGGGACAACTGCAGTTGAGTTTTAGGGAAGTCAAAAGTTATATGTGAATTTTTGACTGCATTGGGAATCAGAGCCCCAACACTAGCACTGTTCAAGAGTCAACTGTATTTACATTTTTTACAGAAAGAGGTTTACTTATAAAACTCAAAATTAGTTTTATTGAGGAAGAGGGGTGCAGTGAGTTGAAAAGCATGAACTAGAAGTAGAAATTCCCAGTGTTGGTTTTACTTTGGATGTCTTAAAAGCTTCCCTGGGATGAAGAGAAGAGACTAAGCAAAGAGACTATAAAGTCCTGCTCCTTCACCTTAACTTATAAACCTAAGAATAGAATAAGTTCTTGAATTTTTCATTATTCAAATATATATACACTAGAGGCCCAGTGCACAAAATTCATGCATGGGGGCGGGGGGCACATCCCTCAGCCCAGCCTGAATTCTCTCCAATCTGGGACCTCTTGGGTGATGTCCAACTGCCAGTTTAGGCCTGATCCCTAAACTGGCAGTCAGACATGCCTCTCACAATCTGGGACCAATGGCTCCTAACTGCTCACCTGCCTGCCTGCCTGCCTGCTTGATCACCCCTAACCACCTCTGCCTGCCTGATTGCCCCTAACCACCTCTGCCTCAGCCCCACACCTGGGACCCGGGCTTTCCTCCCTCTGGCCAGCTGCAAGCACCTGGAACCGTGGGTGGGCAGCTTCTCCCAGGCCTCAGCTGCAGCCACTGGTGCCCGGACAATGGGCAGGCGGCTTCTTCTGGACCCAGCTTTGTAAGCAAGGATGTCCAAAAGACATCCGGTATAATTAGCATATTACCCTTTTATTAGTATAGATGCATAGGAAGAAATAAGATTTGTCAGGACCCGAGGGTAAATTTGTTACTGAAATTTAGGCACCAAAATTTTGCTCTGAGCTTTCTGAAAATCAAAACCAAAATGCTAATATATTAAGCCATAGTTGTTTAGAATTCTTATTTCCATTAAAGGATATTAACACACAGCATGTGTTTCTTACACAGGAACTGGTCCTGTAAGCTGTGTTATTTCAACCTGCAATCTTTCCTGGCCAAAAGCCTGAACATGTTTAAATTGGGAACCTTGATCGTCCATCAGTTACCTCCCAACAAGGTCTGAATTTATAGCATACATCAGTGTAAGGAAAATTATAGCCATTTTAGGGGTTTTGAAACTGTGAAAGACCACATAGCACTTCTGCTTGTATTTTATCCATGGAAGGTCATCCAACAACTATATAAAGAAAAATTGTGACTGTGTGTGTGCACAATATAATTATTTCAGAATCAATATGCTTTTTCTATTAGCTTTTAAAATCTGTTTGCATAAAATTTATCTTTTCCAACCCAGCTCTTCTGAAGGTTTTGTGGGCTGAAGTGACTAGGGACATGATCTTTGCAATATTTCATTTCGTTATCTCTTATTATTACATGGTGGCCCAGAGTGTGGCATGAATAAAGCTCGCTTGTCATCAAAATGCATTCATTCACTTAACAAGTTCCTGAAAATAATGGAATGGTTGCTAAGCAATGGAGAAATTATACATTCCCAGGGATCTGTGCAGATTCTGAAAGCAAAAGTAGTTCTGAGATTTGGTATTAGTGTCTCCAGAGCCCAGCCAAATAGAAAACGAAGAAAATGTCATGCTCTACCTAATAGTCAAGAGGAGTATTTTTTTTTTTCCCTTTTCTGGCCCAGGTTTCCAACATAACAATATAAGCAGAAAATTTCCTATCAAACTGTGAACTGTGTCCATTTGTAGATTACAGATAGTTGGTGAGTCTGTATAAGCTTTATTTTAAAGGAACTATGACATAAGAAAATGTATTCTTTTAATTAGGTAGTAAACTTATTTTAGTTAGAGTAATCATATTTTAAATGCAAAAATATCTGCTTACTACAAAATATTTAAATACAGACACACTTAAAAAAACATAAAGTTAAATTTTTAGATATAAATAAATCATCCATAATACAACCCTTCTCAAATAGCCAATCTCAATATTTTGAGATATGTTTATCTGCCACTTTTATAGGCATATGTAAATATATTATCTATTATTATTTAACATACTACACACCCACGGACTGTAATGTTACACCTTCTTTCCTCCTGCTTTCCATCCCAATCTCAGTGAGCACTAGGTCCTAGACCAGGGGTGGGGAACCTTTTTTCTGCCAAGGACCACCTGGTTATTTATAACATCATTTGTGGACCATACAAAATTATCAACCTAAAAATTAACTCATTATATTTGATCAAACTTTTAATTAACTCACCCTTAATGCCTTGCCAAGACCAGACCAAATGATTTTTTAAGCCTTATATGGCCCAAGGGCCGATGTTTCTCACCCCTGATCTAGATAATGGGAGCATAACTGGGTGTGCCCTCGGTCCTAGGTCATCAAGTATCTGAAAGGGAATGTAGAGAAGAGTTTTCAAATAAAATCTCTCAAATTTGAGTTTAGCCTCAAAAACATTTCCTCATTTGAACACAGTCAGGATTCTGCCAAAGCCACTGACCTAGCATTCAAAAAGGACCTTTAATTTCCATCTATTTCAAATAAATGGGCTAATAAATTATTGGGACTTGGTGCATAGCCCAGGATCCTATTCATGCCTTATTAATTGTGACTGAGTCATGATTTTTTAGAATTTTTCATCCACAGTAATAAAGTGATGGATTACAAAGCAGTGATCACAAACATAGCAGTGTCTTTTCAAATAAATACTTGAAGAATTCTTTAGTGTGGCTTCATCCTGTCTGGCTATTATATTCTAACTAGAGGCCCAGTGCATGAAATTCGTGCACGAGTATGGTCCCTAGCGGCTACTGGCTACCAGCTAGGGCTTTCCTTCGTTTGCACTGCCCCCTGGTGGTCAGCGTACATCATAGTGAGCAATCGAAATCTCGGTCAATCGAACTCCCAAGGGGACACTTTGCATATTAGGCTTTTATATACAGATAAATAGGTGCTATATACACACCTCTGCAGTTTTTAAAATTAGATTTACATTAGGGCTATAATACAATTCCTTAGAACCTATAGTTATTTCTATTAGACTTTTACATATGGCTACTCAATTATCTATCTACCAGGGACCCAGTGCACGAATTCATGCATATTGAAAGGAACTGTGGGCTGCAAGGCTGCAGTGGGCACAGGGGCGGGTCTCAGCCCATCCTCCACGCCCCTGCCCAGCCCCTTCCACCATGGCCCCATCCTCCATGCCCTTGCCCAGCCCCTTCCACCATGGCCCCTAGTCCCCTGTCTGCCAGCGGCCCCACTCCTGCCACTGCTACTCCCATGAACTGATGCCTCAGAGCAATTGAGGCTGGCGCCAGCAGTGGGTGCAAGCAGGGCCAGAGCCATCAACAGGTACAAGTGGCAGCTGCTGCCCCAATCAGCCCTCAGGAGCAGGGGGAGGTGGAAAAGCCCTCAGGTGCAATTGGGGCTGGCAGCCACTGCCTGCACCCCCTGAGAGTGCTGAGCAATTGGGCTCTGGCAGCAGGTGCAAGCGGCAGCTCTGGTGCTAGCTGCAGGTGCAAGTGGGCCAGCACCAGCAGTGGGTGCAAGGAGCAGCGCAGTGCCAGTAGAGGGTGCAAGAGGTGGCTGCTGGCCCTGATCAGCCCTCGGGAGCAGGGGGAGGTGGAGAAGCCCTGAGGGGCAATCAGAACCAGCAGCTGCCACTCACACCCGTTGACAGCACTGAGTGGCTGGTGCTAGCACCAGCAGCGGGTGCAAGTGATGGCTCCAGCACTGGCAGCAGGTGCAAACGGGGCTGGCACCAGCAGCAGGTGTGAGCACCAGATGGAACCGCAGCACGTGGGAGCAAAGAATTTTCAGTAACCACCAGAGTCTCGCCCCAATGACAGTGACTGGTGCCCCGCTTTAGTCTGGTGACCCTGCTCACCTGCTCCACCATCCCACCATGGTCGACACCCGCCATGTTCCTAGCTCTGCCAACTGCTGCCGACGTCTGCCATGTTCTGCACTTGCCCCCGGTGGTCAGCTCACATCATAGCAACTGGTTGGTGGGTTGTTCCATTGTTCAATCTATTTGCATATTAGGATTTTATATATCCTATATAATAAAGAGGTAATATGCAAATTGACCCTCGCACCATCATGCCATTACAAGATGGCTACCCTGCCCAGCCCCTCCCCTGGTGCCACCCATGATCAGCCTCTCCCACCCCAATTGAGGATGGAGTGGCTAGCCAACCCTCCCAACTCCCCATGGCTCCTCACTCAGGCCAGCCACACCCCACACTTTCCCAGGCCTGGGGGTACCCCAGGCAGGCTGTAGGCACAGCATTGGTCAGAGGCAAAGATCCTGTCTGTCCCTGTCCTAGAGAGTCCAGAAAACCTCAGCAGTGACCAAAGACCAAGACCAAGTGGAAAGGTCCCTGCCAGCACTTATGGCTCAAAGTGCCAGGAGGAGGAGGAGCATCTTGAACCTGCAACCCTGGTGTCTGCACACCAAGCCTTGGGGCACACCATGCTGGTGGCACCTGTGGGTGAAAGGGGGAGAGCAGGAAGCTGGGGTGCAGAGCTGGGAGGGGCCTAGAGTCTTTAGGAGCAGCCCGCCTGCTGAGGTTGCTGTGACCCGCGTGCTCAGGCTTGGTCAAAACCCCTGGTCAGCTCTGCTGCTTGCCTTCCAGGTATGGCTAGCCCTGAGGTAGCTGGTGTGCTGAGAGAAGCAGCTGTCACTGGGCTCAGTTAAATAAGAGAAATAAAAGAGCTGAGAGTAAATATCCTCCCAGCCCCTTCCTACAGCCCGGGCAAGGAGGGCTGGGGATGGGGTAATGGAAAATGGCTGCTGCTTTGCATTTTATAATGAAAAGATTCCCACTATGTAGAGAGGAGAGCTGATTCATTTCCAGCAACACCTCATGTGTTCCCTGCCCAGCCCTGAAGCCTGATAGCACCTAGCAAAGGTGTGTCTGCACAGCCATGTTGGCCTGGCTCCTCGAACATTGGGAGCAAGTTTGAGCTGCATTGATTAAAAAAAAAAACAAAAAGGTAAAGATTGAAAAACACCTCTTTGTACTTAAATGACACTATAAAGTGTAGATGACAGCATCTGATTTTGTCTTCTGTGTTGGTTTTGAGACAGAGTGCAAATAGGTTCGTGGGAAAAGCAGAAAACAACAAAGGGAAAGGGAGAGGATTCTGCTGTCCGCAGCACTGAACGTTGTTTTTTGTTTGTGGTTTTTGTTGTTATTTTTCCTTCTGTTCTTCAAGTCAGTATATGCCATTTAAACCACTTTATGGCATTAGGTAATGAGCTAATGCTTCCTCTATTAAGAGCAAGCAACAGTGCCTTTCATATGAGTCACATACATTTAATCCACTCAAATGGAGCATAGTGAGTGGAGAAAATGATATGTGTCATTATATAAAGAACTTGGCATTATGATGCTATCTGGCTGAAGATCTTATTTATTTTGGAATTTAGAGAATGTAGACAAATCAGGCATTGAAAATGAATGTGCATGCTTAAGTGCATGCCTTTATTTTCATCTGTAACAACCAAACGACAGGTCACCAGAAGGTGCATTGATGGGTCCCATGGTGCGGTGGGTCTGGGTTAGGCTGGGTGGCACAGGCCAGGGCCCAGGGACCTGAGGCTACACCCCCTGCCCTGGTACCGGGGCCGGGGGACCTGAGGCCACGCCCCTTGCCCTGGAACCAGGATGTGAGGCTGGGTCCCCCCGCAATGGGGCTTGACAGGGGTGGGGCTGGCCGGGTCTTGGTGTCGCCCAATGGGGGTGGGGCTGGCCAAAGACTTCTATTATAGAGAAAGGGCAAACAGCAATATTAAATATTTCCTCTAATTAATTCCCTTTTAAGATGCATGAATTTCATGCACCAGGCCACTAAAAAGAGAAAGATGCAAATTGGCCATACCTCCACGATGCCCACCAGCCAATCAGGAGTGAGTATGCAAATTAACCCAACAAATATGGTGGGTTAATTTGCATATGCAAGTGCCAAGAAGCTGGGGTCGGGGTGACACCAAGCAGCCTGGGTCCCAGACAGGCACCATCGCTACAGAGCAAGAGCAGAGTGGGCGGCTTGGAGAACTTTGCCAGAAGGAGAGCAGAGTGAGAGAGCTGGTGGCTTGGAATTCACAGAAGAAAAAAAAAGATCATGGACAAGAAATAGGTGTGACCTGTTTAGATTAAAGTAATCAGGTACACCTTCTTGGTAATCGTGATGGTGATGGTAATATTGAGATACAACAGTGTGTGAAACTGCCCGGGGTCAGAAGCAGCATGTGGCCTCCAAGGGTGTGAGGAGTCCAGTGAGTGAGAGCAGCCAGGGAGTGGGACATGGGCAGGAAATTAGGTGAAAGAGGGAGCAGAGGCCAGATGTCCACCATGGTTTATTCAGATAAATCGTAAAATAATTACCTTGGCATGCACAGCCTGCATGGCTGTGATTGAGCATGGACCTATATACAAGGAGATCGAGGTTCAATTCCCTGTCAGGGCACATGCACAGGTTGTGGGGTTGATCCCCAGTAGGAGGCATGTGCAGGAGGCAGCCGATCAATGATTCTCTCTCATCATTGATGTTTCCAGCTCTCTCTCCCTTTCTCTCTGAAATCAATAAAATATATTTTTAAAAAATTACCTCACAGCCTGAGTTTTCCCTAAGTCATGTTTAGTTATGTTAACCATTATCACTCTAGGATTAAGTGGTGTCTGTGAATGGGTTTAACCAGCATTCCACCCAGGTGAACACTGTAATTTAGTGATAAAAATGTAGTTACAATAGGTCGTAGTAATCTACATGACCCTTGATGTTTACTAAGGTATGTCAGAACATTGTACTAGGGCTAAACAGTGTACTTTGCACTTAAAAAGAAAGTGTTTTCATAATATTTTTTCAGAAAATAATGTTTATTAATGTAAGTTGTGCATTTAATAATCCTATACTTTGTTGTCTACATATATACACACATACATAAAATTGTTATGTGGGCATAAATGGAGTTGATGGAAGATAAATTAAGATTACATATGTCATTACCTAGCCCAGTCCTGGATTTATATTTAGTAACTATTAGTTTAGTTCCTTCATCTTTTACATGTCAGGCACTGGATTGGACACTTTATTTGTATCTTACAGAAGACAGTAAATTTATTTTATTTTGCCTACACCCACATAAGAATGGGGAATATAAAATTATTTTCAAGTCTCACAAGTAACATTATTTTAGAGTATAAAGGGAAGTGTCTAAAATACCCTGGAAATGTAATCTAAAATGAAATACATAGCAAGAAGATTTTATAACTTTCTATAGGATCACTATGAACTAATGTATGCCAGTAATTTAGGATTTGAATTGGTGCAAATTATTATACACAGTGGGGCAAAAGTAGGCATACAGTGGTTCATATGAAAAAAGACATGCAGGTTATGATTATTATAATAGCTTTATTAACTCTGTTTTGCATATTCACAACCATAAATCTACTTTTGCCCACCCTATACATAGGAGGTTTTTACAACAGCCTGGTAACACAGCCAGTTTTTCCCTACCCACAACCTCTTGCCTATCACCTGAGGCAAGAGCGCTCAACCTTGGCTGCTTATGAGGATCACCTGGAGATCTCTTAAAGTCTCCATGACCAGGCCTCTTCTGAGATCAAACAAACTCTAATCTCAGGGGCAGGGGTCTGGCATGTCTGCCTTGAAAGCTCCCTGGGTGGTTTCAGTTGGGCAGGCAAAGTTGAGAATCACTGTGCCAGGGTCTTCTGTGTAGCAATGGAGGGCTATCTTCAAAAATGCATGCACTTGGCTTTTCAAAAAATGTCTGTCCCTTTTCAAATCCTACTCTGCTTTCAAAGTCTTCAAAGATTTGGCAGCTGCATTATGAAGCCTCCCCATTTGACACAGCCTTTGATATTCAATCTGCTCTGTGCATAGCTTTATTATAGCTCAAACAGAAATAGTCATTCCTAATGGGAGGAAAAATGAAATATTAAACTGATGGCAAGTTTCTTGAGGGCAGGGAGACACATGGATAATAGATAGATAGACATATAGAGGTATCCTATATAATAAAACCCTAATATGCAAATCAACCAAACAACAGAACAACCGGTCGCTATGAACAGGGCCTAAGCTGGAAGGCGGACATCTCCTGATGGGTCCTGGACTGAGAGAGGGTTCAGGCCAGGCTGAGGGACCTCCCCTGCACCCCCAGTGCACAAATGTTGTGCACCGGGCCTCTAGTATAGATATAAAAGGCTAATATGCTAAGTGTCCTTCCCACCTTCCGACCAGTCACTATGATGCACACTGACCACCAGGGGGCAGATGCTCAATGCAGGAGCTGCCATGATGCACACAGAGAAATGGCACCATGGACCAGAAAGCAACACTTGGCTTCCCCCACGTGGGACAAAGGGTCCATCACCACCCTGGAGCGACAGCCCACCAAATCGCAGCCGATGCTTCTGAGACCCCATGGCACCAAATGCAGCCCATAGCCCAGCCCAGCCCAGAAACAATCGCTGTGGGTGCCAGGTAATGATGCCATGTAGCAACACCTGCTTTCTCTCCCTAGCAACTAGCCTCCTTGGAGTTCCAGGAACATAGGTGGAAACATTTTACACTTTAACCAAATGTCTGTGAAGTGTTTTCCCATGCCTCATCTCATTTGGTCATCACAGAAGTACTGAATTAGGCAGATAGGAGATGTGGTGGAATCCTATTTTCTCTTCATTCACCAGAAAACGGAGATTTAGAAAGCTTAGAAACTTGACCCAACTGAAAAGAAGTTAGAAATGGTGGACCTTGAAAATGACTTCAGATTTTCTCACTATATTTAATATATTATATTTAATATAGTAAAACACGGCTGCAATTAAATATTTTACCCTTTGTTCTCCTTGCGTGATCTAGAATAATAATCTGCTTTTATTGATATTTACTGCTGTGTTGCTGACAATTACCTGAAAGAGAAGTTGGAATGCTTCACTGGGCTGGAAAAAGTTTAGCTAAATCAGAAAGCAGGTCTAATTAAGCAAGTTTATTCTATAGCTATAAAAGGCTAAGTTGACTCGCATGTGCACGATACATATAAAGCTCTCGCTGGTACCAATCGCATGCATGTGTTTCCATCTGTCATTGTTGGTCATGAATTTGGTTGACAATTCTATTATAGAGAAATGGTGAATAGCAATATTAAAACATTTCTTCTAATTAATTTCCTTTAATGTGCACAAATCCGTACACTGGGCCACTAGTAAAATAATAAATGCTTTTTAAATAAAGATGCTGTTGCTCCTACAAAGAGGCCCAGCCAGAAAGCAGCTCATTCTGTCTCACAACCAAACCAACCAGATGCTCACTGGTTATCTGCCCTACCCCTTACCCCAGGCATGATAAGAGTGTCCAGTTCTTACTCTTTGACCTGCCCTGGAGCCCTAACAGGCTACTGCCAACAGTCAGGGACATTTTTACAGAGAATGCAGCCAAACCTGCCAATGTGCCTCTGGGATCCTGCTGAATACTGTTGGAACCACCCAAATCTCCTCTGATTCCCTAACTGGTTCTGTGGACCCATTTCTCAGCTTCTATACTATTTGTCCTCGTGGCTCATACCTTCTGGATACCTTCATCAGAGAACTATTTTTTGGTATTGGAGCTGCTTCAACCAGAAACTGAGAGCCTAAAATCCAGGGAGCTGACATGTTCCTAGAGTAAACCTTAGCCAATGAGTGACTATTGCAAGAGGGTGAAAACCCAGCACATGAGGAAGGAAACACTCTACTCCAGATATTCTGGGGGATCAGGCAAGGCTAAAACTTAACCTGCAACTGTCCCCTTGCTTCGGGAGAGGGACAGGATAAAAGGTCAGTAAAGAAAGGAGGGCCCAGTGGGGTAAGGAATTAAAGACCACATGAGTAGTCCTTTAGATTATATTGGAAGTGTGACACAAAGCCACTAACAGATTTTAAGGAGGGGAATGGTGTGATTTATGTTTTGGAACAATCATTCAGAGCTGGATGGTGACTAGTTTGTAGATAGCAACACAGAAGCATGGGACCCAGGGAGAGGCTTTCTGTAGTGACTGAGCCACCTATCCTGAGCAGGGACACTATCTAGCACATGAGCATAGCAGTGAGAAGCTACAAACAGATTGTTAACATAGGGGTATTGGTATGGGGTCCAAGAAAGCTGGGTAACCAGATAAAATACAGGATGCCCAGTAAAATTTGGGTTTCCCATCAACAACAAATAGTTTTTTGGTACAAGTGATTCCAGGATGGTTGGCTCACATGGTTTTCCCTTTTACTCTAACTCAACTCCTGGCAAATATACAGAGAAAACCTTAGGGGCATCCCCCAGAAGCAGATCCAACAGGAGCATTTGTGTGGAAAGTGATTTAATAGTAAATGTTCCCAGGGAAGTGAGAAATAGCAAGGGAAGAGGTCAGAAATCAGGCCAAGTCACATGGAGGGCTGTTTTTTTGGCTCAGTCTCACAGGAGAGCTCCAAAGACAGGGCAGATCCAACCTCAGACTTGTCCCTCTCGGGGACCAGGGGACATCTTGTTATTGATATCACAAAAATTATGATGACTTCAATAAGAGAAAGGTAAGCATATCAATAAAGTAAATGACAAAGAACAAAATAGACAATTTATACAAGAAAAATTAAAAATGACAATAAACATAAAATCATTGCTGAAACTTGCCCATAACCAAAGAAATGTAATACTATTTTTCAACTATTAGAATTGGTAAGGATTTTTTAAGTAATAATACTTAAAATTGCCAAGGAAAATTAGCACTTTTACACAATTTTATTGTAAAAGTTGGGATAACCTTGCTAAGAAACAATTTGACAAGATGTATCAAAATATATAAAAATGCAGACCTTCTGACAAAGCAATTAAACTTTAAGCAATTTTTACTTAGGAAATAATTAATGTGTATAAAACATTAAATTCAAATTATTTATTGCAATGCAACTTATATGTAAAAATGGGAAATACTAGAAATGTTTACTAATAGAGGGTTCAAGTAAACCAGGCCTATTTTATGTTAATGATTATTCATTTATTTCAGCCCTTTGTATTCAGTATGTTTCTATCAAAATAAACCTACATTCCTATGAAAATTGAAGCTTTTGTGTTTTGTGGCCCACATAAACTTAAACCTTATTTATTTCGCCCATGTTAGTCTTTGAGTTTGACATGCTTGAATTAAATAAACAGGGGTATACAAAGTACCTTAACTAACTATATAGCCATTTTTAAATGTAAAAATATTTTTTCAACAGAGGAAGTTTTTATTTTTTAATTATTTATTGTTTAAATATTAAATATAGTATTACATATGTCTCCTTTTTCTCCCATTGACCTCTCCCCAGCCACCACATGCCCTCACCCCCCCTAGCGTCTGTGTCCATTGATTATGCTTGTATGCACGCATACAAGTCCTTTGGTTGATATTTTACCCACCCCTCCCTCCCCTGCCTTCCCCAACAGGGGAAGTTTTTAATCATGTATCATTAAACCAAAGAAAAATCATTTTGTAAAATGTGAACAGTGTGATACAATCTAAACACAGTAACAAATCTGAAAGGCTATGGATCAAAATGTTAATAATAATTATCTTTAGGTATGGAATATGACATTTAATTACTTCTTTTTGCTTATCTGTATTTTTCTAATTTTCCTAGAGTAAACATGTATTACTTAAGTAATTAAAAATGTTATAAAATAACAAGATATTTCCTCTCTGTAATTAGTTAAAAATGAAGTACTCTCAGAGATTGGGCATATTTTTCCATTGTGTTAATTTCCTGTTCCATTAAGCATATGTAATAAACAGTCTGCCAACATTCTAGGTTGGATGAGAGCCAAGTGCTTCACAACAAACAATGGAAAGCATCTATCCCCAGCTTTGACCTCAGCCAGCAAACCATGGCCTCAGGGCTGAATCCATCAGGTTTCATGTTTAGAAAAGTCTTCAAGTCATGTTAAGAATCTATGTGAGCAAAGTAGCCCCTAGAAAGGCATCCCTTCGTAGTAACTGCTGCCTCAGTGAATTTAGAATGTTATCAATGACTTCACAGCTGGAAAAATCTAGTGAAATGCCCTGTATGTTGTCGATGCTCAACAAATGTTTGGACTGGGACTTAATGACCTTCATTTTAGGAGTGACAGAACTAAATTTGAAAAGCTAAAAAAAAAAAAAATATTTTGTATGTACCACCAGGAAGCCATACTAGTAATGTTTCTCTTTTTTCTAAATTCAAAAATTATAAGGTCGTTCCTGACTGACAAACTCCTGTTTGTCCACTGCGACTGCTGCCCAACTCACAGCAGGTTAGTTCAAATATTTCAGTGCTTTAGAAAAGCTGTAGGTTGAGTAGGGGAGGAAGAAAGAAGGCCATGAACATCAGAAACAACCATAAGGCCTATCTCAATGGCAGAGTCTGAAGTGATCCTTGTACTCACTTTTTTGGATACTTCTCATCCCTACCACCACCAACATAGAGTGGACTTAACCAGGTAAGAATCTTCTTTTACTGTTGTCTTTAAATTGACCCTTCGTCAATTTCCCAGTCAGGATCTTTGTATATTTTACATCTTGCATGAATTAGAGCTTACTGTCATAGTAGTAGATTTCAAAATCAATTTCATCTCCCTTCTAAGCGCAAATTTCTTTGAAAAGTGTTTTGTTTACCTAACAAAGAAAAATGGAACCCATTAGAGAACATCCGTATTCCTCCATAGTGGCTTAACTAATAAATCCCATCACAGAAATATTTCTGTAAATGAGGCATTGCATTTTAGTCCCCTTTTTCCGTTCCAATAACCATCCAAAAAATATGAGTGGGGAAATGTAAATGACTAAGGGACCACCACCAAAACTATCACATGAGAGAGTACTTGGAGTGTTTCAAAAACAGAGGATTTTTTAAAGTACATGAAGTAAATTATAGATACTATGTAACTTTGGTCACAGTTTCACTTAATCTGTGGCAGTCCAATATTGTGTCCTCCTTTCTCTTCCACTACCTCCATTTTTCCTCTGGGAGGTTCGAGATGCCTGGGAGAGTTTGAACACAGGTCAGAAGAGCCCAGGTGAGGAAGCATCCTGGGATGCACAGATGGTTCAGAGACAGAGATAAGCATGTACCTGTCCTAAGAAATTTCAGTCATGCTCTGCTTCAGTCTAACATTGCCATTGCCCCCTCTTAATAAATTTGGTTCTCTCACATTCTCCCATCGTTAGGCATTTTTTTCCATAAAGAATTGCACATACCTGTAAGTCTGAATATTTGCAATGAATGTTTTACCTTCCATGGCTGGGTTAGTTTCTCCTGCTTTAATAGGGCTGAAAGTTCTCTCATTTCATAATATATCCAGTTAATACTTAAAAACCATGTCATAGAATAAGTAGAAACTCAGTAATTCCTTAAAGTTAAAACAATCTTTTTCCCTCAATACCAGGCATCAGCCCTCCTCCTTTGCCTTATACGATCAAGAGTTAAATGCTCTGTCTGCCATAGAGCACCAAATCACTTGATCCATGTCAGTTCCCTCAGTTTAGGCCCATATTCTCTAGAAACAAGATCAGAGGATACTCTCACTTTTTTACTACCAAGAAGCTCAGGGAAAACTGCTGCTAACTGAAACCATAGCAATACAGAGGAGCCTGGCTGATGAACACATGCAGAAAGGTGGCTCCTTCCCTTACTTCTTCCAGCAAAGTTTCCTCTCTGCCACATATCACAGGAGTCCCTGCCTCGTATATTATTTATTAGAGGCCCAATGCACGGATTCATGCACTGGTGGGGTCCCTTGGCATGGTCAAAACCAGCAGTCTACTGCTGCTGCCTGCCACCCCTGCTCATCCCGACCCCACTGCACCTGCTGTGGGTTCACACCCAGTCTGTCCCTATTGGGAGAGGCTTGCGCCACTGCAGAGGTGCTCACCAGCCATGAGCCCTGTGTCTCGCGCCCATTGGTCAGCTGAGCAGCACTCCTGCTGTGGGAGCACACTGACCACCAGGGGGCAGCTCCAGTGTTGAGTGTCTGCCCCCTGGTGGGTATTGCACATCATAGCTACCAGTCAACTGGCCTTTCAGTCGCTTAGGCTTTTGTACATATAGATTTTACTAGAGGCCCGGTACACAACATTCGTGCATTCAGGGTTGGGGCGCCCCCTCAGCCTGGCCTGCATCCTTTAGCAGTCTGGGAGCCCTTGGGGGATGTCTGACTAAAGCTTAGGCCCACTCCCTGAAGCCACAGTCAGATATCCTTAGCACTGCCATGGAGGCAGGAAAGGCTCCCGTCACCACCACTGCGCTCACCAGCCTTCAGCCCGGCTTGTGGCTGAGCAGTGCTCCTTCTGTGGGAGCACAGTTACCACCAAGGGGCAGCTCCTGCATTGAGTGTCTGTCCCCCAGTGGTCAGTGCACATCATAGCGACCGGTTGTTCTGCCGTTTGGTTGATTTGCATATTGCCCTTTTATTATATAGGAAGATTTTATTAGTATAGACATCCAGAAAATTCATCTCTGTAGAGACAAGGAATAGAGTCTGTGTGGACAGTGGTGGGCCCTTTTTTATCTGCTCATCATGTAATTAGTCCTCTTGTTCTGGGCAGAACTCTTTTTTTTTTTCCCCCAACCTATTTGGCTTATTTAAAGTTCTGTGTATTCAAGATTTGTACTTTCAATGACAGAAAAAAATGAATAACACAATTAAGAAGCTGAGATTTCACTAATTAAGAAAACAATTCACTCATATATGTCAATGCAGCTCATCCCGACCCCACTGCACCTGCTGTGGGTTCACACCTAGTCTATCCCGATTGGGAGAGGCTTGCGCCACTGCAAAGGTGGTCACCATATATGTCATATATGTCAATGCAGAGTACCACAGAAAAAAAGTGATAGCACTAGCTAGCAATATAAAATTACAATTTCTTACACTGTATTAGTCTTAACACATTTTTTAGATTTATATGTAAACTAGAGGCCCAGTGCATGAAATCATGCATGGGTAGGTTCCCTAGGCCTGGCCAGCGATCAGGGCCAATCAGGGGCTGCCGGCTGACAGCAAGAGCCTTCCTTCATTCTGCGCCATCCCCTGGTGGTCAGTGCATGTCATAGCAAACAATAGAACTCCTGGTCTCTCTGTCAAACTCCCGCAGAGACACTTTGCATATTAGCCTTTTGTGTGTGTGTGTGTGTGTGTGTGTGTGTGTGTGTGTGTGTGTATTTCATTTTTTCTGGTGCTTTTGCAAATAGTGTATTTTTTAAATGTTCAGGTGTTCATTAGAATATAATTATACAATTCAATTTTGTATATTGACCTTGTATCCTAAGCTCAATAAATTCACATATTAGTTCTAAGAGATTTTTTTGAGGATTCTTATTATTATCTGCATATACAGTCAAACCTCAGTTCTTGAACATCTCCTATCTCAAACAATTCTGTCTTTTACCAAATTGTTCACAGAAAAAAAAAGTCTCAGTTGTTGAACAGAATTTTGGTTCTGGACCTGACAACCCTTTTATGCAGATACATAAGCATAATAATAAGTGTCTCTCAGGCCACAAACAAAGGAGAGAATGTGAGTCAATTTACTGAAAAACCTGGAATTGTTAAGATCTCAGGAAACTGTGCTGTGAATATTTTTGTGGGTTTTGGGGGATTTTGTTTTGTTTTGCTTTTGTTGCTGGTAAAATGGATGATTAGCACAACTTTAAAACATAAAGAGGCTATCAAGAGTGCTAATGTTGCTAAGGGTATGGAAGTGCTCAGAAGCAATAATCACAGGCAGTTGAAGAGGTAGAAAAACTGTTGTTGATTTGGATAAACAAAAAGCAGTTAGCCACTGACAGTATTTCTGAGGCAGCGATATGTGAAAAAGCAAAAATGCTGCATGCTGACTTTCTGAAAGACAACCTGTAACAAGTGCTGAAGTGATTCATTTAAGGCTAGTAGGGGGTGGTTGAATACATTTAAGAAAAGAAATGTTTGTTTATAGGTTAAACAGTACATGAGATATGTACTGCATATAAGAAAGGTTAAATCAGGTAATCATTTATGGAATGGAATTAATTAATTCAATTTACATTATTTCTAATGGAAAAAAATGATTCAGTTTTCAAACAAATTGATTCTTGAACAGCCTTCCAGAACAAATTAAATTCAAGAACCAAGGTTCCACTTGGTTTATGTAATGTATTTATGTAATGTATTTATTTCCTCTTGAATTACACAAAAGGTAAGAGTTCCTTCCTTTTTGCAGCCATGTAGTAATTACATTATGTAAATGTACCAAAATTATTTTATCTACTTTATTAGACTGAAAAATTCCTTTCTATTCATAATTTGTTGAGAATTTTTATCACGATTTGATGTTTTCTCTATCAATTTATGTGATTAGGAGGTTTTTATTTATATTTGATGATTAATGAATAATACAGGGTGGGGCAAATGTTGGTTTACAGTTTTGAGTATTCAAAACAGAGTTTATTATTGTATTATTAAGGGCCCGGTACATGGGATCATGCACTGGTGGGGGGTATGGCCTCTGGGGATCAGCCCGCTGTGGGAGCACTGCTCCTCCCAGTCAGCTGAGTGGCGGTGGACCCACCCTCTGCGTGGCTGCTCCCTGGTCCAGCATCTTCCATGGAGCTGGAGCATTCACCTCTCCAGGGGACCTGGTCAGGGCCTGTCCCAGAGACAATAGCACTCAGTCCCTCAGTGGCCACGAACCCACCTCCCAGACTCCAGGGTCAGCTCTGTGAGCCCAGCAGCAGTGCTGCGTGGCCTGCAGGCATCTGAAGGAGATGGCAGGGAGCAAGGAGGAGGAGCCTGGGGCAAAGAGGCAACAATAGCAGCCCGGGTTCCTGCTCATTGGCCTGGGGTTTGCAGAGGGAACAGTCTCACATCCCAGTCAGCCAAACGGTGCTCCCACTGTGGTAGTGTACTGACCACCAGGGGCAGATCCTGCATTGAGCGTCTGCCCCCTAGTGGCCAATGCGTGTCACAGCAACTGGTTGACTAGTCATTCTGGTTGTTCTGCCATTCAGTCAACTGGGCTTTTATTATATAGGATTATTTATTACTAGTGGCCTGGTGCACAAAATTTGTGCACCGCGGGTGGGGGACGTGTCCCTCAGCCTGGCCTGCACTCTCTCCAATCCAGGACCCCTTGGGGGATATCTCACTGCCAGTTTAGGCCAGATCCCTGTCTTGCAATCTGGGACCACTGGCTCCAAACTGTTCACGAGCCTGCCTGCCTGATCACCCCTAACCACTCTGCCTGTCAGCCTGCTTTCCCCCAACTGCCTCCCCCCCCCCCCGCTGGCCTTCTCACCCCCAACTTCCCTCCCCTCATGGCTTGATTGCCCCAACCTCCTCTTCCTTGGCTGCCACCATGGCTGCCACCATGGCTTTGTCCAGAAGGATATCCCGAAGGTCTCCCAGTCCAATTAGCATATTATCCTTTTATAAGTATAGATTGTATTATTTTCCATAGGAACAACTAAAAACCTACTTTTGCCCCACCCTATATGTATTGACTTTTTAAAGTTGATATAATCTTGAAATCCTGGTAAAAACCCATCTGGCCTTTGATTCTTATTTTTTTTATTTATTCTGAAAATTTGTTTCTTAATTGGTATTTACATGAGTTATATTTTATAAAATCCTATGTAATAAAAGAGCAATATGCAAATTGACCATCACTCCAACACAAGATGGCTGCCCCATGTGGTCAAAAATGGTTGCCCCCATATGGACACAAGATGGCCACCACAAGATGGCCAGCAGGGGAGGGCAGTTGGCCTGCAAGGGAGGGCAGTTGGGGGTGATAAAGCCTGCAGGGGAGGGAAGTTGGGGGTGACCAAGCCTGCAGGGAAGGGCTGTTGGGGGTGACCAGGCCTGCAAGGGAGGGCAGTTTGAGGTGATCAAGCCTGCAGGGGAGAGCAGTTAGAGGTGTTAGAGGTGACCATGCTGGCAGAGGAGGGAAGTTGGGGGCGACTGAGTCTATAGGGAAGGGAAGTTGGAGGGGACCCAGGCCTGTAGGGGAGGGCAGTTAGGGGTGACCAGGCCTGCAGGGGAGGGCAGTTAGGGGCAAACAGGCTGGCAGGGAGCAGTTAGGCACCAACCAGGCTGGCAGGGGAGTGGTTTGGGGGTGATCAGGCTGGCAAGCAGAAGCAGTTAGGGGCAATCAGGAAGGCAGGCAGGTGAGAAGTTGGGAGCCAGCAGTCCTGGATTGTTAGAGGGATGTCCCAGATTGGAGAGGGTGCAGGCTGGGCTGAGGGACAACCCCCCTCCCCCCGTGCACGAATTTCATGCACCAGGCCTCTAGATATTGATATAATTGTATTTAGGGCTAGCATTTATTCTGTTTGTTCCCCTTGCCCTTTCTTTTCTGTACTCGTTTGGATTATCTGAATATTCTTGTACTGCATATTTATTGGATTTTTAACTATATGTCTTTGCATTATTTCACTTTAGTGTTTTGTTTTTCTCAGTGATTAAATATATGCACTTAAACTCTCAGTTTTACTTACAGTTAATATTTTACCACTTTAGGTAAAATAAAAGCATTTCACATTTTACCTAAATGTGAAATGCTTTCACATTTAGGTAAAATGTGAAAGCATTTCAACCTTATAGTTTCCTTTGTTATGGTTGTCAGACATATTATATACCAGGTATTAGGCTAAGTGAAACAAGTCATAAAGAGAAAGACAAATTCCATATGATGACTTATATGTAGAATCCTAAACAAATAAATAAAACAAAACAGAAGCAGACTCATTATACAAAGAACAAACATGTTTGCTAGATGAGAGGGGGAAGTTGTTGGCAAAAAAGGTGAATGCGATTAAAAAGTACAAAATTGCAATTATAAAATATTTAGTAATGAAAACATAAAAAACAGCACAGGGAATATAGTCAGTAATATTGTAATAAGTATACATATTGCCAGATGGGAATAAGACTTATGGTGATCACTTTGTAAGGTATATAATTTAATCACTATTTGTACCCCCTGAAACTAATATAATATTGTGCATCAAGTATAATTTAAAAATAAATTTTAAAAAACCACCAAGCATTATATATTTCATTTTTTAATAATAATAGCGAGATCCAAGATGGCAGCCAACAGGACAGCAGTCAGCAAGATAGTGTGAGTGAGTGAGAGAGCAAAAGGAGAGTCAATAGTCATGTGGGGAGTGTGTTTATTTGTGAGTGAGGGACAGTTATTTTCCACAGGACTTTCAAGGACTGGTGGACCAGGCTCCCCTGGCCAAGCAGCCTCTATTACCACTGAAATCTCTCCCAGAGTGGCCAGCTCTGCTGCAGAGACCATGCCATCTTGAAGGGGAGAGTAGCTGTGATCAGAAGCCCAACCTTTCCTTTACCGGGGAGACCTCAGATATCTCCCAGGACCCTACAGCCACAATACCCAGGGACCAGCTGCCTCAGCTGTGAACCCATGAACACCAAAACTCCAGCCTCCCCAGCCTGTTACTGAAATTTAGGCACCATGGGCACCTAAAAGTTTGTCCAGGGGGAGACAAGGTAGTGACCCAATATGCGAATGTGTCCTGTGCCTTCTCACAGAGCAGATAGAAGAAACAGCTGAATGGAAACATCCACCCAAAGCTGGCAAATTAAACACAGCTGGTGAGGCAATCCATTGATGGAAAGGTCAGAGATCACCTGGAGAGAGGTGGGATCTGGAATATGGGCTGGAGGGAGAAATGCGCACAGCCGGGACTAGAATCTCAGAGGGATACTGTGCTGCACCAAATCTGTGGCACATGGGCTCAGTGTAGCCCTCAAATGTGGAAGGGGGATCCACAGGGCTGCTGGCAGCCAGGGACTCTAGATCTATGCACACAGGTGTGGGAGACTGTACCCAGAAAGGCAGCCTGAAGTTCTATATTAGCCATGCAAGGCTGGGGGGAGGAAGATGTGAGGTGGTGTGGTTGCTTTGTCTTTATAACTTCCTTGCTAAACCCAGTACATAGGATCTTTCAATTAAAAACACTCACTGAGACTGCAGGGGAAGATGGTTTTTGTGGAAACCAGGGATCAGAATAGGGAGAGATGAGCAGGAAACAGGCTCTGGGACAGTCCATCCCTCCAATCCAGTCTTGAGTGTGTCAGGGAAAGGAAAATTGAAACATCCCCAAGGAGCCCTAGGGGACTAGGCTGAGGGGCCATTTGGTCCTAGAAACTAATACAGAAACAATGCCACATAGGGGCTGTGTCAGAAATAGACGCTTGTGTAAATACAACTAAAAGCAGGTAGAGAAAAAAAGACTGAGCAGAGTGAGCCTGCCTGCTTGACACCAAAGTGGTGGCTTATGACAGAGAGGAGCGGTGGATTGTGGGAAACTTCAACACTGTGCTGACTACCTGACAAGAAACAGACATGCCATGCAGAATGGAAGAGAGGGGTTTAAACCAGCCCCCATAGGTCATTGAAGCTCTGCTGAAGCAAATGAATCTCACTACTTCACTTTCTATCTTTTTTTAAATATATTTTATTGATTTTTTACAGAGAGGAAGGGAGAGGATTAGATTCAGAAATATCAATGAGAGAGAAACATCGATCAGCTGCTTCCTGCACACTCCCCACTGGGTATGTGCCAGCAAACAAGGTACATGCTATTGACTGGAATTAAACCTGGGACCCTTGAGTCCACAGGCCAATGCTCTATCCACTGAGCCAAACCAGTTAGGGCACTACTTCACTTTCTTATTTTTTATCTTTTACTTAAGAAACTAATTTTTTTCTCACTTTATTTTAATTTTTTAATTATATTTTTAAACATTATTATTATTACTACTAGAGGCCTGATGCACAAAGATTTGTGCAAGAATGGGCCTTCCTTCCCCTGGCTCTCAGCACTGCCTTTGCTCTGGCCAGAGCCACCTTTCCACTCCAGCCCGGAGCCACCTTTCTGCCTCCCCATGCTACTCAGAGGCCTGCAGCAGCTGGGGTTGTGTGGAATGCCTGTGTTGTTGCCATAGCAATGACATAAGTGTCCTGCCCCATCCCTGGCCGCTTGGCACCTGCGTATGCAAGTTAACCGCCATCTTTGTTTGCTTCACGAAGGTATGGTCAATTAGCATGTTACTCTTTTATTAGGTAGAAGATTATTTTACCTATTTTAAATTTTATTTTATTTTTTCTTTATTTTATTTTTGGAGTAGAGTTCTACATTCTATTTTTATTTTTTATAATTATTTTACTCTATCTCAATTTTTCCTTTATGCCGACCCTTCCTTCCTCACTTTTCCCCTTTTTCATCCTATTTCTCTTCCCCTGTTCCTGCTTTAGTTTTTCTCTAGGCTTTCTTTTTACTCCCTGTTAAAAATTGATCTTACTCATATATCTAATTTCCTTTCCCCTGCTCCAAGTCTATGCACATTTCTCCTTTCTCTTTCTTTACTAGCCAAAATTTCCCTCTCTTCCTTCCTTCCTTCCTTCCTTCCTTTCTCCCTTTCTTTTTCTTTCATTTTCCTTTCTTTCTTATAGTTGTTGTTTGTTAGGATTTTTTTAATGTTGTTTTTTCATTTTTTTATGCTTCTGTTTTTCCTCTCATCATTTGTTCTCTTCCTCTACTAATAGCTTAATTAGTTTCAATCACCAACTCAGGCCTATCTGCTCTCTATTCTCCTTTTCCAAAAATAGATGGATACATATGTGTAGATTAAAGAAAAGGAAATGTCTTTTTACTTTTCTTCTTAAACACTCATTCTTTTTCTATCTCCTCTATACTGGCCATCTCCCCATTCATTCAATTGCTTGACCTAACCTTCCGGAAATAAGCTCTGCCTCCTCAGATTCAGCTTCCCTCCTTTTCTGGGCAGTTGTTGTTTGCATTTTTTTGGATTAGTTGTTGATTTTTTGGAGTTTTCTCCCCATATACATATATTTCCCCCTTTTAAATTCTTCTCTTTCTTTTCTCTCTTACTTTTTTTTTCTTTTCTCAATGTCATTTTTGCACTCTTTTATCTCCCCTAATTCTCTTTTCTCTGATGGTCACCTTTATTTGAGGTTATTGGTACCATGAATACATTCGTGCTTGGTGCCCCCTGTGTCATGTCTTGTGTTGTATTTTGTGCCTTTAAGTCAAAGCACTTGATTTCTTTACATTTCTTATGAGAAATCTGCAACACCCTGAGAGGAGTGAAAATAGGAAGACAAAGGAACAGCCCCCTACAAAATAAAAAGAAGTAAATGAAATGGAGGCAAGCAATTTGTCAGAGAAAGAATTCAGAGCAATGGTCATAAGGATGCTGAAAAGGATGGAAGACAAATTCAACAACATGTGTAAGAACCAAGAGGAAATGAAGAAGAGCCAAGAAGAAATGAAGAATGACATAGCTGCAATAAAGAACACAATAGAAAGCATCAACACTAGACTAGAAGAAGCAGAGGACTGCATCAGTGAACTAGAAGACAAGGTAAGAAAAAAAAGAAAAAGAAAACCCAAGCAGAGCAGCAACTGGGGGGAAAAAACTTAAAAATCAGGAGGAGAGCCTAAGGGAACTTTGGGACAACACGAAATGAGACAACATCTGCATAATAGGGGGGTCAGAAGGAGAGGAAACTGAGCAAGGAATAGAAAAACTGTTTGAGGAAATATGACAGAAAACTTCCCTGATATTGGGAAGAAAAGAAGTCACACAAGTTCAAGAAACACACATATTTCCAAATAAGAAGAACCCAAAAAGACTGACACCAAGACACATCATAATTAAATTGGCAAACACCAACTACAAAGTAAGAATATTAAAGGCTGCCAGAGAGAGACAGAACGTTACCTATAAGGGATCTATCATTAGACTCTCAACTGATTTCTCAACAGAAACACATCAGGCCAGAAGGGAATGGAATGAAGTGTACAAAGTGATACAAAGCAAGGGGCTGAATCCAAGAATACTATATCCAGCAAGGCAATCATTAAAAATTGAAGGTGAAATCAGGAGCTTCATAGACAATAAAAAAAAAGGGGGAATAAAGGAGTTTATTACCACCAATGCAAGAAATGCTAAAGGACTGCTGTAAAAAGAAGAAATAGGAAGGGAAGAAGGAACACAGGCATCCTATATAATAAAGACATAATATACAAATTGACCCTCATACCCTCCCACAAGATGGCTGCCCCCATGTGGTCATAGATGGTCATCCCATGTGGTCAAAGATGGCCGGCAGGGGAGGGCAGTTGGGGGCAACCGGGCCTGCAGGGGAGGGCAGTAGGGGCGACGAGGCCAGCAGGGGAGGGCAGTTGGGGGTGACCAGGCCAGCGGGAGAGGGCAGTTGGGGACAATCTAGATGGCAGGGGAGAGAAGTTGGGGGCAATAGGGCCAGCAGGGGAACAGTTAGGTGTCCATCATGTTGGCAGGGGAGTAGTTAGGGGGTATCAGGCTGGCAGGCAGGCGAGCGGTTGAGAGCCAGCAGTTTGGATTGTGAGAGGGATATCTGACTGCTGGATATCTACAGGAATCGGGCCTAAACTGGCAGTTGGACATCCCCTGATGGGTCCCAGATTGGAGAGGGTGTAAGGCTGAGTTGAGGCACACCTTCCCCTCCTGCACCAATTTTGTGCACCGGGCCTCTAGTATTATAAATACATAACTTGTAGATGTTTGCTCATTTACACAAGGATCTGGCCAAAAGCCATACATGAGGGATATTATTTTCACATATATCTTCCTCTGGATCTTCCTTATTGCAGGAGGTGGCATCCAGAGGGCAAGGAAAGCCTTCTAGGTTTCATGAACAGGACACTGCGTGCTATATTAATTTCATCTTGGGCTGTTGATTACCTGATTCATACTTTCCCAGACTTCTCTGGGTTTTGCTTTCCCAGGACAAACACATTTTCACTTTGTGAAAATAAGATTTGCCCTTTGTTAATAAAATTCTACTTTATCTCCAATCAGAATTCTAAAGTGTATTAGTTTTAAAATGCTTAAATCATTTCTTTAGTAGTTTAACTATTTTTATGCAGAGAACATCCAAGAGGGGAATCTTTATTAAACACTCCAAAGAGAAAAAATAAAGTATCTTAAAGCAGGACTGGTTGTTTAATAAATAATCCTTGAATTCTTGCAGCCCTTTCTTCCAGATAAAAAGCAACAACAAAGATCGCTGAAGAAACCCATCACTGCAAAATCTACATGCAAAAGGAAGTGTCTAATAGAGTGAGATGACAGTACAAAGGACTGAAATGCACTTGTCTTTGTAGAGAGAACAAAGATGTCTCTGGCAGTTACAACCATGTTTGTTTATTTTAGCTGTGCTCAAAGGGAAGCCTAGAGAAACCACTGCATTTGGGGTGCTGGATGGGTTGCTCTTCCTCCAAGGCAGGTGGCAGGAACACATGTGTGTGGGGAGAAGATAGTAATCAGATCAGTCTTGGGTATGAGACTATTTAAATATATTATAAAATTGTAGTCTCATAATTTTTAGTATACAGCATATATAGTATACTATATGGATATGTTTTTTATCCTCATATGGAGATAAGCCATAATAGAACTGAAACAAATTAGTCTCCTGGGACCTTCATTAATCTGGCTGGCAAGGCTCAAGATCCAGGACTATTCTCCCATTTCAGAATATTCTGTTTCCTGTACCTTCACACCTGTGCCATATGCTCTGGCCAAACCCAAGAGTTTGTGGTCTCCAAATGAGTCATGCCCTCTGATAGTTTTAGCAGCTGTTTCCTCTCCTGGCCCTTCCTCCTTCCCACTCAAACGTGCTTCTTGCCCAGTGTACTTCTACTCTCAGGAGGCATCCCTCACTTCACCAGGCAGAGTCCCTTGTTCCCGTTATTGTGCCCATGATGCTCAGTGCCACACTTTCTTCAGGGCTCAGAACACCGCACACTATTTACTGGTATGTCTTCTTATGAGACAGAGATAATCCTAAAGCCAAGTATCCAGCATAACACTTGATTCAGAGAGAACCTCAATCAATATTTCAATGAATGAATAAATCAATGAATATGAACTAATGAATAAAAATCTCTCTCTCTAAAATAATAGGATGCTTTTGCTTTTCTTTAGCCTTTCTGGAACTGGCATTTGCCCTAGAGCTTCCTGAAGGTCAAGATGTTGTTGGCTGTTTGGTTTGGACAGAAAAGGACTTGTGTACTCACTGTCTTCCACCATTCCTCTGAGGAACAGCTAGACCAGGTTAGAAACTGCGGTCAGGGAAAGCTCTGTGAAAGTGGGACCAAAGCCAGCTCTCTCATTTCTGGAAAGGATTTAAAAAGCTAGTAAAAAGAAAAAGAGAGAGACAAAGAAAAAGAAAAGAAAATGCTAATTTGTAAAACTATTCAATCTAGGATAACCAGGTAATACCATTTTTGCTCCCTGAAAAAATAAAGTATACTCAAGTCTTCAATAGATTGTTATAAGTTAGAAAATATATAAAACTAGAGACCCAATGCACAAAGATTCATGCAAGAATGGGCCTTCCTTCCCCTGGCTGCCAGCACCACCTTCACTCTGCCTAGAGCCGCCTTTTCGCTCTGGCCCAGAGCCACCTTCCCAGAGCGGCTGGGGTGGTGCGGAACAATGCAAGTGTCCCACCCCGCCCCCGCCACTGGGAGCCTGCATATGCAAATTAACTCACCACATCTGTTGGGTTAATTTGCATACTCACTCCTGATTGGCTGGTGGGTGTCACAAAGGTGCAGTCAATTAGCATGTTACTCTTTTATTAGTGTAGATAATAGGACTTCAGATTTAGGACTGATAAAATGCATAACAGTAGGTCAAAAATAAAAATCTTGAAAAACAAAAAATAAAGGTCAAGTTCCTATCTGACTCGTCTGTGGATCCCAAGCCCTGGCCTCTAAGAGCACATGGTGGCAAGTGAGCAAATGCAGGTGACAGAGCAGAGGCCACCTGGAACATACCCCAACACGTGCCCCAAAACTAGGAAAGCAACACCTGCTCTGGTGAGGTAGATGGACTTCTTTTACACAATCCCTCGTCATTCCAGAAGAAGGTATTAGAAAGGGGTATAAGGTGTAAAATGTTAGCTCTATGACAATCCTGTTCTTGTGTCTACCCAAGAAAGTTGATGGTCTTGGTGCTTCACATTAAAAATAAGTATTCAATATCTACCCAAGTCCAAGCTCTGTGATGCCAACCCCCCATGTGGTCACCCTTTGCCCAAGAGGGATTGTCAGTCTAGCAAAGGGGGACAGACAAATAAATTAATGCAGTAATCTGCTCTGAGAAACAGTATAGAATGGGTTTAGGTTGCTGTGGGGCTAAAGTGATACAGCCACTATGAAAAACAGTATGGAAGCTTCTCAAAAAATTAGGACTAGAGCTGCCATATGACCCAGCAACCACTCTTCTGGATATCTACCTGAAAATTTTGAAAATATTTATTTGCAAAGATATATGCACCCCTATGTTCACTGCAGCATTATTAACAGTGGTCAAGACATGGAAACAACCAAAGTGTCCTTCAGTATATGATTGGATAAAAAAGATGTGATATATATATATATATACACACACACACACACACATATATATATATATGCGCACACACATACATACCATGGAATACTACTCAGCCATAAGAAAAAGTGCACTACTGCCATTTAGGACAATATGGATGGATCTTGAGAATATCGTATTAAGTGAAATAAGTCAGACAGAAAAAGTCAAGAACCATATGTGGGATATAAAACTGAAAGCAACAAATGAACAAACAAGGCAAATAAACAAACAAAAACTTATATACACAGACAACAGTATAGTGGTTACCAGAGGGAAGGGGGGTGGGATAGTAAAGGATAAAGTGGGTCATATACTGGTATATGGTGACGGAAGAAGATCTGACTTTGGGTGGTGGACTCGCAATGCAATATACAGATGATCTATCATATAATTATACGCAAGAAACCTATATAATCTTATTAGCCAATGTTACTCCAATAACTTTAATTTTAAAAAAATAAAATATTCCCTCAGGGAGGCTCAAAGGATCAGGAAAGGGTTAAAAACAAAGTTAGCTCCAAAACAGAGATTTAAGAAATAATGGTGGTTGCTATGGAGCAGGGCTCAGGTGAGCATACAGTGTGGATGAGGGGCCTCCACAGAGCCAGGTTTGCTCTCCAGGAGAATACGTTTGGGGGACTTCTGACAGTTGATGGGACTAGAGCACTGAGCATGTGGAGAGAGCACTGAGGAGTTGGGGCAGGTAGGCGGCTGGGTGGTAGAGGGGCCTGAGTATTAATGGTTTAATGTACAACACTAGGGAGTCTTGAGTCTAGCCTATAGAGGATCGGAGACTCTTAAAAAGATCATAAAGGGTGAGAGGGCCCAGAAATAAAGCCATTTTTTTACTCTTTAATTCACACATGATATTTATTGATTCTGAGACTCTCTAAGCAATCATTTGTGCTAAGCACTAAAAACTTCCAATAATTATAACTTATTTCCATTCACTTGTTCCTGTCTTACATAAACTACTGGAAATCTGTATGCTTTTAATTGTCTGAGATATTTGATTTACTCAGAACCAAATCTGTCCCCTATTAGGTCACAGAATACGGCCAAGATTTAACTCCCCACTTTTGCCTGAAAGGTCATCCAACCACACAGTGTACGCACTACTATGCTAAAATCTTTTGCTTTCCAAACCCTCACATTTCACCAAATGTAAGTCCAGCTTTCTCCATAATATACCCAGTGCCGTGCACCAGACATTCTATCCCTAGACACCTCTGCAACAGAATTATTTAGGCCCCAGACCAGACCTCCTGGATGAAGAGGAGTGAGTGGGAGCAGGAATTGGGACTCTATTGGGACTTTGCATTACAGCATGGTCCTGGTCCAGATTTAGGCAACCTTATAGAAAAACAGGCCTCGTGAGTACTTTAAAGGTATTAAGTAAAAGTAATTTAGGAATTTAAGGGAAATAGATGTTAATAGTTCCCCCAAAATATAAAGCTCATAAGCTGAAATCAGTAACTGCTATAAAGACTTATGTTGCTTTGCTCAATTGGCATCTCACCCACCTCAGTATCCTCACTTCTGATGCAAGGTTATTGATTTCACACCTCTTCTTTCCAATGTCAGTTTCTTTTGCCTGAAGCCTTACTTGAAAGCATTACGAAAATGTTTTTGTCTCTGTCTTCACAGAGCAAAAGTCACCTATTCAGGAAGCTGTAGTTAATTCAATCATATACTTTTGGCTTAGCTAGCCATTAGATAAGTATGAGTGGGTAGTAAGGGATGTTTAGGAGTTGGGAGAGGCTGTGAGAAAGAATGAAGGACCTGGATTTGGGGGGATGAGTTAGAATTCACCAAGAATGAGAAACGTGGGAGGGCCCTGGGAGCCAGTGCAGAGGCACCCTAGCCAAGGCAGGCTTGGGGGTATTGACATTAAAACAGAATGTGGCATAATGGGAGTTAACAGCAAATTTAATATTGCTCAGTGTTCAAAGGAACCTTTTTCTTTGTGGAGTAAAGCCATTTCACTGGATATAAGAAAAGCAGTATTTCTGACTGTCCCTGTGTATTTTTAGCTGTTGAGATAACTATCTTATAACCACAGTTAATGCATGATTTTCAGGGTTCAGATTTTCTGTGTTGCAGATTTGGGTATGACATTTTGGGATCTCTTTGTGTTGAAGGAAGATAGACGTCTTTCTTTTTTAATGATTCAGAATAATTTTCATCTGAATTATAACAGATTTTGTTTTTCTTGGAGACCCATTTCTCTTTCTAAAATGACAAAAGAAGAGAAAAATAGGGGTAGAAAGCATTTCAAAACCATCTTGTCCAGTCTCCTGCCCCATGTGGGAACGTATTTCCATTTGAGCCATTTTGGACACTAATTTGTTTGGACACAAATGCCATGACATTCAAACAAAACATCCAAGTCTGGGTTTGCTCCAGACACCAGACACTAGAGGTGCTAAAATGAGGAACATATGAGGTTTTGAGTTTAAAACATGTCAAGTTAAGGCATAAAAATACTAGTTTAATGATTTTAAGGAGTCCATGCTCACTTCCAAGCACTGTGGTAAAAGGGTATCATTTTGTACTAGCCATCCCAATGAACTTGTACAATTTGGTACTGCATCTTTTTTTCTTTAAAGAACTTTTAAAAATTTTTTAATTGCTTTTAGAGAGAGAGGAAAGGAGAGGGAAAAATAAACATCTACAAGAGAGAAACATTGATCAGCCACCTCCTGCACGCTCCCTACTGGAGATTGAGTCTGCAGTCTGGACATGCACCCTGATCTGGAACTGAACTGGGAATCTTTTGGTGCATGAGAGGATGCTCAACCAACTGAGCCACACAAGCCAATGTGGTACTGCATCTTTATATAAGACACCATTGGAATATTAGGCAAGTTTTATTTTGCAACTCAATATACATGAAACACTTTTTAAGACAATTTTGAAGGAGCTGATTCATATTTCATGGAAGTCACACCCATATTCTGCTTGCAGGAGGAAATATTGAACAACTTCACAAGACTATAAGCTTTGTGAAGATGGAGACTGTATCTTTTGTTCACATGATTTTTCTTCATTGCCTATTACTGCCTGAAAATAATTGGTTCTGTAAAATATATGTTAAATAAACATATTATTTAATGGGAATTAGTAATTTGGACCTACCATTTCATCTTTAGAAAATTATTCTAAAGAAATAAGCTGAGAGAGGAACCAAGATGGTGGCATAGGTAAACACCTAAACTGCTGCCTCGCACAACAATTTCAAAACTACAACTAAAAGACAAAATGTCTATCACCCAGAATCATGGGAAAGCTGGCTGAATGGAAGTTCTACAACTAGAAGGAAAGAGAAAAGAGCATTGAGACGTGCACAAGCACTGAAAAGCTGAGATACGGAGGCGCACGAATTGAGCTGGCGGCGGGTGACTGGGTGCGCTACTTTGTTCAACCTGAAGGGAGACAAGCTCCCAATTATTCTGAACTCCAGTCTCTGGGGAGACGCTAGGGACTCAAACTCCTACGGGGAGAAGCTGGACTGTCTGCCATTGGGTCGGAAAGTGAGGGTGGCTTTCTTGCAGAGGCATGCAGCAATCATTGTTTACTGTGCTGGGGCATGGGACATGGGGACTTGCAAACCCAGAGATGCAGAGCGAGCTGACTGGCAGCCATCACTGTTTGCCACGCTCTAGCCGAGTGACTCCCTGAGACCCCACCCCACACAATCTACAAACCCACCCAAGCTCCACGCAGTGGCTTTTGCATATAAATGGTCTGCCCTATTGCAGCTGTTAAGTCTGCTCTGGTCAGACAACTCCAAAACCACCAAACCCCAAGCAAAGAGGAGAAAACTGTAGTTCTCACTGTAGCTCCTGCTGGGTGGCCTCAGACAGTAGCTGACCTGCACCCCATTGGAGACCCAGAAGCTAGTGTATCTAGTGGTCAGTTTGAGATGACACCAGATTTCAACTACTCACATCCATAAGTGACACATTCAAGAGGCAGACTCAGTGAGCACCAAAGCCCCACTGAAGCAAGTCCTGCCCCATAAGCATGTCTCCAGTACAGCAGTTCTTCCATTAGAGACACAGTGGGTCCTCACAGCCAATTGGCCTGGAAGTCAATTCCTCCCAGTGTACCAAGAGCAATCAAGGCTTAACTACACCAAGACTTTGCACTCAGCCCACAAAGGGGTGCACCAAGAGTGTCCACCTCAAGTGATAGGCTGAACCACTGGCCACCTACCACAGAAAACCACTCCACCAACACAGGGAAGCAGCAAAATGCGGAGACAAAGAAACATGTCACGAATGAAAGAAATGGAGGAAAGCAAACTACTGGACATAGAGTTCAAAACCACATTTATAAGGTTACTCAAGAATCTTCTAAAAACCACCAAGAAACTTGATGAGACCTCAGAGGAGCTTAGTGAGACCTTCAAGGACCTTAATGAGAATGCCAAAAAAAAAAAAAAATGGAAAAGGACCAGTCAGAAATTAAGCATACATTGTCTGAAATAAAGAATATACAGAAATTCAACTGTAGATTAAAGGACCCCAAGAATCAAACCAAAGATCTGAAATATGAGGAAACAAAAAACACCCAACCAGAAAAACAAAAAGAATCCAAAAATATGAAGATAGTGTAAGGAGCCTCTGGGACAACTTTAAGCAATACCAACATCCGAATTATTGGGGTGCCAGAAGGAGAGAGCGCGCAAAATATTGAAAACCTATTAGAAGAAATAATGACAGAAAACTTTCCCTACCTGGTGAAAGAAATAGACTTACAAGTCCAGGAAGCACACAGAACCCCAAACAAGAGGAATCCAAAGAGGACCACACCAAGACACATCATAATTAAAATGCCAAGGGCAAAAGACAAAGAGAATCTTGAAAGCAGCAAGAGAAAAACAGTTAGTTACCTACAAAGGAGTACCCATACGACTGTCAGCTGATTTCTCAACAGAAACTATGCAGGCCAGAAGGGAGTAGCAAGAAATATTCAAAGTGATGAACAGCAAGAACCTACAACCAAGATGACTCTACCCAGCAAAACTATCATTCAGAAGGTCAGATAAAGAGCTTCCCAGACACAAAAAAGCTAAAGGAGTTCAGCACCACCAAACCAGTATTACATGAAATGCCGAAGGATATTCTTTAAGAAGAGGAAGAAGAAGAAAAAGGTAAAGATAAAAATTATGAACAACAAAATGACAACAAATACATACCTACCAACAAGTGAATCTAAAAATCAAGTGAATAAAAATCTGAAGGACAGAATGGACTGGTGAATATAATAGAATCAGGGACATAGAAAGGGAGTGAACTGACAATTCTCAGGGGGAAGGAGGTGTGAGGGGTGCGGGAAGAGACTGGACAAAAATCTTACTCCTATGGATGAAGACAGTGGTGGGGGGTAAGGGCATGGGTGGGGTGGGGAATCAGGTGGAGGGGAGTTATGGAGGGGGGGGGGGAAGAGGAACACTTGCAATAATCTGAACAATAAAGATATGTTTTTAAAAAATAATAAAGTATTAGGGGCTCAAACAAACAAACAAAAACAAAACAAAGAAAGAAAGAAGCTGAGAGGAGATCAAGGATTTAGCTATGTAAATTCTCATCATGATGCTGTTAGTGATGCCCAAAGAAAGTATGAGGGAGAAATGTAAAAAATGGGAGGGGTTTTAAATTATGATACATCCATAAAATGGGATACTATGAGGTTATTAGTGTTATATAAAAGTATTTAACAATAGGGAAAGATGAATTCAGTTAATAAATATAAAATTATATTATCAACATTTACCAACTGTAATATTTATCAAAGTGAATATAGCATTTATCATATGGCCTTGAAATGAAAAATAATTGTATTTCCTTATTTTTGTTCATTCTTTACTTACTATCATGAACATGTATTACATATATTTGTAGCAATAAGATATTACTAAAAACAAAATTAAAAGATTTCCTCCTCTCTCTACCTCTCACCTGAAAATTACAAGGTGATATGAAATTGATACTTGCATCAATTAAGTTATATCAGAGATCATTAGTAAATTTCTTTACTTTCTGTTTAGACAGAAATTCAAAGAAAGACTCAGTGTTTAAAAGGTACAAAGGGGCATATGTTTTTGTTAAGAAATGTCATTCTGAATTCAATTAGAATTTTTGGTGCCATTGAAAAACAATAATAAACCACAATCTAATCAACTAAAGGAGGTTTGGCTATAATACAGAGTTCTGGGGAAAAGAAGGCTCCACTTTGTGTATGTTCTGGTTGTGGTCAGCCAAGATCTAGAGTCCCCATCAATGGAGTGATGTTTTTGAGAGGAGACATGGCTATAAAAACCCCTGTTAAGATGCTGAGTGACTATCAGTGAGGATCACTGTGCTCAAACCAATGAATGTATAGATTGGCACCAATAACCATCCTTCTTATCAGCTGGCATATGTTTTCTATCTTAGTCAGCTCACGCTGGTATAATAAAATACCACAGCCTGAGTGGCTCAAACAATAAACACTTTCTCACAGTTGAGAGGCTGAGAAGTCCAAGGTCAAGGTGCCAGCAGGTTCCGGGTGAGGTATCTCTTCCTAGTCTGTAGACAGCCACCTTCTTTCCACGTGCTCAAATGACACAGCCTTTTGTCATTGTTAGTTTCTAGCCCATTGTAGATGAAAACACAACTCTGAGTAATGATTAATGAATTTTGCACAAAATAAAGTCTACAGTGTGGAGCTGATTGGTACCTAGTGAAGAGCAATACTATGTGTTGAGAAGGAAGCCACTGCCAAGAAGTAGGAGGTAGCATTTACTGAGGACCTTCCAGGTGCCAAGAATGGCTTCCTCCATTATTTGGTCCAAGCTTCACAAGATTTCTACAAGTTGGAATTGTGGTTTACATTTTACTCATGAGAAAAACAAGACTCAGGAGGTTAGGTCACATAGGTAAGAAATCATGGAATTGACCTTAGAACACAGTGCTGGCTGGGTCCAAAGCTAGTAGTCTTCTCACCTAATCATGCAAATTACTGGAATTCAATTTCTTGGAGAGCATGGATCCTTGTCTTGTTCAATGATGTACCCCAAGCATACAGAATTATCCACATAGTGACTGTCCAGAAAGTATTTGTTGAATAAGTGAGCAAATGAATTAATCAGGACAAAACCACAAAGGCATGGAAAGATCAAAAGTCTAGCATCTTTCCTCTTGAGCGGAGTCTTCATAGACATTGCAGATTGAACCCATTAAAACTGGATGGTTGTGTCTTGGTTTTGCAAAGTGTCTCAAGTGACAAAATACACATATCTCAATATGGTTCACAAATATAATTAATTGCTAAAAGATGAATGGACTAGAGAAATACTCATTCTGGTTGGAGAGATGACTCCCATCTGACAGTAACAACATGCCTCCCTCCAGGAATTTTTCTCCTGCCCACTGCCACTGCCACCTATCCCCACTGCAGCTGCCCATTGAGACAGGAGAGCTGCCAAGCAGAGATGGGCCCAGGGCAAGCTGCCATCAGCTTATACAGCCAACCTGATGTCTTCTTCCTTTGCAGCTGGCTTTACACTTATTATTTCAGCCCTGTCCTTGAATATGGTTCAAGCAAAGCAGTTTAACATTTTAGTCAGTTTCCAATTCAGCACATTCCCAATTCAATTTAAACTATGCCAAGCAGCATTTACAGTCATCTCTCATAGGCATTTCCCCTGAGCAATTTCCCCCATGCAATTTCTATCTGAGACTTAAGTTCAAAACCCCACCCAAGAACTATAGAAAACACCAACATTGACTGAATTCTGATATATTAGTTTTTATATGTGTGTCTAGGATAAGGCTAAATTTCTCAACCTGCGTATATTTGCTTTTGGTACCTAGAATCAACACCAAGAGAAAATTTTCTTTATGCTTATGGGTACCCAAATACAACACAACTTTGCACAAAGTATGTAAGCGTCCATTCCCTATTCTATAAACTGAAACCAACATAACCTTAGAAAATTCTTTTGAGTATTAAATGAAATAATGCAGTGCCCGAAGTCCTCTTGTTACAAGATTGGTCATCAATACCCTGAGAAAACATATGTCTTCCTCTAGTCACACAGCTAGTCAGTGGTACCTCTGAATTAGTACCCATCTCACAACTCCGTGTCCACTTGTCATCCTGTCACACTTCTCAACTTCAGACAGGAATTAGCTCACATTGTGTATCATATCCTGACAACTTTCAGTCTAAAAAGCCAATCTAGTGGGTTTTTTAAAGAAAGAATATACAAATTCCATTTGAAAAAAATTTAGTTCTTTATTCTCAGGATGTTGAGATACTTCATGCCCACTTGCATCAGTCACTTTGTTAGTTACAATATAAGCCTAGAGTATAATTATTTGTGTTATTCATGGAATAGTAACTTGTCCTTAATTTAAAAAGTAGGTGTGTAGAGCATTTTTTATTTTCCTATAGAAAATGAAAAAGCTGTGATTTTAAAAAATTCAAATAGATGATTTCCAAATACATTCTTGCATTAGGGTAAATTTGCACTGCCAGATACTTTTAGTAAATATTCAGGTTCAGTCAAAACAGTGTTCTAATAGGCTCACAAGAAATGCCTAACAATTAATAATATATAGAATCTACTGTGGGCTATTTAGTTGTATTGATGAATTCTTAAATGAAGTGTCAAGTTACTTGGCATTTAAAACCATCAGGAAAATTCAAGGAATACGGGAACACAATAAGCATGCTAAGGTTCCAACATCTATGGAACTCTCAACAGTGCCCTGGATTTCACAGCCAGTATAGGAGCCCAGAGCCCTCACATCTGAGGAGTAGTCTGTGAACATACTAAGCAAGTAGATAGTGCTCTGGAGTTAGACAGGTGGAAATTCAAGTCCTGGCCATGCCACTTACTAGTCCTGTGACCTTGAGCAAGTACTAGTAAATACTTAAATATCAATTTCCACAGTTTTAATGGGGTAATATGGTAGTCTTGCAGAGTTTACTATGAGGATTTGATGAGAAAATATCAAATAAAATTTAGGAAACCACTTAGCATATAGTAAGCATTCAAGAAATGTAATATCTTTATTTGATGTTTATTTAAATAGCTGTTTAACATCAGGTTGATTATACTAGTACTAGTGACCCAGTGCACAAAATTCATGCACATTAAAAGGAAATTAATTAGAGGAAATATTTTAATATTGCTATTTGCCCTTTCTCTATAATAGAAGTGTCAGATATGAAAGAAAATTAGTAAAAATGTATAAGAAAATCTTCCTCCTATCAGAGTCTGGGGTACGCTACGGGAACCAGAGCCAAGTCCTGCCCACGCATGTGCACCTTGAAATCACACAAGACCCAGACCTGGCTGGCCCCACCCCAATTGGGCTAGGTCCAGATGCAGGCAGCTCCACCCCATCAAGCCCCGCCAGGTGGGGGGCACAACCTCAGGTTGCCTGGCCCAGCACCAGGGCAGGGGGAACAGCCTGAGGTCCCCCAGCCTGGGCCAGGGGGTGCACCTTGAGGTCCCCTGGCCCAGGCCAAGGGGTGCAGTGAGGTCCCCTGTCAAGCACCGCCTGGCAAGGGGTGCAGCCTCAGGTCCTCCGGCCTGGGGTGGGGTGCATGGCCTGAGATCCCCAACCCAGGCCAGGGTGTGGGGGTCATGCCTTGATGTCTCCTGTCAAGCCCTACGTGGCAGGGGGCGTGGCCTATGTTTCCCCAGCCTGGAGCCAAGGGTGGGTGGCATGGCCTGAGGTCCCCCGGCCCAGCACTGGGGAGGGGGTGTGCACTGAGGTCCCCTGTCCCAGTGCCAAGGCTGGGGGCATGGCCTGAGGTCCCCCAGCCTGGCACTGGGGTGGGGAGGTGCAGCCTGAGGTCCCCTGTCAAGCCCCACCAGGCAGGGGTGCGCAGTCTCAGGTCTCCTGGCCTGGAGCAGGGTGTGTGGCCTGAGGTCCCCCAGCACAGGCCAGGGTAGGGGGCGTGCCTTGAGGTCCTCTGTCAAGCCCTGCATGGCAGGGGGTGCGGCCTCAGTTTCCCTGGCCTGGTGCCAGGGAGGAGGCACAGCCTCAGGTCCCCTGGCCCGGGACCAGGGTGGGTGGCACGACCTGAGGTCCCCCAGCCTGGCACCGGGGAAGGGGCTGCGCCCTGAGGTCTCCTGTCAAGCCCCATCAGGCAAGGGGCAAAGCCTCAGGTCCCCTGCCTTTACTCAGCTCCAGCAGCCTCAGTTCCCTGCTGATTGCTTGTTAAAGGCTCATTATGGGAACTTGCCTCTGCTGTGGGAGCAGCCATCTTGTGTTACAGAATCCCTGCCTCCACTGTGGGTGCAGCCATCTTGACCATTATGGTATGATGGTTAATTTGCATATTCCCTCTTTATTAGATAAGATATTCAGCTGGCTGCTTCATGAACACTGATGGATAGCCTCCAAGCATCTGTCCAGGCAATTAGGCAAGATGAACATCCTGTTTCAGAGTCTATCACTGTTCACTGACTTTATGGAATGCCACATCCAGCATTTGAAAGGCAGTACACCAACAAGGTTCAATTCATCTTTTTGCTGGTAAGTTATTAGCTCTAGACCTGGGGCAAATCATATAAAAGTTCTGAACTTTGGACTTCCTCATCTGCAAAATAAGAAAAATCTCTGAGAGATGTTACGAAGATTGATGAAAAATAATATATGTAAAGAACACAGAACAGTGATAGCATGATTAACTTGTCAAGCCCTCCTGTAAACTTTTGTTAGCCTTGTGATAAGAGCATGCCTATTTTACAGAAGAGGAAATGGAAGCCCAAAAAAGTTAATTCCTGTAACCAAGGTCACATAGCTAGTAGGTACCAGAACTATAGCTAAACCCATTCTGTCTCACTCTAAAGGCCAGTGTACATTATCATCTTATTACACTACCTCCCCTGGCCCCTTAATTAATAAGGGTCACAGTTCAATTCAGTGTCAAAACAGATTCTACCCTGGTTGGCATTGCTCAGCAGTTAGAGCATCAGCCTGTACACAGGAGGGTCATTGGTTGGATTCCTGGTCAAGGGGGCATACCTAGGTTGCAGTTTTGATCCCTGTCCCCAGTCGGGGGGTGTGTGGGAGGCAACCAATCGATGTGTCTCTCTCACATTGATGTTTCTCTCTCTCTTCTTTCCTCCTTCCATTCCACTCTCTTTGAAAACAAAAACAAATCAATGGAAAGAGAACAAGAAAAACCCAGAGCAAGTAGAAAGAATGAAATAATAAAGATTAGAGTAGAAACAAATGACATAGAGACCAAAAAGACGATACAAAAGATCAATGAAACCAAGAGCTGGTTCTGTGAAAAAAATAAACAAAATTGATGAACCTTTAGCCAGACTCATCAAGAAACAAAGAAAGAGGACCCAAATAATTAAAATCAGAAATGAAAGTGGTGAAGTAACAACTGACTTCACAGAAATACAAAGGATTTTAAGAAAATACTATGAGCAACTATATGCCAACAAGCTGGACAATGTGGATGAAATGGACAAATTCCTAGAAAAATACAATCTTCCAAAGCTGATTCAGGAAGAATCAGAAAACCTGAACAGGCCAATAACAATTGAGGAAATTGAAGAAATAATCAAAATTCTCAGCAAACAAAAGCCCTGATCCGGATGGGGCTTCACAGGGGAGTTTTACCAAACATCCAAAGAAGAACTAACACCTATCCTCCTCAAACTACTCCAAAAATTCCAAGAAGAAGGAATACTTCCAACCTATTTTTATGAGGCCAGCATAATCCTAATTCCAAAAACCAGATAAAGATACTATAAAGAAAGAGAATTACCTGCCAAATACTTCTGATGAATACAGATGCTAAAATTCCCAAAAAAATATTAGCAAATTGGATCAAGCAATATATTACAAAGATCAGATGACATGACCAAGTGGGATTTATTCCAGGAAAAAATCTGGCACAATATTCACAAATCAATAAATGTGATACATCACATGAAAAAATTGAAAGACAAAAATCACATGATTATATCAACAGACACAGAAAAAAACATTTGATGAAATCCAACATCCATTTTTGAAAAAAACTCTCAGCAAAGTGGGAATAGAGGGATCATACTTCAACATAATAAGGGCCATATATGACAAACCTACAACCAACATCATACTCAAAGGGCGAAAACTAAAAGCATTTCCCCGAGGAACAGGAACAAGATAGAGATGTACATTTTCACCACTCTTATTAAACATAGTACTGGAAGTCCTAGTCACAGTGATCACACAAGAAGAAAACATAAAAGGCATCCAAATTGGAAAGAAGGAAGTAAACCTCTCATTTTCACAGATGACATGATATTATACAAAGAAAACCCTAAAGACTCCATAAAAATTTACTAAAATTAATAAAGGAATTCAGCAATGTAGCAGGATACAAAATTAATACCCAGAAATCGATGGCATTTTTATACACCAATAATGAATTCTCAGAAAGAGAAACTAAACAAACAATCCCATTTACCATAGCAACAAAAAAATTAAGATACCTCAGAAAAAAACTAAACCAAGAAGGTAAAAGCCTTAAACTTGGAAAACTATAGCACGTTGAAAAAAAGAGATAGAGGAAGATATAAACAAATGAAAGAATATATCATATTCATGGACTGGTAGAATTAACATCATTAAAATGTCCATACTACCCAAATCAATCTATAGATTTAATGCAATCCCTATTAAATTACCAATGACATGTTTTGCAGATCTAGAATAAATACTCCAGAAATTTATATGGTACCAAAAAAGACCCAGAATAGCCGCAGCAATCTTGAGAAAGAAGAACAAAGTTGAAGGGATCACAATACCACATATCAAGTTATACTACAAAGCCACTGTAATCAAAACTACCTGGTACTGGCACAAGAACAGACATATAAATCAATGGAACAGAATAGAGACCCCAGAAACCAACCCAAGCCATTATGCTCAATTAATATTTTACAAAGGAGACAAGAATATACAATGGAGTCAATAAATGGTGTTGGGAAAATTAGATAGGTGTATGCAAAAAAATGAAACAGACCACCAACTTATACCATACATGAGAATAAATTCAAAATGGATAAAAGACTTAAAGGTAAGACGTGAAACAGTAAAAATCTTAGAAGAAACCATAGGCAGCAAAATCTCAGATACTTCTCACAGCAATATGTTTGTGAATATATCTTCTAGGGCAAGCATGTCAAACTCAAAGGCTAACATGGGCCAAATAAACAAAGTTTAAGTTTATGTGGGCCACACACAAAAAAAAACACACAAAAATTTCAATTTTCATAGAAACGTAGGTTTATTTTGATAGAGACATGCTGAATACAAAGGACTGAAATAAATGAGTAATCGTTAACATAAAATAATAGAACATTTTAATAAAAATTAATATTTTTTCTTGAACATTAACTTACTAGACACTGAATAACTGCATAAATTAATAAGCATAATGCAAATAAACCTATTTCTTGTTCTCCAAAAGTGAAATATTTCCTGTTGTGCACACCACACAAGTCCGTACAAGACTAATGATGTGGCAATCAGCTGTTAAAATATTCACTGCTAGTATTAGTGGAGAAAAATGATGCACCTGTATGTAAGGCATGTAAGGAAAATGAATGCAACATGATTATAGTAATTAGTTATTAGCAAATATTGTAGTTCATTATTAATAATAATGTATAACAGGATATTGTAGAAATTAAGTTATGAATTTTTTATTAAAACATTTCTTATATACCGTTATATTGGCTGGGCCACAAAAATATTCATTGTGGGCCACAAGTTTGACATGCTTGTTCTAGGGCAAAGGAAACTAAGGAGAATATTAAAAAAAAATGGAACTACATCAAAATAAAGAGCTTCTGCACAGCAAAAGAAATCATTAACAAACTGTATGGGAGAACATATTTGGCAATGATACATCTAATAAAGGGTTAATATCCAAAATATATAAGAAACTTGTACAACTTAACAATAGGAAGACAAACAATTCAATTAAAAAATGGGCAAAGGACATAAATAGACACTGCTCCAAAGAGGACATACAGATGGCCCAGAAACATGAAAACATGCTCAAAGTTACTGTTCATCAGAGAGATACAAATTAAAACAGCAATGAAGTATCTCCTAACACCTATCAGAATGGCTACCATCAACAAATCAACAAATGACAAGTGCTGGCAAGGATGTGGAGAAAAGGAAACCCTCGTACACTGCTGGTGGGAATGCAGACTGGTGCAACCATTATGGAAGACTAGAGGCCTGGATGCACAAAATTCGTGCACGGGTAGGGTCCCTAGGCCTGGCCGGCTATCAGGGCCAATCTGTGGGGTGACCAGCAGGGTGATTGGTCCCCTGACCTGCCACTGGCACCCGCCTTGGCTGGCCTGGGGCCTGCAGTCTGGGGGCAGCTCCTGTGTTGAGTGTTTGCCTCCTGGTGGTCAGTATGCGTCATAGTGACTGGCTGTTCTGCTGTTCAGTTGATTTGCATATTAGGCTTTTATTATATAGGATAGTATGGAGTTTCCTCAAAAAATTAAATATGGAACTGCCATTTGACCCAGTGATCCCACTTCTAGGAATATATCCTAAGAAACCGGAAAAACCAATCAGAAAGAATGTATGTACCCCTATATTCATAGCAGCACAATTTATAATAGCTAAGATATGGAAAGAGCCCAAGTGCCCATTAGTAGATGAGTGGATAAAAAAAAATCTGTGGTACATTTAAACTATGGAATACTATGCAGCAATAAAAAAGAATGAACCCTTTGAGAGAGCATGGATGGACCTGCAAAGTATTATGCTAAGTGAAATAAGCCAGTCAGAGAAAGACAAGTATCACATGATCTCACTCATATGTAAAATCTAATGAAGAAAATAAACTATTGAATAATAGTTCATAGAAGCATGGAACAGACTGTTGATTCTCAGAAGGAAGGGGGCGGGGAGAGATCAACTAAAGAACTTATATGCATGTATCATTTTCTGGAGCTCTGGAAGTAACCTACGGACACAGACAATAGGGTGAGGACGGGCTAGATGGGGTCAATGGGAGAAAAAAAGGGGACATATGTAATACTTTCAACAATAAAGATTTTTTTAAAGATTAGTAAGTATTTTTTTTAAAAAATCAATGGAAAAATCATCCCCACTCCTGGAGTAAGGATTAAAACAAACAAACAAAAACAACAGTAGATTCACTAGACATTTCATTCTCTAAATTTTGTCCTCTATTAATTCTCATCATCCAGATACCAATATCAATTTTTGAACCAGTGGAATGTGTGCATCAGGACTTTCTCTGAGTCTTGTCATGACATTAAGAATCAAGAATGTGCCACTCCCTTGGTCTGGGTATGTGAAATGCACCATTGTATTATATCTAACCCTCTAATATATTCTAGACATGCTGGGGAGAAGCTGTCAAAATCTCTAGAACTACATTCAAAATCAGTTTAGCACCAGAATGCCCCTCCCTCACCCCCAACAAAACACACAAAGAATCAGGATTAGGGACTGACTGAACTCATCAAAAAATAGTACTTGCAGGAAGCAAATGCAATCATTTACTGGAGCTCTGGAAATCTGTTAAGCTTCCTCTAAAAATCTTTCAGCATTTAGAAGAAATAACAAATTTTAGGATAATGAAAAGGCAAGATCTTCATTCTACTGTGGAAAAATGTTCTTATGTATCACTGGTGGAGAATGGGAAAGGCTTATACTACATAAAAGATGTTCCCGTATTCTTAGCTTGCTTCAATTTGGAGCCCAGCCGTATGTATTTTGACCAAAGCAGTTTTCCCCCTCCCTTTATCCCTGCTGGCAGGAAGAAGATGAAGTTCTTTGGAGAAATATTGCACTGAGATATTCTTGATACTTTAGGCTGAAATGTCTTATTGAATCTTACAACTCCATAAAACCTGAATTAAAGTGTAAGTACTATCTTCTCACTACCTAATTCATCTTCCTGGAGAGGCACAACATTTTTCCTGATCATTTCAAAAGTCTGCTGTTTTGTCTGTAACCTAATTTGGAGGCGGTTATTGAAAACAATCAGTAAAAAATGGGCCTTTGTGGTTCTGGGTCCAGCCATATAGCCATTACTCACTCTGGTAGCTCAGCATCCATCCAATGGAAGATTGTGAAGGGTGGCCATTATCCCCCACATGGCTTCCTTTTCCATACATTTTCAATCCTGGCACTAATACCTTGGTTCAGGATACAGTATGCAGCCAGCTGGAACCAGAAAAATCCTTGCAGGGTGGTACCAGTTATGTCCATTGGTAAAATGCTACTCGCCTTAAAGGGAGAGTGAAACATTACCAAGTAGGAGCTGTAAACTGTATGTAATTTAACAAATATCAAATGATTAACTACTAGCTCCACTCTGCTAACTATTAGATATGTGAACACTTGAGAAAGCTACCTAACTTTTCTAAACCTCAGTTTTCTCATCTATAAAATGGAGATAATAATAGAGGTCCTCATACAGTTCTTGTGTGACTTAAATGAGGTAATGCATGTATATGAATTAATCTTTATAAGTATTTAGAATAATACTGAGCACATGGTAAATGCCATATAAATGGCTGTGCATGAAACAGATGCTTAGTATAGTGCCTGGCAAATAGAAAGCACTCAATAAATGCTTGATGTTATTGTTAATATCACTGTCATTCTTTTTTAAAAATATATTTTTATTGATTTTAGAGAGGGAGAGGGAGAGAGAGATAGAAACATCAATGATGAGAGAGAATTATTAATCAGCTGCCTCCTGCACTCCCCCTACTGGGCATCAAGCCTGCAACCTGGGCCTGTGCCTTGACTGGAAATTGAACCATGACCTCCTGATTCATAGGTTGACACTCAACCACTGAACCACACTGGCCAGGCCAATTATTGTCCATTTGATGACTTCCCAGTGTTACCCTTCCCCTGCGTTATGAAACTTGTTATTTAAAAAAAAAAAATAGGTATTATTTTTTAAAAATCTATATATATATAAAAGCCTAAGTGACTGTTACGGCAGAATGACAGAACAACCGGAATGACCAGTCACTATGACATGCACTGAGCAGGCAGGCAGGCAAGCAGTTAGGGGCAAGCAGGCAGGCAGTCAGGCAGGCAAGTGGTTAGGGGTGGGCAGTCCCAGCTTGCGAGAGGGATGTCCAGCTTCTGGATGTCCAACTGCAGGGATTGGGCCTAAACTGGCAGTTCGACATCCCACGAGGGGTCCTGGATTGCAAGAGGGCACAGGCCAGGCTGAAGGACCCCCTCCCCACTGTGCACAAATTTCAAGCACTGAGCCTCTAGTTAAAATATAAAATCCTAATGAGTATTTCACTATGTCATGGAACCTAACACATTAACTAAGAGAATTCCTCTGGGTTTTCATTGTCCTACTTGAGATCCTTTCAAGTGTGTGGTAAGATTCGTTGCTCCCTTCTGGGAGCTTTCTATTTGACAATGCAAAATGCAGTCTTTTAATTATTGTAACAATTTTGATGGGATATAATTCATATACAATACAAAGCACACTTTAAGGTGTGAAATTTAGTTTGTTTTTTTTAGTATATTCACAGAATTATGCAACATCATGACAATTTTTGAAACTTTACATCATCCCCCCCCCCCCCCAAAAAAAATACCTTACTCATTAGGAGACAATCACATTTCCCTAAGTCCTAAGGTCTAAGCAAATAAAAACTTACTCTCTATTTCTGTGGATTGGCCTATTTTAAATACCAAGTGTATGGGCTAATAATGCGGATTTTTTTTCAATAGATGGAGTTACACATATATTGATATATATGCGATTTGATATGTATGCTATTTTGTTGTATTGATAACAAGCTTCAAAACTTCATATGTCAAATTTGCTGAAGGTGTAAACATCATAGATATTTTTATGTTTAAAAATGTCAAATTTTGTGCCAAAAAAGGAGCATTTTCAGGAAGTTTTAATTCATTACTTTATTTGGAAGAAAAGTGCTGCTGATGGTTCTTGTGTACTTCGGGAAGCTTATGGTGAACATGCTCCATCTCAAGATACTTGTGAATGCTGGTTTAAACGCTTTAAAAGTGATGATTTCGATGTGAAAGACAAAGAACGTCCAGGTCAACCGAAAAAGTTTGAAAACCAACAATTACAAGCATTATTGAATGAAGATGCATGTCAAACACAAAAACAACTTACAGAAAGATTAAACATTGCTCAGCAAACAATTTCCGATCATTTATAAGCAATGGGAAAGATTTTAAAGGAAGGAAAATGGGTGCCATATCAACTGAACGAAAGACAAATAGAAAATGGGAAAGTCATCAGTAAATGTTGCTTCAATGGCACAAAAGTCTTTTTTTGTGTGTGACTTATTTTAAGAATCCCAAATGCACAAAATCATGGGTTGATCCAGGTCAACCATCAACATCAACTGCAAGGCCAAATCGCTTCGGAAAGAAGACAATGCTCTGCATTTGGTGAGATCAGAAAGGTATGCTGTATTATAAGCTTCTAAAACCAGGTGAAACCATTAATACTGATCACTACCAACAACAAATAATCAATTTGAACCATGCTTTGAACATAAAACAACCAGAATGGGCCAGAAGACACAGCAAGTAATTTTGCTTCATGATGATGCACCATCACACACTTCAAAACCAGTTAAAGACATGTGAAGAGATGATGCCTGGAAAATATTAACCCACCCGCTGAATTCACCAGACCTTGCTCCTTCAGATTACCACTTGTTCCAATCAATGGCACACGCACTTTCTCAGCAGCACTTCAAAACATACAAAGAAGTGGAAAATTGGGTCTCTGAATGGTTTGCCTCAAAACAAGAAAAATTCTATTGGGACGGTATCTACAAATTATCTGAAAGATGGGTGAAATGTGTAGCTAGTGATGGACATTGAGTAAAGCACTTTTGATGTTTCTCTTGAAATTATCGTATTTTCTTTGATTACAAAATCCACATTATTAACTGGTACACATGGAATTTTCTATAAATTAAAAGATGCAATGGGGGAAGAAATGAGTCATATACCTAAGCTTTTGTTAAAAGCTGAAACTTCTAGAAGAAAACAAAGGGAAAATATTCACAACCCTGAAATAGTCAAACATACTTTATACAGGACACAAAACATTAATAAGAAGACAAATAATCCCATACAATATGAATAAGTGAGTCGAAGAGGACACATCTAAAAGGAAGATATACAAACTGATTACATGCACATGAAGTGATTTTTTTTAAAACATAGGGTAAAGCAAACTATAATCACAGTGATATATAGCTGCATACCCACTTGAAAGATGACAATTAAGAAGACTGATAATACCAAGTGTTTGCAAAGTGTGGAGTAACTAGAAATGTAAAAGAAAACAATCACTTTAAGGAAGTATTTGAGTATACTTCTTAGAAAGTTAAACATACACTTATCCTATGGCCCAGCAATTCTATTCCTAGGTATTTTATCTAAGACATATGAAAACATCCACAAAAAGATTTGTACAACAATATTTGTAGCACATCCTATAATAAAAGCCTAATATGCTAAGTGCCTGGTCATCCAGTCAACCATTCAACTAATCAAAGCTTAATATGCTAATGATATGCTAAGGCTGCTCAACCGCTCGCTATGATGTGCACTGACCACCAGGGGGAAGACAGTCAATCGGTTGACCAGAAGCTATTACGTGTACTCACCACCAGGGGGGCAGATGCTCCAACCAGTAGGTTAGCTTGCTGCTGGGGTCCAGCTGATTGGGATTGAGCAAGATGGGCCAGACACTGCCTGGAGCCCTCCTGCAGTCCTTTCCTAGCTGGCCAACCTCTCTGTCCCTCCCTGGCCCTGATCATGCACCGGTGGGGTCCCTCAGCCTGGCCTGCACACTCTCACAATTCAGGCTGAGGGACACCCCCCGCCCCCATGCAAGTGCACGAATTTCGTGCACTGGGCCTCTAGTTTAGTCATAATATCTCCAAACTAGAAATAATCCAAATGTCTGTCAACAAATGAATGGATAAACAAACTTCAGTCTATTTATGCAAGGGAATACTACTCAGTAGTAAAAAGGAACAAAGTACTGACTCACACACCATAAATAAATCACACAAACATGATGAATGTAAAAAGCAGACACAAAAGAATATACACTGTATGGTTTCATTTACATGTATGAAGTTCAAGAACAGTCAAAACTCTATACTATACATAAAAGATCAATGTTTGACTGATAAGGGGAGTGACAGGTTGCTTGCAAAGGAAACTGAGGAAACTTTCAGAATGATTAAAATGTTATATATCTTAATTGGGGTGATGGTTACATTGATGTATATATTTATCAAAACTCATACACTAAAATATATATGTATATATTTTAGTGTATGAGTTTTGATAAAGCACTTTTGAATAATATATATATTATTGTATGTAAAACAAGCAAAAGCATTGGTAAATAAATGTTTAACAATCCATGTGGTGTTAGGAGAGGGATGGTGGTGGTAGTCAGTCAAGTGGTGGGAAATGTGCAGAGACAGAAGGACTCAATCTCCTGTGTCCCATGTACTCTGCTAATGTCTGAGTATTCTGTGAGAGTAAATCAACACAGTCCCTGCCCTCATGACACCACTGGGTAGTGAAGTGAGCAAATAATGAAATACAATGAGAAAAATGCTCAGGTGTCATGGAAACACTGGAGGGGTGACTAACTGTGCCGGTAGGAGGGCTTCACAGTGGAGGTGACAATCAGCATTTCAAAGGGGAAAAAATCAGATATGCTCAAGGTAGAGAGGGTAACTGGTGGTGAAAAGAAAAGTACTGGCAGAGGCAAAGTAGCAGAAAATAAGATAGCTTGGTTGGGATACAGAAGCAAGTTCAAGACAGATGAAGCAGACAAGAACTGTATGGGACCAGACCCCATACAGCAAAGAATTCTGATTTTACTGCAGATGATTGGGAAACAGTTACCTGAGAAGAATGTGGCAAAGTGTTGACTTTGGAAAGATGATGTTAGCATGGGTTAGAGAAGGAATAAGGAGGGAAACTAGAAGCCACTGAAGACTAGAACAGTAACTGAGGCAAGGGATAATAAATAACTGGAGCTTGGGTTGGCAAGAGATGGTGAGTGGAGGAGGGGCAGAGATCAGCACCTCCTAAAATGTGTGAAGCAGGTCACAAATTCAAGTCTATTATCTCTCCCAAAATGAAACTCATCCTACCACCCCAACCTCTTTCAGCTATTAAAAACTAATTAGTGGCCCAGCCAGTGTGGCTCAGTGGTTGAGCATGGCTCAGTGGTTGAGCATGAACCTATAAACCAGATCAGAGTTCAATTCCTGGTCGGGGGGTAGGGGCATGCAGGAGGCAACCGATCAATGATTCTCTCTCATCATTGATGTTTCTATCTCTGTCTCCATCTCCATTCCTCTCTGAAATCAATATATAGAAAGCTATAAGTAGCACCAACACTTTCTTATGACTGGAAAGGAAGCACTACCCATGCCTCTGAGCATCAGCTCATTGAAATTACCCTTTTCTACCAACATATCTGGCAGGAGTCTCTAAACAGTAATAGTTCTACAACATGTTGGATAAGAAACTCTTTGTTTTTTGAGCATGCCACATTGTCTTCACAGTTAACTGCAATTCCTGTGCACTTGTCATTCATCTGTCTCCCACATCCCTGGGACCAGACTGCTCTTTGTATCCTAATGAGATCTGATTGCAGAGCAAGCCATTCTGTGTAGTGTCTAGTGGCAGCTTGGACAAGTGGCTATCCCCCCCTTATGTCAGGCCATGTTTAACTACTCAGGAAAACAGTTACAACAAACTGGGCACACACTGTCTGAATATTTAGTGGGAATGAAATGGTCCAAACTGCCTCACCAGCAAGAGTCCTGAGAATGAAGAAACAATCCAGGATTATTTAGATGGGGAGTGTGATAATGACTCCACCTCCAAAATTCCTGTACTCATCCATCCAAGAAATAATTACTCAGGCCCTCAATGTGCCAGGCCTGAACTATCTATACTAATAAAAAGGTAATATGCTGATTAGACTGGACATCTCCCAAATGTCCTTCTGGACAAAACCACGGTGGCAGGGGCTGAGGTAGAGGTGGTTAGGGGTGATCAGGCCAGCAGGGGAGGGCAGTTAGGGGCATCAAGCCAGCAGGCAGAGGTGCTAGGGGCGATCAGGCAGGCAGGCAGGCAAGCGGTTAGGAGCCAGTGGTCCTGGATCGAGCCTAAACCAGCAGTCGGACATCCCCCAAGGGATCCCAGATTGGCGAGGGTACAGGCTGGGCTGAGGGACTTCCCCCCCCTCCATGCATGAATTTCATGCACGAGCCTCTAGTGTACTATAAAGGCCACCAGAGGAGGAGTCCTGGGGGGTCACAAAGGGACTATAGAAGACAGTTCAATGGCTCTTATCACTTCTCTTTGAAGGCATACCAGGCACATACCAGCCTGGAAGGTAAGTCAGACTGGGATCTGTGGGCAGAGACCTGGCGGATGCTCCTGGCACTCAGGGTGGGAGAGATTTTCAACTAAAAGACTCTGATGCCCTAGTATGCTAGCATGTAGGAGCAAGAAAGCTTTCTGCTCTCAGGGACCTGTGGGAGATGACTCATTGCCCCTGATGCTTTGACCTCTTGGACTCTAGGAGGAGGTCAACAAGAGTGTCTTTCTCCTCACCTGAGCCTCTTCACCTGCAGGGGTGACCTTCCTGGACTTCTTTCTCTTCTCTGCCTCCTCCATAGAGCCTTTCTGATAACCCAAAGCAGAGTTAGATACTCCATCTTCTCTACTCACACTCTTCCTATATGTCATGGAGATGGTGGCAAGAGTCCTGAGAATGAAGAAACAATCCTGTAGCTGGGCTTAAAGAATGGGTAGGACTCGGGAAGAATTATGCATGCAAAATACCAGTACATCTAGGGGCCATTACAGTAGAGAAGTTTTGGAGGAGTGGATGCAGTCAGTCACTCATTCATTCAATATATATTATTGAACTCACTATCTTACTAGATCTCTATTCTATTTTTATATACAAATAAGGCTTTTTCTTTTCTGTCCTTGCCATAGGCTAGACAAGAATCTTCTTAGAAATTTTATATCTCTGGAGCTAACAGCAGGATGCATTTTTCTGGAATTCTCCCATTTATTTCTCCATGAAAAAAAATGTTTGTTTTTAAAAGATAAAAAGTCTCCTGGTCAGTTATGCAGCCTCTGAAGATATTGATGAGCTGGATTATTTTGATCAAGTTGAATGCCACAGTATTTATCACATTCAGAGAAAAATATTATTTGGATGTGCCTTCTATTTAAGAACTAGTAAGAAAATTCAAATAAGGAATTTTCTGGTAGTCATGTACTTTCCTAGGTCTGTGGACCCTCAAATTTAAGTGGCTCTTACCTCAGCTTGATTTTGTTATAGCTGTTTTCAGCCTCCTGTTCAATGAGTTATATAATTTACTAATCTTCAATAAGTGAACTAAAAATGTAGTTTTCTTTTAAAGGACCATGTATTACTGTTTGGAATAATAGGTGGTTCCCTGGAGAGACAGAGAATGGTCAGAGGATCAAAAGCTGCGTGTCTATGAGCCCATAAGCCAACCTTGTCAACACTTTGGAAAGTAGGAGCGAGATGGGGGGCGTTAGAGCTTACCGATCTCTGCCCATCATCAGGTCAAGCTCCGGCTGGAGGGAGAACCACTAGGAGAATCTCATCCTTTACTCATCCAACATACCCATTTTGAGAGATCTTGGAGGGCACTGGCCCCAATGAGGATCAGGAGACAGACGAGAACCTGGAGGATCTCTAATGTGCCAAGGCCACAAAAGCAATGAACTCCAGGTAGATGGGAGAGGTGTACTGAATGGAAGAAAGAAGAGATGATACTTGAATAAACCTCAAAGGGCAAGCAGAAGTGAGTCAGGTAAGCAGGGTCAAAACATTCCCAAGAGAGGGGAAGCAGCATATACAAAAACGTGGGACATGAATGGTTCACCCTGCAAACCACAAGTCACTCTGCTTGGCTGGAACAGTGGGGGCTTACGGAGTGCAGGGAAAAGGGGGCCTGATGGTATCTGGCAAACACTAAGTTTAATCTTTATAAGGGAAAACCGAAAATCTGCTCTAGAATCTTTCTGCATGAGCCTGGGGAAAGTTATCTTACATGTTTGTGCCTCAACTTCCTCATCTGTAAAATAGGGATAACAGCAGCACCTACCTCCTAGAGTTGTGAATGCAATAACAATCATTACAACACCTACAATCCTACCCTCATAGACTTTACATCCTAGTAAATAATACACTCAATATGCTTGGACCAATGACTAGGCATAAGTCCTTAAAATACTATAACTGCTATCTCTCTTAAAAAAAAAAACAACTTTTTATCACCATCATCATCATTATTACTCTTCAGCTTTTCTCAAGAGAGAATGTTCTTACTAACAATCTGCATTTTGGGGGGACTTAAATAATAACCTTGTGTAACTGACTTAAATAATAAGCCAATCAGATTATTCTCATTTTCCTAACTCATAGCCCAATATGAAGGTATTGCCTTATATGAATACTCAGTGATCATTAGAAACACACTTATTTACCTTTAATTGGTAAATTAAAGATGTCTCATGGGAAGGGACATGTACAATATAGACAGTAAAGCTATTTATACAAAGAAACCGACCCCTTTAAATTAACAAGAAAATTAAAAGGACTGGAAAGAACTTCCTTTATTCCTCTGTTTTAAGGAAATAGTCCATCCATCTGACACTAATCAAAGACATAAATAAAATATTAGCTAACTGAATCTAGCACAAAGTTTAAAGAATGAAAACTGATGTCAGTGCCAGACTGGTTCCATATTAGAAAATGTATTAATATACTTAATCATATCAATCATGGAGAGATAAGAGGAAATGACTGTGTGATAATACAGGAGCAGTTTCCATGGAATGATTGGGACAGAAGCTCTGACTGCAGTTAAATCCAAGTGTAAATTAGATGAGGACGTGGAGCCAGCAGTTACAGGAGAATCCTTGAAGGCTTGGTATGAACAAGCACAGGAAAAAGGTGGGGTGGTACTTTGATGCAAGGGCACAAGGACGGTACTTTGATGCAAGGGCACAAGGACAAAAGAATGTGTATGGTGTGTGTCTTTTAAGGTTATCTGACATTAGACACATTTACAGCCTACGAAAAAGGAGCTAATGTATGGGGAAATATGTAAATATTAGGAAAGGAAAGCAAAACAGGTGAACTATCCAACAACTAATGAGTCACATAACTCCTAAAGAGTTTAGACTCTGGGGCCAGACTGATGGATCTCAGTCCTGTCTCCATCATTTACTAGCTGTGTGACATTGTACAAGTTACCTAAGCTTTATGTACCTTATATGCTCACCTATAAAATGAAGTTAATAATGATGCCTCTTTACAGAGTTGCTATAAGTGACATAATAAAATCGATGTCTTCTAAGTATAGAATACTTAAGTATATTGTATATACTTAACAATACTTAACACTACTAAGTATTGTTAAGTATATACTACTTAATAATATACTACTAAGTATATACTTAACACTACAAAGTATAGAATAGATATTACATATCTATATTATAGAATGTAGAAAGAAGCATGGGATGTCAGACAATTAGAGGAAAAGCTGAGGTGGAGAGTTGCTGATGTCACCTACAATCACCATCAAAAAGGGGTTCCACACAGTACTGAAGATATGAGTCAGCCAGAAATCCCAAAATCCATTTGCCCCTGGATGACCTTGACCATGACAACAAGATTAGGAAGAAGCATAAAGGAGGAAGGAGTAACAACAAACTAGAGTAGGGCTCAGATGAGGCTAGAGTCCCGGAGATTAGGGTTCAAAATGATCATCATGCTTTGTTCTATATACTTCAGAATTATTTGAACCTGTGACAGTGAAAACGTATTAATGTATATTTAGGTACTAAATAAATAAATAATTAAGTGCACCAGGGAAAACTGATGAGTAAAAGGGTACATAGGATCTCCCTGTATTATTCCTTACAATTTGCATGTGAATACTTATGTACATCAATAGAAATATAAATTTAAGAAAGAATAATAAAAAAGAATGTGTTTTTTAGAAAGAGCAGAATAGAGAAACATCGATGTGAGAGAAACACATAGATTGGTTGCCTCCTGTTCATGCCCCTACCAGGGCCCAGGCTGGGGAGGAGCCTACAACCAAGATATGTGCCCTTGACCAGAATAGAACCTGGCACCCTTTGGTCTGCAGGCCAACACTCTATCCTATGAGCCAAACTAGCTAGTAATTGCAAAAGAACCCATGGGTTTTATTAAAAGGCCCCCTTGGGTTCATATTTCTCTGCTGTGTGGCTCTGGGCAATTTTCTTAACCTCTCTAGGCCTCTGTTTCCTCATCTGTAATAACTAGAGGCCCAATGCACGACATTCCTGCAAGAGTAGGCCTTCTTTCCCCTGGCTGCCAGCACTGGCTTCCCTCTGGCACCCGGGACCCGGGCTTCCCTTGCAGCCCTTGCTTCATCCGGAAGGTCGTCTGGAAGGACACCTGGTCTAATTAGCATATTACTCTTTTATTATTATAGACTAGAGGCCTGGTGCATGAAATTCATGCCTGGGGGGAATTCGTGCCTGAGGTCCCTCAGCCCAGCCTGCACCCTCTCCAATTCAGGACATCTCTCTTGTAATCCAGGACTGCTGGCTCCTAACCGCTCACCTGCCTGCCTGCCTGATCACCCCTAACCACCTCTGCCTGCCTGCCTGATCACACCTAACTGCTCCCCTGCCTGCATGATCACCTCTAACTGTTCCCCTGCTGTTCATCCCTAACAGCCTTTGCCTCGGGCCCTGCACCCAAAACCCAGGCTTCCCTCCTCCAACCGCCTGCAGGCACTCAGGACCCGGGCTTCCCTTCCTCTGGCCAGCCACAGGCACCTGGGACCCAGGCCAGCTTCGCTCAACCTGGCTGCAGGTGCCTGGGACTGGGGGCAGCTTCTCCCGGGCCGGCTGCAGGAGTCCAGGCCCCCGGGCGGCTTCGCCCAGGCCCAGCTTTGTCAGGAATGATGTCTGGAAGGTCATTCAGAAGACACCCAGTCTAATTAGCATATTACCCTTTTATTAGTATAGGTAAGATCATAACAGCAGCACATTATTCAAAATATGAAATGCCATGGAGACTTCAAGATAAATATAGTAATGAAACTATATCACCAACTTACACCATACATAAAAACAAACTCAAAATGGCTAAAGGACTTAAATGTAAGACAGGAAACCATAAAAATTCTACAAGACTCCAAAGGCAGCAAAATAATATGTCATAGCAATATCTTTACCAACACAGCTCCTAGGGCAATGGAAACTAAAGGGAAAATAAACAAATGGACTAGATCAAAATAAAAAGCTTCTGCACAGCAAAAGAAACCATCAACAAAACAACAAGAAAGCCCATTGCATGGGAGAACATATTTGCCAATGCTATTTCAGATAAGGGTTTAACCTCCAAAATTTACAGAGAAATCATACAACTTAATGAAAGGAAGATAAACGATCCAATCAAAAAATGGGCAAAGGACCTAAATAGACACTTTTTGAAAGAGACATACAGAAGGCCCAGAGACATATGAAAACATGCTCAAAGTCATTAATCATCTGAGAGATGCAAATCAAAACAACAATGAGATATCATTTCACACCTGTCAGAATGGCTATCATCAACAAATCAACGAATGACAAGAGCGGGCGAGGATGTGGAGAAAAAGGAAACCTCATGCACTGTTGGTGGAAATGCAGACTGGTGCAGCCACTGTGGAGAACAGTATGGAGTTTCCTCAAAAAACTAAAAATGGAACTCCAATTTGACCCAGTAATCCCACTTCTAGGAATATATCCCAAGAAACTAGAAACAACAATCAGAAAGGATATATGTACCCCTATGTCCATAGAAGCACAATTTACCATAGCTAAGATATGGAAACAGCCTGAGTGCCCATCATCAGATGAGTGTATTAAAAACTGTGGTACATGTACACAATGGAATACTATACTGCGATAAAAAAAAGTAATTCTTACCATTTGCAACAGCATGGATGGAAATGGAGACCATTATGCTAAGCGAAATAAGCCAGTTGGAGAAATATAAATATCACATGATCTCACTCATTTATGGAATATAATGATCAACATAATCTGATGAACAAGAATAGATCCAGAGACAAATGGTAGGGGAGAGGGTGTTAGAGAGCAACCAAAGGACTTGTATGTATGCATATTAGCATAACCAATGGGCATAGGCACTAGGGCAGTGGGGGCTTGCCCAGGGTGGGAATGGCTTGGGTGGGGGTGGGGGGGGATCAATCAGGGAAAAGGGAGACATATGTAAAATTTTAGACAATAAAAAAAATATAAACATAGTAGACTAAGTACATTGATGGCTATCTCTACCCAAAACTTTACTAAAATAATAGTTATGGAATAAAAGAAGTATGATATACAATTCCAAAGAGAACAGAGAATAAACAAAGGGGAGAGAGAAACATCAAAAATATTGTTAGTATATAGAACATTGTGGAAGGAAAATTAACAAACCAGACTGAATAAAGTTGAAACTTAAAAGCACGTAGCAAGCCTTCCTTGTAAAATAAAAGTATAAAAGAACTAGAAGGAATTTTAACAATTTCAAAGCTCTCTTTTTAAAGTGTGAAACTAAAATTTAAAGGGCAATTTGTCCAAGGAGACATGACAATTGGTGTCAGAGCCAGGATTAGACCCCCTTCCTGACTCAAATACTAATGCTTTACCATTGGGCATTACTTCTTCCTTAACTTGATACCTAAGCAAGAGTTTCCAATGTGCTGACCAAAGCCAGGATTTTCTATTTTTCTGAATTTGTGGCTTAGGGACCTGAAGCAGGAAATGAGGATCACTGAGATGAGAAGGATGGATGAAGTCTTGGGAACCAGGAGGGGCACCGGAGTGGCCAAACAAAATTTTACATTCCAGACATATGATTTTTCCAGAAAGTATCTGTAAAAGCAGAGAAGCACTGCAGAAGACAGCTGTACAAAGGAGGCTGCTCTTGATGTTTTGAAATGGGTAGAGGTTCAGAATTAATTTGCTGCATCTCTGGTCCCAGGTGACAGCACTATTGGAAGCCTGAATGAAGTTCAGCAAATTAATCTTGCATATTTTATGGGTCCTGAATGCTGTACACACAGCATTCCTGATGTTGATTACTGTCTCAGCCAGTGTGTGGTGGGGGAGGAAGGGGGGAATTTGTTTTATGGTGATTTCAATTACAGATAACTGTTATAACCAGAATCACACATCAGCTGCTTGTAAACCACAAGGTGATATGAACACTGGCTGCTGAGAGCCAAGAGCTGCTTAGAACATGCTTTTAATTTAAAGCTAACAATAAAATAACTCTGTTTCTAGAGAAAGAAGTTCTGTGTCTCCCATGTTTTGTGAGCTTTCCAGTTGGTCCTGTCCCTGCTTTGGGTTTAAAATCATGCATAGTACTGATGCTTTATGTCCCTTTCCCATTTCCTTAGGAATAACCAGCATTTGAGTATGGCTATTTGGTATGCAAAGTCAGGCAGAGGGAAATGACCCAGTAATCCTGACACACTCAAGATGAATTTCTGGCATTTTATTTTTATTTTTTAAATTTCTAGCATTTTAAAATAGGTTCCTGGTTTCCTGCAAGTGACTTGGGAGGATGTCTAAGTGTGATGTAACAAACAACAGGGGGCGCTGCAGGGAGACAAAGGGCCGTCAGATATGCAGGCTGCCAGAGTAGGCCTTTTCACTTGATCACACTCTAAGCATCTCAGTTTCAGAGACCAAGCATACATACAGCAAGTGGTAGCTCCATTGCAGAGGCCTAGAGCACCACAGCTGGAAAGGAACAAGGATTAGCTAAGCCTGACTGACCTCTCCTTCCACTAGGGGGAAACTGAGGTGTCAGGGGGAGCCAGGGGAACAGTTTGAGGCTGGGCCCTCCTCCAGATCACAGAGAATTGGAGTCTCACCTCAGACTAAAATCGGACCTCAATGCTCTAAATTCAGTGATTAAGTTTAGAAACCAACTATTTCTATTTTCTTACTGGTTCCTCACATCAAAGTCTCTAAAAAGATAAAATGTTTATAACCATATTCCTACAATCATATCAGGCAGCTCCTACATTTTCCACAAAATCCCACTTAAAGAATGCCTCTCTACTTGCTGGGTTCTCTTTTCTCTTTTAAAAGCCTGGTGGTGAGCACTACAGCTTTCCCACCCCATGAACGATCATCTGCAATAAAGCAGAGAAACAGAGAGCCACCCTCCAGAATGTGGAAGTTTAAGGAAAAAGTTTGTTTTCCCTCATATACACTTGCATAGGTTTAACCCTGCACACATTGGTCCCCACCCTCTCTGTTTTGTCTTTCTGGTCCAGAGTCCTGCCTATGTTTTCCATTCCAGAAACTTGGCATAACTCTCTCACACTAGTTTAATTTTAATTTGTATAAATAGAAACCATGTATTGCTGAGGTCTGTGGGGATCCTGTAGAAACCACCATCTCCACATTCTCACCAGCCTGTGATTGCAAGGCAAAGTTACCATTTTTATTATTCAAATTATTATAGCACAAGTTCCATTTACATGAATTCTTATAGCCAATTCCCAGCAATTTCTCCCGAGTCTTCCTCTGGAACCTGCTAGTCTGGCCAGTCATAGCTGCTTCTTCCTACTAGTCTCTGCTGGTAGTCACATCATCCCAAATTCAGAGAGAGGGCATTGTAATTTCTAACTCCCAGACCACAGCTGTGATGTTGCAAAGATAGCACAGGTTCATAGGAGCATAACTTCTTCCCGAAAGTAACTGTATTCTCCTGGAACTGACCATTCTAAAGATCATGGGCTCTGTCTCACTCAGTGTGCCTCTGGCAGCCAGTCTTTATCTGTTGTTTAACCTGTCCTAGAGAGCAGGCCAAACTCATTGCCCTCAGATGGATGCTCCAAGCATCTTCATGTCAATGGTCTCCCCAACACCCTCTTCACTTTTGGCTCCAAATTAAGGGAAAAGTCCTTCCAAAACTCCCATCTAACACCACATCCTTCCTGCTCTAGAATTAACTTCTCATGTGACAACGGAAGCCTCATTTTCCTCAGAAGGAAACCCAAAACCACATCAAAGAAAAGAAAGTCATAATAGTCAACAGTAAATTTAGCAACATCTGGCCTTTACTAGATTAACAGCATGAGATGTACCAGTGGTCCTTTTACCCTGTCCAAATCTGATTTCAGTCCTCTTCATCATCTTTTCTCCCCAAAAAGAGATTAATTGCCCTATCTGGTTCGAGTTGCCCTTCTGTGAGCCGAAGCTGGAGTGAGAAGACTCGTGTAATTTCTAAGAACAGCACTGGCAGGCCAAATCCAGAGGTAAGAGCAAAACAAGAGAAAAAAAAAACAGCTTCCACCTCTGTGAGAACAGGACACACTGCCAGCATTGCCAGCTGCCTTCTCAGAACATAATCTCAGTCTACCACATTTCCATTTTATTTTTTGGTGCATATGGTCTGCATGACACCAAAGATACAGTCCTCCAAGAAATTCAGAAGGTTCTATTCCAAAGACAAATTGCAACGTCCATGCAGAAATGTTGAAACAAATGGTTGAATTTCTAGTTTCTAAAAAATGTTCAATGCCTGTCAGACTTCCTGCTGCATTCACATGACACTTTCAATGCTGTCACATAGATCCCAATGCGGATGTTTCTATCCACAAAGGTTCTTTAATCCACAAAGGATTGCTGGAACTGTGGCTACGTGTAAAAACAAAACTTAAAAAAGAGGCCACAGATAGCAGGGACACAGTAGGACCAGTTATTAAAGTGCAGTTTTTGGTAAATTGGAGCCTTTAAGGGAAAACAGTATAATAAACAATTGAAGCCTTTAAGGGAAACAGTATTAATAGATATGATGGCCCATTTTGGCACATAAGTTCATTGAAAATGATTACTTTTCTCCCCAAATAAAGAAGTAAACTTTCAGAGCTAAATTAGTGGGAAATAAGCACCTAGTATTTTACATTTCAAAAGACAGTCAAAAAGGAGAAAGACCAATATTCAAGAATGCTACAAATGTTAGGAAGGCACTTTACTAGTAAGTAATGGCATAGGACAATGGTAGGCAAACTCATTAGTCAACAGAGCCAAATATCAACAGTACAACGATTGAAATTTCTTTTGAGAGCCAAAGTTGTTAAATTTAAACTTCTTCTAATGCCACTTCTTCAAAATAGATTCACCCAGGTCGTGGTATTTTGTGGAAGAGCCACACTCAAGGGGCCAAAGAGCCGCATGTGGCTCAGGAGCCGTGGTTAACCGACCACTGGCATAAGACAACCCAGCTGGCGTGGCTCAGTGGTTGAGCGTCAACCTATGAACCAGGAGGTCATGGTTTGATTCCCAGTCAGGGCATATGCTGGGGTTGCAAGCATGAACCCCAGTGTGGGGCATGCAGGAGGCAGCCAATCAATGATTCTCTCTCATCATTGATGTTTCTCTCTCTCTCTCCCTCTCCCTTCCTCTTTGAAATCAATAAAAATATACATTTTTTCAAAAAGACATGAGAGAGTCAAACCTAGAAACTAGGAATTGTACCATCAGAACCACACAACCCTGTCATTTGGGCCAAGAACTACCCCATGAGCTCCACTTCTGCTTCTTCTGGCTACTACTCTGCCCCATGGGCAGTACCACATAGTGAAACACAGCTGTGGCCTCTGAGGGCCCCAATGTCTCACCCAGATTCTGCTGACATCTCTAAGTGTATACTGCCCTCTGAGAGTGCCTGGGTGCTCAAAATGGCACAGGGGTTATGAGGTCAGCAGGGTCTCATATGCTCTCAAAGGGGTTCAGAAACAATGCTCCTTGGTCATCATTAGACCCACCCCAGCTTCCTGCTCTCCACAGAACTTAGTTACATATCAAACAGAGGCCAAGAGATAAAGCAAAAAGAAAGCCTTTCACTGTATCCCTCTCCACACTTCTCAAGTCTTCCCAGCCTGGTTCTTTCTGCCTTTAGGGTAAGTTCTCTCCAGGAGGCTCCTTAGCCCTTAGGAAGTGAGAATCTTGGCTGACTCACCTACCAATCAAGCATGCATGTGACATGGGCTTAATGCCCAGTGGACATTAAATTATCACACCCCACAGACACATCTTACATATGATACACCAGGGTGGAGGTTGGAGCTGCCATGTTTGCCCTTTGTAGTCATCCAAAATGTGCCTGTGCTCAGTGACCTCCCACTCCTGGTGTTAGTGTCCACTTCTACCTCAGAACATGACATATGCTGGCTGAATGGACTACTGTTTAATGGAGACACTCAAAACTAGAAACCCAGGACAGCTGAAAGAGAGCTGGCTGGCTGCTGGGATATCCCTCTGCCAGCAGTTGGGATTGCTTTCTTCAGAGGTACAGGGGGAAGAGGGGGTAATTCTTCCCTTCCTCTTTTATACTGATTCTCTGTGGGCCATCATTCACACAGGTGGCTGTCTCAGGAATAGTGAGACCTATATATAGTGAACCCAGCTCAGGAAGTTTAACAAATCCTTACCCTAACATGCCCATGCTCCATCATGTCCATTCATTCAGAGATTTCTTTAGCCCCACTGTACCATATCATATGTAGTCCCAGCAGTAGGAAAATGAGAATATAATAAACACCACAGACAAAACTTCACAAACAGGGGAGAGGAATCCAAGATGGTGGCGTAGGTAAACACCTAAACTGCTGCCTCCCACAACAATTTAAACTGCAACTAAAAGACAAAACGTCTATCACCCAGAACCACGGAAAGCTGGCTGAGTGGAAGTTCTACAACTAGAAGGAAAGAGAAAAAAGCATTGAGACGTGCACAAGCGCTGAAAAGTTGAGGTATGGAGGCGCGTGATCCGGGCTGGCGGCGGGCGACTGGGTGCGTTGCTTTTTTCAACCTAAACGGAGACAAGCCCCCGATTACTCTGAAATCCAGTCTCTGGGGAGACGCGGGGGACCCAAACTCCTACGGGGAGAAGCTGGACTGTCTGCCAGTGAGAGTGGCTTGCTTGCAGAGCTGCGCGCAGGAATAATTGTTTACGGCACTGGGGCACAGGACTCCAAGACGCGGTCAGGGACACAGAGCCTGCTTACTAGCAGCCATTGCTGTTTGCCACGCCCTAACCTAGTGATGCCCTGAGACCCCGCCCCACACAACCTACAAACCCACCCAAGCTCCAAGCAGCTCAATTAGCATAAGAAAGCCTGCCCTATCGCAGCTTAACCTAGAAAACTTGCAGCCCCGGTCAGAGGTCAGACAGCTCCAAAACCTCCAAACCCCAAGCAAAGAGGAGAAAACTGCAGCTCTCACTGTAGCTCCTGCTGAGTGGCCTCAGACAGTAGCTGACCTGCACCCCATTGGAGATCCAGAAGCCAGTGTACCTAGTCGTCAGTGTGAGACACCAGATTTCAACTCCTCACATCCATAAGTGACACATTCAAAGGCAGACTCAGTGAGCACCAAAGCCCCACTGAAACAAGTTCTGCCCCATAAGCGTGTCTTCAGCGCAGCACTTCTTCCATTATAGACACAGGGAGTGCTCACAGCTAATTGGCCTGGAGGTCAATTCCTCCCAGCGTACCAACAGCAATTCAGGCTTAACTACACCAAGACTTTGCACTCAGCCCACAAAGGGGTGTACCAAGAGCATCCACATCAGGTGATTGGGGAGGCTGAGCTACTGCCCCCTATAGGTCACCTACCACACAAAGCCACTCCATCAACACAGGGAAGCAGCCAAAATGCAGAAACAAAGAAACGTGTCATGAATGAAAGAAATGGAGGAAAGCAAACTACTGGATGACATAGAGTTCAGAATCACATTTATAAGGTTACTCGAGAATCTTCTAAAAACCGCCGAGAAACTTGATGACACTTCTGAGGAGCTTAGTGAGACCTTCAAGGACCTTAATGAGAATGCTAAAAAAATGGAAAAGGATCAGTCAGAAATGAAGCATACACTGTCTGAAATAAAGAATATACAGAAACTCAACTGTAGATCAACATACCCCAAGAATCAAACCAAAGATCTGAAATATGTGGAAACAAAAAACATCCAACCAGAAAAACAAAAAGAAAAAAGAATCCAAAAATATGAAGATAATGTAAGGAGCCTCTGGGACAACTTTAAGCGAAACAACATCCGAATTTTTGGGGTGCCAGAAGAAGGGAGAGAGCAAAATATTGAAAACCTATTAGAAGAAATAATGACAGAAAACTTTCCCTACCTGGTGAAAGAAATAGACTTACAAGTTCAGGAAGCGCACAGAACCCCATACAAGAGGAACCCAAAGAGGACCACACCAAGACACATCATAATTAAAATGCCAAGGGCAAAAGACAAAGAGAGAATATTAAAAGCAGCAAGAGAAAAACAGTTAATTACCTACAAGGGAGTACCCATATGACTGTCAGCTGATTTCTCGGCAGAAACTATGCAGGCCAGAAGGGAGTGGCAAGAAATATTCAAAGTGATGAACAGCAAGAACCTACAACCAAGATTACTCTACCCAGCAAAGCTATCATTCAGAGTTGAAGGTCAGATAAAGAACTTCACAGACAAGAAAAAGCTAAAGGAGTTCATCGCCACCAAACCAGGATTACATGAAATGCTGAAGGGTATTCTTTAAGAAGAAGAAGAAGAAGAAGAAGAAGAGGAAGAAGAAGAAGAAGAAGAAGAAGAAGAAGAAGAAGAAGAAGAAGAAGAAGAAGAAGAAGAAGAAGAAGAAGAAGAAGAAGAAGAAGAAGAAGGTAAAGATAAAAATTATGAACAACAAAATGACATCAAATACATACCTACCAACAAGTGAATCTAAAAATCAAGTGAATAAAAAAACTGAAGAACAGAATGGACTGGTGAATATAATAGAATCAGGGACATAGAAAGGGAGTAGACTGACAATTCTCAGGGGAAGCAAGTGTGAGGGGTGCGGGAAGAGATTGGACAAAAATCTTACTCCTATGGATGAAGACAGTGGCGGGGGGTAAGGGCATGGGGTGGGGTGGGGAATCAGGTGGAGGGGAACTATGGGGGAAAAAAAAGTGGAACACCTGTAATAATCTGAACAATAAAGATTTAATTAAGAAAAAAAAGTGAGGAAAAAATAAATAAAAAACAAAAAACAACAACAACAACAAAAACTTCACAAACATATATAAACATCAGGAAAACATTTTCAAGAGAAGCAACTTCCAGTGCAGCCAGAATGTTCTTCTTCTCACTATAAGTAGCCACTGGCCTGGGCATGTGATTCCAGGCCCAGCTCCATATGGATCTAGGTTCCCTTTGGTTCCTGCCTGGGTTGACAAGGAAATGAGTTGATGAAGCATAATCTTCCAATAAAGAAAGTACATATGGGCACAGATGTTGGCTCTATAAATCAACAATCTCCAGTGTGACCACTGAAGAATTATTTCCAATTTTTCTTCAAACACTCTGTGAGGAAGCTACCCACTGGAGCGGAACACTATGAGGGTGGAAATCAGACCTGAAGCAAAGCAAACACTCTCCCCCTTTGCCTCTCTTGCCAATATCACTAAACTTATTAATAGTGTATTACAATTGGAAAGTTTGGCTTTGAGCCAAGTGTTGCCTTCTGAATAAGAGGCAGGGGAAGGAGGAGCCATAGATGTTAATTGCTCCACATGCAAGCTCAGGGCCACCTGCCCCATGCTCCTATATCACATCAATCATCGAAGCCTCTAGTTCAACCAAGTGGGGAGACTTCCCTAGGAGACTCCCAGACTAGGAATAATCAATGTGACTTCTCTGTGCCTACAGCTCCTGACTGCATAGCATTTATAATAAGGGCCTGAAGTTATTGATAAGGCTCTGAAAACTCCATTTCCCAGACTGAGAAACTGAGTGCAGAATGAATCAGTAGCAACAGTTCCACAGACCAGAGAACCCTGTCTGTCACTGCTGAACCCTTAGCCCTCTGCTCAGCCCTTAGTACTGAGCAGAAGCACAGTAAATACTCGTGGTCCCTCCCCTTTTATACCCACAAACAATGCTACACAGAAAGGCTCAGCCAGACACTCAAAAACTCACACACACACACACACAAATAGATAGAGGACACACACACATCTTTACCTTAATAACAAGGTTTGGGGCTAGAATTACCATTACTTCTTTCATTTGTTTGATACTTCACTTTGCTGGTAATGATAGACCAATTTATACCTTGGTGAGTCCTATTTTATTTCATTTTCTCAGTCACATTGGAATAGTCAGTTTTTCTAGGCCATTCTCATTTTAAAGGTAGGAAAAACTGAGGCTCAGATGGGAAGGGGAATTGCTTAAGTGAACTAGCAATGGTCAGGAATGAATCTGAGCCTTGTTTTCCTAAATCAAATGGTCCTGAGTTCCTTCTGGTGATGACTTTTCAGCCATCGCCCCTAACAAAGTTAACCTGATAATGAAAGGGTCTACCATTTATTGATTGTCCCCCACTTGTCAGACATGGAAATAGGCCTTTAACACACATTATATCTAATCTCAAAAACAATTCTGCAGCTTAGAACTGAAGAAATTAAAGGAGGCAAAATGTTCAATTGAACCACATGAAATGGACAATATTTGATTATTTTTGTCTGATAAAAATGGCAAATCAATAATTTACCCCCAGCCCTCGCTGGTTTCGCTCAGACTGTGGACTGAAGGGTCCCAAGTTCAATTCCAGTCAAGGGCACTTGCCTGGATTTCGGGCTCAATCCCTAGTGGGTGGCGTGCAGCAGGCAGCCAATCAATGATACTCTCTCATCATTCATGTTTCTATATATATCTCTCTCCCTCTCCCTTCCTCTCTGAAATCAATAAAAATATTTTTTTAAATCATTTACCCCCAGCCTCGGAGCAGGTAAGTGGCCAAGCCAAGCTTGCCCCAGAGCCCTTCCCCCTCTATGAGAGCCTCCCTGAATATGCCCAGGCTCCTCTGCCCCTCACAACTGCCTGTGGGCAGAGCCTGCTTCCTTTACCACCTCAAAGTGGCTGATCCTGACTGCCTTCTTTCATGCTTACACTAACCTTGACCTACTACCCTCCACTCTATGGACTAAATTTTCATCACAGCAGTCCTCTGTCTTTTCTGATTTCGGCTCTTTCTGCTTTGGAATTTTTCCTCTCTGATCAGATTAACCATTCCTTTGACTCTTCTTTATCCATGAGGACCCTGTGCTTACACTGAGCATCCCAGTCCAGATAAGTCAGGACAGTTTCTCTCTTTTCTTGGTCTGTTCTTTTCATCATTTGGAGCCTTCTAAGCATTTACTCCTCACATTTTTGCAGTTTAGTTTAAATATGGGCATTGACTTGGCCTTCAAAATATGTCCACAAATGTTTTGATACTCCTGCTTTCATGAAGTGAAGCTTACTCCCCTCTTCCTGAGTGCAAGCTGGACTTAGTGATTGGAATCTAACAAAGAAAAGAGAGCAGAAGTGATGGTGTGCCACTTCCAGGATTAGGTTATAAAAAGACTGCAGTTTCCAATTGTATATTCTCATTCTCATTCATTTTCCCTCCTCTCCCCTCCTACTCTCTCTCATCACTTGCTCTGCGGAAGAAATGTCATGCACAGCCAGTCCATGTGGCAGATCTTTGCCAAAAGCCACATGACGAGCTTAGCAAAGGAACTTCCAACCTGTTAAGCCCAGAGAATGCAAGCCCTAGCCAACAACTTGACTTGAGAGATCCCATGCTATAACTACCCAGCTAAGTTGCTCCTGAATTCCGGACTCACAAAAGCTGTGAGACAACCAACATTTGTTGAAGCTGCTAAATTTGGGCTTCTTTAGCCTTAATTGACAGAAAGAGGCTGCACCCATATTGACAATCACATATTGCAGATGGACTTCCTCATTCATTTCCCTAATTATTCTCCACACTGCCTTCCTAATTGCAAACTGGCCTATACTTGCTCCCATCCCATTAACCTTCCTTGCCAGGTGCCCATTGCCTTCAAGACCTAAGCCAATAGTCATTTCCAGACTAACCTTTGTTTTAATTCCATTTAGCAAAATAAATAAAAAAACAAGCTAATAAAGAATAAAACAGCAATAAAATCTCCAAAGATATGATGTACTTGTCTGACATGAGTATATGCTGCTACAAAATGACAGAATTACAGCACCTCTCAAATAAAACATCTCATTGCTCTGTTCATTGTTTCTGACTTTGAGGTACAAGAGGAGATTGAAATGCATGCTGACATTAAAAAAATGACTGAGTGGTAACAGAGACAAAAGATTCGAATTGTCTGAAGATTGATTCCAATTCTCAGAAGTGTGCATCTTGCCCTGTGTGGGCAAATTATTTGAAACATTTATGCAGGGGGAAAATCCTACAACTATGAACATGAAAGGCCCCTCTCTGGGTCATTTGGTGGCCACAGAATTCTACTAAATAGAAGCTAATTTAATGTAAGTGTACTTAGAAACCCTGTTGGGAATTTAGATGTTTTACTGCAAGAGTACTGTATGTGATAAGACAGCATGCTTTCTTCAGGCCACTTAGGTGCATGGTATTTTCTCTCTCATTCCCTTTGCTCCTTTTGTCCCATCCTGTCTCACACTCCCTCATCTGGGTGTTAAGCCATGTCAGTCTTCTCAGAAGAATTAGGAACAGGTTTATTACTTTTGACAGGTCTATCACCATGGAACCAAGGTATTATCCTCTCCTTATTTATGACATGCTTACTAGGTCTTTAAACGGAAACAATATCATTTCTAACCTCTGGAAAATAGACAAAAAAATCAAGTTGAGCTTTCTACCTATTTCACAAATAGCTCACAGCAACTGGCTTTGGCTGTGGGTACCATCATTTCTTATTCTTGCTCCATTTTACCCCCCAGCTCTGCCTGCTCCTTAGAGAACATATAATTGCTGTGTGTGCCTTCAGGAATCCAGGACACTGGGTAGGAGCTGACGTGACAGATCTGCTTATCCTCAAAACCACTAGGCCTAAACCTCTCTGACAATAGAGATGCACTGAGAACATCACTACTCTTAAGTTAAGCCTCTACAGTGTGACAGAAACCAAGTCCTTGGCTACCAAGATGGAAAGTTGCCCTTTAATGAGGTGACATCATCTAAAGGAAGACATAATTAGAGGAGGTCATGTCAAGTGGATAAAAGGAAACCTTAAGACAAAAAATAAGCCTGTTGGATTTGCTTTTGAAATTACAGATAAGGGAACTTCAAAATACAGTCTGTATGGGCTTCCTCCACTCACCAATTCCACTGACTAAATGGGTTTTTGAAGCAGCCAACTGGAAAGGTACTCTGTATTTTAAGAGAGCAAAATCAGCTTTCATCACACAAATCTGGTGATTTCAAATTTCCGCACATGCTAAAACATGAAAAAGAATAAAACAATTTGAGATCAAACCTGAAAACAAACAAGTGGAGGAAAGGAAAAGCAGCTGGGCCCATATTATTGTCCCAACTGTGAACAAACTCTGAGATCTAGGCTATGAGACTTCAGTATTGTTACATAACCTCACTGTGGCTCGGTTTCATCACCCGTAAAATGGAGATATTAGTAAAATCGTCCTCACTGGATTATTGTAAGGATTAAATAAAATCCACAAAATAACTCCAGGCACATTCAAAGTACTCAGTAATTACTAGCTATTGTTGTTGATGTTACTTTTTCACTATGCATTATCCTTCTGTAAGCACATCATATGAGAAGCCGCATCAAAGCAAAGTGTTGCTTGGTGAGCATAAGGTGTGCACATTAGATGAATATAATGTTTACTGGTGTCAGCCAAGATGCCTGGTGTCCCCAACCCGATTATAAAGCAAAGGGTTCATCAGTGGAGTAAGAATATTCCCAGATCATTGCTTGGAGCTTCCTTTATTCTGGTCAGATGAGCAGTGCTTCATTTTATAGCTCTCTACTGCCTTTCTCTTTATATATATACTAGTGGCCTGGTGCACGAAATTCATGCTCATTAAAAGGGGATTAATTAGAGGAAATAATTTAATATTGCTATTTGCCCTTTCTCTATAATAGAAGTGTCAGAGATGAAAGAAAATTAGTAAAATATGAAAACCTTCCTCCTGTCAGAGTCTGGGGCACACCACGGGACCCAGAGTCAAATCCCCACCCACCCACATGAACCTCAAAATCACGTGAGACCCAGACCCAGCTGCCTCCCCACCCCCCCGATGGGCTAGATCCAGACCTGGCCAGTCCCACCCTTGTCAAGCCCTGCCAGGCAGGGGATGTAGCCTCAGGTCCCCTGGCTCGGCACCAGGACAGGGGGCATGACCTGAGGTCCCCTGACCCAGCACTGGGGGTACACCTTGAGGTCCCCCGTCAAGCCCCGCTGGGTGGGGAGTATGGCCTGAGGTCCCCTGTCAAGCCCTGCCAGGCAGGGGGGCACAGCCACAGGTCCACTGGCCTGGTGCTGGGGTTGGGGTGTGGCTTGAAGTCCCCTGGCCTGGTGCCAGGGTGGGAGGCGCAGCCTGAAGTCCCCTGTCAAACCCCACCTAGTAGGAGGTGTGGTCTGAGGTCCACCGACCTGGTGCTGGGGCGGGGGAGCAGCCTGAGGTCCCCTAGCCCAGCACCAGGATGGGAAGTGCACCTTGACATCCCCCATCAAGCCGTGCCAGGCAGGGGCATGGCCTCAGGTCCCCTGGCTTGGTGCTGTTGCGGGGGTCTCAGCCTGAGGTCCCCTGGCCTGGCGCTGGGGCAGGGGGAGCTGCCTGAGGTCCCCTAGCCCAGTACCAGGACGGGAAACGTACCTTGAGGTCCCCTGTCAAGCCCTTCTGGGTTGGGGGCACAGCCTGAGGTCCCCTGTCAAGCCCCACAGGGGCAGGGGAGTGTGTAGCCTCAGGTCTCTGCTGATTGCTTGTTAAGGGTCCTTATGGGAACTTGGCCACAGCTGTGGGTGCAGCTATCTTTGTGACAGAGTGATGGTCAATTAGCATATTCCCTCTTTATTAGATAGGGTGTGTGTGTGTGTGTGTGTGTGTGTGTGTGTGTGTATACTGAGTGGCCAGATTATTATATCTCTGAATGAATAATAATCTGGTCACTCAGTGTATATCCTGTATAATAAAAGGCTAATATGCAAATTGTCCCCTAGACCAGGAGTTTGACCAGCAGGCAAGCCGGCCAACCGCCCATGTCCCCTCCCCCTGGCCAGGCTGGCTGGACCCCAACCATGCACGAATTCATGCACCGGGCCTCTAATACACACACACACACACACACACACACACACACACACACACTCTGAGTGGCCAGATTATTATGCATTCAGAGATCATAATAATCTGGCCACTGTGTGTGTATGTGTGTGTGTGTGTGTGTGTGTGTGTGTGTGTGTATACTAGTGACCCAGTGCACAAAATTTGTGCACATTAAAAGGGAATTAATTAGAGGAAATATTTTAATATTGCTATTTGCCCTTTCTCTGTAATAGAAGTATCAGAGATGAAAGAAAATTAGTAAAATGTATATGAAAATTTTCCTCTTCTCTGAGTTTGGAGTGTGCCATGGGAACTAGAGTTAAGTCCCTGCCCACCCACATGTGCCTTGAAATTGCACAAGACCCAGACCAAGCCGGCCCCCATCCCCATTGGGCTAGATCCAGACCTGGTTGGCCCCAGCCCTGTCAAGCCCCACCAGGTGGGGGGGGGGGGGGGTGCGGTCTCAGGTTGTCTGGCCCAGTGCCAGGGCAGGGGCCAGAGGTCCCCTGGCCCAGGCCGGAGGGCATGGCCTGAGGTCCCCAGTCAAGCCCCGCCAGGCAGGGGGCAGAGCCTCAGGTTCCCTGGCCAGGCGCTGGGGTGGGTGCACGGCCTGAGGTCTCCTGACCCAAGCTGGGGCAGGGGGCATGCCTTGAGGTCCCCATCAAGCCCTGCCAGGCAGGGGGCATGGCCTCAGGTCCCCTGGCCCATGATGCAGTGGGGAATGTGGCCTGAGGTTCCCCCAGCCCTGGCCAAGGTGGGGGGCATGCCTTGAGGTCCCCTATCAAGCCGTGCAGGTAGAGGGCGTGGCCTGAGGTCCCCCATCAAGCCCCATATGGTGGGGGGTGCAGCCTCAGGTGCCCCCAGCCTGGGGCCGGGGTGTGGGGCACGGCCTCAGGTCCCCTGGTCTGGTGCCAGGGTGGGTGGGTGTGGCCTGAGGTCCCCCATCAAGCCCTGCTGGGCGGGGGTTGTGGCCTGAGGGCAGGGGGCATGGCCTGAGGTCCCCTGTCAAGCCCCACCAGGTGGGGGGCGCAGCCTCAGGTCCCCTGCCCCGGCCCAGCGCCATGCAACCTCAGGTCCCTGCTGATTGCTTGTTACAGGAACTCGGCCTCTGGTGTGGGTGCAGCCATCTTGTGTTACAGAATCCCTGCCTCTGCTGTGGGCACCACCATCTTATTATGGTGTGATGGTCAATTTGCATATTCCCTCTTTATTAGATAGGATTTTTTTTTTCATGCACCACACTGGGGATAGAGCCTGCAACCCATGCATGTGCCCTGACCAAGAATCAAACCATAACCTACTGGTTCATCAACCACTTAGCCACACTGGCCAGGCTTTCTCTTTCATTTTTAATAAATCAAACATTCTAGATAGTCTTTCTGAATGGAGAACCACTGTTCCTCCCTCACATCTCAATTTACCTCTGATATGACTGGTATACATTAATTGTAACTTTTACCTCTCCAGGGGCTCTCTTATTTCCTTGTTCTTGGTGGACATATAGCCCCCAAGAATTTACTATCTTTCTGATCCTTTGCCCACTAAATATTTTTGGAAACCCATAGAATTATCCAAAGAATTTAGTTTGGAGACTTCATAGATTCCTAGTAGTTTGATAAAATGCTCTTTTTTTTCTGAATTTGGGGAAGGAAATTTGCCCTGACACTTAATAATGTTGTTTATTTATACTTAAAAGGAAACAAAATCATCAAGTCTAAGATGATGGGAAAAGACAGTCCTTTTTATATACTAGAGTCCTGGTGCACGAAATACAGTATGTGCACAAGTGGGGTCCCTACGCCTGGCCAGTGTTTAGGGCCTATTGAGGCCATTTCACCCAGTCCCAATCGGCAATGGGCTGGCTGGGGCCTGATGACTGCTGGCAGGGGCTGCCATCTGGGACCTGCCATATGGGAGGAGGGATGGGGGAAGGACTGCAGGAGGTTTGCTGGGTTGGAGGAGGGACTGGGAGAGGTTGGCTGGCCATGGGAGTTTGGCTGTGGGAGCACAATGACCACCAGGGGGCAGTTCCTGCATTGAGCGTCTATCCACTGGTGGTCAGTGCTCATCATACCGACTGTTCGACCAGTTGTTCTGGTCATTCGGTCATAACAGTTGCTTAGGCTTTTATATATATAGACAATCCTAATAGAGTTTGGGTTTGCCTGGGCTGATCATGGGGCAATACAGCATAACTGCCTAAGGAGCCATGCTTGAAAGTAGCAAATATAGTTAAATAACAACATGGATATTGGTTTTCATTATTTTTCCCAGTGGTATTTTCATTAATTTTTTAATCTGTCCTTATAAACTAATAGATGAACCTATTTAATTATGTCCAAGGGATATTTCAAGCCAGGTCAGATTTTCATATCAATTATAGGCAATGAATCCACTTTCTCTAAAATGTCACCCTAACATAAACATGGTTAATTAGGTCAAAAGTTCCCGGGTAATACTGGAAGAGATCTTTCTGTGTGCAATATGCTTTGTATATACTGCACCATTAGATTTTCACAGCAAACCTTTCAGCAAGGTATTATGCTGATGAGGCATAGATAGGTCCATTAACTTACTGAAGGAACAAACTGGTAAGAGACAGAATTAAGTGTGGTGTTTTTTGTTGTTGTTGTTACAATTCTATCTGAAAGCAGAAGCCATTTGAGATATTACAAGTAGAGAAGGATTTAATAGAGAATTCTGTTTCATAATTGTTGAGGGCCAGAATGGAAGAGGGGTCATGGCATGATATAAAGATAAACTGTAAGGTGTCACTGCTGCTCCCCACAGCCTGTACTTTTCTGATCTATGGTCCACAAGCCATGAGCTGGCAGTATAACTGTTGGCTGATCCCACTGCTGCCAGTGCTAAATAAAGAAGTCCATTTCTTCCTTCCTATACCTATGTGCCCAAGGATTCTCTTATTGGAAGAACCTAAAGGAGGTCGCTCTGAAGAAGAAGAAGAAGGAGGAGGAGGAGGAGGAGGAGGAGGAGGAGGAGGAGGAGGAGGAGGAGTTTACAGACTTTCAGCCACTATTGTACAGAGGGTCATGAATTTGGATGAGAAAAAATAATTACATCACCATTTCAACAATCGCTTACTGAAATTAGGTATCTTTCTACATATGAACATAGATAACTATCCATGAAAGAATTGATAATAGTGTGACATTTTTACCAATAGAAGGCAGAGATATCTTCATATTACATACTAGAGGCCCAGTGCATGAAATTCGTGCATTGTGGGGGAGGGGGCCTCTCAGTCCAGCCTGCACCCTCTCCAATCCAGGATCCCTCGGGGAATGTCCAACTGCTGGTTTGTGCCCACACTTTTAACAGATGACAGTTCCATTGTTTTTCCTTTCTTTTCATGCTTAAACCCACTGGAATTAATAGTTATTCAAAGTGTGTATACATTTTTGGGGGACACCCTGTATATCTCTAGTCAGTGGTGAAAGGAACCAATGGCAGATTTGGAACCCCCAGACAGGGAACCTTGCTCACTCCCCACATGTCTCCCCACTTCACTTTCCACCTTGTGGGCAGCAGGAGAATCAATGTTTTCTCTCATTAACTTGAAAAAGCATGTCCTGTCACCCGCTACCTGGCAGGAGTGCGCTAGACTCCAAGCGAGTGAGGCTCAGTCAGGGCAGCCTTCACTCATGGATGCTGGCACCCAAAGTGCACATTCTTCCTCTGCAGTCGTCCCGACTATTGCACCGTTTCACTGACAGGACAGAACTCCGCACCTCCTCTGGGTTCCTGATCTTGAACGCCGACCAAAGGCACCTCAGGGAGGGCTGCCTGCGCCCACCAGGTGTGTCTGTTCGCGCCTGCTCCCGCCTCAGCACCTGCATTAGCTCCATGGAGGTGATCTCGTGGCTGCACTGGCCTCCACGGGAACAGGGCATCACAACTCCGCCCTCTCACTATCATCTCGCAGACACCCACTCTCAGCACCCAGAACACCCAGACACTCTCCAAAGGACGAGAGTGTACCAGAGGGGACATGTGCATGTCCTGTGGGGGATGTAGGCATGTTGGGGTTGATGGAAGTGCGGCAGAGAGACAGGGGGGAACTTGTGTGTGCCATGATCTGGGGCTGTTGCAGGTGCGTGTGGGTGACAGCGCGCTGGGGGATGTTCTCACACCAAGCGAGGAGGAGAGGATGCATGCACAGGAGGCCTGTGGCTGCACAGATCTGCAAACCCCTGTGGAGTGGCCAGGAGGATGTCAATCTGGCCCACCACAGTGGCTGTCCCTGAAACTGTGCACCTTCTGGGCCAGGAGGTGGGGCTTGCACAGCCACTCCTCACCACTAATGGCCTGCAGGTGCTACTTCAGCTCACCCCACAAGCTCTGCTTGGTGCGCTCATGGCTGCCACTGCAGCCATGTGGGGAGTACAGGCCACCCTCCCCTGGCCTGTCTCCCCCACCCAGAGGCTCTCCACGCGCGCAGCCCACCAGCCGCTCTGCGTCTGCATGTGCTGCCCACCAACCCAGAGTGGGTTGCCTGGCTTCTTTGCCTTGGGCAGCGTACTCCAGGCGAGTGGGAAGCACACGCTGGGTGGGTGGGCAGGCGTCCCACCCCGCCCACCGGCCGCTCCATGCCTCTGCATGCTGTCCACCAACCTGCACCACCCACCGGCTTTTCAGCACCTGCATGAGCTGCCCACCAGCCCAGAGCAGGGCACCTGGCTTCATTGCTTTGGGCAGCACACTCCAGGTGGGTGGGCAGGCATCCCGCCCTGCCCACCAGCTGCTCTGCACCTTTGCTCACTACCTACCAAGCGGCCAGGGTGGGGCAGGACGCCAGCCTTCATCGCCTTGGCAACAAAGCCAGGCGTCCCGCCCCACCCCGGCCATTCCATGTCTCTGTGCCTGTGCACTGCCCACAGGCCCTCTGTGGGTGGGGCAGCACGGAATGCCTACGTTGTCACCATGGTGACAATGCAAACATCCCAGTCTGACCACTGCCATCTTTTTCACAGTGACCCTCAATTTGCATATTCCCTCCTTATTGGCTGTGGGTGCCACCATATTTGTTGCTGAGTTACAGTCAATTTGCATATCCCCTCTTTATTAGATAGGATGGTTGATATATTTCAAGAATTAATCCCTACCACAAAATTAGTGGTTATCAGATCCATCACTAGATCTCATTACCTAATGCTTCAAGTTTATTACTTTATACATTTCCGCAACCAATTTAACTGGTCTCCTATGAAATCTTATGGATTTTTTTTATTTTAATCATTAAAAAGTATTATTTGTAAAGACAGCCATGGGCTTCACCAGATACTAAAGGGTCTGGGGCATAGAGACATTAATTACACACAGAATCTGAAATCTGAACCCCTTCTATCAGACTCTATCATCTGTACTTGAATCATCACACTCTACTGGGCTTTGAGAGTGAGAGCAATTTGAATATACCAAAAACTTTAGGTCTCCAGTTTGTTTGATATTGATGAAGCCTTGAGAACCCCCAGTGAACACTGAAGGAGTTTCTTCATCCAAAAGAACAGTCCTTTTTGAGACCAGGGGAAGGAGATCATCTTTCATCATCTCTGAATAATTTCGCTTTATACATTGCCTTTTCATTTGAAAGGTCCCACTTCCAGTGACTTCATTAAAACATACCAGAACTACATAGCTGCCTCCTGTTTTCATCAAGTAGAGTAATGACACATACAAAGATTAAATGTTGGGTGTGGTTAAAGGAAGAAGTAAAGTGTTACCCTAATAATTTTTCCATGAAACATCCAACTCAAGATGCATGTGTGTGTAATCTCTTTAGCTATCTTTAAGTATAGGTAAAAATATGACTGACCTGTTTGTCCTCATGCATGACAGAACCAGAATAGACCTCATTTAACAGATAAAGAGAGCAAAAGAAATATGGTGGCATGGTTAAGGTTCAGTGGTAGAGTCAAATGGACTTGGGTTTGAACCCTAGCTTTTCATACTACTTATGTGACAATGGATACAAACCCTTGTTATGGAGTCACTTTATTACATGTTCATAATCTGTAAAGTGGAGAGAATTACTTCTCAAGATATTTTTATAACCCTATACAATAAAAGCCTAATATGCAAATTGTCCCCTTGGGTGGTCATTTGACCAGGAGGCCGGGAGTTCGACCACTTGCTATTATGTGCACTGACCACCAGGGAGTGGCGCAGAACATGGCAGGTGTCGGCAACGCAGCACTGGCAGCAGGCGGCAGTGGAGGTGCTGCCAGCCCTGATGGGCCCCCATAAAAGCAGGATCATGGTGGGCTGGTGGAGCAGGTGAGTAGGCAGTGCTAGGTCAAGGCAGGTGCTAGTGGGGGCCCCATTGCCCTGCCATTGCCCTGTAGACAGCGACCAGTTGCAGCAGCGGGGGGTGGGGCCACTACCCGGTTCCCAAGCACTGAGGGAGCGAAACAGAGGACCCAGCCCTGATCGATTGTCCCACAGGTGGGATGGTGGAGCAGGTGAGGGGGTAGCACCAGGCCAAGGTGGGGTGCTAGGTGGGGTTGCGGGGCTGCAAGCACGAGCTGGGGCCTGATCTCTTCAGGCCACCCCAAGGGCCCCCACCCATACACAAATTTGTGCACCGGACCTCTAGTTAATGAAATAGACATGAGAGATGACTAATACACACAATGAATATTATTAGCACAGAGACAAGACTACTAAGGTCATAAGGTGGGATGGTACAGGGCCAGGTTTAAGACCTAGGCTTTTGGCCTTTTCAACAGTGTGCTTTTCTGCATGAAGACCTTCTATGTGACAGGTAGCTGGTGAACCGCCTGACCCCTTTCTAGCTTGTGCCTAGAGTAAGGAAAAATGGTATATAACAAAATGTTTATATAGCAAGCAGAGACTCGAAAAGCAAGACTTGCTTCTTCTATCACCATAAAATGAAAGAATAATGGTGGACTAGCCAAAGACAGACATTAAGGGGGCTTTTAATCTTGTACCTGCTAGTAATCAGATGTCTGGACTCTAAGCTCCCTCTGATAAATCGGCTGTTCTCTTTTCACATCTCTGTGATCCATTTGCAGCACATGCTCAGCTAAAGTTTTTGTTCACATCATAATCATCTTTGGCAAACTCATTTCCAGATGATTCAACAGACTTCTGAGAGATGACATGTTGTCCTGTTACTCACATGGGCTCCTTTTACTGCCCACTTGGCTGAACAGACAGGAAAGCACCTCCAACTAGCCAGGTCCTCAGGGACTCACAGTACAAGGGGAAGAAGCACATGCAAACAGGTCAAGACCCTCTAAACCCAGGATTCTGGGGAAACACATGGCAAAAGGCCTGATCTTAATGGAAGAGGTAGTCAGGGAGAGCTGGAGTCGCTTAAGCAGTCAGCATGTGAAGAAAAGGATAAAGAAACACCAGGCAAAGAAAATAGCATATACCAAGGCCCAGGCGTGAGAGAAGCAGCAGAGTGCGTTTGAGAAGCCAGAATAAAAAATTCTGTGAGGTGCTGGAATTGGTGGACATTTAATAAAATATTTCATTAAAATTAAGAAAGTTTCTTTTTCCGTAATACCCTGACACACACACACACAAAAATTGTTCATGCTACTCTGAGATGGAGCCAGGTTTTCTTTTTTTTATTTTGTTTTGTTTTTTCAGAATAAAAATATTCTCCTTATAGGCCACGAGCTTGCTGTTGAGAAAGCAGTGATGAGCCCCCAGCAGCTGCTGGGGTTTGTGTGATACAGAGCAAGGGTCTTAAAAGAGACCCATCAGGCTGGGCCTGGCAACTGGCTGTGCCTTTACCACACAATGAGAATGAGTCATGCAGGAAAAAGACAGCACTCTCCCTGATACAGCCACGAAAAAACTCCCTGGTGTGACTAGATGTGGGACTGGATTTCTACTGGGAATTCCACTTAGTCTGCCAAGTTTAAGTGGAATTCTACAGCAGCAAGTCAATATTACAGTTTAGTGTCCATTGATTCAGTCTAGGGTATCAACTGCTACAGTTTGCCTGGGACTCGGAGCTTCAGGGAACATGGGGCTTTCTGTGCTAATTCAGGAAAATGCCAGTTGAAACAGGAGAGCTGGTAACCCTCATTCAGCCCACGACAAGAGTACCCTCTCTCTGTGCTGGGCCCAGGGTAGGCACTAAGGATCTGGAGATGGGTAAGATACAACTCCTGTCCTCAAGAAGTTGGCAGTGAAATGGAAAAGACAAGCATGTGGCAAAAATAAAGTCCAGGATTCCTCATATATTCCTTTCTTGATTAAGCGGTTAAATGGAAGAAATAAGTTCAACAACTACAAGTAATTGAAATGCAATTCTAATTTATCTTTCTCTCTCTCAGAATATCAAAGTAGACCCAGTTCATCACCCATATTCTTCTTTTTTTAATCCCTCTTTTTCTCACCTCATCTTCAATTCTCTCTGAACCTCAATATGCCTAAGCCTCTGGGGCCAACCTCCCACTCTGCTCCCTTCCCAAGGTTTCCCTGGCACCATATTGTCAAGGCACCTTCTTTCTTCGCTGATCCCTCAACATGCAACACTATTTCTCTACTGGAAGTGGCTGCTGAGAGGAACCTCCTCCGTGGCCAGGAAGGTTGGGAACCCAGTGACTTCAAAGCCCCATCTTCCTCTCTGCCCACAGAGGAGCAGAGCAGTTATTTTCTCATGCTACTGCTTTCTTACAAGAAATTCTCCATCTCATTTTACTCACATAAGCAGATAATTCCAAACTACTCTGTTAAGGGCTGTGATGAGGATAATGTGTGCACAGGGAGGTGTGCAGCCACAGAGTTCTTAGTTCAAGAACACAGCAGACATTTGGTCGCTAGAACCAAATCAGGTTGTGTCCCGCAGGTGTAGAGTTTCTCCCTTGCTGTTCCAGAGCAAGGGAACTCTTAACTGTGGAGGAGAGGGGCTTAAGGCTGTATCATACAACCTAACAAGCACATGAGCATGACAGCAAAGTGAAATGCACAAACTAAGCCCATGTTGCTCTATTTTCCCAACAACTTAAGAAAAATTAGCTTCTCTTTTTTCATTTTAAAAAGTATTTACTTAAAAGTTACCATACATTAAAACTGAATTCTTGGGCTGGGAGTACAGTTCTATGAATTTTAACTCCTTTATTTTGTAGCCACCACTGGATACATAAATATCCCATCACTCCAAAAAAGCAACCTTTATAATTACACATATCCCCTCACCTCTTTCATATGTTGATCTGTTCTCCATCCTCATAGTTTGTCATTTATAAAATGTCAGATAAATGGAATTATATCTGCCTTTTCAGTCTGATTCCTTTTGAAGCATAGTAATTCCTCCTTTGGAAAACTGCTGTTTGAAATTGCTCTTTGAACTACTCTGTTATTCTTAGACAGTCTCTTATTCTGTAGGTCAACTATGTTATTTTTAGATAGTCCCTTATTCTGTAAAATAACTGTTTTAGTTTAAATAATAGAAAAAGATAAAAACTTAGCTGTCTGACCTTGCAAGCTAGCCATCTGACGTAACTGGCTAATACTGATACTGATAATAATTCCCATATTCTTATGCCAAGTATTGGTTCATTATGTATTCAAGGTTACAAACTGTAACAATAACCTACACAGAGCTCTTTGTGAAATCTGTAAACAAAGAAGCTCAAAAGGTATAAATACAGAAAACTTCCTCTATGTCAGGACTCAGAGATTTGGGAAACACCTTTCTCTGGGCCCATGCGAATAAAGACTCCTAATTAATTGGCTCATTAAGGCATCTCATGTCTATCTCACTGATTTAGATACAACACTTTCACCCAATTTAAAACCTCCCCATGTTTGTGTGTTCATTGTTCAGAAAATTTCCTTTCTCCCATACACCTGAATTGAGCAGAGGCATCTTTCAGATGATCATAGAGTGATGATAAGCTTCCTAGTTTTAAGGAAGTTCATAAAGTATCTCATGAAAAGCAGTCCAGGTAGTCAGGTCTCAGTTGTTTTTTTATTTTAATTTCTTTATTAACTACAGTGTTACATATGTGTCCTTATTCTCCCCTTACCCCCCACTCCCCGCCTCAGGCCCTCACCCCTGTTATCTGTGTCCATTGGTTAGGCTTATATGCACGCATACAAGTCCTTTGGTTCTCTCCCTTTTCACAGCAAAAGAAACCATCAACAAAACAATAAGAAAGCCCACTGCATGGGAGAACATATTTGCCGATGTTATCACCAATAAGGGCTTAATCTCCAACATTTACAGGGAACTCATACAACTTAACAAAAGGAAGATAAACAGCCCAATCAAAAAATGGGTAACGGACCTAAATAGATACTTTTCCAAAGAAGTCAGAAGGAAGGCCAAGCGGTATATGAAAACATGCTCAAAGTCGCTAATCATCTGAGAGATGCAAATCAAAATGACAATGAGGTACCATCTCACACCTGTCAGAATGGCTATCATCAACAAATCAACAAATGACAAGTGCTGGCAAGGATGCAGAGAAAAAGGAACCCTCGTGCACTGCTGGTGGGAATGCAGACTGGTGTAGCCACTGTGGAGAACAGTATGGAGTTTCCTCAAAAAACTCCTCAAATGGGAGCTCCCATTTGACCCAGTAATCCCACTTCTAGGAATATATCCCAAGAAACTAGAAATACCAATCAGAAAAGACATATGCACCCCTATGTGCATAGAAGCACAATTTACAATAGCTAAGATTTGGAAACAGCCTAAGTGCCCATCAGCAGATGAGTGGATTAAAAAACTGTGGTCCATCTACACAATGGAATACTACGCTGTGGTAAAAAAGGAGTTCTTACCATTTGCAACAGGTCTCAGTTTAAATGGATCTTGGCTCTGTTCCTCCAGTATGTATATGCAAGTGCTTTGAATGATGGAGGAGATATGGGAGATGTACTGTATAAGACCAGCAGAGCTTAGAATCAGGCTGGGGAAGGTTGGAGGGAGAGGCAGATTGGCAGGGTCTGAGGATCAACTCTGAGGCTCCCAGGCTTCCCATGATCTGCCTCTCCAAGCCCAGCACTATTTGGTTGCTTCTATATCTCTTTGAGCACACAGGATGTCATTTGTCTGTTCTCCATACAATGCTGAGTTCAAGGAGTCCACTAGTACCTGAGAACAAATACTCACAAACAACTTTTCAGCAGATTGAACCATAGTTGGGCTAAGGCAGTGGTCAGCAAACTCATTAGTCAACAGAGCCAAATATCAACAGTACAACGATTGAAATTTCTTTTGAGAGCCAAATTTTTTAAACTTAAACTTCTTCTAAGGCCACTTCTTCAAAATAGACTCGCCCAGGCCATGGTATTTTGTGGAAGAGCCACACTCAAGGAGCCAAAGAGCTGCATGTGGCTCGCGAGCCGCAGTTTGCTGACCACTGGGCTAAGGTTTAGTTTCCCCTTGTCCCCCAGACCCGACATACTAACCCCTTGCCCACTCTTTTAGGATACAGATTCCAGAGAGGAAGGAGAGGAAGAGAGAGAGACATAAATATCAATGATGAGAGATAATCATTGATCACTACATTGGGAATCAAGTCTGCAACTCAAACATGTGCCGTAACCAGGAATCGAACCGTGACCTCCTAGATCGACACTCAACAACTGAGCCACGCCAGTCAGGCACAAGGAAGCCTTTTTAAAGCCACCTGCTCGACATACTCCACATACCTATCGCCACTGACCTTAGGTGTCAGGATAAAGAAATGACAATGCTCTAGCGAGAAAGCTAAATGAAGATATCCTCCCTCCAAACTCTCCCCAAACCTACTGAATATACTGTCTTCCCTAGAACTCATCCATGGAACCCCCTTCTCAGGGAATAGCACCAGTGTTCATTTCTATTGCATTCCCTCCACTTGTCCTTTAGCCCAGAAAATCTTTGTCTTTTATGGAGCAGGAAAAATGAAGATCCCAAACTCTGATTGGTCTAATATTCTCTAGACCAGTGGTCGGCAAACTCATTAGTCAACAGAGCCAAATATCAACAGTACAACGATTGAAATTTCTTTTGAGAGCCCAATTTTTTAAACTATATAGGTAGGTACATTGTTATTAACTTAATTAGGGTAATCCTTCAATCGCACTGTACATGCGCACCCGCACATGGTATTTTGTGGAAGAGCCACACACTCAAGGGGCCAAAGAGCTGCATGTGGCTCATGAGCCGTGGTTTGCTGACCACTGCTCTAATCTAGACCATTAGTCTCTTCAAAGCAAAGATTTTGGAACCTCAAATTCCTAAACTTTTGGAAGCCAAAAGTCTTTTCTTTCAAACTATTGCCTGTACCTTGAGTTTTCAAACGTATTTTGAAACTCAAAAGCCAAGACTTGACTTCTATATTTCTGTATTCTACTATAAAAACCCTTCCCTGAGACAAAGAATGCCTCAAGTCTAATTTGAATAGGGATGTGCCACAGAACAAAATAAAACACAGTACTAAATATATCAAAATAGCATTTCACTACCTCTTAAGTTATCTGATTCCTCCTCAACTGAACTCTATGAAAGTAATTATTTCATTTATTTAAAAATATATATGTTTTTCTTGATTTTAAACATAGAGAAAGGGAGAGGGAGAGAGATAAAAACATCGGTGAGAGACAAACATCAACATAGATCGGCTGTCTCCTGCATGCCCCTTGCTGGGGTTTGAGCCGGCAACCCAGGTATGTGCACTGACCTGAAATGGAACTGGGGACCTCTTGGTACATGGGTCCATGCTCAACTACCAAGCCATACCACTGGGCTCATTTCTTTTAGTAATACTTAGCATGTGCTCAATATACTTTAGTTGAATAAATAAATATTTCTATTCACAGTATTTGGAATTTCAAGAAATAAACAATATACTGGACTATTAAATAGAGTATAAACAAGCAATACAAAGGGAGCGAAGCTCCCTGTATTACAATGGCAAAACCAGCAGAACGAAGAACCTTGTTTCTTCTGCATGCCTTTCTTCCCAGCACTTACTAAGCAGTGGGTATGAGTCAGACACTGAGCTATTTTACGTGCATTATCTCACTTAATTTCATCTTGGAAATGAGAACATGGAATCTTTTACAAAACAAGACTCCTAGAGCTAAGGGCTCAGTGCTTTTACTAGAAAATGGGAGGGCTCTCTTTCCCCACAGAATATCCATAAAGCTCAAAGGCTTATCAGTCAGGTATAGGAGGTAAAGATGCTCAATTTCTCTAACCTCCTATGTTAGGAGGTTAGAGAAATTGAGCATCTTTCCCGGCATCTGTGATTCTCACCTCATTAGGTCTACAAGTGAAAAATTGGGAAATATTTATCATTTCATATCACGTTTTGTGTTATCAACTCTTGCACTTAGATAAAATCATGGAAGTTAATATGGGAAGCCGGTAATAACTTCTGGAAGGCTCCTGGAAATCTCATATTGCATTTTTCCCTGGGCTCATAATTTGACTATCAACACAGCTAAAATATGAGGCATGAAATTTTATAGCAAAAGAAAAATATGTGCCAGGAGGTAACCTCCTTTATGAGTTAATTATTTACTTTTCAAGAGAAAATTATTGCAACACAAATCACAGGTGTATTGTTCATCAGATTCTGACTAGAGTATAAGATGCCTATGCTCACTAATATCAAACATAGTCATTTATTCAGATTCATCCTAAAGCTATTACTGTCCAGCTGTATTGCCAAATTGGAAACTAGGGAGGAGGCAATTTGGTACAGGGGAATGACTGCTAGATTTAGACAAAATATTTGAGCTCAAGCCAGAACTCTCTCCTTCCTCACTTGCTAAGTTACTTATGACCCTGACCCTGTTGTCTCATCTCTCCACTGGGGATAATATAACTCTACCTACAGCACATGGTTGCTATACCAAATCAGCTGATACCTGTGAAAGAGCTTTGTACATTGTAAAACATCGATGCACCAAGGAGAGAAGGTAACGTAAATAAGAGGCATATGCTTCCTGTGCCTCTTACAGAAACAATGAGAATAATAGCTAGCACTCCTTTGGTGCTCACCTTGTACAAACACAGTAGTTTGTGATTAGAAATATTCATTCATTTCATTCTCAAACAACTCAACATGGTAGGTTCTATTATTATTTCCATTTATAGATAAGGAAATGGAGTCAACGAGAGGCTAAGCCACTTGCCAAGACAGTAGTAAGCTGCAACGCTGAGATTCTTATCCACGCCATCTGGCTCCAGAATCTCTGCTCTTAATGACTTTGGTAAGGATGTCTGCCAGCCTCCCCTCAGACATCTTTATCCTTTGGTCCTACTGTAAAGTTATACTTCTTTGGGCTATCAAATAGCTAAAAAGAAGTACATCTCTCCAAAACAGTCTGTCTGGGGATCTGATGCTCCTTCCCACTTACTGCTGTATTTATGGACCCTACAGAAATAAAGCATCTGCTTGCTGGCCCTCCCTCTGCCCTCTGAGGTCATGCAGAGCAAGGTGAATCCCTTCCACATGGAATCTCAAATACTGAAGAGAATCCTCAAATCCACCATGAGCATTTAAAACACTAAACACTAAACTTTTCAGACTTCAACTCTTTATCCCAAGGGACATTCCTAGGACTTTTCCAAAAGCTTACCACCCACTTCTGTGTTCCTCTGATTGTGTCCTCCTAGAAATGGGTTATGACTAGACATATAGCCATGAGGGCAGTCTGTCCAGGACAGAAGCCAGGACTGCCATTTCCTACAGCCAGTACTATATGCCACCCACTACAGCACAGCTAAAAACCATGCTCAATTTTCATGTGCTGCTATATCCATCAGAGCTCAGCTTCCCTCCAGCATGGTATTTGAAGGCCTAAAATAGGGAAGCTCTTCTTGGTGGAGAACAACTTCCTGATGGAGAAAAGCTCAGCCAGCTCCCAATAACCAGAGAATGGGATGCCTTTGTTTCCTCAAGCACAAAATGGGTATAAAGCCATTAGGGGCCTCACAAAGACTTTAGCGAGCATTAAATAAAATGTTTCAGGTAAAGTTCTCAGCACAGGACTTGGCAGAATGAGTGCTTAGTAAACAATAGCTTCCATTTTACCCAGGATAAGAACTTTTTCCTCTAATGAAAACAGTCTTCCTACCTCCATAAGCCTGATGTTAGAAGGCAGGCTGGACCTTCCTTGGCCAAAAAGCAAGAGTGAGATTCAAAATACTGAACAACCTGTGTGGCCCAGGACTAGCCAGTCAGAACTACACAGTCCTAAAGCCCTCCTGTGCTGAGCATTAACTCTTCAGTTGCTGGCTGGGGAGAGGCGAAGGAGATCCCAAGGAACAGGCCAGTGCATTAGGGTGGCAGAGGAGCCTGTCAAGGGCTTGGAGCAATGCCTATTTACCAATAAATATAGAAATATTTCAATGTTATAACCCAAGTATGGCCAGACAGGTGTGGCCCTGCTAAACAACAGCCTTGTGTAGGACAAGAAGTGCCAGGGCTCCCCTAAGGCAGGTGATTTGATTAGTTCAGCCAGCCTGGAAGAGAGGAACCAAAAGCCCATCCCTCCTGTCTGAAGGAGTTGGGTGAAAAAAGCAATCAATACCCAGCACAGTTCAAACCAGGGAACAAAAGTACAATTCTGCAGTTTTGTTGAAGTCCCACTGCATCCCATGGCCTGGCAACCAGCAGTGGGAGATAAACAGCAGCCAAGAAACAAATGAAGAAGAGTATGGATATATTCCTAGAAGTGGGATCACTGGGTCAAATAGGAGTCCCATTTTTAGTTTTTTGAGGAAACTCCATAATGTTCTCCACAGTGGCTACACCAGTCTGCATTCCCACCAGTAGTGCACGAGGGTTCCTTTTTCTCCACATCCTTACCAGCACTTGTCATTTGTTGATTTGTTGATGATAGCCAAGAAACTAGAAACACTAATTCGAAAGGATATATGCACCCCTATGTTCATAGCAGCACAACTCACAATACCTAAGATTTGGAAACAGTCTAAGTGCCCATCATCAGATGAGTGGATTAAAAAACTGTAGTACATCTACACAATGGAATACTACACTGCAATAAAAAAGAGGGAGTTCTTACCATTTGCAACAGCATGGATGGAACTGGAGAGCATTATGCTAAGCGAAATAAGTCAGTTGGAGAAATATAAATATCACATGATCTCACCCATTTATGGAATATAATGAACAACATAAACTGATGAACAAAAACAGATCCAGAGACAGAGAAACATCGATCAGACCATCAAACCTCAGAGGGAAGGTAGGGGAGGGTGGGAGTAAGGGGGAGAGATCAACCAAAGGACTTGTATGCATGCATATAAGCCCAATGAACACAGACAACAGGGGGGTGAGGGCATGAGTGGGGGGAATGGGTGGAGGTAATTGGGGGATAAGGGAAAAAAAGAAAAAGAAATCAAACAAAAAGCATGGAGGAGTGCCAAAAGGCTCTGATATGGATAGACTCTGGTAAAGCAGGAACACACAGTGTGCAGCTATGAGTAACAGAAGCCAGTTCAGTTTCCTCATTCTAAAAAAAGATAATATTCACACCTGTCTCTTAAGTGTTTTGAAAATTAAATAGGACAATATATGTAAAGTACTCAGAGAGTGTCTGGAACTCAATAAATGTTAGCTATTATTTTTCATTAATAAAGTTTATAATTTATTAACTTTTATAGAGTTAAACTAAGGCCTCACTCTCACTGATCCATACTCTAAAAGGCTTTATTGAATGATAGGGGAAGGCTGAAAGTGTTTTTAGATTGTGGGAAATTTCTCACAATCTGAGGAATACTAAATAGAGAATCTTGCACACATAGCATCATTCACAGTGTGCTGAGGGGTATTCAGCCACGCTCCTCTGGGTAGAGCCAGAGCATTTCTTTGGGAATGGTCTTGAGGCTCAGTGGTAATTTTCTCTTTTTAGAGTGTAAGGACTTGGAGATCATCTTTAGAGTCAAAGACATCAAGATGCTCAGCAGTAAGAAGACACATTCTTTACAAGCAGAGGGATATGGGTTTAAAGTGTAGCTTAACCACAAATTATGTGACCATAGGCAAGTAACTTAAACTCTATATCAACATCATTTTTCTTTTTTGTAAAATGGGACAAAACATCTCTTTGTGGATTAAGCCAAAATATGTACAGCAAAAAGCTGGATGTTTTTCCCTGTGTGACATTAAGCATGATAACATTTAAACATTAATTTCCTCATAAAGATAGTGAGGATGAACATAATGTCTGAGGTGTTTCTTTACACATTTGCTGAGTCGTAAGTGACATATGATAAATATATATCAAGTGCACAATTTCTTAAGTTTTGACATAAGTATACACCCATAAAAGCACCATCACAATGAAGATAATGAACATATATCTATCACACTCAAATGCTGCCTCATATATCTTTGTAATCCTTTCCCACTACCTTTTTCATTCAACCCCCACCTATGAATTCAGGCAACTGACCCTTAATTTTGCTACTGTTAAGAATCGTAATGTAAATATCTTGTGTTTTCCGATGGTCTTAGGCTCTACAGCAGCGGTTCTCAACCTGTGGTTCGCTTCCCACAGGTTGAGAACCGCTAGCAGGGTCACCTAAGACCATCGGAAAACACAGATATTTACATTACGATTCATTAACAGTAGCAAAATTACAGTTATGAAGTAGCAATGAAAATAATTTTATGGTTGGGGGTCACCACAACATGAGGAACTGTATTAAAGGGTCGTGGCATTAGAAAGGTTGAGAACCACTGCAGTCTAATTGCTCTTAAGTTTTTCTTTGTATTATTGATTTTGAGAAAATTTCTGATGTATCTTGTACTTTTATTTATATTTCTTTGCTTATAGCTCATTTAGCTTCTTGAATGTGTATCAGATAAGGAATATCTAATATGGCATTTGAAATGAAGTAATAGTTTCCAAACCCAGATGTTTTAAAAATAAGGCAACTTACTAACAGCCAATCTGAAATATTTTCCATTTTAACCCTCCTGGATCAAAGGCAGGAATCAAGGATAGTACCAAGCAAATAGACCATGTGGAAAGGGTGTATCAACCTTTCTTTTTGGGTCATCCAAGTACAATAAGGATTTCTTTTGCATGGGAGATACTTCAGGCAGGTTCTTGTGTTTCATGAAAAAAGATAGGTTAGAGAAAAAAATAGAGACTGGGTGTAGGGAAATGAGGGAGTCTGGGCACTCTGACACACCAAACAAAATTTATCCTATCAAAGGTATCACAAAAAAATGGTTCTCCAGACTGGCTATATTTATAAAATTCTTAGGTAGATGTATTCTATGGTCTAGCCTTTTCTAAGAATTTTAGGGTAAACTAAAAATATTAAGGCAAAAATAAGAATAAGCAGTGGGAGGAGGAGAAAGAGAATGGGAAGAGAAGGAGGAAGGGAAGAAGGGGATAATGGGAAGAGGTGGGAAGGAAAAGGCAGGGCAAATGGTCAAGCTTATGACTGCATTCTGAAATCTTGGTTTTGCACATCTAACTTATTACCTATGCTGTCATTCCTGGTCTCCTTTCACAAGTCTACATTCAGCCTTTTAGAAGACCTGAAAATGATTCTGCAGATACACCAGGATAGCTAATATAAGAAAATATATTTAAAGTGCCTTTATCATGATAAGTCATCATATAGACTGATGTGGAAATAAAAGCTGATCTAAAAGAGAGGGGAAATAATGTCCTTTCTCAGTAAAAGGAACAAACATAAATAAAAGAGAACTCTAAAAAGATTTAATGAAGAACACATTTCTATCTCCTGCAGACACAACAGCTAAACTTGGGCAAAGCAAAATTATTTTAGTATAAAGCACCAAATCCCAAAACAGGAAGAATCAATACAGATGAGAGCCAGTGGCTTCTTGTGACATTTTCATGCAGAAAGGTCTCCTCTTGCTATAAACTATATTATATAAATACTTGAGAGGACATTCTTCACAAAATTAAAATTCAAAGTTTGATGTAAAAGTAAATTCCTACAGGCAACACAGGAAAGGGAAGCTACTGTCATGGTAGATCAAGGGAGTATGGAACCAGATATAGGCTCTACATGGCTGAGAACTGGGGTTTTAAGACATACTCATGAATGCAGGGTCACATGAGACACGGCCCCATATTAAAGGGATACAGTAACCCATGTACATAACCATCACAGGAACACAGCATCTCTTTGCTCTAGTATTCCTTGTATAATCACACCAAAATGTGTTTGTCAATTCTCCAATTCATGGATATATGGGTTATTTATGGTCTTCATAAATACAGATATTGCTGCTATGAAAAGTCTTATACCAAGATGGCGGCATAGGTAAACACCTAAACTGCTGTCTTGCACAACAATTTCAAAACTACAACTAAAAGACAAAACAGACATCATCCAAAACCACAGGAAGGCTGGCGAGTGGAAATTCTACAACTAGAAGGAAAGAGAAAAGTACACTGAGGCTCAGAGGAGCTGCAGGAGGCAGAGGCACTGAGACGCGTGTGCGCACAGAGGACTGGCAACTGAGTGTGAGCCTGGCTTTCTCAAGTGGGAGGGAGACAAAAACTCCTGACTGCACTGAACTCCAGTTCTGGGAGAGACTCTGGGGACCCAGACTTATATGGGGTGAAACTGGACTGTCAGGAAAGAGAAAAGCACACTGAGACTCAGGAACTGCAGAAGGCAGAGGTACCGAGGTGCACACACAGAGAAGGCGGGCAACTGAGTATGCAGCTGGCTTTCTCAAGTGGGAGGGAGACAAAAGCTCCTGACTGCACTGAATTCCAGTTCCGGACAAGACTCTGGGGACCCAGACTCATTCAGGGAGAAACTGGTCTGTCTGGCAGCAAGCAGAACTCGAGGGTGGCTTTCTCTCAGAGGTGCTTGCAGTGATTACCACGGGATAATGAGACACAGGGGCCTATTAGGGCAAGGCTGATGGAAAACCAAAGCTGTCTGCTCTTCCCTGAGACTCTGCCCCATCCAAGCTGAGCACAGAGGTCTTGTCTCATAAGGGTGTCCCCAGCACAGAAGTTCTCCCAGCATAGACACAGTTGATCCTCACAGCCAATTGGCCTGGAGGTCAATTCCTCCCAGTGATACCAACAACAATCAAGGCTTAACTACAACAAGACTGTGCACACAGCCTACAAAGGGGTGCACCAAGAGTGTCCACCTCAGGTAACTAGGGAGGCTGAGCCACTGGGTCCTATAGGACACCTTGCACACAAAGCCACTCTTATCAACTCAGGGAAGCAGCCAAAATGCAGAGACAAAGAAACAGGTTACAAATGAAAGAAATGGAGGAAAGCAAACTGGATATAGAGTTCAAAACCATGGTTATAAGGTTTTTCAAGAATTTTCTAGAAAAGGCCAATAAATTTAGTGATACCCTCAAGGATATGAAAAAAAGACCAACTAGAAATTAAGCATACACTGACTGATATAAAAAATATTATACAGAGATCTAACAGCAGACTAGTGGATCGCAAGAATTAAGTCAAAGATTTGAAATACAAAGAAGCAAAAAAAAAAAAAAAAAAAAAACACCACTCAACCGGAAAAGAAAAAAGAAAAAAGAATCCAAAAATATGAAGATATTGTAAGGAGCCTCTGGGACAACTTCAAGAGTGCCAACATCAGAATTATGGGGGTGCCAAAAGAAGAGAGCAAGATACTAAAAACCTATTTGAAGAAATAATGACTGAAAACTTCCCCCACCTGGTGAAAGAAATAGACTTACAAGTCCAGGAAGCACACAGAACCCCAAACAAAAGGAATCCAAAGAGGACCACACCAAGACACATCATAATTAAAATGCCAAGAGCAAAAGACAAAGAGAGAATATTAAAAGCAGCAAGAGAAAAAGTTAGTTATCTACAAGGGAGCACCCATATGACTGTCAGCTGATTTCTCAACAGAAACTATGCAGGCCAGACAGGAAGTGGCAAGAAATATTCAAAGTGATGAATAGCAAGAACCTATAACCAAGATTACTCTACCCAGCAAAGCTATCATTCAGAATTGAAGGTCAGATAAAGAGCTTCACAGATAAGAAAAAGCTAAAGGAGTTCATCACCACCAAACCAGTATTACATGAAATGCTGAAACGTATTCTTTAAGAAGAGGAAGAAGAAGAAAAAGGTAAAGATAAAAATTATGAACAACAAACACATACCTATCAACAAGTGAACCTAAAAATCAAGTGAATAAAAAAATCTGATGAACAGAATAAATTGGTGAATATAATAGAATCAGGGGCATAGACAGGGAGTGGACTGACAATTCTCAGGGGGGGAAGGGGTGAGGGGTACAGGAAGAGACTGGACAAAAATCGTACACCTATGGATGAGACGGGGAAGGGGGGTTAAGGGCAGAGGGTGGGGTGAGAACCGGGTGGAGGGGAACTATGGGGGAAAAAAGAGGAACAATTGTAATAATCTGAACAATAAAGATTTATTAAATTTTAAAAAAAGAAAAGAAAAGTCTTATACAGGGCTTAGTGTACAAAAACAAGCATTTCTTCAGAGTCTGTGCCTAGGAGTGAAATTTCTGGGTTTATGCATTATCAGCTGTTTACAAAACGAGATCCTTTCAGATGTTTTCATTTTTACTAACTGATGGATATAAAATGGTATTTCATTGTGGTGGTTTTTTATTTGAAATAATTGAAATAATTTGATTACTAGTAAGGTTGATAATTTTCATATCATTAGATCATTTCAGGTTCTTTTGTGATGTATCAGTTTATCTTTTATCCATTTTTCTATTGATTTTGTGAGAAGAATTAATTATATTTTCCAAATACTTTCTTTGACTTTTACAAATATACTTTCATTTTCTGGGTGTTTTTTACTTTATGGCAGTTTTTTATCAACAAAAATTTTTAACTTTGCTGTCAAATGTAATAATCTTTCCTTTGTAGTTAGAATTTTTGCCACCATTTTAAGAAATCATTTCCTACTCCAAAGCTATACCATACAGGGGTGAGAAAAAGTAAGTTTACAGTTGTGAGTACATGAAATACAGAGTTTATTCTTGTATTCTTTTTCATTAATTTATTAATTATTGTATTATTTGTCTTACTACTATTGTTATTTCATATCTTTATTTATGATTTATGGTTTAGGTAATGATGGCTGATAATTTAACCTACTTTTGCCCATCCCTGTATTCTCCAATAGTGTCTCATAAATTTATGATTTGAACTTTCATCTTAATTTTTTGTCATACTTTAGGAATGAATCCAATTATATATTTTTATGTGTAAATAGTCCTAGTATCATTTATTGACAACCCCTTCCTTGAATTCACTAAGTTCAATAACTGAAGCCAAACCTCTCCCAACACCATGCACACATAAACACATATACAAACCTGTTTTATATTATTATTTTAGGTTTAGTAAAGAAAGATAAAGCATGAAAATATTAATAGAAACATGATATGATAACATTAATATCAAATTCTACTACAGCAAAATGCATCTTTAAGGATAAAATAGTGTCTGATTAATGATGGAAAGAAAAAAATTCACCAAGAAGTCTTAACCATCCTGATCCAGCATAGTCTCAATATATGTAAGATAAATAAGTAGAAATGAGAGGAGAAATTGATCAATCACCACAGGATATATTAACACATCTCTCTCAGAAAGTAGTAGATCGAGCAGGCAAAAAAAGTAAGGCAATAAAAGATTTGAACAAGAAAATTAACAATATTGATCCAGCACATATCCTACAAATAGAATAAACATTCTTTTCAAGCACACACAAATAATTCACAAAAATTGACCACGTTCCAGATCATGAAAGAAGTCTGAATCAATCAATCCTTACCACACTGAATTCTCTAACTACAATGCAATAATAATAGAAAGCCATAGCAAAATAACACCTTTCAAAGTCTATTTGTACAGATCTTGAGGGGTTTTTCATAGCTTGCCAAGCTCTTGAAAAGAGTCCTCTCCCATGAGAGTAAAAAACAAAACAAACAAACAAAAAGCTTAACAATGTAGGCTATGGAGTCAAGCAGACCCATCTGGGGATTCCAGCTCCATTACCTATCAGCCTTGTGACCTCAGGCAAGTGTCACAGCCTTTCTGTGTCACTGTTTCCTTCCACTTAAAATGGAAAGGGCTGTAGCAGGATTCAATGAGATAATACACAGAACTTGGCATAAAGGAAGACCACATAAAAATAGCTAATGTTTGGAGTTTTTAGGTTTTAGCTTTTATTAATTTCTTATTTAATTGTGTGTAGTCATTGTTAATACTGTTGTTATTATTAACATTTGGTTCTCAACATCACCAAGTGCATTTCTCTTAAGTTTTCTATACTGGCACAGGGCACCTTTTTCATATCTGAACTACTGACTCAGGTTCAAACACAGTAGTGCAATAGAAGAGGCCAAGCAACCAACTAGCTTCTAGTTTCTTACACTTGGTTTCTCTGGGTGTTTATGGCTTCCAAGGAAACTCCTTTTCCAATTTCTCTATTTAAAACATCTAGAGGACATTCAGATTTGACTATCTTTTACCAAACATATAAACTAGCTATTTTTTTCTCTATTGCCCTTGTCATTTCTACTTTGAAATCCTTTGTAGATGAGTGTGGCACTGTGGGTACCTGAAATGCTGATGAACTAGCAGCAGTGTGACTTGTATTAGAAATCTTGCCATGTCTCATTTAATCTCCTTGTAACTGTCTAACAGGGAAAGTTCGCTTTTGCCAGTGAAATGGTAAGCACTACTGTGGAACTTTGAAGGACATTTTTTACCCTGGTTGAGGTAATTGGCTCCTCCATTCCCCCCTCTGTTTCTCACAGCTACCCACACCCGATGGTGTACATTTGTGCTCTCTTCATATGGTGTCATAATGTAAAGGGACAGAGGGAAAGAGGTGCTTGCTTGATTGGAGCAAAGTTCAAGATGTGGGAAGTGTTACATAAAATCAAATTAGTAGGAGTTATGGAAAGGAGAGAGGGTCCAGGAACTTTAAAATTGACACAACCAAGACAATGAATATATCAATCACCCCCAAAAGTTTCTTCTTCCTAACCCTTTAACAGGTCTTGAGATGAAAGTATGTGGGCAAGTTTATCCAGGAGTGTGCTCAGGAACAACACCTGTGTGGGAGTGAGGGCAGCAGGACTGGAGAGAGGAAGAGTTGGGGTTGAACTGTGATGCAGAGAAGACAGAGGCCCCAGCCCAGCTGACCCCATGTGGAGCTCTTCAAGTTACCCCACACTGAAACAAGGAAGCCTGCCCTTTGTATCATGTCTACCAGTCACTGGATAAGTTGGCCAATGGCAGTTCCTTTTGGCCCTAGACAATTCCTGGAGAAGAACTCAGCTGTGAGCCTCAGCAATACTCCCAGCAGTTGTGGGAATAAGTATGTGGATCATGAAGGGGAATCTGGGTGGGACACCACCACATACACCTTCAATGCGTCAAGTAAAGGGATGGCATGGCAGACAGACCTGGTTCCTGACCTCACGGAGTGGGGAAATGAAGTTTCTACTTTCTATGGGAGAATCCCATCCAACCAAACAAAATGTCTGCCTTCTCTGTGCCATGCACTCCTCTAAGCATTTTCCAATTATTACCTCATAACTACAACAGTCCCATTATGCCTTAGTACAGTAGATGAGGCAAGAAGCAGAGAAGTCAAGTAGTCACTCAGCATCACATGATTAGTGACTTCCAAGCTAACCATAAAAACTACAGGCAGTCTGGTCCTATTCTACATTTCTAACTCCTATAATCTGCTGCCTGAGTTTCTATTTCCATTCAAATTCTTTTATTATAGTTTACACTGTATATCTTATCTTTGAAAGCTACTATTTTTTGATGTTATCTTTAAAATGTGAAAAATGGCAGTTTGGCACATACTGGTTATATTAATCCCTCAATATCTGTATTAAAAATTACCAGAGTAACATTTACAAAGTTATGATAGTTTGTCACCACATTAGGAAAGGTTGTCATTATAGCTTGCAATCACTGACAGAGTGAACACACCAACTCAAAATTAGTCTAACTAGAAATAGGAAAAATATGTATATGCTCCACAAGGAAGGAGAACTTGAAGGCCCAGGCCCAGAGCCTCATTTCTTATTCCCCAGGAAATGGTCATCTTTTACTGAATTATCCTAGTAACTGAGGGATACCAAGCTTGAGCTATGCAGCTACTCTGATCAAACACATACCTATGGTATTTAACAAGATTCAGTCAACTAAGTAAAACTACTATGACAGATTCGATATATTAAAAGATGATCCTAGCCGGTTTGGCTCAGTGGACAGAGCGTCGGCCCTTGGACTGAAGGTCCAGGTTCGATTCCAGTCAAGGGCACGTACCTCAGTTGTAGGCTTAATCCCTGATTCCTGGCTGTGGTTGGGGCTCGTTTGGAAGGCAACCAATCAGTGTGTCTCTCTCACATCAAGGTTTCTATATATCTCTCCCTTCCTTCCATTCTCTATAAAAATCAATGGAAAAATATCATCAGATGAGGATTAACAATAAATAAAATTTTTTAAAAAAATGAAACGTAGGAAGTTGACCTTTTACAACTGGTGGAGCAGGTTAGCTATTCCACCTGCTCTGGCACTGGAGCATGAATCTGCAGACAGATCATCAGAAAGAAGATAAATGCAAAATGGGGGAAGCAAAGAAAAACAGAAACTTATGAAGAGGGGTAGAAAAGACTAGTACCCACTGCACACCATCACTGTCTCCAAGCTCCTACTCTGACAATGGAGGTGTCCTGGAAGGAAGGCTGGCACCCAGCCTCACAAAGCTAAGCACATGTCTGGCCCAAGAATCAGAGAAGCTGAAGGAAGAAATGCAACAGGAGCTGGAGGTGAGCCAGCATATCAAGACACTATGTGACAGCACACAGTGGGCTGCAGCAGCACCTTGTGCCCTGCACTGACCTGGGCATAAATAAAATGGCTGCTGCTTCACTTCCACCTGTCACACCCCCTACAAAATACCTCATGTGGCCCAAGAGATTTATAATTATGCAGGGAAAGGAATGCTGGGAAGTGTAGCTTTTTAGCTAAGTTGATACAATACAAATCTACCACACCTATTATTGAAGGCAGATCTAGCACAAGAGGGAACTGATCAGATGTTCTACCTGAGAAAAATGTCACCTTAGATCTTCTCAAAGCAGCCCTTGGCATTATGTATGCAAAGACTTTGTTTGTTTGTTTCTTTGTTTGTTTCCCAAAGAAACAGTGATCTCCATATTTGTCACTGTAAATTTATATCCATTACCTTAGTTATTTCTCATGGTTAGTTCCATATTACTCTTATTTGTAAACAAATGCATTAAATCTTAGAGAAGTTAACAGGTTTACTCAAAGGTCCAGAGTTGCAAATCTGGGACCCAGAACACTCTGATTCCTAACTCCTGCCCATCACCAATTTATCCTGCTACTCCTATGGTACTAGTTAGCAAAAAGCTTTTCAATCATCAGCCTTGATGAAAACCTGAGAAGAGCCAGACTCTCTTTCTAGCACATTGCCCTGAGATAGCTCTGCTGTTTCCTGGGTACTCACTGAGTCAAAGGCCCATAGAGAATGACAACTAGAAGGGAGCCAAGAGATAGTCTGACTCCAAAAAGCAAGGAAGGAAAGAGAAAAGAAGATATAAAGTTCAGGAAAATGTCAGAGAGGAGAACCACAGGTCTGTTAAAGGAATATTCAGCAGAACTAAGGTGGGAAAAAGGTGTATGAGCACAGAAAGGAAAGTTCTCATGCATTATCAAAAGGAAAAGGGTTTGTCTAGTCATGAGCAGCTCAAGGTCAAGTCAGGATTTTAGTGTAGGCTCCAGTGAAAGACACAAGTCCCACATCTCTCAGTCAGACCTCTGTAAGCCTGCACTGTTATGAGCATAATGGCCTTAACATGTCTCTAGCTTGACTAAATTTTAACAGGTCTTCCTTTTCTTAGAGCATTTACTTAAAAACAAAAACAAAAGAACTTGTCCTTATAAATCCTTTCTCTGCTTCTTTGAGATGCAAATCTCTAAAAAGCTTCTTATGAAAGTTAGAGGACAATTATACCTTAAAAACACACACACACACCAAAAAAAACTTCTTACCAGTTTACAACCCTTTAATGTCTTTCTCAAGGACCTGAGATTCATTAGGACAAAGGTCTAACTTCCCATTGACACTGCTTTAAGTTGTAAAAATACCTCCTATCAAGAAGATACAGATTTACTTTTCCTTCGGGTAAGGCCAATTAGCAAATGCAGGTGGCCTATGATCCTCTCCACTCCCTTCCTAGCTCTTTAAAACATCCAACTCTTTATCACTGGGGAAAAAAAAGAAAGAAAGCTTCAGGAAAAAGGAAGATCAAATATGAGATGGATTGACTCCATTAAAGAAACCATGAGCATGAGTGTACAGGAGCGGAGCAGAGCTGTTCAGGACAGGACATTGTAGATGGACATCACTCATTCATAGTTCCCAGGAGACAGAGCCAACTCAGTAGCATGTAACACAGGTAACACAGGAGAGTAGAGGTCAGATTGGTTTCTGTTCTCTCTCTCTCTCTCTCTCTCTCTCTCTCTCTCTCTCTCTCTCTCTCTCTCTCTCTCTCTCTCTCTCTCATTACAGTAGCCTTGAATAAGTTCTTTCTTACCTGTTTAGCTTTGTCCAGTACAATTTTCATTTACACAGTCATAAGCCCAATATGGAAGGGACTCACATTTAACTTTGGTCTGCCTAGAGGGAAACATTACTTCAAGAGGCAGATAATGTTAGATTATTCCACTTTCAGAGATGCCATGTTTGATTACTTGCTTAAGGTGTTGAAGATCAGATCTGCCCATGAAAGTGCCTTTTTCCTCCTATCCCAAATAATCTTTGGAGAGATACTTTGAGACCACATAAATATCCTGTTTCTCAACAAACTTTCACCAAATGGTTTCAGCATTCACTAAACCCCCTAGTTTGAATCAATTATTATATTGGGGTAAAAATGATGATTTTATTGTTGTGTTATTCCATCTATATTTATTATCTAACATTCTTTTATAAAAAGAACATATCTTCTCTCTCTTGATGTCTCCCACACAACTCTCTCCTCTCATCACTATGAACTCATGAATTCAGTTTTCACTTGCCAATTATTATCATTCTTTCTAATGTCTAACTTGTCTCAAGCCAGCTTTTGTATTTTTCTTTTTAATGAACTCATTAATCTTTGTGCACACACTTGCTTTTTGACATGAGATTTTTCAGGCTTACCTTGCAAATTCCCTGCTCTGGGCCTGGAAATAGCCATTTTTCTAAGGAGTACTTTAATGGTGAATGGTAGTCAGAAATCCAGATCTAGGTGCCAACTGTACTCAATGCTACTGAAGTGGATTTGCCTAAAACCCTTTCAGCAAACAGAGCTAGAAAATATGCTTGTTTTTCCAACTTATCTACCAATCAATCTATTTATCTGTCTATATGTATATACATATATACATGATGAACTCATATTCATACTTGTCACTGAAATCAATCCTATAATGTTTCACTTATATAAGAAAAAACCCTGCTTCCCCAAAACATAAATATACATTTTTCACTATTTTGACCTATTATACACACAAAACAGTTTCAGAATTATATCACCAATACCATCCACAAGAACAAAGCCATTAGAAAATACAGTTCTTTTTTACTTTATATTCTATTTAGACTGTACAGTCAAGGCCCTTTATTCAAAAGTTACTTGACAATTCTTTTCTCTGTGATTATTAACAATTTGACATGCAGTTTTGTTCATTTTACCTGCTTGTATTCAAATTTAATGTCTGCCTTTTTGTGGTTTTGTCATATTTTTGAACATTTAAAATACTTACATGTTTAAAAATTAAAACTATATAAAAATGGTTTACTAAGAGAATTCTCATATTCATCCCTATAACCTCCACACCATCTCTATATACCCTTTTAATAAATGTTTTCTTTAATTTCTGGTTGATATATCCTGTTTCATTTTGTAAGAATAAGCAATTTCCCCTTCTTTCTTACACAATAGGTAGCCTATTGTATGCACTCCATTATATCCAGGATTCATAGAGAGCTCCCTTATTCTTCCTCTTTGGCTACATTGTACTCCATTGTATGGAGTACTATGTTTAATTCAATCCCTCTCCAAGTGATGATTTAGAATGACTGCAATATTTTGTTATTACAACTTATTCCTGAATGAAAACCTTGCACATATGCTTTTACATACTTGTGAAGGTATGTCTGTGGGGCAAATTTCTAGAAGTGGCATTTCTGGACCAAGTTTAGCCCCATTGCAAAATAGAAGCAATATGGGTGAGTGGGAAGAATTGTTCTGAGGGCAAAGGGACAGCCCAGCACATAGCAAGAACTGTAAGATGAGCTCTTTATCTTTTTATTAAAATAAATTCTTAGAATATATCATGTAACTTATTAACTAACACTCCAGGAGCCAAATTCTTATAGTAAATTTAAAAGGTATATATGAATTTAAAGACAGAGTGTAATATAATCCTATTAGTTCAAAACTGAAAATAATCTGAATCAGTAAAATTTTTATTATGTATGTGTTTTAGATAAAGAAGTACTAAAAAATCAAGAGTGTAGGGATGGCACTAGAAAGATATTAAAAATAGAATTATCCCTGCAGAAATCATAAGCATCTAAGAGACATAAATCAAAATTTAAAAAGTAATAACTGAATAAAAAAAGACTTAAATGTCAAGCAATTACATTGAATTTTTTAAAATTGTGAGCCATATATGATTAATGCAGTTTAGATACTCAGAGGATGCAAAATTTTATTTTTTATCCTTTATAATTTCTCTATATGCTTCATTTTAAAGTGATGTTTTTAAAATATAAACTTTAATAAAGCTAATGTACTATTTTATAACTTAGGAAATATATTACACTACTTATTTAAACATCCAACTCTAGCAGAATCCAAATATAACCCCAGTCTTAAAGGTTTGTTAGTTGCCATAAAAGAAATACTTTGATTTTTGAAGGAATGTATTATTCTCAGAATTAGTCCAATGAAGCAAGATCACTTTCTTTTAAGGAAATCCGTAATGTATCTCTGTTCAATTTCCTAGAAAAGCAAGGGATCAAAATCACACACTAGCTGATTCACAGTTTAGGAACTCAAGAAAAAATTCTCCTCTGGGGAGATTCTCTAGGCCCTTCAGGGTTACCTTTATCTCTTCTCCTCTTCATTCTTCCCTTCTCCTATTTGCTTGTGTCCTCTTCTGTACTGAGTAGCATTGCCATTTTTGGAGGAGAATCAAAAGGGAAAATAAATTGGCTCAAACGAAAACATCCTGGTGCAAAGGAGGATAAAATAAATAACAATGTGTGGGACACCTTTAATCATCATGGTTCTTCATACTCTATCTCCAATGAAACCATTTTAAACAAACACACTTTGGTAATTGGTTCCAATGACTAATACATGCCCACTGAACCAGAGCATGAGGAGTGTGAGTGACAATCAATAAGCCTGTTTAGGATACTGTGACTCACTGAAATTCCATTGATATTAAATGTAACAAATGGTGATGCACTATTTAATCATGTGGCACAATTATAATTGTTAAGGTTGTTCATTTCATTACAGTTCCTTTCTCAGAAAAAAAAAATTCTGCTCTTAGGATCAGGAATTGTTGTCCTTCACCTGGTTACATGATTTCAACAGGTTACTTGGCTTGTTTTTATCTCACTCAGAAAACCTGGAGCCTGTCTATAGCCTATAGATAGGACTCAGGAAAATATCTATGTGTTAACTTAAATCAAAAAGTTTATGAACCTATCCTTAAAATTGTCCTATTCTTTTTCATCTATCTCTAACTTGTTTTATACTTTTTATTTATTGAGATAACACTGGTTAAAAACATTATATAAATTTCAGGTGTACAACATAATTCAATATCTGTATACCCTGTGTGCTCACCACCAAAAGTTTCATTTTCTTCTTTTTCCATATATTTGACCCCATTTACCCAATTCATCCTCCCCCACACCTGCCCCTCTCCAGCTGGTAACCACCATTCTTTTGTCTGTATCTATGATTTGTTTTGTTATTTATTTCATTTGTTATTTGTTGTTTTATATTCCACATGAGTGAAATCATACAGCTTTGTCCTTTTCCATCTGACTTATTTCACTTAGTATAATACCTTCAGTGACAACATTTCATCTTTTTATAGCTAAGAAAAAGCTATAAAAAGCTTTTTTTTTGTGTGTGTGTGTGTGTGTGTGTGTGTGTGTCTGTGTCTGTGTGTCTGTGTATACATATACACACACACATTAGTGGCCCAGTGCATGAAATTCGTGCATGGGGTGGGGGGGTCCCTCAGCCCAGCCTATACCCTCTCCAATCTGGGACCGCTGGCTCCTAACCTCTCTGCCTACCTGCCTGATCACCCCTAACTGCATCTGCCTGCATGCCTGATTGCCCCTAACTGCCCTCCCCTGCCAACCTGATCTTGCCCCCAATTGCTCTCCCCTGCTGGCCTGATCTTGCCCCCAACTGCCTCTGCCTGCCTGATCACCCCTAACTGCCCTCCCCTGCCGGCCTGATCTCACCCCCAACTGCCTTCCCCTATCAGCCTGATCTCACCCCCAACAGCCCTCCCCTGCTGGCCTGGTTGCCCCCAACTGCTCTCCCCTGCCAGCCTGATCTCGCCCCCAACTGCCCTCCCCTGCCAGCCTGATCTCGCCCCCAAGGCATTTAAGACATTAAAACCCCTCCTCAGTCCCCACCTTAGGTTCTGCCTTCTCCGTTCACCCAGATTAGGTTCTGATTGGTCAGTTTCTAAGCCAGTCAGTGTCAAAAGCTCTGCCTCCTAGGCAGCCATTGGCTGCTCACAGTTCACCCAGATTTGGTTCTGATTGGTTGGTTTCTATGTCAGTCAGTGTCAAAAGCTCCGCCTCCTAGGCAGCCATTGGCTCCTCACAGTTCACCTAGATTTGGTTTTTGATTGGTTGGTTTCTATGCCAGTCAGCATCTCCGGGCCTATCTCCGGGCCTGATCAGAGAGGTGGGGCTGATCAACAGCCCCCGCAGAGGCCCGGAGAGGAGAGGTTCACTGCTGGCCAGGCCCAGAGAGAAAGAGAGAGGCAAGGGCTGATCAACAGCTGCCATAGAGGCTATGTATCAGAACCTGCTTCTCTCTCTGGGCCTGATCCACAGCCCCCTCAGTAGTCAGTGCTGGGTCACCATGCCTGCAGCAGCAGCAGTCAGTGCTGGGTCACCACGGCAACCCAGCACTGACTGCAGGACTGACTTCCAGTGTTCGGTTGAGCCTTTCGTCATTATGTCACTGCCTATATGTATATGTATATGTATATGTATATGTATATGTATATGTATGTGACATTTTTATTCATTTAGCCAGCAATGAGCACTTAGGTTGTTTCCATATCTTGGCTATTGTAAATATGCTACAATGAACACAGGAATGAATATATACATATATTCCTTTTTGAATTAGTGTTTTCATATTCATTGGATAAATACCCAGCATAGTAATTGATGGACCATATGGTAGTACTATTATTAATTTTTTAAGGAACCTGCATACTGTTTTACATAGTGGCTGCACCAATTTCTTGTCTTTTTTATAATATCCATTCTAACAAGTGTGAGATGATATCTCACTGTGGTTTTTATTTGCAATCCCTAATAATTAGTATTGAACATCTTTTCATATGTCTAGTGGTCATCTGGATGTACATTACTCTGATACTAAAACCAGGCAAGGACTTCATACAAAAAAAGAAAATTACAGGCCAATATCTCTGATGAACAGAAATGCAAAAATCCCAAACAAAATATAAGCAAATTTAATACAACAGCACATTAAAAAGACCATATGCCATAAACAAGTGCAAATCATTCCAGGAATGCAACAAGAATGGTTCAATATCAGCAAATTGATCAATGTGATACAACACACTAGCAAAATAAAAGATAAAAATCATATCATCATCTCAATAGATGTAGATAAAGCATTTGACAAGATACAACAAGCATTTATGATCAAAATTCTCAATAAAATGGGCATAGAAGGAAAGTACCTCAACATCATAAAGGCCACATATGACAATCCCTCAGGTAACATCCTACTCAACAGTGAAAAACAAGACAAGGATGTCCCCTCTCACTACTTTTATTAAACATAATACCAGATGTCCTAGCCAGAGGAATTAAGCAAGAAAAATAAATAAAAGGCATGCCAATGGGATACAATGTTTTTTATTTTATATATCCCTGTAGGCCATCTGTTGCAGGTTGAGTTCTCTAGAAACAGATCAGAGATGGAGTTTGGGGTGCAAGATGTTTATTTGTAATCTAAATTGTTGAAGAGTGGAAGAAGGAAGTAGGATTGCGCAGAGAAGAAAATACAAGCCTGATCAAACCTTTGCCACATTTTCTGGGCATTCTGAAGTGAGTACAGTATTGTGCCAACCCATAATGGCTGTTATATTCTGAGATTTTAACAGAAACTACACATGGTATCTTTTCCCATCAATGATAACCCCTAATACCTTTGCATCTGCAAGACTGTATGATTCAAGAGCAGGAATGTTTACACTGCAACCTGGTCCTGCTGGAGAGCCATTGATTTCTCCAGGTGCTAGACTGACCAATTAAATGGAGGCACCTTGGGGACTAGCACCTCTCCTTTAAATCCTGCAGGGTGCCATTAATTTCCATTATTTTCTTTATCCAGTATGCTATGTCCTTTTTTTATTTTACCATCTTGTATGGTGGAGTGTGGAGGGTAGTTTTTCTTGGTTTGGTTTTTCTTGCTATGATAGTTCTTATCCCATATGACTAAGACAGAATGTAGAGGTTGCATTAACTGCCGGGTTAACAAACTCATTTAACATCCTGGAACCATGGAAATGGACATCAGGTGAATTCATGGACTCAGTGGACCTCTTGTAAGCTCAGTGTTGACCAGAACTCCATTTATTACCTTACCACTATATACCACCACTCTAACAAGGGGACCATGAGGCGGTCTTGAATCTATGGATATTAATGCAACTCAGACCCTGTGTCTAACAGATCTCAAAACGCCTGGGCATTCTGCTTTCTCTTTTCCCCCAGTGCAAAGCTACTCAAGTAAACAACAATAGGAACTTTCAGAGAAGGGTTAGAATAATCATCTATATATATAAAAGCCTAAGTGATCGGAACAACCGGAACGACTGGTCAACCAGTCACTATGTCACACACTCACAAACGGGGCAGATGCTCAACGCAGGAGCTGCTCCCTGGTGGTCAGTGTGCTCCCACAGCCAACTTCCTACAGCTGGACAACCTCACATAGTCCCTCCCCCCATCCGGCCAGCCCCCCACTAGGCTTTGATTGCTGGCCAGGCCAAGGGACCCCACCCATGCATGAATTTGTACACAGGACTCTAGTTACCATATAAAGAACCTAGATGTTCTTTTTCCTAGGAATCAATCCAACACTTTAATCAGTGGATTCCAAGTCTGAAAACTCGATCAGATCCAGAAACTGGACAAAAGATCATGACATTTTTCCCCACAACAGACTATGTATATTAAAACAGTTTTAAGTTCACAACAAAACTGAACAGGAAGTACAGAGAGGTCCCATATACTCTGCTTCCCACACATGCACAGCCTCCTCTACTACCAAATCCCCCATTAAAAATGGTGCATTTGTTAAATCTACATTAACATATCATTATCACCCAAAGTGCATATTATACATTAGTGTTCACTCTTGGTGTTGTATAGTCTATGGGTTTGACAAATGCATGATGATACAAATCTACCATTATAGTACCATACAGAATGTTCACTGCCCTAAAATCTTGTGTGCTCCACCTATTCATCTCTCTTCTCCTTGCTAACCCCTGGCAACCACTGATCCTTTTACTATCTCTACAGTTTTATCTTTATCCTAATTTCATATAGTTAGAATCATATAATATGTAACCTTTTCAGATTGGTATCTTTCATTAAGTAATATACATTTAGGATCATGACTTTTTATCAAAGTAGCATATTCTCAGCCTTTCTTGATTTTCCTACAGGCACAAGCTGAATATTATTCAGCTATCCATCTAGTTTGTCTTTAGATTAACATTTCCATAACTCTATATACCACCACTCTCTTGCCTGACCCTCCAGTCTTGCTGGTTTACAATTTTGCAACAGCCTGGTTTAGGATGTTTAAGCAATGCTACCTGACCTCCATTATTTCAGGGTCCTATATGTACACTGTTATCAGTGAGCCAAGTTCTAAAGCAAAACTATCCTACTGCCACCCCTGGACTACAGAGAAGATCTACCCCTAAAAATTTTAGTGATACTGGTACCCCTCTAACCAGTGCATTTCTTATGCCCTTCATACAAGATATGTCCTTTAGGTCCCATGAACTTAATAATCTCATGGCCTTCTAGCCAAACATAACAGATCAAAATCAACATCCCTACATCTGTAAGCTTGTTATTCTGATAAACCTACATTAACACATCATTATCACCCAAAGTACACATTTTACATTAGTGTTCATTCTTGGAGTTGTACAGTCTATGGGTTTGACAAATGTATAATGATATGTATCTTCTGCCATGGAATTGTGTCATTTCAACTTTGTAATGTGGGCCTTTGCTTTTATCTTGTTTCCTGGGGCCATCCTACTAGTAAGTTCACACTATCCCCTGGCCTCCTTGTAAAAAATATTAAAACCCGTAATTCAAAAAAGCATTTCTAAGGCAATAAACACTTCACTATCAAATTTTTATTTCAGGCCCCTTGATCAAGTGTCCTTAGACTCCAATCCCACATGTACTCCCTGACTCCTTCTAGTACATGTTGGCTAGTTCTTGTAGCACTATCCCCTTTCATACCTTATCAAACTCTGAATAACCTCTGCTGCATTACTCTCTAGATATAAATGTAAACTCAGATCCTCTGAACAAATGAACCCCAGTGATAGCCTGTGAACAACTTAACCTCTGTAGTTAGTGGGGAAGGTGGCGTGGGTCCCAGGGCCTCATGGGTAAGAGGCCTATATAATGCCTCCCAATGCGAGATGGTGAGATGAGTAGGCCACTTCTGTAGGTTCAAGGGTTCAGGGGTGTATGGAAAGTCAAAATCTTCACAAACATCCATGCAAATATCCTCATCCCATTAGAGTCCTAGATTTTCCCAACCAAGGAACTGAACTTGGCTTGACAAACCTATTTTGGTTGGGCATTCAGTCATCCCTGAAATTTAGTACTCTGAATATTAATTCCTAGTCTTAGACTTTGATTTTCTCTACCCATCCTCAAGAGTTAATAAGAGCTTCTCTGTGTGCAACCAAGTGATCAACCAGTGCAACCAGTGCCTCTGGTTTTTATACCTGGATTTCAATGGTGTGTTACACACCCTCCACTACTCATTATCTTTCCATTGGGCATCAGTGGCATTTAATAGCCACCAATTACCATTATTATTTCTCCTTAAGTTTTAAATGTATTATATATCATACCTGATAAAGTATTCTCTTTCACCAGTATAACCGCCAGACTAAGCACAAGTAAAAGTTTAGAAACTGGACCATCACCTTGGTTCGGGAGCTGTATATGTCCCACATATGACCAGTGATGAGGTCCTCACTGCCAGCTAGATAGTAGAGATGAAGTAGGATGCGGTAGAGACAGAAATCAAACTATGATAATTTGGCCAGTATGGCAGTGTGTTCCCCTGCCAGCCTAATTGATGCCTAACTGCTCATTAGCAGGTCCCTAAAATGGCCTATATATTCCCATCTTGCTCAGTCACTGGATACAGGCTACCCAGTAAAAGGTGGGACCTCAGATATGGTGGCTCTTGGTAGCTAAGGCAGACACTCAGGAATCTGATAGTAGAGTCTATAGAATGATTGCTATCCCTTTGCAAGGGGATCTCCATGAATAAGTAATTATTTCATATTAATTGCTGTTTGCTTTAAAAAAAATTTAATAGGTTACTGGCCAATTATAGCTGATATAAATCTTGTAAAGTCATAGCCGTTGGAATCCACAAAACTATGAATCAAACAGGAAGATCAATAATTTTCCATAAAACACATACAAAATGAACAAGATTAAATTAGCATTCTTCTTATCACTACATTGAAATACAGTACCATTTGTAGTCATTCCCAATCTGTGAATAAAGACACACTTTTTCGTGACTTGAGAACCATCTAGAGCACAGGATTTTCCCCAGATCTTGTGCTCTCTCTGGGGAAGTTTTCCAGTGATGTTGCAATCAAAGCAAGATGAAAGTGAGTCTTACTCTTTTTGAATATGAACTTAACATAGTAGATTTTGGACATTCCAAGTAGTATTTTTTTAATGAAACTGATCACTTTCTTAAATCAAAAATGAAAGAAAGTCTTCTCAGTATATTGCTCTTTGTATTTAGGAGAAATAGCTAGGACTGTCCAGTAACTGAACAAAGTAGCATAGATTATTAAAGAGCATTTTTAGAGTAGAATAAAAGAGAATGAGCATCCCAAAGGATTCAGTCATTTGAAACAGACTTTCATACTTACGACTGCAGTTTTTGAAGCAATTTTTTCTTATAATAAATAAGACTAGTGTTTCTTCAAAGTGTGATTTATGAATCATCTGCATCAGATTCACCAGAAGTTTTGGGAGGGAAATGCAAATTCTCTGGAGAAGAAGCACCAGAAATTTATATTTTTAACAGGCTTGTTATGTGATGATGGAACATGAAAAGTCTAAGAACAAATCAATATAGCATGTTCACTGTTTAGTCATAGAGTAAGCTGTTAAGCAATAATGGAAACTGACATATGCTAAGCTCTGACTATGTGCCAGGCATTGCTGCAAGCACTTCATGTGAGTTCTCTCATTTTATCCTCACTATAACTCTACAAGTGAGAGGCTATTATTATTTTCACTAGAGGCCCAGTGTACAAAATTTGTGCATGGGGAGCGTGCTCCTCAGTCCAGCCTGCACCTGGTAGGATCAGGCCTAAACGGGCAGTCCGACATCCCTTTCACAGTTAGGAGTCAGGTCTGCTGACTCCTAACTGCTCACCTGATTGACTTCCTGACTGCCCCTAACCGCTTCTGCCTGCCAGCCTGATCACCCCTTAACACAGTGGTCAGCAAACCACGGTTTGCTCGCGAGCCACGGTTTGCCACTCTGTTAACTAATGAGCTTGCCAACCACTGCCCTAACCACTCCCCTGCCAGCCTAATTGATGCCTAACTGCTCCCCTGCCAGCCCAGTTGCCCCTAACTGCCTTCCCCTGCCAGCCTGGTCCCTAATTGTACTCCCCTGCTGACCCGGTCACCCCTAACTGCCCTCCCCTACAGGCCTGGTCCCCCCAACCGCCCTCCCCTGCAGGCCTGGTCCTCCCAACTGCTCTCCCCTGCTGGTATGGACCCTCCCAACTGCCCTCCCCTGCAGGTCTGGGTCCCCCCAAACTGCCCTTCCCTGCAGGCCTGGTCTCCCCCCTCAACTACTCTCTCCTGCAGGCCTGGTCACCTCTAACTGCCCTGTCCTGCAGGATTGGTCCCCCCAACTGCTCTCCCCTGCAGGCCTGGTCTCCCCCAACTGCTCTTCTGTGCAGTCCTGGGTGCCCCCACAACTGCCCTTCCCTGCAGGTTTGATCACCCCCAACTGCCCTCCCCTGCTGGCCATCTTGTGGCAGCCATCTTGTATCTACATGGGGGCAGCCATCTTTGACCACATGGGGGCAGCCATCTTGTGTGTTGGAGTGACAGTCAATTTGCATATTAATCTTTTATTAGATAGGATAGAAGCCTGGTGCATGGGTGGGGGCTGGCTCGTTTGCCCTGAAGGGTGTCCCGGATCAGGGTGGGGTTCCCTTGGGGCGTGGGGCGGCCTTGGTGAGAGGCTTGTGGTGGTTTGCAGGCAGGCCACACACCCCAGAGACCCAAGCATAGTCTGGAAGCAGGTATCTGGGATTTATTTATCTCCTATAATTGAAACTTTGTAGCCTTGAGCGGAGGCCAGGGCAGGCCAGGGCGGGCGGGAAGCTTGGCTCCCTCCATCTTCGGGGGCAATCCAAGCCTCCTGCTTGCTCCAGCTCCATAGCCACTGTCATCTTGGTTGGGTTAATTTGCATACTCGCTTCTGATTGGCTGGTGGGTATGGCTTATGGGCATAGCGAAGGTACGGTCAATTTACACGTTTCTCTTTTATTAGATAGGATTTTATAAGTGAGGGACACACTTAGGAAATGGAATATATGGAAGTACTAGTAAAACACAAGATGTTTGGCTAGAAGTGGTATGGACTCTACTGTGACCCTGGGAGAAAACAAAGCTCAAGACCTTACACATGAACCTTAGACACCTTCTAGTCCAAGAGCTAATAGTCTTCTTTTATTTTTAATTTAAATTCTTTATTGTTTAAAGTATTGCATAAGTCTCCTTTTTCCCCATTGGCCACTCCCCAGCTGCCCCCACACCCCAGCACATGCCCTCACACCTTCCCCCAATATGTGTCCATTGGTTATTCTCATATGCATGCATATAAGTCTTTTGGTTGATCTCTTACCCCCTCACCCTCCACCTTCCCTCATAAGTTGGACAGTTTCTTCTATACTTCTATGACTCTTGTTCTACTTTTGTTCATCAGTTTATGCTGTTCATTTTATTCCACAAATGCATGAGATCATGTGACATTTATCTTTCTCTAAGTTACTTCTCTTAGCATAATGCTCTCCAGTTCCATCCATGCTGTTGCAAATGGTAAGAATTCCTTCTTTTTTACAGTGAGCTAATAGTCTTCTGAACTTTAATTTTTTTTTCTGTAAGAACCTAATTACTTCCTTGTCTTACATATTGAAAATGTTTTTTTTTTAATTTCAGAGAGGAAGCGAGAGGGAAAAAGAGATAGAAACATCAATTATGAGAGATGATCATTGATCAGCTGCCTCCTGCACGCCCCCCACTGGGAATCAAACCCGCAACCCAGGCATGTGCCCTTGACCAGGATCGAACCTGGGACTGTTCAGTCCACAGGCCAATGCTCTATCCACTGAGCCAAACTGGCTAGAGCTGAAAATATTTTATATGTATGTAACATTTTTAAAATTACAAGTGTTTATCCAAGTGTCATGTATGATATCTTCTAGAAGCGATAAAGCTCTCTAATAATGTAGACACTGAAGGTTGGAATCTTCACTAAACATCATCTTATCCTATCACTTTTGAAGAACTGGCCTGATAAAGACCTCTCTTCAGTTATGTACCTATAAAATAATCTGCTCACTTCCTCCATATAAGTAACTGTACCATCATTGACACACTTCTTAAAAATATGATTTTAATGAGCTCATCATGAACAGAAACAAGAATATAGTTCATGTCAAAATATCATGGAGATATTCTCTTGGTTACTTACTAAAACAGACTATAATAAGACTACATTTCCATTGTTATCAACTAAAAGCTACAACACAGTATTTTTAAGAAAGCATTTTATAATTAAGAGTATCTTTTCTATACTGCTTCACTAATCAATATGATGAGACTCCTAATCAAAAGGATGTTATCAGTGTCACAGCTAATCTTCTAACCTTGTGGTTGTGTAAGACATTTTTATTGAATTATATATTTTGTTTTATACTTCAGTGCAATACTAAATAGTTCTTAACATTTTCTTCAAATAATTAAATGTATTTGTTGCTTATTATAATTTTTAAAAATTATCTTGTCCTTCAGACTATAAAAATGTTTAGTGCTATTTTTTTAACTTTTTGAAAAGGTGTTTTATTCAATAAAGCATAATCTTTAACATTGAAAGGCTTTTGTAGAAATCTACAGAAATAAAATGTGTTTGTGTCAAGCTTCTTAGAGAATTTTAACTAGAGAATTAATTTAATCTCTCTTTAGCAAGAAGGGAAGAACACTCAAACTTATTATGCATATCTTAAATGCTAAATCTTCTGGATGCTCTGTATATGTTATTTCCCAGTTAATTATTACAAATTTGGAAAAAGACATTATTACCCACTATTTACATAGGAGAACACCAAGATTCAATGAGGTTAAGTATTATGCCAAAGGTAACACAGTCAATAAGTGAATCAAAAGTCCAGGGTCTTCTCCTATATACCATATTCTTTCCAGAGTAAATGCTAGTAGCATACTAATGAACCATGCCATTTGATTTACATATAAACCTAGAATGGCACTGTGCAAAATCCATTATAAGCCAACTTTTTAATCCTAAATATTGAATTTGCATACACTGTTTTTACAGACTGTCATTTGTTAATACATGACTTGATTTATTGTTCAATGAGCAAGGTAGATCCTGGGAGTAATCATGGTTTCCCTCACACAGAAAATACAGGGTGAGGCAAAAGTAGGCTTACAGTGGTTTGTGGAAATAATTAATAAATAACAATAGAAGAATAAACTCTGTGTTTCACATAATTTGTACTCAAAACCTACTTTTGTCTTACCCTGAATTTCAATTAGGTTTCTATCCAATGAGGCCAATACTATATCTTAGTGTTAAAAGAGCAGACCACTTGTTAACATAGCATTTGATGAGCGTGGGGACTGTGGAGGAAAAGGAGTTTTGCATTAGGAATTTCCTTTCAAAAAATAGAAAGTTACAAATGAAAACTAATCCTGTTCCAGTCTTGTTACTAACATCAAACTTGAATTACCTCTTCCTGCTCTAATGCAAAAAGATATGAAACAAAAAATATAAAGATAGAAGATGCATCACTCACAGAAGGCAAAGTGGGGTGTGACTTTAAGCTTATTAAAGGAGACTACTGTTGTCATTTTTCAAATTCCTCTGGTTTTAGATTTTTTAACTCTCTCCCTCTGTAAATTTATATGGAGACCCAACAGGTAAGAAACTAGTTCATTCCTCATTTTTCACTTATTTAAACAGGTGAATATTCTGCCTCAGGAGCCAGAACCTGCTGCCTTATATAACTGAGGTAGGGATGTGAGGGTTGAGGGGTGGGAGGAGGGTGGAAGGGGTAGGTAGAAATCCTGAGGAGCTCAGCAGAGTTGCTACCTCCCTAACAAAGCAACTGTCTGGGAGAGGGGGTGGGGACTATTACCAACCCATCACCACACCGCATCCGAGTCTCACACACGGATCCTTTTCCGTCATGTTCCTTGGGAAATTTCCCCCGGATTAGAGGAAAAACAGACACGGGAAGGCGGGTCTGCTTCGGAAGGCGAGTTTTTACCATTACAGCACAAAGGAGTGAAGTGCGCGCTTTCACATCCTCCTAACTCCACTCACTGAACCAGAGCTATACTTCAGCACCACGGAGAGCAGCACCTCTTCTGCTACCACCCATGGGGAGCCAGATTCCTTCGACTCAACTTCGGATTCCCATCATCTAAAGGAGAGATAAGCCTTCGTGTTTCACCCTCAATGTAAGCAGCTATGATGATTCTTTCATATTGTTTTTTCCAATAGAGGTTGTTATCTTACTAAAATATGGAATTAAATTTTTATTAGCCCTCTCCCTCTCTTGCATTGCTTGAATACTTAGATGTAAATCTGGATCTAAAATATTTCTTATTTGTTGGGTTGATAGAGGAATTTTTTTACTTCTCATTGAAAGTCTAAGTTTACAAAGCCATTTAGAAATATACAACTCATCCTGGTAGCCCAGTCCTTTGTACTGGAGTGTAGTTTAAGCTTAGAAGAGAGTATTGCTTTCTTTTCTCCTATTTCACTACTGGCAGCTTCTTAATTTAGTGTGTGTGTGTTTGTTTGTTGTTGCATTTATCTTAATATAAATATGAAGGTAGGATGAGGGCAGAGGCTATATTTTAAGAAGTAGGCACCACTAGAGAACAGGTTAGAAGAAAGAGATTATTTTTCTTTCCTTTGCCTTGCTGAAAATACATCCTTTAGACATAAATTTCAATGAATATATTTTTAATAAAAGATCTAATCTGAGCAGGGATTTGACACAAGCTTTGAAACTCTGGAACACAGAATCTCCCTCTTTAAGTTTGAATTTGTAAATTCACTTAAATTGGATTGCATAGACATAACCAAGATGCCCTTGCTATTCATTGTAATTTAAAGGCTTAATGGATTCAGGAGATATTGAAAGAGGAAATAATGATTGACCCTGTCTGGTGGCACTGCATGAATGTTTGCCTCAGAATGCCACCTGCTGGTGGGTCCTATTTTTGAAACACTGGGCACACAGATTTATGAATGAATTGACATTAAATCCAGAATATTCATTATGGATATAATTCAAACTCACTCTCTAAGATATTTTAAACAATAATACTGGCTCAATTATTTAACAACTTACAAAGGTCTATGTCACAATTATAATCCCATAAAAATATCTTTCCAAAAACATTTGTTTCTGAGCGTAAGGTATGTAGACTAGCTAACTCCTTTAGGCAGTAATTAACCCAGAAAAAATCAGAACTATGGGGGAGCATCATTGAGACTAATTGCAAATGCATGTGGTATCTTTCATGAGAACTTCCAGGATCTCTTGCTTAGGAAAAGCAATCAACATTTCTCCCCAGATAAATATTCACCATGCTACTTTTTTCAGTATTGCCATTTCACAATTTAAGAGCCTCTCCTACTCTTTTGGTAGTAGATGTTCATTTCAAACTCTGCTATCATCGAGGTCAATGAAACGATACCTATTTTACTACAAGACAACTCTTTGGTGAACAAAACATAACTATTAGAATTTGTGTCAGCTCTATCTGGAGCTATACACAGTGAGATCTAAACATCCAGTTTCATAATTTCCCAGTTCCAAACGGACAAATAAGGATTTAAAAAGAAAGAAGTAAAAGAAGCACACACAACTCACTAGTTATACTACTTGGATGGCTAATATATAAGGTACCTAGAAAATATTGAGAATAACCTCTTTTGTAAATGTTTACAGATATAATGATTTGGTGAAAAAATGCTGATAAAATCATTTATTAACATTCAGGAGCACTAGATAATATTTTCAATCTAAGGTTCAATGGAAAATCCACATTAGCAGAATTGTTTGGAAAGTATATATTGGTATAATGCATTGTAATTAAAAGCAGGATGTTTTGCTTGTTTCCTGTAGGACATGACTGACAAGGTATATGAACTCCTATATATTCATGGTATAAATAGGTGGATATATTTATTCAAAATACATGTGTTATACAAATTATTGTCTCTAGCTTAGGAGGCAACTTGAATGCTCTAGATCCACAATTAGTATAATTGTAATAAACTAAAATACTTAATGTTATCCAACATTACTCTAGTAATGTTGGATAAACTAAACTAAAATACTTAATGTTATCCAATTTACTAGGCACTGTAATTTATATGCACTATCTTATCTCAACTTCAACAGAATAAGGAAGATGGTATCTAGAAATAAGTTGAACACCTCTGGAAATACATAAAAAAAATTAGGAGTATTATGCAGAAGTGGGGATGCCTCAGTCTTCTGTCCCAGTCATCCATATACCCTTTGATGTTAGCTGTCTCATCTTGCAACTTATGGGCCATTATTTATAGTGGAGCTAACTGGAAACTAATTTTTCATTCAAACTCAGTTACAAATGGGAAATAGTAGTTAAAGGATTAATGGCTCCTATATTTGTAAGAAGGAAGCCACCATTCAACAGTCATACCTCTATTTTACTGGTCTTATTTAATGACTAACCCAAAGTCAAATATATCAAGAACATAAAAATATATTAAGTTATTTGATCATGCACTATAGGCCAGGCATTGTAAGTACTAGATGCCAGGCATATATACCATATAAGCTAGTTATATTCTCCTGCCCTCAGAAATCCTGCACTCTAATGGAGCATTCTACAATCTAAAGAAACATAGAAAAATGCAGGAGGAAGATGGATGGCAGTAGTATATCAGCCAAAAGCATTGGCTTTGAAATCAGACAGGTTAGACTCCTAATAGTGGATCTACCACTCACAAGTAGTGTAGTCTTGGCAAAGTGTTTAATTAGCTGAGCCTCATTTCACTATCTCTTAGATAAGAATAATAATAGTACTATGTCATGCAGTAGGTTATGAGAATTTAAAATGATGATGCATGTAAAATACTCAGCAGGTGCCTGCCATGTGGTTAGCGTGTCATAATGCTAATCATTATAATTAGTCAGGGAGGAAAATAGCTAAGCTTATCCTATGATTTGTATAAGTTTAAAATAATAAAAGTATTATTATAAAGTAATAATGTAACACAGTGTCTGTCAGATGGCAAATGTGTGATACATGTTAACTATCACTATTACACAGTCATTTAGAAAAATAGCCAAGTTGAAAAATAACAGTGTAAACTGTTAGCCAATTTATAATCATTTACGTATGTGTACTGATATGTAGGGTTTTGATCTTTACTGTCATGGACATTTGTATAAGGCTTTATAGTATTCAGGGCATTTAACGTACATCACTTCATTCCCATGTGGTCTGACTGACCTGATTCTTGGATTTTGTTTGCTTCTATGTTCAGTTGTGGAATGTTATAAACTGAATTGGTTTCAGGCTTGAATAATTTCCAGAGACCTATGGTGCATGTCCCAATTAAAAAAAAAAAAAAAGGACAACAAATATCTCTAAAAAGACATTTAGATTAAGTGGCCTTTTCTCATCAGTAATTAACAACAATCCCTGCACTTCGGGTACAGAATTCATACTTTTCATGGATCACTGACATCTGGCTTCCCTCAGACTGGCTGGCTGATGCATCTGTAAGAACAGCTTGATAAAAATAGCAACCAAGAGTTTAAGAGGGAATTTAATAATCAGTTCTCCTCTCAAACATAGTTTTGTTTCCACTGGAGCCCTTCTCAATGACATCAAATGTCAGTGTATGCATTTATGAAAAATGAAGAACTGTATCTTAATTGAGGTATTTGATGAGTTTGATCACTCACTATCTCAATAATATATGCAAATAAAAATTCATTTGCATTCAAAGTTCATTTTTAAGAAAAATATCAAAGTACGGGCAATCAAATGCTAATTGAACCATAGGGAGAATCATTTTTCTCCTTACTGACCCTAAAACTGCGACAAGATCCCCAGAGTCTACCAGAGAAACACATCTGATTCATGAGTGTCAGCTTTGGCCACCAGCTATGGTGGACCAAATGACTTCCTCTTTCTGACATATCTTTTATGGGTTCTTTCCATAAAGAACTAGAGGCACTGGGCCTCTAGTGTGTGTGTCTGTGTGTGTGTGTGTGTGTGTGTGTGTGTGTGTGTGTGTGTGTATTCACACATACGTGATGAATAATGTGCAAACTAGATGGTGGGATTCCTTTTATTATGTATACATTTGTCAAATCATCACAATGTATACTTTAAACATTTTACTATTTGACTTGTCAGTTATACCTTAATAAAGCTGAAAAATAAATGTGAAAAACCATGTAAACCATATAGCTAAAGCCTGACTAAAGTCATGATTAAATGGCAAGAATATGGTGGCCTAATGTATTCATAGGTGTATAAATGTTTAAAAGGGGGAACTAGGGAGAGGTTGATAAAAGGGTACTAACTTTCAACTTTAAGATGAGTAACATCTGAAGATCTAATATAAAACATGGTGACCATAGTTGATAACTAAAATTTGCTGAGAGTAGAAGTTACATGTTCTCATCAAATATATATATATATAGGTGTGTGTATGTGTGTGTGTGTGTGTGTGTAATATACGTGTGTGTATATATATAATATCCTATATAATAAATTAACCATCACTCCAATACACAATATGGCCACCCCAATGTGGTCAAAGATGGCCACCCCCATGTGGACACAAGATGGCCACCACAAGATGGCCAACAGGGGAGGGCAGTTGGGGGCAATTAGGCCTGCAGGGGAGGGCAGTTAGGGGTGACCAGGCCAGCAGGGGAGGGCAGTTGGGGGATACCAGGCCTGCAGGGGTGGTCAGTTGGGGGCAACCAGGCCTGCAGGGGAGGACAGTTAGGGATGACCAGGCTATCAGGGGAGGTCAGTTAGGGGCAATCAGGCCAGCAGGGGAGCAGTTAGGTATTGATCAGGATGGCAGGGGAGTGGTTAGGGGGTGATCAGGCTGGCAGGCAAAAGTGGTTTGGGGCAATCAGGCAGGCAGTCAGGCAAGCGGTTGGGAGCCAGCAGTCCTGGATTGTGAGAGGGGTCCCAGATTGGAGTGGGAGCAGGCTGGGCTGAGGGACACACACCCCCCCCATGCACAAATTTTGTGCACTGGGCCTCTAGTGTGTGTGTGTGTGTGTGTGTGTGTGTGTGTGTGTGTGTATTCACACATACGTGATGAATAATATACAAACTAGATGGTGGGATTCCTTTTATTATGTATACATTTGTCAAATCATCACAATGTATACTTTAAACATTTTACTATTTGACTTTTCAGTTATACCTTAATAAAGCTGAAAAATAAATGTTTGAAAAATATTATTAGATGGACATCAGGGTAAAAGGCCTCCATCAATATCTGGATTAATTCATGTGGCTTCAGGGACTGCTGTGAAACACCTGATGTTGGAAGTAATCTTTCTGAGTCGCATGTCCCATTATACGCTTGTGTGCATACATGATTTGAAGGTTTTATCAATACCAAGTTCTGCTAGGAAAGAAGCAGAACTGGTAAGTCTGTGAGCATCCAAATGTATATCTCAAAGTTGAGGTTTTAAAGCTAGAAAAAAAAGGCTTATTTACTACTCTGGGTTATCTGCTTTCATGGTCATTTGTAAAAACGCATGTCAAGTGGTGAGGACATTTTAACTTCTGGCAAGTACTAGCCATACATGTGTATTTTTCTTTGATATGACATAATTATTATAGAAATATCAAGATATATATGATGCTCTACTCTTGTGTAGAAATTACTTGCCCTAAGGTTTATTCTTTTTGCTTCACCTACCTCAGATTCTCTACCCAGAAAATGAGAATGCTAATACCTTGCTATGTATGTTTGTGTAATGAGGGGAATTAACAAATAATGCTTTAACATCCTTTAAATTTGTAGGTTGTAGTGTCTATGATAGTCATGTGGACTCTGAATTTAGATTGGGTACTTATGTGTTCCTTGTGAACTGTCTCTCTACTCTGACTTGGTTCAGTAGTTATTATATTTCCTTTGAATTAATCTCTCCATGGATTGTTGTTGTGTAATAATTGTAGATTCTTGACGTTGGAGTCTGACCTATTCGCCCTCTTGAGCAGACCTCTAATGGAAAGTGATGTAGAATCAAGCTCAAATTCCTTCCAGGACAGTTTTCATTTCATCTCTCACACACTGCTCAGATGCTCTTGAGTGGAAACTGCTTTTTCTTGGGTAGAATTGTGATGTCCAAGTCCTAAAAGGTGCTCCCTAAAGGAGTAGAAGCATCATCAGAGAACAGGCTAAGTAATTCTACGAGGATTATTAGTCTTTTGTGGGCTAAATTCCCACCTGAGTCTGTGTATCCAGATGACAGATCTTGAAACTGAATTCATAACATTCTTTGAAACTAGCCCCCTTGGGAAGAAAAATCAGGTGAATGCTTAGCTTTCAACTAAATCACCTCCTCTTCTTTTGAAAAATCAATAATAATACATACTTACACCCTATTTGTGAGTCCTTCCTCAGCTGGACTCCCAACCTATGGTCTGCTTTGGCATCAGTGAGCAGCCAGCCTCTCTGGAATAGTAGAATTGTTGAGAGTAATGGGCTCAGAAGGAGCTCATGAACTTGAATCCTAAAAATCTTTCTCCAGCCATCTTCTATCAAAGTGCACTTTAGAAAAGTGGATGGCAGTTCAGATGCTCTTCTTAAAGGAGCATAAAGCACTCTATTAGGATTTACCACCCACAGCTGCCTTTTGAGGGAGTTGTCCATAATTATGCCTTTTACCTTTTGCAGCTAAAGAAGCTGCTCCACTGACTAGGTTAGCAATTTCTCCCAAGAAGTATGACTCAGGCCCAGGTAAAATGAAAGTACAAATTCTGACCTCCAAGTCTTGGCTTTAGGGCCCCCTAAAGGAGCTAAAATCAAACGGTTCTCAGCAAGTTAAACAGTGAAATGAGCAGAAAACTAAATAAATCCCACTTTTTTAAATGATAAGACTGAGTGACACTACTATTTTTTTTTTAATCTCAAAACTCTAGGTTTAATTTAAAAGCCTTCCTCTGTGATTATTTTTACAAATGACTTAAGTGAAACACTTAGTATTATTAATGCATGGAGGCATGACCAAAAACAAACAGAAAGTGAGAAACATGGAAAGTAGTCCAAAACAAATACCCAAGTTCTTCCTCTTTAGAACATATATTCACTTAATGAAATGTATGCCATTCTAATAGTACTTGAGTAATATGAGTAGAGGTAGACTAGAAAAGGAGAATAAAAATATGAGTAGGGCCAAGTGGAGAATCAGAAAAGTTTGAAATGTTCAAGTTCTTAGAGAGTTAGGAAATGTCTGGTCCAGGTTCTCTTTTTTTATAGTTAAAGCATCTTGAGCTGGGGACTTGCTCAAGATCTGAAGACTAGCTGGAGATGAGTATCTGGTTCAAGCTCAAATTACACTATGGCTGTTATTCTCTCTAGTCTGCCACTTTAAAACCCTGGCACACTAAACATTAGGTAACGTATCCAAAGTCACAAGGCTGGCAAAAGTGGACCAAGGCTTCTGATTCTAGACCTTCTGACCTCAAAGTCCATCTCTCAGCCATACTTGACTCATGATCTCCATCTGAGATAAAGGGAACAATACGATCCCATATGGTGGATGAAAGAATTACACAAGTAATACATGTGAAGTATATTAACTTCTTAGTATAGCTCCTGGTATATAGTAGGTGCTTAATAAATGTTAATAGCTTTTACTAGTAGTATATTATTAACTCTACACTATGTCAGAATGGGAAAGAATAAGTTAGAAATGAACCTGTATATAAATTGACCTGCCCCCTTATCCATAAAAAATCCCCAGGTTTGATCCTAATAAGTTATGGCTAAATTTTTTCAGGAGGGCTGCTATGTGGCCATCAGTAAGTGGGATGATGTTCCCTGCCACATACTGACCTTCTGTAAGTACTTAGGCTCCATGGGGACAGAAAGTAAGCACAGTCCCATACAGCAGGAGTGGGCAACATCAGGCCGTGGACCATATAAGGCCCACAAAATCATTTGGTCTGGCTCTGCCAAGGCACTAGGAGTGAGTTAATTAAATGTTTGACCAAATACAGCAGGCTAATTTTTAAGCTGATAATTTTGTATGGCCCTCGAATGATGTTATAAATATCTAAATGGCCCATGGCAGAGAAAAAGGTTCCCTACCCCTACCATACAGGATAGCAATGAATGTAGAAACAAATGTGTGACTGGCTTGCATGTTATTGCATTTTGTCACTGGGAACAATACAAGGCAGCAGTATCCATGGTGGCCATCTCTATGGCACAGCCCTTGGAGAAATGAGCATATCAATAGGCAGAAGGAAACAGAATAAAACCAATATTGACTAAGTACTTTTGACATACATGTTACCTCTTTTAATCTTCCTATGGACCCTATGGCACACACAAGTTATTCATGTTGTACAGGTGAGAACATGGAGAAGCATTGCACTACAGTTCAGAGAGTTAAAGTGACATACTCAGTTTTGTACAAATGGAAATAAAACCGACAGCCCTTGGTCTGTGTCAGCCATATCAGCACCCAAACCCACCACCTCCATCTCCCATTACACTCCACCTAAAACTACATTTCAGCTCTGCTACCCACTCCTCCCCCCAAGTGGTGTAGATGCTGGATAATGAATTCAATACTTTCACTTGAATAAGAATAGTTCAGGTCATCTAATTTGTCTTAATCTCAGTGATAAGACAATTATTTCTAATAAGATTTCATAATTTTTCCTAAGATTCCAATCATGAAATTCTTCTTTATCGCAACAATTTTTTATTTGCTCTGTCCCTGGGGAACCCCGAGGCCCATGGCTGAGTAACCGAGCATCTTTGCCTTGTCACCCCACAGGTTGGGGAGCAGCACTTTCAAAAATATGCAGCGCCGGCACACAACACTGAGGGAGAAAGGCCGCCGCCAGGCCATCCGGGGTCCTGCCTACATGTTTAACGAGAAGGGCACCAGCCTGACACCTGAGGAGGAGCGCTTCCTGGACTCGGCCGAGTATGGCAACATCCCAGTGGTCAGGAAAATGCTGGAGGAGTCCAAGACCCTCAACTTCAACTGTGTGGACTACATGGGGCAGAACGCACTGCAGCTGGCTGTGGGCAATGAACACCTGGAAGTCACAGAGCTGCTGCTCAAGAAGGAGAACCTGGCACGGGTGGGGGATGCTTTGCTGTTGGCTATCAGCAAGGGCTACGTGCGCATCGTGGAGGCCATCCTCAACCACCCAGCCTTTGCTCAGGGCCAGCGCCTGACACTCAGCCCGCTAGAGCAGGAGCTCCGAGACGATGACTTCTATGCCTATGACGAGGATGGCACACGTTTCTCCCACGATATCACACCCATCATCCTGGCAGCCCATTGCCAGGAGTACGAGATCGTGCACATCCTCCTGCTCAAGGGCGCCCGCATCGAGCGGCCACATGACTACTTCTGCAAGTGCAATGAGTGCACCGAGAAGCAGCGAAAGGACTCCTTCAGCCACTCGCGCTCCCGCATGAATGCCTACAAGGGACTGGCAAGTGCTGCCTACTTGTCCCTGTCCAGTGAAGACCCTGTCCTCACCGCACTGGAGCTAAGCAATGAATTAGCCAGACTAGCCAACATTGAGACTGAATTCAAGGTAATTCACCACTTACCACCCTGCAGGCAGCTTGCGCAGTGGGCTCTTCCAGGTGTGCCCAGTAGCCAAAGAGGTTGTCTTCCAGTCTAACACAGGTGAAGGCCTTGAGGTCCTGTCTTTTGGGCTCACAGGGAGGATGGCACTTCCTCAACCTGTCAGATATAGGCCTTGGGGGGGGGGGGGGGGAAGCAGCCCATTGCATGGATTTGAAACCATGTAAGTGTGGTGGAGAGACAACTTACACACCAACTCATGCTGTAGAAGAAAAACGGCAGGCGGGCAGAATTACACTGTGGTTCTGGTGCAAATACCTCAGTTCTGCCCCCAGAGAGCTCAGGAGTGCCCAGAAGTCCAGTGGTGGTTTCCTAACCCAGGTCTTGGACTTGCTGTCTCACCTGCATGGTTCTGATTGTCTTGTTCACACCTCTATCCCAGCCTGGACTGTGCTAATCCTAGATTCAGTCCCATATCTAATGCTAGAAAGACTTGGCAGCAGCTTTACTCAATTTAGCAAGCTATTGCTTTGTCCTGTCAAAGGGCTGAGGAGAAGACACATGAAAATGAAAACTGTCTGTAGAGTTGGGCTTATTACCCCAGTAGGTGCAAAGCCCTGTAATTCAGCCACCCTGATAACACTTAGACCTACCAGGTTAGCCTAGGGCAGTGGTCGGCAAACTGCGGCTCGTGAGCCACATGCGGTTCTTTGGCCCCTTGAGTGTGGCTCTTCCACAAAATACAATGGCCTGGGCAAGTCTGTTTTGAAGAAGTGGCATTAGAAGAAGTTTAAGTTTAAAAAATTTGGCTCTCAAAAGAAATTTCAATCATTGTACTGTTGATATTTGGCTCTGTTGACTAATGCGATTGCCGACCACTGGCCTAGGGGAAGGCAACCCATCTGTAAAGTTCACTATTCAATAGTGGGCCTATGTTTTTCCTGTCAACTGACATTCCCCTAAAAGAGAAGACTGGGACCTAATTCTTTTGACAGTATTTAGTAATAATTAAAAGCAAACCATTTAGTGAGCACTTACTGTGTGCCAAAGACTAAGTGCTTTAATATGATGTTTAATCCCTTCAACAACATTTATATGGATACCATTATCACCTTCATTTTAATCCTTACTTGAAGATATGTCTTTTTATTATTGATTTGAGAGAAGAAGGGGAGAGAGAGAGAGATTTGGAATCAAACCCGCAACCTAGGTATGTGCCCTGACCTAAAACTGAACCCACACCTTTTTGGTGTATGAGATGATGCTCCAACCAACTGAGCCTTCCAGCCAGGACCAATTATCCTCAGTTTATATGAGGGCTCTCCTGGGTGTTACCCTGCAGGAAATGGAAAGCCACTGGAAGTTTGTGATTAGGGTACATACTAAAATGATGAAAGCTAGAGTTTTGGGAATTTACTTGGCTGGTAGGTAAGACGAAATAGAAGATTTAGAGTGTGAGGCACTGCGACTAAAGAGGGGGACACTTTAGCTTTGCATGCATGAAGCCATGGAAGCCTCTTGTAGGAGTGGGATCACCCACAATCAGGGACAAAAGAACCAGGAAGTGCAGGGCAACAAAAATTGTGAATAGATGAAAAATATTATAATTAACTAGTTTTATTCCATCTGTCCCCCCATCTTTGACCCAGCTACTAAATTGAAGACACTTACATACTCCTGCCTTGTACATAGCCTTATCTAGAAAAAATTGGTGGATGTAGGTGTAGAGATTACCCAAGGAAGTTCACAAGAAATGTAACTACTGCCTCTCCTTTCCTTGTTTCTATACAATAAACTCCACCTACCAGCAATAAAGCTAATGATGTCCCAAGGAAACCTGGTGGAATTTTGCTGTACCCTGGGCTTCAGACTAAATCTGCATAGACATCATGTAGAAAAAAAATGGCTAAGCCAATTAATTTAGATATTTCTGGCAAAGAAAAAAACAATTCAAGGAAAAAATGTTTTCTTAATTCGATTATCTAAATAATGGCACAACTCTCTACTTATCTGAAATCTGGGAGCATGCCAGCCATTCTAAATAAAATTATGCTAGACTAACATTTGCAGTTACATCTGGGCTATTTTTTCCTTTTAATAAAACACGAAGTCTGACATATTTTAGTGTATATATAATATCTAGAATTGGAAGTTTACTAAAAGCATTTATTATGGTATTTTTATTTAAAAAGTAAATTATAAAAAGTATGGACAATTAAGAACCTACTAACATGACGACAAATGCAATGATTTAAGCAGATAAGAATTCACATAAATACACATTCACTAGCTATTAACATCCCCCTTTGTTTGAAATGTCTTTCAGGTGGTTGACAAAGGGTGTATCATAAATTAACATAAGTGTTCCATCAGAACTGTATCACTTATTAAACTATCCTTGCATGTGCATTCCTGACATTATAAATCTTCTTGGAGAAGAGAACAGCTTAGCAAGAGGGAAGTCAAATTGTAATAAAAGAGTAAAGAGTAAATGCATGTGTTGCACAGTACACTCTTTTGGAATCTGTTCTGCCCTAAGGGAACTACACATTACTGACTGTAGCCATGTGTTATAGAGATGATGCAGGGTACAGCACAGCTATGAGGTTCTCGATGGAAATGTCATGTCATCCTTCAGAGCCTTTAAAACACACATTCTGGGAGTGACTCTCCTGACTAACACTGTGCATAAAAACCTGATTCAGTTGCTGAGGCTATTGTTTTGGGAGTCATTTTAATTTACCACCAGAATAGTCCAGTTATTAGCAAGAAGTACAGCTAATGTCAAGATCTCCAATAAATTGTAGCTGGCGTCAGATGCCTGCTAGAAAACCATTATTTTTAGTGTGGAAATGATACAGCTGTTCAAGGATTTTCTTATGTCCCTCTAATCTCCTTGGGTTCAGAAAACTATTAAAACTCAGCGTGGTCACTGAGGCCTTCCTAGTATCTTGAATAGTGCTCAGTTATCTAGTAAGCATTCCATAAATATTTAATGAAGAAAATCCTAAAAGGATAATCATTTCAACTAATGAAGCAAATGATTACTACTTCTATGGTTTAAACTCTTCCTGCATATATGGATTTAATATAGATATTTGATGAACATGGTGAAATGGGGAAGCTCTAAAGGTTATAAGGTAGCTGAAGGGATAAAAGTAAACCACATTAAATAACTAAGGTCAATCATTAACTGCACTGTATGGTGCCAATGATCACTAAACTCTGGAGGATGCTGTGTGTCTTCTTGGTCTTGCCCACAGTATCTACCATGTGGAGTCTGAGAGCACTAGCCACAATGACATTTTGGTTGATTGGTTTATCTATGTAGTAGGAGATGGAGAAGGGGAAATCCAACATGGAATGGACTATTCAGAGGTGTTTAACTCTGCAACAGGTTCTACTCTCTCTGTGTAGAGGCACCTGCAGTATCATGGTAAAAAATAGGACTTTTTCTACCTCAGTTGAGTTACAGCTTCTGCCACTAAGAACGTAATAAGGTCTCTCTTTACATTTCTCTTGAATGAGTCTGCTTGGTTTTCTTTATTGGTCATCTTTCTGATAAAATTGCTCAGGGTTCACTTTATTTTGTTGGTGTCTTCCCAAATTACTTGGCATTCTGTCTATGCATGTTATTTATTAGTGGAGCTATTGTTTTGAAAAGATTACAGGCATTAAATCTTTCTTCCAATTCAGAGTTATGACAACAGCAATACCTAACAGGGGTGAGAGGGGAAGGGGAGGAAAGGACAAGAGAATATTGTAGAATGAGATTCAAGGCTTTGGAAGGAAGAAGCAGGATGGGGATTGGAGGGATCCCTCTTGCTCTCCCATCTTTTGCTTAAATTGAAAAGTATCCTTTGTTCTCAAGTCAGGGAACTGTGGAAGCCCAACAAACACTTCACTGTAGTTATTTTAAGATTTGATCATTCTGAATAATAACAAAACTACAACTGAGAAATCATTTCCTGCTGACAAAACATCAGCAAGGAAGCTTCTGACTGTGCTGCAGTCACATGCAATTTATCCTTACAGAGCACAGAAGGGAAAGAGTAGGGGGCAGAAAGATAGACCTGTATCCTATCTTGCTCAAAGTGTTGATGAATTTTCTATTTGTCAATGAGCTGCGACCACATGCATTATGAAAAATAGATAATAAATTAGGTATTAATGTTTGTGTTGCCATTTTAAGGCCAATAAAAAAGTCAGTGTACCTAAAATACCACAAATTAAAAATGCAAATAATGACAAATCAGACCAATTTACCAAGTGCTATGATTATGATCTCTAGTGAGATCTCATTGTGGAAGGTAAAGATGCTGAGATGACAGTTTGTAACCTACTTGCAAACTTTATCAAAATGGAAAAGGGAAGAAGAGGGGAAAAGGAGAAGAAGTAACTGTACTGTGGTAGAGACAGCTCAAAGCACATCTGAACTCAGGCCTTGTGGAGGGAGCCAGGAGCCAGGAAGCCTGAGGCAAGGCCCACCCTGGGCCTGAGGCAGAGCCAAAGGCTGAACGAGCCCATTGCCTCCAGTGGAATCTGTGTTTGCACCTATTTCTCACATGCTTTGAATATTTTTAGAATTTTTAAATTTTATAGACCAACACTCTGGGAAAATATATTGCCTTGAAGTTTGAAATCTTGATTGGTAGTATAAACAAATGCTTGCTTAACATACAAGAAATGACTTGAAAACTGTTTCCTTTTCCATTGGGAAAATATTTTCTAAACTGTGGAGGCTGCACGTCTTAAAAGCAGTTGTTATTTAAGAGACTGGCAGAAAACTCAAAGCACTCACTTATATGCCATCCCCAATACTCCAGTGATCTGACTGGGTCATTCAAGCTCTCTGCTTGAGTACCTGGTAATGTAGAGCAGAAGCAGAAAGAGAAAGATGACATATGTCAGGTGATGAGCTATGATGGGATGGCACCCCACTAAGCATGTATAAGTAAGGTGAGGTTAAGAGCACGCATGCCAGTTAAGAGTCCACCCTGGGGCCAGGATCATCAGCTTTTATATCTGACAGTAAGATCTGGGGACTGGCTTATCTCAGGAGAAGAAACAGAGGTGACCTCTGCCATGTTAGCTTTGTCTTTTTCTATTTTTCTACCTAAATGTCTGGAGGAGCACTTATGCCAGAACCTTCATTAATAAGTTGTAACAGAAAAAGAGTTAATTAATCTGTCCTTTAATGACAATTTTTCACTGGGTCATAACTAAAGCCTAAAGTCAAATGATTTTCCTCTTCTGGGGTTCATGCCAAGAGTATAAGCGCCAGTGTCGACTGGGTGACAGGTATTTAGGTGGTAAAGGAGGCCACTTTGCTCAGTGAGGACAAGGGCAGTGGACAGGCTCTGGTGAGCACCCAGGGCAGCCATGCTTCATTTCCTCAAGGCTTTGGAATAGAGCACAAAAAAACTTGGCTCTGGAATCTGACCACGTTTCCAGTCCCAGAGTCATCCCCTGGCAACCATGCAATCTCAGGGAATCCAGTGAAAGTTAGTTTTCTTATCTGAAAAGCGGTAAGCGGGTAGGTATTAGAATTGTAAGAGGCCATAATGGAATGCTTATTTTCCTCACCCAAACTCTTGCTCTTACCCTAATCTCTGTGACATCATGGTTCACCCAGTTGTTAAGAGCTTTCCATGTCTCATCCCACTTAACCTCAAGAAAGTCCTGGCACATATTAGGTATTCAATACGTAATATTAGCTCAGTCAATAAATGAGTTGGTGAGTGACTTAATGAATAATGACCTCCCAGGGTACTGATGAGGATTAAATGAAATGAACAATATAAAACTTTGCAGAGAACCTGACACTCCCCCACAATATACACACAAAACTCAGTGGGGATTCCTTTTTGTTCCCCAAAGCCCACTGGATTTTCAGTGCCACAACTTTTCCTCCAAACACAACTTTAGTGTCAGCATTTCTTCTATTCAAAAGGTCTTCCTGATTTTGGTAAGCTTCCCTCCTTGCCCACCAAGACATCTTTTCAGAGCAAGAGATAATATGGGCTGTATGTGTAAGCTCTGTGGCTAAAAACAGGGCGAGGGAATATTTTCAATTGGAAAATGCAGACCGGTGAAGCCGAGCAAGCCTGGAGCGCTGCTAAGTATTGTGAAAAGAAGCAGCAAGGGCAGGAAGACTGAGGAGCAGAGGAGAGAAAAGAAAATGGGCAAGCACAGCTCCTGTGAAACATAGAGCAATTACTTTTTTAAAAATATCTCCATGAAAAAGATTCATCACTACACACACAAAAAATTGAGAAAAAAATAATTTCCAATACAAGTATAACTATCATGATGAAATATCAGCGATATGGAGAAAATAGAAAGAGTTCTTAGAGAATAGTAGTCAACGAGAAGTAGCACAAATTAAGTCAAATGGAAATAAGGAAAATACAGGACTTACCTCTGAAAAAAGTTACAATGCTATATAAATTACTTACAGTATAGTGGCATTAATCAAGGGTGCTACACACACCATCAACATGGAGGCATGTGTTTTACTAGCAAATTCACCTTCAGATTAATATGGAAAATATGCCAGGAGGGTGGAATGGGAGATGGGCTGTAGACTTGCAGAATATCAGAACTGGATGAGCCCTCATTACAGAGCTACCTGATAATTCAGCATTCAGCATCATTAGCCCTCTAGTATGAACCAGGCTCTGGGTTGGATGTTGGGATGAAATGATAAACAAAATAAAGTTCTTGCCCTCAGGACCTTCTAGTCTAGTGGGAAAGATCAGCATTTTTCATACAACCACACAAATAAACACAGCTTTACAAATCGTGCTAAGCAGTAAAAGGGCAATTTTAAAAGAGCTGACTTAGTGGACAGCTGACTGTGTTTGTGTACACACATATACATGTGCATGTGTTTAAAGAAAACCTGAGGGTATGAAAGAGATAAACAGACAGGGTGGAATGGGGAAATGGTTCTAGGTGTAGAAATAGCACATGAAATATCTCAGTGCAGAGAGGGGAAAAGAGAGGCCTATTAGAGAATTGTGAGTAGCTCCCCATTGCAAGGAGTAAAAAGGAGAGGTAGCAGGTAATAGAGGTGTTGAAGAAGAACACTTCAGACATGACTTTGCCATTGGCAGCTATGGTAAAAAGATGGATTTCATTTTAGGGTGAATGGAGAGCCATTGAAAGGTTTCATCAGGTAAGGGAGTGATTCATATCTGCAGTTTGGAAAAATCCACTTTATCTACTATAGAAATTGATTGGAGGGAACATACTGAAAGGAGTTGGATGACCACTATAGGAAGGGGAGGTCCACCCAGAAAGGGGATGAGTGGCACCTGAGTGCAGAAGGACCAGCACATCCCAACCAGTGGGTGATTCATCACAATCAGAGTAACAGCACAGTCAAACAAGGTTCCTGTGGAGGTGAAGAAACTCATTCCCTAGGTCTGGGCAAACTGTTCATTGCAAAGCACCACCAGCACAGAGGTCCTGTAAAACAGGATTAGGAGTAACAGTCCCAAAATAAAAAGGATTCCATTGGATTTTGACATTTCTACTATATTTTCCAGATTCTAAGGACATCTTTCTCTCTCTGTTGGCTGCATGAATCAAGTAAAATTTTCATTAAAGTAGAGGAAAGTGGCTAAATTTTACCTCCGATTTTGGTTCACCTGGAACAGGTTTTAGCATAAAGGTATGGATTAGACCTCTCCTTCTTCCTCCAAAGCTTTGGAATAGAAACTTACTCTCATAGTGCTAGAGGCCAGAAGTCCAATAACAAGGTATCAGGGCCATGCTCTCTCTGAAGGCTCTAGGGAAGGATCCTTCCTTGTCTCTTCCTAGATGCCATGGTGATCCTTAACTTGAAGACACATCACTCCAATCTCTTTCTCTGTTGTCACACAGTGTGATCTCACTGTTTACATCTGGGGCCCTTATCCTCTTCTTATACAGATATTCTTATAAACATCAGTCATTTTGGATTAAGAGCCAACTACTCCAGAAGAACTTCATTCTACCTAATTACACCTGAAATGCACTATTTCCAAAGGTCCCATACTCAAGTTCCAGGAAGGATGTGAGTTTTCAGGGGATACTATACAACCCAATACCATGGAAAAGTACCAAGTTGAGATGAATTGGGGAAGAATGAGACCACTAATTTAGCTGAACCTCGCAGAAGGGCAGGATAGAAAGCTAGAGGTCAGTTATTCTGGGAAGCCAAAGACAGTCCTAAAAGTAGGAGTCAGTCTGGAGGAAAGGAAGAGGTTGCTGATGCTTTCTATTGACCAAAGCACAAATGGAGACAGAGAAATTGGAATTTTGTGCATATGGTGCTTGGGAAAGCTGGTGGGTACAGGGGGTGGGAGGTAACTGACAGAAGAAATGGGGGAAATTTAGAATTGGGGAACTGCCCCTCCCAAGTATGAGAAAAACATCTTCAAGTGTTTGGGTTTGGGGATAATGGAAATAATACACTGATTATAGAATCTTTAGAAAATACAGAAAAATAGAGGGAACAGAACGTTCAGCATTAACCCCACCATCTAAGAACAATCCATATGTTTCCGCCTAGTGCTCCCTCTACCCCCTAGGTGCAAAAATTGGAATTGGAACTATGACTCAGTTGATGGAACATTATAATATTTTTGTTTCTCTTCATACTTTATCCTCATTCCCATTCTCCCACACCTCAAAAATGCGCAGCACACACACGTGCATAAGTAAATGTGTATATATATTGTGTTTATATGTACATATGTCTACATGTATTATTCAAGAAATATTTCTTTTGAACCTACTATGTGAAAAGCTCTAGAGGTTGGAACACCCAGAGACCATCAAAGTCATGTAACCTCTGCCTCACAGAACTTACATGCTATTAGAGACCAAGGAAAACATACATTGCTGATGTGTGTGTGTGTGTGTGTGTGTGTGTGTGTGTGTGTTAAATTATGTAAAAGGGATCATAAAATAAAATTGTGATCTTTCTTACTCTTTCACTCACTACCAAGATTTTTAGTCTCTCCAAATTGCTGTATATAAACCTAGTCCATTGCTTCTGTCTGAGGCCTAAATTCCATTATCTGTATCTGCAACTTCTCACTTTCTCATTCCCATAGTAATAGATACCTAGACAGCCTCTAACTTCTTGTTACCACAAATAATGCTGCAAAGAACATCCTGTCCCTGCTTCCAGTCCTCATTTAGCATTCGTATGCTATAGACCCATAAGGTCTGCTCATGGCTCATTCCACTCAGCACCACTGATGCCCCAGACACCTGCCCTTGGGGCTTTGGTTTGCCATGTGCTGCCAGCTCTAGGTGTTACCCTGCTTTCTAATGTTTGCCAGTGTGAGGAATGTAAAGTGAGTTTCATTTGCATTTCTCTAATTGCTAATGAAGCTGGGTGCTTCATACATTGTTCAGCCACATGGGTTTCTCTTTTCTGTGACTTGCCTCTTCCTATCATCCTTCACCCACTTTTCAACAGACCTTCTATTTGGGGGTATTTTTACATTTTCTTTCATGAGTTCCTCATATATTCTAAATACTAGTTCCTTCTTTACTTCAGGTATTGCAAATATCTTCTCCCAGTCTATCACTGCTCTGTTAGATATGTACATGGAAACTTTTGTTGAACAAAAAAAAAAAACACCTTGTTTTTGAAAGATTTTGTGCATTTAGTTTTATTAAGAAATTCTTCCCCACCCAATGTCACAAAGATACTATCCTATATTACACTTATTTTTTCTTCTATTGCCTTCAGAAATATACCATTTACTTTTATTTTATTTTACCAAATTTATTGGGGTGACATTGGTTAATAAGATTATGTAAGTTGCAAGTGCATTCTACAATGCATCATCTGTATACTCTATTGCATGCTCTCCATCCAAGTCAAGTCTCCTTCTGTCATCGTATATTTGACCCCCTTTTCCTCAACCTTGCCTCTCCCCCACTTTCTCTGTATTTGCATCTATAAGGATTTTTTATTGTTGTTATGTTTGCTGCTTTCTGTTTTATATCCCACAAAAGTGTGGAATCATATGGTTCTTGTCCTTTTCCATCTTTTTAAGTCCATAGTACAATTGGAGTTTACTTTTTTAAAAATTTTATTTTATTGTTTAAAATATTACACATAGTAGTACATATGTCTCCTTTTTTTCCCCATTGACCTTCCCCCAGCCTCCCCTACTTCCTGTCACATGCCTTCATCCCACCCCACCCCCCAGTGTCTTGTGTAAATTGGTTGTACTTATATGCATGCATACAAGTCATTCGGTTGATCTCTTTCCTCCGCTCCCCAACACTTTTATATATAGGGTGAATTTGTGTCAGATTTTTGCTTTTCTCCATGAGTTAGTTTCCTAGCACCATTATTAGATAATCTAACTTTTCCCCACTAGCCTGTGATGCCACCTCTATCACATACCAATTCCCAAATACACAGGTTTCTGCTTCTGGACTTTCTATTCCAGTCCAGTATTCCAGTGACTATTTCTCTACCCATTCCTCCAAGTTTTATTCCTAAGACTCTGTTTTATGACCTATTTATTACCAGGTATGGAGGTCCAGTGATATTTTTCTGTGCATAGATTTGTTCTATGCAATGGTAACAAGACTATATAAACAACCTGGAATCCTGGTTTTCTCATTAAATATTGTAACTTTGGCACTTCCCTCATGTGACGTCAACACTTTATAACTAACAGTTCCTGGAAACTTTCGGTGTCCTGTGATGCTAGGACATTTTAGGTTGCAATCTTGGGGGAGAGGGGAGCTGTGATTAACAGGAGAAAAGACAGAGCTTATTCATACGCATATAGAAATACCTAAAGAAATAGCTACCTGAACAATAAAAGACAAGGGTTTACATACCAACTTAGTGGGGAAAGAGAGGGGAGAAAACAGTTTCTAAGGCGGGGGGGGGGGGGGGGCGGGTGGGAAGGACTGTTAGGAGACACACAGGCTTTTGGGGAAACAAATGGAAGGCATGAGAGTTTGTGATGTTCTCACCCGGGTGCAAGGGATCAGTCTCTTTTCTTGCTATAACACCCACCTCCACCCTCTCACCCCAGCAGATTTATGGTGGCTATATTTTTGGAAGACTCTGCTAAAAAGTTTTAAAAGAAGTAAAGAAGTATAGCTGCTGTTTATTCAGAAATTTTTAGCTTAAAATATTCTTTATGCCATTTTGATGACTCAAGAGTCCCTACATGTATAAATAAATAAATAAAACTAAATCTCTGACAATTCATCACTGAGTTGCAAACAACCCCTGTGGCCCAGTATAGGGTGAGAGTGGGCCCCAGGGGCTGAGAAAGGGCCATATGAAAAAGGACATCTGAGTCCTTGGCCAGGGAGATACAGACAGGCCTGTGTAGGGAAGGAAAAATGATTTCCCTCCACCCTTCTGAGTTCATAGCTTTGGACTATTTTAGTGTTTGGTTTTTAGGTTGTATAATGGTAAAAAGTCATGGTTCTTTTCTTCCTCTATTAGGCTGTAGGAGAGGGGGAAAATTGTTTTCCCTCTACCCTCCTAGCTTTTCCAGCTAGAGCACTGTAAACTAGACAGGCAAAAGACAGATTAACACGGAAAAAGAAAAACAGAAGTTTATTAACATGTGCATTGCACAACAGATGGGAAAACTCAGAAATGAGTAGCTCAAAGTAATGGTGAGGACTTTATATAGCATCTTAAAATTCAGTTTTAGAGAAGTGATAATGCAAAGGATAAGGACTTGGAGCTTCTAGCAGTGGTTCTCAACCTTTCTAATGCCACGACTCTTTAATACAGTTCCTCATGTTGTGGTGACCCCCAACCATAAAATTATTTTTGTTGCTACTTCATAATTGTAATTTTGCTACTGTTATGAATCATAGCAGCAGTTCTCAATCTGTGGGACCCCACTAGCAGGGTCGCCTAAGACCATTGGAAAACACAGATATTTACATTACGATTCATAACTGTAGCAAAATTACAGTTATGAAGTAATAACGAAAATAATTTTATGGTTGGGGGTCACCACAACATAAGGAACTGTATTAAAGGGTCGCAGCATTAGAAAGGTTGAGAACCACTGTTCTAGAGGTATAAAATTGTTGGATAATAAGTCTATGGGGAAACTAATGGTAGATGAGGGCTAGTTTTAGCCAGGTTTGTTATTTTGATGCTTCCAGTGCTGTCTCTGGGCTGATAAGGGTCTAAAGTTGTTTTGTCCTTGGTAGAGAGGGAAGGGAGGACACCCTTACAAATAAATATATGTCCGGCTTTTAGACAAATAGGGGGAGGGAAGAGAGCTTTTCTTGTACCTACTTCTTCTTAATTGCCTTCAGCTCAATATAATCCTTACACCAAACTAGCATATTTGGGGGTGGCATATTCTGCTACCCTTCAAACACATGAATATAAGTCAGCAAATGCCATTGCATCTCCTGGATCCAAGACAGAGTTCCATTTAACACTAATCAAGAAAACTGACAGAACTGTACTTGATTGCAAAGCGAAAAAGATCTCCATCATTCAGAAACTTCACTTGTTATGAATGAACTAGAGGCCTGGTGCATGAAATTCATACACGGGGGGTGGGGAGGGGTACCCTCAGCCCGGCCTGCAACGTCTCACAGTCTGGGAGCCCTTGGGGGATGTCCTACTGATGGCTTAGGCCCACTCCCCGCCAACTGTCCAACTGCCAGCTGGGAGCCCAGCTTCTAGGTGAGTGGAGCTCCCCCTGTGAGAGCACACTGACCACCAGGGGGCAGCTTCTGCATTGAGTGTCTGCCTCCTGGTGGTCAGTGTGCATCATAGCGACCAGTCATTCTGTCATTCAGTTGATTTGCATATTATATATTATATAGGATTAAGTGTCTCCCTCCTTCTTTTCCATTTCTAAAATATGTAACCAGTGCCTATCATGATATACATTCACAGTATAAGGATAAGAAACTTTCAATAAACACTGAATATCCTGGTACAGGCTTCCTTTTAAAACATGTATTGCCTGAACAAATAAGAGGCCATGAACTCATCCATCAGCTCTCCACAAAACAGACCAGGTGGTATAGTACAATCTACACTCTTATAGACCCCAGGAGGTCTGCAAGAGTTGGAGAGTGTGGTCTCTGACCACAGTATGGGCAGTATGATGTAAGACCCAGGAAAAATAAGAAAACTAAAGTTGTATATCTAGTCCTAAAATTACAGTGACATAAGAATGATTGAAGCTAAAGTTTTCTAAATACTATCACTTCTCAAACAGAAAAGGACTTTCCAAATGCTTGGTAGCATGATTATCTTTCACATTATTGTGACCTCTCTATCGCTCATACCCACAGTGTGAAATCAATAATAATGACTTGTTATTCTGGGCTCCAGAACAGGTTTGCTAATTACTGATGTTTAAATGCTTTGAAAATTAAGAAGGGCCATACTAAAATGACTTTCTCTCTCTCTCTCTCTCTCTCTCTCTCTCTCTCTCTCTCTCTCTCTCTCTCTCTCTCTCACACACACACACACACACACACACACACACACACACACACACCCTAGAAACAAAACACACTTTACATTTACTAATAATACAGTTGTTTGGATGCAGTGGGGGGCAGAGCTCATGCTTTTATTCTTAGGAACCTAATGCAGTTGCTGACCTATTGGATGATGAAGACTAGGGTGTTGCCTGTTTAGTTAATAGTTCTTTCCAGCTTCTCTTACATACTTTGAAAACAGTGGCCCAAGAATCTTTCTGATGAAAATCTTCTCTGGTAAGTACTGATTTTGCTTAAGGTTTTTACTCCAAAGTATTCACCCAATACCTTCCACAGCATACCAGAACCTTGATGTTTTATGTGCTTAAAACTGGCATTTTAACATAAATATGTAGATGAGCTCCCGCAAATGGCAACTCATCTCAGATTACCAATTTAGAGATCAGACATCAAAGAGAGTTGGATCTTTTATTCACCTAAAGCAGGGTGAAGAAGCTTTTTTTTTTTTTTTTTTGCCAAGGGCCATTGGGATATTTATAACATCATTCAGGAACCATACAAAAAATTATCAACTTAAAAATTAGCCTGCTATATTAAGTCAAACATTTAATTAACTCACCCCTTATGCCTTCGCAGGACCAGACCATATGATTTCCAAGGCCTTATGTGGCTCGGGGACCTGACGTTCCCCACCCATGACCTAAAGGAAATATTTGATGAGTGTTCTCATGGTAATCATAAGAGATTGTTTGAGGAAACCAAATAGCTTGGAGCCTTTCAGTCTCACTCTACTGAGGATATGGCATATGTCACCAGTGACATGGCATCATAAAGACCTTTTCAGGCAATGCTAGGATGGGGCCTTGATAGGTGGGGCTCCCAAAGCAGAAGGAAAGGCACTGAATGAGGAGACTTGGCCCAGTCACTCACTGCTCTGCAGCTCCTCTCTTCCTCATTCATTAAGCCAGGTGCTTAGACTAGTGATCTGTAAATGAGTTTCTACGTATTAGCCCTTTTTGCCCCTCATTTCAATTGAGCACTTTGATAAACAATGTCTAAGCTGATATTTACAAAATGATTATTATTCCCATTTTACAGATGAAGAAGAGACTAGAGTGGTTACATGATTAATCAGCAAAGAATAGTCTTCCTTCTGTGTGCAGGACTTACCAGTGTAGATGGCCACTTAGCAGATGAATATTTAAATCAGCTCCTTAGGATACAGGTTGGGGTTGGAGGTAAAAATCTGGGGATCATCAGCAGATAGATAACAGTGGAAGCTGTGGAGATATATAGATGAAATCATGTCAAAACCTCAGTCTTTTTTTTCATATTTACAAAGTAGGCACATAGAGTCCTACTTCCAAGTGTTATTCAGTCATGCACTGGATAAATTAGTTTAGACTAGAAGCTAGAATCTGATTTTCCTGATTACATTTGAACTTATTTAAATGTAATCACTTATCTTTTACTCATGTCTTCTGCGACTTTTAGAAACTTACTGTAGTTGTCTATGCACAATATAATGAGCCTCCATCAGTCAGTTTTGGCTTCGAGACAACTCTTAAGAGTCCAGTATACCCTCCTTGCTGTTCCTACATCAATTGCCCAATAGCACATTCCAGCACTTACTTGCTCCTCAGACTGCTACAAATAAAATTCTTAAATCAGAGTATATGTACTAAGTGATTTTATACAAATTTATTAAGTCCTGTAATGTGGCATGTCCTGGGCTGCAATATACAAATAATTAGTCAAGTATGAAAATGTCAAAAATACAGACAGCACTTAGACAGGGCTATTGGACCCTAAGAACAAAATTCTGTGGGGTTCCAGAGCATGAACAGTGCGTTTCCCCAGGGACATAGAAAAGTCATTCTGGAGTTACCTTCAAGCTGATCTGAGGAAGGAGTAGGGTTTCTTAGAGGAGGCAAAGAGGAGCATCAGTCCAGGCTTGGGAACATAATGGACAGAGGCACCAAAGTGGAAAGAATGGAGCATTCTGATAAATCATAAATATATCCCCCCTTATCCGCAAATTCACTTTCAGCAGTCACCCACAGTCAACCACGGTCTGAAAACAATAAATGGAAAATTCCAGAAATAAACAATTCATAAATTTTAGATTGGTCACCATTCTGAGTAGCATGATGAAATTGCGAACTATCAGCTCTGTCTTGCCCAGAAGGTGAATCCCTTCTCCCAGTGTATCCACACTGTATACACTACCTCCCCATTAGTCTGTTAGTAGCCATCTCAGTTATGGGACCAACTGTTGCTATATCACAGAGATTGTGCTCCTCTAAACTTTATTTCACTTAATAATGGCCCCAAAGCACAAAACTAGTGATGCTGGCATTCAGATATGCCAAAGAGAAGCTGTAAAGTTCTTCCTTTGAGTGAAAAAGTGAGTACAATACAATAAAATACTTTGAGAAAGAGGGAGAGACCAAATTGACATAACTTTATCATAGCATATTGTCCTAATTGTTGTATCTTATTAGTTATTTTTGTTAATCTCATACTGTGTCTGATTTATAAATTAAAATTTATTATTGGTATGTATGTGTAGTAAAAAAAATCCCACGCAATATATATAGGGTTCAGTACCATCCAGGGCTTCAAGCATCCATTGGGGGTCTTAGAAATGATCCCCCATGGAAAGGGGCACTACTGTACTGATTTGCCTAACTTTGGTTTTTGTTTTATAATAATCAGGGCTCTACATTTTTCTAATTGCTACTTTGCCATCTAGTCTCTTACTAGCATTTTTAGCAATCATGAGAAAATTTTTAAAAATTACTTGTATACATATGTTGTCCTATGTACTCTTCAAAACTTGTCTCATGAACATTTACTATTCTAAATCCATAATGAGGTGAGTCATGACGTATCCTCTGGAAGGGTATGATATCTGGTGATGCCAAGTCTAAATTAGAGTTTCTCTGAAATGTTTTCATAATATACAGTTAATGCAAATAAGATACATAGGTCACAATAGCTCTGAACATTTTTCCATCTTATTTTCATTTGATATGTTTTTAAAAACCAACAAACTTATCAAACATCAAGTGGAGAAGATTGCAGCCCTGGCCAAGACAGCCTGATGGGTGATACCCTTCCCCAACACTGAGATTTAAGGGTTCAGCAAACTTGGTCCAAAGGAAAACAAGCAGGTTTAATCATCATAACACTCAACAATGTTTTGTGATTATACTGGCAATGTAGAAAATGAATTTGTGCATAAGAAAAATTATCTGTAAGCCAACAGATGTTAACATGTCAGGGAATTTCCTTCCAGTGTTTGATGTCCCAAGTATGCCACATACTGAGCTCTGACTTTCTCTCTGTACCTTAAATCGTGTTGGTATTAAAACTTACTTCCCTGATTCATTTCTATCCCTGCATCTCTACCACCACTGTACTTGACCAGATGATTACAACAGCTCCCACTATGACTCCACATCCAGGCCACAATATTCCCCCGTCCACCAATGTGCCAATCAGACCATGACATTCTCCCACTTTAAAAACCTTCTTAGCTCCCTCCTTCACCACCTTCAACTCTCTATCCAAAAATCATGTCCCCAGGGAGTTCCTGCCTAAACTTCTATTTAAAAAATAGCAATCTGCATAAGCTTCTGACTGTTTTGCTTATGGCTATATCTCAAAGATTGAGAACAGTGCCTAGCATAGAGCGGGCACTCAATGACTATTTATCGAATGCATGACTAGTACTGCCACATACTGTTCACACAGTTGGGTTATGTGATGTCTCCCCCATAGTGGGCAGTGACCACATATCACTCCTTGCATCTCCAGTGCTGGGTACAGCTTCTAGAACACACAAGGTTCAATAAGCTCATTTTGAAATGAGTGGAACATCCTTTTAAGGGGGATTATTGGAAAGTGCTCAAGCTTTCAAGCTAATAGGCTCATACTATTTCTGCTGCTTACCAATTTGGTTTATTTGAAAGAAATGTTTTCCCAGAAATTGCTATGAGATTGGATGTAAAGAAATTCAGTCTAATTTGCACAAAAAGAAGAGTTCCTCATTACACTTTGCAGTAGGACCTCCTTTCTATCATTCCCTTTGGACTGCCAGCTCCAGGAGAGCAGCAATCATGCCTGCCTCCCTCTTCATTGTTTCTCCAGGGTCCTAGCACAGAGCTCAGCATATGATATATCTTTATTTGTCTTTGTTGCTTAATGAAGTAATGATCAATGAACACATGAGTTCTTCCACGAGCCAATCCACAGACCAAAGTGGCTTAGGTGTACTTGTGGATCAAAGTTTTGGAAGGATCCAAGAATAGGCTGTTGTTAATTCAGCATTCAGCACTCCTCTGTAGCTATATTGTATGCTTCAGCTCCACCAGAACAGACAGACCCCAAAATGCTTGCTAAAAGCAGTGTACCATGAACAGCAGTCACCATACTGTCCCCTTTGGATTTCAGCTGGTACACACAATGCCACCTCATCCAGCCATGCTTAATTTCTCTGTATCTGCAGAATAAGCTGCAAGGTCCCCCAGCCACTTCAGGGAAGAAACTGAAAACCCTTGGCTCCCCTCCCATTCCCCTGACTTCTTACATGAGGATAGTGATCCTGGATGAGGCAGGGGAATGTTATAGAATAGAGAAGGATGACCCCCTGATGGGAGTCATAAGAACAAAAAGGGTATGGGGGAATAAACAGACTGGCCCTTTGATAAGAGGCTTAGAGCCTTGGGAAAAATAGAATAACTTCCACTCTGACACTTTGATTGCCAGCACACCTGCTGGTAACTTGTTGCATGCAGGTCAAACTCAGTGCGGGTCTGAGTTCAGCCAGCCTCACCTTCCTGGCTTTCTCCTGAGTGTAGATGTGGGGTATTCACATCCTACAGCAATCATCATGGAGCTGTAGGACCTTCTATCTTTTCCTCTGGTCTTTCCGTTTCAGCACCTTTGCCTCTTACCAACAGGCCTCATCTCTCTCTTCCTCTTCACCAAGAAGGACTCTGAAGCTGCCCCTTCAGCGTGGTGCTTGGGGTTTTTGAGCACTTACCAGAGAAATTGATATTTTTATCAGATGAGTACTTGCCAGAGTTAGGATTATAAAATTTGGAGCCCTCACTAATTTGGCTCAGTGGATAGAGCATTGGCCTGCAGACCAAAGGGTCTGGGATTTGATTTCAGTGAAGGGCATATACCTCGATTGCAGGCTCCTCCCCAGCCCAGGCCCTGGTTGGGGCTTGTGCAAGAAGCAACCAATCTATGTGTTTCTCTCACATCAATATTTCTGTCTTTACTTCTCTCTTCCACTCACTCTAAAAATAACCTCAGGTGAGGATTACAGATAAATAAATAAATTTATTTAACTTAATTTAAAGTTAGCCATACCTGAGTTCAAATCGCAGCTGCCACTGAAGTCTCTGTGCCTCAGTCCCTGTTTATACAAGAGGAATGATGATAGTATCTACTTCCTAGTTTTGTCATGAGAACGCAATGAGCTAAATATAGACAGCATTTAGTCCTGGGCTTGGCAAATAATAAGCATTCAATAATTGATAAACAATAGTAGTAGGAACTATGAAAGTCTATGTTTTAATATTGTCTCCCATTCTAATGGGTACAGAAACCAATCAAACATGCTTAGGCTAACCCCATATGGGGGCAGGGCAGGAAGGCAGGGCAAAGGTGGGCCTGCTTCTATGTAATTGAACCATGGGGCTTCCTGAGGGTCCTTATTTCTCTTTCAATTCATACAGCCGGACTGATTTTCTGAGTTGCAACTTGAAACCATCATCATGGAGCTGTAGGACCTTCTATCTTTTCCTCTGGTCTATCAGTTCCATGAGGGCAGCAACCATTCCTGTTTCATTTTCCATTGACTCACACTGACCTATGGATGACAGAGTGTCATATATGAGAGAGAGGGAGAAGGAGAGACAGAGGCAGAGACAGAGATAGGTAAACAGAGGGGGAGAACAGTAAGAAAGAGGGAAGAAAGCCCTGGAGCCTTCCAGAGAGGTGTGGGGATGAGGCGAGGCTCACATAGGCAGACCTGCCTTCCAATCTTGGTTCCCTGTGGTTCCAGCAGAATAAGCAAAAAGCTGAGGAGAGGCTCTCCTGGGAGCTCAGCAAGAGAGAACCAAGCAACATCTTTAATCTGGATAAGGATGTACAGAGAATATACATTATTTTCTCTCTGGATGCATAACCACATTTATGTAATAGTGAGAATTTATGTAAAACGTTGGATAATGTTCATGACCTATGCACATAACTACACTATGGTTAAAGTAGTTAGTAACTATATGGGTCCACATGTTGGTGACTGTTCTCTCCTCTCTGGGCCTTTGCACTTACCAATACTTCTTTTTAGAATGTTCATTCCCTATTACCTCTCCTCCCACACCTGCCTTGCCCCTGCTAGCTTTACTCATCCTCAGGTCTCAATTTATACTCTACCACCTCTTGAAAGTCCCCCATATCTGTATCTGGGTGGACTGGCATGTCCCAAGGCACTTATGTCACTTATGGGCCTTACCTGGTTACTTCTTATTCTCTCTAGAAAGACCCTGAGGTTCCTCACGGATAAAAACTATGCTTTATTTAAGTCTGTATCCCCAGTGCCTGGCACACAGTGGGTGCTCAGATATACTTGCTGAGCTAGGGAATAAAATACTTGAGTTGCTCTTCTGTTTCCTTGAAAGACAGCCTCTATCCTCCTTAGACAAGTCTCTGAATCCATCAGATAGGACTTGTTATAAAATCAACAAGCAGAACAATCCACTCCTTCTGGGATTTCACAATGTCATGGTGATGGATGAAGGAGCCCGTTATAATGTCAGTAACTGCCAATAAAGTAAACCAAAAAGCACAGTGGAAATCAAAGTATCAAGACAGTACAGTACTGTCAGCACTCCCTGGCTAAGAAAGGCAGTGCAGTCACCTGCAGATTCAGGCTCTGTACTCAGGGGCCTGCACCTGCACTGTGAATTACCAAGGACTCTGCTCCCAGCCCAAGCTCCAAGTTTCTGCCCTGCTGTGCTGCTTGCACCTTCCACCTGAGGGATGATGAAGGGTGAAGCTGTAGAACTGAACCAAATGAGCACTGAAATGCCTTTGTTAGAAAGGCACTTGAAGACCCACACCCCAAAAGAGAGAAATTCTCCATGTTTATACCCTCTACTAATATATGTATAAGCAACCAGTATAACATTGGCTAATACTTGTTATATATTGTATTAAGTGACTGAGATGGGTTATCTCATTTAGTTACTCCTTGCAACAACCCTATTAAGTAAGTAGCATCATCATCCCCATTATACAGATTAGAACACACAGAGAGATTAAATTGTACACTAAAAATCACACAGCCAGTATGAAGCAGAGCTGGGATTTGAACTCAGATACCCTGATTCTAGAGCCCAAGCACTAACCACCCAGCAGCATCCTTCTCATGTAAAGACTGATCATGCCCTGTGCTGAAAACTTGTAAAATCACCATTGGCTCACATAATATCATTTTTCCCAAATTCTGAAACACTTAGGTCATAGTTCCTCTATAGGGAGGTGCAGGAAGTTTGGGATGAAAAAAGAAAGGCCTCCTGCAGAGAGCAACTAATAAAGTCACTGTGGCAGTGGGCAGCCTGTGGCAGCTTTAAAGAGTTGGGCCTTTGAGATGTCAAGGAGCAAAGAGCCATCCCTATCCCACCCCACCTTTGGGGTAGAACCTTGGATTCTGAGGACAGAGAGGCTGTCTAAATCCCCTGAGAAAGGCCAGGTGAGAAATGCTGGCTATCTGACTCATGCACTAAACTAAAAAATGCTGAGTGATATTTACCTTTTATGATAATTCAGGGTATGAACTTATTGAAATGGGCTTATTAAAGGTTAATAAAACAAGTATATGCATGAAAGACAAAACATGGATTGAAGCTTTTCAATTTACATCTGCCATAATGAGCACTAGGCTCAGGTTTTTACCCAGCATTTGACACCCACTAATTATTTCAGTGATTCCAGTTACAATTAATAAAAACTCAGCCATGTGTGTAAAATCTTAATATTCCCTTTTGTCATCCATCAACTGAGTAGAGGGACATGCAGAAGGGAGTACTGGAGGGCAGGATGTGGCTCTAAATTCTTTTCTCCACTAAAAGATATTGATCATGACCTACATGCCTAGCACCATGCTATGCACTTCACTTCACCTGCTTTGCCTCACTGACTCCTTATATACAATTTAAGTGCCCTAATCCCTTTTTATGTCATCACCATTTGTCTCCCAGGTCACCCTTCAGAACCTAAAATCCATTCTCTATAAGACTCCTCCTATCGCCCTCCATCCTCATACTTCCTTTCTTCATCTCCAGATGCCTCCCACTTTACCATCTGAAAGTCATAGTTCCTCCTCAGTAAAATCTCCATTATTGCCCCTCCCCTTAAAAATGCATCACCTTACTGCTCTTCCTAAAGACTAGATCCCTGAAGAACAAACTTCCCAGCAGCCCTTTCAAGAGAGGCTAGTTTTGCTCCCACAGTCCCTATATCACTCAGATGGGAATGAGAGGTGTATCTCTCTTGCTATTCCTAAGTACTTCCAAACCTTTTTCTTTTTCACCTCCCTAAAAGCACTCAGCTTTAAATCATATTTCGTCAGAGTATATTACCCATTAACCCTCATCATTGCAGTCTGCAACAATGGGTCACTCTGTCATTTCTCCATGGTTTGGGTCCCTGCTATTTAAATTCTTGGCACTCTAATATATACATAGATAGATCATCCTTTTAACACTTTGCCTCAACTTAATGAACTCATCTCCTTCAGTGGTCTACTTTCGTCACCACAAGTCTATATAAGCCTACTACTGTCATGATCAAGGCAAACTCTCCATAATCTAGGTATCACATCTCATACTACTCCCTGACTACTTGCTCAAACTTTCCATCTCCCTCTCATACCCTAATTCTGTCAATCTTTTGCTCCACCCCCCACCCCCAGGATATACCTTCCAAATCACGAACCTGACCTCTATTTAGAGAAGTTTTCAGTTCACACCAGTATTCAGCAGAAGGTACAGTTACCATATACCCCCAACTCACATATGTACACAGCCTACCCATAATCAACATCCCCCCAGAGAGTAGCTGATGAACCTACATTGACACATCATTATCACCCAAAGTCCCTATTTATATCGGGGTTCACTCTTAGTGTTGTTCATGGGTTTGGACAAACATTATCGACCATTATAGTATCATACAGAATAGTTTTGCTGCCCTAAAAATCCTCTGTGTCCACCTATTCATTACTCCTTTCCCACTAACCCCGGCAACCTTGGATCTTTTTACTGCCTCCATAGTTTTGTCCTTTCCAGAACGTCATATCGTTGAAACCATATAGTATGTAGCCTTTTCAGATTGGCTTCTTTCACTTAGTAATATACATTTAAGTTTCTTCCATATTTTTTCCTTGGCTTGATAGCACATTACTTTTTTATCACTGAACAATATTCCACTGTCTGGATGTACCACAAATTACTTGTCCACAGTTTATTTATCCTACTAAAGGACATCTTGGTTGCTTCTAAGATCTGACAATTATGAATAAAGCTTATATAAACATATATGTGCAGTTTTTTGTGTGGACATAGTTTTCTTCTGTGGGTAAATACCAAGGACATAGTTTTTTACTCCTTTGGGTAAATCCAAGGATCATGATTTGCTGGACCGTGTCATAATAGTATGATTAGTTTTGTAAGAAATTGCCAACTTTATGTTTAAAGTGGGTTTCTTATGGACAACATATGATTGGATCTTCTTTTCTAACCATCTTTCCACTTTCCTTCTCCCTTAGAAGTCCTGACTCTCTCCATACCAGCCTCAATTCCATGGACTATCATTATAATCTTCATCACATACAGCTCAATTCCTCTGCCCCTCTCTTGATATGGTATATTCTTTGGCAAAAATACAATCCTGGTAAAATCTAATTCTATACTTTTCCATGCCAGCACCATGAATGTGTTAGAAAACATCAACCATTTTGGCTAGTCTTATTTGTTTGTTTGTTTGTTTAAGAGAGGGAAATGAAGAGAGAGAGGAAAAAACAACGTTGTGGGAGAGAAAAATCTATCAACCGGCTCCTGCACGTGTCCCAACCGGGGATTAAATAGGCAACATTTAGGTATACAGGATGATGCTCCCACCAACTGGGTCACACTGGCCAGAGCGGCTAGTCTCATTTTAAATTTCTGACCATGAACCTCAAATGGGTTGTTATTCTCCAGCAAACATACCCTGTCTTCCTAATCCATTCACTCTTAAAATTCTCCTAAAACTATTTCAGACCTCTCCTCAAACTTTTATCACCTCATCTCCAAGTTTTACTCTCAACTGATAACTTTTCTTCCTATTTCACTGAAAAACAAAACAAAACCGAGCAATAGAAAGAAAATGTCTAAAACCCCACCACCAATGCCAGCTTCTTCACCACATAGTTGAACTTCCTCCTACTATAGGTAAACCACATATGGTTCTCTCTAAATTCATTCCTATGTATATGGAATCAAATCGTCTGTCATATGCTATTGAACTACTTGCTGGATTAATATAATTATCTGCTGATATCATACACAAGGACCAGCAAAATTATCCACTGAAAAATTCGCATCAACATATAAAATATGTGGTTTCTCCCCCATCAGAAGAAAGAAGGCAGGGAGGGAGGGAAGGAAGGAGGCAGTGAGAGGGGAATAAAACCAAACACTTGTCTAATCTGTTACTTACCATTTCTCTGCCCTCTTTTGCAATAAAGCTCCTCAAAAGAGTTATCTATGTAACTGGCTCCAATTTTCTATCTTCCAATTCTCTATTCCTCACCAGTCATGCTTCCACTCTCCCATATGTGCTCCCATCAAGGTGACCAATGACCTCCAAATTGCTAAATCTAATGGTCAATTCTCAGTCCTCATATTATTTAGGAATAATAATACTACCAGCTTGAAAGGATAATTGTGACCATTTAAGGAAATATTGGAATACTCAGAACACTTTTATTGTAAACTGTTATTGTAATTATTTCTTAAACTCAACCTGAATGTCAAAACTTCCCAGGCTGACAGCATGCAAACTTATGGTAATTTATCTCCCTTTGTACTTCAATTGGAGCTTTCAATGAACATTCCTTCTCCATAACTGGGTCTCTGAAGGGAGAAAAGGGGGAATGGATTGGAGGCCCACACTCCTTTTAAATCTAGTTTCTAAGGTCTGAGGACTGAGTGTTAATTATCTTGTATTGTGTGGGTGTCTCCACAGTATCCATCTGAAAAATTAATTTAACTTTTGACCAATGAGAATAATAAGCTTCTCCCTCTTCTAATTTAAGTTTGACAGTAGCTTTGAAAATGTTTGAGAGTTGGGGATCTTAACTAAAGTCAAGCAAACTAATAATTCCTTAAAATTTATGTTATCAAAACAATAGCTTCAGCAGCACAAATTAAAAAATATCAACATATCATTTGGAGCCAGAGATTCATCTCAATAATAAATGAGATTGTAATTTATGGACCAAAAGGAAAGGGAATTCTGCAGCAGTTGAAAATCAGAGAATCTCTGTTAACATCTGTGTTGAGCAGAGCACAAGAAATAAATGGTAGAGTATTAAAAAACTTGAAAGTTACATTTGAGCAAAGATTTGAAGGAGTTGAGAAAGTTGTTCATGCAGATACCTGAGAAACAGCATTCCAAGCATAGAGAATAACCAGTACAAAGACATGGTCTGTGCCAAGTGTGTTTGAAGAACAGCAGGGAGTCAGAGTGGCTGGAGTAGACTGAGGGAGGAAGAAGGCCATAGGAAATAAAATCAAAGAGAATGGAGAGGCTAGATAATGTCTTTAGAGAGCAGTATAATGACTCTACCTTTACTCTAAGTGGATGTGAAGCTCCTGGAGAGTTTGAGTATAGCAGTGCCATGATCTAACTGCATTTTCTAAATATTCGTTTAACTGATATATGGAGAATACACTATAGAGGACCAGGACAGAATCAGGGAGGACAGTTAGGAATCTCTTGCATTAATTGAAGTAAGAGATGACAATGGTTTGGACCAAGGTAAAAAGAGCAGAATTGGTGAAAATATATACAAATATATAATCTATGTGTGTTAATCTATATATAAAAGGCTAAGCGACCGGCCGACTGGCCAACCAGCTGGTAGCTATGACGTGCACTGACCACCAGGGGGCAGATGCTCAATGCAGGAGCTGCCAAGCAACAGCAACTTTGCAAAGCGCCCTCTCAAGCACCCTGTGACCCCCTGAGGGATGTTGGATTGCCGGTTTCTGCCTGATCCCCACAGGCCAGGCTGAGGGACCCCATCAGTGCACGAATCCTCTAGTATATATACACTGAGTGGCCAGATTATTATGATCTCTGAATGCATAATAATCCTCCAGAAAACTAGAGGCCCGGTGCATGAATTCATTCATGGGTGGGGTCTGGCCTGTCTGGCCAGGGGGAGGAGACATGGGCAGTTGGCCGACCTGCCTGCTGGTCGAACTCCTGGTCGAGGAGATAATTTGCATATTAGCCTTTTATTATATAGGATATACACTGAGTGGCCAGATTATTATGCGTTCAGAGATCATAATAATCTGGCCACTCAGTGTATATTAGAGCTATCAGGACTTGCTATTGAATTATATGTTGGATATGAGAGTACTAGAAGCCTCAAGGATAAGTCCAAGACTTTTTTTGTCCTGGACAACTGAAAGAGTGGGGAAAACTAAGTGAGGTGGTGCAGACAAGATCCAGAGTTAGTCTGATTAAGTCTGAAAAACTCATTTAGCATCCATCAGGAAATATCAAGTTGGCAATTAGATATATGAGCTGAGTTCAGGAAAAAAATGCTGGGCTAAAGATATAAATTTTGGAGTCATCATCATATAGATGGTATCTTATGATCTTAGATAAGACTACTAAGGCAATTAGTGTAAACAGACAGAAATAGAATTCAAAGGACTGGGCACATTTTTGGGCATTCCAAAATTAAGATATCAGGGGTATGAGACTGAATTAAAAACAAATGCAAAAAGTAGTCATTCAGGAAGAAAAACACAGAAGAGTATGGTATGCTGGAAGTCAGGTAAAGAACTTGTATCAACCATTGGATTTAACAACATGAAAGTCACTTGTGACTGATAAGCTCAGTCTCAGTGGGGGCAGTGGGTATAGATGGGAAAGTCTTATTAAATGGAATAAGAAACATTACAAGGAGAGCAATTGGAAATACTCAGTGTAGACAACTCAATTAAGGAATCCTATATAATGAAACCCTAATATGCAAATCTACCGAACAGTGGAACGACCCATCACTATGATGCACACTGGCCACCAGGGGGCAGATGCTCAATGCAGGAGCTGCCCTCTGGTGGTCAGTTCGCTCCCACAAGGGGAGCGCCACTCGGCCAGAAGCCGGGCTCACAGCTAGCAAGCACAGCAGCGGTGACGGGAGCCTCTCCCACCTCTGTGCAGCACTAAGGACCCCTTAGCTGTCCCAGACTGCAAGAGGATGCAGACTGAGCTGAGGGTCCCCCACCTCCAACCGCCCCCCAGTGCACAAATGTCATACACTGAGCCTCTAGTTTTCTACAAATGGAACAGAAAAGTAGAGTAGTGGTTGGAAAAGGAATTGGGATCAAGAGAAATTCCATTTTAAGACAAGAGAACAGCAGCATGTTTGTATACTAAGCTAGTAGGGAAAGGGAGAAACTTATAATGTAGAAAAGAGACAAGAAGATTGCAGAAGCCACATCCTTGAGTAGGCATTGGGATGATATCCAACATACAAGTGGAGGAGATGACCCTAGAAAGGAGTTAGCGCAGTTCATCCACAATAAGAAAAGGGAAAGAGAGAGTCCATGAATATAGATGCATGAAGGTAGGATGTGTGATGGTATAAGCATGTGTCATTCTCTTCTGAAGACTTTATTTTCCAAGTAGAAAAGGAAAGGTCCTTATCTGAGAGGTAGAGGAGGGAGGAGGTGCGAGAAGACTGAGGAGAGGGGAAGGTATGAAATGCTTGTTTAGGAGAGAGGGAGAGTAATTGCCCAGGAACACTCAAGCCTACTTAATATTGTATAAAGTGAGTTTACAAGCATGCCTATCAGTGTAGTTGTGTGTTCTCCTGCCACATTTACTGTGCAGAGGCAGAAACAGTTAGACTCAACCAGAGTCAGTCTTTTATCCAGAGAGAGAGAGAGAGAGAGAGGCCTGATGTTAGGATCATGGATATATTAGAAATACCTAAGAGAATGAATGGTAGCATTAGAGTTGAGAATAGGTCATTAGAAGAGATATCAAGTAAATGACAAAGTAGGGTAATGGGAGGGTTATCTTCCTAGATATTAAAACCACCAAAATTAACAACAGTAGTAATTTTGGGAAGAGTGACAGTGAGACAGGATCTAAATTCTTCAGAGAAGGTGACAGTGACCCAGAGATAAGTAAGTGACTAATATAGTAGTGACCTCTTATCTGTGACTTCAGTTTCCATGGTTTCAGCTACCTGTGATCAACAACAGTTCAAAAAAATTAAATACTAGAGGCCTGGTACGTGAAATTTATGCATGGAGGGGGGGTGTCCCTCAGCCCAGCCTGCACCCTCTCCAATATGGGACCACTAGAGGGATGTCCGACTGCCCGTTTAGGGCTGATCCCAGTAGAATTGGGCCTAAATGGGCAGTCGGACATCCCTCTCACAATCCAGGACTGCTGGCTCCCAATTCTCGCCTGCCTGCCTTCCTGATTGCCCTTAACCACTTCTGCCTGCCATCCTGATCACCCCCTAACCACTCCCCTGACAGCCTGATTGATGCCTAACTGCTCCCCTGCCAGCCTGATTGCCCCTAACTGCCCTCCTCTGCAGGCCTGGTCACCCCTAACTGCCCACCCCTAACAGGCCGGGTCCCCCCACAAATGCTCTCCCCTCCAGCCCCCCCCCCCAAACTGCCCGCCCCTGCAGGCCTGATCGCCCCCAACTTCCCTCCTCTGTCGGCCTGGTCATCCCTATAACTGCCCTCCCCTGCAGGCTTGATTACCCCCAACTGCCCTCCCTTGCAGGCCTGGTCCCTCCCAACTGCCCTCCCCTGCTGGCCATCTTGTGGTGGCTATTTGGTGTCCACATGGGGGCAGGATCTTTGACCACATAGGGGCAGACATCTTGTGTGTTGGAGTGATGGTCAATTTGTATATTACTCTTTTATTAGATAGGATAGAGGCACAGTGCATGGGTGGGGGCCAGCTGGTTTGCCCTGAAGGGTGTCCCAGATCAGGGTGGGAGTTCCCTTGGGGCATGGGGTGGCCTGGGCAAGGGGCTTGTGGTGGTTTGCAGGCCAGCCACATCCCCCGGTGACCCAAGTGGAGGCCCTGGGATCTGGGATTTATTTATCTTCTATAATTGAAACTTTGTAGCCTTCAGTGGAGCCAAGCCTCCTGCTTGCTCCGTGGGATTCATTGGGATTTATTTATCTTCTATAATTGAAACTTTGTAGCCTTGAGTGGAGGCCTGGGCCTGCCAGGGTGTGTGGAAAGTTTGGTTTCCTCCATTGCCAGAGAAACCCAAGCCCCCTGCTCACTCCATGGCCACAGCCATCTTGGTTGGTTTAATTTGCATACTTGCTCCTGATTGGCTGGTGGGCATGACTTGTGGGTGTAGCAGAGTGATGGTTAATTTGCATATTACTCTTTTATTAGGATAAAACTACAAAAATAAACAATTAAGTTTTAAATTGTTCACTGCTCTGAGTTAGCATGTTGAAATCTTGCAGTATCCCATGCTGTCCCACCTGGGATGTGAATCATCCCTTTGCCCAGCGTATCCATACTGTGTATACCACCCTCCCCATTAGTCATTAGTAGTCTCAGTTATCAGATTGACTGCCATGGTATCACAGTGCTTGTGTTCAAATAACGCTTATTTTACTTAATAATGCTGCATTAACATAATTTACTACAGTATATTATAGTTGTGCTACTTTATTAGTTATTGTTATTAATCTCTCACTGTGCCTAATTTATAAATTAAACTTTATCATAGGTATGGATATATAAAAAGCATAGTATATATATGGTACTATTCACTTGGTGTCTTGGAACATTGTATACACACACACACACACTCTGAGTGGCCAGATTATTATGATCTCTGAACGCATAATAATCTGGCCGCTCAGTGTATATCCTATATAATAAAAGGCTAATATGCAAATTGTCCCCTCAACCAGGAGTTCGACCAGCAGGCAGGTCGGCCAACCACCCATGTCCCCTCTCCCTGGCCAGACTGGCCAGACCCCACCCATACACGAATTCATGCACCGGGCCTCTAATATATACATACTAGAGGCCCAGTGCACGAATTTATGCACCAGTGGGGTCCCTTGGCGTGGCCTGAGAAATCAGACCAAAACTGGCTCTCCAACAATCCACTAAGGCATTGGTCGGCAGACTCAATAGTCAACAGAGCGGCAAACTGCGGTTTGCTGACCACTGCCCTAAGGGGTCCCGGATTGCGAGAGGGCACAGGCCAGGCCGAGGGACCCCACTGGTGCATGATCAGGGCCAGAGAGAGACCGCAGGAGGGCTCCAGGATGTGTCTGGCCCATCTTGCTCAGTCCCATTTGGCCGGATCTCAGCAGGAAGCTAACCTATTGGTCAGAGCGTCTGCCCCCTGGTGGTCAGTGCACGTTATAGCGAGTGGTTGAGTGGCCTTAGCATATCATTAGCATATTATACTTTGATTGGTTGAATGGACAACCGGACACTTAGCATATTAGGCATTTACTACACACACACACACACACACACACACACACACACACTGAGTGGCCAGATTATTATGCGTTCAGAGATCATAATAATCTGACCACTCAGTGTGCGTGTGTGTGTGTGTGTGTGTGTGTGTGTATCCCATTCATAATGGAGGACAACTGCATAAGGAAAAGTGGATTCTCATCTCTTTGAGAATCTACATTTGTGAGTTGAAAATGTTGATAGTGCTTCCATAATGCAGTTTTTACAAGGATTGAATGAGATGATGCAGGTAGAACATCTGTCACCCATTGGAACTAGCAAAATTCAGATTGCAAAAATGTTATTTTTAAAAGGGGTACCTGTGAGGTTTGGGGTATGTGTCTCAACTAAAGTTGTGGAGTGTGGCTTGGAAGGTTCACTGAGCTCAGGGATAACACAGAAAACCATAATCATCATAATCCCCCAGGATGTTCTGATAAGCCTGGGTCATGACCCTCCTATCAGCAGCTATCCATATTCATGTCATCTCTGGGCTCCAGGTGACATGTGTTCTCTCTGTCTCTTCAAGCCATCTGCAGACGCCAGGCTTGTTGCCTTCCAGCCTAAGTGTCTAATGCATAAAGCAAAAACCTAGCTGCTTGTTCTGGTGTGTCTCCCCAAACCATGCCCAGGCTAGCTAAAAAAAAAAGCCCAGAAAAGTGAAAGTACCTAATGAAATGGTGCCTTATATTCTGAACTGTGCTGAATCAAGAAATGTGCACAGGCTCTAGGGCAGTAGAGTCTGATTTGCTCCTAGCATGGGGAGCCTGGGCCAAGGCCTGTGTCAAGCCCTTTCCACTTCCTTTCTATATCCATCCATGCATTCAGCTCTAGGCAGGAGTTTCCACTAAGAGATGAGGTCTTGTCTAGTTAATAGGGAAGTCAATAATATTCAGAGACTCCTTGTTCTTGAGAAAGCACCAATAAAGTTGATAGATTAGGGGCTGGAGATTGAGGGAAACTGAGTCGTAGAAGCAGGACTGCCAGAGCTGAATAGGTGCATATGATGAAGTGACCCTTCTTGCCCATTTCCTTGAGCTTCCATCTCTGACTCATTGAGGCTCTCAGACTATCTTAGCTGGGACAAGCTCTGAGAAAGTTTTACATAAACTCTTGCACAATCCTGAGAGTGGATCCCTAGCCTCCTCTACCCCCACACTATTCGGTGACCACATTTGCTTTGTTCATTACCAATTTTTTATTCCTAGTATACAGTAGACTCTCAATAAGGAAGGAAGAAAAGATGAAGGAAGGAAGGAAGGAAGGAAGGAAGGAAGGAAGGAAGGAAGGAAGGAAGGAAGGAAGGAAGGAAGGAAGGAAGGAAGGGAGGAAGGAAGGAAGGAGTTGGAAAGGAAAGGAAAGGAAAGGAAGGGAAGGGAAGGGAAGGGAAGGGAAGGGAAGGGAAGGAAAGGGAAGGGAAAGGGAAGGGGAAGGGAAGGGAAAGGGAAGGGAAAGGGAAGGGAAAGGGAAGGGAAGGGAAGGGGAAGGGAAGGGAAGGAAAGGAAAGGAAAGGAAAGGAAAGGAAAGGAAAGGAAAGGAAAGGAAAGGAAAGGAAAGGAAAGGAAAGGAAAGGAAAGGAAAGGAAAGGAAAGGAAAGGAAAGGAAAGGAAAGGAGAAATGAAGGAACGCAGAACACAGCTCTTCATGTCACCACCTGTTCTCTGGGCTATTTGCCAAAACCTAAACGCTGCAAGTATCTTCCCTGAATTTTTCTCCATGGCAATCTGCCTGAGTTGAGCAGTCATTTTTCTTTCTAGCATGTCCGTTCTTCTCCCTAAATTATGTATATAAATGGGAGTCCCCTCTTTTCTGAAAACATTTTCCTGATCCTTTTTTCTTTTTCCTATCTAATAAACATTTACTTACCTCTTCTTTAATGCAAGGGGACATTTTGATGCAGCAGTGCTGGAAGGAGGCAAGAATCATTAATTCAGAAAAATGGCTGAGCTTCTGCAGTTTGTCTGGCTTACATCTATTTGCTGAGGAATCCAAGTTCTGGAAAAGCAAAACTGCACTCCTGTTTATCAACTATCACTTACCAGTCAGGGCTGCTGACACTGATTAGCACTGAAAGGATGTTTGTCTTTTGTGTCCTTTCTGAACAGACTCCGAATGGGTTCATTTTAACTAAGAAATCAACAAGGAAGCCTCCAGGGGAAAACATTTGGGAGGAGTACCGGTATGAGGGTGACATGAAACATATTTTTGTCTGACATATTTTGAATCATTATCTGGAACTGAAGTAGTCTGTCTAGAAGAGAGAGAAGCTGGCCTATCACTAGGAAAGGAAGTCAGCCTCTCAAAAATAATTCCAAAAGGTATACCTAGGGAAGAGAAGAGAAAACTCCAGCGGCAACTTATTAAAAAAGCAAAACCAAAAAAGTCAAGTCTAAAATTGCTTATTCAACAAGCAAGCAATTTAAGAAGCCATGATTTGCCACACAAAAGGATTTGTGGTAAGCAAGACTCCTGTTAGATTTAAATTACATTTGGTTTTTAAATTGATCATTTATAAGCAGGTTTTTCATCATATAAAAAGCACACCTGTGCACATTTTTTTCCAATTTAGCATATCAGCCGTATCTTTTCAATAAACTTCCTGTGAAGAGCAGCTTCTATTATAGACTGGTGGTAAATGAGTGAAGTGTTAGTTTCACTAGCCTTAGAAGTTCATTCCTTGTTACTCCTCCCTTAGAATTGAGCAGGGAGAGCTGCTGCTTTGAAAGAGCCCAGGATGGGCTTTGGCAGGCATCAGAATCGCTTACAGGACAAGGTTAAAAGATTCCTGGGCCTCAGCTCCATGAAGACTGCAACAGGGCCTGGTGTCAGCAGTTTTAGCAGGCATCCAGGCTGACTATGATGCAGGTGGCCCAATGGAGCACATCTTGATAAATCCTAGATTAGAGAAGATGTCTTCTAGATCGTGTCAAGACAAGTTGCCCTGCCTTCTGGATCCAGCACATCCCCTGGGTCTAATGCTCTCCATAAGCTCACAGTTGGTGGATAGTTGCTGATCAACCCTGCTGTGCTGGGCAAGCCCACCTGTGGGGCTCAATATGACACACCCTTGATTTCTCTTTATTCTGTTAGAACGATTACAGGAAGTTATCTATGCAATGCAAGGATTTTGTGGTGGGCGTGCTGGACCTATGCCGAGACACTGAAGAGGTGGAAGCGATTTTAAATGGTGATGTGAACTTCCAAGTCTGGTCTGACCACCACCGTCCAAGTCTGAGCCGAATAAAACTCGCCATTAAATATGAAGTCAAGAAGGTAAGTTTCCCCACTTCTCCTGGCCTTCCCACCTGGCATGGCTGCTGATCTAGCTTTGTGCTCATGTTTATTTTATGTTTATGCAAGGTGACAGTGACAACACCAATTATCCAACTTCTCTCTGGACAGGGAACTGCCCAGAGCCCCTCTCTGCAACTCCCTTCCACATCCCCAGGCTACCAGGAGAGAGAGATCACGATAGTCATACCATAAAAAGGCTTTGAGCCTTGAGAACAAAACAGGATTTTCAGCCTCCAAACCACTGACAGGGACAATGTCACAGTTAGTGTTCCCATCAGCAAGCAAGCCAATTTGAGGGTTTTCATGGGAAACAAATTACTCAGGCTGTGCAATAGCATGTACTGCGCTTTCTTCATGTGCCTGGGGACCCCTTGTGTAGAAAATGTTTTAGTGTAGAGGCTTTGTGGAATCCATGATTCTGGGAGGCTTAGAGGAATTGCACTCCTCAGGCTCATGAAAGTCCACAGTAGAAAGCTCCAGTTGACTTTCACAAAGCAAGCTTATTTAATGGCTACTGGCACCCAGTTGCACTCATACCTACAGTGGCTGGTCAGATCAAGGTCCTAAGAAGCAAAACTCAATTATGGTTCCAATTTAGATATACTCTGAGTTCTTTAGAATCTGCTCTTATGTTAGATGACATCATTCATCCTGATGAAAACGGCAGAGCTCCAAAGATCAAAGATCCAAAGATGTCTTTAAATATCAAAGTGCTTTCCACATATGCAGGATGGCTGATCAGTCTTTCGGGGTAGGCTGGGGGTGGGGGGGGGAAGGGTGTTTCCCCCAGGTATTTCACAGGATCAACACTGGGCATATTTTCAATGTCCCAAAACAGCCTCTGGGCATTTCTACTCTTGATTGTCTTAATTTGTGAGGGGTGAATTTTATGAGGAAAGTTCCACACATATATCTGTAGAACTCATCTAGAGATAGCTTCTAAATTTGATAAAATCTTCTTGCCCTTTTAATAATAATCAAAAATCAAAAATTCGAAGAAAAACATTTTTTAAAAGACTCTGAGTCCCAAATATATGTAGATAAAGCAGGAAAAAGGTGGTCTTAGATAAATATTAGAAAGTATAGAGTGATGGGTGGAGAGGAGTCAGGCTACAATTTGAATTTTCTTAGCTCAAGGAAACTCACTTTTTAGCCTATCCCAAGAGCTCACTGAGGCTTTTCATCAAAGCACCACCATCTCTCCTGAAGCTGCTGACACATTCTCGGCCTTGAAGTTCAAACACACCCTGCTGTGGGACTGGAAATGGTAAGGATGAGCTTGAGTTTTCAGAACCATAAGCATTTCTTGCCTTCACCAAGCCAAGCATACCCCTGCTTCCCAGCACAGAAAAAACGCAAAGTATTGGAGATGGTTAGCATTTGCAGATTAAAGAACAGTTTTGGCTATTCAGGAGCAATTCCAACAGCCCATAAATGCAAACATTCACCATTTTTCTGAAATATAAATCCAAATATTTTAGCAAAACTGTCACTGAAGGTAGATCAATCAACTAGTCCAGAAGTATGGCCACTACCTCATAGCTACATGTTCCCTCTCATTGTCAACTACAAAATGGGCACAGTGATGAGCAAGAAGAGAAAGTGAATTACTCCATGAACATGACGATTCCAGTCAGAATAAAGAGGTTTTATGAGGAAAATCATTTACTCTAGTGGTATTCACCAATTAGGGCAGGAAATATCCATCATGAATGACAAGTGTGTGCTGCAGTCCACAATTAAGACAATGATAAACGGCCTGCACAAAAAGTCAGCCTTGCTCACTCAAAGACCTCCCTCCATCAAAGCACCACCGTCCCAAACCATGTATGTCATCAGCCAACAGTAAACAGACTCACAGGTTTCCTTGACATTTATTCTACTATGATTTACCAGTGAAAATACCTAATATTAAAGATTTATTAATAATATAATAAGATTTCAGTTTTAATTTATGAGCTTTCGCATGCTTGCCTGGACACAGTCTACTCCTGGGTCTTTGAGTTATGAAATGACTAGCACCAAGGCCTACTTACAAATACACTGCCTTTCACACCTGATATACATATGAGTCTGGAGGCTAAAATATAAAACTGCAAAAAAATTCCTAAGGCTTGGCCCACATGATATAAAAAGCAAACCATTAATTCAGTGATTAAACTAGTTGTTCTTGGCAGTTTCATGGGCTGCTAATAGGTATGACTTTAAGAAAAAGTTTTGTGTTCAACTAAGTCAAATAGATTTATTTTCTTAAAGACATTGGAGAGCCTTTAATATGCACTGCTACTCTAAAAGAAGGCAACAATATGTATACTTAACCACAGAACTATTTCTCGTGGAATATCTGATGAAACTAGCTGTCCATGTAACAGTCTGGAAAATTCTAATATAGAATCAGCCTAAATACCTATGAAGTGCATAGATCTGAATGAAGTGGGTGCTGCCCTGTGGCTGGTACTGTGACCTGGATCCTGTCTTCACTTCCATGTTTGCCTCTATTCAGGCACCATCTTCATGTCTAGTCCCCAGGCTGGCTCAGTCATAATGTCAGCCCCTGTTAGATAAAGACAATCACCCCACTATGGCACAGGGATCACCTGGTAAAGAGGAAGGAATCATGAAGTGGGTGTCAGGAGATTTCTAGCATGATTCTTACACTTACTAGCCATGTCCTCTTGGGCAAGTCTTTGAAGCTCTCTGGGCCTTATTTCCATCTGCAAAATGGGCATATAACTTTTTGCTTCACAGAGTTTTCTGTGAACTTTGAAATAATTGATAGGAAAGGAAATGCTCTAGAAACTCTAAAGTTCTGTGCAATTCCACAGGGAAGCATCAGTGCTAACATTCAGTAATGTCCCTTTCCTTGGGACTACAGTGGTGCTTCTGTCCCCAGATACATTCCCTAGCTTATCCTTTGATATCTCCCCAGAGAATGCTAGAAATGTCCCCGTGTAAGGACATCATCCTTATAGCCTCCTGAAACGACCAAAGGCCTTAAGGGGATGTGGTTGTTCTTCACAACTTCTATTCTAAAAGGGTCACTCAGGCCCCAGCCAGTTTCACTCAGTGAATAGAGCGTTGGCCTGTGGACTAAAGGGTCCCAGGTTCAATTCCAGTCAAGGGCACATGCCTGGGTTACAGACTTGATCCCCAGTGTGGGACATGCAGGAGGCAGCCAATCAGTGCTTCTATCTCATCATTGATGCTTCTCTCTCTCTCTCCCTCTCCCTTCCTCTCTGAAATCAACAAATACATCTATATATATAAAAGCTTAAGCAACCAGCCGACCTTTTAATGGCCAGACCAGTAGCTATGACACACACTGACCACCAGGGGGCAGACGCTCAATGCAAGATCTGCCCCCTGGTAGTCAGTGCACTCCTACAGGGGGAGCGCCACTCAGCCAGAAGCCCTGAGCCAGGCTCACAGCTGGCAAGCACAGCGGCAGTGGCAGGAGCCTATCCCGCCTCTGCAGCAGCACTAAGGATGTCCAACTGCCAGCTTAGGACCGCTCCCCACAGGAAGCGGGCCTAAATCAGCAGTCGGACATCCCCCGAGGGCTCCTGGACTGCAAGAGGGTGCATGAATTTTGTGTACTGGACCTCTAGTATATATATAAAAGGGTCACTCAGCCTCCTCAATAACCCAAGTGGATGTGACATCTGAAATATTAGCCACTGTATTTGGAATGCAGTGTTGAGAAGTGGCTAAAAGGGTACTCTGAGGTTAATCCTGGTCCAACTACTTATTAACAGGGCCACTGGAGCAAGTCACTAGCTTCTCTGCCTCCATAAAATTTGGATAATGATGCTTACTTCATAGGATTATGGGGATCAAATGGGATAAAGAATGTGCCTTGAATAGCCTCAGGCCTCACAGCCTGTGGGTATAAATGAGGAGTGTTAATGCACACATTGCACTAGCTTAGAGTCAATGTCCACACTACTTAAGACATTTCTGTTACTCATTTCAGTCCATTCCAGCTTTTAAAGGCACAGTCCCTTCAAGAATTCATACTTGCCTCATGAAGAAGCAAGGATGCTTCTCTCCCCATGCTGAGTCAGAAGCGACTCCACTGTGTCTCATGCATAAAGGAAACAATTCCTCCAGCTTTGGCCTGCAGCCCATACACACACACACACACACACACACACACACACACACACACATATATATATACACACACACATATACACACACAACACACACACTATACACAGGCCTTAGTCTTCCCCATCAGGGTCCATCTGAGTAATAGACATCTTGCTGTCTTCTCTATTTCTATCTATCTCTGTCTTCAGGAAACCATACCCAAACATCCTTCTTAAAAGCCCTCTTCTCACCCTGCATACCAACTCTGAATAAATGCTTAGGGGAATTCCAACCCCACCAACTGGGACGACCCAACAGTCTCTGAATCTGTTTAGGTTCAGCTGGGCCCAGGCTGCACCCATAAAGGGAGCCCAGTGTCTGGCACATGGTCACAACTGAGTGACCAGTCATAGAGACCCAGACACAATCCTTGGTGCTCTTATTCAACTTGTCTGAGGACACACATCGGGACCCTTCGTTTTCATTCCTCCCTCTCTCTCCTCTTTATTGCTTCTTCATCTCTACACTTGCATTGTTATTTTCCTACTACATCATTCCTCCCTTCTTCCTGACTCCAAGTCTCTCTTAATGAAGATCAGGTGAATCTCCTATTCACCAAAAGAACTGTGTAGGCATTGGTCCTCCAGGCTCAACTGCCAAAGAAGAGTGGGACAAAGAGACCCAGAAGGTCCTATTTTACACAATAGAGGCCTTAACTCCATCTTTAAAGGAGATGCAGGCCACTCTGGACAGAACTAAGCAAGGTCCAATAACAAAAAAAAAAAAAAAAAAAAGGAAAACATAAATATCTTCTCCAAAGTTATTACTCCCATTGCAGAAAGCATGTCTCTTTTATCAGGCAATATCACTAATATGGGTGGTTAATTCAATCTCTCACCATCTATGAGCTCTACAGACCCTGATCAGCCTGTTGGGGATTCTGAACAGAATAAAACACAGCCTTGCCCTCAAAGAGCCATCAGTTTTGGGTAAGGTAAAGACAAGTATGCTATGACTGTAGCAGCAGTAGCCTCTGCACTTCACTAGCTAAGAGTTCATAGCAAGTTCTTTCGCACTTCCAGGGGGCCCCAGGTCTAGCATCTTGGCACATGGCTTGATTTGGGGAATCTAATCATGGTGTCATCCAGCTTTCCTTCCAACTGATGAGACTCCCCATGTCTCTCAAGAGGCAGCTCCACTCCACCGAGCCTTCCAGTCTCTAGAATTTCAGAGGTGCCCTTTCCTGACTCTGCCAAACTCCTCGTGATTCCTGGCTCAGAAAGCTAGTCTCCCATGAAATAAAATATCTGTGACAGGACCATGGGAGAGGAGAAAAATTGCAGGGAGAAACTCTCTTAGCCCTACTCAGTAACACAGTTCCCTTTCTTCACACTGTTGTACTAAGAAAAGTGAGTTTTGCTCAATTACTCAGTCATCATTTAACAAACACTCACTGATTTCTGCTATACCACCAGCTCTGTGCTGAGCACTTGGGAGAGTGAGTAGACCAAGACCCAGGCCTTGCCCCTGAAGGGTTCATCATTTCATCCCAGGGTGAGAGATATGTTTGAACAAAGGTTTTCAATCCTATCTGACTAAGGCAAACAGGGATGGAATGGGGGCAGCATGGAGGCCAGAGGAAGCACTGACAAGCTCAGTCTGACCTCAGAAAATTTTTCTCAGAAGGAGAAATCCTTCAGCCAGGGCTTAAAGGATGAGAGGTGCTGAATGAGATGGTAACTTAGGCACCAAGAAGTGAGGGAGGACAACTTAGGCAGAGAGAGGTGCAAGTTGAAAAGTCACAGATACTGGAGTGAGAAAAGAGTGGCATGTGTATGGAACATGTTTAGAGGGAGATGTTTCCCTGTAGCTGCATCACTGTGGAAAATAAACAGACTGGAAAGCTTGTCACAACCAGATCCTTGAGGGAACTGAATGCTCTGCATAGACACTTGATCCTGCCAGCAGTATCCAACAGATTTTTCTAATATGATGGAAATCTTCTATTTTCTACTTTCTAATAAGGTAGCCACTAACCTCATATGGTTATTTAGCACTTGAGATAAGCTAATGTAATTATGGAAATGAATACTTAACTATTTTTAAATTAATTTAAATTTTAATAGCCACATGTGGCCAGCAGTTACCAGAGTGGCCAGCATGGCTATATATATTCTCATTCAAGCTTCAGTAAGCCTTCACTGAGCGACCACAAAGTGTGCTGTGCTTATCACTGGGGACACAGTGGTGAATAAAAATGGCATGTCAGCCATAATATTAATCAAAACTTCACACCAATAAGTTATAAAACTGCAATTGAAGTAGGCATTATAAAATGGAAAAACATGATATTGTAACTTCTAAAGGTAAATGTGACATAATAAGGGAGGTCAATGAAGGTTCCTCTGAGGAACTCATGCTTGCTCTAAGAAAAATTAACCAGAGGTGGGGAGAACATTTCTGGCAGAAAAAGAAAAGATGTTCAAAGCATGTTCAAAGGTGGGAGGAAATACAGCATATAAGAGGAACTGAAAGAAGGTTAATGTGGCATAATGAGAGCACATGAAGAAGAGTGGGGTACGGGATGAGTCTAAAGAAGCAGACAGGGACCAGACCATGCAGAGGCTTGTAGACAAGGATAAAAGATTTTGGCTTTGTTCTTCTTTTAAGATTAGGAAGCCATCTGAGGACTTTAATCAGAAGTGGCTGTAACGATTAGGATAGATGGAAAGATAGCTAGCCCTCTGATAAAGGCTGGAAGGCAAAAGGGGTAGATATGGATGCAACGTATTTATTGGGCAAAGGGACAGGATATTAATCAAGGTAGGTGAAGCTAAGCTGTGTTGACAAGCAAAACCAAAGTTGTAGTGGCTTTTAACAAAAGGAGGTTTATTTATTGCTTGTCTTATTTCCAAATGGGAACAGAATTCACTGAGGAACCCACGCTAAAGAATGGCCACCATCTCAAATGCTTCCACCCTGCCAAAGGAAAGTCCAGCTCTGGAGAGGTTCACACAGCAATCAATGTTGTCACTTGGTAGTGACACACAGTTTCTGCTGACAACTTGTTGTCAGCAATTAATCACATCATTCACTCCACCAGATGTAGGGCCAGGAACTATAACCCTGCCATACATTTGAAGGGAGAGAAAAATTAAGCCATTTGGCAAATAGCAATAATGACTACCAAAAGGAGAAAAGTTGAGGGAATTCATATTAATAGCCTTAACTTCTCTGCAAATAGGAAGCAGAATCACCTTCTGATGTAGAAGGCAGACTAAAAACAGTAAAAAAAAAAAAAAAATGTTTTTTCAGGAAAAATTCGGTGGGAGATGAGACAGCTGAATAGCCAGCCAATACGAGATTGTAAATTCTTGGGAAATAGCCTATGTTCTGAATAAAAATGGAAAATCTCTACCAAAAAAAAAAATGGTTAACACTCCAAGGCAGTGTGTTCCATGAACCTCAATTTTCTGCTGTCAACTTCATTTCAAGATCCTTTCATAGATATGAGATCCAGAAGTGCATAAAGTGTGCCCCTGGGGCCAGCACCCAGAAGGTTCCCCTCAGAAAAGAAAGCCAAGGAGGGAGGGACAAGATTAGAAGCACAGGACCAGTAAAAAAAGGGGGGGGGGGCTGGGGACACCAGGGCTTTCTAGAGGACGTCTGAGAGGTCAGTCTGAAGCTCACATGCCCTTAGCAGACATTCTCCCACTGTGTTTTCCTACTGAGGCATCATTTGAACAGATGCTCAGAGTTAAGAAGATCAGAATTGTCAGAAACACAGTCTGGCTGGTCAGGCACTACCCCAAACTTCACTGCAGGATGCCTGCTAGCTGCCAAGCACTGTAAGAATCCACTGGTGTCAAAAGCATCCATCATTGTCTTCTCTGGGATTCCTCTCAGCACTTCTGTGACTCCAGCCTTGGCACATGGCACAAAAATAATCAATATCCATTAATCTCATGGCTAAGAGGGGCTATCTTCTGTATAAACAAATAAGATTGCTTTTTCAAGCAACAAATCTTAAGAAGGATTAATCCAAGTATATATGTATCCTTTTTCTGCCTGGAAAAGTATCAGGAGAAGAAAAATAGAACCTGTTGGGCAATAGTATAATGTTGTGGCTCAAAGCCTGACTATACATGTTCAAATCCCAAGTCCTTCATTTTTTCTACTAGATACATGACTACAGAGGAGTTATTTCTCCCTGAGCCTCAGTTCTCTTGTCTGTTTAATGGGAACAAATAATAGTACCTAATAATAATGTTAGTTAACACAAGTAATGTAGCTAGAACATGGTAAATGCATACTAAATATTACCTTATAGAAGTTGTTTGCCATGTTGGCTTTATAAGCAGAACTCCCCTTAAGACTAGGGTTTTTCAACCTCAGCACAACTGACATTTGGGGCCAGATAGTTTTTTGCTGTGGGCACTGTCCTGTACATTATACGATATTTAGCAACATCCCTAATCTCTACCCATGAGATGTCAGTAGCACCCTCCCCCAAGTGTGTCAACACCAAGAATGTTTCCAGACACACCATCTCTGATGTACCTGGGGGGAGGGGGAAGGATAGTATCATCCATTGTTGAGAATCTCTAGGTTAGTTTTCAGGATCTGGGTCATAAACCCTTAACTGCTAACCCCTAAGGACAAAGATTATAATTCTCCAAAGATGCTCTGCATCTCTCTAGACCAAATGGAAGTTTAGATCAAACTCAAACTCATATTCTCTAGAAAAAAAACTAAATTCTCAAACTTAGCTACACAACAGAACCACCTGGGAGCTTTGTAAAAAACACCAATGTCGTTTGACCCACCTACAGAGTTTCTAATCCAATTCTTCTGGGTGGGATCCTGGGGATTGTGTTTTTTAAAGGCTCTCTGATTATTCTAATTTTTGTAAAGTCTAAGCTCCTAAAAGGTGGGGCCTCCCCTCATTCATCTTGGTCTTTGAAGACAGACTGAGTGGTAAGTAAATGAATAGATGGGTGTAAAGAATAAAGCGATAGACTTTAATGCTTCTTCAAATACCTATAATATCCCCTAGAGCAGTGAGTCGGCAAACCGCCACATGCGGCTCTTTGGCCCCTTGAGTGTGGCTCTTCCACAAAATACCACGGCCTGGGCAAGTCTATTTTGAAGAAGTGGCGTTAGAAGAAGAAGTTTAAGTTTAAAAAATTCGGCTCTCAAAAGAAATTTCAATCATTATACTGTTGATATTTGTCTCTGTTGACTAATGAGTTTGCCGACCACTGCCCTAGACATTAAAAATCAATGTGCCCTAGCTGGTTTAGCTGAGTGGATAGAGTGTCGGCCTGCGGACTGAAGGGTCCCCGGTTCTATTCCAGTCAAGGGCACATGCCCATTAGGGGACATGTAGAAGGCAGCCAATCAATAATTCTCATCGTTTATATTTCTATCTCTCTCCCTCTCCCTTCCCCTCTGAAATCAATAAAAAAAAAAATTTTTTTTTTTAATGTAACAGAATTATGATGATGTTCCAGGCTGCCTTTAGAGTATGGAGCCGTCATCTCCATTCCATCCACTGCTGACCTGTGTCCCTTTTGGTTTGTAACTCTGGAAAAGAGCTCTTCCTATCCAGAGAAGCACTGATGCTGGTTCTGGCCTACCATTCTTAGTGATGGAGCAGAGAGCTGGATGGCTCTCAGGGTGACCCTGTGCCATTAGAGAGCTATGGAGCCTTTGTCCTCCAGAGTGGAGCTCAGATCACTGAGTGCTCCACAGTGGGTCCCAGGAGTCTCCCTCCACTCACTAGCCTGAATTGTGCAGGCCCGACAACACACCCTGCCTCACTCAGCTTTGAGAGAAAAGCAGAGCACCTGATGCCTCCTTTCTGCCTTTCCTCAGGCCTGCTGCTGTGAATCATCTGACACAACTTCCTCTAAAGAGCAGTTACTGCATATTTGGAAGAAAGATTTCACATCCTCAATGTATGGGCTGTCACAACAGAGCAGAAAACTACTGCCTTTTTGGTTATTGTGCAGCTCTTTCAATATATAAATATTTGCATGAATGGATAATCCTTTAAAATGTTTTTCTTCTTCTTGATTGTCATGTTCCCTAAACCGAGTAGCCTTAGCTTGTGTAACTGTTGTTTTATTCATGTGTTGCTGCATTTGTTAAGATAGTCAGAGCCAGATTATTATATCCTGATTTGAGAGTTAAAAAGAAGAGAGGAATGTGAAGAGCATTCAAGGGAGGAACATAAATCCCCAATGCTCCCAAGATTAGATACAAATCAGATATACTTATTAGCCCAAAATGCAAAGAACAAGAGCCATTTTCAAATTGTCTCTTTTACCCCACAGTCAAATGATCTTCGAAATTACAATTCCCCCACACCAAGGACCTGTGTCTAACTTCAATAATTAAGCTAAAGACCAACTACACATTTCTGTAGTGAATGCTCCTATATGGATTCTGAGTCTTAATGGCTATTTGATCTTTCATATATTTCTCCCATGATATACATAACGCATTATTCTTTTATCAGCATTCATCTGCCTAAGGTGACTTGCTAATTTCTTGATGGCAGGGAGTCTTGTAAGTAGAATTATGATGAAAATCTTTGCTTAATAGAGATCTTTCATTTTTACAATATAGCCATAGTCATATCGCACTTGGATGATTGCAATAGCCTCTAACTGGTCTACCTGCCTCTGCCCTGTCCCTCCCCTCCTCTTCTCCAACCTGCCCTCCCACACATACACACAAACAACAGTCAGAGCAATTTTTAAGTAATTGGATCATGTCATGCCCCTGTTTAAACCTTTCATCTAAAAGTGAACAAGACAGGCACAGTCCCTGCCCTCAGGAAGCTCCTGGCCTAATTATCTTCACTGCTAGAAGCAGTCTGAAACAAGGGTCCTTGTGCAAGTCAGTGATCTCCGCAGAAACCTGCAATGAAAGGCAGAAACAGGATGGGGCAGGAGAAGCTAAATTGAGATGCAGTTTCAGTTAGGCCTACCTTCAGTCTCATTTCCTGAGTGTGAGGAACACTACAAACAATGGCCCACATGGAGGCAAAGGGACTAGCCTTTTGTACACCTGTATCACTCAGTTATTAGTTGCAGGCTACCCCCAAGGAAAGGGCATAACTTCTCAGGCATTTCTGGGCAAAGTAGCTCCCAGTTGCTGAGGGGACTTTATAGATGACTAGAGGCCCGATGCATGAAAATTCATGCAAGAGTAGGCCTCTTGCACCGGCTTCCTTCCAGCACCTGGGACCTGGGCTTCCCTCCTCCGGCTACCCACAGGCACCCAGGACCCCAGCTGGCTTCCCTTGGGCCACCCACAGGCACCCAGGACCCCAGCTGGCTTCCCTCCAGTCCCAGCTTTGTCAGGAAGGATATCCAGAATGACATCCAGAAGATGTTTGGTCTAATTAGCATATTACCCTTTTATTATTATAGAGGTACATCAGGACATCTGTTTCTCTATTTCCTAAACACTCCACACTAGTTCCCACCCCAGAGAAGTTACTGATCCCTTTCCCTCGATTCTCTACTAGTTGGAGCCTTCTCATCATTCAAAACTCAGATTAATTGTCTCCTTCACGGAGACCCTCCTGGCTACCTTATCTGAGTGTGGCTACCATGTTGCTACCTCCCTCATCAGCCAGTCTCTACCCTAGTGTCCTCTTTTGTAGTAAATATCATTTGTTTCATATGTTTATGTATTGTCTATTTCCCCCAACACAATAAACTCTGTGGCAGCAGTTCACCACTGTAACCCTAGCCTAGAGCAGACCCAGACAAGTAGAAGATTCTTAAAAAAATATTTTTTGAACTTGATAGCAGAATGAATGAATGCACACTATACCTGAGTTTTCCTGCAGTTCTTATTTTTCTGAAATACAACAAAATCCCACATTCAGGGTGAAATGCATTCCTAAATGCTCTTGAGGAAACTCTCAAAAGTTCTCTTGAAAATAAAAATGAGATAAATAGGAAAGTAGCCCATGATAAGCTACTGATAAGCTAGGCATTACTTTTATCATTTTTTAAAATTTTTTATTGATTTCAGAGAGAGAAAGGGAGAGGGAAAGATAGAAACATCAATGATGAGAAAGAATCATCAATCAACTGCCTCCTGCATGCCCCCTACTGGGGTTTGAGCCTGAAACCCTGGCCTGTGCCCCATCTGGGAATCAAACTGTGTCCTCCTGGTTCATGGGTGATGCTCAACCACTGAGCCACACCACTGGGCTATTTATATCATTCTTCAACTCCTACAACTACTGGTGTCCAAGGCCATGGAAACTCAGATAAAGACTGATGGCCTAATTTTGTTTAAAAGGAAGAAAGTATGGGAGGAGGAGAGAAAGAGAGGAGAGATCATTTAAATACAAAATACCATTGTTTGATTAATAAAATTGGCAATAATTTGGTCACAAATTGCATCCTGAAGAAACTACAAATTAATTTTATACTAAATATCCTATCTAATAAAAGAGTAATATGTAAATTGACCATCACTCCATCACAAAATGGCTGTACCCACAGCTGAGGCCAAGTTCCCATAAGGAGCCTTAAAAAGCAATCAGACAGGACCTGAGGCTATGCCCTCCCCTGCCCCCGTGGGGCTTGACAGGGCTTGACAGGGGACCTCAGGTCGTGTCTCCCGTCCTGGCATCAGGCTGGGGGACCCCCGGCCACGCCTTCTGCCTTGACACCAGGCTGGGGGACCTCAGGCCACACCCCCCCACCCGGCGAGGCTTGACAGGGGACCTGAGGCCGTGCTCCCTACCCTGGCATCAGTCTGGGGACCTCAGGCTGTGCCCCCTGCCCTGGTGCCAGGCTGGAGGACCTCAGGCCTCGCCCCCTGCCCTGCAGGAATTGATGGGGAACCTCAAGGTGCACTTCCCGTCCTGGTGCTGGGCTAGGGAAACTCAGGCCACACCCCCTGCCCCAGCACCATGCCAGGGGACCTGAGGCTGCGCCCCCCTGCCTGGCTGGGCTTGACAGGGGACCTCAGGCCATGCCCCCAACCCAGCAGGGCTTGATGGGGGACCTTAAGGTACACCCCCAGTGCTGGGTTGGGGGAACTCAGGCTGCGCCCCAGCTCAGCGGGGCTTGACAGAGGACCTGAGGCTGCGCCCCCTTCCCGGTGCTAGGCCAGGGGACCTGAGGCTGCACCCCCCTGCCTGGTGGGGCTTGATGGGGGACCTCAGGCCATGCCCCCAACACAGCAGGGCTTTACAGGGGATCTCAGGCCATGTCCCCCACTTGGCAGGGCTTGATGGAGGACCTCAAGGCATGCCCCTGCCCCGGTCTGGGCTGGGGGACCTCAGGCCATGCCCCCCATCCTGGCATTGGGCCAGGGGACCTGAGGCTACGGTCCCTGCCTAGCAGGGGTTGACAAGGGTGGGACTGGCCGGGTCTCAATCTAGCCCAATGTGGGGGGAGGGGGCGGCTGGGTCTGGGTCTCACACAATTTTGAGGTGCATGTGGGTGGGTGGGGACTTGACTCTGGGTCCCGTGGTGTGCCCCAGACTCTGACAGGAGGAAGGTTTTCATATACATTTTACTAATTTTCTTTCATCTCTGACACTTCTATTATAGAGAAAGGGCAAATAGCAATAGTAAATTATTTCCTCTAATTAATCCCCTTTTAATGTGCATGAATTTTGTGCACTGGGTCACTAGTTCTATAATAAACCCATCTGATATGTCATCTGACTGCTTTGCTTGCTACCCTCCTGATGCATATTAACTCTCACCAAACAGGCAGACTTGCAAGCTTGAAGGAGGGAATACTCATGTGACACCTATTAGCAGCTAAATCTGTGGACATAAAAAGATAAGTGGGATCCAACCCCTGCCATCAGGAACTTACATCCCAAAGGGCTACACAGACTGAACCCAACAAGGAAAGCAAAGTGTAATTCAGGTAAAAATTATGTGGAAAACCTTCAAGGAGAAAGAAGAGGCAGCTTCTGAGTCAGAGTCTGAAAGGCAGGTCAGAGCTCAAAAGAAAGAGAATGTGAAGACATTGCCAATGGAGAAAACAGTGGGAGAAAGCACAAAGGTGTGACAATGCTTGGAGAATTACAGAAGGCTGATGAGGGCATTTAGGAAGATAGGAGGCTGAGGAAAAGAAGAAAAATGAGGTGGGGGTCAGAAGCCTGGGGGTGGAGGAAACACGACCTGCTGGGGAAGCGGGGAGGCTGTGGTGGGCTGTGGTGGGCCATGGGCTGTGAAGATGTGCTGAAGGACCTTCAGACAATAAATTCCGTAACAGAAAAAGAACCCTTGATAAGTGTACCTACATTTTTATTGCACAAACAGTATTATAACAACAAAAATATTTAAAAGGCAAAGAATCATCTACAATCATATGCCCCATGTCAGTTTTCATTTGTTTATATCCTTCCAATTCTTACCCATGTGCAGACATGTATCTACATATTTACACTTATAGATTAAACTAGAGGCCTGATGCACAAAATTCATGTACTCAGGGGGCGGGGGGTCCCTCAGCCCAGCCTGTGCCCTCTTGAAGTCCAGGAGCCCTAGGGGGATGTCGGGCCTAAGCCAGCAGTCGGACATCCTTAGTGCTGCTGCGTTAGTGGGAGAGGCTCCTGCCACCACCGCTGTGCTCACCAGCTGTGAGCTTGGCTTGTGGCTGAGTGGCACTCTCCCCTCCACCCCCCCCCCCCCTCCGTGGGAGCACATTGACCACCAGGGGGCAGCTCCTGCATTAAGCGTCTGCCCCCTGGTGGTCATTGCACATCATAGCAATTGGTCATTATGCCCTTGGGTCTATTTGCATATTAGCCTCTTATTATATAGGATTATTCTGTGATCACCTAGCATCAGAAGGTAAGCATTTTACAAATTTTTTAGTAATTATTCTTTTTCTGCCAGCATAAGATTGATGTGACATTATTTACATACCTTCTCTACTGGTGAATAATCACTTTTTATACATATATATATTTTACTATTATCATCACACAGCACTTTCTTTCCTTCGTTTCTACTTGCTAACACTGAATTTCTGAGAGTGAGGCTACTAGGTCAAAGAACACAAATATTTGTGAAACACATTGCAAAATTGTTTTCTCAAATGGTTACACTATTTTTTATATCAACAGTATTATACAATTGAACTGGTTTCATCAGTACTTTGCAAGCATCAGATATTATTAGTATTTTTCCCTCTAATTCTGTCGATGTAAAATACTATATTATGCATATTTTAAATGCTTTCCTTTGATCACTAGGAAGATGCACATTTTCTCTGTGAATTCAGCCTGCCCATAGCCACTCACTACACCACACCACCACCACCCTTTAGCATTTCTGAACTGAAGCCTTGATCTTTTCCATGTTGATTACTACAGCACTTGGGTATTAAGAGAACTTTCCACCCATTTGTGTCCAAGTCAGCAGTATTTCATTGCTGTAGGCAGCCTTGCCTTCATTAGACAGTTCTAGTAGCATGAGAACGGGACTAGCTAAGATGCTATTTGGAAGAGTCCAGTGAGAGGTGATAAGGGCCTAAAGTGAGATGGTGTCAGTGCTCATAAAAGAAAGGAATCTCTGTAATGGTCATTTTGGAGGTGAAAATAGGACTTTGCAACATAGGGCAAAAATTCAATCTAGAAGCTTCTGCGAGGGTCTGGCCTACCAACCACAAGATAGATAGCTTTACTCATATTTCTAAGTTGTCCTAACAGAGATTCATTTAGGTACGGAAGGGAACTGCAGCCCATTTAGGAGCCTGGAGAACTTTGTGGTATGATAGGGCAGTGCAGAGCCCTGGGCCCACATGGATGAGGAGAGGACAGGGACTGGGAGAGAAGAAGGAGAGAAGAATCAGGACTTAAGAGAGATGCTCAAAAAGAAGGTGCTGTAGAGTAGCTCTCTGAGTGCCAGCTCTATCCCTGCTCTTCCCATGCATGCTAGCCACATCCTCATAAGCAGCTTCAGGCATGTTTCCCCTGATGGAGGGAGAGCAAGTCATGGGAAGTTAAGAAGCTGGTCAGAAGCAGAGCAGACTCCAACTTACATCTGTGGTCCCAAAGCCTCTGTTCTTAACTATCACACTGTGCTGGGACCAGAGGACCAAGACCAGCTCTCCCTGCCTAGCAGGCTGCCAGAGGAATTCCCAAGCAGGGAGGCGGAGGGCAAGTGAACCACAGAGCTGGGCACTCTTGCTCAAGTCCACATGTTCAGTAAACCAGACCTTCAACTAACCTTCTTATCCAGTTTCTCCAGGTTATTTTTAGTTGACACAAAATATTGATTTTCTAATAAAGATCCTCATTCAATGGGCAAGAAGTTGTTAAAATGTTCATTAATTTGGAATCTGTGTTCAGTAACCATTAGGCTGAAATTTAGTAAAATTAAGACCCCTTAAGGAGGATTTATAAAGACAAAGTTCCGTCAACCAAATCCATTAGCACCAGTTACATACAGATCCTTGGCTAACAACAGACCACTGTGCAGAGAAAACTGGCAGGGGACATATGCATGTACATAATGATCTTTTATAATAATAATTGGTTATTATAGTTATAAAAAAGGCACACATATTCTGAAGGTTCTTTACACGGCTGTTAAGGACTTCTTACTAAAGTAATTGACTCCCAGATAATCAAAAGACGCATATTTCTGCTGAAATACAGACCTTTCAACATGCGGCACAAAGATTCCTTGTGGAGTAGTGGTTAGAATCGTGAGCTCTGGAGTCAGGCAGCCTGAAATCGCCTTAAGCAAATCACTTAACCTCGCTTTTCCTTTGTCTCTAAACTGGGGGCCAGAATACTTGCCCTATAAAGTTCTGGCACATAGTAAGTACTGGGTAAGTGTGGGCTACTGAAAAATTACAAACGTATCTTTCAGGAATTATTCTGAAATGGAACAGGTACTAGTTGGGACACTGGCTACATGCTATCTGGGCCACAGGAAAGTCACAGCCCACTCCAAGTTCTTACTCTATTACTAGAAAAAAAATTATCTATTTCTAACCTTAATCTGTTTTGTTGAAAATATTATTTTATATTATTTATTTAAATGAGGCATGAGGCCCATCAGCCACAAGTTTGACATGCTTGCTAGGTGCAGAGAATACAATTAATAAAAACAAAACAGGCAAGAACCCCTTCCCTCATAGAGCTTCCAACAAAGCAAGATCTCTGGGCTGAACTGGCATTGGAACCCTCCCTTTCTACAAAGTTCCCCAGCGCTCTGCAATGAATGACCCCATTTCAGGGTCTTTGTACCTCCTAGGTATACAGCTCAAATGGAATCTGATGTCAACACCCCATGGGTAATTCCCAAAGCCCACTTTCCCCTTCCATTCTCAGAAAGTGTCTCTCTAAATACTAAGTACCCTCTTCCTACCCCTCCCAATTCACCGAGGCTTGATTAAAAAAAAAAAAAAAAAGCCAGCATGTGGTCTTCAGAACAATCCCTAAACACCATCGCCCCCCCCAAAAAAAAACCTGTGAACTTCCACCTGGCCCACAGACCCCTCCTGGTCATCTCCTCAGGAGGTGGAAGGCAAAATGCTACTCATTCTCCCATGATGAGACTTCAGCCTAGAAAACAAGACAGACTCATCTCCCACGCACATTTTTCAGATACCCAGTGATGCAGAGGGGTCAGGGAGGAGGCATTATGGCTCAGCAGGTGGTAGGAGGCATCTGGGCTACATAGCTATTATCAGAGGGAAAGAAGACACAAAGCAGAATGGTGGGTCTGACAACCAGAGAAAATTTACAATTTTGAGAGCAACTGCAACGGAGTTCATAAGCCCAATTTCAGATGGTCCAAAGGCCATAGGAAAGATCAAGAACACAGGTTAGGACCAGCTATGATTAGGAGGGATGCTCCTTCCCCTAGGACAGCAGTCGGCAAACTCATTAGTCAGCAGAGCCAAATATCAACAGTACAACGATTGAAATTTCTTTTGAGAACCAAATTTTTAAAACTTAAACTTCTTCTAATGCCACTTCTTCAAAACAGACTTGCCCAGGCCGTGGTATTTTGTGGAAGAGCCACACTCAAGGGGCCAAAGAGCCGCATGTGGCTTACAAGCTGCAGTTTGCTGACCACTGCCATAGGAAGGCAGAAGAGCAGTGGTGAGCATCATGGCAGACAAGAGGTTAGGACTGAGGAGGGAGCTCTTGCCCAACAGCCTTATGGAGAAGGAAACAAGATGGAATGCCAGGAACTGCAAACTGAAGAGAGGTGTTCAACTTATCTTCTGGTGCATAAAACTTAGTGGCTTAAAAAAACACACAATCATTTCACTTGGTAACAATTCTATGGGTTGAACCAGGCAGGGCTCAAGTGGGAAGTTCTTATGTGCTACCTCGTCTGGAGTCACTAGCTCAGCTGAATTCACTTGGTGGTTGAGCTGGAATGGAAGATACAAGAGGGCTTCCCTTACATGCCTGGCACCTTCATATCACTCCCTCCTTCCCCTTAACCCTTCACCCTGCTTCCCTTCATCTGTCTTCCCTCCCTCCCTGGCTATATTGTGCTTCCTAATAGCACAGTGGTCTCCGGAGCTTCTCTCTTGCACAGCAATTGCCTTCCAAGAGGGAGCGTTCCAGGAGTGAGGATAGATACTGAAGATCTCTACGGCCCAGTCTTGGAAAATCTTGCAGCATCACTTTTGAAACATTCTATCGATTAAAATAGATCAGTGAGAACTAGCCCAGCTTCAATGGCAGCAGGAATAGAGCCCACCTCTGGATAGGAAAGAGTCAAGGTCACACTGCAGAGCATGTGAGATACTGTTGCCACCATCTACCCCAGGAGGAAAAAGGGTTAGAGCTCCTAGTTGTAGGGGTGCACTGTAGAGTTAAACAGATGAACTGAAAGATTCATTCATTCAACATATATTTATTGAGAGTCTACTATGTACTGGACACTGTCCTAAGTTCTATGCAATAAAAATAGTCCTTGCCCTTATGGAGCTTACATTCCAGTACAGTGACAGACAATAAATGCATAACACAAAGTCTAGTAGTTGCTAAGTAATATAAAAATACAAAAAGCATAAAAAGGGACTGAGTGGTAGGTAGTGGGGAGACTTCTGTTTTGGTCAGATGGTCAAGGAAGTCCTGGGAGTGCTTTAGGAAGAGTGAGGAGGTCAGTGGGGCTGATTCATAGTGAGCAGAGAGAAGAGTAGAAGGATGTAAAGTAGGAAAGAAAAAGACTACCAAGAGTCTTATAGACACAGCAAGAAATGGGATTTTTTTTTTTAAGCATAGTGGAAGCCACTGTTCTGGCTTCTTTTCTGCGGAAGGAAGCTTAGTTTTTAATAGTAATCCATTCTCACAAACCAATAATGCTCTTTCCCTGCTCTAGGAAAGATAAAGGAAGGGGAGATTACAGAACCCACCATCATCCTTGAGCCCTGTGGCTCATCCTCAGATCACCAGGCTTCCCCCTCTGGATTCTCAGAGCTTGGGGATAGTGTCTTTGTTATACATTTGACACTATAGTAACTAGAAGCTACCCAAATTTGGTCTGGCAAAAAAAAAAAAAAAATGGGAAAAGAATGCTGCAAAGCTCCAGATGGCTTTGTAAATTAAATTAAACTGACAACTGGCCTAGGAACTTTCCCCATCATAATTACACCACTGATCATTAACATTTAAAAGAGATTGCAAACAGAATCCTGGATATTGCAATAAATTATCGTCTACTGGGCATGTTCTATGAACCAGGTGTCCCTAGAGCCTTTTGAGACTGTCTGATATTATTATTTAAATGATGTTGTTCTGCTCTTTGGTACATGGGAGAACATTGGGGTGGAAGTTGGGGAAGTATGTGTGCACCTACAATCTACACCATGGCTCATATATCTAAAAGTGAGAGTCTGTTACAACTCCCCCTAACTCCCAAGGAACCCTGCTTTTCGTCATAATTTGAATGAACCAGGTGTCCCTGGAGCCTTTTGAGACTGTCTGATGCTGTTATTTAAATGATATTGTTCTGCTCTTTGGTACATGGGAGAACATTTCAGTCAAATTTAGTCTCCATCTTAGCATGCTGCAAAACCCTTGAGGGGCTCCCATCTCCCATCACTCCCCAATGGACCACCCACCCTGAGCCACCTGCACCTCTCCTGACACAGGGGCTCTGAAGCATTACTAATAACAGCAACAATTTATTAAGCACTTAGTCAGCACCCTTCACCATGCAGGATCTTTGAATGCACTCATTCGGTGCACCACCAATAATGTCATTCCTACTTTACAAACAAAATAGATATGGCTCAGAGGTAGAATCGAAATTTAAACCAAGATCTGTCTGACTTTCCAGCCCAAATTCGTTGCACTCCTCTTCATCAACAAGCCCTTCCTGAATGTCTCGGTAGGCTGATTATAGCCTCCATAATTCATGAATCCATTCTCTAATAAGTCTTTCATCACTTTATCACTGTCCCTCACATCCCCTCTTGGGTGGGATATTATTGTATGGCATTCTGAGCTAAACCCTGTTATAGCACTAATGGAGCTTCAGAGAATTTTCCTGTTTATCTGTCTGTTTCCCTGACAAGATTTTGAGGGACATAAGAGCCAAGACATTATTTTCAATCTTTGTGTCCCTGGTGTCTGGCTCAGTAGGTATTTTCTGGATGGGTAGATGGATGGATGGATGAATAAGTGAGCTGATGGATGGGTATAAATTTACGAATACATAGTTATAAACTTAATATATCATAATAACATATGAGACTAAGTTTCCACTTCTGAAGAATATGATCGTGTTGAGCGGAAGAGATTTTATTTGCCAGTGGTGGATAAAAACCAGCATTCAAATTAAGAACAAAATTAATCAATCAAGAAATTTTCTATTAAAACATACAAACATCTTCTATATATATCAGAGTGTGGGGTTTGGACCCTGAATGACAAAGGGGGCTACTGCCTCTTTCAACACCAAACAAAAGTGTTGATGGAATCTTTGCATTGGTTACTAAATATTCACATGCCTCATTTAACATCCAAGAACAGGGAGCCAACATTCTGCATGACCAGAATGTGCCTTCACCAGAAATAAATGCTGCATGTTTCTCACTGTTGAAGGTGTGAAGAATTTCCACATTTCTCCGAGAAGTGAAAGGAGCAATTGAGGATGTCCAGACTGGAAGCTATGGGTGATAGAGTGGGCACAGATACCACCAACAGAAAAGAAACCAACATGTACTAAGTATCTGGCTCAGGTATATGCCAAGTTCTTTGTCTAAGTAACAATGTCCCTGAAAGTATCAGAAGGTAGAAACAGGCAGTTCTCTGTGCGCTCCAGATGTGAAGAGTTACGGTGGTTATTGAGGAGAGGATTGTTCATCTTAGACACTCCATATTGTTTACAAAGGGTGCAGAACCACACGAAAAAGTACTTGAACACTGCCTACACTGGGTTTAACTCTGTTGGTCAGATTGGTGCTGGCAGATGGAAGTCTGAGAGAAAAATCCCAGAAGTAAGGAGTAGTCTGGCCAAGACCTGAGTGTACAGGATGAGCAGGGATTCTGAGTTCAGTATAAGGTGGTCCTCAAATCCTCCAACCAACATGAGCTGTATGTAAGAAGCTAAGAGTACTGACTCGGGATTTTTTCTTTTTTAATCCTCACCCTAGGATATTTTTCCATTGATTTTTAGAGAGAGTGGAAGAGAGAGAGAAAGACAAAGAGAAACATTGATGTGAATGAAACACATCAATTGGTTGTCTCCTGCACTCACCCTGACCAGGGCCTGGGCCTGGGAGAAGCCTGCAACCACAGGATGTGCCCTTGACCAGATCCGAACCCAGGGCCCTTTGGTCCACAGGTGGACACTCTATCCACTGAACCAAACCAGCTAGAGCCATATACCTTATTTTTATTTGAGGGTTTTATTTGCATATACATTTTTATATTTAAAGCATACTCAAGATTTAGTGTCACTTTTTAAAATTTAAAATTAATAATTCTCAACACTTACAAAATGTTACAATTACCAGTATTTTGATAATATGGGACATAAATGTGAAATAATAGCAGAATCAGTGGTTTAAGAATTAGAAATAGCATATATGTGACACAGATTTTCCACATCTTGGTAACTGATAAGCACAAACCTAACCCCATTGGTAGACATGCATCCATCTATCCACCAGACAGAAAGTAAACACCAATTCATATAGTGCACCAAGCACCTACAGGCACAGAGGACAAAGTGGATGGTCAAGCAGGCGGGGGGAGGAGGGAAAGAGAGAGAGAGAGAGAGAGAGAGAGAGAGAGAGAGAAACACCGATGCGAGAGAGACACATTGACTGGCTGCTTCCCATACACACCCTGCGCAGGGCCAGATATCGAGCCCACAACCAAGGTATGTGCCCTTGACTGGGAATTGAACCTGAGACCCTTTGGTCTACAGGCTGATGCTCCAACCACTAAGCCAAACCAGCTAGGGCAATACATTTTACTTTTTAAAATCACACTTCACATTTTACTTTTATGTAATTATCTAAAAGTAACTTTAAAAATAATTTCATTGCCTACAAATTTACATTATAATGCTGATGTGTGAATAACATAGTTTATTTCCACTTTCTCTGAAAATCAATGGAGAAATATCTTCAGATAAGGATTTTTTTTAAAAGTAAAGTGTATTAAATATATTATTGCTGAGTTATATACATGTTTTTCTCTCCAAGAAAAACTTGGAGAATTTGGAATCATTAAGAGAAAGTCATAAGTAAACTCCAAGTATTTCCCTCTGGTTTCTTCATCTGCCATTGACCTAGTATTCGTGCACCTTGAAAGGAACTGTGGGCCATGAGGCTGCAGTAGGCACAGAGGCATATCTCGGTCCATCCTTCGGGACCCCTCTCCTGCCCCTTCCGCTGCAGCCCCATGTCCCCTATCTACCAGCAGCCCTGCTTCCGCTGCTGCCACTCCCAGCACTGGCCCACTCTCACCCGCTGACAGTGCAGAGCATTGGGGCCAGCGCCAGCAGTGGGTGCAAGCAGCAGCTGCTGCCCTTATCACCCTACAGGAGCAGAGGGAAGTGGAGAAGCCTTTAGGGGCAATCAGGGCCAGCAGCCATCACTTGCACCCACTGATGGTGCTGAGTGATTGGGACCAGCGCCTGGCACTGGCAGTGGGTGCAAGCAGTGGCTCTGGCGCCCGCTGCAGATGCGAGTCGGGCCGATGCTGGCAGTGGGTGAGAGTGCCAGGCAGGACTGCGGCATATGGGAGCAAAGAATTTTCAGTAACCACCAGAGGCTCACCCTGATGACAGCAACTGGTGCCCCACCTGGTCTGGTGCCCCCACTCACTTGCTCCACCATCCTGCCTGGCCAACACCCACCATGTTCTGCACATGCCCCCTGGTACTCAGCGCACATCATAGTGACCAACTGTTCCGGTTGTTCCACCGTTCAGTCTATTTGCATATTAGCCTTTTATTATATAGGATTTGAGAAGTCTTTTTGACTAGCTCTGTCAACCTAGTACTGTAACTGGAAAATCAATGGGTCCGTGCTGGCTGTCACTACTTGAGGCAATTAAGCAGAGACAGGGTTGGGTCATATGAGTGTTTATTCCAATACTGCTGGCAATATGGGAGAGCAGCAGGTCATTCACAAAAATCTGCTCTCCACTCCACCATAAGCCAACTGCTTATATTGGGTAGAAGGACAAAGATTACATGGGGAAGTAGGCAAAAGGGTATGCCAAATGGGCAGTTAACAGGTAATGCAGGCTGGAGATTTGCAAAGACCTGCAGGTATGAAAAGGCTGGGGGTCTTCAAGGGTCTGGTGATATGAAAGGGCTGGGGGTCTTCAAAGGGCTGGTGATATGCAAAGGGGTGCATTTTCAGGTGAGCTCCCAGGTCCCACATGCAACCCAGCCAGGTTAGAATGTGCTTTCTTTAATCAGAACAAAATCACGGTTAACAGAGCATGATTAATATTTCTTACAATGATAGCTGGTCCCCAAAATTCTCTTTCTGCCCCTATCAGTACCACAATTGTTGTACAAGTTGGAGGCTGTGTTTTATATTTCAAGGAAGCATTATCTAATCAGATTTTGGGATCAGAGAATTACCTGAAACTACAGCTCTTCCTGGCAAGATGTCAATATCAGGTGGGATTTGGCAAAAGGGCTGAGATCCTAATAGGTCCTCCAGCCAAGTGATTTTTGGCCAGTCTGTATTTTTCAAGGTTGTAATCAGGCTTACTTGGCCTCCACATTAACCTGGTTCCTGGCAGAGTGGTGACCCGGCAGCCAGCAGAGCCATTGCTGAATCAGCTGCTGTTGCTATGGTCTGCTTGCAGGAGAGAAAGCCCAGGCTTTACCTTTACAATGATGACTCACACCTTTCAGGGAGATGAAGTTGTCCAGGAAACTGTCTTTGAGCCCTTACTCTTGTGTATTCCTGATTTTTATCTTCACTGGGCAGAAACACAGAGAATTGAGAGTTCTAATAAGTTCTTAAAATATGAGGTCTCCTGGCCTCTGTGGGCTTGGAGAAGTCACTGTGGTGCCTCCTGCTTTGGTATGTCTGCCTAATTTTAAATCTACCTTGAGGAAACACAGGATAATAGTTCTAAACATTGTCCTTGAAGTCAGACTGGTCTGGATCCGAGTCCAGACCCTGTCATAATTACCTTTGTGATTATAGGCAAGTTACTAAATGTATCTATGCCTCATGCTTCCATATTTAAAGTAGGGATATAATAATATTCATCTCAATAAATGATATGAAGATTAACTGATATAGTGACTATTAAGCATGGAGCTTAACACAGAACACATACTCAGTAAACATTAGCTGTTTGTTCTTTGTAATGATAATAATTATTATGGTATAGATGTTTTCAGGATTGATGTCAGTTGCATTGGTAACTACATACATAGAAAGTAAACAAGCTTCATCGAATCCAAAAGGTACTCCTCAAACCCTACTTTAACCTCACATTTCAATCTTCTCCTCCACAAGAGGACAAGAGCCTGGTTAAGTTTTCATCACCTCTCCCTGTTTTCCCTCTAGTAAAGATGTGAAGACAGTTAAGTTTTCAGCAAACCCTGAGTAACAATGGATTTGTTATACTTAGAAATTATTCTGGGATAATGAGTCAAAGAGAAAATCATGAAGCAAATATTAGAGGCTTTAGAAGAGCAAGCAATTTATCACTCAGCATATGTTTCTGAGCACCTATTATGTGCAAATCATAAGGCTGCATACTCTTAGGGATGCAAAGATAGTTGGTTCCCTCAAGGAGCTTAAAAATAACAGAAAAAGAAAAAAAAGATCAGAAGTAAACACAGTAGTGTAGCTATTCACAACTTGACCATGAACCATGACTGCCAAGTGAGTGGACCACAGAATAGGACCTAAAGGAGTCTAACATCTCTTAGGGGGCTGAAGGACTTGGTAGGACTTGAAGGTAGAAAAAAAGTTGGGCCTCAAAGACTGATTAGGAATTAAACCAGAGAGAAGCAGGATAGATTGTCCTTGAACACACGGGGTGGAAGGTAGGGTGGGGGGTACATATGCCATGTTTGGGAACAACATGTTGGGCAGCATGGGAGGAGGGGAAGGCTCAGAAAGGTGAGTAGTTGAAGATAAGCCAAGGTCTGCTAGAATCTGCGTCTACTTCTCCGTTGGTTTCAGGCCAGGGCAGAGCCCTAAGTGGGGTAGAGAGAGTCACTGCCCAGGTATGGAGAATGACATTTGAAAGAGCAGAAGTAGCCATCTGGAGCCAGCTAGAAGCTCACTCTGAGTCTTAATAATAGGCAGGCATCCAAAGCACGTGGGAGAAAATCATGAAGCAAATATTAGAGGTTTTAGAAGAGCAAGGCTGACAACATGGCTAGACTATAAAATGAGTCACCTCGTTAGCACCCTCTGTGCTCAGTACTATGGGAGGCTCCCGATGAACCTGGAAAACCACACACTTAGCATTGACCTCCAGGAGGGCCAACCAAGGCCACCTGCCACTCTGTTTGCCCTCAGGAAATGGCTCACCCACAACTTTAGAAGTCCGGCACTATTTGTTTAGATCCCTGCACCCAAAAGACTGAAGTTCAGGTGGTTCACAAAATCCTTCTTTCTCTGGCAAGGGAGAAGCTGCTGAGTCCTCAGAGCAACCTACCAATTTGAGACATTTGTGTGAATAACCCTCTGGAAAGTTGGAGGTTTGCTTAATTTGAGGTGGCAGAGAGTTTTTCATGTCCTGCTGTCCCTGAGAAACAGGAACAGAGAATTGTCTTTGAGAACGGAGCAAGCTACTCAACTCAATAAGTGCTATCAAATCACCATGGGAGTGAAGAGCCTTCTGCAGTGCCCATCTCCTCTTGCTGCCCAGTAGATTTCCAGAATAGCTCAGTGAGCAGCTTCCCAGCAGGACCTCCAGCTGTGGAAAGAACTAAGAAGCATGCCAGGGTTTGTCCTGCTTTTGGGTGCACAAATGGAAGAGGAGGTAGGGAAGGCTGTAATCAAGCGAGACATCTGTAAAAGGATTCAAATGCAATCTTCTGGCAATGAAGAGAGTGTCTTTCAGAGGTGATCAGAAATAAAGAATTTTTAAGGTGGTGCTGGGAAAAGGTGAGGAGAGGGAGGCTGAGGCAATGTTTATGAAACAAGGAACCAAAAATCCCCTTGAACTAAGTCCAACCCCTGCCCTCGTCCTTGGCTTGGTTCTTGAGCAACCCCTTCAGATGATGGTATGACTTTTTTCCTGATAAGAGCCTTAAGCTCCTAGTTCAATTGACTTTGGGGATGAAGTTGTTATTGTTTTCAAATCTAGCACTCCAATAGTGAAAATAAATTTAGTGGCAACATGAACTCAGTCATTTACATATCCATCATATCCCCAAGAAAGCAAGCAAACTTTCAGCTTCTTTTACCCATGTGCCTCTTCCACATATGGTGACATGGCCAGAGTGCTGCACACAATGAGACGATCAGTGAGGAAAGTCACTCTGGTCCTATAGATGGCCCCAGGTTTGCAGTCTGAACACAGAAAATTTCCAGCTGCACCACTTATTCAAACAGTACTTCCTGAGAACTATAGGAGCCCTCTAGGAGTTTTCTCTCTGGTAGAGGATCATTCAGACATATAACTTTGATAAAAGGTAGACGCTAAGAATTGCATGAGAGGAGAGAAGGAGAGATTCTCACCTGAGTGGGTAGGATAAGCTTTCATGGGAGAGATGGTTATTGAGCTAGACAAAACTTGGATAAATGGAGATGAGAAAGAAAGCATTAACAGGTAACAGGAGATGCCCTGAGCAGAAGCTCAGAGATGATCAAGCTTGCAGCAAGCTCTGAGAAGAGCTTTACTAGATTTTGACCAGAGACCAGAGATGGGAAGGAAAAGATCAGGAATAAAGCTGGAGCAGAGCTGGAAATCAGGTTTTAAACTCTATCACCTTAGCTCTGTTCTCTTCTTTTTTTATCTTCCTCCATTCCCTTTCACTTGCTTCCTTTCTCCTCAACTAAAATCCCCTCCTCCAACTATGCCTCAATCCTTCCATGCATCCCAAGCAGTGCAAATGGAGTGGACATGGGATTAACACAGAACTTGTAATGCCTTGAAGAGGGAAGGTAGAGATAACTGTCCTCCCCAGCAGGACACAGCCCAGTCACAGGATTGGGCTGGAAAACCATTTGAGCATCTGAAACTACAGGGTCACAGAGATGCTCTCCTGCTTGGCAGACAGAATGAGATAGTGATGTGACCTGGAAAAGATGCAGGAAACCTGAGTTAAGAGAAGCAATACAAGGAAGTGATGAAAATGTCTGATCTGGAGACAGATCTGAAAAGTCACAGACCATCAGCTTACAATGGGCGTAATTACTCTCACCTCATTGTTTAAAGCCGATTAAATGAGAAAATGTTAATAATGTGCTCAGCACAAGGCCTGATCCATATGAGTGCTAAATAAGTGTTTGCTTTTTACTGTTTTATTTATGACAAAGAACTAAGACCAGGAAGGGCTAAAGTCAAAGCCAACGAAATCAAGATAATTCCAGAGAGAACATACTGGAATGGAAAGCACCACTGAGCTCAATCTTATGAGATACTCCAAGCAGGAAATTCAGATTGACCGTTCACACTAAGAAAAGCCATTTGATGATTGGTACAATGGCAGTCTCCCTTTGCCTTAGTAACCAGTTTCGGGAGGGGGGAGGATTTCTATACGCAAATGCTGATGATGAGCTAATGAAAATAAGTGGAAAATCTTAACCACAGTCCCATCAGACCTCAGTGGGGCCTTTGATAGTTTATCTGTATAAAAGAAAGTTATTTTCTCTGTAAGCATTGGATTTCATAAAACTTTCTCAGCTAAGTTATTTTCCAGCTCAGCAAATCATTCATTGCCACATATTTGAGGCCTAGTGTCAGAAAGAAAGTAATCTGTGCTTAAGGGATATGGAAATCACACAGCCTCAAAGCCTCTGAGCTCAAATGTAGTCCTCTTCCCCTTTTAAGGTGGAGCGGGGAGGAACATCACAGGGGGGAAAGGAGTGCCTTCCGCAGGCTCAGTAACCTACACAGCTCCTCATTGACAGAGGGTTCCATAATCAGGGTGCTTGGACCTGATGGTACTCTGGCAGCACTAGCAGAGATGAGCCCATTTTGAGCTAATTGCCTGGAAAAATCAATCAGTGGAGGATGAAGGAAGGAAGGACTGGATAGAGTGGCCTAACCCACCTGGTTGGCCTACATGGACCTTTTAAAAGGCACTTAACACTTCAAGAAATTGTCTGTTAAAACAACATGGAGGTCAGACAAAGAGTAGTGCTGTAGGGAATGAAAAAGGAAAAAAAAGAGGAAGAAAGAGAGAAATAAAATGGGAAAGAAACGGAAAGTCATGGGCTCATTTTTATTCATCAAATACAAACATAGTGCTTACTCTTTGCCAGGTATTGTTCTAAACACTTGACAAATACTCAGTTAACTATCATTACTGGCCTCATTTTACAGAAAAGGGAAGCTAAGCATAGAAAAATCAATGATCAAAGAGCACACAGTCAGCATGTGGCAGGGCCAGGACTTGAACCAGGCAGCCTTGCACCAGTCCATGTACTTAACCATGCCCCTATCAGGAAAATCTTAGACCCTGTTATAATGTGAGTATCTGGCCCAAGGGTGTTAACATCCGATGAAACAGCCCTAAAAATACTCAGTTGTTAGTGAATGGTTATAGCTCTTCAACTATCCTTAACATGTCAGATATTTCCTTGTGAATGAATATAAAGTGGAGAAGAAAGTTAAGGAAATGGTTTTCCCTTGGGCATCAATAAATTAAAAGCAAAGTAACAGTCAACATTTGGCCAATATATCCAAGAGTTCCCCTATGCCAGCATTACACTCTCACTATGTCAGTAGGGTCTGGGAGGAACAAGAAATTCAGGTGAGATGTTACCAGAAAATTAGTTTTTGGTAGAAATGTTGTTATATTAACCATAAAAGCTGGTCAAATGTGCCACCAGAATAACTGGCTTGGGAGGATTCAAGAACCAACAGCCACATACATCCTGGTCCCTCTGACTCTCAGACCATTTCCCAGTCTAGTTCATCCCACCAGTCTCCTTTCCCATTATTGGGACTTCTGTCTCAGAGATCTCTGCTCTCTCTCTCTCTTTGCAGTTTAACTTCTCTTAGCTCTCCCCCTGCTCCCTGCCCAGTTCTCTGGACAATCCATTACAATGGTGGATGTGTTTGATTTATATTCTCTTGAGGCTGCTTAGCTCCATGTAAGCCCACCTTAGCAAATTCTCAACTCCAGGCATTACACACTTCCTGCTATGAAGAATGTGAATCATGTCACTGGGAAAATGGAGGTGGTTACATCAGTTTTCCCTAGAATAACTTTCATAAAAGCATACCATGACCTCAATCCAGATGTTTTAGAGGCAGGAATAGCCTGGGCAAAGCTCTTGGTGTCACCCAGCCTTTGACTGTTGCATCCTTCTGTGAGCCAGATGCCAAAGAAAACAAGCCCAAGACAATAACAATTTTCTGAGTTTGCATTTTATTCTAGCTGTATGATTTTCTTCCATCTGTTCCTCTCTGACCCTGCTTTTGAAAAGCATGCCCCTGCCCCAACCTGACGCCTAGGAGTTCTTCCTGCATTTGGTCTGTGGCTGAGTGCCCTTTTGGTTATGGTGTTCTTTGTATCATGATGGTATGTCTCATGTTACTCTCATCTTCCTTGGTTCAGTGGTAATATTTCTCTGTGCTTCAAAAGCACAGTAAAAAAAAATCCTTTGATACACATTGAACTCTATGTCATGAAGTTGTCTTTGAAGGCCTGCCACAAATACAGTAAAATGCCCATATAAAAATAAATAATTTGGGCTTCAGTTAGCTATCTGCTACTGTCAGCTTTCTGGGAGCATTAGAATATAAAGTCTGTAAACAAATAAATAGTATATTTGGAGCTAGGTTGTTTTATTATGGAGGGAAAAATTTAGCTGTGGAAATTAACAAAGACCTCATCAGAGGAGGACAGAGTCCTTAGAGAACCCACTTGTTTTAGTAGGGACCACCATCTTCCTCCAAGGCAGACAAGAGCAAATGGGAATGGTTTCCACTGTGTCCTCCCCTCCAGCTCTTCTGCCCAATCAGTCATGCTGAGTTGTTTGCAGGAGGCAGCTGAAGCAGCAAGGATGGACTCTCCCAGACACAAAGAGGCCAATGGGGGGAATTAGGACTGGAGCCCTGCCAGAGCAGCTACAGTGCAGGGAGCCATTACACATACACATGGTCTTCTGCTATTTCATGGGCATATGTCCCACTGTCTAATCAGACTGTCCGCTTCTCCAGAACAAGGCCATTGCAGCACCCAGAGAAGGCTGACTATTGAAAACAAAACTGAATGCTCCCCCAAACTCGCCATCCCTCTGTGGCTCCTGTGTTGTGACCAGGCTCTCAGAATTACCTAAACATTCATATGATTGTCTTGCTTGCTCCACTTTTCTGTGAGCCAGAAAGGACACAGAAAAGCATATCGTCTGCTGGCCTGGGGTTCCTACCTGGGTCAAGGAGAATCATTGCTATGGGGTTACTATGTATAAAGTTACTCAAAAAAGCCTTGTTTGTAGCTGATGTTTGAATTACATTGAGTCGCCAGATTATTATGATCTCTGAATGCATAATAATCTGGCCACTCAGTATATATCCTATATAATAAAAGGCTAATTTGCAAATTGTCCCCTCGACTAGGAGTTCGACCAGCAGGCAGGCCGGTCAACCGCCCATGTCCCCTCCCCCTGGCCATGCTGACCAGACCCCACCCATGCATGAATTCATGCACCGGGCCTATTAAGGGACACTGCAGAGCCAAATAAATCTTTATAGTGACCTCACAGGTCACTTGGCTGCCATGAGTTCCCAGAAACCAGAAACAAGAATGTGCTGCCATCTGCATTGAGAATTTTTTAAATAGCTTTATTTATATTGTTCTTATAATGAAAAGGGAATGTTTCCCAGGAATTATTGTACATGTCCCCTTAAAACCCAAAGATGCAAATGAGATGAAAACCGACATGTTTATACTGCAGGGTAATCAGATGGAAACTCAACACCTTTGAAAAATGCCCAATCTATCTACTCTAGTCCATGGGTCCCAGCTCCTATCCTGAGTAGGGCTAAAGAGCAGGGCTACCAAAGCACATAATGGCTTTCTCCTGTCACAGGAGAAAAATAAGCAAATGAGTATAATTTTCTCAAATGTAAACTGTGTTCTCACAAAATACTTAAATATTGCATATTACCAGTTTCCATGGGTCAGGATTCAGAATCAACTAACAGTTGACCAAGTATACCAAATATATGTGTGGTTGCATGAAGAAACCAGTCAATGTGCTGGATCAAGCAGAAAAAGGGTAAATCCAGAAGTGTCTCATGGGCCACATGGACAGAGTGGAGCTGGGCTCGAGAGGGTCAGACACTACCCGAGCCTCTTTCTTCACTTAATTCTTTTTTCCCCTTTTAAACCAGCATGTTTTGCTATTTAGTCCACACAGTGGAAAATGTCTGCCCAGATCTCCCAAGGTTACATGTTAACACCCCTGGAAATAAAGAGACTGCCTTCTCTTTCAATCATAGTTTTCAATATCCTGGTGAGAAAACCTGATGGGCCCAGTATAAGTCAAGGCTCTATCCCTAGTCCCATGGTCGGCAAACTCATTAGTCAACAGAGCCAAATATCAACAGTACAACGATTGAAATTTCTTTTAAGAGCCAAATTTTTTAAACTTAAACTTCTTCTAACGCCACTTCTTCAAAATAGACTCGCCCAGGCCATGGTATTTTGTGGAAGAGCCACACTCAAGGGGCCAAAAAGCCCCATGTGGCCCGCGAGCCACAGTTTGCCAACCACTGCCCTAGTCCAATAAGCTCTATCCAGAGGGCTGAGATCAACAATACAAAATGGCCACAAGAGGTCAGCCATGTAACCTGGGCAATTCCAAAAGAGGGAGATGGTTTTAGAAGCTACTGCATGGGAATACAATGAGTCAGTGCTCCAGCATGCCACAAAGAGTCCACTAACCCAAGCCAAACACCACGGAAATTCAGTGGGGAAATACTGAGGAGTATCAGCAAGTCCTCCGGAAACATTGCCAGTACTTTTTTAAAAACTACATAGCAATAGAGTGGGGAAGCTTTCTATAATATCTCATTCAATTCTATAAGACATTATGACAGACTCTGTTTTACAGATGACAATACTGAGTTTCAGAGAGGTTAAGTAGCTAAACCAATGTCACAAGGCTAGTAAATGGTAAAACAAAACTGAAACCCATGTGGACTCCAAAACCCCATTCATGCTCCATCCATTCATTCATGTTGACTCCCAGATGAACTTTGCCCAGAGATAAGTCTCCCTGGATTGAAGATAATCATTTACCTAGAAGCCGGCTGTCATTTTCTTTGTCTGACACTTCTCTGAGCCCTCAGTTTGCCAAGCACTGATGCAGCAGTCCTGTGAGGCCTCTGGCCACTGTACAAAGACCCCCAACATCCCCAAATTAGAAGGACCCAGCAGGTACCTGACCCAGATGGTCCTGCTCTAACATACAGGCAAACCCCCAGGTAGAACATTTCAGCCCCAAGCTACTCATAAGTCGTATACTGTTCAAGTGCTACTGATGTCATTTCCTGTTTGCATTTTGTTTTTTGTTTTTGTTTTGTTTTTACAGTTCGTTGCTCATCCTAACTGTCAGCAGCAATTGCTTACCATGTGGTATGAAAATCTCTCAGGCTTACGTCAACAGTCTATTGCTGTGAAATTCCTGGCTGTCTTTGGAGTCTCCCTAGGCCTCCCTTTTCTCGCCATAGCCTATTGGATTGCTCCGTGCAGCAAGGTACAGATTGCTTAAGGTGCATGTCTTCGCGGTTATTTCTTCTCTCTCTACTTAACAAGACTGAAGTCCACTTTGTTCAAATAAGCAGCTGATCATTTTTCACATGTAAAGAAAATAGATCTGAGATACCTAGCAAAAGTAGAAAACCACATTAGAGAGAATGTTAAGATCTGTTTTCTTTCAACCATCTTTTTTTTTAAGAGAGAGGAGTGATAAAATGGGAAATTTTAAACATGTGAGACAATCTGATCAGTAACAGATCAGAGAGGGGAAAAAGGCACTTTTCCTCTTCTAATTATTAAATATCCTCAACATGTCCTCCAAACCCACAGTAATAATCTTACCTAATAGACAAACATGTAAATTGACTGTACCTCCACTACACCACCAGCCAATCAGGAGTGAAATGCAAATTAACCCAACAAATATGGAGGTTAATTTGCATACACAGGTGCCGAGTGATGGGGGTGGGCGGGACACATGCATTGTCACCATGGCGACCAGGAAGGCATTTTGCCCCACCCCCAGTCTCTCAGGGCCTCTGGGCAGCGTGGGAAGGTGGGGCTGGAGCAGAAAGTGGTGGCTCCCAGAGCGGAAAGAGGCGGCTCCAGGGTCTGAGCGGAAAGGGGCTGGGCTGGAGTGGAAAGGCAGTGCCACAGCCAGGGAAAGGAAAGCCCATTATAGCACGAATCTTCATGCATCAGGCTTCTAGTCTACACTAATAAAAGAGAAATATGCAAATGGACTGTACCTCCGCAATGCCCACCAGCCAATCAGGAGTGGGTATGCAAATTAACCCAGCAAAGATGGCGAGTTAATTTGCATGCACAGGCTCGGAGTGGTGGGAAGCCTGCTATGAGGGGGAGGAGGGGCAGAGGGAGCTACAGGAGCTGCACTCAGGTGGGAGCGAACATTGAAGGCAGAAGGCAGCTAGAGGGAAGACCTGGGTCCTGGGTGCCAGTAGCCAGGGGAAGGAAGGCCTATTGCATGAATCTTCGTGCAACGGTCCTCTAGTTATAATTATAATAAGAGGAATAGCCAACACTTATTGAATACTTTCCCTTTGCTACATAAGCCCTTTTCATGGAATATCTCATTTCACTCCCTCAATTACATTAGGACGCATACACTTAATGAAATAGGTTCAGAAAAGAGAAATAACTAGTTAACTGAGAGTCAAATGCAGCTCCTGCGGGGGCACTGCAGATCCATGTCAACATCTTCCCAGTTTCCTTGATTGGGTCTGGCCCCCATGGACAGTTAATTAGGTCACAAAAAGGAAAAAGACAAAGGAAAAAGAGTTTAAAAGGTATAAAACTGTGTTCTTTTCTCACAAGGAAGGAGAAGTATCTGGTGGCCAATGGTAACAAAAGCAGCGGAACCTGCAGGTCCCAAGCTGCCACAAACACAAGCTGCCATGCCTACAGCCCAGTCATTTGATCCACAGTCACAGAAAGCACCAGCAGCCACTCCAGCTTCAGACAAGAGTTAGCACTTTTAAGACTGAAGCATGCAAAAATTTTGCAAATAAATGTCATGGGTTAAGATGGTCATTAAAGGTTCCAAAGCTGCATGTACCTAGTGATATATTTTTAAAAAAGGACTTAAGCTTAAGTAATCAACATTCAGTAGAAGAAATGTGACTACAGGGAGATTAGTTCCACAGCAAATATGATCAGCTAATGCAGTTAATAAAAGTGTCATCAGTGAATGGATCCTCTTGTCAACTTCACCAAGAGGGAACTCATGCCAGAATGGTGGGTCCAAGACGTAAGGGCTGCTGATAAGGCCACTTAAGCAGGCAGGCATGGAACTGACTGCCTTAGATTAGGAGAGGTGTCACAGAGAAGAGTTAGGGCTCAAACTCCTTCCTCTGCAGAATGGCATTAAAAATAAAAATCCTACCATGGCTGGTTTGGCTCAGTGGATAGAGTGTTGGTCTATGGACTGAGAGGTCCCAGGTTCAATTCTGGTCAAGAGCACAAGCCTGGGTTTTGGGTTAAATCCCCAATGGGGGGCATGCAGGAGGCAATTGATCAATGTTCTCATCATTGAAGTTTCTATCTCTCTCTCCCTCTACCTTCCTCTCTGAAATCAATAAAAATATATTTAAAATAAATAAATAAAAGTCCTCATACCGAATATCTATGGTGTTCAACCGTATCACCATTGAGGATTTTATTCCTATGTCAGTCTTCCATGACATGGATTTCTAAATCTGAATTTCCCAAATCATATATATGTAGGCAAAAGCAATTTTTTTCTGTCCTTAATTGTGAGCTGAAAAAAGTATAGTGAGTGAAAAAAATGAGTAAGATTTAAAGCTGGATTAGAGCTGGTCATTGATTTTAGGCACAGGTTTCCATACTGGAATTATCTAGTCTGTTCTACAAATTATTATTGTCTTTGCCCAGAGCCTAAATGGATGGGGATGCTTGCCTCCACACTCTCTGAGCACCAAACTTATTCTAGGACATTCAGTCATTAAAATAACAACCACTTTGTGGAGAAAACACTGCAAACATCACTTTTACTGTAAAACTAAATGTGACCCCTTCCAGGAAACTAGGACTAGCCAACACTATCAAATTGGTTTGTTTCTGCCTGCCCGAGGAAATATTCACAAAGAAATTATACTCCAAAGGCTAATTTTCTAGTAGGACTGAGAAGAACCTTAGCCAAAATCATGCTGGGGATTTTGGACTTTCTTGTAGCTCAGTAACTCTAAGAGACTGATGCTATCATGGAACATAGGGGTCCAAGGTATAGCAGTCTTCTGAAACATTATAGAAGAAATGATTGCCAGAAAGTTTGGCCTCATGGTTGGGGCTTCCTCTCTGTTGTGATGCATGTCTGATTGACATTTGGTACTCCTGGAACTTCCACTCAAGATAAAGAAACTGGTCATTAAGCCATTATAGTGTCTGTGCACCTTCTGGGCTCCAAGTCAGAGCTCAATGCAGTGGAGGGTGTGTCAAACTATTTTAGCTTTGGCAAAGCAGGGATCCTTAAAAGCTATAGAATCACCCATGCCTTCCTGACTAGATTTAAAAAAAATTTTATTGTTGAAAATATTATAGATGTCCTCCCTTTTCCTCACCCTTGACTCCAACACCCGGTTTCCACCCCACCCCAGGCCTTCATCAGTGACAAGTCCTAGCCTATGGCATGAGATAATTTTTTTATAGCAATCTTATTCCAAGGGAAGAGTCCCTCAATAAGCAGCTTTTTAAACTTGCTCCGATGCAGCCAAAAGAGAGATAAAATAGTCACTATATGTTTAGTCTTTCCTTTCATATTTAGAAAGATCTGTTCAAGTGTGGAGAGATTATATCACTGGGGATTATGAAGGTGAAGAAACCAGCTCTCTTTAAAGGTTCCTGATGCCTGAATACAATGTCCTCCCAAGAGGAGTGGCACAGTGGATAACTCTGTTCATATCCCAGTATCCCTCCTCCCAAGAGGTCACTGCCTTTGTATCTGTCTAGTAATTCTATGAAAAAGCCAGTGTCTTTCTAGCAAGTCCATGTTTTAATAACCTATTACACCTCTTACATATTCATAAAATCTCACTGCTAAACCTCATCAACCAGCTACTGTCTATCAATGTCTAATAAATATTGAGATTTCTGCTTCCAACTTAATGGCGTATTTACTTCCTAATAGTTGCTGTCATTATCTAGAGACACCAAAATTACTTGATTGGCCTGCCAAAATCACCTCATCAATTATTTCCAATTGAATTCCCAAGGCTGTCAATTCTACTTTTACATAAGTTTCTGAGGGTCCTAAGAAATACAGTTAAATAAGATAATAAGATTAAGGGTGTCAACAGGAGTTCAGCTTACTGATCTGGTGGTTGAAGAGGATGTCTAAGTCACCAGTGTGTACATATGGTGATAACTACAGGTCTGGAGCACTGGAGAGGTTTGTCAGGGTCAATAAACAGATCAGTGATTTTTTAAATCATTTCTCATTATAAAACCAACATAGGTGAGTTCAGGCAGCCCCTGAGGGGCCAGTGGGTTCGTATTCACATGAATGCTCTCAAGTAGATCTTTTCCTAGAGAACTCTCAACAAGGGCCCCAATGCCAAAGGGCTTTCATAACTGATTTAGGCTACTTTACATCCTTTGCTATTCCCTTCTGATTCATATTTTAGGTTCTTTGCCTATTAAAATCTGACAACTGAAATAACAACAGCCATCTTCAAGGGCTCAGTGTCTCTATGGCAGGTATACTGGGACAGAAGTCAGCATCATAGAGTGTTGAAGAACTACATAAGTCCTAATTATAAAAGTACAAGAGGAGAAGCTGACTTCCTGCATTACCTGTTACCCTTCACTGTTCTGTTGTCTTTATAAATTAGTCCCAGGACTTAGGCAGGGAGAACTGTAAACAACTGTAGACTCCCACGTGATGTCTTTGCAGAGTGTGATATTACTCTTGCTCCCAGAAAGATGAAAGTGTTAGATGTTGCCCCCAATCCTCAGCCCTATCCCAAACAAAAACATCTAGTGGTGGTGTGGGGGGGTTGGGGGGAGATGGGAAGAGATTAACCAAATAACTTATATGCATTGCCCATGAACACAGACAATAGGGTGATGAAGGCCTGGGGTGGGGTGGAAACCGGGTGTTGGAGTCAAGGGTGAGGAAAAGGGAGGACATCTATAATACTTTCAACAATAAAATTTTTTTTTAAATCTCGTCAGGAAGGCATGGGTGACTCTATAGCTTTTGAGGATCCCTGCTTTGCCAAAGCTAAAATAGTTTGAAACATGTGGTCCAGGGCCAACCAGGGGAGGACAGTGCCTCCAAAGGCCTCTGTATCTCCCTCATTTGTCTCTACCAAAGCTACACTGGATTAAAAAAACTCATAATGCAATTTTTGAAGCATTGCCACAGAGAGGAAATTTGTGCCAGGAAATAAGAGTTTTGCTCCTTTGTTACAAAAGCTTCTGTCCTCAAATCCAAAAGGAGAGTCCATCACCATTACCCTGTGGGATAGGATTTAAGAGTGCCAGAAGATTGATCACTTCCATACCCAGCCCAGTATGACACCTGCAACACACTCTCCCCATCTCTTCATCTATTTCCTACCATAGTATTCAGCCTGTCTCTTCTGACTGGCAAACCAACAACTTTGAAGGGAAGGACCAACTCGTATAGCCTGTTTCATCTCCATCACCTCCAGTGCTCAGAAACATGTTGCACATAGATAGTGCCCCAAAAAGGCTTGTGACATAAATACATAAGGACTATTTAAGTCTCCTTTTGTGAATCCTAGCATATAAATTTCTCAAGAGTCATTCAAGTTTAAGTTTCCCCTTAGGGCCGTGGTCGGCAAACTGCGGCTCGCGAGCCACATGCGGCTCTTTGGCCCCTTGAGTGTGGCTCTTCCACAAAACACCATAGCCTGGGCGAGTCTATTTTGAAGAAGTGGCATTGGAAGAAGCTTAAGTTTAAAAAATTTGGCTCTCAAAAGAAATTTCAATCGTTGTACTGTTGATATTTGGCTCTGTTGACTAATGAGTTTGCTGACTACTGCCTTAAGGGAACTGCCTCAGGACTTCCAGTGCCACATCCTGGGTGCTTCCTATGTGCCAGTAACTGTTCTGCTTTGCACATATTAAAATAATTCATTCCTTATGTCAACCTTGTGCATTAAGTACTATTTCATCCCCATTTTTACAGATGAAGAAACTGAGACACAAAGAGATTAAGTAACTTGCCAAAAACTATGGAGCTGTGATTTAAACCCAGGCTCTCTGGCTTCAGAAATGAGACCTTACTTATCCACTGCACACATGCCACACACACACATGCACACATCCATACCAACCTTCCTCCCACCCCCACCCAGTTACATCAGCAGCATTACAACCTTCAATGCTGAATGCAAACATCTTAGCTGCTGACTAACTGACCTTATTTTATTGATTTCAGAGAGGAAAGGAGAGGGAGAGAAAGATTTAAAAAAAAAAATCAAGGATGAGAGGGAATCACTGATTGGCTGCTTCCTGCATGCCCCACACTGGGAATTGAGCCAACAACCCAGGTATGACCTCCTGGTTCATAGGTCAATGCTCAATCACTGAGCCACGCTGGCCAGGCTAACTAAAGGAGAGGAATAAAAACCTACTACTCCTTCCTTTTCTTTCTCTGGAAGCCCTACCTTTGAAATCCCACTGTTACTCAGCACCTCTTCAGCCCCCAGGATGAGAGGTGGATTCACATGGTAATGTAAGAGGACCCTGGTTATAAACTCCTAGGGAACATTCCCCATCCCAAAAGACAGGAAGATTACTGAGCCCTAGGTTAGATATTTTGAATAACATTTTTGGAGGGAGCGTTCCAAAGAAAGTGCCACTAATTTAACTGGGATCTCTCAAACATGTGAGAACCATTCCAGCCTTGAAGATATTTTTTAAATACTTGATATAAAGTTTTTCTACATTCAGCTTTCCAACTAGTACACTGAGCCCTTACTTGAGGCCATTGGCACCTGGTGATGAGTGAGGGTGACACTTGGTGAAAGGGATTCTTGATGTCACAGACTGGGGAGATATGCTGGAAACACTCTCTGTGTGCTTTTCTGCAGTCCTGGCCTTTTTTATAGGCATATGGCCACCAGGCCCTGTTAGGTGCATACACTTGGGGTTAGGGTGAAGAACCAGGTGCCATGGAACACAGAGATGAGCTTACCAGTAGAAGCAGGTGCCCAACCCTGAGGGCTCTTAAATGCAGTTCATTTGGAGGTAATTCAGGAGTGCTACTTAGTTATTCTCACATTCATACACTTCCCAAAGTAAAATAATAGTGCCCAGAAAGTTTGGGGTGAGCCAGACTTAGCTATAACAAGCTTGGATTACCTGGTAAGTTATTAGCTGGTATGGTCCAAGTAATGACAGAGCTGCTGAGCTCATGTGGTAAGACTAATGAGTTTTGCACTCCAGGGAGAGCAGGCCAAGGCCTACATCTCCCAAAGCATTGCCATCTCTTTTGACACCTATGCTGTTGCCTGACCCAGCTTTAATGATTCCCAGCTCAGAGCTATTGGCATATATTAGTTGACTTTTCTCCTTTCTTTTGGATCACCTGGGCATTGTGAAAGAAGGAGGTTTTCCTAAATATAATTTGCTTCAAAAATTACCTTTGAGAGATAAATAAGAAATGTCACACAAAAAAAGGAAGAAAACTATTGAAATAATTTGATCTCATCTGATCTTTATCACAGTTTTACCAGTAAAAAGACACATTCAAACCCAAAAGTAGGAAAGGAGCATTAATGCCTAACCTCACTTTTCTTCCTTACAGCCTAGATAAATAGGAACTGAGCACAAGATAATATTCCAAATCATAGCAGGCCTTATCAGGGTTTTTTCTTATGGTTGGCTGTAGATATAGTAATTTTACAGATGCAACTTCTGTCAGAAAATAACAATCAAAGGAAGTAACAAAGACAACATTAAGTTCCTCAAACCAGCTCTCCCAGGGAATCTCAAGACTAGCTTAGGTACAGCTGCATGCATATTCCTGCAATCAGATAAGTCACCCAGGTGAGAAGATGGAAAGATATTCATCCCCACCTCCTCACCCAGGTAGTTACTAGAGATGCTACATAGAAACCACTGGTAGCCCAACTGGCATGGCTCAGTGGTTGAGTGTCAATCTATGAACCAGGAGGTCATGGTTCAATTCCCTCTCAAGGCACATGCCCGGGTTGCAGGCTCTATCCCCAATGTGGGGCATGCGAGAGGCAGCCAATCAATGATTCTCTCTCATCATTGATGTTTTTATCTCTCTCTCTCCTTCCTCTCTGAAATATATATATATATATATATATATATATATATATATATATATAATTTTTTTTTTTTTAAAGAAGCCACTGTAAAGGATGGGGGAAACTTAGACATCAATCCTTTTATTTATTTATTTATTTTTGTATATTATAAACTGTTATTTTTTTTAATTTAATAAATCTTTATTCAGATTATTACAATTGATTCTCCTTCCCCCCCCCCATAGCTCCCCTCCACCCGGTTCCCACCCCACCCTCTGCCCTTACCTTCCCCCCACTGTCCTCATCCATAGGTGTAGACAGGGTGGAGCAGACAGTCTTGGCTTCCCATCAGCCCTACCCTTGCGCACGCACCTCCAGACCTCTGCCTTCCGCAGCTCCCGAGTTTCCACCTGACAGTCCAGATTCCTCCCGTAAGAGCGTGGGTTCCCCGGGGCTGTTCTGGATCTGGAATCAGTGCAGTCAGAACTGGGGTTCAGTGCAGTCAGGAGCTTCCGACTCCCTTCTGCTAGGGAAAGCCTGTGGCAACCTCCCCAGTCTTTGTGCACACTCGCGCACGCGCCTCTAGACCCCTGCCCGCCGTGGCTCCCCTGAGACTCTGAGTCTCCGTGTGCCTTTCTCTCTACCTGACAGTCCAGACTCCCCCTGTATGGGCCTGGGTCCATGGGGTTTCGTCCGGAACTGGGGTTCAGTGCAGTCGGAACTGGGGTTCAGTGCAGTTGGAACTGGGGTTCAGTGCAGTCGGGGGCTTCCTTCCCCCTCCTGCCAGAGAAAGTCAGCCAGGCTCTCAGCCGCCCTTCCTCTCTGCACCCGTGTCCTCCGTACCAGAAGGAAAGAGAAAAGCTCACGGAGAATTTGCCGTTCCTCCAATTCTCCGTGAGCTTTTCTCTTTCCTTCTGGTTGTAGAATTTCCACTCAGCCAACTTTCCTGTGGTTCTGGATGGTGTCTGTTCTGTCTTTCAGTTGTAGTTTTGAAATTGTTGTATGAGGCAGCAGTGCTTACCTATGCCACCATCTTGGTTTCTCCCTGCCATCAATCCATTTAGAGCTATATCTACTTCTATATTCCCAATCTTTTTTCTGATATTTCTGGGGCCTCGCTGGGACACACACGAGCTGGTGTCCCTTATCCTCTCCTCAACCTTCCCTCTCCCCACAACCCACTCCCCACCCTGCAGTCATTCTCCATCTTCCCTTGCCTCTCACCACTACACCAGCAAGGACACAGAGACAAGAAGCAATGTTTTGGCTATTTAAGGATATCTCCTGAATATGCCTAGTGTCCCAGTGTCTTATTTGGGAAACAGGACTCCAATATGTCAACATAGTCACCTAAAGTATTGAAAATTTCAAACTTGCTACTTGAAATCATATAAATCAAAATGAGCTTTGATTTAATTTCATGTTTTACTAAATTTATGTGAAATATCTGTCTTTATATTAATCTCTGCATTCTGAATTTAGCACATTTTCTTATGGCCAAAAATAATCCACCATCTCTGTTTTATAAATAATAAAGTTAAACATTACAAAGAAACATTTCTTAGATGTTTGTGGTGGGGTTTTCCACTCATCTTTTTCCATTTCTGAGGTTATTCTGGTGCCATATGCCAAGTTGTGATGCAGGTGAATCCAAACAAGTGTTCTCCAGCACTAGCAGGGCTTCCCACTGTCTGGACTTGAAATGCAGATTTTTAAAAAAGATAAAAACTACCTTATAAAAATTTTTCAATAGGTAAATAGGTGGGTTCTATGACATGAGAATCTTAATAAATCATGTTACACAAATAATTAGCATAATGAGAGTAGATGATTACCATACTTAAGCACATTATCAAACCATCTGATTCATAAATATTGTGTTGAGCAGTCATAATGAGGAAAATTTTACTTGGAGAAACCCTGTAGTTGATCTGCTACCAAACCAACACTATACCTCATGGGTTACATTTCACTCTAGGACTCCTGAATGAGGCAGGATGTGGACCTCACTTAACCAGTCACTGGCTATAAGTGAACATCTGCCTGAGAAGGAACTGAGCTTCAGAAAAGGCTTCCCTCTTTGATCTTGGCTTATCAATCAGTACACTTGGGTGCTAGGTAAGACTTGGTGCTTAGATGAGGGTGATGGCAGTGGCCTAGAAGAGAATCAAGTGAGTCATTGATGGAAATCAGCAAAGACTCACTGTTCTGCCCCCAGTTTAGTCCTCAGACATCTAAGTGGCCTTTGGATGGCCTGCAAGGAATAAAGATGTGACCAACATTTGTTCCTTAGCAGGACATCTTTTGGATCATTTCAGGCTCACATGGAACAATTGCACAAGTTAATCATGTGCTAGGCCATAAGGAAAATCGCAGTGTAATATCATAGCAGCTATGATCTGTGAACATGCTGCAATAAAATTAGAATTTTTAAAGCAGAAAACAGTCTTATATGTCTGGCAACTAAACAACCTCAGAATTAAAAATGAAATTAAAAGCCCTGACTGGTTTGGCTCAGTGGATAGAGCATCGGCCAACGGACTGAAAGGTCCCAGGTTCGATTCCAATCAAGGACATGTACCTTGATTGCGGGCACATCCCCAGTAGGGGGTATGCAGGAGGCAGCTGATCGATGTTTCTCTCTCACCGTTGTTTCTAACTCTCTATCCCTCTCCCTGTAAAAAACTCAATAAAATATATATTTTTTAAATGAAATAAAAAGGAATTTATAAAATATTTAATAACTGAATATCAAAGAAAAGGCTACAGTCAAAATTTTACAGAAACACAGCTAAAGCAGTACGTAGAAGAAATGTACACTTTAAATAAATTTACCAGAAAACAATCTAAATATAAAAGTCAAGAAAATGGACAAAAGAGCAACACAGCATATATCTAAATACTTCTGTGTTTTTTGTAATCCTGAATGCTATTGACACACATTACTTTTCCCCAGATTTGAAGGGCATAAAATTCACATCCATGTGCATGGGGAGCTGTGCCATCAAAGTGTAACACGATGATAGTGAGTGTGTTCCACTCCTTCCTACTTTCACATCAAATCCTCTAAATAAGAAAAATTGAATTCAGTATGAACTAGATTTGGCCAAACAGCATCTCACATAAAAATGCAAAGCAAATGTTACCTGAGTTCAGTTAGCAGTTTCTGTTCAAAGACCTGATTCAACATTTGGCAAAAGCAGTGTTTTAAAGAGAGACATGAACCCACTTAAGAGTATCCAGTTTAACATGTCTTATACATATTTTGTTTCCAGCTAGGACGAACCCTGAGGAGTCCTTTCATGAAATTTGTAGCCCATGCAGTTTCTTTCACAATCTTCTTGGGATTATTAGTTGTGAATGCATCAGACCGCTTCGAAGGTGTCAAAACCCTGCCCAACGAAACCTTCACAGACTACCCAAAGCAGATCTTCAGAGTGAAAACCACCCAATTCTCCTGGACAGAAATGCTCATCATGAAGTGGGTGTTAGGTAAGTAAGTCACCCTTATCTTCTATCCTCTCTCCCTAATTATAATAGGATATTGCTAAACTCTGACTCTTGAACTGCTCCTCCTCTCAAGTGCACTCTCAGAAGACAAAATGGAGCGTGATGGCCCACAGAGAGGTCAAAGTCAACTTCTGTATGTACTGGTGTGTAAGACGTACAGATCTGTAGCATAAATCCCAATTTTGAAAGTAAATGTTGGGGGAAACTGGTTAGGTACTTTTCATGATATGTGTATTGAAAGTGATTGTAAAGTGGCTTTGCATGGGAAAATATACTTTTCTCATTTAACCATAGTCTCCTGACAGCTGAGGAAATCAAGTTGTGCTTCTTTCTGAAACAGAGTATAAAACTACATAGCAAAAAGATACTTTTGTTATCATTGAATACTGATATATAGTAGAATCTTCATGATTAATATGAATCTAAAAAGTTAGGAGCATAACATTTTCTCATCATTTGTGTTAATGAATGCAATGAAGCTGTGAAATTCCTTTTTGTGATGGTATTTTGTGCTGCCAATGTCTGCCACTGGAATTGGCAAGGAAATTTTTCCCATTCCCCAATGACTAGCTAAGAAAGGCTATCTCACTTTGCCCAACTCATAAAAACTTTTACTAATAGAATATAAGCAAGATAAAATATAACTGGCAATGGCTAAAATTGTACATGACAAAATGTGTTACAGATTTTCCTAACATAGAAAACTTCAAAAAAATGAAAAATTGCAAAAACTATTATCAATGATATTGTATATGATCAAAAACTGAAGGATAAATTTTAAGATTTAGCTATTATCATAAAGACAACAAAAAAACAAGTATTGGTGAGGATGTGGAGAAAAAGAAACCCTCATATACTGTTGGTGAGATTGTAAATTGGTGCAAACAATATGGAAAGCAGCATGGTGATCCCTCAAAAAATTAAAAATAGAGTTATCATATGACCCAGAAACTCCACTTCTATGTATTTATCCAAAGAAATCCAAAACACTAATTCAAAAAGATATATGGGCCACTATGTTCTCTGCAACATTTCTTAAAGTAACCAAGATATGGAAAAATTCTAGGTATCCATCAAAAAGATAAATGGATAAAGACGATGATGATGATGTGTGTATACAATGAAATGTTACTCAGCCATTTTTTAAAAAATAATAAAATCTTGCCATTTGCAACAACATGGATGGACCTAGAGGTTATTATGCTAAGTGAAATAAGACAGAGAAAGACAAATACTGTATCATTTCACTTATACATGGAATTTAAAAAACAAACCAAACCAGAAACAGACTCATAGGTACAGAGAACAAACTGATGGTTGCCATATGTGAGGAGGGTAGAAGTATGAGAAAAAAAAGGTGAAGGGACTAAAAAGTACAAACTGTCAGTTATAAAAAAGTCACAGGGATAGAGAATACAGTATAGAGAACACAGTCAATAATATAATAACTATGTGTGGAGGCGGATACTTATTAGAATTAATCATAGTGATCACTTCACAAAGTATATAAACATCTAATCACTATTTGTATACCTGAAACTAACATAATATTGTATGTCAATTATAATTAAAAATTTACAATATATAAACTATAAGATTTCTATCAGAAAGATCCGACTTTGATAAGAATGTTTTGAGTAAAATGAAACTGAAGATAGAAAAGACTGAAAAAATTTAACTATGCAGTATCAAAATTTGATCAATTAATTTAATTGTATTTCTGTTATTTATCCCAGTCCAGGTTTGCGTTCGTGACAAAATTTCAATATTGTTATAATTTTCATTACTTTTATGCTCACAACATTGAGTCAAAATGTATTCAGGGTCAAAGTACACCATCAATGAACAAAATCACAAAAGAACAAATACATGAAAAGACAGCCCAGCACATGGCCTGTGCTAATCAAATGGTATAGCCTAAGAGAGCCAGAGTTGAACCCCTGGAAAGTATCCTACAGAATGCCCAAACTGACAGTAACTGGGGATATGCTCTCTAAACTGGATGTCTCAATAGGCAGAGGGAGATGAGAAGAATACTTTCATCCAAACGACAGTGGAAGAAAAGCACACCATGCTTCCAGGGGCTTATAACCAACTGGCAAGTCTGTAACCAAGGGCTCATTCAGTGGTGTCTTTGGCATTAAAGTTAGCAAGGGACATTAAAGCTTGCTGCAGATTGAGTGCTGGGGTCTCCTTTTCATAGCTCATAGTCTATCTATCCTGATTCTACTCGGCACTTTGCATGGGCTGAATGTTTTATGTCCCTAAAAATTCATATGTTAAAATTCTAATCCCAAGGTGAGGGTGTTAGGAGGTAGGGCCTTTGGGAAGTGATTAGATCAAACAGGCGGAGCCCTCATGAATAGGATTAGTGCACTAATAAAAGATAACCCGGAGAGCTCTCTCCTCCCTCTCTGCCATGTGAAGATAAAATGAACCAGAGACCATCACTCCCAGCCTGGAGAATCGCCAACATCAGTTCATACCATAGAAACCCATCTTTCTTGCCTGTATCCTAAGCAATTATACTGGGGTAATTGAAAGAGGTTGTGGTAAAGCTTTCCAGCTGGAGATTGTGGCTGTGGAGACATTCGTCAGAGGACTGTGTAATAACAATAGAGGTTCCCAGGAAGCCATCAGGCTTAAGGCAGGAAGCTTCTCCAAAATGCATGTCATTTCTTCATCAGGAATAGAATCATGTCATGAAGGTTACTTTTACATCACTCTCACAGACAACCTAACAGTGTTTTCTTAAGCAGATGCCCCAGGATGGAAAGCTCAATTGCTGGAGATGGAAATGCCAGCATAGCGGGAAAATACACTTAAAGGCCTGGAGAAGAGGAAAGAGCTTAGGACTAAGTGTGAGGAAACCCAGTATGACTGTGTCCCTTCCTCCTTGGTGGCTCTGTCTCTTTAAATTTGTTTTCACATGTATAAAATGTGAAGATCAAGCTGCTCCCTCATCCACCCAGCTAGGATTACAAACGTTCTGAGGGCAATATTAAGATTTACCTCCAGAATTGAGAAAGCTAAAAGGCTAATTCCAATGTAACCCTGATATTTGGGGGGTGGGGGAAGAGATAGGGGGTGGGGAGACTAGCAATCTGAATCTGTGCAAGCAAGCCCAGTGTACATTCATTCTTGATAATTAAGTCACTGCCTCTTTTCCAGAAACTGGTCTTACAGGACCTGTTACCTAAATACTCACATTTCACAGAGGCCATAAACTATGAATAGTGCGGGGGGGCGGGGGGGGGGCAGCGGGGCGGGGGACGGTATTAGCACTGATGCCAGGCCAGACCATTAGATATGGTTTCAAGACCCCCAACACCTAGGCCTTTTTTGCAAAGCCCATGAAAGGACCAGAATCATAATCCATATTTGGGAGACAAAGACCCCAGAAAAATATAAAAGAGAAGCTCCCTGCCTGCTACTTTGCTCAGACTTGGGAAATTATTCCGCTGAGTCCGCAGGCAGAATAAACTTTGTAACTCCATTTCTCTAGAGCATTGGTTGGTTTTTCTCCCGTCTTCTACAACAGAATCACATGTCTAGGTTGGACCAAGAGTAAACTTGTAAAAGCACATGGGCTAGGTTCCTCACTTAATTCGTTCTTTTAATGGTTTCACTTATTTGGACAAGATTTCCAAGCACACTACTCCAACCAATTTGCCTAATTTTTTCCCAGCAAGTCAGACCATGTTTCAGCCCTGCTTATCACCTTTAGGGGCTATAGATGCCTAGGATGAAAACCAATCTCCCCCCACTCATGGTCTACTGGGCCTTCACTAGCCCTTCCAATCTCCAGGCCCATGTCCTGATCATTGAGCCACACTGAGCCTCTTGTGTTCCCTCATTTCCATGGCCATGACCTGAAACACCTTGCCAGCCCCTCCTCTTTCACCTAGCTAACTCCTGGTTCCTCATATCAACTGTCACCTCCTCCATGAATTCACTCCTTTGTTCAGTCAATAGATATATATAATGTACCAGACACTGAGTCAAATAATTATAATACAAATTGCTCTTATCCCTGTGTCTCCCCTGATCATTTTTTCTTATGTCATCTGTTTCTGTGTAGCACTAGTGCTTACAGAGACGTCTGTCTCCAGCACTAAACCTGCTAGCGATGGGATGTCATCTTTCTGGTTGTTGTATCCCCAGAATGGTGTCTGGCACAGATGTGGTGCTCAATAAAGCCTGGTAAACAGGTGAGGAAGTTCCTACCATAGAAGAGCTGTGCCTAGTAGAGGCCATGGTGGGTGACAGAAGAGTAGAGAACAAGGGTCCTTGGGCTGCCTGTGAGACTTTGGAGAGACACACTTGCCATCTTTGTACATGAGTTTTTTTCATCTGTAGAGTGAAGATAATTATAGTAGCTACCTATCAGGCTATTAGTGTAATTGGACAGTCAATGGGGATGTGCTGCCTGTCACTACTTGAGGCAATTACTAGTAAGCAGAGACAGGCTTGAATCACATATGAGCGTTTGTTTAAATAGTACTGGCAGTATAGGAGACCAGCAGGTCATCCACAAAAATTTGCTCTGCCTCTCCCCATAAACCAGCTGCTTATATTGGGTAGAAGGACAAAGACTACATGGGGAAGCAGGCAAAAGAGTATGCCAAATGGGCAATTAACAGGTAATACAGGCTGGAGAATTGCAAAGGCCTACGGGTATGCAAAGGCTGGGGGTCTTCAAAAGGCTGGCAATATGCAAAGGGCTGGGGGTCTTTAAAGGGCTGGCAGCTCTGGTTTCTACAAGGTTGTTAATCTTTCAATGACAATAGGCAGCTCCCTGATGGGGAGGATGGGCTGTATTTCCAGGTGAGCTCCCAGGTCCCAAATGCAGCTCCCAGCCAGGTTAGAATGTACCTTCTTTAATCAGAACAATCACAGTTAACAGAGCATGATTAATATTTCTTACAATTATAGCTGGACCCTAATATTCTGTTTCTGCCCCTATCATTAGGAAGATTTAGTGTTAGCAAAGTACTTAGCACAGGGCTTGGCACCTAGTTGGTGCTCAACATTGTTATCTATTGAAATCAGAGGAAGATGAGGAGCTTTGCTAAGAAAGTTTTTAATCTATTAATACCATCTTCCTGCCAGGAAAACAAACGAATCCTGAATGTGTCTGAGGCTAAGATCTGTTGCAAAGGACTTGCCACTGAGATAGTGTTTGGATATTAGGTCTGAGGGTTGAAATGTTCTAGGCATATTCTCCCTCCTGTGAGTTCTGGCCCAATGATGAGAAGCTGACCTGAAAAAACAGACAGACCTTCCAGGAGGTAGTGGGGAAGAAGTGTGCTCTACTCAGGTCCTGGGACAGTGTAGAGGAAGGCATACAGACCATGGCCATTCAAGCAGTGTGCACATTTCAGTGTCACCCCCACCCCCCAGAATTTTGAGGGAGGATTCCTTCTGAATTGCATCTGAGGCAGGGATGGTAGTGAACCACCTTTTGAACGGTCAAACTTCATCTCAGCAGCCTGTGGCCATTACTCCAAACTTGCACATATGAAGCTACTCATTGCCTCCAAGGCTTCCTAGCATTTCCCAGCCTGTTCCCTTGCCAGCTATCCTCATTAATTATCAGTTGACCTTGTTCTCCAGGCTCCCAGCCTCCCTGAGTGAAGGGGATTTTGCCTGAAGGAGGTTCTAGTAGCCGGCAAGCATCCTGACCCTCAGAGCTCCTGGGCTAACACTCCCCTGATTGACAGGCTAGAGGCAAGAGACTATGAGGCTCAGCTTGAATATAAACTGCTGAACTACGCTCAGCACCTTGGAAGCAGAGGGTCTAATTTCACTCACTAAAGTATTTAATTTCACACATTTCTTTTTTCATTAAGCATTCCTGCTGCCCAAACCCTTGGGTCCATGCTACTTTTACTCATGGCCTTGGGATAATTTAAATTAGTCTGGGTGAGTTAATATTCATATCTAGGAAGACTGATATGGACATTTGAGCATGGAGGAAGTGATTTGCAATGCCCAATGAGGAGCTCCATATTGGCCAGAAAAGTGAGTTTCCTGCAAATAATTTGCATTTCAGATTTATAGAGCTTTTAACACTTGAAATTACCCCAAAACCCCAAGAAAATCAAGGGATTTATCCAAGGTCACAAACCCACTATGTAGCCAAGCTAGAGTGGCAGCTTCCTGAATTAAAACCAGTGCTAGTCTGTGCCCAGTTAAAAGCAGTTCCACTAAGACATTAGAAATTTTAATTTGGGGGTAGAGGAAAGCAACAAATATTTTTTCCAGCCTAAAAGGTTTTTCTGATATTTTTCACATATTTATTTGGACAGGCACAGATGAAAGTAAATCTCAGTGTTAAGGAAATTACCACACAAATTTTGAAAAGTTAAACTTGAGAAGTGTGGCTTTGGGGGGTAAGGGGGGGGGCGGGCGGAGGAGTCAAAGGCTGGAGGAGGGTATCTTGTAAACAGACTTGGATTACTTTTCTCAAAAAACCATTTAGGCCTGGCTAGTGTGGCTAAGTGGTGAAGTGTTGACTTATGAACCAGGAGATCATGGTTTAATTCCCAGTCAGGACACATGCTCTGGTTTCCAGCACAATCCCCAGTAGGGGGCATGCAGGAGGCAGCCAATCAATGATTTGCTCTCATCATTGATGTTTCTATCTCTATCTCCCTCTCCTTTCCTCTCTGAAATCAATAAAAATATATATTTGAAAACATACATTTAGTTTCAAATCATTTTATTTAATGAACCATTTTCACCAGAAATCAAAAAATTCTGATTTTAAAAATATCTGGGCAGAGTCCCAAAGGAATGGAGATGATCAACTCATCACTCAAATTCTACCAGATGTGGGCCTGTGACTAAGTCAGCCATGCCTCCACCCCCATGACCATTTGTCTACTCCTAGTATTATCCTTAACTCCAGGCTTCTGTGCTCATCTGCCCGTGTGCTTGGGTTTGAGGTCTGAAGGAAAACATTCACAAGGAAATAAAGAACAAAGTTGCACGGGTGGATGAACTTACACAAGGACAGAGGGAAGAATGAGAAAGGCTGAAACTTTGGAAAGCAGCAGCCTTTAAGGCAAGGGCGAAGAACTGATTTTCTGCCAAGAGCTGTTTGGATATTTATAACATCATTCGCTTAACATAATTCACTTAATATAAATTTATGTTGCTATCAAAAAAGCTCCTAGATTTGTTGAATTTCAAGTCCCACCTACAATTGCCTTGGTAGGGCCAGACCAAATGGTTTAGCAGGCCTTGTATGGATGCTGAGAAGAGAAAGGAGGCACATGGGAAGGAAGGCCATTGTGCCTGATGCATAGGAGCAAGGGGAGTGCCAAGAGAGGCTAGCAATGTTAGCATTTTGGAGTGTGTGGTCAGTGAGGTAGAACTGTTTCACTAACCAGTTAGTGATTCTTCTACCACATTACCTCCTAAGTATGCCTCCTAGCTGGACACATTATAACTCTCTGTGCCTAACAAAACATTAGCTGTAAAACTGAGATAATAATAGAAAGTACTTCATAAGGTTATTGCAAAGATCAAAGAGAGATAATATATACATCTATATCAAACAGTTCCTGGCACATATTAAGTGCTTGAAATGTTATTTAATAATTAACTTTTAATAATCTAAACCAGTGGTTGGCAAACTCATTAGTCAACAGAGCCAAATATCAACAGTACAACGATTGAAATTTCTTTTGAGAGCCAAATTTTTTAAACTTAAACTTCTTCTAATGCCACTTCTCCAAAATAGACTCGCCCGGGCCGTGGTATTTTGTGGAAGAGCCACACTCAAGGGGCCAAAGAACTGCAGGTGGCTCGCAAGCCACAGTTTGCCAACCATGGATCTAAACCAATAATCAGTGAAGATAAAGGTAAAATAGCACTATTCAATAAAAATATAGTGCAAGACACACCATAAGCTACATAGTTAATTTTAAATGAAATTAACATATTTTATTTAACCCAATATACCTAAATGATTATCATTACAACATATGATTGATATGAAAAATTGTTGAGGTGTTTTACATTGAAGCATCTATCTTATATAAAAACTGCTGTTTGAAATTTTAACCCTGCTATTTTGGCTTCTGTTAATGCTTGCTTGCTTAAATAATAAGGAAAATAAGACTACTCCCATTCCAGAGAAACTGTGGATTATGCCCCAGACAGAGTTGTCAGTGCTGACACCAGGATAGGCCTTGAGATATGGTCTCATGTTCCCTTCCCAGCATGTAGACCTTTTTTCCCAGAAGGCCCGAAGTCTCATTCCAAATTTGGGAGACAAAAGAGCTAGGAAAAGTATAAGTAGAAAAGGTTTCCTCCATGTGGGAGGAATTTGAAAGGCACATTTTTCTCTGGCCCTGCACTTAATAAAATGTAACTCCCTTTCACTAAGCATGGCTTGGTTTTTTTTTTCTGGTCTTCTGTAACATAATGGTTCCCTGATGGGAAGAAGGCCAAACATGCTAGCCTTTTGGCCTCCGGTGAGTGGACTGGGTTTGGGGCCCCAGGGGAGCCAGACAGGCCTCTGGGAGGCACTGCTCTGATTTAGCAGAATTGAACCAGGGGACTCTGGGCACTCCCAGACCTCAGCCTAGGACCCGACCAGCAATTGGAGAGAGTGGACGGATACTTCTGGACCTGTCAACAGAATCGGTAAGGTAGGGACCCTATCAGTCAGGCCCACTCTGAGTGAGTGGAAGGGGGAGCTTGATCACTTCCCTGGAAGTCAAGGACTTCCTCAGGCAATTTATCAGGAATCAGGTGGACTGTTTAAACTCTGAGTAAATATCTGGTAGAAGTAAAAAGCTCAGACTGTCTGGTGTATAAATGTAAGTGTGAGCGTCTGTGTGAAAGACAGTGCAAACCCTGCTTTAGAGGGAAGACAGTAGAGAACTTTTAATTGTTTTTCCTTGATTTATAATTGTGCTGTGTTAGTTTAAAATTTTGGAATTCTAGGGTTAATTTAAGGGTATAAAATTTGTGAAGGTTGCCAATCCAGAGAAGTTTAAACAAAGGCTTGTTAGGTTAAGATTAGTCATAATTAACTGCTTTGTAGGCTGCCTTTTTCAGCTCTGCTAGCAAACAGAGAATCATGTGGTCCTGAGAACTGCAACCTGCCTGCCCTTCCTGATAGATTTAGAGTGGGTCTCTGGGGGAGGAAGAGAGCCAAAAACTGCTCCGGAGCAGGTGTGAAAAAGGGTAGAGGTGGTGGAATTCACTCTCAGCCTGCTGAGATAGAGAAGCCCTAGGCTGGGGGGCAGGGGGATGGTTAGGATATCAGAAGTGGTGAAGGAGGAGGAGGATTTGAGATCCTCTGGGGCCTTGGAGTAAAGAAGGAAAATCTGGGAGGGAGAGCAGCTGTTCCTTAAGTGTAAAAAGCCTGGTTATACAGGATCTCAGACCGCTTGCCTTATTTCCCCTGCTAAGGACAGAGTAAATGGTTAATGCAGAAAAGGGGGGACGTCGGCAGGGAGAGCAGGGAGAGATAAGTTTTTGTTGATTTTTGCTTATCTGAATTATGCTAGACTCAAGGCTTTCTACAAACATAGTGGATCTTCCTCTGCACTGTTTTATCCTTTTTAACCCTTCCAATACACATAAAGAAAATCTCACTGTCCGAGCCTGGCAGGGCAGGGTTACTGGGTACTTCTTGGGTGGTGTTGGAATATTCAGCAAAGGAACTTTAAGATATAATATTTTTAATGTTACAACTAGTTTAAATTTTAAAAATCTGTCTCTCAAAAAAATATTTTTACCTATTCTTAGTTTTATCACAGAAGGTCTAAGTCATAAATGTTAATCTAAGAAATTCTGGATGTTTACTTTTTAGGAATCATTAAAGGACTGAGATTTCAAAGAATAAGGAATACTGAGTAGAAGTTCTGAGGCATGGATATGCATTTTTAAAGGACATAGAAAGAAGGTTTGAAGGCTAATTTGGAAGTGTAAAATTTATAAAGGTTGTGTATGTAATAAAAAGGAGAAGAGAAATGTTGAAAGGAAATCAAATAATACAGGCCAGTAAGCCAGGAAGAGTAAATAATTTACATCCTGCCTCCCTCAACAGAGGGTAAATAGTTACGTCAAAGTACTTAGGGAGGGACTGATAAAAGAAATCTAACAGTTACTGTTTGTTATAATACATTCAGAAAACATTACTTTGAAAAGTCCATAAAAAGGATTGGCAAGGAAAATTCTATCTTAAAGCAGGTCAGTATATTTTTCTCCTTATACAATTCCTCTGAAATTTGGCAATACTTATAAATAAATCATGGCAATACATTTCTTTGCATAAATTCAATAAGACCAGTTTCCAATAGTGGTTTTATTAACCAGAAACTTTGACTGGAGTATCATGTTTTAAAGAGCCCTTCCTGAACTCTGAAGACTTGAAGCCAATAAGAGTGCCATGGAGAAAGTCTGGTATCCTGCTTGGTAGCCCTGAAAACAGCTGGTGCTGGAGCATCAGGCCCATACCCTACCAACACTGGCGGTTGGTCAGAGTACAAGAGGAGCAATAAGGGCACCTCTGAGTCCCTGTGGGACCCCCACGCACTCTGAGCCGCGACGAGTAGGAGGGCTGAGATGGGCCTTGAAGCCTAGGGCATGGGCCCGGGTACAGCCACTACAGGTAGAACTTCACCTAACTCAGCAGATACTACAGGCAGGCCTGACAGCAGCTGGATGGCTTGGCTTCCTGGCCCTATGGGGCACATTAAGATTCAATCATGAAATTCTGGCAAAGGTAGTCAGTTGCCATTCTTGTTATATTTATGCAAACAATCAGGCCAAATTAAATACAATAGATAAATTAGTCTTGATTTAGCTCTTTGGATAAACATGGGGTAATTTTGAAGGGAAAAATTCTATTTCAATAGAAGTTATTAAAACAGAAAGGTTTTCTTTCCCTTCCACCAGACCCGTGGTCAGCAAACTGTGGCTTGTGAGCCACATGCGGCTCTTTGGCCCCTTGAGTGTGGCTCTTCCACAAAATACCATGGCCTGGGCGAGTCTATTTTGAAGAAGTGGCATTAGAATAAGTTTAAGTTTAAAAAATTTGGCTCTCAAAGGAAATTTCAATCGCTGTACTGTTGATATTTGACTCTATTGACTAATGAGTTTGCCGACCACTGGTCTAGGCTACCTCCTCACAAGGCTGTCTTAAAAGTGGAGTGGGGAAACTAGTAACACTTTGTTTATATATCTCTACATAGTTTCATATGTAACAATGAGGACATCTGTCTTTAAAATCCAGTAAGTTATAAAAAGTTATTAAAAGGTTATAAAAGAGTTAAGAAAAAAATGAGTAACTTAAAACGAACACTCACTAAAATTGTCATAGAAATACAGAGGAAAGCATTCTAACCTGGCAGTAAGAACACCTGGGTTGTAAGTCATATGTGGGACCTTCAAAAAGCCCACCTGCATCTACGTTTCTTCAGAAATGGATGCTTTCTTAAGACCTCCCCATTCTTCAAATGTATAAAAGTCATCCACTACATTTCTCTTATATTGCCCTCAAGAATCTATCAGTGGAAGAGAACTCTCTCCTCACCTCTGGAGATTATCCAAAAGGAGAGGCACAGGTGAAACCTATTCTCACAGTCTGAGGAGTTGCCGATTCTCAATCTGCCTTTTAAGATAGGTTTCTGTTTGTTGCTGGCTATCAACCTCTCAGCTCCCAAGAGTTTTTATTTACCCTGCTTCCATCCATGCCCCCCTGTAGTCACAAATGTCAAGGAAACTGAAAAAAGAGCCTGACCTTCCCATTCTCCCACAGGGATGATTTGGTCCGAATGCAAGGAAATCTGGGAGGAGGGGCCGCGGGAGTACGTGCTACACCTGTGGAACCTCTTGGATTTCGGGATGCTGTCCATCTTCGTGGCCTCCTTCACTGCGAGGTTCATGGCCTTCCTGAAGGCCAGCGAAGCCCAACTGTACGTGGACCAGCACGTTCAGGACGACACACTGCACAATGTCTCTCTTCCGCCAGAAGTGGCATATTTCACCTACGGTGAGTCCAAGTGTTCCTCCACATTCCTCCCCAGGCACTTCTGGGGCGTGGCCCTGGGCCCTTAGCTTGGCGGTTCTGCAGCAGTTGGTTATCTAGAATGTTCAAAGTCCTGGCTTCCCAAGTTTAAAAGATATTTTTTGTGGCAAGATAGTGTCTTAGGAGATGCCTTAATTCTTTCAAACTATAAGGCCATACAGTGTGAGGTACTAGATTGAAATTTTAGGAATAATGAGTTATAGGAACTATTTATTGAGGACCTACTAATGGCTATGGACTGTACAGACATTTTATATCATAAATTTCAATCCTTGCAATAGCGTTGCAAAAGGGTCTTTTTCAGTCCCATTTTATACATGAAGAAACAGGTTTTCAAGGCAGGGCTCACAATGTTCCCATAAATACAGGATTGCCTTGGAGTGCAAGGGATCCAGGCCCAACATGAATTTGAAAACCATGCAGAAGGCACAGTGGTTATGTTCTCAGGCTTTGGAGTTAGACCTGAATTCTAACCTATTTCTGTAGCTTACTGTGAAACCTTGTTTATTTAACTTTTTCTGATCATCCATTTTCTTATATGTAAAATTGGGATAATACATGTCAGAAAGTTTGTTTTGAGGAGTAAATAAGTCAGTTCATATGAAGAATATTTACTGTATTCTGAAAATATTAAATGCTCACTAAGTAGTAACAGTAATTATCATACCACCTTTTGGTCATTTCTTGCTCAAATACTGTACTTTCTGTACTAAAGAGAGAGATGTGTGGGGAGGAAAAACAGTAGATATTTGTTGTTATGAGTAAATTAGCTGGACATTTCATATGCACTCACTAATTGCAGCTGTTACATCATGAAGAGTTTACATGTCAAATGTCACTGTTAGATAAAGTCACATGGCTCCTGTGACCACAGAATCCTCATTATCGGGTACAGCAATGATCTGCAGAGGGTTGGCCAATTACTGCAAAAGTTGAGTTGCTGCCTATATTCAATGTAGATTGTTATGCAGATTTTGACTTTTAAATGTGGTAGGGAAATCCCCATTGAGAAACAGAGAGTCTTATAGTATTACAAATTACCCACTCTTCATTTATTGGTTTGAAAATTCAGACTTTTTAAAAGCAAAATGGTCTTATATATTTTCCCTTCTGTGCTGCTCATGGTTCAAGGAAAGATGAGAGAATCTTGATACTTGCACTGGATACTTTTCTGAATGCCATGATTCAGGCTTCATATTGTCCACTTGTAACTTCTAATCCTTTTATGGATTATATTAAGGTCTCAACCAACCCAAAGCATTGCACATTTATTGCCCTTGCTTTTATGGTTCACTCCATGCCCTTGGAAATCTTTTGGATCTGTGTTCATTTGTGTTTCCGTTGTGGAGAAAGAATGCCCTCTTGTGGCCAGATAGGCAGTGGTCTCTTCCAACCTCTACAGTACTAAGTAGGCAGGTATTTTTCCCTTTAGGACAAATTTTCTCATGGAAATAGCTCCAAGAAGAAAATCCTTGTCTGAATTATCACAGAGCTGTTTGCTTTTACACCCATCACAACTCCTACAAGCCAATTCAAGGAGAATATTTTTCACTAAAAAGTCCTGATCTGGTCACCAGGGTCTGATGAAAGCTAAATCTATCTTAGACTATAGGAGTGCCTTGTATTATTTCAGCTGAGGTTTAAGATGGTAAATTATAGGAGGAAGAAAAAATAATTCCTTTTGGTGTCCGTTTGAAGAAGTTATGTCTTATTTTATACTATCCAAATGTTTTATTTATCCATAGAGGGTGACAGAAATATTGGAAAAACATAATTTAGTCTCCTTGTCTGTCGTAGACTTCTGAGTTATGACCTTGATGAGAACATGGAGTCTATAATTTTATTATATTTCCAAATGTAATTTACATGCACTACATGAAACTCTGTGGCAAACAGAGGCCTGTTTCCCTTACTAAAGATTTTTTACTGCTCTTTATTATTGTTTAACAGAGTCTAGCTTTGAAAATAAAGAATAAAATTCTTCCTCTTCCATCTCCCTTGGGGTGCCAAGACTTCCTACGTAATATCTTTGTTCTCTGCATTTACTTGGCTCTTGAAAGGCCCCATCCACCAAATCCAGCCTTTAAAATGGCAATAATATGTACTCTACAGGGCTGTTGTGAAAATTAGAGCTAATGTAAATGTAAGCGCTAATTAAGGTTTCTCGGTGTTTCTCAGTTTAAGTTTCACTTCGCATTTCTCAACAGAGACACTACTGACTTTTTCAGCAGGGCAATTTTCATGGTGTGGGTCTGTCTGGAGCACTGCAAGACATTATCATCACAATAATACGCCTTCTCAGTCATCATGACAACCGCAGACACCCCACACATTTCCCCAGGAAGAAGGTGCTGCCCTCATTTGAGGATCACCATATGTCTTGACACATAGTAGGCAGCTCATTAGAGAGAGATGCTGCTCCTTGCACCAATAGAACTGCAATAGGAACACTTTGCAGGTTTGCTCTGCTGCAGGAATACACACAAAGTAGTTCAGACCTTCACTGGTGACCACAAGCAGCATCTCCCCAGCCTCGGACAGGTCCTAGGACTCTTGCCACCTAGAACAGGTCTGTCATAGTAAACTTGGATAACTAGTTACCACTCTAGGGTTCTTAACTCAAGTAACAACTCTCACAGACACACAGTGAGGAACATAACCCAGGAGCATTTCCTCAGGCAAGATCCTCCAGATTCCTAGCCCCCACGTGAGCTCACTTGTTCTGATTTGTGGCTAAACTACTCTAAACTTGTGATTAGGATTTAATTCCGTCATTTAACAAATATTTATAAGCACCTGCTGTGTGCTAGACCCTTGTCCCCAGAAGCCCCCAAGTTACCTGGAATTTGTTTTCCAGCTAAGCACTTTACATATATGATTTCATTTCATCCTCACGACAGCTCTCCTAGGTCAGTGGTCAGCAAACTCATTAGTCAACAGAGCCAAATATCAATAGTACAATGATTGAAATTTCTTTTGAGAGCTAAAATTTTTAAACTTCTTTTAACACCACTTCTCCAAAATAGACTCTTCCAGGCCGTGGTATTTTGTGGAAGAGCCACACTCAAGGGGCCAGAGAGCTGCATGTGGCTCGCGAGCTGCATTTTGCCGACCACTGTCCTAGGCTATTTCCCAAGTTACAAATGGGGAAAATAAAGCTCAGGAAGTTAACTAACTTGCTCAGAATCATACAGCCAGTGTGTGGAAAGGCCACTCTCAACCTTAGGTCTTGTCTGACTCTTAAGTCCATGCTCCTACTCCTCCACCTACTCATAAATGGGACAGCCCCTGCTGATAGAGCTCAAACATAGAATAGCAAGTAGCATGGTAAGTGCCACAACAGGGGATATACTCGATATTGTGGTGGAGTAGAGGAGAACAGGGAGGCTTCCCTATTCCATGGTAGGGTCATAGAGGGCTTCCTGAAATTGATAAAAGCTGAGCAAAGTCTTAAAGAATAATTGGGAATAAAATGGACCTTGAAGTGAGGGAACAATGTCCCAGGCAGATGGTCCAGCACATTCCAAGAGGGAGCATATTGGGATTAATTTAAAGACAAGGATGGGAATGGCATGTAATAAGGTTAGAGACTTCTAAAGATGACTAACTGGTTTCTCTTCTAGAGCATATCCTGTCCCCAGAGAGTAACCCAGATTGTTTTCATTTAGCCAGGGACAAGTGGTGGCCCTCAGACCCTCAGATCATATCAGAAGGGCTGTATGCAATAGCTGTCGTGCTGAGCTTCTCTCGAATCGCGTACATCCTGCCAGCCAACGAAAGTTTTGGGCCCTTGCAGATCTCCCTGGGGAGAACCGTGAAGGATATCTTCAAGTTCATGGTCATTTTCATCATGGTATTTGTGGCCTTCATGATTGGGATGTTCAATCTGTACTCCTATTACCGAGGTGCAAAGTACAACCCAGCGTTTACAACGTGAGTATCCCAGGGCTCCCCTGAGGTCTCTGTGGGCTTTCTAAGAGTCTTTGAGAGTCTCTTGCAGGTAGCTCTTTGCAGAGACTCAGGTTTCCTTGGTATTTCTAAAGGTTAATGGCAACTTTATTCAAGGGTAGTTTAGAGTTCATGTTCTCAAGTTGGAAGAACAGAAGAGCTAGGTTCAATCCTCATTTTGCCACTTACACGCTATAGGTTCCTTAACTTCTCTGATCCTTAGTTTCCTCATCTTTTTTTTTTTTTATCTCTGGTCTCTTTTAAAAATATATATATATGTCTTTATTTATTTTAGAGACAGAGGAAGGGAGAGGGAAATAGAGAAACATCAATGCAAGAGAGAAACATAGATCAGCTTCCTCTTGTACATTCCACACTGGGGATCGAGCCCACAACCTGGGCATGTGCCCTGGTGTGGAATCAATTGCCAGCCAGAGCAGTTTCTTCATCTTTAAAATAAGGATAATACAGATAATAATAGTACCTGCTTAATAGGGATGGTGTGCCCTGGCCAGGGGGCTCAGTTGGTTGGAGCACTGTCCTATGCACCAAAAGGTTGCAAGTTCAATTCCCAATCAGGCACATAACTAAGTTGTGGATTCCATCCCTGGTTGGGGTACACATAGGAAGCAACCAATTGATTGTTTCTCTTCTCTTCTCTTCTCTTCTCTTCTCTTCTCTTCTCTTCTCTTCTCTTCTCTTCTCTTCTCTTCTCCTCTCCTCTCCTCTCTCCTCTCCTCTCCTCTCCTCTTCTCTTCTCTTTTTTTTCTCTCTCTCTCTCTCTCTCTCTCTCTCTCTCTCTCTCTCTCTCTCTCTCTCTCTCTCTCAATAAAAACACATCCTTGGGTGAGGATTTAAAGAAAATTGGAATACTGTGAAGATTCAATGGGCTGATATAGCTTCCACACACTAAGTTCAATAAATGGAAGGAACTATTATCACTGTTGTTATTATTGGCTTAGCCTGTGTTACCTAGAAAACAATGCTCTGGGCAAATCTTGCATGCCAACACATTAATGGAGCAAGAGAGTTGCAATTGAAATAAGACTAAGGAAAGTGGAAAATGCAGTGTGGGAGGAGGGAAAGCACATACTGGTTGCTAACTTGGCCACCATCTACCAGAACATAAAACTTGGTCATGACAGACTTCTCCAGGAAGACTAATGGAAACACCACATCCCAGAATAGCCCATCAGGATGAGAAATCAAGAATTTATCAGCCAGATCTTCCCCATCTGCTATCTGTCATGAGTCAAAGTCACTGCCTAGGCCCTAGGACATTAACTTGCCTGCACTTCCAGGACAGCCCCTGGGGAAACCATATCCACATAACATGGGAGGTAGGTCTGCTAGAGGACACAGGTCAGCAGTTCTCCATGCCTAAGTGAGCAAGCCAGCACCAGTGCATGACCACTGAGCAAGTCCTGCAGTATCATGTGCCTCAGCAGCAGTAGGAAAGGCCCAGTCGAGGGAAGCAAGAGACATGTGGTGCAAGCATGAGGCTGGGCAGTCAGGTGGATACATCAGAGCCCAGAAGCAATTGCTGCAGACAGAGCAAGGCAGTGGCACAGCCTCCCCCCACAGAGCTGGTGTCAGATCTCAGTGAACCTGTGTCCCTGAAGACCTGTGTTCCTCCCCTCGGTGGGGGATGCCAGGCATCTCCTGGAGAGGATCAGTAGCATTAAGCAGTGGGCTAATAGAATATAGCAGACCTGAGCTTTCATTATAGCAAAGGATGACCTTACTAATAGCCAAGTTACTGGGTTTATCTGAGCTTGTGTCTACGCAGACAAGTATAAATAAGACTTCCTACCTTACTCACAAATACCCCTTTGGTGATCAATGAGGCAGTTTAGTAAAGTGCCTGAGGTACATAAGTGTTTCCATCCAGGTCCCACCCTAGGCCACCTAGGCCCAGAACTTCTCCCTGCCTTCAAGCTCCCACCTAGAATCTCCAGCCATAGACAGGTCTCCAGCCACAGGCACAGCAGCTGGGACCAACAGGGTTAAGTACTTCTTGACATCTCTAAGAACCCAGACCCAATGCAATGAACCCCGTGCCCCGCCCAAGTGGAATTACCAAGAAGGGTGGGGGCCCCAGTGCTTCTGAACCACAGAAGATATTACTCTCTGAAGCAAAGAAGTAGTGTATGTTCACATAGAGCAAGTGCCCAACCCAGTGCTGAGAAATGCACCTGAGGAGTGCCTGGCTCTTCCCCTCAGTGTATGCACCCCACGGCTCAGACAGACAGGGTTTTAGTCTGAGCTTTCATCTTATTAAGCAGTATGGCCTTGAGCAACTGATTAAACCCCCTAGGCCTCAGTTTCCCCATATCTGAAGTGAGAACACTAAGATGATCAGCATCACAGAATTGTTGTAAGGATCCAAGAAATAAGACTGAATCCATCCTTGGTATATAATAAGCCTTCAGTGAATGGTGGTGATCATAATAGAAATGGTGAATGAGGAGAAAAGGTGAGGGTAAGCTGCAAGAAAAGATACCTGTGGACTGATTTGGCTCCACAGGACCCTTTCTGGACAGGGGCCTAATTTACAAACTGTCGACCAGCTCAGGCCAAGATCATTAGTGAATCAGTGTACTCCAAAACCCAGTGATCAACTATGGAAGGAATTAAATCACCCAAAAGCACATTTGCTGTAGACCTGCTAGAGGCAAAGTTAAATGTATCCACTATGGGATGCATTGTTACTGAATAACAGTCAAGATGTCAGTTGATAAACACAGGTTCCACCCCCTGATGGTCAGGCCCTGATGTCCCTCCTGTGTTTCCAGTCTAGCACAATGCTTGCACACAGTATTGTTCACCAAGTGTTCATTTAAAAGAATGAGAGAATGAACAGGAGAAATGAAGCTAGATTCGAGGCAGATTGGGAACCTGACCATGTGGACTCTATCCCATTTCTACTACCCTGGGTGTTCTGTGCCACATTCCTGCACTGCCTGCCCACAGCTCCTGAGAGATCAGTGCCATGACACATGGGAAGATGAACAAGGTCATGACTTAGAGCAGGACTGACCTGGCAACAAATTCCCAGCTAGATGCAGCACAGCTAATCTGCAGGGAAAGGGTGAAAAGAGGAGAAGGAGACAAAGCAATTGGCTTATCCCATGTGCTGGGAACCAAATGGAGACTTCCTAGACATGAGGAACCCAACCAAAGAGGACCCAGGCCCTCCAGGATGGGGAAGGGAAGGTGTTATAGTGGCAGCAAGTGCAGTGAAGAAAGGACGGGATGTTTATCACCTTTGCAGCTCCTAAAATGGGATGCACAGCTGTAAATAGGATTACACTGAACAGGAAAAAAGTCAATAGAGCAGTGAGGTGGAGAGGAAAGAATGGATTTTTGTAAATGCCACCTCTTACCTTTTGAATGTTCTCTAGAGCATGTCAGCGCTTAGAACCTTCTTTGATAAACAAAAAGCCACACTAGAAAGATAAATATCACATGATCTCATTCATTTGTGGAATATAATGAATGGCATAGACTGATGAACAAGAACAGAACCAGAGACTGAGAAACGTCGATCAGAACCTCAAACCTCAGGGAAGGAGGGGGTCCGTGGGAGTAAGGGGGAGAGATCAATCAAGGGACTTGTGTGCATGCATATGAGCCTAATCAATGGACACAGACAACAGGTGGGTGCGGCATGAGTGGGGATGGGGGGTAATGGGGGAATAAGGACACATATTTATAAAAATAAAAAAAATAATAATTTTTTTTTTAAAAAAGCCACACTAGAGATAAGTGTCTCGTGCATTAGGGAACTCAGAGCTATTCTGAGAACCAGCTAAGCTGATAAAGACCAATGACCCCTCTCAAGTGACTGTTTGCTTCATAGCGGCTCATGCCCAGGCCGCCCTTCCCAGCTCAGGATCTTCCCTTTGGCCCACCCACAGGGGGTCTTTTTGAGCTTGTAGGGAAAGACGGTCCTACAGAGTTGGAAAACTCAGTCCTACAGAAAGGAAATTTGGTTGGGAAAATAGTGTAGGTATCCTTGCCCCATCACTGACCCTCATCTCACTCCAAAACTCACCCCTGCTATGTTCAAGGACAGCTTAGGTCTCTAAAGACTGTTCAGGAGCCCACTTTGCAATCCATCTATTAGGAACTAACAGAGAGCTATCTTATAGGAACCTTGTTCACCTTAGGGGTGCAGTCCCAGGTCAGCTCACAAAAGCCACTCCCATTTAAACACCACCCAGTAGAGTACTATCCCAGATGGGAGATGTAGGGACATCCTGGGACAAATGGAAAGGTTTCTCTACCAATGGCAGACCCCCAACCCTCAGCCAAGCCCTGCCCTAATCCTCATTGTGTTCCAGTTCTGGAATCACATACCTCCTTCCCCACCCATATTCCCATCCCTCATCCGACAGACCTCAAGGAGGGGGTAAGAAGAAAACAGACAGATTGAATGGAATCTGCCACAGGATGAATAAACCCACAGTCTGAGCAGTCTTGATTGAGATCAATGATTCTCAAACCACACCAGAATCATCTGGGGAGATGGCTAAACTTGGGCCTTCCCAGGCTCCACCCCTTCGAGTTCTACATAAGGCCTGGAAGCCTGCATTAACAAGCCACTAGGGATTCTGATTCAGTTGGTCTTAGGACTGTGCAATGAGAAATGCTAATCTGACTCAACCTCATCATTACTCAGATAGGGAGGTGGAGACCAGTCTCAGCTCTGCATTAAAAAAGTCGGGAGCGAGCTCTGGGAGTCAGATCCTATAAGCATTTCTCAATCTTTCAGCGTCCTTTCACTTCAGAACCACCAGTTTCCTCAAAGGTCTGGGTCATGCTTCACAGCTGCTTCTGTGTAGGAGGTTGACCTGAAGGGAAGAGCAGGGACAGGGCTGACTGGACATGACAGATAGTGCACCTGCTGACAGCTCACTGTCTCCAGGCCACTTCCATTAGAAACTGCAAATGACCCATGGAAAGGAGGAGATGTTCAGATATGTTTTATGCTCTCAGAGTACAAAATCAAGTATCGTAAGGCCAGGGTGAGGATGTGAAAAGTAAACTACCTGATAATGCCTTTCTTTCAGAAAGCCTGTTAAGAAAAGCTCTCAATTCCAGCTGTTAGGAATTTTGTTCTAAAGGGGACCATATCTTTGATTTTTTTAATGGAAATCAGTAGACAAACAGGATTTGGGTTTTGGTGTTTTGTTTATAGTCAACTTTGCTGAAACGGACATATTTCATAAAGCAAGGATTTTTCCGCTTAAGAGACTGTATGGAAATCTTGGTGTCCCAGCACTCTGTAATAAGTGTTAGAAAAAGAGAGCAAAAACTCCTTGGCCCACTAATGAAATGCAGCTGAATGAGAATGCACAGGAAAAGGTGGCCTTCTTTATACCACCCAATTGGTGACCATCACAGAACAGGTACACAGATGTGACCAAGAATTCCCAGGATGGGGGGACCCATGATGGGCTCCTCATCTTCCCTTTGGATAAACTTGGCCTCCCCCACTTACTTCTGATTGGAGGTTAAATGTGGGCCCTGACCTCCAAAGATGATCCCAGCCAATGTTTTCCACAAGCTGTTATGGAGGCAGCTTCACAGCATAGCTGGGTTGAGACTTTTCTAATAAAAAAAATACTCTTCCTAAGTTTATTCTGTCTCCCAGGAATCTTTTTAATGGAAGGAGCTTCAGCAGTGCTAGGCAAAATTAGAAGTTTCTGTTTTCCACGACAGTTATGGAAAATTTCCAGACTCAGATTCATATTCCCAAAAAGAACAGAAGGCACTGATGCAGCGCCACCAGCTCAGAGGCTGGCTCCAATGAACCTGAAGTGGCACTGAGCTGAGGGAGACTCCCTGAGACTCTGTCCATGCCGACCCCACCCCAGGACCCCTGCATCATCCTGTTGTTGAACAATTTATGATACGTACATGAACTGCTCTCCCGTTTGATCCACCTAACAATGGAATGACACATATTACTACCAGGAAACTGAGGCTCAGAGAGATGCTGGACTTTCACAAGATCACAGAACCAAGAAGAAGATTTTGACCCAGATCTGCATGACTCCAAGCCCATTCTCTACCTATTGACCAGAAATTCCCCCCACTTCCCACACCAGGGCATATGCTCTGAGGTAGAAGCTGGGTGTCTTTACAATAGCTTTCCTGTGGCTATTTTAAAAAAACAGCATATGAAACTCAGATTACTGATGATCACTGAGAACCTGGTGATTCTACATATCTCAGCTCTAAATATGCTGCCTGCGATTGTCCCCTGGGTAAAGCAGCTTTCTACTCCGAAGTGTGTACATTCATTTGACAAATACTATGGAGAAGCTACCCAATGGCAAGTTCTGTGTTTGGCTCTGGGGTCATTGAGGTTAATAAAACAATCCTCTCATCTCTAAGAAACTCATAAACAAATAGGGGAGTCTGAAAAGTGAAAAAAGCAAGCATCAGCTATTATGGAAACAGCTTCACAGCATAGCTGGGTTAAGACTTTTCTAATCAAAAATATTCTCAAAAGGGTACTTGGGGACAAATAGAGGAATCCAAGATGGCGGCATAGGTAAACACCTAAACTGCTGCCTCCGACAACAATTTAAACTGCAACTAAAAGATAAAACGTCTATCACCCAGCACAACGGGAAAGCTGGCTGAGTGGAAGTTCTACAACTAGAAGGAAAGAGAAAAGAGCATTGAGACGTGCACGAGCGCTGAAAAGCTGAGGTACGGAGGCGCGTGATCCGGGCTGGCGGCGGGCGACTGGGTGCGTTGCTTTTTTCAACCCGAAGGGAGACAAGCCCCCGATTACTCTGAAATCCAGTCTCTGGGGACACGCGGGGGACCCAAACTCCTACGGGGAGAAGCTGGACTGTCTGCCAGTGAGAGTGGCTTGCTAGCAGAGCTGCGCGCAGGAATAATTGTCTACGGCACTGGGGCACAGGATTCCAGGACACAGAGCGGGCTTACTAGCAGCCATTGCTGTTTGCCACGCCCTAACCTAGTGATGCCCTGAGACCCCGCCCCACACAACCTACAAACCCACCCAAGCTCCAAGCAGCTCAATTAGCATAAGAAAGCCTGCCCTATTGCAGCTTAACCTAGAAAACTTGCAGCCCGGGTCAGACAGCTCCAAAACCTCCAAACCCCAAGCAAAGAGGAGAAAACTGCAGCTCTCACTGTAGCTCCTGCTGAGTGGCCTCAGACAGTAGCTGACCTGCACCCCATTGGAGATCCAGAAGCCAGTGTACCTAGTGGTCAGTGTGAGACAACAGATTTCAACTCCTCACATCCATAAGTGACACATTCAAGAGGCAGACTCAGTGAGCACCAAAGCCCCACTGAAACAAGTCCTGCCCCATAAGCGCAGCACTTCTTCCATTATAGACACAGGGAGTGCTCACAGCTAATTGGCCTGGAGGTCAATTCCTCCCAGCGTACCAACAGCAATTCAGGCTTAACTACACCAAGACTTTGCACTCAGCCCACAAAGGGGTGTACCAAGAGCATCCACATCAGGTGATTGGGGAGGCTGAGCTACTGCCCCCTATAGGTCACCTACCACACAAAGCCACTCCATCAACACAGGGAAGCAGCCAAAATGCAGAAACAAAGAAACATGTCACGAATGAAAGAAACGGAGGAAAGCAAACTACTGGATGACATAGAGTTCAGAATCACATTTATAAGGTTACTCAAGAATCTTCTAAAAACTGCCGAGAAACTTGATGACACTTCTGAGGAGCTTAGTGAGACCTTCAAGGACCTTAATGAGAATGCCAAAAAAATGGAAAAGGACCAGTCAGAAATGAAGCATACACTGTCTGAAATAAAGAATATACAGAAACTCAACTGTAGATCAACATACCCCAAGAATCAAACCAAAGATCTGAAATATGTGGAAACAAAAAACATCCAACCAGAAAAACAAAAAGAAAAAAGAATCCAAAAATATGAAGATAATGTAAGGAGCCTCTGGGACAACTTTAAGCGAAACAACATCCGAATTTTTGGGGTGCCAGAAGAAGGGAGAGAGCAAAATATTGAAAACCTATTAGAAGAAATAATGACAGAAAACTTTCCCTACCTGGTGAAAGAAATAGACTTACAAGTTCAGGAAGCACACAGAACCCCATACAAGAGGAACCCAAAGAGGACCACACCAAGACACATCATAATTAAAATGCCAAGGGCAAAAGACAAAGAGAGAATATTAAAAGCAGCAAGAGAAAAACAGTTAATTACCTACAAGGGAGTACCCATACGACTGTCAGCTGATTTCTCGGCAGAAACTATGCAGGCCAGAAGGGAGTGGCAAGAAATATTCAAAGTGATGAACAGCAAGAACCTACAACCAAGATTACTCTACCCAGCAAAGCTATCATTCAGAGTTGAGGGTCAGATAAAGAGCTTCACAGACAAGAAAAAGCTAAAGGAGTTCATCGCCACCAAACCAGGATTACATGAAATGCTGAAGGGTATTCTTTAAGAAGAAGAAGAAAAAGGTAAAGATAAAAATTATGAACAACAAAATGACATCAAATACATACCTACCAACAAGTGAATCTAAAAATCAAGTGAATAAAAAATCTGAAGAACAGAATGGACTGGTGAATATAATAGAATCAGGGACATAGAAAGGGAGTGGACTGACGATTCTCAGGGGAAGCAAGTGTGAGGGTTGCGGGAAGAGATTGGACAAAAATCTTACTCCTATGGATGAAGACAGTGGCGGGGGGTAAGGGCATGGGGTGGGGTGGGGAATCAGGTGGAGGGGAGCTATGGGGGGAAAAAAAGTGGAACACCTGTAATAATCTGAACAATAAAGATTTAATTAAGAAAAAAATAAAAATAAATAAAAATAAATAAAAATAAAAAAGACAAAATAGTAACCAGTGTGGGCAAGGGCATGGAGAAAGTGGAAAGTTTGTTCATAGGCATGCAAATGATGCCGGCACTATGAAAAACATATGGAGCATCCTTAAGAAATTAACACTACCATATGATCCAGCAACCCCACTTCTTAATATTTATCCAAGGGGATCATTATCAGGATCTCAAAGAGATGCTTATGTCCTCACTGAAGCATTATGCACAATAGCCAAGATATGGAAACCATGCATATGTTCAATGACAATAAATAAAAGAAATGTGGTATATATACAATAAATTATTTTTCAGCCTTAAAGAGCAAGGAAATCCTACCAGGCCAGCATGGCTCAGTGGCTGAGCATCAACCTATGAACTAGGAGGTCACAGTTCAATTCCTAGTCAGGGCACATGCCCGGGTTATAGGCTCCATCCCCAGTGTGGGGCATGCAGGAGGCAGCCAATCGGTGAGTCTCTCTCATCACTGATGTTTCTCTCTCTCCCTCTCCCTTCCTCTCTGAAATCAATAAAAATATATTTTTTAAAAAGGAAGGAAATCCTACCTAGCCAGTTTGGCTCTGGATAGAGCATCAGCCTGTGGACTGAAGGGTCCCGGGTTCAATTCCAGTCAAGGGCATGTACCTTGGTTGCAGGCACATCCCCAGTAGGAGGTGTGCAGGAGGCAGTTGATCGATGTTTCTCTCTCATCGATGTTTCTCACTCTCTATCCCTCTCCCTTCCTCTCTGTAAAAAATCAATAAAATATGTGTGTTTTTTTAATAAAAAAGGAAGGAAATCCTGACACATGTTAGAATATGGATGAACCTTGAAGTCACTATGCTAACTGAAATAAACCAGTCACAGATAGCCGAAAAAAAAAAAAAAAAAAAAGGGTACTTGGGCAGCACAATAAGGAAGAAGCACTGGACTCTGTCTGGCAAGGTCAAGGAAGGCTTCATGGAGGGGGTGACCCTAAAAAGGTCTTTGAGGGTGACTAAGAGGACATTCCAGCCTGTGCAAAGTGTAAACAAGCAGGGCCTTTTTTTTTTTTTTTTTTTTTTTGAGATGAAGGAGAAAGTAGCCGCCTTACCACCCAGATACTGATGTGCTCAGATGTTTCAATGCCTCATGGCACAAAACTTTTCTTTAAAAAAAATAAAAGCTGCTTCCATGTCTGGCCACAAAGGTGGCAAGAAGCAGGTCAAGGAGACATAAAATAAAACACTGGAGCAGAAACAAAAAGAGGAGAAGAAATATGAGGAGCTCAAACTGAGGGGCACATGGAAGGGCCCCCTGGCCACAGTGGAATTAACAAATCTGCCAAAAAGTAAGCTGTTCTTTGTGCCTATGGCATAGTGATCCTTAATTCCATTCCTGTCTAAACATCTGGATTCCCTGCCCTACTATCTGCTGCCACCTATAGCTAGAATGAAATATTATCTGGGAACTTGTACACTTAAGAATAAACTTTCATAAAAAGGAAAAGAAAAAGTAGGCAAGTAGGCAAGAGTTTGGGGAAATAGCAGAAAGTCAGATCAGATAACCCAGCAGGAGCCAGTGAAGTTCATACTGATAGGGTGTTATCGCTCCACTGAGGCTTTGTAAAAAAGAGGAAGTGAGATCAGATCTGCCTTCAAAGAGAGTACTGTGGCAACTGGGCTCGAGAGGATGGGAAGAGGAGCCCTTGCTTGGCCACGCTTGGTGCTGGCGATTTGTTTTTATTTTTATTTTATTTTATTTTGTGCTGGCGATTTTATTGTGAACAAAAATAGTCACGGCTCCTCCCTTCATGGAACTTGCAGACTGGTTGGGAAGACAGATGTTAAATAGTCACAGGAATGAGGGCATGTTACCTATTGAGAAAATGTTCTAAAATAAAGCAACTTGAAAGATGCTGAGCTAGATCTATTATGAGACTGTGGCAGGAAGCTGGGTGAGAAAAATGCATGCCTGAACTAAGGGAGTGGCAGTGTGATGGAGAACAGGCGATGGAGCAGGGATGTTGAGGAGGTTAGAGTGGCTCGGACATGATGATGGCCTGAATGTGGGGTGTGAGAGAAGGAGAATGTTCTCAGGGTTTTTACATTGGGAAGGCTCCAGGATTTGGGGAGGGAGTGAAGGAGGGTATGATGGGGAGGAGGACAAGGTCCCTGGTGATTCAGGAAAGGGACAGGGGCTTTGGTCTTCTCTAGGACCCATTCCCAACAGAAATGAAGACAAACAGACCCACATCCCAGACGCTAATGTATAGTCCATGTCCTAAGGAACTGGAGGAATAGTGGGTCCTTGAGAAGGAGGGCTCCATTCTCAGCACTGAGGGCCAAACAGAGACTTGATGAAGAGGTAAAATAGTTCTTTAAAAGTGACATATTGTACTTGGAAAGCAGAAAACAAGAGCCTGAGATTTCCCTGGCCCAAGAAAGGGAAAAAGGGAGACAGTCAGGGAAGCCATAAAGGTCCAGAGACATCCAGAAGGAAGTGACGAGTCAGAGGGGCCTCCTGACAGCAAAGAACCACAACCCTAAGAAGGATCTGTCTGCAGAGGAGGTCCTGCTTGGGCAGCCAAGGCTAGGTTACATAGTCTGCCCTCAGAGACTCACTATAACTCATGGCCAATTAAGAGAAACCAGGGAAAGTGCCTGGCATCACAGGACTGTGGCCTACATGGGATATGGAATGGAATCAGCCATGTTCACATTATAGAGGACACATTTTTCCAGGATACATTTTTCAGTGTTGAAATATGGGCACCTCTGATATATGTTATCATACTGTATTATATTTTGAAAATTATAATCTTGCCTTTCATCTTATAAATTCAAGTAAGGCATAAGGGTTTTGGGGGAAATAGAGTTTATTATGCCTATTTTCAGTGGAGAAATCAGCACAGAGAAGTCTGAGGTTGATGGAAGAGACTTCAGTGGTCAATGATGGGGCCCAGGTCAGGCTCAAAGAGGCTGAGCAGCTAGAAATGGCCTTAGTGTGTCAAAATATATATATATCTTAAATAAATACCTAGGGTCTTTCAAAAGTTCTTATCTTAGCACTAGAGGCCTGGTGCATGAAATTCGTGCATGGGGTGGGGGGAGGGGAGTATGTCTCTCAGCCCAGCCTGCACCCTCCCCAATCTGGAGAGGGTCTCACAATCCATAACTGCTGGATCCCAACTGCTCACCTGCCTGCCTGCCTGCCTGATTGCCCCTAATCACTTCTGCCTGCCAGCCTAATCACCTCCTAACCACTCCCCTGCCAACCTGATCGACGCCTAACTGCTCCCCTGCTAGCCCGATTGCCCCTAACTGCCCTCCCCTGCCAACCTGGTCACATCTAACTGCCCTCCCCTGCTGGCCTGGCCACCCCCAACTGCCCTCCCCTGCTGGCCATCTTGTGGTGGCCATGTTGTGTCCACATGGGAGTAGCCATCTTGTGTGTTGGAATGATGGTCAATTTGCATATTACCTCTTTATTATATAGGATAACTCTCCAATAAGTGCAATAAGTGATAAAAATATAGATCTTTTCCTGGGCTATTTTTTTGTTGTTAATCCTCACCCAAGGATATTTTTCCATTGATTTTTAGAGAGAGTGGAAGTGAGGAAGATGAGGAGGAGGGAGCGGGAAAGGGGGGGGGGGGAGAGACAGAGGGGAGAGAGACATCAATTGGTTGCCTCCCACACACACCCCCACCAGGGCCAGGGATCAAACCAGGTATGTGCCCTGGACTGGGAATTGATTCTGTGACCCTTCGGTGCATAGGCTAATCCTCTAACCACTAGCTCCTGGGCTACTTTAGAAGGATGATTATGCCTGCTACCAAAAGACATTCTATTATCCTATAATGTTTATTTATACCCTCTCCTCATGTTTATTCATGATATGAATTTTAAAAGCCTGGTACCTTTGAGCTTCTGGAACAGACTAAGAGCCCACAAAGTTTTGAGGGAAATTGATGATACACTGAAAATGTGCCTTTTTGGATGTTTTCACAGCATGTTCTCAGGCATTTCCCCAAGTCCTTTTTCTTATAGGCAGACTGACAGTAGCCATCTCCCTACCTTTTTATTCACTAAAATTCAGTTTTAGGATATGACTTAGGTTAAAACTGTAATTCTTCAAAGTGACAGAGGGACAGGAAACTGAACTGTCCAGGGTTAGCTCTAGAGAGCTATCAGAAGAGACAGTTCTTAGGTGAATCTGAGCACTCATTTTCCCAGAATTCCATCATTCACTGTTTACTGACAAAAATGTTTACTGAGTCCCTACTATGAGCTGGGCACTGTTCTGGGTACTGATGACAGAACAGTGAGCAAGTAAGCAGGCCCTGCCCTTGTGGAGGTTGAGTTCCTCCATGAATGTGATAACAGGGAAGAGACCCAAAAAGTACATATTTTTATTTTTTTAATATTTTTATTGATTTCAGAGAGGAATGGAGAGGGTGAGAGAAACATCAATGATGAGAGAATCATTGATCAGCTGCCTCTTGCACATCCCCAAGTGGGGATCGAGCCCGCAACCTGGGCATGTGCCCTTGACCGGAACTGAACCCAGGACCCTTCAGTCTGCAGACCAATGCTCTATCCACTGAGACAAACTGGCCAGAGCCAAAAAATTTTTTAAATAAACAGGTTAAGTGCTGAGAGCTAAGAAAAAAGAAAAACGTGTACAAAAGGGGAATTAGGAGAGGGCTTCCTTCAGACACAACAGTCAGAGAAAGCCTACTTCAGCATGTAACAATTAGTTAAAGCCTAGAGGATGAGAAAAATGAGTGGCCATGTGGAGAGAAAGGGAAAAGGCATTCCAAGCAGAGGAATGGAGGAGGCACAGAAGCAGGAGTGCCTTGCTGCTGTGGGCTAATGAGTTAGGGAGGATTCAGATTACCCAGGGCCTTGAGGCCTGAGCTAGGTGACTGAGTTCAGTTGTTAGCCTATGGAAAGCCACTAAAGAAGAGTGGCAGGATCTGATTCATATTTTTAAAGGATTATTCTGAGAATTGATTGTAGGGTAGAAGAGTCTTTTGCCCTGATGCTGGAGCCAATTGCAGTTAAGAAAGAAAAAATAGCCCTAATCGGTTTGGCTCAGTGGATAGAGCGCTGGCCTGTGGACTCAAGGGTCCCAGGTTCGATTCCGGTCAAGGGCATGTACCTTGGTTGCGGGCACATCCCCAGAGGGGTTGTGCAGGAGGCAGCTGATTGATGTTTCTCTCTCATCGATGTTTCTAACTCTCTCTCCCTCTCCCTTCCTCTCTGTAAAAAAATCAAAAAAATACATTTTTTTAAAAAAAGAACAGCATTTTAAAAAAAAAGAAAAAATATGAATACTGCTAATAAAATTAGTAACATTTATCACACATTGGTTATGTGCCAGGAAGTATTTTATGCACTTCACAAGCATTCTATTAACTCATTTAATCCTCATGACAACCCTATGAAGTAGAGATTGTTGTTTTTCCATTTTACAGCTAGAAAAATAAAAGCACAGTTATTTGACCAAAAGCTCACCGTCAAACCCAGGTTTACCTAACTTCAAAGCCTGCACTCTGCCTCACCAGAGCCTGCACTCTGCCTCACCTGGACTAGTTGACACTGGGATCGGGAACCAAGAAGCCAAAATGTGTATCAGGGACTTATTCATTCATTCAATAGACATTGAACTTATCCAGCACCTTCAGTGAGCCAAAATCTGGACTAGGTTTGGAGATTCAAAGGTGAAGAAAGCATAGCTCTACCCTCGAGAAGCAACCAGGCTACTGGAGGAAGAGTTTGGTCCTCAGTATGAATAAGTTTGGGCTGTATGGGCTTTAGGCTTTGTGCATCCAAGTTCCTTGGCACTGACTCTGGGGCCAGACTCCTCTACTTCTAGACTGTCTAAATCAGTGATTTTCAACTGATAATGCAGGAATTATTAAAACATGCAATACCTGGTCAGTCGGGGGCACTGACCTCTTTTCCCTTAGATTATCAAACAAACAAAGAAAGAAAGAATAGCCGACACAACAATAGCCATCTGGTGTGAATGAATCAAAATTATACCTATTTTTTGTTATATCAGCAAAAAAAAAAAAAAAAAAAAGTTTTGTTTGTTTTTTTTTGTTTGTTTGTTTTTGGGTTTTTTTGGTGTGCTACAGAATTTTAGTAATTGGTTTACGTATGATATGAGAAGAGAAAGGGTAAAAATCGCTGGTCAAACTCCTCATTTAGGGCCCTAGAAAAAAACAAGATGTGAAAAACAAGAAGTGATTCAGAGCACACAAGTTAGCAGGGCATAGCAGGGGTGAGGTTCAAGCTTTTTCTGGAGTCTTGCTTTCTTCCCCTGACCTTCCTCAAGGTCCTACTGCTCTCAACCTCCAGTCTGGGCATTAGAGAAGCACAGCCCTCTCTCACAAAGTCGCTCTATATTCCAAGCATCTTCTTCCATCTCCCAGCTCAGTTTTTCTGCTTCAGCCAACCTCTAGTCCAGTGGTCGGCAAACTGTGGCTCGTGAGCCGCATGTGGCTCTTTGGCCCCTTGAATGTAGCTCTTCCACAAAATACCACGTGCAGACATGCAAGTACAGTGCGATTCAAACTTCGTGGCCCATGTGCAGAAGTCGGTTTTCGGCCTGGGCGAGTCTATTTTGAAGAAGTGGCGTTAGAACACTCAAGGGATCAAAGAGTCGCATGTGGCTTGCGAGCTGCGGTTTGCTGACCACTGCTCTAGTCTAGCCCAATGCCTGCTACTGAGAAACAGTCTATTAGGAGCTGATCCTCCTGCTTAATTTTACCCTACTATGTGCAGATTTGGGAAGGTAACTGAACTTAATTGTTTGGGGGAGGAGAGAGAGAGAATGCCATGACACTGCATGAAGGGTGTCATGGCATTCTGAAGAAGCAGCAATTTTTGTAACAATCCTCCCAAACCCTTGCCTTGTTGATCATTTTGTTCTCTGAGCCTCATACACAACTGCCTCTTTAAGCAAGCTGTTATTAAAGTCCCATTATGCAGGTGAGACAGATCTGGTAGAGAATTGATTACCATGTCCCTGCCTTCTGCTTGACAAATCAGCTCCAACCTCCCCTCCCCACCCCAACATCCCCCCCATCCCCTAAGAAGAGGGTGAATCGTGCTCTATTCAACATCACTCATAGGCACTTTCCCCTTTTATTCATAAGGAGCACTTCTTATGTCAGGGTGGCCTATTGACTACATGTCAAATATTGAAAGACAGAAAGGGTTGGAGAAAGCAGAGAGGATTTGCATGAAATCAAGGGTTTGTGATGATCTTTGCAGAAAGGAAGGAAGATGAGGATTGTTCAGAAAAGTTAATAGGCAGCTGATTTATTAACTCCACTCAGTCCTGTGTGGAAGCACCTGAGGGGCTGATGGGGTTCTATGTGTTCCCCAGTAAGGTAAGGCAAGGCAAACAGAGCGTCCTTGCTTACTTCCTTATAGCATTCACTCACTATATGGGGCATGCTTTAGACTGGGACCCCCACAAGGACAAAAACATGTTCTGGGCAGCAGAGTATCCTTATCACCTGGACAATACCTGGGAGGTCAGTGAATATTTGACAAATAAACAAATGAATAAAAATAATAGCTACCATTTATTGGGCTCTTACTATATACTTTACATGGGTATCTCATTTAACCTTCACAGCAACTTAATAACACACCATTATCCCATTTCATAGATTAGTAAACTGAGACTCAAACAAGTTTTGTAACATGCCCAAGCTCAAAAGGCCAATACATATTGGAGCTTGGATTTGAACCCAGGCATGCACCTTTGCTGTTCTTCTGCCTCCAGCTATCTCTGTGAAGATTCCCATGATTGACACAATTGGAGGGATCTGTAGCAAACTCAGTAGCTAGAGTAGATGGGAAGATGATGTAGAACCATTGGCTGCCTTCCCTATCAGTACAGAACCTCAAATTTAGCCTTAAGACCAGCTAATTGACAGTGGGGGCCTTTTGTGAGACAAATGGCTTCCTGGTGAATGTGAAGGAAGCCAATTGCAAGATACTTTCTTCTTGAAAGACCACCCCATGCCTACTGAGAAACAGTCTATTAGGAGCTGATCCTCCTGCTTAATTTTACCCTACTATGTGCAGAGTTGGGTAGGTAAATGAACTTAACTGTTTGGGGGAGGAGAGAGAGAGAATGCCATGACACTGGAGGAATGGCGTCATGGCATTCTGAAGAAGCAGCAATTTTTACAACAATCCTCCCAAACCCTTGCCTTGTAGCTCCTAAAATTTGTGGTGCTGATTAGTACATAACTCAGAAAGCATCATAACCTCACAAGACATTGTGATTAGCTCCAATGTCCAAACTTCTGAAATTAGCAATGTACCTTCTATCTGAGGCCAGCCTTCTCTCTGAGAATAATTACTATAGGTTTCCAAGGTCAACGTGAACACAAGTCTCTTTCCTCTCAGGGCAGTGAGAAGTTTCATTTGTTTCCTGCTACACACTAAAGCCAGAAGATGCCACAAGCATGGTATATCAAATTAATTATTGGGCATACCAAGTTAATTATTATCACCAGAAAAACATCAAGTTTTCATGGATATTTCCCCTTCTTTCTACTAGGATGCCTGTCATTTTCATATTGATTTATAAGAGCTCTTTATGTAAGAAAGACATCTATTGTCTTATGTGCTGCAAATAATTTCCTCCCTTAGTCTTTTGACCTTATATTTTTACTTACATTTTTTATGTGTACAAGTTTGATTGTGGGAAGGATAGTGGTTTGAAGTACACACTATTTTAAATTCAGACACACCTGGATTTGCACCCCACTTTCCAGGAAAGACACATAGGCTCTGAGCGTGAGTGGTTCCATCTGTAAAATGGAGGTAATAAGCGAGCGCATCACAGGCATGGTTATAAGGCTTAAATGAGCTGATCTGTGTCATGTGCCCAGCAAGTCCCAGTCATGAGTGATGCCAGCTTCATCATTAGACACTTTCTTTCATGTGGGACTGCGTAGTATGAGAAGAGGCTCAAACTACTGAAGGAAGAGTGTGCTTCTGAGAAAAATAATTTGTATAAGAATAAATATTAGCCCTGGTGTTTAATTTTAAATGTTTAATTACAAGATAAAAATGATACCACTGTCAGTAGTCCAAATAAATGGACTGAATGAAAAGAAAGAACCTGCCCTTTATAATACTCTTTCCAACTGTTCTTAGAAATCTGAATATCTCATTATTTCAGAATATAGGCACTACCAGCCAGCCCCAGCCCCACTCAGGTAACCACTGAAGTCTAGGTAATAGCAACTTTCGTGTGAAAAATATTAGCTGATACAAACTGCCTGAAATGACTGCTGTTTCCTTGCAGGGTTGAAGAAAGTTTCAAAACATTATTTTGGTCCATCTTTGGCTTGTCTGAAGTGATCTCAGTGGTGCTGAAATATGACCACAAATTCATTGAGAACATTGGCTATGTTCTCTATGGCGTTTATAACGTCACCATGGTGGTAGTGCTGCTCAATATGCTAATAGCCATGATCAACAACTCGTATCAGGAAATTGAGGTAAGACCCGTTAATGGAAAATCCTCTCTCCCTTGGTTTAATGTACATTGCTGTTTTAGGCAATGAACATTAATGTACATTGCTGTTTTAGGTAATGATTTTAGAACCCCTGTGTATCTTTAATCTGAAGCCAAAACAGCAAATAGGCATTCATTCTTGCTGGATTGCTCCAAGATGCACTCCTGTCACCTGCCACATGGCATAGTGGACACCACACATAAATTGGACCAACAAAGGCAGAAAGACTCAGGTTCATGACTCTTTACTCTTTTACATGTTTCCCCACAGGATGGCATTCAGGCGACCCACAGCAAAACAAAGTAACTATATCTTTAAGCCCACATTCCCTTCTGCCTCTCACATGTATTTATTAATTCCTTTCTGTATGCCATGCCTGTGTTAGGCATGATACTACAGAAATGACTAGGATATAGTCCGTGCCCTTGAAGAACTCAGTTCATTGAAAAAAAGAAAAACATGTTGATCAACAAATTTTAGTGCCTTGGGCCAGCGCACCCAAAGAAGTCCTACAAGGTGCAGAAGGTGCAAAGCAGAGACTGTGATTGGCCATAGGGGGAGGAAGCTTGCAGAGGTGATGCCTAAAGGCCATTCAGAGACTAATACAATTCTGCCAAACAGATAAGGGAGTCAAGAGAATGTACCAGGAAGGATTCATCAAAACTAAAATGCATAAACCATAATCTATTGATGGAAGCCTTGTTTAGAACAGCAAGAAATTAAAAATAATCTAAATGAGCAGTAACAGGAATCTAAATAAATAGATTATGATGCATCTCAACGGTGAGATACTGTGCACTTTTAAGAAAGGATGAAGATGTTCTCTATACACTGATTTGGTGAAACCTTTAAGATAGAGTGTTAAGTGAAAAAAAAAGTTGCAGAACAATATACATGGTGTACTCTGTGTAAGAAAGGGAGAGTGGGGAATACATATTAATTTATGATTGTATAAACATCTGAAGAAGAAAAGCCTTCTGAAAGAGTACCTAACAAATGCACAGCAGGCTACTATTAAGAGGTGGTGCTAGGGGACAGAGGTGGTTGAATGCCTTTCCATTTATACCTTTTTATGTTTCAGAAATCATGTTATTGTTATACTTATTGTAAAGTTAAATAAATAAACTAAAAAATAAAACAAAATAAAATGCACTAACCCTTTCATGCAATAATTCCAATTCTAGGAATAGATCCATGAAGAAATATGATTTTACATAGTTTTTCATTAAAGAAAAACTTGGGAGTACTTCATCAATATTAGAATCTTAAATAAACTGTAATATAGTATAGATTTTAGGACACTGTATATAATACTATATATACAATTAGAAAAACTTTGTGCTGACATAGCAAAATTCCTATGATAATAGTAACTGAAAAAATGCAAGTTATAGAAGAATATAAGTAAATCTTATTTACATGCAAATGTGAATATACAGAAAGAAAAAGTAGAGAAAGATACCACACCCTCTGGGGAAGGGAGTAAGGGAGAGGAGTTTTGAAAGGGACATTCACATGTGCTTGTTATATCTCTGCACTTAAATCTTTTATAGGAAAAAATTACTTGTGTATTTCTCACATAGAAAAAATAAAGACCTCCATGTATTAGTTAGCTACTAGGAGTACCAATTAATAATGCGAATTTTTTTCAATAGATGGAGTTACACATATGTTGGTATATATGCGATTTGACATGTATGCTATTTTGTTGTATTGACAGCAAGCTTCAAAACTTCATATGTCAAATTTGCTGAAGGTGTTAACATCATAGATATTTTTACACTTAAAAATGTCAAATTTCATGCCAAAAATCGAGCATTTGCGGGAAGTTTTAATTCATTACTTTATTTTGAAGAAAAGCGCTGCTGAATACTTTGAGAAGCTTATGGTAAACATGCTCCATCTCAAGATACTTGTGAACGCTGGTTTAAATGCTTTAAAAGTGATGATTTCTATGTGAAAGACAAAGAACGTCCAGGTCAACGGAAAAAGTTTGAAGACCAACAATTACAAGCATTATTGGATGAAGATGTATGTCAAACTCAAAAACAACTTGCAGAAAGATTAAACGTTGCTCAGCAAACAATTTCCAATTGTTTACAAGCAATGGGAAAGATTTTTTTTTTAAATATATTTTATTGATTTTTTTTTTACAGAGAGGAAGAGATAGTTAGAAACATCGATGAGACAGAAACATCAATCAGCTGCCTCCTGCATACCCCCTATTGGGGATGTGCCCACAACCAAGGTACATGCCCTTGACTGGAATCGAACCTGGGGCCCTTCAGTCCGCAGGCCGATGCTCTATCCACTGAGCCAAACCAGTCAGGGCATTGGGAAAGAAAATGGGTGCCACATCAACTGAACGAAAGACAAATGGAAAACCGAAAAGTCATCAGTAAAATGCTGCTTCAATGGCATGAAAGAAAGTCTTTTTTGCATCAAATTGTGACTGGCGATGAAAAGTGGATTTATTTTGAGAATCCCAAATGCACAAAATCATGGGTTGATCCAGGTCAACCAACCATCAACATCTACTGCAAGGCCAAATTGCTTCGGAAAGAAGACAATGCTCTGCGTTTGGTAGGATCAGGAAGGTGTGCTGTATTATGAGCTTCTAAAACCAGGTGAAACTGTTAATACTGATGGCTACCAACAACAAATAATCAATTTGAACCACACTTTGATCATGAAACTACCAGAATGTTCCAGAAGACACGGCAAAGTAATTTTGCTTCATGATAATGCACCATCACACACTTCAAAACCAGTTAAAGACACATTAAAAGATCTTGCCTGGGAAGTATTAACCCACCCATTGTATTCACCAGACCTTGCTCCTTCAGATTACCACTTGTTCCAATCGATGGCACGTGCACTTTCTGAGCAACACTTCAAAACGTACAAAGAAGTGGAAAGTTGGGTCTCTGAATGTTTTGCCTCAAAACAAGAAAAGTTCTATTGGGACCGTATCCACAAATTACCTGAAAGATGGGGGAAATTTGTAGCTAGCAATGGACATTACTTTGAATAAGGCACTTTTGATGTTTCTCTTTAAATTATCATGTTTTCTTTGATTACAAAATTTGTATTATTAACCAGTACACCTAGTAGATTTTTCATAACAAAATACCACAGACTGGGTGGCTTAAACAACAGAAAGTTATTTACTCACAGCTCTGGAGGCTGGAAGTCAAGATCAAAGTGTCAGCAGGGCTATTTTCTCCTAAGGCCTCTCCTAGGTTTGCAGGTGGCTGCCTCCTCACTGTGTCCTCACATGGCCATTCTTCTTTGTGCATGCATCCCTGGTTTATCTTCTTCTCCTTATAATGACATCAGTCATACTGGATTAGGGTCCCATCTTTATAACTTCATTTAACCTTAATTACCACTTTGAAGGCCCTATTTCCAAGTACAATCACATTCTAATATACAGAGGATTAGAGTTTCAACATATAAATTTTAGGAGGACACATTTGGTCCATAATGCCCTCCAAAAAAAGTATGCTAAATAGTAGGAACAACACAGAGAGGGGTCAAACAATATGATAGATTATGCAAGGAAAAGAGGCAAGAAGTGAAAGGCAGAGATGAGCTAGACCCTGAAGCCCTAATTTCCCCTCCCATCCTCCCTACCCTCCCCCTGCAAAAATGCAGCATCTGTCAAGAGACATCTTTTTTTAAAGTGCTATGCCTATTTGGTCACCTATGTGGATGAGCTATTACTAACTAGCCCTCCCTGCCCTGCCTTTCTGGGCCTCAGTTTTCCCATGTGTAAGAGAAACCAGATGGAGCCTAGTAATCTGTGGTCTCTGTACCACTCACCTGAGATGGTTGGCCCCATCCTAACAAGCATATCATGCTTTGGTCCAAATGAATGTGAAATGTAAAGCCATGTTATTGATGCCTACTAGTTTGGGGCAACTCTGTGGCTTGTCAAGTTATCCCAACAGTGTGATGACACAAGATGGACAGAGCTCACTGCAGCCCACACTTCTCATCAGGTGAGAGCCCTCGTCCCCCACCCATCTCACTGGTGTTATGTGTGCAGGAACATGAGAAGTAGAATAAGGCCTCTTGAAAGTGCCCACTACTCAAAATCACACTGAATTTTGATGAAGTACATATTTATACAGCCTACCATGAGAACACTTATTCAGTCAATAGATCTTGAGTATCTACTGTCCAAATCCACTCACCCCCCTGCTCTGCCCCACCTGCCCTCCTTCTCCATCCTATCAGGCTGTCCATCCTATCCTTGCCCTCTCGTCTCCTCAGGAGTCACCATTATCCTGACTCCATATGCATCATCACCCTCTCCCTTTCTATCTAGTCCTTTCTGTCAGCATTTAAGTAAGTCTCTGGATCTTAAAAGGTAACTACAAAAACTCCTCCCTCAATCTCACTTTCTAGCTCTCAATCTCTTCCTCTCCTACTCTTTACTGCCAATTTTCTCAAAAGTTGTCTCAAGAATTGTTTACACTTCTCACTGCCCCTCCCACTAATTAACTCCCACTCTTCTCCACCTCCCAGCCCACCCACACTTTGACATGGTTAGGAACTACACATCCTTTGGATCACAGCTCAAATGCCAGCCACCAGGACAGCCTTCCCTGACACCCAGGGCCAGGCCACAGGCCTGAATACCAGAGCCTCCCACGGCTCTTAGCACAACACTAAGTAAAAGTCTAGCTGATATATTGTTTAACATACTCGTGTCATTGGCCAAATTGTGTGTTCCACAAGGGCATAGATTGTCATCCCCAGTGCCTACCTAGCACATGCCAGAGTAATAGTAGGTGCTCTATAAATGTTTGCTAAATGCCTGAAGGTTGAACATTATGCACTACGTTATGCTATAGAGATTAAAAAAAAAAAAAAAAAGTATTGCCATAGCCAGTTTTGCTCAGTGGATAGAGTATCGGATCGGCCTGTGCACTGAAAAGTCCAGTCAGGGGCACATGTCTGGGTTGAGGGCTCAATCCCCAGTAGGGGGCATGCAGGAGGAAGCCAATCAATGATACTCTCTCATCACTGATGTTTCTCTCTTTGTCCCTCTCCCTTCCTCTTTGAAATCAATAATAAAAAAAAAAAAAGTATTTACTGAGGGTTTACCAATAGTCCGACACTAAGTGTTTTTCAGACATTAACTTCTTTAATTCTCACAACTTATGAAGTAGGTATTATTATCCTCGTTTTACAGATGAGGAAACTGAGGCCCAGAGCAGCTAAATTACCTGCCACAGTGACATAGCCTATAAGGAACAGAGCCAGGCGGGCTCCAAAGCTCATGTTCCCACCACTATATTACCATTCCTCTCGGGTCAAGTGTCCCTGTCACACCTCTCTGTTGTACAAGGAGTGACCCCTACCCTCACAAAGCTCCCAGTCTAAAAAGGATGTCCCATAGAGCAGGCCAGGTGCTGATAGGGTCTCAGCAAAAGCAAACAAAATGACCACGCCTACTGGTGATGACCTTATATCTCATGGCACATCCCCGCAACCTCACACAGATGCTTGAATGTAACGAATGCCTGTGGAGAGAGGAAACCATCACTCCTAGAGCACATACTCAATGCCAATCTCAGGGCTATGTGAGGGAGGCAGCATCATCTCTGGAGCCCAGGCCCTTCTATTGGTAAAAATACCCAGTGGAGAATAAGGAAAAAAGAATTGGCTGCTGTTTTCTGTGCTGAATCCAAGAAGTGGAGATCTTTTGGAATGACTAATTGCATAAGGTATTAGTGAGAACAAACTCCCCAGTGTATCCCTGTAGTGAGGATCCACAAATGTATCAGAGTCCTGTTTAGAAATCTGCTCTCAGAACTTGGAGGCTACACCCCCACCCCCACCCCAAGATTGAGTTCAGTTGTTAAATCATGGCCTTAAAAAATAAAAATTAAAAATAAAAATAAATCATGGCCTTTGATGGTGTCTTGCTGTTTCCCTTGTTCACAGGAGGATGCAGATGTGGAGTGGAAATTTGCCCGGGCAAAGCTCTGGCTATCTTATTTTGATGAAGGAAGAACTCTACCTGCTCCTTTCAATCTAGTGCCAAGTCCTAAATCATTTTATTATCTCATAATGAGAATCAAGATGTGCCTCATCAAACTCTGCAAATCCAAGGCCAAAAGCTGTGAAAATGACCTTGAAATGGGCATGCTAAATTCCAAATTCAGGGTAGGTAGCATGGAGTTTATGGGGCTAAGAAGGCAGCAGGAGGGAGAGGAGGAAGTTGTATGTGTTTCAGATGGGGCCCCTGATACAAGAAGAGCCATACACCAAGAGGGACTGATACTTTTCAAAACTGGGCACATCAGCAAAGCTATAGCACCAGCAGTAGTGCTGGGGGCCACCTGCTCCCTGCAGCTCCTTGGACAGGTGCATTGCTGGGGGCTCAAGCCCAGGCCCCAGTTTAGGGGAACTCCTTAGTGGACTTGGAAGTAGATAGCTCTTCCTAGAATGTAACTGGAAAATTATCTCTGGGAAGAAAGGTTCCCTGCCCATTATCTACTCCTCCTAGGGATTCTCAATATTCGCACATTAAAACCTCTAAGGAGTCCTGGAGGACACACATAACTTTAACTCAGCGCTTTCCAGAATTGACAAACAATATTCCATAACCTGTTGGCATACTACAGAACTAAAGTGTTCTAGGAAGCCAAGCAGCACTGGGCATATTGCCCTCCCAAGGGTCTTCTTTTTAGGGACCATCCCAAAAGTGAGTGTTATTCAAGTCCTACTATGTATGAATTATGTATTATGTGTGTATTTTTCTTCTAGAAGACTCGATACCAGGCTGGCATGAGGAATTCTGAAAACCTGACAGCGAATAACACTTTCAGCAAACCCACAAGATACCAGGTAACCACACTTTACTCAGGCATGGGCAGAAGTGGATTCCATTAAGGCACAGATTCAGTCACATGGCTGTGTCACCCCCTCAGAACACCACTTCAGTCTTTCCTTCATTCAGTGAATATTTACTGGGTACTTCCTGTATGCCAGGCACTGTGCTAATTAATAGAGATAAAGGTATGTTTCCTATCTTAATGGCACTTCAGTCCAGTAAGGGAGACAATGAGCAAGTAAACACACAGATACATACACTCAAACTGATAAAAGTGCCAAGAAGAGAACAACAGGATGAAAAGATGGAGAAAACAGGGAGACCCTACTTAGATATGGTTATCAGAGGAGGCCCCTTCAAGGAGAGGGCAGTTAGCTAAGACCTCATGGATGATCAAGAGGCAGCATGTGTGGCCTTCTAGGCAGAGGGAAAACATCAGCAAAAGCTGGAGGGGAGAAACTAGGCAGGTCCAGAGAAGCTGCAGCCCAGCCAGCAGAGGGGAGGGGCGGGGAGGGGAATAAAGTCAGAGGAGAAAGCATGCAGCCAAACCAAGATTAGGGTGTCGTCTACGTGTGACCACTGAGTAAGGCAGTTGGAGGAGCTTAACTTGGGGGTGAAGGTAAAATTTTATTTATGCTTTAAGAGGTCTACTTAACTGCTATGATGAGAGGAAATTGGTGGGTATTATCTGAGAGTAAGCAGGGAGACCAGGGAGGACAATGTGACAGTCCTGCAGGTGCAGGGGATGGTGGCTTGGATTGGGGTATGAGTAGGATGATGGAAGGAAGCAGGGATTCTGGATATAGAGCCAATGGGACCTGAAGCATACAAACAGGTATGCAGTAGGGAGAGGCAGTATGACTCCCAGGTATTTGTCTTAAGCTACCAGGCCTTAGACTTTCACCACACACATGCTGCCTTCAGTGAGCACCTGGCCTTAGACTCTCAGCCTGCAAAGTCTGCTATAAAAATTAGAAGATGACCTCTTGTCCTTACATTGCTTTTGGAAATTCATGACAAATCTTTGTATCAGTTTGAATCAGTCTGTGAGCCAGTAATAAATGGCGACTACAGGTTGATTATAAAAGAGCAGCCATTCTTTTCCTGGCTCTTCCCTATGATCAACAGTTTGATACATGCTGATCATTTCTTATCAGGTGAAAATTTGAAGCTGTTCTTAGTGTTCCTCTGTGCCCAGGTGATATGTCCCTAGCGCCACCATCCCAGAGAGAGCATTTGCAGATGTAGCATCTTCCAGACACAGATCCTTAATTGAACCTCCATCTATATTTCAGAAGTCAGCTGTGCGGTTAAGAGGATTTAAGTACAACTAAGAAATGACTCATCCCTCAAAGTACTAGTATTATCAGATGACACAGGCTAAAAATTGGCAATGGGCAAATCTTATATTTAATCACACGTAAAATCAGGCCTGCCTAGTTTGATCTGCTTTGAGTTATTTTACAGGACAAATCCTTTGGTCAGTGGAAGGATTTTCCTTTCTCAGCTTCTCAGAGAGAAGTTTAGATTATCTGTATTACCGAAAAGATAGGTAACTCCAGGGTTTAGGGCCAAATCTCTCCTGCTGAGACAGAGGAAGACTCATTATGCAGTGAATGTCCTGTACCAGAATGAATCCTTTGTAAGCACAACGATTTTCAAAGGCCATCCCAGGGCAATTCTATTTCGGTTCTCCATCATCACTGGGTGAGCCTAGCAGCCTCCCATCCCTTAGAGAGTTTCCTGCTATGATTAAAAAAAAAACTGGTCAGTTTGCAGCTTCAGGCTACTGATAACCTTGGAAAGCTGCTCACCCAGTGTTCTGTTAATCCATCATGAAAAGCCTGAGGCTACTTATTCAACCAATTGTCACAGAAAAGAAGGAAGGAAAACTGAACCAAAGCTATCAAAGGACAGTAAACAGGAGCAGAGAGCACCTTGCATTTGCACTTTGTTCAGCCCTGCTCACGAGTTCTGCTTACACAGGAGTAAACCTTGAGAAGACATGAAAGGAGAGCTGGGAGCAGACGAGACGTGAGCATTGGTGTGATCTCACCATATTGCTGTGAGAGGGGCAGTATCCTTAACCCCATTTTACAGATGAGAGAACTGATGCTCAGTGGCAAAGGTCACACAGCTGGTTGAACTGAGATCTGATTCAGAAGGACACGGTCTTTCACCACACACACCGCCCAGGCACTGGCCCACCTTTCATCTTCACAGTGTTGCACTAGAGCCTTTCTGGGACATGCCCTTCCTGTGCTTGACAGTCATTATGAGGAGATTCAGCTGAGCCTTTGTAACCTGAGGGAAGGCAAGGAGCAATTGAGGCACTCCACTATCACCAGGTAGCAACAGTAACTGGGAAACACAGTGAAGGACTCAGGCAAGAATCTACAAGGCTCATCTTTTTTCTTGGTGGCTTCCCAGCTGCATTGCTTTCTTCCCAAAGCAACTTCCAATGTGCAGAGATCAGGAGAAGCCCAAACTGCTCCCTCTATTCTACTATCCAGGCTGCACCCAGAGCTGCCATCTCACTGAGCACAAATGCTGCCAGCCTCTGACACCTTCTCGGGTCTAAGAAATACTGTAACATTCCCAGTAACACAAAAGCCCTTTGTTCACCCATATGTGGTTTTGAAGCTTGTTTCCTTTGTGTCTCTTCCATAGATCTGCTTGATTGTTCAATCTTAGTGCCTCAGATGTTTCTTTTAAGCTGTCAGTTCTTTCTTGGATTGCTCTCCATTGTAAGGGAAGGCATTTCCTTCAGACTTCAAAGGATCTCTGTGCTTTGCTTTCCTAGGCTTTGAGGGATCTAAATTTTTATTTTTAACAAAACTGGTTCCTTTCTTTTGCAATTTTTCCCCCAGCCTGGGTTCTATGGAGATGAGACTAAACAATGGAACAAAACCATGTATCAACAAGGTTGCCATAATGTGCCTTCTATCAAAGCTCCCATGACCTGTTCCAAGATCCGTGTGTCAATTTCTTGGGGTGTGTACCTTATATATGCACTCTCTGAGAGGTAGATTTCCTTCAAGGAAACAGCAAACAAGCCATATCCCAAATGAACCACAGAATCTAGGCCAAGCTCATCATTCAAATAAGCCCATCCTTGATAATACAATACCTTCCCCCCAATCCAATGGGGAGTCCTCTTTTTCACATTCTAGATAGCCTTTTCTGTAGAGATCAAAGCAAATAGAAGAAACAACTTGCCAGTGCTGATTTCCTCTATTCTGGTGCCTGATGAACCCAATGTGAGACATGAATGTCCTAGGATGCATTCTTTCCATTCTCTTCCAAATGTTCCTCGGTGAAATTCCATTTTCCTAGGTGAAAATACTTGCTTCCCTTTGGATTCTACTTCATTTGCCATCTTCAACATACCATCTGTATTCTCTTCTTCATTATGTCTTTAGCTGCCCTGGCTGCAGAGAGGGTTGTCTCTTCCACAGAAAGACTTTCTATTTTCCCTTCACCAGCAGCAGTCAGACGTCAGCGGCCTCTTGGAATCTGGGCAAGAGGAACTGTGTGCCTTCTTCCCTGGATTTAGGTCTCAAGGTCACAACCATCCTTATACATCATCCATCTCAGTAATAATTCTTTTGCCTGAGTCATGTCACTAAATATACTCATCTCTGGCTCTTGCTAACTGCATGGGGGTGGGCCAAGTGGCCACCGATGAAGGTATGTAAACTTGGGGAAAGCTTATCATCTCCTTGAAGTGAAGGAACTCTATGGAAGCTAGCAAGGAGATACCGCAAATTAATCAAGAAGAAACACGCTTTCCTTAATGCAATGAAGGAGGGAGGGCTTTTAATGTCCATCTTTTCTGGAAGCTGAGATCCTGTGTAGCATCCATTTTAATAGAACTTTGGGAGCATTTTCTAACTGTTTCAGACTTCCTAGGGACAAGACTGGCATCTTGCTCCTGATGATCCCAAGTTGTCTGACATGCACATGTCAGAGGGGAAGCTAGATCCCCATCAGGACATGACGTTTGTAAGCAACTAACAGATGGTCACACTGTTCTCCCACTTTTCTTGAAAGGCAACAACTAACTAGACCCCCTTAAATTGTACCAGCCTGAAAGTTTGCTGTGGGAGAATACTTCTGAATTCCTCTTCAGTAAGGATGTTAGATGCTTGGTATCTGGGTTGTTTATTCTGTTTGTGTGGGTTGTTGTTGTTTTTCTCAGAGACTGGTTTTGGGTAAGTTGTGTTTTGTTTCTTCAATTCAAAATGAAAAGAGCATTAATGAGCCCCATGGAAAGGCATATATTCTTATAACTTAGGTAACCTGCCTCAATGACCAGAAGAATATCAATGAGGAATCTGGCACTAACTACTAACATGACAAGACTCAGACCTTGAGAAAGGACAGCAGAAAGGGAACTTGCTAATTAATGATTCAGCCTGAAATTGGATCACAATTCGAACCATAGAGCAAGTAGACCCTCAGCCAGCTAAGGGCTGGGGAGGGACAGCACTGGTCTAAGTGGACTGACAGAGCTCACCAGAGAGAACATTTGCCAGGACCAGTCTAAGTCTTGGAATCACAGAGCCAGGAGACACCTCCTCAGCAAGGTCTTCACCAATAAAGACACTAAAAGAACCAGTTTGATGATAATAATGAGTTAAATACTCTAGCTCTTTGCATCATGTCTTTTACTTGCAAGAAGCTTTTCCTGAGCCCATGTAGTCAGAGAGAATTTAACCTGCTTGACATCCCACAGTTAAGCCAGGGACAGAATTCAGGTCCCTTCAATCTAGAAAATGCTCCTCTCTCCCCTCAGTCCTCAGGTATGAGCAGGTGGAGCAGATCTTAGGAAGGGATGACCAAGGAGCAGGGAATCCCTCCCTCTCTGCCTGGCTGCTCATCTCTTACAAAATTCAAAAGTCTCAGCTACCAGAATACTTTTAAATCCTGTGATTTCACAAGAACCTTGGAACAACTAGCTGGCAAAATCCAAAGTTCATCCCCTTTAGTTTTCCTTACACTTGGCTCTATTCTTGGTGTTTCCTGTTTGTTCAAGAATCTAGTGTCTGAATATTAAATGAATCTGCAAGCCAAACCCTTCCCCTCCAATATGACAAGGGATACAGGATTAGACACATGGAGTTTCTTGGCAAAACTTCCTGAAGCCTGGCTATATCTGTTTCTGCCTGTTGTAGGAATTTTCCAAGGTATGGTGGGCTTGTCTTCCAACCCTGGTCCTGATTCTGTACTAAGCACATCTCCACTCACACACAGCACCTCAAAGGGATACATATCCACCAGGCTGGCTGCTAAGACTTAGTACTCCCTCCTGATCGCATCAGTTGTTGAACTAGAAGAAAGTGTTTCAGAGCTGAAGTCCTAAGAAGAGGACATAACAGGCTGAACTGACCGAAATCTGTGGGAGGGGGCAATTGTACATACACAGTGCAGGCTGCCTCCGGGCTTAGCCAAGCTTGTCTGATGCCTTCCTTGTGTTCATATTTCAGAAAATCATGAAACGGCTCATTAAAAGATATGTCCTGAAGGCCCAAGTGGACAGAGAAAATGACGAAGTCAATGAAGGTAAGAGACTGGATCAGTTTCCTGTAGGGCGGCAGGAGTTGAGCAGGGTCTCGCCAGGCTACAATCACCGTGGGGTTGAGAAACACTAGGGTTGTCAGATTCTGAGAGTCTGAAAGTGAGACAGGATGGAGCCCGCTGGACCTGAGGCAGTGGCAGAATCAGAAGGAGGTGTGTAGGACTGAGACCCCTAGTCCCTTGCTGGCTATCAGCTGGGACAGCCCTTAGCTCTAACCAAGTCCATCCTCTAGTCTGGCTGTAGCATGGAGCCACTCATCTCAGAACCAGCCATGGGACACACACCTCCCCCACCTCCCACTTCTCATGCTGCCACCTCTCATGCTCCTTCTGTCATCACATCTCTCTGACCCACTCTTCCACTTTTAAAGACTTGTGATTAGATTGGATAAACCAAAATCATCTCCCTATTTAAGATCAGCAGATTAGCAACCTGAATTCTATTTGCAACTGTAGTTCCCTTTTGCCACATCACATAACATATTCATAGATGGGACACCAGGGATTAGGATCAGGATATCTTTGGGAAGTGGAATAATTATTCTGCCTACTGCAATGGTGGCTGCCTTGAGTTGGCCTCATGACCACTGAGTTCAGGATGGCCCAGAATTCCTCATTCCATGGTGCACATGCAGGTAACAGCAGACTACCCACATCCTTCTCATTCTGCCACTGTCTCAGCCCAGCTGGCTCCATCCTCTTTCACTTCCAGGCTCTCAGATTCTGACAACCCCAGTTTCTCAACCCCACCTCAGAGTCACTTGTTAAAAATACACATCCAGACCCAATGAAACAGGCTCCTCCTTGAATAAAGGCACAAGTCTCCCCCTCACTTGAGCCACAGGGGCCTACAGGAAGAGTCTGGTCAATATCAGTGACCCTCTGCTTCACCCTGAGGCTTTCCCTCTGGGCTGAAGCTATCTAGGGACTGAGCAACAGCCCTACTACCTACCCCTACTTTTCAATCTCAATCATAAAATTGCCTTGAGCAGTGTATAATTGTGACTGACAAGAAGATACCTGATCATAGAAGGCGGGCTGCTCAGGTTTCGTGCCCCTGGAATTACACCAAGAAACTTTGGCTCAGTGAAGCTCCCAGTGAGTTTTGAGGGATGTTAAAACTGACCGAATTGTACCTTTAAGACCTCTACATTGTATGTCTATAAGGCACGGCTAGAAAACAGATGTGAATACTGTGTCCTCAGGCAGTGACTCTCAGAATCTATAATATCAGGAAATATTCGACTCCCCTCTGCGGTTAATAAAACAGTTCCCACAGTCCAGGCCCATGTGGATTTCTAACCATGTGGTTCGCTGTGGAAATAAGTGGAAGTCCTCACTTGGGGGTCCCTTGTACGGAAGGAGGGGGCAGTAGGCTTGTCACATGGCTTCCACGACATAGTGCTGCTTATGTGGTCGGGACGGGCCCGACACCTGTGTTGGCTGCCCAGTTCTATGGCCCAGTTAATCATGCTAAGCTGCTCACTTCACACTCGGGAGTTTCTCCCCTCTGCAAATAATGACAGAACAATACAGGGTGCATCATGAAAACAAAGGTTCCAGTTAATGAGGGTGTTACTCAGACTCTTAAAGTCTGCCTTTATTGGCTCTAAGATCAATATTTTAACAATCATTATATGAAAAAGATACTAGCATTTTACAACCCTGATCTTGACTCCTCCATCTACCTCAAACCCTTATCAGAGAGCTTAACCAGGAATGAGAGGAGAGCAGTCTCAAATGGGTGGGTATGTCCTTTAGTGGTAGCAGGTCAAAAAGAAGCCCCTGTCCCCTCACCAACGCCCCTGGTGGGCTAGACCAGCAACCTGGATTCTGCTGGAAAACAAACACCCAAATGCATGTGGCATGAGCGCCTCCTGCCTGGTCACACTCACCAAAATCTCACCTGTCCTTGCAGGTGAACTGAAGGAAATCAAGCAAGATATCTCCAGCCTGCGTTATGAGCTTCTTGAAGAGAAATCTCAAGCTACTGGAGAGCTGGCAGACTTGATCCAACAGCTCAGTGAGAAATTTGGAAAGAATTTAAACAAAGACCACCTGAGGGTAAACAAGGGTAAAGACATTTAACAGCCCATATGGGCATCTATAACTTCTACCAGCATTCCAAGGCCAGGATGAATGCCCTGGCCACCAGCCCTGGTGGCGAGGGTCCCAAGCCCACTCCCCTAGGACCCTAAGGGGATCCACTGGCTCTGTACTGAGCAGCCTTGCTGATATCTGCAGCCCAGTGGCCTGCCTGGATCCAGAATTGTCATGAATCTAGGCTGTTGAATGAGAAACATGACCACAGGAGGGGAGGAAGTGCCGCCACACTCACACACATACACGTGTGAGACCTTCAGTCCAGCCACAGTGACATACGTCCAGTGGCTAGTGCAGGAAAAGGCCTTCTGGGATGCACATGCACCCTCCCCCTACACATGGAACATAGTTCTGTCTGTGTCCTGGAAAGACAAACCACCTCACCCCATGTGCCCCTTCTCAACCCCTCCCTGCCACCCACACATCCAAACAGAACCGGGAGGTAACCTGTGATCTATTCTTAAGTGCCAGATGAGAACACAGATAGCCTAATAGCAAAATAGTTCTATTTGTTTATAAAAAATTTAAAAATACTAAGTCAAAAATTGCAGTGTAGGTAGCACTGTTCCAAAATCCAAATGATGTATTTTTACCTTTATTAAGATTATCTTGTATTTACTATTTTTACCTAAACTGAAAATAAATAAAATTACCTCATAATAGCCTGGGGAGCCTCTGTGAACGTGCTACCCTCCTGCTGTCCTGTGCCCTGTCTGGAGGTGGATTTGGGAGTCCATGAACCAGTGGTTCTCTGGGAAGAAAATGGGGCAGGTGTGAGGAGGGAAGACACTCACCCCCTCACCAGGGTCATGCAGCCACTCCCACCTAAAAGCCCCTCCTCTTATCCCCATAACCAGTGACCCTAACCTCACCAAGCTCAGGAAGGAGAAAAAGGAAATGGTGAGCAATATGTTGTCTCTGGACCCACCTCTCACCCACTCCCCCTGTGTGTTTGTGGGTGCGGGCGAGAGGGAAGGGGGGGAGGAGGGCTGCACGGAGTGCTAGGTGAAAGGGAGCCAACAATCTTTCTGAAGGAGCCTATGTGTGAGTGGGAAGAGTGGCCACCAGAGGGCGCCCCAGTCCCAAACAACACCCATTTGGAGCAGGTTGGTGATACCTTTGGACTCAGGAGAGCCCCCTAGCCCCCAAACCCCAAAGAAACAGCTATAGTAACACTAGCTGGATGTACTGAGTGAGCATTTGCTGAGTACCAGGCACTGTGCTGATGACTCTGCCTGCATCAGGGTCACAAATTCAGATTCCTTGCAGACACCCTGGAAGAGTAAAATACACGTGTGTTTTATGTATGCATATGTGGGGGGGGGGGGGTCATGACATACAGTATATCTTCAGAGATGGAAGTTTTTTACTTAACTATGCTCTAAGAAAAGAGCAGATCAAATGGGGCAATGAACAGAACTGAAGGTGGTCCAAGCACTGGGGGTAGTGAGGGGCACAACAAAATAGAAGGCTTTGCCCTCCAAAAACTGGCCAAGGACACTCAGCCTAGCCCCGTGGCCGGCAAACTGCGGCTCTCGAGCCACATGCAGCTCTTTGGACCCTTGAGTGTGGCTCTTCCACAAAATACCACGGCCTGGGCGAGTCTATTTTGAAGAAGTGGCGTTAGAAGTTTAAGTTTAAAAAATTTGGCTCTCAAAAGAAATTTTAATCGTTGGACTGTTGATATTTGGCTCTGTTGACTAATGAATTTGCCGACCACTGGCCTAGCCAATTACTACCCTGAGGAATACAGGATCAGTTTTGCCAAATCTTCCCAATTTCTTGGGGGTGGGGGGGAAGCCCACATTTGTTGGGTCCATGGTAACTGGAGAAGATGCCCTGAAATGTAGCTCCATACCTGGGCCCTCCTGGCACCACCACCCAGTGCTCCAACAAAAAATAAACAGAGGCATCAGAGGGATTCCAGGGCACAGTGTGTGTTCGGGGAGCTTCACAGAGGTAAATTCTGCTTCTGACCTGTGAATCCAAAAGTGCCCATCAGACTGTGTGCTTCTCTTTGCGGTGGTGCACTCACTGTTCTGGAGAGAATACCTATAGCTTTGCTCAGATACTCCTTCACGGACCCCAAAGCCTGGTGAGAGCTGAATTCATTCAGGAGATATTTACTGAGCCCCTTGCCAGGTGCAGGGGATGAGACTCATGCTTCCAACAGGGCTTCTTTTGAAGCCTGGATCTGACGAGAGAGGCTGAGATGCTCTGTAGGAAGAGCAATTGATTTATCCAGGGAACATATTAGCAACATTTCTGGAAGATTTCCTTTCAGATCCCTCACCTGTCTTCATCAGAATGCTAATAAACACTTCTAAGATGCATTATTCAATTTCCCTATCTGCCTTCAACTGGAGGCAACTGGCAACCCCATTTTTAAATCCCAAGGCGTCTTTTCCCTATCACACCTAAGTCTCAAATTCACCCTGTAAGGAGATAAATGGGGGACAATCCCACTAAGTAATTAAAAATTATCCATTAGGCTTTAGATGGCACGTCTGGGAGGTGAAGGTAGTCCAGGAATGGATTCATGGCTGCTAGAAGGATGTGAGGGAGGAGAGGAACCTCTCTTTTGTCAAAAGCTTTTAGAGAGGCCTTGGAACTGAGGGCTGGCAGAGCTATCAGCCTGGAGTGGGAGGGGTGGAGGGAGGGCAAGAGCTTAGTGATTTTCCAGGCACTGACAACCTTCCTCATCCCCCCTCCCCCGCCCCTCCCCACCCCAATCTCCTTGGAGCCTGTTGAGTTAGCCAGACAGGGGAAGCAGTTCTTAGAAAAAAACAGAAGAGTGAAGACTGGAGTCTGGGAGGGGCTCAAGGGCGGACAACAGGATGAGAAAAGGCCCAAACCCTCCCTGAAAAGTCCCCAGACACCCCAAGTCTTGCACACTTCCTAAAGCACCAGATCCATCCCCTTACAACACTCTGCATGCCTGCCTTTGTTTAGTCTGTAACTAATGTATACATGTAGGCCTGCCTCTGCTGCTCAGGGGAAGCTCCATGAGGGGTCCAGGTCTGTTTTATCCCCACTATGCCCTGGCACAGAGCCAAGGACTAGCCACTCAATGAATCACTGCTGGACTCCAATTTTCTCAGATTCCTTCAAATGGCACCATCAGCTCTGAAATCTGGTGAGTCTTTGGGACATACAAGCCATCCCTGCTGCCCCTCAGTGCAGGGTCAACAGCAACGCGCGCCTATTTCCCTCTGGCCACAGCATGAAAGTAGGCCTGGCTCTGGCACCCTCTGCTATTACTGAACTTCTTCAGACTCTGCCCCTGCCCCAAGGCAGACAACCATCGTGCAGACCCAGCTGGGGGTGCTGAGGGACTCAGGAATGGCAGCTCTGTCCAGGTCTCCTGGTAACTAGTAGTTAAGCAGCAAGTTCTCCAGCAACTTGTCACCTTCTCATGGCTCATATTAGGACTCCACAAATCCTAGTGACACTGAATGCACACACACACAAAAAAAACAATTAGTCCCTAGAGCTATTCCTAAAGGACAAGTGCTCATACACTTGAGAAAGCACAGCCGGCCACCTCTGCGCATCACAGGGCATCTCCTTCTCTCCCAATAAGGCCCAGAAGACAAAAATTTGGCCAACACAGTCTGAGCTGTGTTCCCTAATTGGGTACAACCCTGCGAGAGCTTCCCTTCCCATAGGCCTGGGAAGGCCACCACAAGACACCCCCATGTCTGTTGTCCCCACAGGGAGGGGAGGTGAGACACCTTGCCCTGCTCAGGAGCACAGTGTCTGGTTAAAAATAAATGGTCGCACCACCTGTCACTCCTAAAAGTGCTCATTAAGGCTTATGTAAAGTACAGAGTCTGAGGCTCCCAGAGGCTGACAGGAATTAGGAGTTTTGATCCGCTGAGGCAAGGAGGCAACACCCCATTCTATGTTTATCCCATCTCTTCCCCTCATGCCTTAAAAGGTGGTGGTGCCAGAGGGAAGGGACTGTAGGAGAGACACATAGGTATAAATCAACTCAGGCTTGTTAGCAGGCAGCAAAAGCCCTTCACGCGGGTCTGCAGACACGCAAGGCCCCCGGCCTGCGCTGGCTCTTCCTAGGAAACCCACTGACTCCGCCCAGGATTTCTCCCTTCGCTTCACCCCACTCAAGCTGCAGGCTGAACGGTGCCCTTTACCTCAGGGAAGGAATGACACAAACTGGGGGGGAAATAAAGGTGACCCAGGCTTGGGTTCCCAAAGGTCTGAGTCTTTAAAGGAGATGATGCAATAAAAAAATCCACAAGTTTGAGAGAAAGCATGCTTGAAGAGCACAGGGCTCTCCTGCCTTTGAGGGATAAGTGCTCTGATGCCCACGGAAATGGGGACCACAGCTGGAAGGCCACCTCCTCGCCCAGTTGCCCTTCCACTGGCATCCAGAGAGACATGAGGCAGAGGAAGGAAGAGGGGACCCAGCCTAGGCCAGGGCTAAGTGCCCTTTCATTACAACACATTTAAAATGTGTCTGAGTGTCTGAGTCTGAAATAACTGGGTCAAATAGAGCCCATCACGTGTTGACAAGGATGCAGCGACAGCTGTGCTGGCTGACAGAGAGGCCCTCAGGTCCTGTGGTGCTGACCCCACACACACAGGCCAACGGCTCACCCACCCAGCAGTGTGCTGGGCTAAGAGAAGGCTAAAGAAGGCAATTTACACCCAAGTAAAAGTTCAGGGTCACTTTCAGGTGTCACTTTCAGTGCAGAAGTAGACACTCCCAGGGTAGTCAACACGTGTAATGTTGCCACTTCTGCCCACCCACCTCCAGAACAGTGTGTATTCACAGAAAAGAAGAGGGGAGGCAGAGGGGGAGGGAAAGGGGGACAGGGCTTGTACAGGCTAGTGGGCTATTCGAGTTCCATAAATACAACTCACTACTGGATTAGGGGGACTTTTGCTGCTTTCTATGAACACAGACCACTAGAGTCACGTGAATACCAGTATCTGTACCATGGACTCACCTGGCTTCCAGACTAGGTGCTGAAGGGGGGGGGGGGGGGCCTGGGAGAAGGGGAGAAGAGTGACCACCCCCAACCTGAGCTGGGTGAGTCTCCCAGAGAGGAAGTAACTCTTGGACCATTTCAATGATAGAAAAGAGCCGGGGTTTCGTGCTCAGCTCAATCAATCACAGGCTAGACACTCCATCCAACAGAGCCTCTGGTGCCTTCCCGATCTGCAGAACTACATTAGAAGCCCCCAAAGCTGGCTGAGCCCTGCTGAAGGGGACCGTTGTATCTGAGAGCCAAGCTGTTTTTTCAGACACATCTTCATGTAAAGACGCTCACAGTATCGTCGCTGCCTGTCACCAACAGCATGAGCATAATGTGTCGCCTGCACTTCAGCAAAGGCCACAGGCGTGCGGGCCAGGGTGTCTTCTCATAATGTTTCCCCTCCAAGATGCACAGACCTGTCTGCTGTGCTGGGCTGCGGAGCCAACATGTCCCCAAGCCCCAGCTCCAAGGCAAGGGTTTCCATTGTGCTGAGGCGCAGATCTTAGACTCTGCACAGATTTTCAGTTTTCCTCTCAAAGGGTAGAAATACCATTTCCGTGATTCCTAAAGACCCTCCCGTCTCTGCTCCCACTGCACGCACATGGCATGAGGGATGCAGCCCAAGGGGAAATATAAGGGTTCTCTTCTGAAAAACGGAGCTAACAGTCTGAGACAAGAGCACAGGTGTGTGTGGAAACCAGGAGGCCTGCACTCCTCACAGGACCTAGGTGTGCAGCTACCCCCAGGCCCCAGGCGTGCCAGGCCCTCGGGGCTGCGGTCACCCCCGCGCCCACCACAAGGTCAGAGAGGAGGAGGGGATGCGGAGGTGAGAATGGGATCTGGGCCCAAGCGCTCAGCACTCCTAGGAAAAAGAGGAGGCGGAGCCCCATAAGGCACTCAACACGGGTCAACTTGGCGGCGAAGACCCGGAGGCAACCCAAGCACATGTGGAGGGCGTTGACATTGGTGGCTCCATCTACAGGGACCCTGGGAGCCATGTGCAGGGCCTCCGGCAGAAAGAGGCCAGAACCAACACACAGGAGGCAGCGGCTGTGCGAGGCCACGCCACGGCCAAGGAAAGTAAAGGGGAAGGCGCTTACCGGCCAGGTCTCCTCTGTGCAGGCCGCGGCCGCCCAGGCGCACAGGAGCCTTGGTCTGGGTGGCCTTCGAGTCACACCCAGGCCTTCAAGCCAGGGAGCCTGGGCTCTGGTGCAGTGAATGGAGAGCGAGGGAGGGAACAAAGTGCCTGGCATGGCAGCTGTCCTGTCCTGTGAAGTGTTTGAGCGCCTTCCAGAGAAAGGGAAATATGGAGAATTATTCCCTCGGAGGTCCCAGTGAAACGCCCCAGGCTCAACAGGCTCAACGGTCCTTGAAGCTGCTGCTCTTCCCTTAAGGCCGCTAGGCATGGCCACGTGACGACTGGTAGGCGTGGCCACGCGCCTTGTGTAAGCCAATAGGATGTCGGCAAGTACAGCAGCTGCAGCTTGAGCAACAAGGGCCCGCAGAGCACGTGCCTGGTGCCAGGTGCCTGTGCAGTGGCTGGTCCTCAGGAAGCCACAGCTGCGCAGTGAAGCAGCCGGCAGAGCGCTGAGCAGCGTGGAGAGGTGGCCAGAAAAGCACCACGGGCAGAGGCCATCGGGCCTGCCCAGTCTGGCCCAGCTCCCAGCTGAGCGCAGCGCCAAGGAACGGAAAATCGCTGAAGCCTGTGGACCACAGAGTCAAAAGAAATAGTAAGTTGTTCTTTTAAGCCACTCAGTTTGAAGCGCTATTACCGAAGCAGTAGATAACTCAAAGGGTGAAGAATGGTCCAGGAACGTTTCTCAGCACACTCAGCCTAACCATAGGAGAGGAGTCTCCTCCATGCACCCCAAGAGAATGACTTACTCTGAGTGCCTCCATCCACAGTGCCCTAGGAATGCACGTCTGCCAGTGTTTGGGTTCCCAAATGCCCAGGTCAGGTCTGCTCCACCTAGAAAGAAACCCTGTTTCTGTCCACCAATAGAAACCTCCGAAACAGCTCTGGCCGTCTTGCACAAAGAAACACACTGGTGAACAGCTGAATGGAGCCGGTCGACCGTATTGCAGTGTGCGAAGGAATGAAAGATACTGTGCTCTCCCAGCGCTGAGGAGCTGGCAGGCTCGCAGGAGAGAAAGGAAGCAAGCTGGGAACAAAGAAGTAGATTTGCAAGATTTTTAATGAGTGGTAGACAATAAAAAGGAGGTGTTATAAGAGAAATAAACCAGTCAGAGAAAAATAAATATCACATGATCTCACTCATATGTGGAATCTAATAAACAAACTTATAAACAAAATAGATCCAGAGACTGTTGAAAGGTGGGATGAAGGGGGAGAGGGAGATTAACTGGGGAAATTATATGCATATATGCATAGCCCATGGACATAAACAGTAGTGTGGTGAAGGCTTGGGAGGGGCAGGTGCGGGGTGGGAAGGGTCAATGGAGAAAAAATAAAAACAAAGGGGACCTCTGTAATACTTTTAACAATAAAGGTAAATTTAAAAAAAAAAAAGATGTCACAAAGCAGTCATTGAATCATTATCCAATGGGTGATGGTAACACTCCCTTAGATTTCCAACCTGACAGCTATCCAGCTATCAGAGCACTTTCAGATCCCTTATCTTATTTAATTAAAACAACCCAATGAGGTGGGCAGGGCAGCATTAATTACCTCCTTAGCATAGAAAGAGCTTAAGTAGTGGAGGGGTCCCATCTCAAAGTTCAACATCTGGGGTCCTGAGCCCCATGAATGGGACTAGGTGCAGAGTGGGTGCCAATGAACACAGCTGAATGGGAGGGATGTCCTCGGGCTGCACAAGAGTAGAAGCACGGTCCCTAAGAGGCAGCCTGGGGCAGAAGGAATGGTCCTTGTAAGGTATTTCTCTGCAGTCCTCACACCCCATGCCTCAGAGTCCCCCTGAGACACCTGTTAATGATGTAGACCTATAGGTCGGGAGTAAGGCCTTGGAATATGTATTTTATGGTGCTCCACAGTGACTCTGATGGTCGACCATATTTGAAAACTATTGCCACAGAAGTCACCTTGCTGAATGGCATGTTTTTCAAGTCATCTGCCTAGTGGGTGGAGGAAATGGGACTGGGGACTCATAGTGCTCTAGCTAGCTGTCTGGTCTTCACCAGGGAGGTGGGACTGATTCTGTTTTGGAAGGATATGTAAGATTTGGACACGTAGAAAAGATGGAGGATAAAGCATTGGAGGAACAAGAAAAAAAGTGGGGGTGAATAGTTCCATCCCACTGTATCCTATGCTGCATATCCATTATTAAACAGCATTATTATGAGACAAAAACTCAGTGAACAGGAAACACTAACAAGGGTTTGAGTAATAACATTCTCCAGGGATTTTGTCTCCTGTTTCCTGGAGGTAAGGAAATGTCACTCTTACATTGGGGCATGGGCAGGGGCCCCACCCCTGTCTGTCCTGGGATCTCAGGGCTCACCTGGAGTCAGAGAGCAGAACCCTGAGGCAGATAACCTGTCCCAATGAGGTCAGCAAGCTTCCTGGGTGTCCTGGCTTTAGACCACGATGGGGAAAGGCACCCCTCCCCCCATTCAAACAGGTTCTGCCCACAGAGATGGCAGAGATAAAAGCTCCAAGCTGGCAGAGAGGAGAAAGACACAGGACTGCCTCCTCATATCTGAGATTCACCTGTTTGTTTGTTTGTTTGTTTTTTAATCACCCTTTTCTACTCTTTGTGACAGAACTGGAGGCACTTCCTATCTGTATCAGAGGAAATGTGCTGTGTAAGTGTGCTCATAATTAGACCCAGGAAATTCACTCTTTAATAATCAGCCTGTTTCTCCCTCCAGCTCACTAAGCCTCCCCCTCCTACCTCCCATTCTATTTTCACCCTACTCCCTCCCAGGTGGGGATTCCTTTTAGGGGCCCAGCTGATTTGTCCTTTCCCTTTCTTCCCAAATGGCCCTTTCTGCCCAGCGTGGGCCTTTTCCTCCCCATGATTTCAGGGATGTGAGAGTGCTCTGATAGCTGGATAGC